>CM044313.1:48752500-51152500 GCA_024291935.2 Okapia johnstoni
GTGTGTGCTGAGCACCTTCCTTCACAAGCACGACCCTCTTTTATCCTCTCAGCAGCCCCAGAGATAGATACTAGATGTCCCAGAGAGGGTACAGCCTGGTGCAGAGCCTGGCTCTGAATCCAGAGTCTGCCCCAGGGCCGCACCATGGACCACCTCCCCTGCTCTCTGCCTCACTTCTTCTCCCTCCACGTTGCTCCCGCTTCTTTCCTGATGCCTTTGCCCTGCCCAGGTGATCGAGCGCCGCCTTCCCAGGCCCTTCGGAAGCCCCAGAGGTTTTCCTCTTGGAGGTGAGGCTTCGGAGCAGAGCAGGTGCGGTCTCTCTGGGCCAGACTCGCTGTCCACAGACTCAGGGAAGCACAGCCTGTCCTAGGGCTGCGGACCCTGCCTGAAGGCGAGTTCACACAGGCTTCACACCCACCCCTCCCATCTTTCTGTTCAAGGGACTGCTCTGTGGCGGTTCCCCTTCCTGCCTTTCAGGGTTCAGATCCTGGCTTCACCACTTTCTAGTTGTATGACCATGGACAAATTATTTATTCTTGCCAAGCCTCAGTGATCGCATCTGTAAAATGGGAACAATAATGGTACCTTCCTCAGAGAATTGTAGTGAAGATAAAATGAATTCATCCACGTGAAGCTCTTGAACAGCTGCCTGGCTCAGAGTGAAATGAGCTGTGGCCTTTGTCATTGTCACCGTGCCCTCACTCTGCACCAGGCCCCGCGGGGCACGATGCCGCCGGCCCACCGGGACTCCCACGCCCATGGGGGAGACAGACGTGGGGTGCTCACTGCCCAGTGGGACGGGAGCTGACCAACCACAGGCAGGCGGAGGGCCCGGGGCCCTCCATCTGTGAGCCCTGGGCAGCATCACAGCTGCCTGTGCAACCCACCAGGTCAGCAGATCCTTGACACAGTGGGGGAGGTGGGTGCCGTGAACCCTAGTGTGCACACGGGGAGACTGAGACCGGAGTCATAGCCCAGGGTCACGCAGCTCCCTGGAGGCACCACCAGAGTCCAAACCCCATCTTGGCAACAGACCACACACACTCCTTTGTGGGCACTGTTGACCCCTCAGCCTGCACTGCAGGCCTGCACTTTCTCACTTGGGGACCAGTGTTCAGATGAAGCCTTGTTGAACCATCACAAAAACCCCCTCAAGGATGCTGGGTGGCATTTATTTTTCCTGAGAAGGAAACAGGGTCAGAGAGGTTCAGTAACCTGCCCAGCGGCATACAGCTTGAAAACTAGGTGTGTCTGGCCCCAGGTCTTCCTTGACTATGCCTCAGAGAGCTATGGATTCATCAGACCCCCTCAAAATTTCTGCTCTGCTCCAAGCTTTGCCTGAGGCCCTGGGGTAACAGCAGTGGACTCTTGCCCTCAAGTGAAGAAGAGACTAAGTATAAATAAATGTAATTATAAGGGACAAGAGAGGCATAGGATTCTGGGCAGTGATGTGGAAATGAGGGCAGGGTACTCCCCAGCTTGGAAAGTCAGGGAGGGCTTCCCTGAGGAGGTGACATCCACGATGACATCTAAGCCAAGCACTGAAGGGTGAGAAGGATTTGGCCAAGCTCAGGACAGGGAAGTCTCATGGGCATGGACATCTTGCATGTCCCCCTCTCCTAGAGCACCCACTCTATGGCATATCCAACCAGTCATTTTCATATAAAAGACCCTCAAGGTCACTTTCAGAAAAAAAAAAAAGTGGACCAGCAAGTGTCCATGACATCAGAACGGTGTTCTTCTGTACATGAGATGCCAGAGGCTCATCAGAGTCAGCGGAGAGGGCTCAAAAGTGTCACCTGGAGCGGGGAGCAGGGAGCTGGGTTTTAGGTAAAGCGAGAGACCCACATTAGGTTTAGGAAGGTGAGGTCTGACCGGGGCAGGTGGGTGTCATAGAAAGAGCACCCAGCTGCCTTGTGGAAGGTGAGGCAAGGCTGCAGGCGGGGAGGTGAGGAAAAGGCTGCAGCCAAGGGCAGGGGACAGGAGGAGAGAGGGGAGGGCTAGGGAGGGACAGGGGCAGCCTTGCATTGCCATCTGCTGCTGCAGGACAGAAGGACAGTAATAGCCTACTACTTGCTTCTTATGGTGGAAATAGGATTTTTAAAAAATGTAAAATACTTAGCTGAGGATTTATCTACCCATTCATCATCTGTCATCCATTCAACAAGTATTTATTGAGCCCCTAGTATGTGCTGGGTGTTCCACACATTGGTGAGGATGAGCCTGGTCCCTGCCTGTGTGGAGTGTTGAGGAGTCTGGAGAGGAGGACAGAAATTAATCAAATAATCATACAAATGAATGTCAGACAGAACCCTGACACGCAGTGACACGAAGGAACATTCTAGCACTCCGGCCTCCACGACCACTGCCCTCTTGGGTTGGAAATCATGTTGTTAGTTAGTCTTGAGGCACATTGGACAACCTTTCCCTTGGCCTTGTTGAGAGTGCAGTTCTGTTAAGTGCTTGATAGACATCAGTGACCTGAGGCTGGGATCAGGGGTCAGGTCACCCACTGTTCCTGGAGTGGCCCTTACTGTAGGGGCCTGTCCCCTCCACCCTCTATGACCTCTTCCCTTCCCACCCCTCATCTCATTCCTCTCTTGGGCCCAGCAAGCTCTGTTTCTCAGTCTCCAGACTTATGTGTTTGCATGAGCTGCCTGCCTGGTTAATTTCCCACTTTCCTACAAATCTTGCTGTCACTTCCCCCAGGAAGCCCTCCAGGAGGCCTACCCCACCCACCCCTGTTAACCATGCCCATGAGGACATATTCCATGTACTGGGTACGCTTTGTCCTGCTTTCAGTCTTCCTGGAGGCTGACCTGGTTTCCCACTGGCCTCAGAGGAGAGTAGGAGGTGCCCTTCAGCCCCTGCCCGGGGGATACAGCCAGGCTGGCCGCCATGAGAAGGGGTGTCTTCACAATTCCTGTGTGTTTCCCACAGCAGACAGGGTGGGAGCCAGCAGCCCTGGGTCCCCTTTCAGAGGGAGGTGGGGGTCTCAGGAGGAGTGTGCCGGGACCCACCTCTGCCTTCACTTGAGTTTCCCGTCTGCCTCCATGCTTGAGCCCAGGCTTGAGGTCAGACAGACCTAAGCTGGACTCAGCCGCGTATCAGCTGCAGGGCACTGGACAGATTTCAGTGCTTCTCCAAGCCTTGGTTTGCTCTCCTGTAAAATGAGCCCGTGGTCCATCCTTAAAGGCGTTAAATGAGGTGACACTCAGGACCCAGGACTGAGTGTCTCACAGCAAGGGCTTGGAAGCAAGCTCGTGCCCCCTCTGAGCCTCGTGGCCCAGAACTTTATGAGACAGACCTTGCTGGATCCCCGTTTTACACGCGGCCAAGGTCTCTAGACCAGCTGGCACCCGGCCGTTCCCCCACCCCAGGCTCGAGCCTAGAGGTGGCGGCATCCTGGGGTCAGTCCTCACTGTGCTTCTCCGCAGGTCCACAACGTCCACGGCGCTTTCAACGCTCTCGGGGGAGCAGACAGACTCACCTCCAACCGTATGTACCCCGCCCTGGGAACAGCTTTCCACCCAAGCTCCCCAGGGCAGCGGGGACAGAATGGGGGACGGGAGGGAACGTTTCCCAAGCCCTCGGTGTGAGCCACGCCGTTCACGCTTCATTCCCACTTAGCCTGTGGGGACGCAGAATTACCCCATCTTCCTGAGAAAGAAGGAGAGTGACTGTCGGGGGCTGATGGCGGGGGGCAGGGAAGACTTGGCAGCCCTGGACACACCATCAGCACTCTGTGAATACCTGGCCATCACCGTTATTGTTGCTATCTCATAATATATTGCTGCCACATAATTGTTCTTGGTTGAGATAATCACCTGAGATCCCACAGGGAGTGCTGACCTAGCCAGAGTTCATCCTGGCTCCAGGGAGCACCGTGAGAATGGGGCTTTGGGGCGCTTGGCCAGGTCTGGCCACCTGCGCGGCCGCCCACCCCACCCCTTCTCCTGCTCTGGCCCCTCCCAGAGCCCTCCCTCCTGGGCTCCCTGGCACCTTGGCCCAGATTAAAGAGCGTGCCACATCTTTGCACACCAACAGACGAGCACACACACCTACACACGTGTGTGCACACCCATGGGGCCCTGCCCAGAACCGGCCTGGGAGGCCTGTCTGCTTATGTGGCTCTACCCACTGGGTCCTGCGAGACAGGTTACCGAGACTGTTCTCATCTCCTCACCTGAGCTCACCTTTTCATCTGTATGTCTTGAATCATCTCTTGAGGTGCATTTACAGGCAGACCTCGGAGATACTGTGAGTTTGGTTCCCAGTTAACCCAATGAACTGAAGATTGCAATAGAGCAGGTCACATGAATTTTTTGGTTTTCCAGTGCATAGAAAAGTTACATCAAAAAAAGAAAAGTTGTGTTTACAGTACACAGCAGGCTGTTAAGTGTGCAGTAGCATGATGTCTTCAAAAATAATGTAAGTACCTTAGTTTAAAAACATTGCTGTCACCTGACAACACAGGGTTGCCATAAACCTTCAGATTTAAGAAAAAAAACGAAAAAACCCACCATTTTTGAAGCCGAGTAAAGCGGAGCAATGAAATGGGCTGCGCCTGTGCTCGCCGCCAAACGAAGCTTGGACCTGGGATAATCCGAGCAAAAGAGAACTTCCCTCCATGACCCGCCCCGACAAACCAAGCTTCTCGCTTCTCCGTGTCACTGGGAACCCTTGTTCGTGAGCAGAAGTCATTTTTTCCAAGCGCAGGTCACAGCTTCCTTTCTGATGTTTGTGTAATTGTATCGTAACCACAGTTAGTGTACAGTTTTCCCACTGGTTGTGGAGACACGGTTGGCCATCTAGCAGCTCCACCATGCTCTATTAAGGGACTGTCTTTTCATGGAAAACGTCTCTTGTTTCTACCACAGTAATGCCTCTCTCTGATAGTTTACGGGATTTGCTTTACGTTCCGTGCCTCCAGCAGCGTGTCAGTGTGCGCCTGTACTTGCTGGTTTTCATGTAGATGTCTGATTATAATGGAGGGGGATGATTCTTCATACGGTGGGGTCATCCTTGTGGTTCTGCATGGGGGCAGCCCCCAAGGGGCCTGTCCGCCCCCACTTGCAGTTAGCCTGGACCCCTCAGCCACCTGATACTGGAGGAAGATCAGGCTAGGAAGGGTATGCAAGCCCGTGGAGGGTGTGGGCAGGAAGCCTTTCCCCCTCTTGGGCTGCTGATGAAAGCAGGGGAGGGACCTGCCTGATGGACCGCCGGGGTCCAACAGGCTCTCTTTTCCTCGTTTCTCAAGCCCGGTCCCCAGCCACCCACCCCTTGTCACTCTGCTCCCACGCCCCCATGGGGGCTGCTTGTTATCGTTCAGGTCTCAACCCAAATGCCAGCACCTCAGAGAGGCCCTCTCTGACCACCTCTGTACAGGAGCCACCACGCCTAGCAACACACAGCTCTCTGTCCCTAGCACAGACCACTGTGTTGAAGATGCTGAAGAGGGACTCTGTTGATGATCTAGCTGATGATGATGATGGCATTGTGATGGCTTTCTTTGAAAGTGTCTCTGTCTTTTAGAGTGACATCATGGAAATATATGTGGAGGAACTGATGTGAGGTCTGGGATTTGCTTCAAAATAAAATGGGGGAAGAGAAGCAGTGGGATAGAGATGAAGCAGAATTGGACATGTGTTGTTCATGGCTGAAGCTGGGAGACGGACGGGTACCTGGAGGTTCCTCCTACGGTTCCCCATGATTTATGGTTGAATTTTTACATAAGATGTTTGGCGGGGGAGGGGGCCAACAGGGCACAGGGGCGTGCCTGGATCAGGTTGGAGCCGGCAGTCCCGAGGAGGGGTCCTCTGACCAGGAGTCCATGCGGGGGTCATCGGGTGCAGTGTCTCCAGTGGACATTTGGTGAATTATACCAAAGACCTTAAAATTGGTCACTGCCACTGAGTCATCAGTTCTACTCATAGAAGAGTAAGCTAAGGAAACAAGAGTATGCAAGGATTTAGGAAAATAATGGTCATTAGATCATTGTTTATAAGAGTGAAAATGAGCCACAACATTGGTGCCTGGCCCCAGGGGCCTGGTTGAGCACATCGTACGTGGTCTTTTCTGGGAGATGCGTGCAGCCGTGACGGTGATGTGTCAGAACGTCACTGGTGTTCGGGCAGCAAGAGGTCACTGAGCCCCTTCTATGTGGCAGGCACTGCTCGAGGGGATATGGCGATGGATAAAACCAAGGCTATAGACCTTATGCTGTGTCTTAGACCTGTAACAATGTCAGCAGTGTTCAGTTCTCAGAAGAAGGTTCTGTGTGATCTAATTTTGTATTTATGTTTAGGGAAACATAAATATATGTATAAATAGAAGTCTGGCAGTTTGTACATGAGAGTACGAATCTATGATTTTCTGGGCAGGCTGGCTTTGTGGGTGATTTTTATTTTTTTCTTTACGATCACCTGTGTTTTGTACAGACTGAACAGAACTATTATAGCTATGATTTTCACAGGGCATTTTTACTCTCATCCCTTCAGATGTTTTTCAGGGGCAATGGGGATTTGGAGCGTGGTGTTTCAGGTGTGGTCTTGGGGCTCCTGGTTTAAAATGCAAAGCCTGAGCCCCACCCCAGCCCCAGAGCACAGCATCTTCAGGGGTGAGGCCCGGGTGGCTGCCTTTTAAATTCTGGGTGGCCCTAGTGCTGTGGACATCCTAAGCACCAGTGGGGTTGAGCAGAGGGATGTTGGGGTCTTCACAGGCTTAGCCTGAGACTACAGGGCTTTTGCCAGAGTTTTAGAGGAGTCAGCTCTCAAGACAGTTCAAGAAGCACTGCCGTTTCCTTACTAAGATGCTGTATTGGCAGGAAGAGGCTATGAACACCATCCACATCCCCTCCCCATTAACAGAAGAGGAGCCTGAGGATTCTGGGCTGACTTAGCCAGGAGACCAGGATTAGAGCCCACAAACCTACACTTCTGTGTTGTTTCATCTGCATGGGCCCTGACCCGAGATTCTAGAAGGCAGCAGTAGAAGGGTCTTTGAGCTTCCCCTCACATCCCAGAAGGCCCAAGGGAATGTCATTTTTCCCGGGATGGTATTTAGCAGCTTTGGGCCAGCATTCTATCAGCCTAGTGGTTGATTCCGGTTACCTCATGCTTATCAGAAGCTGATTCATCTCTTCTCCCATTCATGGGCCTGACCAGTCAGCTTTCCATCCGTTCATTCATTCAATAGGCATTTGCCACTGTCCACTTCGTACCAGGCCCTGCGCAGGGTTCTAGGGACACCGAGATGAGTAAGGCTCAGTCCCTGCCCTCCACAGCCTCGCTCATCCAGCGGGGATGGCGTAAGAGTCTCAGTGGGATAGGACACAGGGCCAGATGGAGGAAGAACTCATCTCTCATTAATTGGAAATTGGAAAAGAAATTAATCAGTAATCTATGAATGTGGTTCTTCTGGTTGGTGGCTTTCTCTTTTTTAAAATCTTGAACCCATTTCGTTTCAAAAGTAACAAGTATTCAAACCAGACAAGAACGTGTACAATGAAATGTGATTTGATCAAATCCTGCCTCCCCTGCCCCAAGGGTAAAACTGCTAGTAATTTCTTAGGTATCTTTTCAGAAAATTCTTCTATGCTTTCACGCATGTAGAGGAGTGAGTCTTCCTGTTCTTTGTGCTTAACCATTCTCCCTTGGAGTCTTTTCACTTCACAATAACCCCCTGGAGAGTGGCCTTTCCTAGCAACCCCCTGCTCAACAGTTGCCCTGTTGGTGGGCATTTGGGCTGTTCTAGAATTGAGTATCTGTGTACAGTGCAGGAGTGAAGATCCTGACAGATGGAGTCTTTCAATTCCTGGTGCCCAAAGGGAGAAAGGGACAGGGGTTGTTTGGTGGTGAAATTGTGCAGTCCCCTCTCACCCCTTCTGCCCCCCACCCCATCTCAGTACAGTACCAAGCAGCTTTAGGGTTGAAAGGACGTGAAAAGACCTGCTGGCCGAGTATTACCCTTCGCCCTGCCTCATGCTGCTGTGTCTTCCCCACAGCCCTCGCCTCCCACGACTACATCCTGAAGATCGTGCCCACGGTTTACGAAGACAAGAGTGGCAGGCAGCAGTACTCCTACCAGTACACCGTGGCCAACAAGGTACGTGGGCCGCGGCTGCGTGCAGGGGCGCCCTCTGCTGGCCAAAAGCAGAGGTGACAAGTGTCCCGGAGTGATTGCCTCTGATTCCTTTCCCGGGGCCTTTCCTGAAGGGGTCAGGTGCCCTGGGTAAAGAAGGGAGACAAGTCTCAGAGTCAAGGGAGGAAATCTAACTGGGAGATAGGGTGTGATCTGGTTGAGAAAGAGTAGGCGGTAGCCTTTCCCAAAGGTCTAGGGTTTGCAAACATCACAGCCGTGTATCTGGCTCTGGTCCTTCAGACATGGGACCCTGATTGGTTAGCACACAACAGATACTCTGGCTCGTGGGGCACAAGCTCTTTATCCAAAATCGTGAGGCTCTTGAATCACACCAGATGGCTGTTAGGTTAACTGATATGTCCCAGGACCCCAACACTCAATGTCATGGGGAAATAGGCCGGCCTTGGTGAGAAGCAAAGATTAGTCAGAGCCCTCAGAACAGGGTGACTGACAGTGGTTTCAAGCCAAGACATCCTCAGCTTCCCTGGAGATGACCCTGCCATGGGACATGCATGCTTGAAGCCCATTGGTTGAAGTATCCCCAAAAGACCCCTTTACACTAGGTCCCTCCTTTTTTTTTTTCTGTTCCAGGACCACCCAAACCCCTTAAAGTGATATATTGTTTGGCACTAATAATAATAATAATAATAGTAAGAGTGAAAGTGAAAGTATTAGTCACTCAGTCATGTCAGACTCTTTGAGACCCCATGGGCTGTAACCCACCAGGCTCCTCTGTCCATGGGATTCTCCAGGCAAGAATACTGGAGTGGGTAACCATTCCCTTCTCCAGAGGATCTTCCTGACCCAGGGATTGAACCTGGTTCTCCCAGAGTGCATGCGGAGTCTTTACTGTCTGAGCCACCAGGGAAGCCCCAGTAGTAAGAGTAGCTATTATTTATGGAGAATTACCACGGGCTGGACATTATGCTCAGCTCTCTACTCCACCGTCTTTTTCACTCATCACAACAGCTCTGACATTGGGCCTGTTATTGTCCCCATTTTGCAGATTTGGCCACTGAGGCACTGAGAGGTGGTCCTGGAGCTATAAAGTGGATGAATGGGGATTAGAACCAACTTCTCCAGCTCCAGAACCTGGCCTCTCGATCACATCAGCTACTCAGTCTGAACAGGGCCTCTGAGTCTGCCAGGCTGGGAGCTACTCTTTCTCGGGTGGCTTGGGGTCCTTCTACTTGGCGCCACCTGCGCTGATGTGCTGGTATAACTCTCTGGGGCGGAGGCATCCTGTTTCTTGGTGGGCGTCTCACGAGAACCCTCGAGTGCTGACAGCCTCTAACAGATGGGGAAGGCGGATGCAATCTGAGCAGAAAGAGTGTGGGCTGTGGAGCAAACTTCCGGCTCCAACCCAGCTCCGTCACTCACTCGGGCTGTGGCCTGGGACAAATCACATAACTCTGTGCCTCAGTTTACTCATGTGTATAATGGGGATGGCCCCCACCTCAAAAGATCACTGTCAGATGAGGCAGTGTTTTTAAAACCACTGAGCCCACAAAGAAGGCTTTGGCAAATAGTACTTACCGCTGCTCTGTTTGATTATTTTTCTGTCTCTCAGCTCTAGGCCATGACCCATACAGTCACCCTGCCCCATCAACTCTCCCAGGAGAAAGCTGATCTTGTTTTGCCCAAGGCCTCTTCCCCTGAGGCTTTGGCAAGGGCCCAGCGGCCAGAACTGCTTGCTCAGCTCTCTCTGTGGCCTGAGCCCCAGTCTGCCCTGTGAGCGAGTGGGGGCTGCACCCATGGGGACTGGTGGTGGTCCAACAAAGAAGCCAGGTTTCAAGGTTGTCCCTGGAGAAGCTGCAGAGCTGGGTCCTTAGCGTTTGGGGCTGGGGCTTTAGTTTGGTTTACAGTCGCTGTAGACGAACGACAGCAACCAGAGGCTTTCAGCATCCTGACGTGGACTCACTGTTAATTCAGCCCCTTGGTGTCCTGGGAGTCCCAGCCGGCGCCTTCCCCACGGGTCTGGTGGAGGGTCTTTGCCCTGGCTTTCCACTTTGGTGTGTTCCTTCTTTGAGGAAGCCCCCTCCCCACGTCTCTCTCTCACACACACAACCCTCAGGAGGTCACGTGTGGCATAGCCTGTCCATCCTCACCAGGCCTTCCAGACACCCCTGGGGGGATCCGGCCCTTCACTGATGGGCCGCTCCGCACTCCGAGCCCCTCCGTCACGGCACATGCAGTGCTGCAGTGTGGCAGATATTTTTAAATCTGCCTCCTTCTCCAGACTGGAGGCCCCTCTGGGGAGGGGGCAAGATGTTCTCACCTCAGGTCCCCAGCACCCCGGGCCAGCACAAAGGAGAGATGCTTGGTGAACAGTCACTGGATAAACCAATAGATTCTGCATGGCCCAGCAGCTGCAGAGAGAAATAGGCCTTTACTCAGACTGAGCCCACATCACAGTCGTCCTTCAACAGCTCTGCTCTCAGACGCCTCTATTTTGATTCTGGTGCTGCTTCCAAGGTCATACCATCCATTTCCAAGCAGCCAAAGGGATCCAAAATGCCCCCAGTGAATGGTGGCCATCCAGATGCTGATGGCAGAGCTTTGGGAGAAAGGGTATGAGAGGAGGGGTCCATGAAGCCTGGCTCTGCGGGGAGGAGTGGGTTGCTGGGGACCCTCTGCAGCCCACCCCCACATCCCCCATGAGACACGGTTGGATGAATGGGGATTAGAACCAACTTCTCCAGCTCCAGAACCTGCCCTCTCGATCACATCAGCTACTCAGTCTGAACCGGGCCTCTGAGTCTGCCAGGCTGGGAGCTACTCTTTCTCGGGTGGCTTGGGGTCCTTCTACTTGGCGCCACCTGCGCTGATGTGCTGGTATAACTCTCTGGGGCGGAGGCATCCTGTTGCATCCTTGCACACACACACACACACCCCATTCTCTCTCCTTCCACCCCAGGAGTATGTCGCCTACAGCCACACGGGCCGCATCATCCCCGCCATCTGGTTCCGCTATGACCTGAGCCCCATCACGGTCAAGTACACAGAGAGACGGCAGCCTCTGTACAGGTTCATCACCACGGTGAGTGGGCAGGGCGCTGCCCTGAGCTCCTTCTCCCGCACCCCCACCAAGAAGCAGGACGCAGCCCGCAGGGCGGGGTGCTCAGCCTGTCCACACAAGAATGTTTAGCAGTGTCATCAGAAGTACATCAATATCAATGGCATTTCATCAAGAAAATCTTTTCCAGAGGGGAATGCCACTCATTCATTTCCATCCCTTAAGCAATTCCATCTTTAGCCCTTCCTGTTCCTGAGTTTCTCCAGTGTTGTTCATTGTGGTGGGATTGTTCCTTAGCAGAGCTTATCCTTGTCTATGTAAGTTTTACAGTGAAGATTTCACTCATTTTTTTCAATGCTTGCTGCTGATATTGTCAGTTTTTTTTCTTTCTCTCCTTCTGCCTGTTCTCTTTTTTCTTTTTTGTCATTGTCTCCACTAAGTCCAGTTTTCTGTGGGGCTTGGTACTGACTATTTCTATCAGCTGTTCTATCCTGACTTCCCATTCAGAATGTCCTTGGGGTCAGAACAGCAGGGTCACAGTGCCCTGCTCTGGCCAGGAGGCCTTGAGAAGTTTAGTAAGCCAGAGGCAGTGGAGGTGGACGAGATGGGGTGACTTTCCCTCCTTCTTAGATTGGAAACTGCTTTTCTACCTCTTTGTACATTTAATAATGAGAGAATTTTAAAATAAGAGAATTAGGTGTCCAGTCTTGGCTCTTTCATTTCCTGCTCTGACTTGGTCTGTATTAGGACTCTGTTATTAATCCAAAAGAGACGGGACCCCTCAATATGCTGGCTTGAAGGATACATGGGCTTCAGGTATGGTTAGATACAGGTACAAATGTCTGAAAAAGGTCTCTCATCGTCCTGCTTGCCTCGGTACTGGTTTCATTTTCAAATAGAATTTACCAGTAGAAAGTGCCTCTTTCTCAGTAGTTCTACCCCAAGTACTGGATAGAATAGCACCATCATTGGCCTGGCTCAGGTCCCATGCCATCCTTGTGGCCTGGAAAATGAATGGTGTGCTCCAGTTGGCCAGCCCCACCCAGACTGCAAGGACAAAGATTTCGATGGAGTGGGGTTCCCCAAGAGAAAAACCAGAGGCCGGTTACTAGAAGAGGGAGGCCTGGATGCTAGGAGGCCAAAAGGCCAGATGTCCACTACAGGGTCTCCGTCTCATAATCTATGAAATAGAAATAACAATCCCCACTCTTCCTGCCTCCCACGGCCTTGAGGGACTCAAAGCAGATCATGAAAGGGCTGCTGTGCAGTTACAGAAAACCATGTGGATACAAAGGATGTCAAAAGTTTGGTGCTTATATGAGCCTCAAAATAGCATTTTGCTGTTCTCTGGCTCCATAAAAATTTGAAACTTCTCATCAGCCAAGGGTACTTAACATAAAGCTAAAACACCAGACACAGATTGGAAAAAGATATTTGCCCCACATACAAGGAAGATGTGGGGCTTCCTGAGTAGCTCAGCTGGTAAAAAAAATCCACCTGCGATCCAGGAGACGACAGATCCATTCCTGGGTCAGGACGTTCTCCTGGAGAAGGGATAGGCTACCCACTCCAGTATTCCTGGGCTTCCCTGGTGGCTTAGACGGTAAAAAAATCTGCCTGCAATGGGGGAGACATGGGTTTGATCTTTGAGTTGGGAAGATCCCCTGGAGGAGGGCATGGCAACCCACCCCAATATTCTTGCCTGGAGAATCTCCATGGACAGAGGAGCCTGGCAGACTACAGTCCATGGGGTCACAAAGAGTCGGACAGGACTGAGCGACTAAGCACAGCACAAGAAAGAGGTATGCTTCAGAATTTATATATCAAAAAATTCCTACAGGGAATTCCCTGGTAGTTCAATGGTTAGGACTCAGTACATTCACTGCTGTGGGCGCAGGTTCAATCCCCGGTTGGGGAACTAGGATCCTGCAAACCGTATGGTTTTTTTGTGGCCAAAAAAGATAACATTCCTACAGATCAATAAGACAAAGTTAAGTGATCGAAAAGAAAATAGGTAAGGACTTGACCGCTGACAGAAGAGACCACACTGACAATGCAAAGATGCTGAGGTTCACTAGAAACCAGAAGAATGAGATTCAAAATAGCAAGACCCAATCGTATCCTATCAGACTGGTAGAAGGATAGGCCTGCCCTGTAAAGACTGGGAGGATGCGAAGCAGGAGGACCCACATATATTCTCTGATGTAAATGGGCTTAGCCACTTTGGACGGAGATGCAGTGACCCTTTGGCTCCAAAATAGGGAATTTGAGCAAGTGATTCTACCCAAGGACCCCCAGGGTAGCAGCCCACGTAGGTCGTGGCACTGATTCTCAGCCGGTGCTCCTGCTGCACACCCAGAGTAGGACAGAAGCGAGGACACAGCAGGCACCTCTCTGCAGATGTGGTCTGCATCTCAGAGGCCCTGGGGCCTGCAGCCTCGACAGTGGCAGAGAAACAACTGTACCCACGCCTCACTGGAGGGTCAAGGAGGATCTTCTGGCCTGCTTTCTGTTTGCTTCTGCATTCCTGACAGCTGAGGCTCTGAGTGTTGAAATTTCTTGCCAAGTGGCTGAGAAATGAAGTGACTTCATTTATTTTCTAAATAATATTTGCTAGACTTTACTATGCACCAGGCCCTGTGCTGGGCAGCAGGAATACTGAACTAGACACAATCTCTGACCTTAGTTTGCTTCCTGGCTGGTCAGGGAGGTGGCTGAGCATGCAGAGCTGCAGTCCAGATCAGCCGGGACTCTGATGTGCACCAGGCACCCCAGTGACAAAGACTCTCCTCTGAAAAGTTCAGAGAAGGACACCCCAGGATGGGTCTTGCAGGGTGAGGCGGCGTTTTCTAGGCTGGTGAGCAAAGCAGAGAGAGTCTCAGCAAAGAGAATAGTGTGGGCCGAGGCGTACAGCGCAGCATGTCTTGTGAAGGCCTTGTGGCTTCTTTTGATGGGGAAGGACTTCTGAGAGCTGGAGGTCCCCCAGACCCCCAAGGCACAGGCCTGTCCTGCATCACCCAGAGGCCTTCCTCTCTTCCCTTTGGCCACCAGTCCCTCCACCCCTGCCCTGCCCACCTCCACCTGAATGGGGACCATTCCGCAGGGTACCTCCTGACATCATTAGCCTGCTGGGTTTTCTGAGGGCCCCATGCTGCCATCTTGGTTGCCACGGCAACCGTGGGGTCAGTCCAGAGCGAGCCCGCCGGCTGTCCCTGGCAGATGGCGTCATTGTGGAGCTTCAAAGGCCCCTGTCACCGGGTGGCAGATGTGGGATGACGCTCACACGCAGACACACAAGCACAGAGAACCCTGGGAGCCCTCGCCGGGCAGGGTGGGGCCGAGCGGGAAGTGGAGGCACCTGCTGGGACTTCTCTTTCTCTCTTGATAAAATCAAACACTTGTGTGCAAAGCCCCCGAACCCCCAAAGGGGGGCCTCTGCAAATAGCGCCTCAGAGGGGCTGTTGAAGAGGGGACTTAAGCCAGGATGTCGTCATGTGGCGGCTGTGTGGAGGCAGCTGTGGGTGGGCTGGAATGAGGGGTGGGTGCAGTCCGGGGCGGGAGAGTGGGTGTGGAGGGGAGAGGCAGGTGGGGCCTCCCTGAAGCATTCTGAGTAACAAAGACCTGGCTTATTCGGGGCTGCCCCATCCAGGCGCTTACGGT
Source organism: Okapia johnstoni (assembly GCA_024291935.2). Lineage (NCBI taxonomy): Eukaryota > Metazoa > Chordata > Mammalia > Artiodactyla > Giraffidae > Okapia > Okapia johnstoni. The sequence continues at coordinate 48,767,319 of CM044313.1, forward strand.
CTGCAAAGGGCCTGTTCATCTCCAGCCTGAACAGAGGAGGCATCCTCCTTCTGGAATTCTCCACCAGGCTGCCCGGGGCTCCTCTCTCTGGATACCCAGAGAGCCTTGCTCAGACCTCCACCTTGTGTTGTTCCAGAAAATTCCACCACTGAGGGAATAAACAGATGGTGTTTAACAACATGCAAGTGATCCCCTTTAGAGTGCCCCCTCCCACACGTGCACATTTGTTCTCTACCCCGCCACTTGCCATAGCCCCTTTTTGGAGATGGCCTTCAAGTGGGCAGTGGTGACAGATTGGATGGCTTTGGAGGTGTCACATTGCTTTCCTTGTGTGTTTTATTCTACTTGTGGGGAGCAACCAGAAGTCACCCAGTATATACCAGATTGGGTCAGTATGGCCGTGAGTTTTTGTCCACCAGGAAGTAGCAGCTGTGATGACATGTCCCTGCTGGCCAGCAGGGATGGCTGAGTTAGATAGCATCCCTGACCTCGCGATGCTCCTTGCCAGTGAAATAACCCCCCAGTCTTTAGATTGCACTTCATAGCTTCCAGGCCTGATTATGAGGAGTTCCAGGTCTAATTCACCTCTTTGTTACCCACATCTAGCATGGGACTTGGCCTGGATATAGGTATTCAGAAGTATACAAGGAACAGCTGCTTAAAGAAGTGGTCAGATAGCTGCACTTATTAAGCAGCTACTGGGTACCAGGTAATTTTACAGTCATCTCCTTTAATCCTACTAGGAGCCCTCCAAGGTAGATGGTATCATTCCTGTTTTATATGGAAATTAACTGAGGCCCAGAGAGGTAAAGAAAGTCTTCTAAGATCACACAGCCAGGATATGGCAAGGCTAGGACTTTGTCCTCCTCCAAACATGCCTCTGCCATACCCTTCCCCACCAGCTTGGGAGGCTTCAGTTTCCAAAACGAAGATTCTCAAGGATGTTCCAGCTACAGAACCCCCAGAAGCCACGGAGTCCTTAATAAGACACCAGGATCATCTGATATAGTGACTTCTATCCTGGGAATCAAGAAGAAATATTATAGCAGGAAGCAAGGCAATATTACGAGCATGTGTGGTAAAGTCATAGTCACGCCCATGTAGACATAAGAAAACAGGCAAACTGTCCATCCGAGATTGGTCAGCTGGTGATTTCTTGCTTTTATCTGATTACTTTTCACTCATCTGTTGGGCACCTGCAAGGATTTTTCCATTGACAAAAGGCAGCTGGTGGCTGGGGTGGGGGGCGCATGGGATGGTTAAAGGAATAGGAACTGAGAGGAGACAGAACTGAGAAGGTTTTCCATATGAGACTGGGTGCTGGGAAAAGACCGGCTTGGTGGCTGGACTGGTGCAGCAGCCATGTCAGAGCCTCCGTTTTCTCCCCCTGGGGCTTTCCTTGGTGCGTCTGTCTCTCTCCTCAGAACCTGAGCTCCACGAAGGAGGGCTGGCTCCATCACCATTCCTCCAGACCTGGGACAGCGCAGCGAGTTATAAGGGGGCGTGAAACAGTGAGCCAGCCCAGGGAGGGTGCACACCTCGGCCCACACCCACGAGGCAGTTTCCATTATCTGAGGAACAGGGCAAAACCCATAGTTAGCAGCTAAGTTATTCAGGTCTGAAAATGGTTAAAAACACCTTCGGTTCTGGTCCTTCCGGGCATTTGAGCCGAGTTTGTTCTTCCAGAAGGTCGTGTACCAGGGACTGGTTGCTCCAGCTGGGTCTGGAACAGAAACTCCTGGTACTTCTTTTCTAGGGCAGGTTCTGAGACCAGTAAGGAGGATTAGAATGGCACGGGCTACGTTGTATAAACTACACTTATTTTGACAGCCACACAGCTTCTTCATGGACTTGCCTGACCGAGATTTCTTACCTCAGGTTATCTGATATGTAAGACTTAACAGAGCTGAGAAAATAGAAAAAAGGCGTCTATTTAAAAAAGAAAGCCATCCATACATGCAGATGAGGACTGAGGGGGGCCTTCAGGTGGGGGAGAAGCAGGTGGAAGAACTGAAAAAAGCAGGCCCTTTGTAGCCTCCCAGACCTGGCTGCTCATCCCCCTTGCCCACTTGGCATAGCTGTGTGACTGTGGGCAAGTCATTCCCTCTCTGAACCTCTGTTTCCTCACTGTGAAAAGGCGCTAGCCCATTTGCCCCAGCACTTGCCAAGATGGAGTGGGAAAGCAGAAGAAAAGTGCTGTCTCGGTCCTGACACATAGTAGGTCCTGACACATAGTAGGTGCTGAACAGAGGGGGCAGTGACGGGGAGGATTGGGGTTTTTTGTTGTTTTGTTTTTGTTTTTTGGGCTTCACCACATGACGTGTGGGATCTTAATTCCCTGACCATGGCTTGAACCCACACCCCCTGCATTGGAAGCACCGAGTCTTAACCACTGGACTGCCAGGGACGTCTCCAGGGTGGTGGGTATTTTGCAACTGCAGCCACTGTAAAAATGGCAAGGAAAGGGCTCCACTCTCTCCCCCCAGTCCCCTGGAATAAGGGGCGCAAGTGGGAGGTCTGGCGGGCATGACCCCATGGCTGGAGACCACCACACCCTCTCCCCGCCGCCTCCACTCCCACCTCCCCCAGCTCCAGTCACCAGCTTCCCTTCGGCGACTGCCCCCACCTCTCTCAGCCACAGCCTCAGTGTTCTCATCTGAGGCTCCAGCCTGACTGCCGCCGCCAGCATCTGGTGGGACTCTGATTCATTATTTATTTCCTCAGACTGTGCCTTTTCCCCGAGCCCTGCAAGCAGTGCTGACGGCAGGAGGAAAGTTAATGAACAGTTCCCGGGCACTTCCAGTGGTACATCAGGCAGCTGGGCAGAGCCTCTTAGTGGACCCCATTCTCAGATGAGAGAAACTGAGGCTCTGGGAGGTCCACCGGCTCTCCCAGCCAGGGTCGCAGAGCTGGGAGCTGCCCCCAGGAATGCTGACTCCAGAGCCTGGTGGAACAGCAGAGGGATTCAGGCTGCCAGCCAGTGTGGTTGGAATGTGTCCTCTTCATATTCTAAGGCATCAAGAGCCATGAGTAAAATGTCAAGGGAACACACACACCCCTTCTTCTCAAGGTAGACGAGCTGACTTCATTCTCCCCACAGTGGAAGGGAGGGCAGCTGGGGGAGCCACAGGGAGGACGCCTAGCCTGAGAACAGAGGGGTGTTATGGATGGCTTCTGATGGAAGCAGAGGAACGTGCGTCTCCCAGACCCACTGGGGCCTCCGTGCTGAACTGTCCTTGTCTCCATTTCTGGAGCTGGGCCTGCTGACCGGAGCGGGCTCACGTGTGCTGGCTGGGGGGCCCCCTCCCAGCTCAGCAGCCCCGCTCTCCCCTCCCCCATCCCCGCCCCCCGAGGTTGCTCCCTGGCCTCAAAGGTGGGAGATGCAAGAGACCAACGGAACAGGCAGTCAGGGGTGCGTGTGTGACATGGGCAAGCCCACAGCAGTCCTGAGGGGTGGGGATCAGGCTTCCCGTTTGTAAAAGTTAGGAAACTGAGGCTCAGGGAGCAATGGGAGCGGCCTCCAACATCCTGAGTCTCACCCTCCACCCACCAGCCCCTGGCCCACACCCCGAAGTGTGAGTCGTTTTTGCCCCCTGCCTGGGCCACAGAGTCCTCCTCCTCCTTTCCTGGGACATTCATTTGTTCATTCATTCTCAGTCCTCCTCTGTTCTTTCTCCCTCACTCCCTCCTTTATTCAGTAAACATGTCCGGAGCCTATGTAGCTCCGGCTCTTCTGCTGTCTTCTCTCCCTGGGGCATTCAGGACAGCGAGCTTTAAGCTGTAGGGTTGGGGTATGGCATGGGGAGTTAAGGGGCGCTCCTTGCCGGCCCAAGCCTGAAAACAGCCTCTGTGGTCTGCGGTGCTTTGCCCCCACGCATGTTCTTCATGACATACGCTTCTTGCAAACCTGTTTGGGCCTTAAGTACTCCATATAAAGAACCTGCCTGCAGTGCCTGGGACACCCTCACCGCCCTGTCCTTCCATAAATTGCCTTGTCCTCTGCTTAAAGAGCCAGGTAGAGAATGGAAATTTAGCCCCAAAGGCCTGCTCGGGGGAATAAGTGATATTTTATACATTGTTCTTCTTAGACTGGGTCTCAGGCTTAGAAAGGAGAAGGCAATGGCAGCCCACTCCAGTACTCTTGCCTGGAAAATCCCATGGACGGAGGAGCCTGGTAGGCTGCAGTCCATGGGGTCGCAAAGAGTCGGACACGACTGAGCGATTTCACTTTCACTTTTCACTTTCATGCATTGCAAAAGGAAATGGCAACCCATTCCAATATTCTTGCCTGGAGAATCCCAGGGAGGGATGGGCTGCTGTCTTATGGGGTCGCACAGAGTCGGACACAACTGAAGCGACTTAGCAGCAGCAGCAGCAGGCTTAGAAAAATCTAAATCTTAGCAACAAGGTTGGAGCCTTCCAGTCAACTGGAAGGTGAGATGAGGTCCCATTTACTGAGCACCTACTAAGTGCTAGGCACTCCAGAGGCATTGCCTACAATACAATCATTGGCAAAGTAGGAATGGTTTGCCCATTGTGCAGATCAAAAAACTGGGGCCCGGGAAGGCTCTCTCATGCCCAGAGTTAAAACTTGACAGCCACGAAACAACTTGGCTTCCAAAGGCCAAGCTCTTCCTGCTGCTGTAGCCAGGAAGGCCGCTGCGGGCTCCTCAGTCCTCATCTCCCCATCTTGGCCATGTACCATGAGGAGGTTCACGCCTTCCAGACTCCACACTCACAGAGGCCTGGTTCTCCTAGCTCTGCAGAGCAGCAGGCAGGGGAACCAAGTGTCATGGACATGATTTGCTTCATTTTCCTTTGTATTCATCTTGGGCCCTGTCCCCGCTCCCAGGTCAGGGACATGCCAAGTCACCATCCTCCCTTCCATGAGGCCTTTATCTCAAGAGGTGGATCAGCCTGCTAACATGTGTGGTTGGTCATTTCCCCCCCACATCAGCCAATTCTGGTGAAGCCATCATCTTGCCACGAGCAAGAGAGGGCCCAAGTTTGAAGGCAGACAAACCATCTGGTGCAGCCTCATAGCTGTATTTGCATTTCAGACGTAGGAACCGTCTGGGGGTGAGGGTTGTTGCCACGACTGACCACCTTCTAGGGTGAGTCCAGATGTGGCAGGCCCCTGGTGCTGGGGGTGTCTGTGGCCACCATCTGTTGAAATCCAGGGAGCCCTACAGCCTGGGAGCACCTCAAGACCCTCTCCTCACAACCCCTGCTTCCCCTCACACCAGTCACCACCTGTGGATGTGAGGAGGTGGGATGCTCGGGCAGGTCAAAGGCAGAATTATGAAAGCGGGGGGCTGTGGCCACATCAGGCGGGCTGCTAGATTTCTCTCAGCTTTTGAGAACCATCCCCCTGAAGGTGCCAGAACTTCCCCTCAGCTGACTGGTGACCAGCACTTGAATAGACACAGGGTAATGGAGGACACAGGGCTGCGACATCAGTGGATACCCACAGAACCTGCCATGCTCCCAGGGCCTCAGTTTCCCCACGGCTCTGCGTTTTCTCCTGCACCTCAGTGCACATGTGGTCTCACGCTCTGGGCCAGCCCCGTGAAAGGAGTTCAGTCTGGGTGCCAGGTGTATCTGAATCATCACACACACAGGTTCCAGAGCGTGTAGATGAATATAGATATGTGTGTGGGGCTATTTTTTATTTTTTTATTATTTGCTCCATTGCACTTAAGTCACATTTTCCTATCCTCTGATCCAAGCTCTAAAAGCTTTTTGTGGTATAAAATTGCCCATCATCTGATCCACTCTACCGAAATAACCCAGCTTCCCTGCCGTCATCTTCCTTGAAAGGGGGCCCTGCGTCATGCTCGGAGGCGGGCGGGGAGAGGCCTTGCCCGCTGAAAACACTTCATAATAATCCCCCCAGCCCCCCTCCCCATCCTCCTTTCTCCCTGGGGGGCTGCTCCGGTTTCTGGGGCTGTTATTACTGGAACGCCAGCTGCTTACTTACAGCCCATCCATACAGACCTGCTCTGTCTGTCTGGGCCTCACAGGCCTCCGCTTAGCTCATCTTGTGGAAATATAATTTCAAAAATAAATGCTGGTTCGATTCACACTTCCCTCTTGCCTCCGCTGCGTCTCCTGGCCTCGTCCACTTGGCAGCAGAGGACCCAGGGAGGCACTGCTGTCTCCCAGAATCCCTCAGTGCTCAGTGGCAGGGGCCTGCAGGGCGGCCCAGCGTGGCTGCTTCTGAGCCCTGAGGTCATTGTCCTGCTCCTTAAATTGGCATGAGGGAAAAAGTGAGAGCTCGGGGGGCTGACAGGCTCGGCTCTGCCACACACTTGCTGTGTGACCTTGGAGAGACTCCCTCTCTGGACCCCTTCAGGGCATACAGAGTGGTGGGTAACACTGGTTTTTATGAATGATTTAATTATGTCTTTAAGGAAAAAGTACATTTAAAGTTTCCTTACAGATCTTTTAGGCACTGTGGTTTCTTTGATAGCCCCAGAAAGCACTCATAGGTAGGCCAGGACATTTTGAGTAGAATGTAGCATTATGTTGATGTGCCACAAGTAGGAGTCCTGTCAAGTTCAAAACAAAGCGAGTAATTCGGTGAGGTGGGCTGTTCAGACCTGGGAAGCCGCCAAGGGCCACGTTGAGAGTTTTGAGCTCGTTAGTCCCAGATGGTAGGGTCTGCCTGACGTGCAGGAGACTGGGGTTCAAACCCTGGGTCAGGGAGATGCCCTGGAGGAGGGCATGGCAACCCACTCCAGTATTCTTGCCTGGAGAATTCCATGGACGGAGGATCCTAGTGGGCTACAGTCCGTGGGGTTACAAAAGAGTTGGACACGACTAAGCAACTAACACTTTTACTTTCACTTTTCAGCCACTAAATGCTGTGGCATTGGTTGAGTGACTGAGTGGCCCTGTGCCTCAGTTTCCATGGCTGCACAATAATTGTAAGAATAGTGCTTCCCTCCTAGAGTTGGCCTGGGGATTCAGTGAGGTGGAACACATCAGCATTTCAGGCCATGCTTGGCACAGAAAGGTGTTGCGTAAGTGCTGTCTGCTTTGTTGTAGCTCTTATCTTAGTATGTGACAGGAATTGAGGAAGTACAGACATACAGGTGACATTCATGACCATCCCCTTATGACAGCAGGTTTTTTTAAAATTATGTATTTGGCTGCTCTGGGTTTTAGTTGCTGCATGTGGGATCTAGTTGTCTGACCAGGGTCAAACCCCCTGCATTGCAAGGAAGGCAGATTCTTAACCACTGGACCACCAGGGAAGTCCAATGATTATTTTTATTATCGTTTTTATTTGAGCCCTGGGTGAGTTCCACATCCCACTGGTTACCATGGGGTGGGCATAACGGGTCAGAGCGTCAGTACTTGCTGAGCTCATCATCTCGTGATTTAGGGAGGTCTGGCCATTGCTCCCTTCCCCACTGACCTCTGACCATTGCCCCCACTTTTAGATCTGTGCCATCATTGGCGGGACCTTCACTGTTGCCGGCATTCTGGACTCGTGTATCTTCACAGCCTCAGAGGCTTGGAAGAAGATCCAGCTGGGCAAGATGCATTGATGACCTGCCCAGCCCCAAGGCCAAGGACCCAGGAGACCACCAGCCCTGCCTCCAGCACCCTCTCTCTTCCTGCCCTCTATCTGGCCCAAGATCTGGCTGTGTCCCAAAGTGGGGGTGAGGGGAGGGAGGGGGTGGCTCCTGGGTTCGAAGCTACCTCTTTTCCCTAAGTTTAATTTTAGATAAATTACACTGCCTGAAGTTGGGGCACCCCTTTCTTTCCCTGAGGAGCCCCAAGACCAGAGACAGGGCCAGGACAGCTCGGGGACACACTCTTGGGAGAGCTGCAGTCCCCTCCCTGTTGGGGGGATAGCCCAGAATCCATGCCAACCAGCTCTCAGCCAGGCTTTGACAATCTCGCAGCCCCCACCATTTGGTCCCACTAGTCACTTGGGTTCTCTCCTGGGCAGGCAACGTGCAGACCTGGGCTCCAGGTTCTGGACCAGGCTGCCCAAAGCACCTCCCAGCTGGCTCCTTCAACAAGTACGGTACTTCCCAGGCAGGCCCCTGAAATGTGGCGCTGTAGATGGAGCCCTTGCCTCTGCTCCATCCCTTCTTGCCTGACCTAGAGCCCAGGCCTCAAGGCCCTCTCCCTTACCCCTTTCTTTTCCTACCCAGAAGCAGATGCCCAGTGGTTGGGCAGCAGCCTGCGTAGACTCAAGTCTGCCCACTGGTCACTGGGCGCTTAGCGACTTCCCCTTCCTCTCTTCAACTCGTTCCTCTGAACCCCCTGCCAATGTGCCTCAGCCCCCACGCTGTGTGGCCACAACATGGCTTGGTGGAGGGGCAGGCTGTGACTGGAAAGTCATCCTTTGAGGACTAGACATGGTTTGTGCATCGATGTCCAGATGGGAAGCATCATTTTCTGCGACCCTAAAGTAATCATGTCTTGGCCTCTCCCAGATGGCTGCCAGCGGTCCCAAAGCCTTAGGTGGGAGAAGCAAAGTGGACCAGCCCATCTCCCGTCTTAGCACGTCCACCTTGGGCTCCCAAGCGTGCACCGCGCTTGGACCTTTCTGCAACCCATTCGTGGCCCACTTGCCCCACCGAGCTCCCCGTTGGCTGGCCACACAGCAACTCAGTCCTGGTTCCTGGGGCGGCTCCACTGTTTGCTCACTGGCTCCTGGGTGGGTCCCCAGGGTCCCCACCCCACTGCTCCCCCTTACCCTTCCCCTTTAGTCCTGAAAGGGAGGGACCATGGTCCAGGCACAAATTCCACCCAGGGAATTTTAGGTATGCCCCTCTGTCCCAGCAAGAGAGCCGCCCACTGTTTTCCATTTATATCAAGATTGTTTGCATACTTTAGTAATTAAGGGGAGTGTCCAGTAGAAGGCATTTTTAAATTATCTCTATGGATGGTTCAAGTCTCCACCTTTTGTGATTTTTGGCTCTAGATTCCAATTAGAGAAGCTTCCCTTTGCATTTGAGTTGATGGATGTAAGTGTAAGCTGTATTTGGTTATTTCTGGTATCTGTGGCCACTCGGATGGATTTTTTTTTTTTTTTGCATTCTTTTCCCCCGTTACAAAAGGAGTCCCTTGGGTGTGTGAATATGTGTGCCTGTACAGAGTGGGCAGGGCAGGGTGGGGAGGTATGTGGCATGCACGTGAATTGAAATCCCACATTGATGCATTTAAAAAAAAATCCTTGAGGACACAGGGGATGTCAGTTTCCTATGGAAGAGACACCTCTGACTCATTCTTATCAGCAAAATCTCAAGGGAAAAAAAATGTTTTAGTTCTTTCCCCACTTGTTGGGTTCAACTAGATTAAAAGGCTGATTTTCAGAAATATTGCTGTGTGTTACTTTTGACTTGCTTATGGCTGGGTGGCCTGGAGGCTGGGATCGTAGTCAGAATGGAATTTCATTCTAGAGGAGAGAAGCTGGGGAATATGGGGGAATATCTCTGAGCATGATCAGAAAGTCAGGACCCCTTGGATTCAGTCCTTCCTTTATTGAATCCCTACAGAATGTTCCGCAATCGGCTACTTTCTTTCCTCTTTTTTTGAAAAATTTATTTTATTGAGGTATTTGAGGTTGATTTACTACATTGTGTTAACCTGATCTACTTACTTTCCAGTTTCATAACCTCAGTTCAGGTCCTTAACCTCAAGGCACTGTTGCAGAAATTAAATCTATAGTTTGTGCAAATAAAGTATACTGGATCAGAACAAGCTCATGTATGCAGGAAGTGGTACATGGTAAATTTTCAAAAACAGTACTTGTTCCTCGTAGGTATTCCTAGATCAAGTAAGGGAGACCCCTCACCAGCTGTAAGAAAGGGACTTGCATGGACATTTGCCCTTCCGCTGCCCAGTCCTTCAAAGCCTTCTCTGCACAGACATGGATTAACATATCAGAGATGAATGGGAGAGTGCATCAGTCTGCAAGAAACTCTTCATTGACCCTCTCTATTCTCTCTTTAACATTCTGTGTGATATTTGAATTCTTGTGACACTCAAAGCTAGTGATCAGGAGTATATGTCCACCGGTTGTCAGAGGTGTGGGCTTCCCAGGTGGCACTAGTGGTAAAGAACTCGCCTGCCAGTGCAGGGGTCTCAAGAGACGCAGGTTCCATCCGTGGGTCGAGAAGATCCCCCAGAGTAGGAAATGGCAACTCACTCCAGTATCCTTGCCTGAAAAATTCCACAGAGGAGCCTGACAGGCTATAGTCCATGTCTGCAAAGAGTCAAACACGAGTAAGTGTACACACAGACAGAGATGTGTTCCCAAACCTGTTTGTGCCAGCTGTGCTTTGTGCTGTAGTGATGTGACTTGTTAACCAGTGAAATATGATCGAAAAATAAAAGGATCTAGGAAAACTAAGTTGAATACTTTGGAGAGACCTGGTAAAGGTGAGTTGCCACCCCCTCCTCAAAATGCTAGTGAACTCAGGGAATACCCTGGCGATCAAGTGGTTAGGACTCCATGCTCCTACTGCAGGGGTCATGCAACTACCCTCTCCCCCCGAAAAAAAAACCCACCAAATTCAATGTGAAGAAGGTGACTTAAAAGGGTTAGGAGGACAGTCCTTGAGTATTCTGCATCTACATTGAAAATGTGTAAATTCTTATTCCGTGGTAAAGAGAGTGAAACCTGGAACCCTGGAATTGGTTTATGTAAGGACATAGTTTACAAAAGAAAGATAAAGGAGAACTCCAACAGAGGAAATGCAAAGCTCAATGAAAAGCTTTCAGTTCAGTTCAGTCGCTCAGTCCTGTCCAACTCTTTGCGACCCCATGAACCGCAGCACACCAGGCCTCCCTGTCCATCACCAACTCCCTGAGTCCACCCAAACCCATGTCCATCGAGTCGATGATGCCATCCAGCCATCTCATCATCTGTCGTCCCCTTCTCCTCCTGCCCTCAATCTTTCCCAGCATCAGGGTCTTTTCCAATGAGTCAGCTCTTCGCATGAGGTGGCCAAAGTATTGGAGTTTCAGCTTTAGCATCAGTCCTTCCAATGAACACCCAGGACTGATCTCCTTTAGGATGGACTGGTTGGATCTTCTCCTTTAGGATGGACTGGTTGGATCTTCTCGCAGTCCAAGGCACTCTCAAGAGTCTTCTCCAACACTACAGTTCAAAAGCATCAATTCTTCGGCGCTCAGCTTTCTTCACAGTCCAACTCTCACATCCATACATGACCACTGGAAAAACCATAGCCTTGACTAGATGGACCTTTGTTGGCAAACGTCTCTGCTTTTTAATATGCTGTCCAGGTTGGTCATAACTTTTCTTCCAAGGAGTAAGCGTCTTTTAATTTCATGGCTGCAGTCACCATCTGCAGTGATTTTGGAGCCCAGAAGAATAAAGTCTGACACTGTTTCCCCATCTATTTCCCATGAAGTGATGGGACCAGATGCCATGATCTTAGTTTTCTGAATGTTGAGCTTTAAACCAACTTTTTCACTCTCCTCTTTCACTTTCATCAGGAGGTTCTTTAGTTCTTCACTTTCTGCCATAAGGGTGGTGTCATCCGCATATCTGAGGTTATTGATATTTCTCCCAGCAATCTTGATTCCAGCTTGTGCTTCCTCCAGCCCAGCGTTTCTCATCATGTACTCTGCATATAAGTTAATAAGCAGGGTGACAATATACAGCCTTGACGTACTCCTTTTCCTATTTGGAACCAGTCTGTTGTTCCATGTCCGGTTCTAACTGTTGCTTCCTGACCTGCACACAGGTTTCTCAAGACGCAGGTCAGGTGGTCTGGTATTCCCATCTCTTTCAGAATTTTCCACAGTTTATTGTGATCCACACAGTCAAAGGCTTTGGCATAGTCAATAAAGCAGAAATAGATGTTTTTCTGGTACTCTCTTGCTTTTTCAATGATCCATCGGATGTTGGCAATTTGATCTCTGGTTCCTCCGCCTTTTCTAAAACCAGCTTGAACATCTGGAAGTTCACGGTTCACGTATTGCTGAAGCCTGGCTTGGAGAATTTTAAGCATTACTTTACTAGCATGTGAGATGAGTGCAATTGTGCGGTAGTTTGAGCATTCTTTGGCATTGCCTTTCTTTGGGACTGGAATGAAAACTGACCTTTTCCAGTCCTGTGGCCACTGCTGAAAAGCTTTGCTCAGAGTCAAAAGATGGGCCCAATGTTTTGTTGTTGTTTTTAGCTTTTTATTTCATATTGGGGCTTTCCTGGTGGCTCAGATGGTAAAGAATCTGCCTGCAATGCAGGAGACCTGGGTTCGATCCCTGAGTCTGGAAGATCTCCTGGAGAAGGAAATGACAATCCACTCCAGTATTCTTGCCTGGGAAATCCCAAGGACAAAGGAGCCTCTTGGGCTACAGACCATGGGGTTGTGAAGAGTCAGACACAACTGAGCGACTGACACGTGGCCAGTTATCAATCTTGTGATAGTTTCAGGTGCACAGCAGAGTGACTCTGCCATACATACACATGTATCCATTCTCCCCCAAACTCCCCTCCCATCCAGGCTGCCTCAATGTTGAGCAGAGTTCCCTGTGCTACACAGTAATTCCTTGTTGGTTGTCCATTTTAAATATAGCAGTGTGTACATGTCATCCCAAACACCCTAACTATCCCCTAGTAACCATAAATTCATTCTCTAAATCTGTGAGTCTGCTTCTGTTTTGTAAATAAGTTCATTTGTATCATTTCTTTTTAGATTCTGCATATAAGGGATATATATGATATTTCTTATTCTCTGACTTCACTCAGTATGACAGTCTCTGGCCCATCCATGGACATGTTGCTGCAAATGTCATTATTACATTCTTTGAGTAATACTCCATTGTATATATGTACCACATCTTTTTCCATTCCTCTGTCAACGGACACTTAGGTTGCTACTGTGTTTTGTCTGCCGATGTGTTTTACGTTGATGAAAAACCTCTAAGGGGTGTGTGTGTGTGTGTGTGTGTGTTTAAGCTGCTTGGCAAGCTGGATCTTAGTTCCACAACCAGGGATCAAACCCATTGCCCTCTGCAGTGGAAGCATGGAGTCTTAACCACTGGACTGCCAGTGAGGTCCTTGGTGTCGTTTTTATGATTTCTGAACCAGTTCTTTCAGTTACCTAACCAAGGGCAGACTATAGTGTTTTCATGGGAGAGGATTTCTCAATCAGGGCTCATGATACAAACCCAGAGAGGGCTAGGTGATGGGTTGGGGGCTGTGGTGGTTCCGGCAGAAATGGATTCTCCTGGGGAGGTGTTGCAGCTGTAGAAGAGGCGAAATCGCAGAGGGGCTTCAGTGAGGAGCTCACGTGAGCTCACATGCTGAGTTCACGCTGCTTGGGGGTGGGGTGGTGCTGGGAAGCTTGGGGGGAAGTAGGCTGTAGCCGTGGGGCTTATAAGTGGCAGCTGTGTAGTTAGGGTTTATAGCTAAACGTCACAGGCTTGTGGTTCTTGCCCAAAACAAATGGCAGGCCACTGGCAAGCCTGATCCCTTCTTAAGAAGCTGGTCCCTCAGCCGCTCCAGCAGATAGAAGCCCATGTGAGGGGCCTGTGCAGAGAACATTCACCCGAGACACTCCCCTGCCCTGCCCATGTGAGGGGCCTGCGTGGAGAACACTCACCCGAGACACTGCCCTGCCCTGCCCATGTGAGGGGCCTGCGCGGAGAACACTCACCCGAGACACTCCCCTGCCCTGCCCATGTGAGGGGCCTGCGCGGAGAACACTCACCCGAGACACTCCCCTGCCGTGCCCCTCCCAGCAGGTGTCCTCTGTCAGTTCTGTGTGATGAGGTCACACACTTTATTCTTACCGAAATGAGTAATTTTTATCTCAACTCTTGTAGCAATAGCTACCGATGGTTGGGCATTCTCCACGTACCAGGCAAGGAGTGCCGGTTCAGGCCTTGTCTTTCTTAATCCTCACAGCAGTCCTGCAAGATGGCAGCTACCTCCTTTTTAAAGGAGAGCAAAGACCTAGTAACTCATCTAGGTCACATAGCTAGCATGTGGTGAAGCTGGAATTCAGACCCAGGTTCGCACGCCTCCAGAGTTATGAAGAATTGTACGGTTCTGCCTTACTACCCATAATCATCCCTGTCAAGAGAGTAAACTGCCTCCTCCCCCTAAATGGCACCCCACTCCGGTACTCTTGCCGGGAAAATCCCGTGGACAGAGGAGCCTGGTAGGCTACAGTCCATGGGGTCGCAGAGAGTCGGACTTGACTGAGCGACTTCACTTTCACTTTCCCCCTAAAAAGAGGGGCTGGGAATTGAAAGTGGTGAGGGCACTTTTGGTTTTCTGTTTTCTCGCTTTTAAACAGCCTGCAAAGGAAAACTGAGTTGAACACTGGGGGACTCGATTTTATTTTTTAATGGTTTGTATTAGAGCTGAGGTTTGTTTGTTTATTTGGCAGTGGTGGGTCTCAGCTGTAGCACACTAGATCTTTGATCCTTTAGGTGCAGCATGCGGGATCTAGTTCTCTGATCAAAGGTGGAACCCAGGCCTCCTGCATTGGGAGCATGGAGTCTTAGCTACTGGATCACCAGGGAAATCCCATAGGGGAGTCTTGGTCAGCAAAAATTTTAAACCCTTACAATGTGATTTCAGTTACACAAGTAATACATGCTCACAGCCCCACTGGAGGAAAAGCAGAAAAGAACAAAAAGGGAAAAGAAATTAAAGTCACTCATTATACGTGAAACTAACACAACATTGTAAATAAACTATAACCCAATACATTTTTTAAAGAATAAATAAAAGTAGGATTAAAGTCACCCATAATCCCACTAATCAGGGATCATCATTTTTAATGCTTTTGTGATATTCTTCCATAAACAAAACGGAATCATGCTGTTAACATGATTTTGTAGTTTGCTTTTTTCCTCATGTAATAGACACCTTCCTGTGTTAGTAACAGTGGATATCCTCATTATCTTATTGGCTGCAAGACAGCAATAATGATACTAGGTATCTGATAGTGAATCATGCTCCCATCTCATTCAGAACCTGTTTTCTCACTTGTAAAAGGGACACTTTAAAGGGTTGTTTACTAGATCAAATAAGGTAATGTTGATAAAACACAATGTCTGACAGGAAATGCTCAACCTAATACAACAAGCTGTAATAATTCACTCATTTAAGAAATAATAGTTTCTTGGAATTTCCTGGCAGTCCAGTGGTTTAAGACTCCACACTTTAACTGCCGAAGGCCTGGGTTTGATCCCTCGTCAGGAAACTACAATCCCATGAGCCACATAAAGTGGCAAAAAGAAAAACCCCTAAAAATTAAGCAAATTATTTCTACCATGTGTTAAGTGCGTACTTTGTGCCAGACATTGTGCTAAAGGTTCACAGAATCCCGACACCAGACTCATGAGGTGGGGACTCTTATTATTCCCATTTGACAGATGAGGAAAGTGAGTGACCAAGAGGCTAACTATCTCACCCAAAGCTCCAGGGCCAGTAAATGGTGGAGAGATCCAAACCCGGGCAGTCAGAATCCAGGCCTCTCACACTTCCCCACCACATTCCTCTCTGCCTCAGAGACATAAACATGTTCCCCTGGCATCCCCTCTGAGCCAGGCACTGTGCTAGATCCTAGGGCTTTACGCCAGTCTCTGTGCGCGTTTCCAAGGCAGGCATGAGGCAGGGTAGTAACCATCTATCTATTAAATTCTATTAAATTCTATTAAATCTTATTAGAAGGGCAGAACCTCAGTCTCTTGTCATTGTATCTGGTGATGTCCCTTAATTCTATTGAGCCGCAGGAGGCAGAGGCTTCCCAGGTGGCGCTACTGGCCAATGCAAAAGACATAAGAGATGCCAGTTCGATCCCTGGGTGGGGAAGATCCCCTGGAGGAGGAAATGGCAACCCACTTCAGTATTCTTGCCTGGGAAATCCCACGGACAGGGAAGGGAGCCTGGTGGGCTACAGTCCATGGGGTTGAAAAGAGTCAGACACGACTAAAGCAGAGGGCAGAGGGTGGGGATAAAGAAATGGCTCTCCTCTCCGGTTGACAGTGAATATATCTTGATAATCTTGGGTTGTAATGATCTACCCTTACATGGTTGCCCCTCACCAGTGAGGCCCTGCTCTCCCTAGGAGAAGGGACCATATTTTACTCCTTCCCATATCTCTTTGCTCTAGCCCTAAACCTGTGCCTCCATGTAGGTACCACATACATGGCAAATAAATTAATGAGCAAATGGATGCATGTGTGGGTAAATGAATGAATGTGATAGGGAAATAATGAATGAGCCCAGAAGGGGCCAGTGAGCGAGTGAATGAATGAATGTATGAATGAACAACTTCTTGGGTGCTTGGCTCTGATGAACACTGTAAGGGCTGCTCTGAAAACTCTGTGACCATCTATGTGCACTCAGTCATAACGGCATTTGCTCCCGCCTTGCCCATAGGAAATGACTTCCTTTTTACCCCCAGCTTTATTGAGATATAATTGAACTATAACATTCTGAAAGTTTAAGACGTACTGTGTGTTAACTTGATATACCTACATACTGCATCATGATTACCACAGCATTAGTTAACACCTCCAACACCACACATAAGTGTGTGTGTGTGTGTGTGTGTGTGTGTCTGTCTGTCTGTCTGTCTGTCTGTCTCTACCTGGAGTGGAAGGAGGAGCTCCGGAACGACCAGGCGGGGAGAGGCGGGGAGAGGCAGGGACAAGGCGGGCAGGGGTGGGCAGGGGTGGGCAGTGGTGGGCGGGCCCATGGTGAGTCGGGCAGGGCAATGGCTCCAAACCCGCAGGGTCGCTAGTCCGAAGAATCCTGGCTGTGCTACCAAGTTTTTAAAGTCTCACGGAATTTAAAAAGGGAGAGCAAGCACAGCTTCAGTTGGCACGACGCACTGCACATGTTTAGATCAAACACAGAAAGCTGACAGTTTGCATCACTAGGAGTTAATGGCAAAAGTCTGATTCTGGTGTGGCCTGCCCTTAGGGCCATTGTGGAACAAGGCCCACAAAGAGACCTCTGCTCTCTAGGAATAATCTCTCTGCCTGCGTGCTCAAGTCGTGTCGGATGCTTCTCGACCCCATGGACTGTAGCCCATCAGGCTCCTCTCTCCATAGGATTCTCCAGGTAAAATACTGGAGTGGGTTGCCATTTCCTCCTCCAGGGGAATCTTCCTGACCCAGGCTTCAAACCCACGTCTCCTGTGTCTCCTGCATTGGCAGGCAGATTATTTTACCACTGAGCTACCTGAGAAGCCCTTAGGAATTGCGTGCTATGTGCCAGACACTGTTCTAAACACACAAAACCAGGTTAACACACAGTCTTCATAACAATTCAACGAGTCATCTACTTAAGATCATCCCCATTTCACAGAGAAGGAAACAGCCTCAGAAGCATGGAGGCATCTCCCCAAGGTTCAGCAACTTGAAGAGCCACTTGAGTTCACGTGTCATTCTACAACCCCAGCTTTTCTAAATCGGGCTAAAAGACTGCGGGGAAGTTTGCAAAGACAAATGGCTGGTTTGTAATGTCCCTCAAACATTGGTGCACCTCAAAGTCTTTGGTGAGGGGGAGTGCTTGCTCTAAATTCAGAGCCCCTGACCCCGACCTAATACTATCTGATTTTGTAGGGCTATTATGGAACATGAAAATTTGCATTTTGAACGGACTTCTCAGTGATTGTGAAGAAGCAAGTCAGCCAATTGCGTTTAAAGCACCACGATGTTTAATCACCACGATCATATGCCTAAACAACCTCTGAAGAGGGTAACAGGGGCAAAGAGTTTTGAGTAGGAAAGAGACTATTAATAATGCACCCTTAAAAGAACAGGTGGCTTCCATGGTTGCTCAGACTATGCAAAATCTGCCCGCAATGCGGAAGACCCAGGTTCGATCCCTGGTTCGGGAAGATCCCCTGGAGAAAGGCGTGGCAACTCATTCCTGTATTCTTGCCTGGAGAATCCCCACGGATAGAGGAGCCTGGTGGGCTACAGTCCATGGGGTCACAAAGAGTAAGACACGACTGAGCGACCAACACACGCATAAAGAGAACATCAACAAGGCCTCATTGCAAGCCCTACAAAACTGCCCTTTCTCCCCGGCAGCGCCAAGTCGCCGGGTTCCGGGCGTGATCCCCGGAGCCACCTAGCCATCCAGAGTCCCTGCAAACGAGTCACTGCGATCCCACCCCAAGCCTCAGGGGGCGCTATTCAGTTTCGTTCTGATGGGAATGGAGCATTGTTTTCTTTCTGCGCTTGCGCAGCAAGGGAGCCTCACTTACGTCCCTACGCGCGCACCGTCTGAACTTGGCGGTCGCTTGGTAGGTGAGTGGAGCTGGTGAATTCTCCGGCTACGAAGCCCTCCGCTCCACTGGACTCAATCCTGCCTGCCCGGGGGTCTACCCGCCTCCCCAGAGATCTCTCCGCGTGACCCCCAGCCGTGCCTTCTGCAGTCTGAGCTCTCGTCCCTCAGCCTCAAGGCCCCAGTGCCGCCCCCTCCCCACCCCCGTTTAGTTAAGCATGCGCCCTCCACGCTCGTCTTTGTGTAACACCCACACCTTTCATATCCTTCGTTTTCCTCCCTCAGTCTCCTTCCGAGGCCACCTCCCTAGAACCCCTGGGCCGGGACGTAGCGAAGTGTCCCGGATGGAGAGAAGGCCCTGCTACCCCACCGAGCGTGCCTTCGCTCCCTCCCTTGCCTCTCTTTGCAGACGAACACCATGAAGTTCAACCCCTTCGTGACCTCGGACCGCAGCAAAAACCGCAAACGTCACTTCAATGCCCCCTCCCACGTGCGCAGGAAAATCATGTCGTCTCCACTCTCCAAGGAGCTGCGACAGAAGTACAACGTCCGCTCCATGCCCATCCGCAAGGACGACGAGGTCCAGGTACTTGTCCCCCGGGCTCTAGTTACCCACCTGCGTGGCGCTCGCGCCCCGCCTGTGCCTGAGAATGTCAACATTACTTGGCGTGGAGGAGTCGGAGACTCACACGCCCTCAGGACCGGGGCAGATACTGTGACCCTGCAGGTGACCGGCGTTGGGGCCCAGAGTCACCAGAGAGCGCCTGCCCAGCTTAACTTAGAGCATTCCAACTCAATTCTTTGCCAGCCACGCAAAACAATGCTTTCTTTTTTAAGTCCAGAGGTTGCTGGTTCCCATGCACTGCTCAGGGCGGATCTTTGCAGGGGAAGGTGTTGGAATAAGAGTAAGGTTTTGGCAACATTGGGTTTAGTGGAAGCTGAACATTTGATGGTGCTGCATTTGGCAGGGAGAATGGGGAAGCAACATCAAATCAGAGGCGTGAAATTTTGAGAAATTATAAGCAGAGAAATTTTGAGAAAGTATAAGCTGTCTGTTCTCTGACTGGAGCTTAGAATGTGTAGTAGGGAAGGGGAAGTGAAGGTGAGTAAGATAGATCAGAGCTATATTTACACCTTGAAGGAATATATATTGAGCACTTACCAGGCCACGCACTGTTCCCTAGAACTCTAGTGGTGAACAGCATCCATAGAGTCCCTGTTGCAGTAGGGCTCACATTTGAGAACGGGGATTCCCCGACCTCCGCACGGTTGACTTCTTGGGCTGGGTAATTCTGTGTTGTAGTGAGCTCTCCTGTGCACTGTCGGATGTTTAGCAGCATCCCTGGCTTCTCCCCACTAGATGCCAGTAGCACCTTCTCACAGTTAGGATAAGCAGAACTATCAGTATTTCCAGGTATTGTCCCTGGGGAGAAAAAATTCACTCCTGACAATCTCTCCTAATTGAGAACCATTATTTTAGAGAATGAAGTAAGGAATTTGGTGAATCTCTAAGGGACTGGGACTTGGAAGGTTTGAGGAGGAAAAGATTGGAAGCAGGAGATAAGTTAGGTTGAGAATGTGACAGGAATAGAGTGGATCCTTCCCATCAGACATGTTCTAGAATGGGGGAATTGCAAATGCCTATAGGTGCTAGTTAGGGATATGCAGACTCTTCAGTTGTTGTCAGATTCTTCAGTTTTGTGAGACCTGGAAAACCTGGATTCTTTGTTGTATGGAAACTGCTTTTGGCTGAGATCACCCGTAACCGCTTTATGACTAAATTCAATGGTCCCATCTTCGTCTCACTGTCCTTGACTTTTTCAGCAGCATTTGGCATGGATGGCATCACCTTACTTCTTGAAATAGTCTTTTTGGCTTCTGTGACACTTCAAGCTCAAAGTTTACTTCCAACTTCTTAGCCTCCTTTGCTGGCTAGTTCTCCTCTGATTCCTAAATGCTACCGTTTGTCAGGGCCTGCACCTGGTCTTCCATTGGCTGGCCTACATTGTCTACCTAGGTGGTAATATTTATACCTAGAGTTTTAAATATCTGCTCTGTGTTAACACCTTCCTCCTTTATATCCTGGTTCAAACCACTTTTCTGACCACAGACCTAAGTCTAACTGCCTGCTGAACATCTTTATTTGGATATCTCACAGACATCTCAAGCTTCTTATACATGAGATCCTGACCTTCCCACTGCTTCTAAAATCTGATTCTCCTCCCATCTTTCACACCTCAATAAGTGATGCTTCTATCTCCCCACCTGTATATACCGTAAACCTTTAAGTTATTATTAACTATCCCTAACCCCTCTTCTGTCACTATGTCTTGTTGATTTTACGTTCAAAATAAGTCTTAAATCTGACACTTCTTTTTATTTCCATTTTAGTTCAAAGCATCTTCAGCTTCCACTCTTACCCTAATCCATTCTCTACAAATTATTTGCAAATCAGAGCCTACTTAAAACTTATCAGTGGTGCTTGATGTGCTAACTAGAACATCTAAATCATTGATAAGGCTCCAGTGATCCAACCCAGGCCTAATTCTCCAACCTCATCTCATTTTATAAGCCCCCTGCTTGCACTGTACATCAAACACATTGGTCTTTTCAGGTCTTTAGAATGCTCTGCGTCTTTGCCCAGAATGCGCCCTCTGCCTGGAGTACTCTTCTCCCCTCTACCTAACTCCTCATTTTTCAGGTCTTACCATCTCAGTATCTTCTCATGTGCCCTGTTCATGGATCATATATTTGTATGTTTACCTCTTAACTGCTTACTACTCATCAGACCGAGCTCCCTGAGGCCAGAGAACTTTTCTGACCTCAGTGCAGAGCCTGGCATACAGCAGGGGCACAATCAATATTTATTAAATGGATGAAAACGATTGACTGAATGGAATTGGAGCGTGAGATAAAGAAAAGGGGGCATAAACTGTTTCCTTTTTAGATATGAAGACAGTGAAACTCAGGTAAAATAATAAAGAATAATATAGAAAATGAGTATCCAAGCCAGGAATACAGGTCTCTTAACTCCAGAGGTCATATAGGGTAAGCACATCTCCAGCCAGGAAAGTAAAATAGTCCAATTAGGTTTGTTAAAACTGCCTTTTCTCTCTTGGTATCTTCTAAGTCTCACCTGCCTCTTTCTCTGAGTAGTTGAGTCTTCCTCCTACTTTACAGAGGGAATTAAAACCGTCATCTAGGAACTTCCAGAGCTCCTGGCTCCACACCCTCTGGCTTAATACCTGCATTTCCACCCTTCCTGTCTTCATTCTCTCCTGTTATAAATCCTGTTTTTATCTAAAGCTCTCCCTCGGCCACTGAATGTGACATCCACCACTCTCTTCTCCCCTCTTCAGATCCTTCTATCCATTATCTCCTTTCTCTACAGCTTCCTGTACCTTTTCCTCCATACTTGTTCATTTAAACACATTAATGTTTCCCCTTCTTAAATAATAAAAAATTATCCCCTAACCTCACATCCCTGTAGAGCACATGTCCTCTTTCCGGTCCTCTTCAGACCCAAGCTCCTTGGGCCAGTCTTTTTTCATCTTCATCTTTTAACCTCTGGTGAATTCATGGCCTTACCATAAACAGCTTTCAACCCTCTGCTCCACCAAAAGCACTGTCGCCACGACCACCAGTGATGTTGTCATCTGTTCCTTTATCCTTCCAGTTCTTGACCATTCCACAGCATCTGACCTTCTTCTCTTCACTACTGTAACACCATCCTCCCTGGTTTCCCTTTTATTTGTTTATGGTTGTGCTAGGTCTTCATTGCTGTGTGGGCTTTTCTCTGGTTGTGGCGAGCGGGAACTGCTCTCCAGTTTCAGTAGGTGGGCCTCATTTTGGTGGCTTCTCTTTGCAGAGCACGGGCTCCAGGTGCAGGGGCTTCAGTAGTTGTGGCACACAGGCTTAATGGCTCTGTGGCATGTGGGATCCTCCCACATCAGGGATTGAACCTGTGTCTCTTGCATTGCCAGGCAGATTCTTTACCCCTGAACCACCAGGGAAACTCCCTGGTTTCCCATTCTTTCAGGCCACTTCAGTCTCTTGTAAACCCTTCCAAAATGTTGGCTTTTCTTAGATTTCTATGTTGTGCCCTTGTCTCATACCAGCAGTTCCCTGAGTAAAATCAGGCTTTGAATTGCCATCTCTGTGGATGACTCTCTCTTTGTTGCCAGCCCAGCTGGCCTTGCTGCTGTGTATGGAGTCTCCACGTTCCATGCCTCTGGGAAAGGCACACCCATGCCTCCAGTTGCGCAGCTGGACTCTGGATGTCATCCTCGCCTCTTCCCTCACCTTTCAGTCCGTTGACTGAGTCTTATCCCATCTCCTTCCTCACTGGGTCTAGTGTTTAACCTACTTTTCATCACAGGTGTGTTCCTTTGACTACTTTTTAACATCTTTCTTTAGTCATGGTGATAGTTAATAGGGGCCTTTTCACAGACTTTCCACATGAGGGTCTCTGGTCATACAGACTGTGATGGATTTACAGTTAGGTGTGCAAGGCCCTTTGCAGCCTGAAAATCACCTTGGTAAGCTGAACAATGTAGGTAGACATTTTAGGAGCATTGAGATTCTCCATTTCTTTACATGTGGTATTTTCTCTATGCTTATGTGGCTGCTGTTTAATAGGCTCTTGCCTTTAGTAAAACCATAATCTAGTTGATTTTTAGAATAGAATTGGAGTATGAACAGATGTTTAGTGTGTGAAAATAGCCCAATGTTTTAATTTGACATTTTAATTTTTTTCTGATGATAAAATATTTGTATTAACTGTAGAAATCTTGAAATGTGGACTAATATAAATTAAAAATTCTACTTCCTGCCTAGTGGCAACCATTATTGACACTGGGATATATTTTCATCTTGTGTATACCATATATGACTGTGTGGATCACTATAAACTGTGGAAAATTCTTAAAGAGGTGGGAATACCAGACCACCTGACCTGCGTCTTGAGAAACCTGTATGCAGGTCAGGAAGCAACAGTTAGAACTGGACATGGAACAACAGACTGGTTCCAAATAGGAAAAGGAGTACGTCAAGGCTGTATATTGTCACCCTGCTTATTTAACTTACATGCAGAGGACATCATGAGAAACGCTGGGCTGGAAGAAGCACAAGCCGGAATCAAGATTGCTGGGAGAAATATCAATAACCTCAGATATGCAGATGACACCACCCTTACGGCAGAAAGTGAAGAGGAACTAAAAAGCCTCTTGATGAAAGTGAAAGAGGAGAGTGAAAAAGTTGGCTTAAAGCTCAACATTCAGAAAACTAAGATCATGGCATCTGGTCCCTTCACTTCATGGGAAATAGATGGGGAAACAGTGTCAGACTTTATTTTTGGGGGCTTCAAAATCACTGCAGATGGTGATTGCAGCCATGAAATTAAAAGACGCTTACTCCTTGGAAGGAAAGTTATGACCAACCTAGATAGCATATTAAAAAGCAGAGACATTACTTGGCCAACAAAGGTCCGTCTAGTCAAGGCTATGGTTTTTCCAGTAGTCATGTATGGATGTGAGAGTTGGACGGTGAAGAAAGCTGAGCTCCGAAGAATTGATGCTTTTGAACTGTGGTGTTGGAGAAGACTCTTGATAGTCCCTTGGACTGCAAGGAGATCCAACCAGTCTATCCTAAAGGAGATCAATCCTGGGTGTTCATTGGAAGGACTGATGTTGAAGCTGAAACTCGAATACTTTGGCCACCTGATGCGAAGAGCTGACTCATTGGAAAAGATCCTGATGCTGGGAAGGATTGAGGGCAGGAGAAGGGGACGACAGGATGAGATGGCTGGATGGCATCACCGACTCGATGAACATGAGTTTGGGTAAACTAGGAGTTGGTGATGGACAGGGAGGCCTGGCGTGCTGGGATTCATGGGGTCGCAAAGAGTCGGACACGACTGAGTGACTGAACTGAACTGAACTGAACTGATGAAGCATATACACACAAGATTCAGACTGTACTGTGTTTAGCTTTGTATTCTTTTTTCTCTAAAGGTCATATCTTGAAAATTTCCCTAGGTAATAAATTGTTTTTTGAAAATATGGACTTTAGATGGTTGCATGAGAATCTCAATATAATTTCTTTCTTTTTAAATTGAAGTGTAGTTGGTTTACAATGTTGTGTTAGTTTTATTCTCAGGACTAGTTGTGTGATGACCGTCCTACTTCAAGGAATGTTTTGTTCAGGTAAGAGAAGAAAAAACTCCAGGTGAGGAGCCTCCACCTGACTTAGAGTAACACAGAGCAGATTTATACCGGAAAAAAAAAAAGCTGATTTTGACTGCCAAGATTAACCTGTTTTTTGTGCAAAAAGTTTCATTGTTAGCCTGTATGTTCCTGATCATTAGTTTCCTCACTGTGACGGTCAAGCATTAGAAATGGGGAGAATTCACTTTTGTGCTTTCTCGTAGGTGGTTCGAGGACACTACAAAGGTCAGCAAATTGGCAAGGTAGTCCAGGTGTATAGAAAGAAATATGTCATCTACATTGAACGGGTGCAGCGTGAGAAGGCCAATGGCACAACCGTCCACGTGGGCATTCACCCAAGCAAGGTGAGTCCCGGGGCCACCCAGTGGTCGTGGCTGTGTACCCAGCCTTCCTTCTGGAGCTGTTGGGTATCAGTATTGCCCACACAGGCAGATGTGACGAGGACTTCAGAGGGAGGTCAGGCAGGCTTGGTTGGTTCACTGGCTAGTGTAGCATCAAGGATCCAGATTTTTTCCTTGTGTGTTCCGTCATCCTTGGTGATGGCCCATCTGTAAGCTGGTAGCAAGAGGGTTGCAGGCATGACTTCCACACGAGGGAGTGTGCAGAGGGAATACAGAGAACACCTCCTCCTTCAGCCCTCACTCCCAACTAGTGGAATTGACCGTTCCTCTCTTAAACTCTCAGCTTATACATCGTAGAGTCTCTCCTCCAGAGTTTCAGATGCTTAAGGGCAGAATGGTTGGGTCTCACTCATCTGTGTGATCTCTATATCGGCCAGTGGCTGGTGGGAATGCAGTATATTTAAAAACAATGCATTTTGCCAGCCAAGTGATGATAGACAAACCATCCATGTTGGTAGTATAATCTTCTACAACCTGAATGATCTTTGTATCACTAAACTGTGTAAATGGTCCCTAGACCCACAGGAGTTAGGGGCAGGAGGTTGGGTAGCAGAAGGAACCCAAGCTGCTGTTGAGGGAAGATCTGCTGTATGATATAATTATGGCTTTAAGTCCTTTCCCCTTAAAAAAGAAATCAAGACGTATTTGTTTTCTCTTCCTAACAGGTGGTCATCACCAGGCTAAAACTGGACAAAGATCGGAAAAAAATTCTTGAACGCAAAGCCAAATCTCGACAGGTTGGGAAAGAGAAAGGAAAATATAAGGAGGAACTTATTGAGAAAATGCAGGAATGAATATACCCTGTTGCACAACCATGGTTTATCTGTAGGTTTTTTGCCTGGCGTGTAGGCCTTTAAAACTTTTCAAGATGTCTCTCTCTGGAGTATTTTATTTCCTTCCTGTTTTGCTATTGTTACTGATGTGGCTCTGTAAATCCACTTCTGCTGTTTTGATTAATAATTTTATGAATAAAAATTGGAAATGTTTTCTTGTTCCGAATGGTATTTATTGCTTTATAGGTAAAATCTGTCTTAATTCTCAGTTCCCCATTGGGAGTCTTTCATACTTTTAATCTACAGAGAGCAGCACAGCAGCAGCTGTGAGGTTAAGTCAGCCCTGCTCCTGCTCAGGCCCTCGTGCTGACGAGGTGGACAGGACAGGGCTCTGGCTCCTGAACAGAAGCCAGGGTGAGGCCTGGCGTGCACAAGGCCCCGCCGGGAGCAGCGCCGCTCAGCACTCACACTCTGGCCAGCCAGGCTGCCCTCTGGCCAGCTTCCTCTCCTCCACCCCTAACCAACCCAGGGGCATGGCGCGCCCTGACCCGGCTGCCCTGCCCAAGTCTTAACATTGCTAGTGCTATTTCTGTGTGACCGAAATGCCCTCTCCTAAAGATGATTCAGAAAACTGATGGCCTACAGACAAGACTTGACTTGGTTCACAGATTTTTTTTTTTGTCCTATTGTTTTCATAACTTTAAAAAATAATTTCCAACATATAAAATGTAATGAGAGCACAGAGAAATCCAGACCTTTTGCTTCATCTGGCTGTGTGAGGCTCTGAGCCTGCACAGCATCGGTTGTGTGGAGACGGGACTCTTCCTGTCCTCATTGGACTCCAGTCTAACTTCTAGTCATTCCTTAAGATTAGCTTCAGAGCCACATCTAAAATCCTCCCTTGCCCCTGTGCTAAACAATCTATTGGTTAATGCATCAAACTGACCCTTATGCAGTAAGTGAAGAGAAACTAAAAAGCCTCTTGATGAAAGTGAGAGAGGAGAGTGAAAAAGTTGGCTTAAATCTCAACATTCAGAAAACTAAGATCGTGGCATCTGGTCCCATCACTTCATGGGAAATGGATGGAGAAACTGGAAACAGTGTCAGACTTTATTCTTCTGGGCTCCAAAATCACTGCAGATGGTGACTGCAGCCATGAAATAAAAGACGCTTACTCCTTGGAAGGAAAGTTATGACCAACCTAGATAGCATATTAAAAAGCAGAGACATTACTTGGCCAACAAAGGTCCATTTAGTCAAGGCTATGGTTTTTCCAGTAGTCATGTATGGATGTGAGAGTTGGACTGTGAAGAAAGCTGAGCACTGAAGAATTAATGCTTTTGAACTGTGGTGTTGGAGAAGACTCTTGATAGTCCCTTGGACTGCAAGGAGATCCAACCAGTCCATCCTAAAGGAGATCAGTCCTGGGTGTTCATTGGAAGGACTGATGTTGAAGCTGAAACTCGAATACTTTGGCCACCTCATGAGAAGAGTTGACTCACTGGAAAAGACCCTGATGCTGGGAAGGATTGGGGGCAGGAGGAGAAGGGGACGACAGAGGATGAGATGGCTGGATGGCATCACCGACTCGATGGACATGAGTTTGGGTAAACTCTGGGAGTTGGTGATGGACAGGGAGGCCTGGCGTGCTGCTATTCATGGGGTCGCAAAGAGTCAGACACGACTGAGTGACTGAACTGAACTGAACTGAACTGAGCCTTTTATGGCTCTCTAGTAACACAGGGTTTATCTGACACTGATGTTTCTTAATACATGTTGACTGATTCCATTATTTTCCATTTTGACTGCTGAAGAAAATGAATTTAGGTTAACTGCCCAAATCCCAGAAAGCATAAGAGATAGAGCTAGGATTTGAACCCAGGCCTTGGTGCATCAAAGGACATTCACCTCCCACATCAGCCCCCTCTGGTATTCCTCCCTCTACTCTTGTCCACTCTTTATTAGGGTCTGATAAGAGCCTAGACATTGTATGGAACAGAAAAATTTATGTGTTTGCAGCAACAGTGCTGTAGTGGGAAGAGCACTGTCACCAGCCATCAAGTGCCAATCGCAGCTCGGCCACTGGATGGTCAGAGGCCTTTGAGCAAGCTGCTCATCTCTGAGCTTCCATCTTCTCAGTAGAAGAAGACGTCAGTCGCTCAGCTGTGACTGACTCTGTGGCCCCATGGACTGTCGCCTGCCAGGCTCCTCTGTCCATGGAATTCTCCAGGCAAGAGTACTGGAGCGGGTAGCCATTCCCTTCTCCAGGGGACCCTCCCCACCCATGGATCAAATCCAGGTCTCCTGCATGGCAGGCAGATTCTTTACTGTCTGTGCCACAAGAAGATGACACCTGCGCTGCCTTCCTGGCTCACGGAAAACGCAGAGACAAAACGCCAGGATCAAATGGGCCATTTCTGAGCACACTGGGAAAGCATGAGTGGATAAATCCTAATATTGCTATTATTACACAGTATTTCCAATTCTGACATTCACCTTGCACTTAAAGAAGTAATGATTTTTCACAGAAGATCGATAAGATCACAAACCACAGAACTCAATATGCATGTTCTAACTGCAGCATTGATGTAAGAGTGAGCAGAATGATACCAGCTCTGGAGTTAGACGAATCTTGAATCAACCCTGTTCTGGTCTTTGGACAGCCCTTTTTATGCGCCTCTGTTTCCCTATGTTATGTAAGAAGCTAGAAACACTGATCTTCAAGACAAAATTAAAGTAGCAGTCCACCAGACCCCGCTGATTTTAGGAGTCAATGCGGGTGCTTGCTAATAGTCTCCACCTCCTTGCCTGGAGATTCTGTGATGCAGTAGGTCTGAAGATAGAGGCCTCTTCGGGTCTTGCACGCATGTGTATTTTTCACATGGCCCTTGTATGATACTTATAACTAGGTAAATTTGGGAAATTGTGGATCAGGATGTATACAAATCACAGCACATAAAATATAGTAGGTGCCCAAAACATGGCCACGATATTAGCATACTGAGCTGTGTGTCTAGCAGGCATAATGAATAGGTCAACCAGTAAGGGCTGGAGTTTGTTTTTTTAATTTTTGTCTTCACTCTTGATAACACATGTTTTAGGCCCCCAAATCTGAATAAAAGTCAGATTTCAAACTAGGTTGAATTTACAGTAAGATAATATCTTCTGATTCCTGGTCTGGGCCCTAGGCTCCAACCATTACACTCACCATTACACTTAAATGATGATTATTTAGGAATTAGATTTGGTTTCTTTTCAGCAACGTGTTCAAGTGATAGATAAGAGTTTTGAGAACTGTAATCTCCCCCAAATCACACCAGAGTTGTTATCATCAGTCATGTGAATAACAGTGCCTGATCAAGAGCAGGAATTTGGCATCAACTGAGAGCTAATCCCAGCTCTGTCGTCTCCTAGTTGTGTGACCCTGGGCAAATGGCCTAACCTCTCTGGGCCTGTTTGGTCATCTATAAAATGGAGATGAAATGAGTACCTACCAAATAGAGTTGTCAAGACTTACTACTTGAGATACTGTGTGTAGAGCACAGAGAACTCAGCAAGTGATAGCTACTATCTTTCTGAGGAGATTGCAGTGGGTTTGTCTGCAGGAATAGAGGGAAAAGTTTTTCTCCAGGGAGTTTGGATAAATGCCGGTTCTTGACCAAAGCGGAAGGGTTTAAAGGCAGCAGTATTGTGCTTGGGCTGCTGCAGGAAATTGGGACTGTAGAATGCCAGCTGGATGGGCCTTCTTATCAAGGTTCAGGCTGGGGAGGGGGGTTTAGCATGTTTCCTGGAATGAGTTTGAATTAAGTAGTTTCCTACTGACCTTTTCATCAAATTTGCAGATGTCCACTTATGTGAGTGAGTCCCCCTGTGTTATTTTGGAAAGACTCCAAACTTTCACAATTCAGATAACTGCTCCTGAGTGTCTGCTTTCACAGTGCACTGGGGTCTGAGATGTTCAGCTACAGGGCTTTCCACATGAGTTGGGTAAGCAAGGAAGTAATCAGATCTGAACCAGGCAGAACTTTACTAACCAAGAGTCCTCTGTACTCTGCTGATGCTATAGACGATGAGCAGTTCCAATCTGGTAATGGCTTGGGTCTTTGTTCATTGTTCTTTTTAATTAGTTTTTTTCTTTTAAAGAAAAAAAACTGAACAGAGGAGACTGGCGGACTACAGTCCATAAGGCCTCAAAGAGTCGGACACAGCTGAAGCAACTTAGCATGCACACATGCATATATAGTACAACATAAAAAGGTACAAAAGATATACAGTGAAAAGTAAGTTTCCTTGTCACATTGACTCTTAGTCACTCAGTTCTCCCCAGAAGCAGTCACTGTTTCCAGTCTTTTGTATCCTTCTAGAAATATTCTATACATATGTGATTGGGTTTTTACTAAAGTTTGGTCCATGAATAAATCTTCATGAGAATGGCAGGTCATCCAAATTTAAATAGCTATATGCTGCTGCTGCTGCTGCTAAGTCGCTTCAGTCGTGTCCGACTCTGTGCGACCCCATGGACAGCAGCCCACCAGGCTCCGCCATCCCTGGGATTCTCCAGGCAAGAATGCTGGAGTGGGTTGCCAGTTCCTTCTCCAATGCATGAAAGTGAAAAGTGAAAGTGAAGTCGCTCAGTCGTGTCCGCCTCTTAGTGACCCCATGGACTGCAGCCCACCAGGCTCCTCCGTCCATGGGATTTTCCAGGCAAGAGTACTGGAGTGGGTTGCTATTGCCTTCTCCGAAATAGCTATATGAGGTTGATTTATTTCCTGAAAACCATAAATTACAATACAAATACAATCAATATAAGTAAAATATTATTTATCCATCAGAAATAACTAAATCAACCACATCCTAGCCTATCCCTAATATGAGGGCAGCTAATTCTGCAACAGGTTTTCAAAGGTCTCATCTTATGCATTAGATGTCTCTATCTTTTAAAGTAGTGTATAATTTAAGGGTTTTTTTGTGTGTGTGATTTACTATTTGAGATAGAAGAGGGAGTATGGTTTACTAGGAATAACAGGAGCTACAAAGACCTACATACAGATCCCAGTTTTACCTCTTAAAACAGCTAGACTTTGAGCAAGTCACAAATCTGAGCCTCTCTTTCTTAATATGTAAAATGAATTTAATAACACCTATTTAGGTGTTGTGAGCACTCAGTGAGACAGGTAATTCAAAGCACCTTGTTTAATGACTGACAAGTGGTCATCAAAAAATGGTAGCTGCCATAATCAGTGGTGTCAGCCCACAGTGCATTTTCCCTATATATAATCAGAGTAAACAGCAGTAAATTATGCTGGAGTTTCCGCTTCTCCACTAACTTACAGCCTTCTCAATCAACTTGGAAAGGAGCTTTATGACTCTGTGGCTTTGTAACCCTGTGTTCCTGTTTAGGAGCTCCTTGGGGTTTGCACTGTAATGTTTCAGTCCACTCTTGTTTACTCTATCCTATTGAGACTTTTCCTCTAATTTATAAATTACTGAGCAACTTCCCTGGTGGTCCAGTGGTTGAGAATCCCTGCCAATGCAGAGGACACGGGTTCGATCCGGGGTCCAGGAAGATTCCACAACCTGCGAAGCAACTAAGCCCAAGCGCCAGAGCTACTGAATGAAGCCCATGCGCCCTAAAGCCCATGCTCTGAGAAAGAGAAGCCACTGCAATGAGAAGCCCGCACACTGCTACTGGAGAGTAGCTCCCACTTACTTCAACTAGAGACAGCCTGCTTTGCAACAACAAAGACCCAGCTCAGCCAAAAATAAAATAAATAAAAGTTATTCAGGACCCAAAGACCTTTTTTATATGGATTACATCTATCAAAATAATTTACCATATTAGACATTAACATTATAAGATTTAATTCATTTAAAACATAATAATAAACCCAAAACGTGTTAATGTTTTTATGGAAAATAACTACCTTTTCCAAAACAAAACCAAAAAAAGGAACCAAAAGAGTGACCTTGTGCATGGTTCCTTTATGTCTGGCTTAGTAGAAAACAAATAGATTCTTATAATGCTTCTGCAATCAACCTGTTGCAATGATGTTCTAGGTGAAGCAAAGGAAGAAAATTCAGTGTCAAACTCAGTGTCACACAGATTGGTAGTTAGAAAAGAGAGGACCTGGCCGACCCACTGGGAGAGTCTCTAGGACTCTCCAGAAGTCCTGGGACCATGCTGCCCAAAGTCTCATTTTTTTCTTGCAGGAGACTCGAAAGCAGAGAATATTTCTTCATTTGGAGGGTCACTGAATCCTAGCTCTTGGCCTTCTCCACAGCTTTCACTTGGAATGTGTGATAAAATGTTTTTGACAGACTGACTGATAGAGGGAGCTATTGGCCAATACTAGCCCACATATATATAATACCCAGATTAGTGTTTTCTCTTTCACAGCAGCTGAAACAGATTTCAGCCCGGTGTCTGAACAGCTACATGCCTGTGCTCCTAACATCTGCTTCTCAGAGAGGCTGCCAGGAAGGCAAGGCAAAAGGTAGACTTACCAAGGTCAACTTCAAAGAAAACACCTGCATTAATTTAAGAAAGGGGAAAATTTTTTACAATAGCCGGAAAAGTGGAAGCAACCCAACTATCCAACCACGGATGAATGGAAAAACAAAATGCGGTATGTACATACAGTGGAATATTATTCAGCCTTAAGAAGGATGGAAATTCTGATATGTGCTACAACATGGATGAATCTCGAGGACATTATGCTCAGTGATACAGAAGCCAGTCACAAAAAGACGAATGTTCTATGATTTTACTTACATCAGGTATCTTGAGTAGTCAAGCTTATAGAAACAATTAAGTAGAATGATGGTTGCCAGGAACCAGGGGAGGGAAGAATGGGGACTTGTTTAGTGGGTATAAAATAGTTCTGGAGATCTGGTGCACAGCCGTGTAAAGATACTTAACACTAGCGGGCTGTACACTTAACAATGGTTAAGAAGGTATGTTTCATGTTATGTATATTTATAGCCACAATTAGAAATAAGCTTTTAAAAAAAGAAATGGGAAGAAAGACCAAGATTTTTTCTCTAATTTAGTTCTGGCTGATGTCACCCTTTCTTAACTACTCACTGCAGTTGTACAAATGTTTATTGAGCACGTCCTAGGCATAAAATGCTTCTAAGGAAGACAGATCACTTAAACAGCGCCCATTCTCAAGGAGTTTGCCCTTTACTAAAGGGTTGGTTGATTTATATATACAAACAAGTACAAGACCACAAGACATGCATTAACAGAATGAAATAGGTCTTGTGAAGGTGGTGCCTGGAATGGAACTTAAGAACAATAGAATTTCTGCTGAGACTGAGTTGTTGGGAAGGAGCAGCATGAGTACAAAGGAGACTAACTAGTTTCCTACCTTGTCCTTCAGGTAAAAGGTTTGAAGAGATGTCAAAGATCTTTGGTCCAACTTCCCCTTTAATCCAAGAATTCATTCTAGTTGAATGAGGAACGAAATCAGGAGGTAATTCAAAGTAGGGAAATGTGACTATCACAAGGAAATCATGGTCCAGGGCAAAGCACACTGGGTTGGTTTACAGATTTGCTTTCCATCTTGCTTTTGCCTGAAAGCTCTATTAAATTCTCTTAGAATTAGGCTCTTCCTCTGTTCCCAGGCTGTCACATACACTGAAAGTGAAAGTGAAGTCGCTCAGTCGTGTCCGACTCTTTGCGAACCCATAGACTGTAGCCTACCAGGCTCCTCCGTCCATGGGATTTTCCTGGCAAGAATAC
Organism: Okapia johnstoni; assembly: GCA_024291935.2. Lineage (NCBI taxonomy): Eukaryota > Metazoa > Chordata > Mammalia > Artiodactyla > Giraffidae > Okapia > Okapia johnstoni. The sequence continues at coordinate 48,800,717 of CM044313.1, forward strand.
TGGAGTCGGGTGCCATTTCCTTCTCCAGGAGATCTTCCCCACCCAGGGATCAAACCCAGGTCTCCCACATTGTAGACAGACGCTTTACCATCTGAGCCACCTACACTGAACATGTGTGCAAATCCTTGGCAAGCATCAGAAATTCCTTGTTACCTTCTTACTACCTTGGCTAATCCCTACTCCTCTTTCCAGGCTCAGCTCAAGCCTGGCTTGGGGTGGAAAAGTCATGCACAGTGGTCCAACCTACCTTCACACTGCATTCAGTGGCCTGCTCAAAGTCCGTCTTTTCACCAGCCTGTGAACTCCCTGTGGGTAGGTGTGTCTGATTCCTGTAACCCTCCAAACCTGGCACAGTCCACGTCATTCAGTAGGTCCGTAGTTAAGAGCACTGGCCTTGAAAATCACACCAACAAAGATTGAATCTTGACTTTGCTACTTAGTAGCTATGTGACCCTGAGCCAGATCCTTAACCTCCTTCCTGGGCCTCAGTTTCTTCACCTGCAAAGTGGGGCTCATAATTAAACGGCGTCATAAGTGTCGTGAGGTGTTCAAAACAAAACTCAAGCTTAAAGCTCATGACCCAGTGGCTACCACACAGAATTCTGAACAGAAACTTACTATTAAGTTCTCTCTATATACTTGTTGCATAAGAAGATAAGGCTGTAAGTAACTACACTTTTCTTAAAAGGGCCACCTTCTTATCTGAAAACTTCGCCGAGCCCCTGATGACACGCCTCTAGCTCTGGGCTCCAGAGTGACCTAGAGCAGGAGTCCTGCGGGTCTCCCAGGGGAGGGCGAGGCGGAGTCCCGCGCGGTCACGTGGGGGCCGGGAGGCGGGCTTTGCGCGCGCGCAGGTCCCGCGGCGCGGGTTGACACTTCCGGGTGGGACCCAAGCGCGCGGCGGGCGTCTGGCGCTCTCCCGCGTAACCATGGCGTACACCGGCCTCATCGTCCCTCTCATCGTCCTGAGCGTGTTCTGGGGCATCGTCGGCTTCCTGGTGCCTGGTTCATCCCTAAGGGTCCCAACCGGGGGTAAGTGCGCCAGGCCTGCCTGGGGAGGGAAGCGCGGTGAGAACCCGCCGGGGCGCGCGGGGAAGGGGCGACGGCACGGGTCGGAGACCTTGCCCGGGTGATCCCGCCCTCCAGTCAGGCCTCGGCCCCCGCCCCCCGGCAGCCCCCCGACTTCCTTGTCGCGGCAGCCTCCGTGTCTGCTGGCCCGAACTGAGGAGGGTGACCTCCGGCGGATCCTCCTTGGGAAGAAGCTTTAGGGGAATTTTTTCTCCTCACGTCCCTGTGTGGGGAGGGTGCCGTTGGGAATGGATGTATCCCTCCTCGAGGAGAAGTGGGGCTCGTCTCCAGACGGCTGTCGCCCCTTTAGCCCCGCTGCCTCGTTTGCCTAAACTTGAAAGGGACGGATCGAATAAATAAAACAAATTGACCTCTCTGCCTCGCAGGCTGTCGCAGTTGCGCAGGACACGCTTGTGCCGCAGCGCTGAGCCCAGGCCTTGCATCTAGTGGGCGCCAGGAGCTAGTTGGGGCTTGATCTGGAGCGAGATTAATTACCAAAGAGCGGGAGGTATTGTTTAGAAACCCCTGCGTCATAGCTTTCGGAGGGCGCTCCCGCACTTGTGTATGAGTGTAACAAGCTCCTAGAATGGTTAAGAAAGACTTCCCCCCCTCCCCCGACTTCTTTGTTAAATGGAGCTTTATCTGTTTTGTAAGTAAACTTTTTTATTATGGTATGAAACAGTCTTATCTTCAAAGGAGCTTTGGAAACCCTCTTTCTGGTTCCTCTTTGCCTTTTAGTCATTTTTTCTCAGCGGCAAGATCATGTGGGGTGAAGCTTATTATGAATCACAGATTTTGGGGAACAGCATCTCTTGTTTTATTCTTTGAAACTAATTGGTGACTTCACAGTGCTCTGCATGCATAGTAGGCATTCAATAAGGGGTTGTTGAGTGATCTATATTGCCTTTATTATAAGAAAGAAAATGCTCTTACTTAATAGTTTGTGACCTGAACCCCTTTTGCTCTCTGGAATAAACTTGTGTTAGACCCGTTCCTTTCATCTAGCTTACAAATAAATCATAATTTGTTTAAAAAGTAAAAACTGTAGGTGAATTTATCATCTGGTTGCATTAGGTCCACCTATTCTGCTCCCCTCTACTCCCCCCTCGGATGGCATCCTTCCAGCCTGAGAATTCTCAGGTTATAAAAACAATTTGTGTCAACCAAATTTAATTCCTTGGACTTGTCTCTCCTACTAGAGTTGGAGAACAGCAGCAAAGAGCTCTTTTGTTGTGTTTCTGTCTTCAGCTGTTTCGTCATCCACTGTCTTTCCAGCCTTCATGCTCAGAAAGCATTTATTAATGTGCTGGTAGTGTTGACCGCTTCTTTCTTGAAGATCCCCATTTGGGGCCCACTGTGCCCAGCCTTGGGTCTTGATGCCATTGCTCTCACCCAGAGTAATGAAATGCCTCCTGTGGTCCATGGGCGACTCAGTTTGTAGTCCTAGTGTTACGATTCAGGTCTGACCTGCTAGTAATACGTGTTACCTGGATTTAATTCACAGCCTCCACCCCAGTCCTTATTATTTCCTGCTCTTGGCAGGATCAAACAGGTCTTAAAACACATGGTGTCTCCTAGGAGTTACTGTATTACACTGAGAAACACTGCTCCCAGTTGGATGATCCCTATGACCTTGGCTAATTTAACTTTTCCGTGTTCCTATTTCCTCACTGTAAAATGGAAATATTACTACTAAATTATTATTGGTTCTCTTTTACCTCCTGAAAAGACTGCAGAAAATTTTTTTTTTTTTAACACTACACGGAGGAGCTGAATTGCTTCAACGACTATGGTGAATTTTTAATGCAAGAGAGCATTTCTGATTTGAAGGATTGAAAACATCTTCATTAAGGAGATAAGTAAAGGTGGTGTGTGAGAAGAAGAGAAAGGAGTTTTTGCTGTTAAATTTTCTTTTCTGAGATCCCTGAGTGTCAAAATGCAGAAACTTGGGTGATCAGGAGGATTTCAGGACCTTGTGAAACTGGGGGAAAATGGAGGCAAAAGGGAAAAAGGTCTTCTGACTGTGTGTGTAACCTAAAGCAAGCCCTTACTGTCATCTTTTCTGCACCTGAAAAAGGGCTGAATACAATGAAGTCTGTACCTGGCATGCTGGTTCCTACCCGTTCCTATTCTTTATGATTTCCCACTCTCCTCTTTAGGAATCCAGAGATTCTCAAAAACTTCTGGTGGGGGAGGGGATGGAGACGGAGCGCGGGGGATCAGTGTGCCAAGGGTTCACAGCTCCCGTTTTATCGGACATAACATTGTTAAACATACAGAAAAAGAGAGTAGTGCAAGTGTTGTGTAACACCACCTAGATTCAACAGTGTTAACATTCATCTTTGCTTTATGTTTGCTTTGTCTCTGAATCCAGGTGTGCATGCATACATACATAATTTTGCTGGACCATTTGAGGGTACATTGCAGTCACTGTGACACTTTACCCCTAGACACTTAAGCAGACCATAACTAAGAAAAAAAACACATCAGAAACTGATATTTTCATGTTTTTTGGCCATGTCACACCTCTCAGCTTGCGAGATCTTAGTTCCCCGGCACACTGGGCACTCAGAGTCCTCACCGCTGACCAGCAGGGAATTCCCACGAGGGACCTTTTGCTCTCCAATGTCAAATGAATAGTACAAAGGGGCCTCAGCTGTTTCCATTTTCTGAGATGGTCTTTTGGGGAAGAGGAAGTCTGAGGGAGGGATTCTGGGTTGGGGCAGGGGAATGGAAGGAGATGAACAGGAGCTTGGGATGGAGGATAAACAAACCTGATGTATTTGGGGACCCTAAGGGCACCCAAGTTCAGGAGTGAAATGTTGTTTGAAAGTAGAGGGGTGAGAAGGATGAATGGAGGGAACTGATTACAAGTGAGAAGCTGGACTTGATTTTATAGATCTTCGACCATTTTTATTATGAAACTATCAAAATTAGGTAGTGCAACCCTTAATGCCTATTTATGTATGTATTATATTATAAGCTTAATGTATAAGGTAGATAGTTTGTTGAAGAATGTGCCTTCAGGATCTGTCTAGAGTCTGACCAGTTCTCAGGACCCATGCTGCTACCAGGCTGGTCCATTAGTGCAGCTCTCCTCTAACTGGTTTTTCTGCTTTCCCCTTTGCTTCCTCTTCCCAAGTCTGTTTTCACCCTGCGGAGAGATCCTATTACAGTTTGGATCATATTTTGTCAGTGTTGTTAGTTGTTCGGTCGGATCGACTCTTTGCAACCCCATGGACTGTAGCCCACCAGGCTCCTTTGTCCATGAAATTCTCTAGGCAAGAATATTGAAGTGGGTTGCCATTCCCTTCTCCATAGGATCTTTTTTACCCAGGGATCAAACCTGGGTCTCCTGCATTGCAGGCAGATTCTTTACCATTTGAGCCACCAGGGAAGCCCCATTTTGTCAGTCCTCTCCTCAAATCCCTCCAAAATAGCTTCCGTTTTCCTTTCAGAGGCTGTAAGATCCCTCTGACCTCACTTCCTACCAGGCTCTCCTTGCTGTGCTCAGCCACACAGGCCTCTGTCCTCTTTGAACCTGATACCTCATCCCTTTTGTTTTCTCCTTTCTTTCCAGAGCCTGGTACATGCAGTACACTTAGTCTGTTGAATGAGTGAATGGACAAGCCAATATACTAACCACAGGGGGGAAAATATATATGTGTGTGTGTGTGTGTGTGTATCCGTATACATATACACCGGAGAAGGCAATGGCACCCACTCCAGTACTCTTGCCTGGAAAATCCCATGGACGGAGGACCCTGGTGGGCTGCAGTCCGTGGGGTCGCTGAGTCGGACACAGCTGAGTGACTTCACTTTCACTTTTCACTTTCGTGCATTGGAGAAGGAAATGGCAACCCACTCCAGTATTCTTGCCTGGAGAATCCCAGGGACGGGGAAGTCTGGTGGGCTACCGTCTGTGGGGTCGCACAGAGTTGGACACGACTGAAGCGACTTAGCAGCAGCAGCATACACACACACACACACACACACACACACACACACACACACAGGATTTCTAAAGGATAAGTTAAACATCATCACATGTAGGAGTTGAGATATTTGCTCCCTTCCTTCTAGGAGATAGTCTTGCTTATTCTGTGGGGTATGGAGATGCCATATTTGGAAATCATTCTTACAGATGATGGGGGTGCCTTAAAGGTGTTAAGGACTTCCTTGGTGGTCCAGTGGCTAAGACTGCGTGTTTCCAACGCAGGCTACCCAGGTTCCATCCCTGGTCAGGGAACTAGATCCTGCATACTGCAGTTAAGACCCAGAGCAGCCAAAAAACAGAACTAATCCTTATCGGTTGGTGACTGCAGGTGCAGGGGCGGTATGAGCAAGAAGATGACAAATTTGAGGGATGGAAATGGCAGAGCTTTTCAGGAGTAGGAGATTTCAAAGGGGAGCCTTTAGAAAGAGAAAGTGAAAAGAATATCACAAGTTCAGTTTTTTTAAATGTCAGAGTTCAACTGCTCAAAGATCCAGGTTTAACTGTTTCTCAGAAAGAAATGGAGATGGGGAGAGATCAAGGCTAAAAAGTATATTATCATTTCATTGCAGAGAATAATACCAGATAGGGCAGTTACTTGGGTATCAAAGCTAATTACTACTGCAGCCTTTTGTATTCAGTTTTAGATGGGTTTGGAATAGAACTCTAAACTATGGCATCGGTACACACTCCCTTATATACAAATGTTAACGACTTATGTAGATTTCTGCTGAGAGCGCCACAGGGCACACTAATGTCTACTGGTGTTTCAGCAGATCAGATGCGTTTTCCTAGGGTGCAGTCCTTCCCAGCTTGATCACCTGGGAAGGGAGCTTAAACCTCCTACAACGTTTGCATAGTTATCTGATGATTGCACTTTTTTTTCCCCCAGAGTTATCATCACTATGTTGGTGACCTGTTCAGTTTGCTGCTATCTCTTGTAAGTAGTTTATTTCTAAAATAATAATCAGTTATTTCTGGTATTTATCATATGTGTGATTAAAAGTTAAGTAAGTGGTTATCAAGTTAAGTTTCATGGTTATCAAATTAAGTTTAGGTTATCAAGTTAAGTTTCATGGTTATCAAATTAAGTTTTGGTTATCAAGTTAAGTTTCATGGTTATCAAGTTAAGTTTTGGTTATCAAGTTAAATTTGGTAAAGTTAAGGTTATCAAGAAACTTAACCAAGTTAAGTTTCATGGTTATCATGAAACTTTATACTTTTGTTTCATTGGGGTTTGTTCTTGGTGTAACATCTAGAAATAGTAACTTAAGATTGGAAAGAAGATGTTTTCCTATGTTCGGTATGTTACCTAACAATTGTACAGATGCTCAGTTCTGGCCATACAGGTGTAATTTATTTGGCACTTATTTCAATCATATAATTACCTGGAAATTGTCGTCATGCTGCTTTAGATTTTACTTCCATGAAGTATTTAAGCCTATTCTTTTCACTTAAATATCATGTTATGAAGCCAGTAAAGCCATTCTTTATTATGACTTTTGTTTATCTCATGAGTAGATGTTAAACTGGAATTATAATCAAGTAGAGAAAGGGTAATTTTTAAAAATAATTCACTATACACTATATCAAAGTATGGTAATAACTGGCTTCTGTTTGAATAGATTGTATCAACTGTTGAATGAAAGCTTTAGGATATATGAAGTCAGTTCTCAACATATATTTTTGAAATACTGTTAGGAATGGCAAAACAGCATTTGAAGTATTCTGGGTTTTTTGTTTTTAAAAAAAATTTTTTTAATGTATTTATTTATTTATTCTTTCGGCCACACTGAGTAGCCTGTGGGATCTTAGTTCCCCGACCGGGGATTGAACCGAGCAGGGACTGAACCCGTGCCCCCTGTGTTGGGAGCTTGGAGTCTTAACCACTGAACTGCCAGGGATGTCCCTCTTTTTTTAAAATTGAGATATATTTCGCATACCATAAAATTTATCCTTTTAGGGATTGCTTGTTTTCAAACCAGCAATTCTTTTTCGTAAAAGAGAGCTTGCTAGTTTCCTGAGACTTCCTTGTATGGAAAAGTATTGGTGATGGCCAGCTATTGTTTAGTGCTCACTTATGGTGGGAAGCAGCATTCTAATCCTGTGACGAAAAGTCATGGCTCTCTGTGGCTCTGAATCTGAATTTCTTATATCCTGGGGCTTTTGCATTGAGGTTTTTCAGAGAAGTTTGTGGGTAGGAGCCAATTCTAGTTGTTGCCACGCATCAAAATCTGCCCCTGTCAAAGAGTTAAATTACCATGAATTTTGGCTGTCTGGCCATTAGATTACTTGATTAAGTGCAGCTTGTGGTGTTTAAAGCTGAATCATACAGCACAATAGAAGTGTGGCTGAGGATGATGTTTAACTGCCTTGATATGCGAGCTTAGATGATGAGACTTTGTGCAGTTGCCTTGTTTTAGTCTTTTCTTTTTAGAAAGGTGGAGAGGCTTTTTCAGGTCTTCCCTGAAAGACCTGAAGTGTGAAACATTTCACACTTCCCCAGAACTGAAGTCTGACAGGTAGTGAATAGAGGGCGTTCTTATTCTAGCTGTGTTTAGCTCTAAAGAGTAAATGAGAAGAAGTACTTGCATCAACAATTTCTCATCTAAGTAGGGATGATTGAATACCAGCCTGTCCTACCAAATCAAGTGTCCTCTAGAAATTCCAGCAAGAGGGCCCTTTATCAATCCAGGAGCCAAGGAGTGGTCCTGTGATTGAAAAAGCCTTGTTTTCATTCCTTTGATCTCTGCTGCATGAGCAGTAAGGTTGGTGGTGGGATCTTAAAAGAGAGAGAAAATTATTGTACAGAGGAATGACTTGAGATTAAACAAAGATGAGGCAAAAGTGTTCTGTGACTTTCTGGTCCTCCACTATTTTTGAAATCTGGTTAATTTTCTGGATATTCTCTTTAAAACAGGCAGGAGACCTTTCCAATTAGTCTCATGCCTCGTGTCTTCATTTTCAACTATAAAATGAAATAACTGGACTTGGTTGGAAATTATGTTACTTTGAGTCTTAGTGACTTAGTTAAGAACTGATTGAGCCCTTAACTTCTGCTGTCTAGATTTTTTCCTTTGTCCCAGTGTGCTGGTGGCTGCTCTGTTGACAGTGGGTCAGTACTGTCATCAATGTATTAATAAAGGTAGTTGGTACACAGTGTTGCAACGTTAAATGCTTCTGGAGGCCATTTTATGGGGAAATGAGCTGGGTGGTATAGACTTTACGCAATTTTTTTTAAGGTTCTGTTTTTTTTTCAATTTTACTTATTTTTGACTGTGCTCGGGCTTGTTGCTGTGAGGGCTTTTCTCTAGCTGTGGGGAGCAGAGTCTCCTCTTAGGTTGCAGTAAGTGGGCTTCTTGTTTTGATGGTTTGTCTAATTGGAGAGCTCAGGCTCTAGGTGCAAGGGCTTCGGGAGCTGTGGCAGGCCAGCTCAGTACTTGTGGCTCCGGGGCTCTAGAGCACTGGCTTGGTAGTCGTGGCCCACGGGCTTAGTTGCCCTGCGTTGTATGAAATCTTCCCAGACCAGGGATTGCCTCTCTCTCCTGCATGGGCAGGCAATTCTTCAGCACTGAGCCACAGGGACGCCTCTGTGCAATTGTTTTTTTCTTTTATTTCTTTGAAAAAACTTGATAATTTATCCTATTGACAAGATACCTGCCTGAAACCTACAGATGGAATTCAAATTCCAAATATTTTACATACCTTATTCCACACAGGGGTGTAATTCTATAATACATTTAATTTGAAATTCAAAGGAAACTTTACTGTTTGGCACTAGTACATATAGTTTCTTGAACATACCTTGTTTATAGTGAGACATGCCCAAAGAAACTAGATTTCCTAAACACAGTCACGTTTTGAAATAGTCGTAGACTTTTGAATTGCCTTCTGCTTGTGGCGTTCTTCCCTCTTTCCAGCTTGTTCTAGTCCAAGGTTAGATTCCATGCGGTGTACCTTGTTTGAGATCTGAATAAATCAGGATCTCTGCCAGAACAACCAGCTTGTGTTACTAGTTCAGCAGAGGAAAACCTGAATGCTCTACATATGGTTCCCCCTCTGAGGCGCAAGATCATTTTTGTTTCTTAAGCATACAGGCCTTTTAGTTACTATTCTATACCTTCTCTTGGTCTTAGATTAGTTGTTAGTTTGAGTTATGTTGTAGCTTACCCTGAGTCACAGAACTCACATCTTCAGAGTAAATTAGAAATTTAGTATTGTATTATGAAGGTGCAAGCACTTGACTAATTGTAAATCTTACCTGCAGAGTGATAGAGAAAAAGAAATGTTGACTAGGAGACCAGAAGACCTTAATTCTGCTAGGTGGAATATTTGACCTGATTATGTTGTAGTACGGTTCGGTGAATTTTTGAATACAATGCTGTGTGTGAAAACTTGTAACAAAGAATAAGAAAAATGTATTATTATCAGTGATTTTTAAAAATAACTTTATTTATGTATTTATTTTTGACGGTGCTGGGTCTTCATTACTGTACGAGGGCTCTGGTTGCAGCGGGCGGGGCTTCTCCTCACTGAGGCTCCAGGGCTTCTCACTGCAGTGGCCTCTCTTGGTGGCCTCTCTTGTTGTGGAGCACAGGCTCCAACGCACTATAATTGTGGATTTTTCTGTTTCTCTTTAAAAGAAAGATCCTTGTTTGTTTCATATATTGTAAAGCTCTGTTATTAGGAGCATGCATATATATGATTGTCATGTCTTCTGATGAATTAACATTTCTAACATTATCAGATATCTTTATCCTTGGTAATACTCCTTAACTCAGTTTTTACTTTGTCTTATCTATATCAATAATTGTACCACTTTTCCTGTGTTCATTATATCTGTGCCTTTATATTTAGAACGTGCCCTTTTGAAGACAGTATACGGCTTGGGTTTACTACTTTGTCTATTCTGACTGTCTTTGTCTTTTGGCAAAGGGATATTCCTTATACAATTAATGTAACTAATGTAAGTAGTATCAGTTCAGTTCAGTTCAGTAGCTCAGTCGTGTCTGACTCTTTGCTGCTGTTGCTGCTAAGTCACTTCAGTCATGTCTGACTCTGTGCGACCCTATAAACAGCAGCCTGCCAGGCTCCCCTGTCCCTGGGATCCTCCAGGCAACAACACTGGAATGGGTTGCCGTTTCCTTCTCTAATGCATGAAAGTGAAAAGTGAAAGTGAAGTCGCTCAGTTGTGTCGACTCTTTGCGACCCCATGAACCGCAGTACGCCAGGCCTCCCTGTCCATCACCAACTCCCGGAGTTTACCCAAACTCATGTCCATCGAGTCGGTGATGCCATCCAGCCATCTCATCCTCTGTCTTCCCCTTCTCCTCCTGCCCCCAATCCTTCCCAGCATCAGGATCTTTTTCAATGAGTCAACTCTTCTCATGAGGTGGCCAAAGTATTGGAGTTTCAGCTTCAACATCAGTCCTTCCAATGAACACCCAGGACTGATCTCCTTTAGGATGGACTGGTTGGATCTCCTTGCTGTCCAAGGGACTCTCAAGAGTCTTCTCCAACACCACAGTTCAAAAGCATCAATTCTTCAGCGCTCAGCTTTGTTCACAGTCCAACTCTCACATCCATACATGACTACTGGAAAAACCATAGCCTTGACTAGACGGACCTTTGTTGGCAAAGTAATGTCTCTGCTTTTTAATATGCTATCTAGGTTGGTCATAACTTTCCTTCCAAGGAGTAAGCATCTTTTAATTTCATGGCTGCAGTCACCATCTGCAGTGATTTTGGAGCCCAGAAAAATAAAGTCTGCCACTGTTTCCACTGTTTCCCCATCCATTTCCCATGAAGTGATGGGACCAGGTGCCATGATCTTAGTTTTCTGAATGTTGAGCTTTAAGTCAACTTTTTCACTCTCCTCTTTCACCTTCATCAAGAGGCTCTTTAGTTCCTCTTCATGTTCTGCCATAAGGGTGGTGTCACCTGCATATCTGAGGTTGTTGATATTTCTCCTGGCAATCTTGATTCCATCTTGTGTTTCTTCCAGCCCAGCGTTTCTCATGATGTACTCTGCATAGAAGTTAAATAAGCAGGGTGACAATATACAGCCTTGATGTACTCCTTTTCCTATTTGGAACCAGTCTGTTGTTCCATGTCCAGTTCTAACTGTTGCTTCCTGACCTGCATACAGGTTTCTCAAGACGCAGGTCAGGTGGTCTGGTATTCCCATCTCTTTCAGAGTTTTCCACAGTTTATTGTGATCCACACAGTCAAAGGCTTTGGCATTGTCAATAAAGCAGAAATAGATGTTTTTCTGGAACTCTCTTGTGAGTAATATAATGTATCGATTATAGCTAGGTTTGGGTTCATTATTTTGTTCATTGTTTTCTATTTGGCTCAACTCATTTGTGTTCCTCTGTGCTATAAAAGCCTTACTTTGCGTTAATTGAATAGTTTGAGTATTCTGTTTTAATTCCTTCAAGGGCATTTAGCTATTCTTTTGTATTTTTCTCCCCCCTCCCTTTATTTTGTGTATTTTTATTTTTTAAATTTTTTCGTGCTGGATCTTAATTGCAAGTAGACTTTCTCTAGTTGTGGCCTTGTGGGGGCTTCTCTTGTTGTGGAGCTCAGGGTTAATAGTTGTGGTGTGCAGGCTCTCTAGTTACTGGATGTGGGATCTTAGTTCCTGGACCAGGGATCAAACCCATGTCCCTTGCTTTGGAAGGCGGACTCTTTACCGCCAGGTCACCAGGGAAGTCCTCCTTCTCATTTTTGAAGGATTTTTTTTCTTTTCAGACAGTTTTAAAGGTGGTCTTCCATTATCTTCTGTCCTCCATTACTTCTGCTGAGGACTCAGGTGTAATTTGACCAATTGTTCCTTATGCATTCTTTGTGCTCTGAATGTTATCAAGATTTTCTCTTCATTTTTGCTTTTCAGCATAAATTCTGCTATGATGTGCATAGATGTGGTTTTGTTTGAATTTATTCTGATTGGATTTGCTGAGCTATTGGATCTTAACTGTTTTCCACCAAATTTGAGAAAATTTCAGTCTATATTCTTTTTTTTGTTCCTCTATTCATTCTCCTTCGGAGACTACAATTCCACCTATGTTAGACTTTGACTTTCTTTTCAATTTTTTTTCCTGTTTCTTCAGATTGGATAAGTTCTGTTGATTTTTCATTAGATTCACTATTTCTTCTATCATCTCCAACGTTATGGTAAATCCATCCAAATATTTTTCAGTTCATATATTAAACTTTTTTGTTCTAGAATTTTTATTTGGTTCTTTATTAATGTTTTAATTTACTTTCTGAGATTCCCAATCTGTTCACTCTTTATAGCCAATTTGTCTTCTAAGTCTTTAAACATATTTATAATGCTGTTTTATTTTGTGTTTATTCTAGAAAAATGAACGCCGTTGTTACATGAGCTAGCATAGGAAGGAGGTGGGTTTATTTGCCTTTCTGCGCCCTGATTTCCCTCAGATAGAAGTCTAGCTCCTTGCCGTCTAGCACACAGCCATTTGTAGGCCACATTTGGGCTTTCCTGGTAGCTCAGCTGGTGAAGAATCCACCTGCAATGCAAGAGACCACGGTTCAATTCCTGGGTCAGGAAGATCTGCTGGAGAAGGGATAGGCTACCCACTCCAGTAATCTTGGGCTTCCCTGGTGGCTCAGCTGGTAAAGAATCCACCCACAATGGGGGAGACCTGGGTTTGATCCCTGGGCTGGGAAGATCCCCTGGAGAAGGGAAAGGCTACCCACTCCAGTATTCTGGCCTGGGGAATTCTATGGACTGTATAGTCCACGGGGTCGCAAAGAGTTGGACACGACTGAGCGACTTTCACTTTCACTTTCTACTTTAGAGACATTACCTTTTGGAGGGGTGCACCTCATGTGCATTTGGCATGGGGAAGTTTCCTGACTAGGGATTGAACCCGTGCTCCCTGCTGTGGAAGCCCAGAGTCTTAACCACTGGACTGCCAGAGAAGTCAGAGAAACATTACCTTTTAACTGCACCTTCTATATAATTTTAGACTCAGCTTCTGTTGATTCCTTTGTCCTTGACTGTTGATTACATTTCTTGGGGGTTTTTTGCCTGTGTATGTTTTAGTAAATGTTAGATATTGAATCTAGCTAGATATTTACTAAAGCTAGATATAGATCTTTGGGAAAGACCCGATGCTGGGAAAGATTGAGGGCGAAAGGAGAAGGGGGCAGCAGAGGATGAGATGGTTAGATAACATCACTGACTCAATGGACATGAATCTGAGCAAACTCTGGGAGATACTGAAGGACAGGGGAGCCTGGTCGCAAAGAGTCGGACATGACTTAGCCACTGAGCAATAAGAAGATATTGTAGAATATAGACATTCTGGATTCTACTTAAATTATTAATTGATCACCTTAAACCTGTGAAAGGTTGGTTTTACACTTTGCTGGGGCAGATCTGTTTCAGTTTTGCCCTTAGAGTGAGTTCTCCATTCAGATGTGGCCCTTCTGGGGTTTCAGTGGAAAGTTTGAGGTGTTTCACGCCCCTCTAACGTCAGAGCCCAGTCCTCTCTCCCTGTCACACAGCAGGAAGCTCCGCTGTGTCTTTTCGGCCCTCCGGTGTTTTCCACCAGCACGTGACGTTGCATGCATGGTTCAGGGATGAGCCAAGGAGTTAAGGGGAATGTAAACATGTTTTGGGCCCTTTGTGACATATCTTTTTTGAGGTTTCCCCTCTTAATTTCCAAGTGCTCTGGCAGCTCTGAACTTACCTTTTGATACCTCAAGTCAAGAAGACTGCAGTGTTTTGCTTGAGCTTCGCATAGACTGGACCGTGTCCTCTGGGGAAATGCTGTATAAAAGTTCCTTATTTCTTTCAAGGATTGAATCCCTTCAGACTCTACCTGCTTTGGACACTCTCTAGTACCATCAATTAGTTGTTTTTTTGTATTTTGTATTTTGTTTTGTTTATAATTACTGTCTGTAGAATGAGTCCGATATAAGCTACTTATTACCAGAACCAGAACATTACCCACTGACTTTCTTTTATGTTCAAGTATAATAGTTTTTCGTTTCTATAGAAGTTCTTTTTGCTGCTTTTGTTATAGTTTGTTTTCCTTTCCTGTCTTCCCCTTTCTTCCCCTCTTCCTTTCTTTTTCCCTGCATATATTTTATCTTATTTCTTAAAAAATAGCAGACAGTTTATTTATAGTCTGTGTCTGATAGTTTCATTATCTGAGGTCCTTGCAGGTTTGTATCTGCTTTTTGCTGTCTCTCACTCATGGTGCCTTGTTTCCATATGCATTTACTTATATTTGACTGTCGTATGTTCGTTTTCCCTATAGATTTTTATTTGTTTTTTTGTTTTTTGGCTGCGCCTTGTGGCTTGCAGGATCTTAGTTCCCTTACCAGAACCTGGGCCCTTGGCAGTGAAAAAAGCATGGAATCTAACCACCAGACCACCAGGGAATTCCCTGTTTTCTCTAGTTTTATTTGTATGACTTCTTTGAGGCCTAGTATGAATGTGGGCTCCTTCAAAAAGGATTTACATCGCTTCTACCAGGTGCCTAAGGCCATCACCAGAGTGCCATTAAATTAAATTCTTGGTATATTCTTTTTTAAAACCATGGGCTTCCTTGGTGGCTCAGCAGTAAAGAATCCCGCTGCCAGTGCTGGAGATGCAGGTTCGATCCCTGGGTCAGGAAGATCCCCTGGAGAAGGAAATGGCAAACTGCTCCAGTATTGTTACCTGGGGAATCCCATAGACAGAGGAGCCTAGTGGGCTATACAGTCCAGGGGGTCACAAAAGAGTTGGACACAACTTAATGATTACATAAACAAAAAACAACAAAGTATGAATTTGAGTTGGCAAACTTTCATGAAGACTAATTCTCTGGGGCAGTGTTTTTCTCCCTCCTGGTTGGTATTGGTATCTGAAACAGTTGATTTTCCTAGCATTCCACTCGAGGGTGTTCTTTGATTTATCCTTGCCTTAAGACAGAAAGCACCCTTTGGGGGTTTTAGCTTTTTAGGGGATATGTGTGAAACTTTTGTTAGACTTTCTACCTTGAATAGGCCCTGAGCTTGGTCAACCATTTTTCATGCCCTGTGAGGTCTGAAAACAGAAGCGCAAGTTAAGCTGGTTTAGTATATGCTCTCAAAGTATGGGAAGCAACCTGTGGTCACTTTATTTCCCTCTAAGTACTTGCCTTTGCTTAGTTTTTTTGGTCTGAGACTGGCTTACGTTTCTCTCATGGATGCATGTGAAGTATTAGGATGTCTTGACTTGTTGATAGTGGAAAGGAAATCTAGGTACCTGGCCCAGCATATTATTATGTACTATATGAGAAAGTCTGTTTATCTTATTCTGACCATATAATTTTTTCATTTATAATTTGGCAGATAAGAGAATTTGAACAGAAAGGCCTAGTATAGAAAGTATGGAAGTAAAAAGGAAATATAATTCAAATTCAGAGCTACCAAAAATATGGCATATTCCTATTTTGTACTGTAGTAGTGAAAGGGCTGTAGCAGAAATAGAGTTGGCTTCAGGCTAGTGGAAAGTAAGCTTGTACCTCCTTCTGGAGCTTGGGGTCCTCTTCCAGACTCCCATGACTGTGGAAGAATAAAGTTCTGTCTCCTTGGCTGGTTATCAGTTAGGGGCTGCCCTCAGCTCCTGGATGCCATCTACATTCCTTGCCCTTCTGTTGTCAGAACTAGCAAGAGAGAATCTTGCTTTCTGTCAAATCCTTCTCATCCTCTAGCAGTCTGGGTCCAGGAAGGAGGAAGAAACCATACAGTAGATTAAACACAGAAAGTTTAATGTAACTATACCCTGTGACAGAAGAGTAACTATAAGAGAGAAGGGAACTCCATATGGTACCTGAGGGCTCAGGGAGGACAAGGATGGGCACAGATAATTTGAGAAGGATCCAGACCTTGTTGGAGAAGGTATAGTTCAGCCCACCAGATAGTGGAGAAGTTCGTTGGTTTGGCCAGGCTGGAGCTGGCCTGGAGTTGCTGGGCAAACACTTGGCCACACTCCAGAGTGCAGGCAGGAGAGTGGGCGTGAGATCAGTGACCTGGGAGTGTGCTGGGAATCCTTGCGACCCTATGAGCAGGAGGACCTCGAAGCATGTAGTCCAAACAGGGGCTCTGGTTTCCTTGTTGAGAGAGCTGCAGAAAGGTTATTTCCGGGCCTCGCCTCTACCTCGAAGAATGACCGTGTTCTGGGCTAGAGCCTGTGCAGGTTCCGCCAAGCGTCCTCACACCCACTCCCCCGGCTTCTAGCCCTTGCCTGCTGTGCCCCTCCAGCTCCCTCTGCTGAGAAAGCTTGACATCATGCTCACTTTAAAGGAGAAAAAGGACTTCATTTGTTTACTGCAGAGCTCTTATAACAGGGTGCATTACAGGATGACTGGCAATGGATTAGTAAGTGGTACATGCGCTCCAGATGGCCCTGGGCAGGAGGAGTCCTGCCTCTTTTAGGAGCGCACCTATTAGGTCAAGCCCATCAGTAATTTCTCTTTCTTTTCTTTCTTTTTTAAATTGAAATATGGGCTCCCCAGGTGGCTCAACGGTGAAGAATTCCCCTGCCAATGCAGGAGATGCAGGTTCAATCCCTGGGTCAGGAAGATCCCCTGGAGTAGGAAATGGCAACCCAGTCCAGTATTTGCCTGGGAGATCCCCTGGCAGACTGTAGTTCGTGAGGTCACAGAGAGTCAGACACAACTGAGCACGCGTATCGCTGATTCATAGTGTGTTAGGTGTCCAGCGAAGTGACTCAGCCATACATGGACACATGTATATATTTACATGTCTATATTCTTTTTCAGATTGTTTTGCATTATAGATTACTACAAGATGTTGAATATAGTTTCCTGTGCTATATATTCGTAGTAGTTCCTTGCTGATTATCTGTTTTACATGTAATAGTGTGTATCTGTTAAGCTCTTCATTTACCCCTCTCCTCCTTTCCCCTTTGGTAACCATAAGTTTGCTTTCTGTTTATGAGTTTATTTCTGTTTTGCAAATAAGTTCCTGTGTATAATTTTTTAGATTCCACATATGAGTGATTGTCTGACTTAGTATAATTTCTAGGTCCATCCATGTTGCTGCACATGGCATTATTTCATTCTTTCTTATGGCTGAATAATATTTGTGTGTGTGTGTGTGTGTGTACCACATCTTCTTTATCCATTTATCTGTTGAAGGAAATTTCCCTTTCTTAAAGCCAGCTGTATTTTTTTTTTGAGGTGTAGTGGATGTATAATACTGTATGTTTCAGGTGTACAGCATGGTGATTCATAATGTTTAAATGTTATATTCCATTTATAGTTATTATGAAATATTGGCTATATGCCCTGTGTTGTACAGTACATCCCTGCAGCTAATTTTGTACATAATAGTTTGTGTCTCTTTATTCCCTGCCTTTGTAATGCCCCTCCCCTCTTCCCTCTCCTCACTGGTAACCACTGTTTTGTTCTCTGTATCTGTGAGTCTGTTTCTGTTTTATATTCACTAGTTTGTTTTATTTTTTAAATTCCACCTGTAAGTGATGCACAGTGTTTGTCTTTCCCTGTCAAGGCAGCTGTATCTTATAGTATAATCTAATCATGCCGGTGGTTCTGCCATCATACCCACCACCCCCTGTTTATACAGGGTGTATATGCAAGAGGGTGGGAATTTGGAGGCACCATCTTAGAATTCTGCCTACTGCAGACTGGGTGGGGGTGGGAGAGGAGGTGGAGATGAGAATGACTCAGTGCTGCCTGAGAAACTCCTTTGTAGAGTAAAATAGGTTGTATTTCATTCTGTGGCTTGAATACATTTTTAGCTGTCTCACAGAGAAAGAGAAGGAATGACTAGTATTTACTGAACATCTATTTGTCAGCTACTACAGGAGCACTTTCATATATTATTCCTTTGGTTCTTAACATCTTAGGGCAGGGATTATTATCTTCATTGTACACAGAGGAAAAGTGAGACTCGGGGTTGTAAGCTCAGTTGCCTAGAGTCACTCCACTTATTTTTATTAATATTTATTTATTTGGCTGCACCGGGTCTTAGTTGCAACATACAGGATCTTTAGTTGTGGCCTGTGAACTCTTCGTTGCGGGCATGTGGCATCTAGTTCCCTGACCATCCTCTAATTTTTGATGTAGTTAAAACTGAATCTAACCCTACCTAATACTGAATACTAAGGGTATTTGACAGAAGTCGTCTCAGTAGACACAGGGCAAGTCACTTCTCTGCTGCCTCTTAAGGAGCCCACTGAAGGAGGTCACTCCTGTCACGGCCCTCGCTGCAGGGACAGCAGAAGAGAAGTCCTAGCCGGCTTCCCTTTTCCAACAGGGAGGCTGAGCAGCCATCTGCTTGACCTGTGCGTCACCAGGAAATAGCCGTGCCTCTGTTCCCTGTTCTCTTATCTGAACGTGGAACAAAAGAACAAAGCAGGACTTTGAGCGAGCTCGGTATAGCCTTTTCTGTGGGGAGGACGTATTTTGTGCTTGAAGAATTCTAATGACCAAGAGCTGAGCTCATGATAAGTGGCCAGGAGTGTCTGTAGATGAACACCCTGTTCCTCTCTCTCTTTCAAAGCAGGCTCTGCTACCACTCTTGGTTTGTCTCTCATAAGCTCGTGAACCCTGGGGAGGGGGGAAGGGCATGGCCCCTCGACCGAGATGCCTTTTGGCATCCTTCGGGCCCGACATTGGAGCATGGCATTGGTAAAGAATTGTGGAATAAAAGAGGAACTCTAAGCTGCCCGATGTGTTTCATCCGTAATGCCCCATGGAAGCAGCCCAGTATCATGGGACTCAGAAGTCCTGGGTTCCCTTTCCAGCTCTTTCCCTGTTCGCCATGGGAGTATTAAGCTCCCTAGGACATAGTTTCTTCATTGTTAAAATGAGGGACATGAACTTGACCTCTGGTCCATTCCAGCGCCACAGTTCTCTGAAAGATGTTACTGTGCTGTCGCTTCCTCGGTAGTTTGAATCAGCTCAGAAGGTTAGTTATTAGGCTGGACTTCAGGTTGTGGAGACATGTGGAACAGTTTGGGCAAATATGAAGAGCACATTTAGTTCTCTTTTCTTGGACACATGAAGTAATAGATTCATTGGAATATGAGCTCTTTCTCCACCCACTTCCATCAATTCAGAGTGGATTTTTTTTTTCCTTCCAGTTCTCCACTGTGTTTATCAGCTTGAAAGAAAAATCTGAAGTCAGGCAGTAACCAGAAGGGCAGGCACAGAACTCAGCTGGTTACAAGGGGGAAATTCCACCATGAAATTTCTTTTTCTTTTTTTTTTTTTTTATAAATTTATTTATTTTAGTTGGGGGCACCATGAAATTTCAAATGAACTGACCTGGGCTGTTTCCCAAGGAATTTTCTTGAACTTTGGTTTGTTGTGGTGGTGATTGTTTTAAGTAAGCTGTTTTGCTTGATTTGAAACATTAAAAATAGTCTGTAAAATTAAATTCAAAAAGGTTTCTGAATACTGATCTGAGCAAACAGAGGGGACTTCATTCTTGCTTCTGGATATTTGTTTTTTACCTCAGGTACCAAAGGCTCAGTGGTGGACCTCACCAATAGTAGCAGATGGATTCTTTGTTTCCTTAACTCCCAGATAGTTTAGATTTAGCTAAACTGATCGATGCCTTCTGAACTGCTGTCAGGTAAAGTATTTCAGAAGGTAACTTTTGTAGTAGGAACATTCATCCCGACCTGATGACAGGTTCAGGAGCTGCTGCCACTTAATTAGCATCAACCACAGGCGAATTGTCTCATCTCTCTCTTCCTCAGTTTCCTTAACCATGTTGTGGGAAAATTAAAAGAAAGATAATTTGTGAAGTAGAACATGATTTTTTTTTTTAAAGCTCTCTGGGTGTTTATAACATGCCGTCAGAATCAAGAGGCATCACTATCCTTCATCGTACAAAGTGCTGGGAGATGGTTGTTTTTATTAAGTATTATACACTTTTGGTAAAGAGAAGAGACAGAGGCGAGGCTCTGACATGTTTTTATTTAGCATTTCTAGGCACTGGGCAGTATTTCAGTCTGTCCTGAAAGGACGGACACTGTTTGTACTGTCTGCTTCCATTGCCTGCTGGGATCGGGAAAGTCCTGGGTCTGTGTGGAATTTTCCATGACTCTCAGCTCTGCGTCGTTTGTGTTCACTGTAGTCGCAGCTCTTCAGTGTGTCTGCCTGTGTGCCCTCCTCTTTCTTTTTCTCAGAGAGATGTTAAACCTCAGCTACCAGTCTGCATATTTTGTTTGTGTCAAATACTGTAGTTCTAAGGACAGATCAGAGACTCTCATCTGAATTAGCTTTTTGTTTATAAGGTGAGTCAGCTTGAGGTAGCTGTCTTGGCCC
This sequence comes from Okapia johnstoni, assembly GCA_024291935.2. Lineage (NCBI taxonomy): Eukaryota > Metazoa > Chordata > Mammalia > Artiodactyla > Giraffidae > Okapia > Okapia johnstoni. The sequence continues at coordinate 48,821,102 of CM044313.1, forward strand.
CACGTCCTCAGGTGTCACATTTCCTGTCACAGAACCACTTTCTGTTGGGGTGGGGAGGGCTGGTGCCTTCTCTCTTTCTGTAGGTAAAGCTGCTAGTGCTGGTGTGTGTAGGTTCTTTGGCAGTCTGATGGTCAGGTATCAGCAGCAGCTTATTGATCCTTTGATTGGGAGAGTTGTAAAAATTACAGCAAATGGAAGAAAAGAGATCTAACCAGACCGTGGCCTGGTTGCGTTTGGCTACTTCCTCTCTTCTAGGGCAATTTAAAGTCCTAAAATAGTAGAAGGAGATGACTGTAGCAGGTTATCTCCTTTGCTTAGAAAGCAATTCCTAGTATCCCAGGCAGAGAGGACAGTGATGTCAGATTACGATGCTGAAATCCATCCTCTAGGATCTGTAGCAGATAGAGTCTGGGCTTGGGTACCAGACACCCTCTCCGTAAATGAGAGCAATTTATTTCTAATTTAAATAAGAACTCGTGTATTTTGAGTGGGAATTAAAGGCACTGTGTGTTCTGCTTCATTCTGGGCTCCCCTGTAGCAGTACCTGCTTGGAAAGGCCTTCCTGCGCACCCCATCACAGGAGCACTGCCTCCATCATTGCCTACTCCTTCGCCTCACTATATTTCCTTCCTGATGCTGTGAGCTTTGCGAGGGTGGTGCCATTTCGTTTTCTTCTTGTGTGTGCTGAGGCCACCTTAAATATTTATTTAATGAAGTAAACCATGGAATGGTTTGAATGGCCAGACGTTAGCTTGCTGTCTTTCTGTTGAGTCGTATGAGTTCTTTATATACTTTGGATATTAGCCCCTTATCAGATGTATGATTTACTGTCTTTTCTTTTTGCTCTTTGCTTTGGTCTGAGTTCAGTGATTCTCAGATTTAACTGGTATGTGTGTTCCTGTGTCAGATAGAAAGCCATTTATTCAGAACTTTGTGAATGGTAGAAGAAAACTTTAAAGTCAGTTTGGGACTATGTGCTGTTTTTCACTTCTAACCCTGAAGTAAGTACATAACATGATCATACGTCCTCCATAATTGAGTCTATGATACAGAGGAATACCTTATTACTTTAGATCTGAAGTAAGAAAGGCCAGTTAGATGTCCATTTGGTTCAGCTCCATTGGGGCCCCACAGATGCGTAACACATTTTAGTGGTGATGGTGATGAGCAAAGGGGTGCTCAAGTGATACGGTCTTAACTGGGAGATGGAGGGCTGAAATTTAACCCTGGCTGTACCAGTAAAAATGGGTGTGTTGGACTTCCCTGGTAGTCCAGTGGTTAAGAATCGCCTGCCAATATGGGGGACACAGGTTCGATCCCTGGTCTGGGCAGATCCCACATGTCATGAGGCAGCTAAGCCCGTGAGCTGCAACCACTGAAGCCCTTGTGCCTGCGAGCCTGTTCTCCACAAGTCGAGAAGCCACTGCAATGAGAGGCCTGCACACCACAACTAGAGGGAAGTCCCCACTCACAGCAACGAAGATCCAGTGCAGGCAGTAAATAAATAAATAAAAGATTTTTAAAATATGTGTGTGTCATATTGGCTGTGGGTCTTAGCATTTGGAGAATGGATAAAGTAAACTGATTTTTCCTGAACCCAGAAGTTGTGATTTTGATAAACTGAGATTAGGCAAAAACACTCTGAGTGACAGTATCATGTGAATTCAGGAGATCTTGAATCCTTGGAAAGGGAATTAAGAATATGAGTGAAAAGACTAGAAGCATCCTGTGATGAAGCTTCATTGGTTTGTCAATAATGTATCAAAATGAAGATAGGATTTGGTCTGTGAAGCCTTTTTTTTTAATAAGACATGCCCCCATTAACATGATGTGTTTTATGAACTTTAAATGTATTGAAAATTTGGTCTGAACAGACTAGATGTAAATTCTACTGAAGCCCTTTCCTCGTCCTAACTTACAATGGTCCTATTGCAGCATGACCTCACCATGTTTTGTTGTGCTTCCTTCCCCATTATTTTTTCAGTTGGCTGATTGCAATTCTGGCCCAGCTCAACCCTCTCTTTGGACCACAGTTGAAAAATGAAACCATCTGGTACCTCAAGTATCATTGGCCTTGAGGAAGAAGACCTGCTCACTGGTACTCAGTCATTGAGGTGATTATGCCCTTGACCTTTCACATCAGTGTTGTCAGTCGGTCTTCTAGAGTCTGCCTGGACTTTTCCTCCTTTTAACACTTGGCAAGGGCAGGCTGCTCTGAAAGCAAACACAGCTGAATAGCAGAAATAGATTTAGAACTTAGGCCATTCACTCTACCAAAGAATTTATCCACAAGGTTCTTTTAAATTGTATTCTTACCCAGAATATCCTTGAATTACTTTTGCATGTGGTCTTTCGGACACAGATCAAGAACATGACTATTTATACTTGGTATTTCGAGATTCAGCAACTTGAAGTGGCAGACAGATTTTAGATGAAGGGTGTCTCTGAATGCTTTGGCAGAGAAAGTCAGATGAGTTTTGAAAATTGGTCTCAAAATTGCAGGTTTCATTTGCTTCTGAGCATCAGAGAAGTGAGGAGTGGTGTAGTGGAAAGATTTATTCACTGGCCAAGAGTCAGAAAACTTGTCATTTCATTTGTTCCTCTGTCTCCCTTTTGTTAAATGGAGGTTAGTGCTAAATGCTTGACTAGATTCAGGTTCAGCTTTTTTGGAAAGCATACTTAAATGGTTCTGTGAACTTCATGTTGCCTTCTATCAGGAGACACACAGTGCTTGGCTCTCTGGTCTTTAGTGATGCCAAGGTGCTGGATTCTGATCCCTCCAGGTGAAGAGGTCTCTGTCAACCTTTATCCAGTGATTTTTATCCATTTATCTTAGCCTGCATTGCAGAAGAAATCGCAAAATGGAAATTTTTTACTTCCATATTTGATTAGGTGAAAGATTTCTATAAAAACAAACTTTTCTTCATCGACTAGGGTTATTTAATAAGCTTGAAATATAGATCAGATAAGAAAAGCAGGATATATATTTAATTTTTTCTTTTAATTTTCAGAGTAAGATGTTGGTGCCCAAGTTACTTCCAGGGAGTCCAATGAGGTTTCCTATTCTTTCCTTTTCAATTTTAATCAGTTACACGTTTATTATCCTTTTTAGATTCAGTTCTTTCTTTGGCCTTATGGGCACCTGTCTGGACTAACTTCTGTGTCCTTGTGCTGTTAGTCTTTGATAGTTCTTTTTCTGGCAACACCAAGGTGTCCCAGACCTCTCTTCTGTGTTTCTTCACTTGGAGTCAGCTTTCCCTCCAGTTGCTGTCTAAACTCGGACTGAAAGGATCCCTGGTTCATTAGTCAGTCCTCAAGCTTAGTTGGCCTTTTCCCCTAGTGGAAGTAGTATTTTAAAACCATGATCTGATTGCTGGGTGCATTCATTTCTGCTAGGGTGGGTTGTTACTTGTAAGTCTTTACCATGGACAGAGCCAGAAAGTATACATTTTTATAAAGAAAAAAAAATCACAAGTTTATGTCAGTATTTCTTTTTTTTTTTTTTTTTAATATTTATTTATTTGGCTGTGCCAGGTCTTAGTTGCAGCACATGGGATCTAGTTCCCTGACCAGGGATTGAACCCTGGGCCTCCTGCATTGGGAGCATGGAGTCTTAGCCACTGGACCACCAGGGAAGCCCCTATGTCAGTATTTCTAATTCACGTGTAACATTACAGGGTTTTTATTTGACTTCTTTGGTTTTATACTTGAATATCATTCACATACGCTGAAAATCTTGGCTCCTGAAGACTAACTTACTGACTGGAATTATCCAGATGTTATAGGATATATAGGATTATCCTGTGTTTTCTAGGACATATTAAACTATATATTATAGGATAATCAAAGTAGTAATTAAGTAATATAAAATATTTTATTTTTTTATTTTAAATTAGTTTATTTATCTATTTTTTAACTTTACAATATTGTATTTGTTTTGCCATACATTGACATGAATCCACTATGGGTGTACATGTGTTCCCCATCTTGAACTCCCCTCCCACCTCCCTCCCCATCCCATCCCTCTGGGTCATCCTGGTGCACCAGCCCCGAGCACCCTGTATCATGCATCGAACAAAATATTTTAAAAATAACACCAATATATCTACTAACTATAAGGTTATCGAATGCAGTATAGAATTTCTTTGCTGCTTTATTTGAAAAACAAAATGCTATTTTCTGAGGTTACTTGAAGTAATTATTTCCTCTGGTTGTTATCATTTCGATATACAATTAGATTTAAATGATTTATTTTGTGTTCAGTTTATAGTAATTTTTTCTGTTTTATTTGCTACTTTTTTGGGAATATGTAAAACATTTCCTAAGTCAAAATTATAAATAAGATATATTCATAGAAGTCTCTATCCTTGTAGTATTTCATTGTGCAGAGATAAGTATATACATATGTGTATGTATGCATGCATGTCCATCCTCCCTTGACATACACAAGTGTTACAGGGGAGACGTCATATTACATGTGCTGTTCTGTACCTTGCTGTTTTCACTGAAAAATATATCCTAGAGGTTGCTTCTCCTATCAGTGTATAGAGATCTTCCTCCATTCTTTGTATAGCCATTAATATCCCTTTGGATTATTTCCAGTCTTTTGTTATTATTGATGATAAAGCCACAGTGCCATCCTGCATGTATTTTGCATTTTTGTGTTTTTACCAGTAATCTTTGGATTGGAGTCCTTGAAAATAGAATCTCTGAGTCAAAGGTATAAATTCTTCCTCTAGATCTTACTACATTCCCTTCTGTTGGGACTGTACTATTTTTACATTCCCACCAACAATATGTGAGAGTGCCCATTTCCTTATAGCTTGAATTTTTGCCATTCTGATAGGTGGGCAACTTTTTTTTTCCTTGGAGTTTTGTCTGCCCAAAGGAGTTTTAATTCCCTTTTATATAGATTTTCTTTAATCTGATTCATATGTGAGAGTGTGTGTGTAACCTGCCTTTTTTTTTCTTCCCCATCAAGTTCTATTTTCTTCCTCTTAGCTATACTGACTATGAAGATATTGAGTGGGGTTTAAAGCTGAGAACCTCAGGCCTCAGAGTGGGATCTCGTTCTAGTGTAGACCATCACTTACCTTTTGAGCCTCATTTCCACCTCTTACCATAAGTAAATTGGGCCTTTCCACTCTGAATAACACTGTGTGCATGGATCTGTTTCATTTGCCCATTCTTTTCAGTTTCACATGTTTGTAACCCGATGGATGAATTCCTAACACTTATACTCTGGTTCACAGCACAGACTAAGACTGCTTGAAACCCTTATGTTAAAGTTTGTTCCTTTGAAAGCAGAATGCCAGGAAATAGAGCTCACCAGGCAGCCCTGGTTATGAGCATCACGTCATGTTGATTCCATGTTTAAGGTAGTGATTGTGATAGTACCACAACTCTAGGCATTTGGAATTATCACATCAGGAGATCTAATCTCTGCCTAACATTGAAGCAAACAAAACCCTTAAGATAGGACCTCACTTTTCTCTGGAAAATTCAAAGAATAAGCTAAATAAAATCCTTTTAGAACTTTGAACTTTTACAATCTGGGATGATAAAGGAGTGCAGAAACCAGATTTAGACTTGTCCTCACCTGGTAAGGAAAAGTATTCAGTTCTGTACGTAACTCTTTAAGAGGCCAGATTTGGACAATAGGAGGTATAAGCCAGGCATGGTATTCAGCGGAGGAAAAGTGAGGAACAGTCATGGAAGCTATCGAATAATTTTATACAGATGAAATTGAATTGATCTCAGACAGGACACTTACAAACAGCTAGCCAGTCCTTTGTTACTTTAAACACTTTAATTGCCAAAATTTGGTTTGATATGTTGATAGGCTGAGTTATACCACATTATGTTTATTGGCTGGAAATTTTACCCAGTACTTCTAAGAACAATGCTCAGTCCATCTCTGCCCCCTGCCAGTCGAGGCTCTGCCTCTAGAGCCTCGATCCATGAGATACTTACTGGAACTGTCACGTCAAGTTTGCTGTTTTTCCAATGTCCTATTTTCCTACAAAACTGTGGTGTTGGAGAAGACTCTTGAGAGTCCCTTGGACAGCAAGGAGATCAAACCAGTCCACCCTAAAGGAAATCAACCCTGAATACTCACTGGACGAACTGATGCTGAAGCTGAAGCTCCAATACTTTGGCCACCTGATGCTAAAAGCCGACTCACTGGAAAAGACCCTGATGCTGAGAAAGACTAAAGGCAGGAGGTGAAGGGGGCAACAGAGGATGAGATGGTTGGATGGCATCACCAACTCAGTGGACATAAGTTTGAGCAAGCTGTGGGAGATGGTGAGGGACAGGGAAGCCTGATGTGTTGCAGTCCGTGAGGTCACAGAGTCAGACATGATTGAGTGACTGAACAGCATTTTCCTGCAGCTTTAGGGATGTGATACTTGTGTAGAGTCTACTCAGAGTGACTTCAGACCACTGTTCTATAAGTTAGTTAGGTAACCACATCATGGTAATATATTTAGATGAGCCTATATGGTTTCCCGCAGTCCTAAAGGGCAGGCATTCTATTTTGTTACAAAGTCTGGACCAGAGAGGAATAGAGTATTGGTTATTAGGCCTCTGCCCTGAGGGAGCTGTTTTCTTATGCATTCCAAAAATACTTGAGTGTCACGAGGTGGAGAGCACCGTGATCCACCATGAGTGGGGATTTCAGAAGAATCTGTGGGCTCTAAAGGGGTTCGCGATCTATTGAGGGATTGGAATTAAGCCATACTTGTGAAAAGTTTAAATAGTGCAAGGTGCTCTATGGTTAAGCCTGTCATAGTTTTCCCTGTCACTTAGGGTCAGAACCCATTCGATTGCTTCTTTCTCCTTCCTGTTCCTTGAATCCATTTGAGCCTGTTTCACCACTTGTCTGCCTGTCTATTCATTGTTTCTCTTTCTGGGACCCTAATTTCTGAACTGATCACTGCAACTTTGAATTACTGCAGTGGATGCCTCTGTACTCAGGGTATCTACAAACCACTACCTTGTTTATCTTCCTGATGCAACACTTCCTGGAACATATCACTGCTTGCCCCAGAAACTCAGTAGTTCTCTATGAGCTACCACAGGGCTTTTTTGCAAATCATGAAGTCCCTGATTCTAATGGGTACATGCTGTTTGGAATGCTGTATGTTACGTGTTGTAAGCACAGCTTGTCAGGGTCACCGAAGGTCCTATGCACCACAGAAGATAAGAGTGACTGATCTGCAGATTCTGTCCCATTTTCTCACTTAGCGGTTGAAGCCTGCCACATCTGCCCTCAAACCACCCTCGGAGCCTCTCTTTTCACAACTTTCCTCAGTGACCTACTGGTTCTCGCCACACTGTTTTCATCTTCTCAAGCTAATTAGCTTTACTTAGCTTTTCCTGCCTCTTACTATACCCTTCATTAATTCAGAAGGCAAGTTAGCAAACACACGATTCAGTGAACATTGTTCTGGTTTCTTGTCTCCACGCACCCGTTCTCTTCATTCTTTCTGATGTTTTCTCTTTGAATGTCCAGCTTGCAAATCCTTGCACTGTGTTTGCTGGCCACAGTGGCTTCACAGTGATCTCTTCTCTCCTAAGTGTATTTGGCTCTGGAGGTTTTGCCATCCATTCAGTGCATTGCCTTGAATTGTGAAGCACTCATGCCTTTAGTTTGATTAAATACCTCTTGTAGTTAATTTCCAACAATAAATATATACATTACACATAATAGTAAAGAAGGAATTATTTTGTGAATTTATCTGTAGTGAAAAAGATAAAAATGATACCTATTCTTTGTTTAAAAAAATATATTCAATCATTCTTCCCTGAACAGATTTCTTGGTTCTAGCGTTGTCTTCATTCTCAATCTTAGCTGAAAGTAGCCTTGTGATTCCGTTATTTTACAAAATGACAACGTGGACCCTTTGGTCGAGTTCCCCAAAATGGCTGTTTCATATCAGAGAGACGATTAGAACATATGCTTCTTTAATTCACTCCAAAATCAGACCACAAGTCTGTGCCACTGAACATAATGCTCGCTCACATTGACCTTAAACTGGTATCACTGAGCTTGAGGGAAAATCATCCCCTCTCTGTATGTGGTTTTTAAAAAGTGAAGACTCGTTTTCCTCTTTCGTGGTTGTTCATTTGCCCAGAAGGGTCTAAACAATGAGGAAGTCTCACCAGTATGCTCTTCATAGAAATTAACACATACACAAAAATCTGGTTTCACTACTTCAGATATTCTCAAGAAAAATTAATAATCTGCCTGAAACTCAGGGCTATGAAGAGGGCTGTTCCACTGGATTAAAGGAGGAGAAGAGAAAATGATACCAGATTAGAGGAAAGTTTTTCTGAAGGGCTTCCCTCGTGACTCAGTGGTAAAGAATCCACCTGCCCAGTGCAGGAGATGCGGGTTCGATCCCTGGATCAGCAAAATCCCCTGGGGGAGGAAATGGAAACCCACTCCAGTATTCTCTTCTGGGAAGTCACATGGACAAAGGAGCCTGGCTGGCTACAGTTCATGGGTTTGCAGAGTCGGACGCTACTGAGTGGCTGAGCACACACACAAGGTTTTATGAAGCCATGGAAGAAACTGGTAGCTCTGGCCATTACCCCTACCTGGCCTGCTGTGGTTGTTTTCCTTAATACATGGTAAAAAAAAAAAAAAGCCCTCTAATTACATCTTCAGTTAACTGTTTACGGTGTCCTGCCCTAGCGGGTCCCCCAGCAGTCTGGTGCTTTCCACCATCCAGGGCCGCCTATCCAGTTTGCTCCAGGAAGACTTAGCAGCAGTCTCGTGTCTGCTTCCGGGCACCTTGGCCCCAGGGCCTTGGGAAACCTGTCGTTCAATCACCCTGCACTGTGGATTCTCCTGGGTGTGCCCGCTGGTTTGGAAAATCTCAAGAGCCCATCTGGTCTACCTGTGGGTTTTTCAACCTTCAATCTTTGTCAGATTTGCCTGCCACAACCACACCTCATCTGAATTTTAACTAGCCCCTCACTCTATCTGCACCTAAATAAACCTCTTCTGGCAAATGGTGGGTCATAACCAGCTTGTTTTCCCACTAACTCAGTGCTTGTGTGGAAATTACCTCTTAAAGACACTATTTAATTTTCTTTTCTTTTTTTTTAATTTCAAAAGTAAGCATATGTGACTTTATTTATAAAACATAAAATCAGCTTTACATGAAGGAGTTCATGAGACCACTGTGTGAAGATACCTATTTTAAATGCTTGCTAGCTCTGCAAAGGTGGTGTTGCAGCTTTAAATCTCTAGAAAAATTCTCCTTTGTCACCTACACTTGGGGTGGCAAGAATGGTGAGCCACCTCGAGTACCAAGCAGCCTGCTGTTGAGGAGTTTGACATAGGGAAAAGCCTGCCCGCCTGTGGGAGCCTGGCTTCCTTGTTATCGGAGAAGTGCAAATACAGGTTCTTGAAGGCCAAGTGAACTTGTCAGACCCCAGTGCGATTGGTTACAGTCCACTCCACTCTTCCTGCTTTCTATAACACTGTCAACCGGGACTTGGGCTCCTTGGTTTAGCGTTGTCCTTGCTAACCGGACCTCTTATTACAGCCCTGCCGGAACCTTGCATTTTAACTAAGCTCACTTTCATTCAAGCATTGTTGGAGCACCTATATATAGTGTTGCCCAAAAAGTTTGTTCAGATATTTTCCACACCGAACAGGCCTTTTGGCCAACACAATATTTGAAATGATAGCCTGGTTGACTTTCTCGGGGTTACCTTCTTGCTCTCCTGAGGATGGTGGAAAGGCCCAGTTACTGGAACGGTTTTGTTTTGCAGGTCACGGAGAGAACTCCTCTAGATGCAAAATCCCCTTCATACCCAGACCACCTCCTTGACGTGCCCACTGTGGCCATCAACTGCCTTAAACTTTCACCCACATTTGATACCTTTTTCTACAATGCAGTATTTTTTTCCTGTCACCTTTTTTACACTTTGAATGATGTGCCTCTTTAAGCTAAACTGTGCTGCCTCTGTAAAATGTTTATGTACTCTTCGAGATGGAAAGTGCTGGTCTTCTGAGAAATAGCGTTACTCTTTCCTTGGAACCGATGGATTTGAAGATGGCTCCTGCCTGCTCACAACATGAGAATCAGCGGAGTGTTTAAAAAACTGTTACATGACAATAAGTCTCCAGTGGGGCAGTCATTAGGAGAACATGTTTTCCTGGGAAAATGTGACCCACAGAATTATACCAAAGTATTTTCGGGTTGAATTTCTTATTTCTGCCATCTTTTGGAATAAATTATTTTTCTGCTTTCTATGGAAACCTGGTTTTGGTGTTTGTTAAATAAATTCATTTATATCTCTAGATAAGGCCTTTTTGAAAAATTACTTTGTACTTCCAAACTTAGCTTGGATGGATCCACCTGGTTGTGTATTTTGAAGTGACTGAGGAATCTGGTAAGTACATTTCTTAACCATCCAATAAACATCTCAATGCTTCCTGTAGCCACTGGAGGAGTCAAAGAAGTGGATATTGGGTCCTTGCAAATGCAAGAGCTGGAAGGCTACTGGGAGCTAAGGTTGGTATACGTAGATCAAGGCCGTGTTTCACCATTGTCCGTAAACATGTAGTCGTGATGCTGAGCAGGTAGAGGGGCAGTGCCAGCCACAGGGACAGCCCAGAACCAGCAGTTCTTGTACCATTCCCTATCGGAAATGGGACTGAAAAATCAAGTGGTTAAGGAGCCTGGGACGGGGACAGTCATTGTGTGTTTTAGTAGTGGGCATCTCAATACTTCAGTAACTTGGGGACTATATTAGATTTAAGAAATTAAAAATGAAAATGGATCCAAATTTCACCAGCTCATGGCTCTTTGACAGCCAGCCAAGAATGGATTTCCTGTTTTGCAGTTTGTACTTTTCTTTTCCTCCCAAACTATCTGAACTCATTGCTTTGCTATTCTTATGACCAAAGAGAGTTTCAAGTTGATGTGACTCTCCTGCTTTCCTTCTTTTCTCTCATTTTAAACTTAAAGTTTTCCCTAAGAGGCAACTCCATCCTTTACATTTGCAGCAAACAGGCTTCTTTAGGTAATTTCATGGAATCCAGAAAACACTGATGATTTGATGTCGAAGGACCATAGTGATACCTGCTACCCTGTCATTTCATTATAAATAAGGAATCTCAGCCCAGACAAGGAGGGTTACCTGCCCAGTTTAAGGGAGCCGGTCAGGGGCAGACGAGGAGATCCGTGTTTTCTAATTTCCACTCTAGAGCGTGTCTTCCTTGCACCCTGCCTCTTGCAGTGTTCTGCTGGCCCGGAGCCGACTCTGGGGCTTGGGTGAGAGGGAAGAATTCTGCCTTTGTGGATGACCAGGCTGTCTCCCATCAGAGCAACTTATTTGACCCTTCATTGTTATTTGTCATCTAAGAAAGCAATGCTGGTGTTACTGTGGGTACATAAAAGGATGCCACAGTCTTTGAGCCCTGATCACGGTTGGGGGCGTGTGACCTGCGTGTAGCTGCATACCCAGATTCTTTGAGTCAGGCCCTACTGCCCAGCATTACTGGCAGTCAGTCTGAAACCTTTAGAGCCCCCACCCCAGCCTGCTTCCCAGCAGACCATTGTGAGTTTGAAGCTGAGCCTCCCGTTGTCCCTGGCGTGGTGCTTTCGTTGAGTGGTGCTTTTGCCTGTCCTGTCTTCAGCACGGCGTGAGCTGTAGGAGCCTCCATGTGTCCAGCGCAGCAGCCCTGGGCTGTGGCGTCTGTGCAGCTCTTGAGGGGCTCTTCTCGTTTCTGATTTAATGGCATAGCTGAAGGCAGAGGTCATGACCCTGGCTGATCCAAGTCCCTGAGTTCTGCCATGTTGTGTCACTTTGTATAAATCCATTTTTGTACTTCTGGAGGTTAGACATTAGTGGGGCAAGCTGGGTTACATTGCTGTTTGCGTTCGGGCTCGCTGGCCATTTGGTGTGACCCAGTTCCTACAGAGAGAGGCAAGGAAGGTCCGTGTGCTGCTTTGCTCTCACAGCAGGGATGTGAGCACCGAAGGGCCTGCGATGTGCCAGGGAGGCTTGGAAAATCCTGCTCAGTAAGCTCTCAGGGAAGGTAAAGGCCCTAAAAAGGCAGCAGCTCAGGCCTGAAACTAGAGGGTTTTCTCCAAACCAAAGCCCTACTGAAGCCTCAGCATAAAGCCTATGATGAAGAAAGGAACTCATTTCTTAGCCAGATTGGGGATCAGAGACACCTCCTTCCCGCACCCTACTGCTGCTGCTGCTAAGTCGCTTCAGTCTTGTCCGACTCTGTGTGACCCCATAGACGGCAGCCCACCCGTCCCTGGGATTCTCCAGGCAAGAACACTGGAGTGGGTTGCCATTTCCTTCTCCAATGCATGAAAGTGAAAAGTGAAAGTGAAGTCGTGTCCGACTCTTCATGACCCCATGGACTGCAGCCTACCAGGCTCCTCCGTCCATGGGATTTTCCAGGCAAGAGTACTGGAGCGGGTTGCCATTGCCTTCTGCTCCCGCACCCTACCCCATCTCAAATCTACACCCACTGAAAGACAGATTTCAAGCCCTTAACAGCCAGGTTCTGTGACTCTGTCACCACCCAGCTGTATTACTGTCCTTGAAATGAAGGAATGATGAGATCCACTCAGATTTTGTGGGCAAAATTCAGTAAGTTCCCTTGGCCCAACTAGTTACTTAACTTTTGAGTCTGGTTCCTCATGTATGAAATTCTCAAGAATATTAAATGCAGTTAATGTATAAACTCAGATACATGTTTTCTCTTCACCTCCTCCCTAATAATCAAACCATTTTGTTACAGCAACTCAGAATCTGAGATGAACACCTGTGAACAGTTTTTCCCTTGAGAGTGCCCTTGCTCCAGTGCCTGCCAGGGCCCAGGTTGGAAGGAGCACCATCCAGCCCTTTGAGAGGATACTGGAAGTGTTTCTTTCCTCCAAAGTCTGGCCCGGTGAACATGGTGTGGCCTGGGATGTTCATTAGACTAGGAGAGGGCCTAGCTTTGCAATTATTCCATCGCTTTCTAGTAATGTGGCTTTGGGAAAATCATTTAATATTCAAGTCTCAGTTTTTTCATCTATAAAATGGTGATAATACCTGCCTTTTTCTGCTACATGAGGTTGTTACCAAATGAGGTATTTGGTGGTAAAGATGATTTGTAAATTACGATAATACACAAAGGATATTTTCTGAAGAAATGATGAAAGCCCTAGGACCCACTGACTATGTTTTTCTATGAAGATAGGCCCCAGAGGGGCAGCTGACTTTTTTTTTAAACATATGGTTCCCCTTTTGTTTAGTCATTTGTGCTTGGGCTACACAAAAAGAAAAGGCACACTCCGGGCTCCGGGCCTGACCTCTGAGCGGGGCGATGGAGCTCTTAGAAACAATCATAGCATCGCGTCTGGACCACATCCTTCCTGCCTCTCCAGGCTCTACCAGGTCGTGCACCGGAACGGGAGAGTTTCTGGCATGCTTTTGAAGATGTCATCTGAGGGTTGTTCGTTTCTTTTAACACCGTTTTTGTTGTTTTCCTTAAACATGCAATGATGTCTATACCCTTAGCACTGACCCAACAGTTTTTTATTATCTATTCCTTGGATGTTGCTTCAGAAGTAGCACCTTTTTGTTGATTTCTTCTGGCCAGTTTTTTGTTTTGTTTTGTTTTTCTGTTGTTTTCTGTTTGGGTTTTCTTTTTCGTTTTCTTTTAAGAGTGGTAGATGTTCTGACATGTGGATGCAAAATTATTTTAAGCTGTTGCTCAGACTCAGAAGATTTGGCCCTGGATTTTGTCTTCCAAAAATTTGAAATCAACTGCTCCTTTTAAAATTATATTTAAATTATATTTCAAAATATATGTCCGGCATTTTAGAATAGTTTTGTCCCCATTCCTCTGTGTAAGAGTTCTGTTCTGTTTGAAGAACAGATGTATTTAAAATGGCGATGGACTCTTAAGCAAAAGTTAGGTATTACTTTTTCCCCTGTTCCTTCATTTCATTTTTCTCTCTTAAGAATTGAATGTATGAAATTAATTGTAGAAAATCCATAATTTTTCTAAGGGAAGAAAAACAATGTCAAGTGCTATCGTAAAGAACACTTATCATACCAGAATTGTTCAAAAGCAACCTTAATGCTCAACAAACTATTAACATTGCCTCTGGATGGTAATTGCAGGTGATTTTAATTTTCTTTTTCCTTTTCAGCATTTTCTCCAATGAAGCTGTAATATTTGAATAACAAGAAGAAAAAATAAGTTTCTTTAATAACGAAAGATAATAGGATATTATGTTAAGGGGGGGAAAAAACCCCACAGGATTTCAAACTTACGTGCATAGAAAGAAAAAGAAATAGACTAAATTGTTGCTCGTGATTATTTCGTTTACAGCTTTGTGTACTTCCAGATTTTTCACAAAGAGCATGTATTTTATAACTGGAAAAGAATGGTGTTTTGTGGGGGAACATTGTCAGAATAGTGTTAGTACTTCTTCAAACATTGTGTAACACACATGTGCCTGCTCACACACACACACTTTTTTCACGCCCCTGCTCACACACATGCACACACACATACTTTTTTCACGCGCCTGCTCACACGCACACACACTTTTTTTCTTTAGGAGTAATTCAGGGCCAAGGGAAATGAAGTCAGCTAGGTTTATTAAAACACTGAAGCTATTCTGAATCAATGAAATCCATGCATGCACACAGCACTCCTGATTAAGTGTTTGCAGCGTGCAGGACGGAGTGCAGAGCATTCAGCTGGTGAAATGCCGGCCTCCCTTTGTGTAGGTGCTCACAGTGACAACGTGAGGAAGTGAAAAGGGAGCATTGATTTTGATTCTGCCCACACAGAAAAGTGGAAGCCTGGGGTATGAATGTTCTGGGGTCCCACACGGGCTAGAAAAAGCCCCACTGTTCTTCCACTCCCAACCACTCCAAGCAAGCCTTTCATTCAGACTGTGGTGCTGTGTCTGTCCAAACCCCCTCCCTGTGAAATGTATTGGCCCTTTCTTCCCCAACTCCCACTACCTCCCAGCCAACTCCAAAACAGGAGTATTCAGCTGAGGATGCTCAGCACCAAAGACGGCTACCCACCTGAATCCAGCCAGGCTTCTGTTTAAATTGCCGTCAGGATTTTGAAACGGTTTCCATAGTTGTTCCCCACTGTCCGAAGTGTGGTACTGCTGTGGGTGCCATCCCAAAAGAGAAAAAGAGTAGATGTTTTGTAGAAGCGCTGTGTCTGGGGAAATGTGAGTTAAGAAGCTAAGGGTGACTTTTCAAACCACGTAAGGTTTTCGGCAACGTTCAACAGGCATTTTCAGCTCCTAGTCTTTATTCTGCTCTTAGCTGCTCAAGACAGTGGTAAACAGAAGAAACTCAGTCCCTGACCTCCTAGAACTTAGAGTTTAGCAGTGGACCTCAATAGAGGTCCAGGACCTTAGCAAGTACAGACTGCTGGTTAAGTCGACTAGAGACACTCAGTAAGTGGTGGAGGAAGGTTTTTTAAAGGAAATAACCTTTAAGGGGAAACCCGAAGGATGAGTAAGAGCTAGGCAAGCAGGAGTGAGTGAAGTGTTCTAGGCTGACAAGTGATGAAGTTGTTGCCAGAGTCTAGGAGAGGAGAGGTGTCCTGGATTGTGGAAACAGGAGTGAAATGAAGTCAGAAGTAGCTGTACTGGGGCCATCTTTATTAGCACAAGCACATGGCTGATGGATGTTGGGGGGTTGGGCGGAGTCAGGGATTACATTCTGGTTTCTGCTGGGTGGACCATGGCAACTTTCACTGAGATTTGGGGCCATGATGAGTTCAGACAGACAGAGTTTGCAGGTGCCTGAGGGATCCATGTGGAGATACCTAGCAGGCACTTTTTACAAAGGCCTGGAGGTTGAGAAGGAGGACCAGGTTCGAGGGGGGAACATGAGGCACCAGTATGGAGAGACCTGAAGCTGTGGGCGTGGGTATGGGTGCTGAGAAGAGTGTGTAGAGTGAGAAGTCATGTCTAGGCTGGAGACCTGAGGAGCACCCCCTCTTTAGAGGTGGGGAGAGAAGTAAGTGGGACACAGTATTACTTCTTTATAGTTGGAGAAATTGAGGTCAACAAAGGTTATATGACTTAAGCAGTTCCACCAAGAAGTCCCATCAAAGGTCCTCTCCTTCCAAAGGTTTTTGCCGTTTCAGAGGGTATGGTTACAGGGCCTCCGACTTTCCCTTCCTCACTTACCCACACCCAAGCCTCTTCCCATCTCTGAGGTCTGGGACCCTGCTGCAACTGCTTTCCCCCTCCCCCGATTTTTTCCGTCATTGTTATCAGTCCTATTGCTAATGATAATAGCTAGCATTTATGTAGCAGTTGCATAAGCAAGATGTTCTAAATGCTTCACATAAGTTAATGCGCTTAATACCCACAATAACCCAGCTAGATAAATAACCCGATTATCCCTATGTTACAGATGAAAACATTGAGGCACAAGGCCACAAACTACTACTTAGAGGTAATAGGATTCAATCCCAGAGGCGTCTGATGGCAGGGTCCCGGCCTGCCACTGAGTCTCCATGGCATTTTGTCCCAGGGTCAATTTCCTTACGTGGCCTCCTTGAGGTCTTGCAGTCTTAGCTTCTTCACAGGTGGTAAAGGAACAGCCCTCACCCACACCTGAGTGTCCAAGGGAGGGGGCGCACAGCCTGCTCTTTGCTGACATTTCTGAAAAGCAGGGGCAGGAGTGGGATTTTCAGGCATGATGTCTCGTGTGCACGAGAGTGCAGGTCTGGGCAAAGCATCGTCCCCTCTCTCACCTCCCTCTGCCTGGAACACCTAGCACCCTTTAATCTCAGTGTGCTCACCCTGGAGTTACCCCTGGGGGTGCTCGCCTCCCTAAATTATGACCACTCTCGGTGTCCGGAGCAACTGTGGCTGATTCCTGTCATCACAGCGGTTATAATTTATGGGTCTTTTCCCCCGGGCCCCCAGGCTGCAAAAGCTTTGCTGGGCAGGATCTCTGGCTTGTTCAAGTGTTAGATCTTGACAAGCTTGCTCAGGAAGAGTCCTATGGGCAGCCAGCTTTCAAATGCATCTTTTTGTAAGTTCCATTCTTGAGATACTGCGTTTGCTTAAAGCAAAGGTACAGCTGTCTGACCTAGAGCTCTGAGGCCTTGGTGAGCCAGCTGGGCAGGTGTGGGGCCTGTGCAGTCACACCATGCCATGCAGAGAAGGGTCCTGCCCTTGGTTTACTGTTGTGCCCTCGTTGTCATGAAATTCTTAAATTTTGAACAAGGGGTCCCTACATTCTCATTTTGCACTTGGACCTGCAAATTATGCAACTGTTCTATTGGTTGGAGTAGTGTCCCTCTGACCTCGAGGGGTCCTAATCAGAGTATTACCACAAATAGCTGTACATCCCCTGAAATCATCTGCAAACTTAGATTTGTGTAGACTTGGGTGAGTTTTTCTGGGGAGCAAGTCTGTGGCTTTCATCAGAGCCCCAGAAAACTTCAGAGCCATTGTTACTAATAATAACAACAATAACTAACCTTCAATTAGGTTTGTTGGGTGCCAGACCCTAAGGACTTTACTGTGTTGCCTTACACCTCACTCAAGTGTGATTGGGTTGGGGCAAGGCAGAAAGCAGTACAGTACATTTCCCTCTTTTCTAATACTTACTCCCTACTTCTCTGTTCCCCAACCAGAGGAGAGAAGAAAACCACTGACCTGGTCCTCTCTTCTCCTGTGGAGCTGGCAGGAGCCTGAATCTTTTTATTACTTCCTTTGCTAGGAGGAAAGAAGAACTGCCCCAGACTTTGTCCTGATCCGCATTTGGTTTCATCTGCTACTCCCAAGTTCCCCAAAGGTGACTTCTGCTTTTGTCAGACTGGGGAGAGGTGATTGGGCAACATGGGGAAGAAGCATCCTCATGTTGAGGTGACTGGTTGTCAGGGCGTCAGGGAACAGTGATAGCCAGCTCACCAGGACTCCTGCAGTCAGCATCCTGGCTGAAACCTGGCCTGAGTGATGGGTGCACCACCTAGGTTGCAGGGAACCAGTGCTCTGAGGGTCTGTATAGAAAGGCAGGCAGCCCTGCAGGAGCCTAGAAGGGCACTGAGTTATGGGGGTAGATTGATGAGGCTTCCTCCTGGCACTGCCCTCCTGACAGGATAGAGCTCACAGCTGGCATTCAGGTTTGTTAATGTGCTCTGTGCTTGGTGTGAATGCAGGTGCATTGCACCCATTTATCTTGTGCACCCACTCTTGGGCTGGACCTTGTGAAAACAGGCTGAAAACTAAAAACTGATGGCACCATCCCTGGTTTCGCTGTAGCATGAAGGAAATTTATGACCTTGTGAATTTGTGCCTGCCTGTGTGCTCGGTCATGTCCGACTCTTTGTGACCCCATGGACTGTAGCCCGCCAGGCTCCTCTGTCCATGGGATTCTCCAGGCAAAAATACTGGAGTGGGTTGCCATGCCCTCCTCCAGGGGATCTTCCCTACCCAGGGATTGAACTCGGGTCTCTTATACGGGTTCTTTACCACTAGTGCCACCTGGGAAGCCCTGTGAATTTGTAGGGGGAAAAAAACCTTGGATACACAGGACCCCCTAAATTTACCCTCAATTCTCTGAGCTTTTTATTACTTTTCTTTTCTTTAGCGACCTCTCTGGACTGTTTACTTCCTGTGTTTCAAATCCAACTTCACAGTTTTATGCCTGATTGGGCCTTTAGGAATGCGCCTTTATTTGTAGTTCAGCAAACTGCTATCTGGCTGCAGGTCTTGGTTCCTGCTTCTTATCAGTCTGTTCCTCTGCTTTGTTTTTATCGTCCTACTTCTGGCCTCCCCAACAAGAAGGTCTCATTGTACCTGGCCTTTGGGAGTCTTTCCTACAACAAATGCTAGATTGTTCTCATTCCCTCGCTTCCTGGTTTGCTATCAGTAACAGTGGCTGATACTAACAGTGTATGTTCAGCTCAGCGCTGACAAAAAAAAACCAAAATCAAAGCAAAAAAACAAGAACCCCACAGGAATGATTAGATGTCCTAGAAATGTTTAGTCTTAGTGAAACATACAAAACAATTTTGATGGGAATGCTGCCATGGAAGATAATGGTGTCCCCAAACAGTCTGCGTTGCTTGCTGCCCTCTCCAGCCATGCCACTTTCTCTCCCTTCTCAGCTGCTGCTTCTCTTCCAAGAGACTTCCAGTCATGTTTCTCCCTGGAAGGTGCAGGAGAGGGAGACCAACACTGTCGAGTACCTATGAGACATCAGGCCCCGCATTTTATCCTCAGAATCAACCTGTGAGGCAGGTGATGACAGAAACCAAGGCATAGATTAGGAACTTGCCTAAATCATTTAGCAAGCAAGTGGCCCTGAAACACTTATGTATCACGTTCTTAACAACCAGGTCAGGGCTTCCCCTCTTATAAACTCTATTGAATTGTCAGCTCCCCAAGTTAAGTCTTCACCACTTTCTGAGTTCCTCCAGGGTAGAGACTGTGTCTTCCTGTACACCTTAGGCACTCAACAAATGTCAGGTTTTTTGTTTTTTTTTTTGTTTTTACTTTCTCTTCCTTTATCCGTCACTAAGCAAGCTTGAATCTGCTGTCTAAGGATGTGCCTTGCATTCCCCATAATTCAAGGATGTATTAGTGTTTATGCCCCTTGATTTAATAAAATAACATCAACACACATGTTACAAATGATGCAAAGCAGTGAGTACATTAAATTCTCAGTTGGGTGGTAGAAGGAAGGAGATTAATGAAGGCCAAAATAGATATGGTAGGGACTTCCCTGGCAGTCCAGTGGGTAGGACTTCATCTTCCAGTGCAGCTCTCCCTGATCGGGGAGCTACGATCCCATATGCCAGAGCGGTATTCTAACAGATTCAAGAAAGACTTTTTAAATGGTTCACATTAAAAAAAAAACACTTTTTTTTAAAGGGAGATATGATAGAAACAGACTTCATAAAAGATATGGGATATTAAGCTACATGGAGGTTGAATAGGATTTGGAGATTAAGTTGTTCCTTCTGACCACAAGCAGTTATCAAACTCCTATCCTTTGGCAGACACGTTCTGGGATTTGGAGCATGAGGAATCGGGAAACAAGTAAATGATCAACTTTGGAAGTGCATTTGGGGCTGAACTTGGGTGCTTTCTGAGAGAAGTAAGAAACTAAAGCTCAGAAATGTCACATAAAGAACACTGCATTCTATTGAGAGGCTGAGGCAATGGGAAGAACTTTCCTCTTTCCTCTTTCCCCAAAGAATATTTTTTACGAGGGACAAAAGAGGAATGGGTGTCAGTTCCCAAGCATCAATTTGTATCTCTTTTAGATTCTCTCTCAGCAACACTCCAGCTTTCTCAGGAAGAAAATCAGTTTTCAAAAGTGTCAGAAGGACACAGCTTTTCCTGGAGATCTTCCAGTGTTGAGTTAATTAATCTCACTTCCGAAGCTGTGAAATCTTAACATATCACACAGGTCTGGAGGGGTCTAGAAAGAAAACACAGATTCAAAAGGATAACACTCATTTAGAAGATGTGTGCATGATC
Organism: Okapia johnstoni; assembly: GCA_024291935.2. Classification (NCBI taxonomy): domain Eukaryota; kingdom Metazoa; phylum Chordata; class Mammalia; order Artiodactyla; family Giraffidae; genus Okapia; species Okapia johnstoni. The sequence continues at coordinate 48,841,624 of CM044313.1, forward strand.
ATCAGGCAGGGCTCAGTCTGTGCTCTAATGAAAAATTAGTGTGCAAACTTTAGATCAAAAGGAGAGTTAGGACCTATAGCAGTTATTTTAACTCTTTAGGAGGACTCAGAGAAGGAACATAAAGAACATCCGGTTCTAATCCAGTTCCTCCTGGTGAAGAAATTAGAACCCAGAGAGGTCGAGCCCCTCACTCTGGGTCTCATAGTTGGTGGTAGAGCTCCAACTGGGGTCTTGGCACCAAGAATAGTGGTTCAAATACATCAACGTGTAAAGTGGATGAAACATCTGCATTCATAGTGTCTCTGGAAGGATATGGAGAGTGTGGGTAACTGTGGTTGGTTCTGAGAAGGAGACATGAGGGGCCAGGGAACAGGGGTGGGAGAGAGACTTAACATTCACGAAATACTTTTTATACCTTTTGAATTTTGTATGGTGTATATATGTTACCTAATCACAAAATAAAAATTATTTTTAAGAATTCAGTGGAGTCTTAAGTATTACTTTTTTACCTCATTGTCTCATATTTGGGTAAAACATATTTTTCTAATTCAGGCTATCACAGTATGCAATGATTCTGCCAGTATCAAGGTCAAGCATGTTGGAAGTGGTCACAGCCTTTTGTTACCACTTTGTGACTAGAACAAGAAGAGCCTTCTGAAACTCAAAGCAATGCTATTCCAGAGTCCTAACTCCCTGCCAACTTTGACTGTGGCACAATCTGGCAGGATAAAACTCAGAGAAACAAATCAATTAGGAGTCAGTGATTTCATTCACTTCAGAGCAGGATACAGTCATTAATAAACCTTGATAGAAAGGTCTCTGTTAGCCAAAAGTCTGTCCTTTCCAAGACAACAGAAGATGCAAAGGCGGGAATACAACGTAATTCACTAGTAAGAGCTTTCAATGGGCAGAGCCTCCTGCTGTGAAAAGAATCTGGGTGCTCCTTGAGCCCAAGAAACTGCTGCCCAGGAGAGGAGGTGAAAATACCTATATTCAAACGGCAGTAACAGTGGAAGAGCTAACCATCTGCTGCAGTTTTTCCAAACATGGTATTATGAGTGAGGATCATCTGTAATGTATTCCATGGAGATTTAATGCATGAATCTCATGAATGAGTGAGAGGAACCTGGCCCATACTTCGCAAGCTAGTTTTTCTATTGGGGTTTCATTTTTAAACTCCAGTTGATACAGAAAATTAGAAGGTGCTATCTTAGCCTTGGGGCTTCCCCACGGAGTCAGTGGTAAAGAATCCACCTGCCAGTGCAAGAGACTTGGGTTTGATCCCTGGGTCAGGAAGATCTGGAGAAGGAAATGGCAACCCAGTCTGCTATTCTTGCCTGGGAAATACCATAAACAGAGGAGCCTGGTGGCTACAATCCACGGGGTCTCAAAGAGTTGGCCATAACTTAGTGACTAAATAACAACAAAGTGTTGGCCTTGAGAAAGTAATTATTATCCTGCTACTGGTGTCGCTAGTGGTAAAGAATCCACTTTACCACTGAGACACCAGTTCAATCCCTGGGTGGGGAAGATCCCCTGGAGGAGGGCATGGCAACCCACTCCGGCATTCTTGCCTGGAGAATTCCCATGGACAGAGGAGCCTGGTGGGCTACAGCCCATAGGGTTGCACAGAGTCAGACACAACTGAAGCAACTTAGCATGCATGCATGCATTTCCTGTGCAGTAGGGAAAGTATTCATTCCCTCATTTCATTTTGAAGGATACAGAGGGAAGATTAACTTTTACTTTCCTCTTTGGTACCTACATATCCTTATCTATTAATATTGTGTACAAAAGTATTTTAGTAGCTGCTAAACTACTAAAAGTAAGCCTAGAGCTATCTTTACTTGCTATTGAGTCTGCTATGGATCTTCCAAATGATGTACTTGAAACAGTCTAATCATACTGTCATTAAGTGCTCACTTTTTGTGAAACACTATGGTAAGTGCTTTATATGAATTTTTTTACTCAGTTCTTATATCAACCCCATGAGGTACTTCGAGAGGAGCCGCACAGAGGTTAAATAATTTGTCCTGGTTCACACACAGTAGAACAAGATTTCAAACCCAGGTTGCTATTCAACCAGTACTTAATGACCATGTGCCAGGCATGAAAGGTAGAAGATGAACAATATAGGCTGGCCCTTGTCCTCTTGAAGCTTAGGATCTACGAAAGTCTGATTCAAGTGTGGTTTTGACACTGACATTATTACTTCCCTACATGTGTGCAAAGAGGAGCCACCTGTTTTTCAAAGGCAATTACTCCTAAGAGAACACTGGCATCCTAAAGGAATCTGGTCAAGGATTTCTGTTCCCACATCCTCCTTTCTTTTTGCTTACTAAAATCAGATTTCTGTACTGTGCTTAGAAAACGAATTCTGGGCCCTTAAGAAACATAAAGAGCAGACTGGAAGCACGGGCTGTAATGACAGGGCTGGGTTCTAGTCTCAGCTGGGTCATTTACAAGCTGCCTGACCTTGTGCAAGTAACTTAACTTTTCTGAACCTTAATTTTCCCATCTAAAAAATTGGTATATTACCACTGAGTGTAATTAAGAACAGATTTAGGGAACATACACACATAAACACTCAGGTCGAAGTGTTATATAGGCTTGCTTGTCTAGGCGCTTCTAGTAGCATTCTGTATGTACGGTTGTGTACATAACGCAGTTTTAAAGATGCACGAAATTCAGTGTCTGGAGCAAACGTGCGCAGTAAGTTGGAAGAATGAACGAACAGCTGAAGGCAAGGTCAGTTTCTCACTGAATTAAGTGGTTCAGACGGGGTTGTTGTGGACATTCACAAAACAATGGATGCAATCAATCCTCCTCCTAAATTAATGCAGTTTTCGTAGCTTCCTTCAAGTTTCAGTGAACTTAAACTGTAAAATGGGCATACGGGCACCTCAGGCCTCGCCGCCTAGTTGTAATATGAGATATAATGCTGGACGTGAAAGTACTTGAAAACGAACATCCCTGACAAACGCGCAAGTAGCTAGGTATCAGAGACGGCCCACGCCCACGCTGCAGCGACAGGCTTAGTCCCCGCTCCGCCCCCTCTTCCTGGTTTTTCCCGGCAACCCGCCCCTCCCGCGTCATGTGATAGGGGTACGCTGCCGGCCCGAGCTCCTGATTGGCCGAGATGCAGGGCGCTTCGCGATTGGCCCGAGGCCGGCGGGCCCCCGCCTCTCTCCTCCTCCTCGCCGCGGCCCACGTGAGGGGGGCGAGTCACGCGATTTCCGGGAACCCGTCAGGAAGGACATAAACAAAACAAACCCGAGGCAGCATGGAGAGGGGCCGCGGCCCCTGCAGTGGAACCAGACCCAGCGCCTGAGCCGCCCCCACACCCACAGGTGAGGTCCACTACCCTCCGCCCGGAGCCCGCAGGCGCCTGGGCTAGGAGACGAGCCGGGCGGGGGGCGGAGGAGGGCCGCTGGCCTAAGAGGCGGTAACGCCGAGGCTCTGGGCCGGGTCGGCACGGGGCGGGGGCCGGGACTACGACCGAGTCTGGGGGCGCGCGGGCTGCAGGCTGCCGCCTGCCGGTCACGGGGACTCCGGCTCCCCTCCCCCACCCCCCCGTCCGGGGACGGTTATATAAAAGCGCGGGGCAGCGGCAGAGGGACCTACGGGCGGGCGGCAGGCTAGACCAGGGGTGGGCAGTGCCGAGCGTCCGCCCTGCCAGGCCTCCTGGCCCTTTCCCGCTGCCTCGGAGCCCGGGGCCGTGGCTGCCGGCAACCGGCCTGTCAGAGAAGCGAGCGGGTGGGAGGGGCCGGGGAAGGGAGGGGGGGCGAGGTTGGCGGGGGAGGAGGAGAGAGAGGGGCGTGTGAGGAAGGGCCGGGGCCACGAAGGTTGGAACCAGGCTGGCAGGAGACGAGGAGGCGCGGGCTGCGGTTGAGGGGTGTCCAGGCAGGGGTGTCTCGGGGGTAGCCGCTCCCCCTTCCCGTCCCCGCCCCAGTGACTGCCGAGAGGGGCCTCCCTCCCGGGATTTGTTTATATGTCTTCTCAGAGCAGCTTGAGGCGGCTTGGAGGCGGAGCTTTCGGCGCAGAGTGGCAGACGCTGCTATCCAATGGAACAGGCAGACGAAGGCTGACTCGCCAATGGGCTTGGAGGAGGCCGTGTGATGGCCCCCCCCCCCGCAATTTGTTAGGCTGTGTCGGGGGTGGGCCAGATGGGGCGGCCATGTTAGATGGGAGGGGACCGGTGGTGGTGGGTCACTGAGAGGGGAGGGGACAGGGCAAAGGGCGAGGGAGCCGGGCCGGGGGCGTTTCGGGTGTCCGAAGGCGAGTCCGATCGGACGATGAAGTAGCTCAGGGGAGCCTGACCCCGACCCACCGCTCTCCCCACCCGAGCAGAGGAGGCAGGGAAGTACCGAGGGCAGTCTAGCCGCCCCTTGGGGATGGTTCCTGGGAGTAGATGGAGCTCAGTTTCTGGGTTCCCCCTCTTTCTCGGCTGTAAGCTTCCTGACAATCCCGGCCGCCAAACCCTGTAATTGCCCTCCTTTAACACAAGAAGGCAAACCTTTTTGCTGTTTCTGAGCGAGCTTGAGCCTTAAGACTGCCTTAAGAAGGTACTTGGATAACTAGCGGTCTGAATTTGTGCACCAGGCCCCGGATAGAAGGAGGCAGTGAGGAGGAAGTTCTGTTTTTTTGGATTCTGCACGGAGGAGACCAGGACTAGAAAAGCCGAGAAAGTTAAGGGCTGGGCGGGTCTCCATTTTTTTTCATCAGGATACCTTCTAAAGATCAGGCCCTTCGTGCTTGCCCTGGTCCTGGTAGTAATTTGCCCTTCCTGCTTACATAAATTGATAGCCCTTAAATATACTTTCAAGAGAAAACTGAGTCTTGAGAAAATTGTTTAGGTTTGAAGGTTCTTTAGGACTCTTGTCTTGCGAATACCCTGCAGGTGAGAAATAGGATCAAGATCTGACTGACTTCTTTTAAAACAAAAAATGAGACTTCTGTGTAAATCTTGTGATTTATGGTAAACTGATTGTCACTTGGTTGTACTTTTAAATATTTTTTTCCCATTTTCTTGTAATCCAAAATAGCTAGGAGAAACACCAAAGATGAAGGAGGAAATGGTATGAGTAATTAGAAAATCACTTATTTTACTTTATTTGTTTTATGATTATTTTGGCATCACGTCGGCCGTATTAGATGCTTAATTTAGTTCTATGTTAACGTCACCTTACAACCTGTGACTTAGGTATATCGTGAGGGGCTATTCAAGAGTTGACTATTTATTTAGGAATTTGCCATTATCTCCTATTTTGTTAACTGGAGAAAAAGAATTGGTAAATAAATGATTTATCGATTTCTGTATTTGATATGATTGACTCACGGTTCTGTTAAGGATGATACATAAAAATATAAATCCTGATTATTTGATAGACTTCGAGTTCTTAACTATAATTTTTATGGCAAATGAAAGTACTTGCTCACCTTTTTTGTCTTATTCTAAGAATGGCAAATAGATTCAACAGGACTTATTTGGATGTAACTTTTTTACGTGATTAATAAAGCATCTTTGGAATTTTTAGACTAATAAGCATAAAAGAGGCTAAATATATCTAGAAGAAAAGATTACCTCCACTTACCATCCCATTCTCTGTCATGACAGGGGGAAACAAACTTTTACAAAAACTGTCTTACTTGGTTTAGTAGTTAAATGTGTGTAGGTTCTTGGATGCAAGTATAAGTAGTAAAGGAATAATTAGTATGTCTCCTGGTGATGGTGAGCTAAATACAAATGACAGTGAAAGTACAGTGAGTTTGCGTGTTGATTCTATTACTATAGCAAAGTTTTAAAAGATTGTGAACTAAATTCACCGTTTGCTTTTATTTATTTATTGCACCGTTTGCTTTTAAAGTTTAATTTTTAGTGTAGATTGACAACTACGTGATTTTCAGCGATTCAGCAGAGGTTTCTTTCCGTGTGGGTTTGTACTTGGATGTTTTGGGGACAAATCCTCTTTTACCATATTCAGTAGTTAACTTTCAGGGTAGATGAACTCTTAGCCTGGACATAAATTTGTCAGATCATTGATTCTAATGATTCTAAGATAGGGTAACCTGTGCAGACTTTCTGTATAAGATGGAGTAGTAAATATTTATGCTTTGTGGGCTGTGTAGTGTCTGTCACACCTACTCAGGTCTGCAGATTGTAGCATGAAAACAGCCAGAGACAGTATGTTTGGGGCTATAATCCAATAAAACTTTATTTATAAGAACAGGCTGTATTTGAAGGCTGTAGTTTGTTTGTCAACCCATCTTCTAAGACATCAGTCTCTGGGTTTTAAGTACTTGGATGTTAAGTTATTGCAACATATATACACATGAACTTTGGGTAATATTTGAGCACTTGCAGAATGTATGTATCTCACGCCTTGAAGAATTTTTAGAGTAAGACCACATGTCTACGTTTTATTCTACATTTTTATTTGCGAATAGATGTCTTCCTGAAAACCTGTTTAAAGCAAATGTTGGAATGTCAAGTCTTTTTTTTTTTTTTTTGGAATGTCAAGTCTTATTTATTTTAGAGATGCATTCTGATTGAGAAAATTTGACTTTAAAATGTATCTAAGAACCTTAGTGTGTTAACTGTTTGGAGAGAAGTTGGTCGAGTGAATAGATAACACACATAGATCTTACATATATCATACATGTAATTTGGGAGCCACATTGTTTATGTTTTTGCCTGAGCTCTTGGTAGAATTACCTAAATAGGATAGGTTCCTTTTTCAAACCAGACCCCCAAAATGTAAGTTGCTGCCCCTCCCCTTCCTTGGAAAATATCAGGTAGTGCTAAATGCCCGCTGAAGTGGAGATGCCATAACTAAAAATGTTACACAGGCAAGTACTTTTTTCATGTGTAGCTTTCCATTTTATTTTTATGTAGTTTTTCACCAGTCTTGTTGATTCAAACTGGATTTCAGAGTGAGCATGAAAATTTAGGAAAGAGAATATATTGACCTCTTAAAACCAAAAAACATCCTGTGGCCTTCAATCTTGTTTCTAGTTCTGGTTAACCTATGTTTGCTGGGGTGACTATGAGTGATTCATTTTATTAATTTGTTAATGGTAAGGATTAGTGATTTTTTTCTATTTCACAGAGGGCTATTGGGAAATTGTTAGTTATTCTCAAACTCTTGTACTTTGAATATGCTAATAGTTCGGGCTTGCTTGAAATCGCCTAGCATATCTGTATTCAATTTTCTTTCTCTTAGTGATTGCCTCTCAGTTTCTCTTTTATTAGGACTCTGTGCACTCGACAGTATTTCTCTACCTACTTAACAGCGAGCCACTTGAGGTCAGAGTCTTCCTCTTATTTCTGTATCCCCAGTGCCTAACTAACAACTTTTAGTGTTTTTGAACTGTTTAAATAAATGAGTAAATTGCTAAAAACTGCTTATCTAGAAGACAGTGAAGTCAGTCTGCTATTAGTAGAGACTTTGGGCTTTTCTTAGTTGGAAGGGAGTAATTAGTCACCATCTGGTCATCAAACAAAAAGTCTACATGTTAAAATTGACTCCTTTTTGTAAGAAAAGCTATTTCGATGATTTCTTAAAAATCCCTTGATTTTTTTTTTGTTGTTATTGTTGTTAGGTACATTCCATTAGTTAGACTCAAATATTCCTTCCAGGAAAACAGCAACCAAAAACCTTGTTCTTTGTCCTTTGAATTGGTCATTAGCTCTTGGCACACTTGGTCTCTGCATGTTTGGCAAATGTGAGCAAAATTTCTTACTTCTTAGATGTTTGGAATAATTATTCATCTCTTTAGCAAGGGTCCCTTTAGGGAGAAATATGTAAAATCATTCTCGCTAATAAGTCTGTTTTACCCCAATGAGTTGGGTTAGATGTGGAGAGAGTTTGATGCAGGGGACTGCAGTGGACTTCCCAGATGGCACAGTGGTAAAGAACCTGCCTGCCGATGCAGGAGACACAAGAGACAAGGGTTTGATAACCTGGTTGGGAAGATCCCTTGGCGGAGGGCATGGCACTTCACTCCAGTGTTCTTGCCTAGAGAATCCCATAGACAAAGGAGCTTGGTGGACTATAGTTCATAGGGTCGCAAAGAGTCAGAGAGAACTGAAGTAACTTGGCCCACACGGCAGTGGTGCTTTGTGAGTGCAGTACCATCTCATTCCGTTGCTGGCTAAGCCTTGTAAGCCTTTTAGCAGTTCATGACATTTCTTTCAAAATCCGTGTTGAAAGTCTTCACCCCCAGCAGCCTTCTGAACTACTCGTCTCCTCACTGATTTCCAGCAACTCTGATCACCCTGTCATTCTGTCCTTTTGACAACAGCCGAACCATATTTACATGTTTTGTTACAAAGTCGTGTTTTCACTTACTAATCTTTGGGTATTGTTGACGTTGGCAAGTTTCTCGTGAGAGCATCGTGAGCTTGCTGATTTTTTGTCCTTCAGTTTCCTTCAGATTCCTTGTGGAACACTTAACGCTTTCTTCTAAGTAATGTTTTGTTTTAGCAAATTGAACCGCCCCCTTTTATTTTGTAGATAAATTTCTTACTTTGACTGCTATACGCCATTCCTGGTACAATTTTCCTTCTGTTTTATATGTGCTGTTCACTGAGAAATGAAAACAAAAGTTAAAAATGCCCGTTGACCATATAGGGAGACACTGGGGGTAAGGTAGATGTACTCTTGTTTGAAAGATACACTGTACTCCTCTTTTTGGCTGTACTGTGTGGCTTGTAGGATCTTAGTTCCCTGACCACAGATTGTACCGGGGCCCTCAGCAGTGAAAGCACCAAGTCCTAACTCCTGGAACACCAGGGAATTCCCTCACTGTACCCTTTAAACAGAAAAGCTTCAAGCCTCCTGCTCGTGTTGTGGAAGACTTGTTAGTTTAATCACAAAGTCGTGTCCTACTCTTTGTGACCCTGTCGACTGTAGCCCACCAGGCTCCTCTGTCGATGGGATTCTCCAGACAAAACTACTCTAGTGGGTTGCTATTTCCTTCTCCAGGGGATCTTCCCGACCCAGGGATCATACCTGCATCTCCTGCTTGGCAGGCAGATTCTTTACCACTGCTGCTGCTAAGTCACTTCAGTCGTGTCCGACTCTGTGCGACCCCATAGATGGCAGCCCACCAGGCTCTGCCGTCCCTGGGATTCTCCAGGCAAGAATACTGGAGTGGGTTGCCATTTCCTTCTCCCTTTACCACTGAGCCACCTGGAAATCATTGTAGAAGACTAGATGGACGTTACAGTTTTTTAAACTGCTCTTTAGTCAAGGTTTTCATCCTCACTACTGAATCCTCGGCTGGAGTTGCCCATAGACTAGTAGAGGAGACAGATATTATAGTTCAACATTATGGTATTTAGAACAACGTGGATTCTGCCTGGAAAAGTTGGAAAAGCTTCCCAGACAAGATGGCATTTAAACTGGGATTTGAAGGCTAGTGAAAGAAATCAGAGAAGTCTGAAAAGTGTACAAGATGTATGGAGTAGGGTTGGGTATGAGAAGACTTCAGCTAAGGCAGAGGCACAGGTAGAAGAGGAAGGGACTACTTTGTGAGATTCAGGAGGAAAAGAACTTTTCTGCTTTCCCTTGTCCTCCAATTCTTCTCCGTCTGCTTTGCACTGTCAGGTCTCTGTTCTCTTTTCTCTTTCACTCTTTGATTGGTCTCTTTTCCCTAGTTTTTCATTTTCCTTTTAGCCCCTCATCAAGGTCTGACATGCTTCCCTTCTGTTTTCTCATCTGTGGGTACCAAGTACCTTTGATTCTGACGCAGTGTGTCCCTTACCTTTACTTTATCTCCTTGCTTCCATCCCTTCCTTTACTCTTTAGATTTCTTTTCCTTTTCTGGAGTCTTCCTTTTCTTTTTGCTTTGTTTGAAAAGAAAACAAAAATTCTTTTACAGTACGGTTAATTTTGCATATGAACAGCAATAAATGTCTGAGTTGATTCCCTCTTAGGAAATCTTGTGTGATCAACTTACCTTTGATACTTATCCAGGTACTAATTATTCATTTCTGTGAATTTCCTTTTTTGAAGCATTTTTCCTTTGTATTCAGAGATGCCACTTCTCATAGGCTACAGTGCAGAATATTATTATATCTGTGTTTTTTACTACTTATATGCCTTAAACTTGTTTTGTGACGAGACCAAATTCAAATCTCACCTTTTCCTGAGATTTTCCCAAACTTTCCCAGGTAGAGATAGTAGTACTCTTCTCTCTAGTTTTGTAGTATTTTTTGAATGCCTCTTTTTAGAATTAGCTTTATTGAGGTACAGGTTTCGTAAATCCACTCAATTTTTAGTTTTGACAAATGTGTACAGTTATTTAACCTTCTCTACAGTCATGATGTGGAATATTTCCATCACCACAGAAAGTTCCCTCATGCCCCTCTTCACTCCGGCTGCAAGTACTATTTACATGCTGTCACTATAGTTTTTTCTTTTTTGTAATTTCATGTAAGTCCAGTCATAGAATCTGTTGTTTTAAGAGTGACTGCTTTTACTTAACATCATGCTTTTAAGATTTATTCTTGTTGTTTCAAGTGTCAGCTGAATACTTGTTATCATATGGACGTACCACAGTCTGTCCATTTACTAGTCGATGGATATTTTGGCTGCTTTCAGATTTTAGGTTATTGTGAATAAAGCTGCTATAGACACTCCTGTATAGTTCTTTTTAATATCTGTTTTCATATTACTTTTCACCTGGAGGTAGAGTTGTGAAGTGATTAAGAACGAAAGTCCTGGAGTTAGCTATACTCAACAAACAGGCTTTTTGCCAACTGTGGTTTTGAGGGGTTTCCCAGGTGGCACCTAGTGGTAAAGAACCCTCCTGCCAGTGCAGGAGACGTTAGAGATGTGGGTTCAATCCGTGGGCCGGGAAGGTCCCCTGGAGGAGGGCATGGCAACCCACTCCAGTATTCTTGCCTGGAGAATCCCCATGGACAGAGGAGCCTGGCAGGCTACAGTCCATGGGGTCCCTTACAGTTGGACATGACTGAAGCAACTTAGCATGCGTGCATGTCATTTTGAGAATCTTGAAGATTTTCCACCTGTAAAGTAGGACTGGATGGTGACTGGAGCAAGCTGGAAAGCCCAGGCCAACGTCAAGTGACGGCTCTCAACTCCAGTTCAGGTCATCTTGCTGGGAGTATGTACCCAGTGTTGTCAGGTCTGTTTTTTCCCCTCAAGAGAGTGGTATTCGATAACAGGATACAGAAATTTTATATGAAATTTCCAACTTAAGTTCTGACAGTTGAAGTTTAACTTTTTATAAACACTGCTGTGTCGGCTGAACAAAATCCATAGGTAGGCATTGATTTATTGCTGCAATTCAGTTTGAGAACTTTGCTTTAAATTTTCAGTTTTTGGGGAATTCCCCAGTAGTCCAATGGTTAGGTCTTGGCGCTTTGTTACTGTCAACATCCAGATTCAGTCCCTGGTTGGGGAACCAAGAACCTACAAGCCGCACAGCCAAATAAAAATGAACAAAGAAAGAAGCAACTTTAGTTTTTGTCTCTCCTTTTAAATTGTACATACTCTTAGTAGAGTGAACTTATTAGGCTCCTGTACCTTGTTTTATACCTTAGCACAATAACTTGCTGGTTTCCCAAACTCCCAAGTTAAAAACTATTAAATTACTGTAAGTGAATTTTATTCTTTACTCTCCTTGGAGGGATGTAAGAATTACGAATGTCTAATGGAAGAATGGGACCAGGTTCTGGTTACTCTTTGTATTTCTCTTCTATTAGCTGCTGGTTCTGTTCAAAGCTATGTTTTCTCAGCAGTTGGGATAGTCTACCTCCTTTGTTTTGATTTATTCTGAGCCTTGTTGAGATAAGTATAGTGTAGATTAAACTGTATGTGTATGTATGTATTCTTCAGAAACTGTGTAAGGTCTTTTAAGTACAAAGATAAGTTTTATATAAATTTATCCACTCGAATTACTCAAAATCTTTGATGAAGCCAGTATAAATGACTATAAAAAAGAGGTAAATTGTATGTGACTTTTTGAAGAGTAAGAGCAATAATCTCTCAGAAGAAGCCCTTTCCCTTGTAATTTATTCTCCAGTTCTTTATTGTGTACCGAGATGACTAGTTTGCAATTTTATGAACTAGTTTGTGAATGCAAAGATTGTTTTGCCGATGAAACCAGCATGATGGACACCTCGCCCTCATGAAGCTGCAGCAAGGGTGTTAAATGACCCGTGCTGCCTGCGTGTCGTGCACTCACCTAGTTTCAGGCGGTTTGCTTTGTGATAATGGAGTTTGGAAGTTGGACAGTCTAGAATTCCATGTTGAATTTAGGTTTGTATATTCAGTAGCAGCCACATCCCAGGAACATCTTACACTAAGGAAGGAATCAGAAAACAAAAAAGTAGCCACCATTTATTGAGTGTCTGTTTTGTGCCAGGGCTAGATTCTTTACATATTATCATGAATCACAATATCCCTGGGGAATTCTTGTATTTACAAATAAGACAGGTGAGAATGTGGAACAAAATCCCAAATACTCAGTTTTAAAGCAGAACTTTGTATCTTGAATCCCGAGTTTGCTTCTCATTTTGTTGTGATTATTTAGTCAGTCGTGTTCGACTCTTGCAACTCTGAACTGAAGCCTGCCAGGCTCCTGTGTCCAAGGGATTTCCCAGGCAAGAATACTGGAATGGGTTGCCATTTCCTTCTCCAGGGAATCTTCCCAGGGACTGAACCCACATCTCCTGCTTGGCAAGTAGATTTCTTCACTGCTGAGCTACCAGGGAAGCCCTTTTAGGGGTAGTGGAGCCAAAGAGGCAGCCACCCTTTCTCAGTGTAGAGAGAAAGACTACAAAACTGTACTTACAACCTCTGTAGCCCTTGGGCCATAACCTCTGTACCTTTATAGTCCTTAGCCAGTGGCATATAATAGCCCATTTCACAGTAGGAAGGAATTTGAAGGGAATTTAAAAATTGCCTCTAGTATATTTACATTCATGCTACTTTTGAAAAGCATCAGCTCAGAGAAAGGAGTGAGGAGACAATAAATTTTGAGGAAGGGTCCAGATCTCTGATGACATGAGCCCTGGAGCTGTTAGGGTCAGTCCCAAGTGGATGTTGCCCTGAAATACTGCTGGATGGCTCAAGTGTGCTCTCACCTGCACTGCTGTTTTTGTGCTGCTACCTTTAATTGTATTGTTCCTTTTTATGTTTTGTAGATTTTTGTAGAACAGCTCAGAAAGTGAAATGATTCTTTAAAACTCCAGTGTTGAACCTGAATAAAATATTTTTCAAAGTTAAAAATGTGTGTGTGTGAGAAAGAAAGCAAAGGAGAGAGAGTAGTGCAACATGTATTAGTCTAGTGCCTGGATTCAGTTGGTTTAAATAAGTTTTAATCCTACTTTGTTCTCTTCTCCCTAGACAAAAATTATTTAATATCTTTAAGTTGACTGAAATTTGAACAGTATTCTTCCTGGAAATTAGGAAAAAAAATTTAGGAATACAGTTTTAGTTACTTTTACTGTATGATAACTACAGTGGTTCAAGACTCAAATTAACAAGCTTGTACAAGATACTTCAGAGCGCATCAAAGATGCTTAATAAATATATACTGAAGGACTTCTTTGTAATGTCTTCTTTCTGTATGAAGAATGACATGCCTCTGACTCCTTATCTAGAGTGACCTGTGGTCTTAGGAGATTTCCTGTCCATGGAACTCTTGTCTGGATGCTTGTGCTGGGCAACGCATTGCTCTTGACGCTGCAGTAGTAGACATGAGACATAATAGTCATTCTTAAAGATTTTATAGTCTCTGATAGAAGAGGCAAGGGTTTGGGAGGAGAAAGAGGAAAAACATAAGCAAAGGCATGAAAAGCCAGAGTCTCACTTCTGGAGATCCTTAGTGAAGTGGGATTGTAAGTGAGGACTTGGGGGAGATTGTAAGATTAAGCTGATAGTAATGTTATATTTATCAGAGAGGAGTGGAAGTTGGGGTATTGAAAGATAGTTTCCTTGTGTCTGAGTATTTTGAACATTATCCAGGAGATAATGTTAGTTGCTGAAAACTTATGAGCACAGTGCTAATATGATGTGGTAGTTTAGGAAGAATAATTTGATGAGCATAAGAAGTGGAGAGAGGGAGAGGTTGGAAGCAAAGAGATCTGTAGGGCAAATATTGGGACAGTGAATAGAAAAGGATGAGGTTCCAAGCAAGGGTTGAGAAAGTGGGAAAGGCAAAGTCAGACCAGTACATGCATCCTCTGTACAAGATTAAATTGTCGGTGTATTTTTAATAAAGAGCCTGACATGATTTAAAACACAGCAAATGGGGATTAATACACAGCAAGTGGGGAGGAGGAAGAAGAGAGTCAAGGCTGAGATCAGTGTTACATGCCTCAATGTCTGATAATGGTGGTACTATTGACAGGATAAACATTTGAGTGGGGAGGTGGTGTGTTGTGTCTGAGGTCATGGACTGTAAGTGATCCAGGAAAATACCTGGGTCTCAGATACTAGGGATGGTTCACTGGTGTGTTTAGAATGAAGACATAGATTTGGGTGTTCTCTGGAGATGACCTTTGAGGCATTGGCAATAGAGACAGTCTGATAGATTTGCACAGAGGCATCCATTTACTGAATGACCGTGGACAACTCTCATCCTTGGTGAACTTTTCAAATTAAAGTCCAGCAGTTGGACAGAGGGTGAGGGTGCTAATAATGCTAATACTAATCCTAATTACTTCACCAGGTTGTGTTAAGTGACAGGATATAGTAGTATGCTTTGTAATCTGTGAACAGTAACACCAAATAGAAACTGAGTATTTGTCACGAGTTGTCAAGGGTGGCTGTGGTTAGAAATGCATTCTTTGGTTCTGTCTAAAATCATCCCACGCTTTTATTCTTGTGCTCCAAACAACTTAATTGGCAGGTATTAAGACTGCAGAAAGACCCTAGTATCTTATAGTTGATAGTTTTCAGAAATAAAAACTCTCCCCATTCGACTCACACTGAAAGAAATCTGCCTTAATAGTCTTTCGTATTGGTTCCGAAAGTGGTTTAAATAAGCTCATGTGTCTTGTCTCTGGTTAACGTTGAGCCACAGTTTGGGGAGTGACAGGATGAGGTGGTTGGATGGCATTACTGACTCAGTGGCCATGAGTCTGAGCAAACTCTGGGAGATAGTGAAGGACAGGGAAGCCTGGTGTGCTGCAGTTCATGGGGTTGCAAAGAGTCAGACATGACTTAGCAACTGAACAACAACAAAGATTTTGGAAAGGAATAGAATTCTCTGAGAGGGCTTGTGTCTTTCTCTAAGACAGCATCCCAAGGAGAGATCACGTTTGAGATTTAGTGTATTTTCTTAGCTCCTCAGGATTCTCAGGAAAACGTGGTTTTTACCTGTTTTACTTAATTAAAGTGTTGTGACCAACCCAATTTACCTCTTTATTTTTAGAATTCTGAGGGTGAGGATAAAAGGAGCCTGTGGGGCTGACCCAGGGATGAGCAGTTCACAAGGTGTCTGTTTAGGATAACCATCTAGTTTGAAATTTACTTGCTTGTTTCCCAAATTTTGGACTCTAGAGAGGAGCTGTTGAAGGGTAGAAAGGAGTGACACATTCACAAGATTTATATGATGTGATGAAGGGAGAACACAGCCCCCACATTTTCTATAATGAATCTCTCGAATAGTCAGCCTCTGCATCCTCAGTGGTTTGGTGACTGGTAAAACAGCTTGATTTAGTAAGCCTCTGCAGGTCTGTTTTGTTCAACTCTTGCTTTATAAGTAATTTTTAAAAGGAAAAGAATTGTTGAGTGGGGCATTTGAAGTATAGCAGTTTGCATGGAATGTGTGGCGGTCTTTGCTTTCTCCCTCTTCCCCTTCCCTTTCTTTCATCTTGGGGATTAAATCGCAGGGGAGATGATTTATTTAAATTAGGGGTCAGGATGGTTACCACCTACAGAGAGAGAACCCAAGAACTCTGCCACATGAAAGAAATGATGAACATGAACTAGCAGCATTTAGGAATGATCAAAATAAACCATGATATATAAATTATATAACAGTATAAGTGCGATGGCCTTTCTTACCACAAACATTGTTTAAAAAATTTCCCTAGTGGGGAATTCCCTGGCAGTCCAGTCATTAGGACTCTGTGCTTCCACTGCAGGAAGCACAGGTTCAATCCCTGGTCAGGGAACAAAGATCCCGTAAGCTATGTGTGGCAAGTCAGAATAATAATAATCATAAAATTTTGGCTTGTGATAAAATAAACATTAATTTTACCATTTAAACCATATTGTGTATAATTCAGTGGCATTAAGTGGATTGACAATTTTGTGTAACCATCACCACTGTTCTGAAATACCTAGAATATTTTCATCACCCCAAACAGAAATTCTTTACCCAGTAAATAATAACTCTCCCAGCCTCTGGTAACCTCTCTTCTTTCTGTCTCCATGAATTTGCCTATCCTGGTACTTCATATAAGTGGAATCGTATAATATTTGTCGTGTGTCTGATTTGTTTCACTTAGCATACTGTTTGCAAAGTTCATCCATGTTGCAGCATGTATCAGAATTGCATTCCTTTTATGACTGAATAATGTTCCAGTGTGTGCACATATACCACATTTTGTTTATCTTTTCATCTGTTAATGACCACTGGGATTGTTTCTTCCTTTTGGCTCTTGTGAATAATGCTGCTGTGAGTATGGGTGTACATGTGTCAGTTTGAGTTCTGCTTTCGATTTCTTTGGACATGTATCAAGACGTGGAATTGCCAGATCAGATAGTAATTCTGTGTTTAACTTTTTGAGGAATTACTAAACTGTTTCTCAGCTGTACTGTTTTACATTTCCATCCACAGTGCACAGTGTTTCTGATTTTTCCATATCCTCACCAACACTTGTTATTTTCCATTATTTGGCTGTTAACCATCCTGGATGGGTGTGTCAAAATTTTTTAACATCTACGCTGATGATTCAGATGTGCTGCTTACCATTGTGAAGAACTAGTGTTTTCAAGATAATAAAAAAGAGCCATGGCCTAAGTTGGTGCCATATAGAAGGGGACCTCTAGGAACTCTAACCATCATATACAGTATCGGTCTATTCATAGGTATTTTCATTTAGAAAGGAATTTTTATTTCTCTTGCCTGGAGAAGGACATGGCAACCCTCTCCATTATTCTTGTCTGGGAAATCCCGTGGACAGAGGAGCCTGGTGGGCTACTGTCTATGGGGTCGCAAAGAGCCAGATGCGACTTAGTGACTAAACAACAATATTTTTCTTGATGTAAACTCTTTTTTAATATGTGGACTCTTAGGAATTAGCTGGAACCCTCAGATTCAGAAGGGGCACAATTTAGGAGCTCTTGGATATGTGTAAGCTGCCTGGGTCACGCTAGTTAGCTCTTGGGGTTTGGCTTTGAAAACTTGGATTAGTGTTGTGAGCAGTCTCGAGGATAAACCTTTACACAAGGTCCTTTGACCTTTCCTATTATCCTGCTTGACCTTTTACTTTGCTTGATGTACATAGTAAGCCTCAACGTATATTCAAACGGAGAACCAGAAAAACTTAGGGTAGGATCTGGTGGGGAGGGCTATGAAAGCAGTTGAAGCTGTGACTGTCTTCAAGTGGTACTGTCGCTGCTTATAAATAAATCATTTGGCCCATCTCATTGCTTTAGAGAAGTCAGCTCAGTTGCCCAGTTGTGTCCAACTCTTGGCGACCCCATGGACTGCAGCACGCCAGGCTTCCCTGTCCATTACCAACTCCCAGAGCTTGCTCAAACTCATGTCCATTGAGTCGGTGATGCCATCCAACCATCTCATCCTCTGTTGTCCCCTTCTCCTCCTGCCTTCCATCTTCCCCAGCATCAGTCTTTTCCAATGAGTCAGCTCTTCACATCAGGTGGCCAAAATATTGGAGCTTCAGCATCAGTCCTTCCAGTGAATTTTCAGGACTCATTTCTTTTAGGATGGACTGGTTCGATCTCCTTGCAGTCCAAGGGACTCGCAAGAGTCTTCTCCAACACCACAGTTCAACAGCATCAATTCTTTGGTGCTCAGCTTTCTTTTTGGTCCAACTCACATCCATACATGATTACTGGAAAAAACTGTAGCTTTGACTAGATGGATCTTTGTCAGCAAAGTAATGTCTTTGCTTTTTAATATGCTGTCTATGTTGGTCATAGCTTTTCTTCCAAGGAGCAAGTGTCTTTTAATTTCATGGCTGCAGTCAACCACCTGCAGTGATTCTGGAGCCCAAGAAAATAAAAGTCTGTCACTGTTTCCATTGTTTCCCCATCTATTTGCCATGAAGTGATGGGACTAGAGGCCATGATCTTAGTGTTTTGAATGTTGAGTTTTAAGCCAGTTTTTTCACTCTCCTCTTTCACTTTCATCAAGAGGATCTTCACTTCCTCTTCGCTTTCTGCCACAAGGGTGATGTCATCTGCATATCTGAGGTTATTGATATTTCTCCCTGCAATCTTGATTCTCGCTTGTAGTTCATCCAGCCTGGTATTTTGCATGATGCACTCTGCATAAAAGTTAAATAAGCAGGGTGACAATATAGCCTTGATGTACTTCTTTCCCAATCTGGAACCAATCCGTTGTTCCACGTCAGGTTCTAACTGTTGCTTCTTGACCTGCATGCAGATTTCTCAGGAGGCAGGTCAGGTGGTCTGATATTCCCATCTCTTTCAGAATTTTCCGTAGTTTGTTGTGATCCACACAGTCAAAGGCTTTGGCGTAATCAATAAAACAGAAGTAGATGTTTTTCTGGAACTTCCTTGCTTTTTCTGTGATCCAGCTGCTACTGCTGCTGTCACCTCAGTCGTGTCCGACTCTGTGCGACCCCATAGATGGCAGCCCAGCGGGCTCTGCCGTCCCTGGGATTCTCCAGGCAAGAACACTGGAGTGGGTTGCCGTTTCCCTCTCCAATGCATGGAAGTGAAAAGTGAAAGTGAAGTCGCTCAGTCATGTCTGACTCTTAGCGACCCCATGGACTACAGCCTTCCAGGCTCCTCCATCCATGGGATTTTCCAGGCAAGAGTACTGGAGTGGGGTGCCATTGTCTTCTCCCTATGATCCAACAGATGTTGGCAATTTGATTTCTGGTTCCTCTGAGTTTTCTAAATCCAGCTTGAACACCTGGAAGTTCTAGGTTCATGTTGGAAGCCTCGTTTGGAGAATTTTGAGCATTACTTTGCTAGCATGTGAGATGAGTGCAGTGGTGTGGTAATTGAACATTCTTTGGCATTGCTTTTCTTTGGGATTGGAATGCAAACTGACCTTTTCCAGTCCTGTAGCCACTGCTGAGTTTTCCAAATTTGCTGACATATTGAGTGCAGCACTTTCACAGCATCATCTTTTAGGATGATGCTTTAGAGAAGTAATTAATTGTCTGCTACTGAAGTATCTTCCTACACTTAGGAGCTCTCTTGTTGAATAGTCTTGAATGATCCCAAATACAGAAAATCTGTTGGTAAATATTATTTCTAACGGACCACAGCCCTCTCTCTTGAAAGACTCAAAACTGTATTGGGAACTAGTGAGCTAGAGCTGTGGATGAGGAAGTAATAACTAGGGGAATTAATTTAGCCTTTCCCCTAGCTGTCATTGTTGGGTTTTTGTTTCTTTCTGGCGTAACCACCAGTCCTTGAGGTCAGCTTGAGGGCAGGGTGGAGGATTTTATGATCAAATACGTTTGAGAAATGAGATCTGCTCTGTTCATCTATTGGTAATTTATTTATTTTTTTTTTAATTTATTTATTTATTTATTTTTATTTTAGTTGGGGGCTAATTACTTTACAATATTGTAGTAGTTTTTGCCATACATCGACATGAATCAGCCATGGATTCACATGTGCTCCCCCTCCCAAACCCTCCTCCCACCTCCCTCCCCCTCCCATCCCTCTCTGTCATCCCAACGCTCCATCCCTGAGCATCCGTCCCATGCATAGAACATGGAATGGTGTTCTGCTTCACATATGACAATATACATGTTTCAATGTTATTGTCCCAGAACGTTATTGGTGATTTATAATGCACGTTAGAACCTAGCATCTTAAAGTTTCCAAGAAATTCTGCGTAAAGGCAGTGTAACAGCTTTAATATGATATTTTCCTAACCTCACAACACTTCTGTTGAGTAACCATTTAAAATTCTTAGAAACACATATTCCTCAGGTCAGACATTTGGAAATGATCATTAACTTTTTACATACTTTAATATCAAACACTTTGAGTAAAATATGGATATTCTTGAGCCCACAGAAGTGTAAAGGCTTCCCCCAGCAGCATGTTCCTACACCTTGGCCATCCAATGTGCCTTTTGTATATGACTCCTTGGTGTAGGAGATAGTTTTGGAGCAGTGTGTCATTATGGAAGATGCTGTTTAATGGTAAATGCTGTAGAAGCCCTTATTCTTTATTTTTTCTTGCAGCTTTGGGTGGAGAGTTTGTCTCTTCTTGGTCGTTTCACAATAAATGTTTGGAAGAGTACCAAACATTTCTGTGAAATGGGTGCAAAATGTTGGGGATGAGGATAGTTGGTATTGTGAGCTTGAGTCATCAGTTTTAGAGATTGGGTGAGTTTATTGTTGTAAAGGTCCTACTGCTTGGGGTAGAATTGACCCACATCTCATCCTGTTTGCTGCTGCTTAAGAGACTGCTACTGTCACTTCAGTCATGTCCGACTCTGTGCGACCCCATAGATGGCAGCCCACCAGGCTCCACCGTCCCTGGGATTCTCCAGGCAAGAACACTGGAGTGGGTTGACATTTCCTTCTCCAATGCATGAAAGTGAAAAGTGAAAGTGAAGTCGCTCAGTCGTGTCCGACTCTGCGTGACCCCATGGACTGCAGCCTACCAGACTCCTCCATCTATGGGATTCTCCAGGCAAGAACACTGGAGTGGGTTGACATTTCCTTCTCCAGTACATGAAAGTGAAAAGTGAAAGTGAAGTCGCTCAGTTGTGTCCAACTCTTAGCGACTCCATGGTTTGCAGCCTACCAGGCTCATCCATCCATGGGATTTTCCAGGCAAGAGTACTGGAGTGGGGTGCCCTAGGATGAACAAATAAAGACCTTTGTCCCAGGAGAATGAGCTCCATTCTCTGCATAGTGGATACCCTGTCTTTGGGAATTGGTGTCTTTAAAATATATATATAGCCTTGTTGCTAACAGCTGTCACAGAAGAGTTTCTGAGCTGGACTAGCTGTGGGAGAAAAGAATGCATTGGCAAAATATACCTATTGATAATAATCACTTTTCAGATCTATTTCATTACTACATCTTAATTTAATATATCACTTAATTGTCATAATATCTCTATTACATAATTAAGAGAGAATAATTGTAATTCCTCAGTCTGGGAGATAAGAAATAGCAATTTATTCTAATTCATAAGGCTTTTCAGTTTTTTTAAAATTCAAGTATAGTTAATGTATAATACTGCATTAGTTTCAAGTGTACAGCAAAGAGATTCAGTTATACGCATACATGTATGTATATAGACACACACATATATATGTGTATTCTTTTTCAGGTTCTTTTCCCTTACAGGTTATTATGAGATACTGAGCGTGGTTTCCTGTGCTCTTCAGTAGGTCCTTGTTGGTTATCTACTTTATATATAACAGTGTATATGTTAATCCCAGACTCCTAATTCATCTCCCCCACCTCCCTTTGGTGACCAGAAGTTTGTTTTCTATGTCTGTGAGTTCATTTCTCTTTTGTAAATAAGCTCATTTGTATAATTTAATGATGATCATTCTGACTGGCATGAAGTGATACTTAATTGTAGTTTTGATATGCCTTTTTAAAATAATTAACGACATTGAGCATCTTTCATGTGCATCTTGGCTAGCCTTATGGTTTTCTTTGGAGGAATGTCCATTTAGGTCCTCTGCCTGTTTTTTGATTGGGTTGTTTGTTTTTTGATAATAAGCTGTATGAGCTGTTTGTATGTTTTGGAAATTAATCCTTTGTTGATAGCATTGTTTCCGAATGTTTTCTCCCAGTTCCTAGGTTGTCTTTTTTTGTTCATGGTTTCCTTTGCTGTGCAAAAGCTTTTAAATTTAGTTGTGTGTGTGCCCTCAGTCATTCAGTCGTGTTCGAATCTTGTGACCTCATGGACTGTAGCCTGCCAGGCTCCTCTGTCCATGGGATTTCTCAGACAAGAATACTGGAGTGGGTTGCCATTTCCTTTTCCAGAGGATTTTCCCAATCCAAGTATCGAACCAGAGGCTCTTCTGCAGCTCTTCCATCGACAGGCAGATTCTATTTTTGTTTTTATTTCCATTACTCTAGGAGATGACGGAGAAGGCAATGGCAACCCACTCCAGTACTCTTGCCTGGAAAATCCCATGGACGGAGGAGCCTGGTAGGCTGCAGTCCATGGGGTCGCTAGGAGTCGGACACGACTGAGTGACCTCCCTTTCACTTTTCACTTTCATGCATTGGAGAAGGAACTGGCAACCCACTCCAGTGTTCTTGCCTGGAGAATCCCAGGGACGGGGAAGCCTGGTGGGCTGTCGTCTATGGGGTCGCACAGAATCGGACACGACTGAAGCGACTTAGCAGCAGCAGGAGATGAATCCCCCCCAAAATCACTATGATGTATGTCAGAGTGTTCTGCCTATATTTTCCTCTAGGGGGTTTATAATGTCTGGTCTTAACATTTAGGTCTTTAATCCATTTTGAGTTTTATTTTGTATACGGTGTTAGAGAATGTTCTAATTTCTTTTACATGAAATGTACAGTCTTCACAGCACCAGTTATTAAAGAGACTGTCTTTTCTTCGTTGTATATTCTTGACTCCTCTGTCATAGAGTAACTGACCATAAGTGTGTGGGTTTATTTCTGGGCCTTCTCTCCTGTTCCGTTGATCTATGTGTCTGTGTTTGTGTCAGTGCCATACTGTTCTGATTACTGTGACTTTAAAGTAGTCTGAAGAGTATAATTCCTCCAGCTCCATTCTTCTTTCTCAAGATTATTTTGGCTATTCAGGGTCTTTTGTGTTTCCATACAGATTTAAAAAAATTTTTTTTGTTCCAGTTCTGTGAATTTGATAGGGATTTCTTTGAATTCTGTACCATTGCCTTTGGTAGTATGGTCATTTAAATAATATTGATTTTTCCAGTCCAAGAACATGGTATATCGTTTTCGTCTGTGTCATCTTTAGTTTCTTTCATTAATATTTTATAGTTTTTGAAGTACCAGCCTCCTTAGATAGGTTTATTCCTAGGTATTTAATTCTTTTTGACATGATTGTAAATGGGATTGTTTCCTTAATTTCTCTTTCTGATATTTCTTTGTTAGTATTCAGAAATGAAACAGATTTCTGTATATTAATTTTGTACCCAGCATCTTTACCAAATTCATGGATGAGCTTTAGTAGTTTTCTACTACTAGATTGCCGGGAGAAATATCAACAACCTCAGATATGCAGATGATACCACCCTTATGGCAGAAAGTGAAGAGGAACTAAAGAGCCTCTTGATGAAGGTGAAAGAGGAGAGTGAAAAAGCTGGCTTGAAACTCAACATTCAAAAAACTAAGATCATGGCATCTGGGCCCATCATTTCATGGCAAATAGATGGGGAAACAATGGACAGATTTTATTTCCTTGGGGTCCAAATCACTGCAGATGGTGACTGCAGCCATGAAATTAAAAGACACTTGCTCCTTGGAAGAAAAGCTATTACAAACCTAGACAGTATATTAAAAAGCAGAGACATTACTCTGCGGACAAAGATCCATCTAGTCAAAGCTGTGGTTTTTCCAGTAGTCATGTATGGATGTGACAGATGGACCATAAAGAAAGCTGAGTGCCAGAGAATTGATGTTTTTGAACTGTGGTGTTGGAGTAGACTCTTGAGAAGTCCCTTGGACTGCAAGGAGATCAAACCAGTCAATCCTAAATACTCATTGGAAGGACTGATGCTGAAGCTCCAATACTTTGGCCACCTGATGCAAAGAACTGACTCATTGGAAAAGACCCTGATGCTGGGGAAGATGAAAGGCAGGAGGAGAAGGGGGCAACAGAGGATGAGATGGTTGGATGGCATCACCGACTCAATGGACATGAGTTTGAGCAAGCTCCAGGAGTTGGTGATGGACAAGGAAGCCTGGTGTGCTACACTCCATGGGGTGGCAAAGAGTTGGACACGGCTGAGCGACTGAACAACAATAACAGCAATGCATCCTTTAAGAGTGAGATCTCTGTTTTCCTGGGAAGCTTCTATAGTTAAGTTCTGCTGGCCTTCAAAGCTAAATGCTCTAGGGGCTCCTCTACCTGATGCCAGATCCCAAGGCTGGGGTCCCTGATGTGGGGCTTAGAACTCTCACTCCTATGGGGGAGTCTCTGTAATGTAATCATTCTCCAGTTTGTGGTTTGTCAATCTCAGGGATATGGAATTTGATTATATTGCAAGTCTGCTCCTTGTACTGATCACATTGTGGTTTTTTGTCTTTAGCTGTTGAGGATCTTTTCTGGTAGGTTTCAGTCTTTTTCAACAGTGTTTATTCTGAAGATTGTTGTGATTTTGGTGTGCTTATGAGAGATGGTGAATTTAGGGTCCTTTTACTCTGCCGACTTGCTCACTCTCCTATTTAATTATGGACTTAAAACTGGAATCCAAGCCTCTTGTCTCCCAAGCAGGTGCTCTTTTTGTTAACTGCATTGACAAGTTTGTTCTGCTGCCATGTGTTTAACGTTTTAATCAAATATTTGTATTCGTATGGAAGTTTTATAGCTTCCCTGGTGGCTCAGATGGTAAAAGAGCCCAACAAATGGTGGCTCAGAGGGTAAAAAAAAAAAAGGAAAAGAAATTTTTATGGCTTAGAAAATTTGGTAGCCAGGAATAATATTACTTACTTTCTAGAGATGAGGAAAATAAAGTTTAGAAAGATTGACCTACCCAATGTTGTGAGAGCTGTGACTAGAACTTAGCCCTTTTTTGTCCAGTGTTTCCCTGATAAACCATGCTCTTGTACATGGTGTCTGTAGTAAATGCCAAACCACGCTGTTGGTACATAGTGTTTATAGTAGATGCCAGTAAATGTTTCTTGATGAGAACTCAACATCTTCTTGAGCTTTCAACCCTGTTGCTAGAAAGGGTAACTTCCAGGTTTTAGAAGAGTATCAAACATTTCTCCCAGACCCAGCTTATAGACCAGGATTAGATGGTAAAGAATTTGCCTGGAATGCAGGAGACCTAGGTTTGATCGCTGGGTCAGAAAGATTCCCTGGAGAAGGGGATGGCAACCCACTCCAGTATTCTTGACTGGAGAATTCCATGGACAGAAGAGGCTGGCGAGCTACAGTTCATGGGGTCATAAAAGAGTTGGACACGACTGAGCAGCTAACACACACACACACACACACGTCCACTTTGTTGAATGCATCACTTGAATGCTTTGTGGTTTTGGGGGTAGGGAGATCTAA
Source organism: Okapia johnstoni (assembly GCA_024291935.2). Taxonomy (NCBI): domain Eukaryota; kingdom Metazoa; phylum Chordata; class Mammalia; order Artiodactyla; family Giraffidae; genus Okapia; species Okapia johnstoni. Next base: position 48,867,036 of record CM044313.1, read on the forward strand.
GTAATAGATCTGGAAAAGACAGCTGACCTTGTTTCACACAGGAGTCAGGGGAAGAGTTAGGACTGACACTGCGCATCAGCAGTAGGTTCAAGGCATGAAGCCACATAAAGGGCATTTGGACCAGAACTGGCCTTTGGTACCAGTAGGCATCAGTCCATTGAAACTGTAGCACTGGATTGAGATACATAGGTAATTCTGTTTCTAGGCCCAGGTTGAGCACTTGAAGGTATTTCCTAGGCTAGAACAGTGCACTGGGAATTACAGCCAGCTAGAGAGAAGAGCCCAACCAAGATCTTGGAAATGCGGATGATAGTCAATTGAAATACTAATCCAACTGCGTACAACAGTTACTGAGTCCTTGTCGACTCTCTTATTTGTTCAGCAAGAGGTCTCTGAAGTTAATGTTTACCACTGTAAAGCTCTAGGCCAGAGAATGTGTTAACTACAGAGGTCAGCATAGCTTAAATTGGCACTCTGCATCAGTCTAAGAAATGATACTGCATCTAGACTGAATGACAGCAAGGAATTCAGTTTAAAACAGAGGCTCTCTGATTTTATGGAGGAGCAGAATCATCCCGAGGGCTTGTTAAAGCACTTTCCTGGGCTCTACTTGCACAGCTTCTGCCTTAGTGGATCTGGACTAGAGCCCAAGAATTGCACTTCTAACAAATTTCCAGGTTGATACTGATGCTACTGGTCCTGGGATCACACTTTTGAGGACTGCTTATCCAGGAAGAGATGATGAAGTAGGTATAGCTATTTAGTTCTTGGCTAAAGCCTTCACAGAGGAGGGAAGAGGGAACTGACCTGTCAGGTTTTACCATATTCAAGACCCTTTGCCATGTGATTTGAAGTCATTTAGTTTAATCCTTGAAACCACTCTGCAAAGTAGTAGTTAACTCCTGTTTCCCCTCTCAACATACACATATTCAAAACTTGAATAATTCTTACTTCAAGGACAGCTTTCACTTATAACTCAAAGAATAATTTGCCTATGCCTTTATGAATGTGATTTTATTTAATGTAGTGTGTGTGCATGTTTGCTCTGTCATGTCCAACTCTGCCACCCCATGGACTATATCCTGCCAGCCTCCTCCATCCATGGGATTTTCCAGGCAAGAATACTGGAGTGGTTGCCATTTCCTACTCCAGGGCATCTTGCCCACCCAGGGATTGAACCTGTGTCTCCTGTGGCAGGCGGAATTTTTACCACTGAGCCACAGGGGAAACCCCTATTTAATGTAGCTGCTGCTGCTGCTAAGTCGCTTCAGTCATGTCCAACTCTGTGCCATCCCATAGACGGCAGCCTACCAGGCTCCGCTGTCCCTGGGATTCTCCAGGCAAGAACACTGGAGTGGGTTGACATTTCCTTCTCCAGTACATGAAAGTGAAAAGTGAAAGTGAAGTCTCTTGGTCGTGTCCGACTCTTCGCGACCCCATGGACTGCAGCCTACCGGGCTCCTCTGTCCATGGGATTTTCCAGGCAAGAGTACTGGAGTGGGGTGCCATTGCCTTCTCCGATTTAATGTAAAGGATATGTTAAATTCTAGATTATGTATTCATTGTTCTTCTAGTAGGTTTATGAAGGATATAAAATGTAGATTCACTTAGTAGTATTGATTATACAATAGATGAAATTGTTGATACATTATGTTTTTTCATATAAAGCATAAAGTGAATAGGAGCTTTATTTTAACATTAAGTAAAATGCATTTTTCTGGAGATCAGTGGAGAAATAACTCCAGAAAGAATGAACGGATGGAGCCAAAGCAAAAACAATACCCGGTTGTGGATGTGACTGGTAATAGAAGCAAGGTCTGATGCTGTAAAGAGCAATATTGCATAAGAACCTGGAATGTTAGGTCCATGAATCAAGGCAAATTGGAAGTGGTCAAACAGGAGATGGCAAGAGTGAACGTCGACATTCTAGGAATCGGCGAACTAAGATGGACAGGAATGGGTGAATTTCACTCAGATGACCATTGTATCTACTATTGTAGGCAGGAATCCCTTAGAAGAAATGGAATAGCCATCATGGTCAACAAAAGAGTCCAAAACGCAGTACTCGGATGCAATCTGAAAAATGACAGAATGATCTCTGTTCATTTCCAAGGCAAACTATTCAATATCACAGTAATCCAAGCCTATGCCCCAACCAGTAACACTGAAGAAGCTGAACTTGAACGGTTCCATGAAGACCTACAAGACCTTTTAGCACTGACACCCAAAAAAGATGTCCTTTGGAATGCAAAAGTAGGAAGTCAAGAAATACCTGGAGTAACAGGCAAATTTGGCCTTGGAGTACAGAATGAAGCAGGGCAAAGGCTAATAGAGTTTTGCCAAGAAAACGCACTGGTCAGAGCAAACACCCTCTTCCAACAACACAAGAGAAGACCCTACACATGGACATCACCAGATGGTCAACACCGAAATCAGATTGATTATATTCTTTGCAGCCAAAGATGGAGAAGTTCTATACAGCCAGCAAAAACAAGACCGGGAGCTGACTGTGGCTCAGATCATGAGCTCCTTATTGCCAAATTCAGACTTAAATTGAAGGAAGTAGGGAAGACCACTAGACCATTCAGGTATGACCTAAATCAAATCCCTTCTGATTATACAGTGGAAGTGAGAAATAGATTTAAGAGACTAGATTTGATAGACAGAGTGCCTGATGAACTATGGATGGAGGTTCGTGACACTGTACAGGAGACAGGAATCAAGACCATCCCCATGGAAAAGAAATGCAAAAAAGCAAAATGGCTGTCTGAGGAGGCCTTTCAAATAGCTGTGAAAAGAAGAGAAGTGAAAAGCAAAGGAGAAAAGGAAAGATATTCCCATTTGAATGCAGAGTTTCAAAAAATAGCAAGGAGAGATAAGAAAGCCTTCCTCAGTGATCAATGCAAAGAAATAAAGGAAAACAACAGAATGGGAAAGATTAGAGATCTCCTCAAGAAAATTAGAGATACCAAGGGATCATTTCATGCAAAGATGGGCTCAATAAAGGACAGAAATGGTATGGACCTAACAGAAGCAGAAGATATTAAGAAGAGGTGGCAAGAATACACAGAAGAACTGTACAAAAAAGATCTCACGACCCAGATAATCACGATGCTGTGATCACTCACCTAGAGCCAGACATCCTGGAATGTGAAGTCAAGTGGGCCTTAGAAAGCATCACTACAAACAAAGCTAGTGGAGGTGATGGAATTCCAGTTGAGCTATTTCAAATCCTGATAGATGATGTTGTGAAAGTGCTGCATTCAATATGCCAGCAAATTTGGAAAACTCAGCAGTGGCCTCAGGACTGGAAAAGGTCAGTTTTCATTCCACTCCCAAAGAAAGGCAATGCCAAAGAATGTTCAAACTACCACACAATTGCACTCATCTCACACGCTCAAAATTCTCCAAGCTAGGCTTTAGCAATACGTGAACCATGAACTTCCAGATGTTCAAGCTGGTTTTAGAAAAGGAAGAGGAACCAGAGATCAAATTGCCAACATCTGCTGATCATCGAAAAAGCAAGAGAGTTCCAGAAAAACATCTATTTCTGCTTTATTGACTATGCCAAAGCCTTTGACTGTGTGGATCACAATAAACTGTGGAAAATTCTGAAAGAGATGGGCATAACAGACCACCTGACCTGCCTCTTGAGAAACCTGTATGCAGGTCAGGAAGCAACAGTTAGAACTGGACATGGAACAACAGACTGGTTCCAAATAGGAAAAGGAGTACTTTGAGGCAGTATATTGTCACCCTGCTTATTGCACTTATATGCAGAGTACATCATGAGAAACACTGGGCTGGAGGAAGCATAAGCTGGAATCAAGATTGCCGGGAGAAATGTCAACAACCTCAGATATGCAGATGACACCACCCTTATGGCAGAAAGTGAAAAGGAACTAAAAAGGCTCTTGATGAAAGTGAAAGAGGAGAGTGAAAAAGTCGGCTTAAAGCTCAACATTCAGAAAACTAAGATCATGGCACCTGGTCCCATCACTTCCTGGGAAATAGATGGGGAAACAGTGTCAGACTTTTATTTTTTGGGGGCTCCAAAATCACTGCAGATGGTGATTGCAGCCATGAAATTAAAAGACGCTTACTCCTTGGAAGGAAAGTTATGACCAACCTAGATAGCATATTAAAAAGCAGAGACATTATTTTGCCAAGAAACGTCTGTCTAGTCAAGGCTATGGTTTTTCCAGTAGTCATGTATGGATGTGAGAGTTGGACTGTGAAGAAAGCTGAGCGCCGAAGAATTGATGCTTTTGAACTGTGGTGTTGGAGAAGACTCTTGCAAGTCCCTTGGACTGCAAGGAGATCAGTCCTGGGTGTTCATTGGAAGGACTGATGTTGAAGTTGAAACTCCAATACTTTGGCCACCTGATGCGAAGAGCTGACTCATTGGAAAAGACCCTGATGCTGGGAAAGATTGAGGGCAGGAGGAGAAGGGGATGACAGAGGATGAGATGGTTGGATGGCATCGCTGACTTGATGGACATGAGTGTTTGGGTAAACTCCGGGAGTTGGTGATGGACAGGGAGGCCTGGCGTGCTGCGATTCATGGGGTCGCAAAGAGTCAGACACGACTGAGCAACTGAACTGAACTGAAAATGCATTTTAGATCACAGGGAAAATGGGCCTATGTTAATTTTGTTAATGTTTGTTTTTTCTTTTTTTTACGATGCCAATTGGTTATTGACCAATCCTATTATAGAAACAAAGGGGCGAATGTTGAATTTCAGTATACTTGGTACTAAAAACAGCCGCATTAATATTAAAATTACAATGCTGATTCCTTTAAAGTGTTCTTTGTTAATGTCTTTTTTGAAAGGTCAACTTGCTTTTTAGTGGCGTTTTCAGTGAAGTTACTTTGTGTTGTTTGACAGATTCGCACAGAATTATTAAGGGAAAAAACAAGTGATCGAAGCAGTTGAATTGAATGCATCCTGGGAAACCTGCTGTTTATTGTGAAGATCATCTTTGGTCTTGAAATAAAAGTAAAGCTGGAAAGGAATTTACAAACGAGAAAAAAAAGAAGTTTGGGATCAGACTCACAGGATCTGGGCTTGGAAATGCCTCAGGTAAATCATACAGAGTAGGTGCAAAGTTTTCTATTTTCCCACTGCAGTTAGTTCTGTAAGTTCTCTGAATCTTAATACAACTCGGTACTATTTTTTAAAGACATTTTGCTTCTGCTTTCAGCTGGTTTTGAATATATATCCTTCTTTTGCCACAGCTTTGAAATTTAATGAGCTTGATATGTGGAACAATGTGAATGAAAAATTGGTTAAAAGGTGACAGAAGTGCTGACTTTTATGGGGGCTAAACCAACTCCCTAGAAAACTAATCTGCCACAGAAAGCCCATTTCATTCCCCTGTATCTTCTTGTTTCCCATTGTTCCTCTCCCTTCATGCCCATTGCATTCAATTAGGAGGAAATGGTGAGGGACTGCAGTGTCTCTTTCACACACACACACACATACTCCTTTATAAAATATATATATATATCTCTCTCTCTCTCTCCCAGATACACACACACACACACATACTTACCTCCCACAAAACGTGTCTAAGAATGACTGTTTATGTTATGGTAATTACTGGTTTGAGGCAATCACTGAAAGAATAAATGAAGTCCTCCTATTCCCCACTTTGCATGTCCAAACGTCTCCCCTTCCCTCCCCAATGGTTAGCTCTTATCGTTTCCCTTTTTGTGCTGGTGAAAAACCTAGAAATAATGAGAGGACAGGGACTGTAAGGTGGCTTTATGTGGGGCCAGGCAGAACCATGCCTTGAGCACAGGAAATCAACAACTTGCTGAGATGGTCCAGTAGGCAGTGAAAGAAGAAGGGATTTGTGGACCAGTGGCCTGTCTCCACTCTAACCACTCTACCGAGGGGACTGGAGATACCTGTTGCAAGTTCTTTCCCATTCACAGATCCATTTACTGTTTATTGAATACTTGAAGTTAGGTCATAAAACACTTATTTTGAGCTTGCAGCCCAACAGGTTGCAGAAAATTAGAAACAAAAGAAGGGGGTGGGAAGTTGTTTAGTCGCTAAGTTGTATCTAACTCTTCGCGACACCGTAGATCGTAGCCCACCAGGCTCCTCTGTCCATGGCATTTCGCAGGCAAGGATACTGGAGTGGGTTGCCATTTCCTTCTCCAGGGGATCTTCCCGACTCTAGGATCAAACCCACATCTCCTGCATTGGGAGGTGGATTCTTTACAGCTGAGCCACCGGGGAAACCCCTGGGATGGGACATACCCATCAAGAAAAACATGATGAAAGTGTAAAAATGGGTCAGTCACTGTTAGATAGAAAGTATATGTATATGAATAGAGAAATACAAGCAAGTAGACTATAATATAAATTTAAAAGTTTTGACAGTAATTTGGAAAAGAACAAAAAGAGGGAATTTTTATTCTTTCTCATCTTCTTCCTTTATCCAAGTTAGATTTCAAAGTGAGGACTTGGACTTGTTTGGGCCACTTTTTAGGAGTGTTATTTCTGTAGATACTGAAATGGGAAAGGGGGGATGGAGAGAAAAGAAGGAGTGTTAACGCTTGGTGCCGAGTCTTTTTTTTCTTCTCCCTTTCTTATTGTCATAGAAATTGTACTCTTCTTAGGGATCAGGATTAAGGCTACTGAGTTCATGTCCTAGTTACTGGCCTCACTCAGCAGATTTTTTGATATTTGGCTTATTCTATCTCCATCACATTCCTAGAGGCATTTTTGGGTTAGAGATGCCCAAATGGTCTTCCACTTGTTTGGGGAAATAAGATTGAATTCATTGAGGAGTGTAGAGTGAGAATGTTTTGCTACCTCTGCTGACTCCAGGAAATGGCAGGGGATCCTCCACTTGGTGGAATTAGAACAGCTAGTGTTGTTAGAGATGGATTTGAAGACATGTTATATAGCTAATAAATAAAAGTACTCATTAGGGTACTATATGCTGACTCAAGGGGCTAAATAAACTTTAGTTTTTAGAAATTAGATACTATTAACAGTTGCCGCTCTGTTCCTTTTCTTATGTTTAACGCGTCTTAGTGTTATTTTAATGTTAAGCAGGAAAAAAATACAAAATTGTTCTGAAAATAATCAGTTAGTAGGTATGGTGGTGGGTCTTGTATGTGATAAATTGACCTTGAAGCAGTCGTTAACTTTGCAAAATTAAAATCACTCTGTTGTAGCCTAGTGTAAGCGGAATGGATCCGCCTTTTGGGGATGCCTTTCGAAGCCACACCTTTTCAGAACAGACTCTGATGAGCACAGATCTCTTAGCAAACAGTTCAGATCCAGATTTCATGTATGAACTGGTAAGTAACGTTTTCTTGGATTCTGCTTTAATCAGTTTAAAGCAGAGGTAAAGGTAAAGGGATATTGATATTGTCTAGTAAAGGGGTAAAGGTATTGTCTAGTTTTTTATTTATGAAGACTTGAAAAGAATGGGATTAGGCCAGACTTAATGCTTATTAGCATCAGTCCTACTATTTTAGTGGGATGTATGAACCCATTGACAATAATAGGAGGAAAGATTATCTAAACATCCTCAGATCTAGTTTTTGACAATGAGGATGAGAAGGCATCTTTTAGCCTAACAGTTAAAAGACTTTTCAGCTGGGATATTTAGGAATGATAACATTGAGTAAGGCATGTACTACAGAGAATGTGAGGCAAAAATAGCAGTTCCAAGCAATACCTGAATATACTTACTATTTATTCTTGAGGTAAATAGACACGTAAGAATAATTTAAATTACATGCAACTTAAGCAGCATAGGTATATAAAAACTGGAAAGCTGACACAAATCTGTTAATTTACTAAAAACTATTGAGTTGTACACTTTGTAGAGGTGAATTTTGTGGTATGTAAACTCTACTTCAGTAAAACTGGTAAAACACAGAGACACATATGCAAGCAAAAGGAAAAAACAAAACAAAGCAAACAAACAAATGGAAAAATTGATACAGAACAAAAACAGACTGGAAAACTGAAAATTTTCTCATTTTCTTACTGAGCCTCCACCCACCAAACCTTCTCCCTAAAGGTAATTAAGACCAACAGAGTTTTTCTATGCATGTATAATTAACAATAATATATGAATATTTTAAATTGTATGACATATCATTAATACAGTGTTCTGTAACTTAACTCTTTCTAACATAACATGTGGTAAGTGGCCTTTCATCTTAAATACATTAGAGCTTATGTGCATTCTTGTTAATAGCTGCATAGTCATACTGACGTTTTAAAAATCATATCTCTACTCATGAGAAGTACAATACTCGTGAGAGGAGTATTTTATTCCTCAAGCCCAAGAGTTGTTACAAGTTCTTTTCAAAGATTTTATCTTTCTGTGGCTGAGTTTCAACTCTGGATTGCTCTTCACTCTGTGTATAAGTTCTGACTTAGGAGGACAGATTCTTCTATGATGAAGGAAAGGCCTTTATTATTTGCTTTATAAATGAAGCTTGTTTCTAAGAAAATCCCCAAATCCTTTCTGAGTTAAACATCAGGAAATGTAAACTTTTTCAGGAAGAGTGTTTGTAATGAAGTTCAAGAGCCCTTGACCATACCTAAGTTTCTCAGGGGACATAGTTTCCCTCTGTTTTTTTTTCCTTGCCCAAGGAAATGATACTAAATGGAATGGTAGAGTGACATGTAAGTAGTCTTTATCTTAAAACAGACCAAAGGTTGAGTACTGTTTACCTGATAAATGAAAGTGAGGATATAGGTTATTAATTTTTTCCTTAAATATGGTATGTGATTTTTTTTTTTAACCCTTTCTCAGGATAGAGAGATGAACTACCAACAGAATCCTAGAGACAACTTCCTTTCTTTGGAGGACTGCAAAGACATTGAAAATCTGGAGTCTTTCACAGATGTCCTGGATAATGAGGGTGCTTTAACCTCAAACTGGGAACAGTGGGATACATACTGTGAAGACTTAACGAAGTATACCAAACTAACCAGCTGTGACATCTGGGGAACAAAAGAAGTGGATTACTTGGGTCTTGATGACTTTTCTAGCCCTTACCAAGATGAAGAGGTCATAAGTAAAACTCCAACTCTGGCCCAACTTAATAGCGAGGACTCTCAGTCTGTTTCTGATTCCCTTTATTACCCTGATTCGCTTTTCAGTGTCAAACAAAATCCCTTGGCCTCTTCATTCCCTGGTAAAAAGATCACAAGCAGAGCAGCTGCCCCTGTGTGTTCTTCTAAGACTCTTCAGGCTGAGGTCCCTTTGTCAGACTGTGTCCAAAAAGCAAGTAAACCCACTTCAAGCACACAAATCATGGTGAAGACCAACATGTATCATAATGAGAAAGTGAACTTTCATGTTGAATGTAAAGACTATGTGAAAAAGGCAAAGGTAAAGATCAACCCAGTGCAGCAGAGCCGGCCTCTCTCGAGCCAGGTTCATGCAGACGCAGCCAAGGAGAACACCTGCTACTGTGGAGTGGTTGCCAAGAGACCGGAGAGGAAAGGGCCGGAGCCCCCGCAGGGCCATGCCGCTCCAGCTTTGCCTTTTAAAGAAACCCAGGAACTATTACTCAGTCCCCTGCCTCCGGAGGGACCTGGGTCAATTGCAGCAGGAGAGAGTAGCAACCTTTCTGCCAGCACATCGGTCTCAGATTCATCCCAGAAAAAAGAAGAGCACAATTATTCCCTTTTTGTCTCTGACAACTTGGGTGAACAGCCAACCAAATGCAGTCCTGAAGAAGATGAGGAGGATGAGGAGGATGTTGACGACGAGGACCATGATGAAGGATTTGGCAGCGAGCATGAACTTTCGGAAAACGAGGAAGAGGAAGAAGAGGAGGAGGATTATGAAGATGACAAGGATGATGACATTAGTGACACTTTCTCTGAACCAGGTATTACAGTATTTGGAGGCTTACCAAACTGTTTCCTACTCTCTTGAAATAGAAGGTTTTGCTGTGGGCTTTCTTTGTCTGAGTTTGGAGATTAAGTGACTTAGTATCTTGGCTTGGATATATAATTGTTTTTATCTATTCAAACAGTTTTAATATAATCATTTTTGCTCATGTGTGGTTCATATGCTGATTCCTTGAGGGCTGCTTCCTAATTTATCTTATGTTGCTGCTAAGTTGCTTCAGTCGTGTCCGACTCTGTGTGACCCCATAGACGGCAGCCCACCAGGCTCCCTTGTCCCTGGGATTCTCCAGGCAAGAATGCTGGAGTGGGTTGCCATTTCCTTCTCCAATGCAGGAAAGTGAAAAGTGAAAGTGAAGCTGCTCAGTTGTGCCGACTCTTAGCGACCCCGTAGACTGCAGCCTACTGGGCTCCTCTGTCCATAGGATTGTCCAGGCAGGAGTACTGGAGAGGGTTGCCGTTGCCTTCTGCATTATCTTATGTAAAGTGACCTGATTTGTCACTCTTAGCAGCTGTGCAAAGATGCCAAAATTGATTGGTTTAAAAATATTCCTATTTCTGCCTTTGTCCCTCTGTTAGACTTAAGGTAAGTTTGGAATCCCAAGAATGGTGAATCAAGTGATGATGGTTTGTATTACTCATGCCTAATAACCAACAAAGCCTGTTTAATGAATAATGTAAAAGACAGCTTTTTCTTTGTGTCTGCTGCATCTTTCATTCGCTCAGTATTTTTCTATTGAAGAAAAATACATGCTTTAATGAGCATGAAGGAGTCTCTGCTCTGTTTATATACAGCACATTATAAATAAAAGGGAAAAAGAAAATGAAACTCATGAGGAACTGGTTCATTTCAGCATGTACATGGTTGGGCTCTTGTCACTGTTGGCTCATGAAATTTTTATTTATGAAAATGGTATCGCCAAGTGGCACAGAGTTAAAAATGCACAAAGAGGTGGAGATCTTCACATTTAAATGAAAGTTAGTCTTCAAAAATAATGTTGGTACTAGAACTTCTACATAAAAGACCAAGTTAGTAAAAACTTTATGAATTGTCAAAGAGAGCCCGTTTGTTGTTGGAATTTTGGGCCATATAAACATTGATGTTTAATCTTCAGAAACGTTTTTTAGCCATAGAAGGTGCAGCAGTAGCTGTATTGTGGCCAGTGAGGCATATTATTGCTGAGAGACTTTTCTCTTAGTGAAATTTTTCTGTTGCATAAATGCTTAGATTTATGCATTTAATACAACTAACTTGTTGGACTTGGGTGGAGTTTCAAGTAAAGAAAAGGTACTTTGCTGTGGAGGTTTATGCATTTTCTTTGGTTTACTTTAGTACTCAGTATAGTCTTGATAGAACCAGCTGTCTTTTATACTTAGCAAGAAAACTTTTCTCTCAGCCAGTTAATGAATCTGCTTTGAGGTGTTTGAAGGCCAGTTGTCTTTGCAATTAGTGGTAAGTTATGTAGCTCCCTCCCATGGGGAGACCAGAGTGGTGTTAGTGCTCCTTACAGCCTGACAGATCAGCCCTATTGTTTTGAATCCCGTATTTAGAATTAGGATAGGAGGGAGGGGAAGGATCAAGACAAGGAGTAATAACTAGGAAATGAAAAGTGTAGAGAAGAAAAATTTCTTTACCGGTTGACACTAAAAGGAATATATAAATATTCCTTTTAAGTATTTAAATATTCTTGAGGGAGTAAATTCTGCCATCACCAGTCAAGGCGGGCAAGGACTATACTGTTTATTCCACTTCTGGTTTTAGGTTTGCTTTTCTTTGATTTTTTTTTTTTTGGACGGGATCTTAGTCCCCTGACCAGGGATGGAACCTGGGCCCTTGACAGTGAGAGCATGGAGTCCTAACCACTGGACCACTAGGGAATTCCCACTTTTCTTTGACTTGTAACTCCAGTTTAAGTTCATCCTTGATCTTTTGACTTGGTTTCACCTGGATGAATGTGTTGAGAGATGAGTGGGTCCATGAAGAGAAACCACTTCATAACTTGACCTGCATTTCCATTTTCTCAGTCTTTTGATTCTTGTAGGGAGGGGTAAACCTTGTTACAGTTGATGTGTTTCTGTCCTGCCACATTCTCTTGCCCTGTCCTGATAGGAGAACCCTGATTTGTGAGTTTGTTGGTATTAAGCAGCCAACACTGCTTTAAAACAGAGATGCATCAGCTGGCACTTGGCAGGGTGAAGCCTTCCTCTCGGTGCTGTGTAACAATGCTAAATGTTTGGATGGCGTTTAATTCACTCACTTCCAGTTGACTTGAAGTAAAACCTCTTTGGTTAGGATTACTTGGATGCTTCTCACAAATGTCAACAAATGAAATGCTTTAACCTCAAATCAGTGATATTTTGGGGATTTATTCACATTTGCTAATGAAAATTTCCCTTCTTGGAAAAAAGAGCTAAACAGGCGACTTTAAGAATACAAATGTGAATTGGTGAGATGCAAGAAGAAATTCTTTGAAGCAGAAAAGTGGGATGGTTATAGTTTCTTCAGAATGCTAGTTTTAGAGTGGGTTGATTGGTTTAATTTGCAGCAGACAGTGTACAAAGGCCCTTTTGTGATGACTAGCTCCCTTGATGCTGTTTCTTGGCAGTTGGCTACAACAGTGCCTGAGTCTACAAAGCTCCAGGAAAGGTGTAAAATGGAGTTTCAGTCCCTACTCTGGACTTGTTCCCAAGTTTTAATAGAGCCTATTCTGAGGACAGCCAACAACCGTTTGGGGTCATGGAGTTACATGGGTTGTAAGGCTAAGATTTAGGTCCCCAGAATGCGAGTTCAGTTTGTAATTCCTATTAAACATTTTCATGATTGGCTTTACCAGCTTAATGGCAGGAACCTGCACTAATCAAAGATGTGTGATCAGAATTTTGGGCGTCTATGTCACCTTTTTGACTACCTTTTGGTAATTGTGTCAGGAAGGAATGAATTAGATCAATATGGTGATCCATCAAATGAAAAGAAAATAGAAAAGTCTCCATGGGAAATGTACATTTGTACATTAAACAAATCACTGATTTGTTTAAAAAAAAAGTGGGAGGTGTACCTATCTTGTGTTAGACACTGTGTGTACTAGATTATTGGCTGTGCAGAGGTAAACAGAATTGACATGATTCTTGTCTTTGTGTAACTTAGAGTTTAGTGGGTTTATTTACTGTTATGATTTCTTGGTCTTCTGATCTTATGTGTACTGTGACTTGGCAAGAGAGAGAGGCAAGATGAGTGTTGCTTAAAATTTATTTGACCACAGAACTCACTTGGGATTGAGGGCTTATTTTATAGTAATAGTGTTCCTAAGAACACACTTTGAGAAATATTTAATCACCTTAAATGCAAGACCACTGATCTGGAAATATATTGAATAACTTTTCTGCATGCTACTTGATCACAGTAGTCTTTAAATTGAAAGACTTTAACAAATCCTTTGTGTGTATGTATGTGTGTGTGCACACACGTTATTGTGAATTTATGGTATATGTTTTAGAAAATTTTAGGTTAAAGAAAACGGATACCGTTAAACACTTTTTTAGAAAAAGGTTGAACATATGAATTAAGCAAAAGTGATAACTAATTTGTGTAGGAGAGAAGAAGTCCAAATCCTAATGACTGTTTGAATTTAACATGGAATATATATGGGAAAAAATTCTGTTCAGACCGTTCAACTGGATAGACACAGGAAAGTAGGAAGCCACATTGGAGCTGGAGTCATGGGGCCTGAGCCAGTCCCAGCTTTGCCAAATCACTTAAACCTCCATGAGCATGTTTGTGTAAATAGAGTTAATAACCTCTTCCTACCAGGTTCTTAGAAGCCTCAGATGAAATACCTGTGAGTACTCACAAAATATGTGAATACATTAAATGAGAGAGACAGTGTTTTGCCAGAAATCTAGGCCACCTGAGGAGTGTATCAAATCAAGTGCTGGGGGGATGGGTTGCCTGAGGAAATTACATGTGAAAATGTTTCCTTTATACTTTGGGCTGGGGTGGACTTAAATGTGGGACACCAGTTCTTGACACTGATAGGAGTGTTTCAGTTGGCGCATCTGCCTGTGTTGAGGTATAGTCAAAGCTATGGTTTTTCCAGTAGTCATGTATGGATGTGCTGTACCATAAAGAAGGCGGAGTGCCAAAGAATTGATGTTTTCAAATTGTGGTGCTGGAGAAGACTTGAGAGTCCCTTGAACTGCAAGGAGATCAAACAAGTCAATCCTAAAGGAAACTAACCCTGAATATTCATTGGAAGGACTGTTGCTGCAGCTCTAATACTTTGGCCACATGATGGTGAAGAGTCGACTTGTTGAAAAAGACCCTGATGCTGAGAAAGACTGAAGACAAAAGGAGAAGAGGGTAGCAGAGGATGAGATGGTTAGAGAGCATCACCAACTTAATGGACATGAATCTGAACAAACTCCGGGAGATAGTGGAGGACAGAGGAGCGTGGTGTGATACAGTCCATGAGGTCACAGAGTCGGATGTGACTTAGCAAACAACAACATATTCTGTGCACAGCCCATTTGTACTTGTAAGATGGACGTGCTCTGAGGGTATTTTAGATTTACAGATCATCCTGTATTGGGTCAAACCAGTAGTTCCAGTGGCCCAGAATGAATTGTTTTCTGAAACTTCCTGTTAGTAGGGAAAATAGCTCCTAAAAAAGTGAAGTAAATTCAAATTGCTTCTGATAAAATATTAGTTAGGATAGGCATATGTTTTTATTTGAATAGCCTGTGTGAGAACTGTCATTCTTGTACTTTTACAAAAAGGAGAGAGTGTCAAGTAGAAAGAAAACCACTATTGCTTACAGAATTCTGCCTGGTAGGTTACCATCCAAGAAACAGCTTTCTTTCTGGGAGACCTGGGTTCAATCCCTGGGTTGGGAAGATCCCCTGGAGAAGGGAAAGACTACCCACTCCAGTATTCTGGCCTGGAGAATTCTATGGATTGTATAGTCCATGGAGTTGCAAAGAGTCGGACACGACTGAGTGACTTTGATTTCACTTTCACTTCACTTCTGTCTGGGAATGTTTCAAATACATAAATATTAGACAGAAGACATAAAAAAAATTGTATAGTCTCTAAGTACCATCATTAACTGATGGTACTTTGACATTCCTGTGACTGTATTTCCTTTTTTAAAAATTGAAGTATAGTTGATTTATGCAATGTTGTGTTAGTTTCTGGTATGCAGCTAAATGATTAAGTTATGTATACATAAAATCTTTTTCATATTCTTTTCATTATAGGTTATTATAAGATATTGTATATAGTCCCCTACTGTGCAGTAGTATCTTGTTGTTTATATATATAGTAGTTTCTGTCCACAAATCCCAAACTCTTAATTTATTCCTCCCCCCACTTTACTCTTTCATAATCAGGTTTATTGTCTATGTCCGTGAGTCTGTTTTGTAAAATAAGTTCATTTGTATCATATTTTAGATTCCACATATAAGTGATATCATATGGTATTTATTTTTCTTTGTATGACTTCACTTAATATGATAATCTCTACTTCTGTCCATGTTGTTGCAAATGGCATGATTTCATTCTTTTTTATGGCTGAGTAGTCTATCTTCTTTATCCATTCAACTGTCGATGGACATTTAGGTTGCTTCCAAGTCTTGGCTATTATAGTGCTGCTGTAAACACTGTGGCGCGTGTATCTTTTTGAACTAGAGTTTTCTTTGGATATATGCCCGGGAGTGGAATTGCTGAATCTTGTGGCACCTGTATTTTGTAGTTTTTGAAGGGTCCTTCATACTATTTTCCATAGTGACTCTACCAACGTACATTCCCGTCAACATGCACATCCTCTCCAGCATTTATTGCTTGTGGACTTTTTAATGATGGCCATTCTGACTGGCGAGAGGGGTTACCCATTGTGGTTTTGATTTGTGTTTCTTTGACAATTAGTGATACTGAGCATCTTTTTCATGTGCCTATTGGCTATCTATATGTCTTCTTTGGGGAAATGTCTATTTAGGTTTCTGCCCATTTTTAGATTGGGTTGTGTTCCTGTGGCTGGATTTCATTATTCTCGCAATCTTATGTGATGATACAAAAAAAGTGTCATATACTAACCAAAGAGAAACCTAAGGAAGATACACAGTGTAGTTATTTCTGTTTATTAATCTCTGAATATTTTATGAGTTAGAAATATCTGTATTAAATGTTATTTTACAGATTTGGTTTATTATCTTTGACATGCTAATGATGTTTTCAGGTGGAATGTGTCAAGTAGTAAATAGAAGGAATCTTTTTGTTTTTCCTGATTGGTTTATTAAAATTTGTGGAACTTAAGAAATGTTGGGGGGGGTGGGTATTTTCTTTTTTTAAGGCTATGAAAATGATTCTGTGGAAGACTTGAAGGAGATGACTTCAATTACCTCTCGGAAAAGAGGTAAAAGAAGGTACTTCTGGGAGTACAGTGAACAACTCACACCATCACAGCAGGAGAGGATGCTGAGGCCATCTGAATGGAACCGAGAGACCTTGCCAAGTAACATGTACCAGAAAAATGGCTTACACCATGGTAAGAGGAGATTCTGGTCACACGTGCTGTGTGCCTCCCTCCCTCCCTCCCTTCCTTCTGTCCTTCCTTTTTCTTTCTTTGTTCCTGCTTACTATTTTTAAAATACAGTTGACGTTCGATATTACGTTGTTGTAGTTTCAGGTATATTACATAGTGATGTTTGCGTACACCATGAACACCACAAGGGCTTCCCTGGTGGCTCGGCTGGTAAAGAATCCACCGGCAATGTGGGAGACCCCGGTTTGATCCCTGGATTGGGAAGATCCCCTGGAGAAGGGAAAGGCTACCCACTCCAGTATTCGGGCCTGGAGAATTCCATGGACTGTATAGTCCATGGGGTCGCAAAGAGTCAGACATGACTGAGTGACTTTCAGTTCATTTCATGATCACCATGATAAGTCTTAGTAACCATCTGTCCCTAATGTTTAAGTCACTTTCAAATAGAGATAGTAAACCACAATATTTGAAACATTATACATAGGTTCAACCCCTCCTAACAAATGGGAGAGTGGAGCAATAGAGCTGCTGTATTCGCTATGATTGCTCTTCATTAGTGAATAGCTTTTTTCAGTTTTAACAACCATCACCTAAACAAGGAGGAAAGCTTGTGTAACAATGATTTCTAGTCACTTCTTGGTCTACCTGTCCTACCTGGGAAATGACCAGGAGCCTGCTGATTGCTGACCTGTTGCAGCTGCTGTTAGCAAGAAAGAAGGATTGGCGAGGAAGAGAATGGGCTCCGGCACCTCTGTCTTTCATTCTTACCCAGTCTCCAAGCCTAAGTATAAACAGGGAGATTGAAATCAAAATTGCGGTGGGAGAAGAGAGGATGGAAAGGAAAAGAAAGGAAGAATAATCGTGGAGAGAAGGAGTGGAGTGGGAAAAACTAAACAGTAGGAATCAGGAGAAGCTTATAGTCTTAGGCCAGATTTCGAACTATGAACCCAAGAGGATGTAATTGAGTTGAATTTCTTCTGCACAAATTTTATTTTTACCTTAATCCAAAGTCTATAGTGAGAAGGTGGAGGGCACTATTAGGTCTAAAGCTCAGTAAACAGTTTAGTAGTCGCTCATGCTACAGATTTAAGTTGCCAAGCATTTTTGACACAGATGTTGCATCAGAAGTATATTTGTACCTCATTTTCCCTTTCCACTAGCACTCAGGTCATATTCTACTATCTTTCAGTGTATGAAAGACCTAGTTTTTGACTTGGGATCAGTTTTCTGCCAGAAATGAAAAGACAGGTCCAATAAACAGGTCCAGGTAGCATGTAATGAGTTCTAGGAAAGTTGTTCAGGGTATTGCTGTTCAGAGGACAGAGCCATCCCTCTTGCCTGCGGTGGTAGGGAAGGTCTTTCTGAGTCTTCTGTACTGTTGTTTATCAAACTAACTGAAGACAGTTTCTGAAAAGGCACTCCTTATTTGCTGGACTTTTGAGTTCAACACAGGAATATATGTGTCTGACAAATTTTCAGTCATAGCGGTATAAACGTCCTGGTTTGGGTAAAATTTCCAAATTTGTTCCTGACCATATACTATATCCTAGCCCTGATTTTTATGTGCAGATGAGCTTGCACTAGAGTCCTGAAGTTTGATTATTACTTCCATGCAGATAATTAAGAATCTGTCATAGAAAGTGAAAGAAAGAAAGTGAAGTCGCTCAGTTGTGTCTGACTCTTTGCAACCCCATAGACCGTAGCCTACCAGGCTCCTCCGTTCATGGGATTTTCCAGGCAGGATTACTGGAGTGGATTGCCATTTCCTTCTCCAGAGGATCTTCCCGACCCGGGGTTCGAACCCAGGCCTCCTGCATTGTAGGCAGACGCTTTACTGCAGACCTTAAGATGGAGCAGGGTTGGGAAAAGGATAGAGTTGTGCCATATTACCTCCATTTCTTGCTGTCACAAGGTGGGAAGGAGAGAAGTCCAGCCCTACTTCTGTAGATTGTTCATATGCTGAAAAAGAAAAGAGAGAGATGGATTTTTAAATGTCTATAGAAATGTATCTCTTGTTATATAAAATGATCTCACTTAAACTTCTTATAAATCATCTATAGGAAAATATGCAGTAAAGAAGTCTCGGAGAACAGATGTGGAAGACCTGACCCCAAATCCTAAAAAACTACTCCAGATAGGCAATGAACTGCGGAAACTGAATAAAGTGATTAGTGATCTGACTCCAGTCAGTGAGCTTCCCTTAACAGCCCGGCCAAGGTCAAGGAAGGAGAAAAACAAGCTGGCTTCCAGGTAAATGCTAATCGTGTTCACTCATGTAGTTGAAGTCTGGGAAGTGAGGTTAGACTTCAGTGAGCTTTCGTAGAGGAGATGGCCTTCAGCCATTTTTTCAGAAATACCCTTTTATAAATAGTACAATGAGAGTATTATAATTTTCCCTTTGAAATTAAATGATGGTAGTTATGCTTCATGGAATAAGTTTTTAAAGGGGAGAAGAATGGACTCAAGGGCCTTACATTGTATAAAAATGAAAAAATTTTATCATAGCTTTAGTTTTTGTTTGTTTTGCAACAAGTCAGGGTTTTTTTTTTATTGAGGTATAATTTACTTGTTTTCCCTTTTAGTGTAGTCTTCTGTGAGTTTTGGACAAACATATCCAATCATGCAACCACAACCATAATCAAGATACTGAACATTTTTATCACCTTAAAAAATTTCCTTTGTCTCTTTCTAAAAGTGAACTCCTTCTCTCACCCTGACTCCTCACAACCACCGATCTGTTTTCTGTTCCTACAGTTGTGCCTTCTCTAGAATACAGATGGAATCATTCTATGCAGCCTTTTGAGTCTGGCTTTGATTTCACACAGGATGAATTTGAGATTCATCCATGTTGTGTGGAGTAATAGTTTGATACTCTTTATTGATGGTAATAGTCCTTTGAAGTGATATATTAATACTCTGGTGTATCTGTTCACCAGGTGAAGGATAGTTGAGTGGTTTCTAATTTTGGGCAGTTACGAATAAAGTCACCATAAACATTTACTTGAGTTTCTCAGGTGACTTAGTGGTAAAGAATCTGCCTGCTTGTGCAGGAGATGCAGGTTCAATCCCCAGGTTGGAAAGATCCCCAGGAGGAGGAAATGACAACCTACTCTGGTATTCTTGCCTGAAAAATCCCATGGGCAGAGGAGCCTGGCAGGCTGCAGCCCATGGGGTCTCAAAGAGTTGGACACAGCAGAGCAACTGAGCACATACACACATTTACTTACAGGTGTTCATGTGAACATAAGTTTTCATTTCTCTTGGGTAAATACCTAGTGTGTTTAACTTTATAAGAAAATGCCAAAGTAGCTGTTTCCAAAGTAATGAAGTAAATTAAAAAAATATTTACTATTTCCCAAAGTAGCTGTATGTACTGTTCTGCATTCCCTCAAGCAACATATGAGGGTTCCACTTACTTCACATCTTCTACAACACTTGATTGTCACTTTCTGTTTATTTTGGTATGTTAGCCATAGCTTTATTTTTTGAATGGTGAAATTTTAAGAAATAAGTTTGGATAAATGATTATATTGTATGTTTTGGGTAATTGAGGCCCTTGATGTAAACATCAGTAGACAGTGATTTTTTTTGGTTGCTATTAGAAAATGACAGCAGCAGAAAGGATATTCTGAATGTTCACTTAAAAAAAACAAATGAAGTCATTGCTCCTTCCTTTCCCAGGGCTTGTCGGTTAAAGAAAAAAGCGCAGTATGAAGCTAATAAAGTGAAATTATGGGGCCTCAACACAGAATATGGTAAGCCTGCACTTACACGAATTTGATTAATTTCCATTTATCTTGCTGACGGCTCTCTCTATTATTTTTGGTTTTGTTGTTTGCTTTCCCTGTGTTCTGCCCGGCTCTCGGCCAGCCTCTTTGATTTAATGATTCATTTTCGGTAGCTCTGGGTGCTGGTTGCTGCCCGCGGGCTTTCTTTTGTTACGGAGCACAGGCTGTAGGCTCACGGGCTTCTGTAGTTGCGGCCTGTGGGCTCGGTAGTTGAGACTCGCAGCCTCCAGAGCTTGGGCTCAGTAGTTGTGCACAGGCTTTAGTTGCCCTGCGGCAAATGGAATCTCCCTGGACCAGAGATCAAACTCGTGTCCCCTATACTAGCAGGTAGATTCTTGTCTACTGTACCTCCAGGGAAGTCCAGGCCAACCTCTTTTTTTGTTCATCCACTCAGTAAGCTATACTTATTTATTCATGTTCTTCTCTTAGTGTCTGCCTGTGGCTCACCAAGCCAGATCTCCTCTTGTGACCATGGTAACCTCTGACTTCAATTTTACAGTTGTGTGCAGAGTTAGCTAGTTTTATTGACTAATGTATATTTTAACCTTTGAGTGGATAGTTTGGAAATGTGTTTTACAAATGTGATTGCTCATTAGAATCATCTGATCATTCTAATACACATATTAGAATCATTTAATATATGTACATATTAAACTACAGATTTCTAGACTTCTCCCCAGAGTCTCTGAACTATAATCTATGCAAGTAGAACCCAGGAATCCATATTTTTAATGTTACCCTAGATTACTCTTATGCAGCCATTCTAGTACTTATTTGGGATCCGTTGGTTTAGATCAGTGCTTCCTAATCTTTCACATCCTGGCACAGGCAGAAAACTGTCATCTCTAAGGCATTCTGGAGTAAAACCGAGTAGACTGCTCATGGGAGGAGGCCCTTGTGGGGTGAAAGTGAAAATCGTTCAGTTGTGTCCAACTCTTTGCGACCCCATCGACTATATAGTCCAGGGAATTCTCCAGGCCAGAATACTGGAGTGGATAGCTGTTCCCTTCTCCAGGGGATCTTCCTGACCCAGGGATCAAACCCAGGTCTCGTGCATTGCAGGTGGATTCTTTACCAGCTGAGCCACCAGGAAAAGAGAACCATTATCTCACACACTTGGAACCCTTTTATAGTGAACTGGAGGGTGGGAAAGCTCTGCTTTTGATCTTCTATAGTAAGGACCACCCCTCTCTTCCTTAAGCCTCGTGTCATAAGAGCTCATATGTTCCTTTGCCTCTGAAATTGTCCTCTTCACTGTCAGTTAGCTGTTGGGCTAAGCTGTATCTGAAAGTGGAACAGTGGCTAAATGATTGATTATTATTTGTTTCCAGAGGTTTTCTTAACTCCAGCATGACGTCTGGCACATAAGTGCTCAATAAGTGTTGTGCATGCGTGTGTGCTCAGTGACTAGGTCATGTCCAGCTCTTTGCGACCCCACAGACTGTAACCCCCAGGCTCCTCTGTCCTTGGAATTCTCCAGGCAGGAATACTGGAGTGGGTTGCCATTTCCTTCTCTAGGAGACCTTCCTGACCAAGGGATTGAACCCGGGTCTCCTCCTTTGGCAAGTGGATCCTTTACTACTGAGCCACTTGGGAAGTCCAAGTGTTGTGCAGTTTTTCTTAATCCACTGCCTTGATTATCTTGTTTCCATTTGTGAGGACAGAAAGAGGATTCCCAACTGTGATGTTTAAAACTTGTGAAAAGAATTCACGGTTTTATTTATTAATGGCCACACAGGAGCTCTAATCAAGGTAAACATTTTCCAGTAGTCATGTATGGATGTGAGAGTTGGACGGTGAAGAAAGCTGAGGGCCAAAGAATTGATGCTTTTGAACTGTGGTGTTGGAGAAGACTCGTGAGCGTCCCTTGGACTGCAAGGAGATCCAACCAGTCCATCCTAAAGGAAATCAGTCCTGAATGTTCTTTGGAAGGACTGGTGGTGAAGCTGAAACTCCAGTACTTTGGCCACCTGATGTGAAGAGCTGACTCATTAGAAAAGACCCTGATGCTGGGGAAGATTGAAGGCAAGAGGAGAACGGGACGACAGAGGATGAGATGGTTGGATGGCATCACCAACTCAATGGACATGAGTTTGAGTAAACTCCGGGAGTTGGTGATGGACAGGGAGGCCTGGCATGCTGCAGTCCATGGGGTTGCAAAGAGTCGGACATGACTGAGTGACTGAACTGAACTGAAGTATAAATATAAGGATTGCAATGTCACGGGCATTCATATTTCATTTTGTAATAGAACCCAGCTGACTCACAATTCAGGGAGATGGGGTGGGTCACTGGAACCCTTCTAGGTCTCTTTCTCTGGATACATGTAGGCATATAACTATGTGTTGTTCAGTTAATAAATTTATCCATAATCATGTACATCTGTATGGCCATATATTTTTGTGCTTGTGTACATATATGTGCAGGCTCACGAACACATATTTTCTGTGTTCTGGGGTGGGGAACAGTTGGGAAATTGGTTAAGGGTCAGAAATATGTATATTTCTGAATGTGTTCCTCTATTTCAAATTGAGTTTTTGATGGCCTTTGATTTTTCTTATTTCCAAAGCTAACTTAAAGCCTGTAGATACTTTCATGTAGGAAACAAACTTATCTCTAGGTGTGTTTTCTTCTTAGTCAGCACAGAGGAAAAGGATCTTCTCATCATTTTTCTCTTCCACAGCTGTCTGACAGCTTCTCTTCTCCAGTCTTGGGAAGAGCAGCCTTGACCTGGTTTAGAAGGCTTGTCAGGAGCAGTGTAGTAGCTGCTACTTCTGTGTAGTTCACCACATGTAGGTTTTTTAATGATTAAATTTGTTTATTTTTAATTGAAGGATAATTGCTTTATAATATTGTGTTGGTTTCTGCCAAATTACATGTGGTTTGCAAGTTCTTCCCATGGAACATACATGTATCTCCCAAGGGAATGGTGCCCTTGATTCCTGTAAATATCTGGGAGTCACTGTTACTGCTCTGTGGAACACTTTTATCCATTACCTATTGACCCAATAGTTTCTAGAATCAGTGACATTGGAAACAAATTTGGGGAGTTGGGAACCATAGGGCTGCCAACTTTATATTTTGTCACATGAGGACATTAAAAAGAATATCATCTACAATTACTGTCATTTTATATGGGGAGGAATATTTCAGTCTTAGAAAATTAAGACAGACATAATCTCAGACTAAAGTTAGGTTTATGAAAAATGTACTGTATTGTCCTTATCTGTTTAAATGTGTCATCAGCTAGCACTGTTTAAAGGACTAGATTCAGGGCCCACTGCTGTCGTCCTCATCCTGTCCTGTGCCACCAAGCCTCTTCCTCCTATTGGTCGCTTCTTCCAAAGCTCACAGGAGCTCTGTGGGCTCTGTGAGTCACATGTAGATTTGTTGTCTCAGAACGAGAAGTAAAGCGGCTAAGAGGACTGGACCTTCATCCTGATTAACATCGTTTATCCTCAGACAAGCTATGTCAGGTTAAAAATTTTGGAAGATTCTTGGATGATAATGAAATCAAAACAGGAGGGATCTCTTAAGAGACTTCGGGCTTCCCTGGTGGCTCAGACGGTAAAGAATCCGCCTGCAGGAGACCCAGGTTCTATCTCTGGGTTGGGAAGATCCCCTGGAGAAGGGAATGGCTACGCTCTTTAGTATTCTTGCCTGGAGAAGCCCATGGACAGAGGAGCCTGGCGGGCTACAGTTCATGGAGTCATGAAAGAGTCTGACACAACTGAGCGACTGACTAGCTTAGAAGTTTAAGGTTGGTCCTCACTTTCTGGGCCAGATGCTTTTGCCTCCTCACCCAGAAGTTTGTGGCGGTAGAAGCGGTCACCTCCGCCCTCCCCGCCCCAGTGTCCGGCACGGACCCCGCCCAGACTGGAAAGGGCTGCTCTGCTCGTTCTCAGTCTCCAATGCTCTGCTCACTTGTACAGAGTGAGCTGATTGCTTTACCTACTGAGCATGGGGCACCTTTTTGCTTCTCATAAGTCCAGCCTGCATGTAAATGTCCTTATTTATATTTGAGTTAATGGTTTTCTCTCTCGTTTATTTGAGAAGCATAAATATCTTGTTTCATGTGGTTTAGGGAGTCAGCTGTGCTTTCCTTGTTTAGTGACACATTTTTAAATATATTGTCCCTGCATGTAGTTTTATATTACTTCTTCTCCCCCTGCCAGTTATTTCTGATTTTCCTCCTCAGTATTAGTCTAGATTGGTTTCTTCTAAGTATTACAAGATAAGGAATAACAAATCATTGATTCCAAAGCAGTGTCTGAAGTAGTAGAGATTTATTTCAAACCATAGGACTTGCATGTGTTGAAACTGGAGGTGTGTTCTCCCCTCCACCCTGCAACTTTATTGAGGTATAACTAAAGTAGAATAACTCCATATATTTAAAGAGTATTATATGGTTACTTTAGACATATGTACATACATGTGAAATCAGTCATGATAGTGAACATTTTTATCACCTCCAAAAGTTTCCTAGTGCCCCTTTGTAAGCTGGTCCTCTCTCTTTTCCTGTCTCTGAGTAACCACAATCTGCTTTCTATCACTTTAAATTAGTGTACATTTTCTAAAATTTTATATTAATGGAATCCTACCATACATTCTTCGTTTTTGCCTGGTTACTTTCACTCTGAATATTTATTTAAATATTTCTCCATATATATCAATAGTTAAATGGTTTTCATTGCTGAGTAGTATTCCACTGTATCAGATATACTGCAGTTTGTTTATCCGTTCACGTGTTGGTGAATATTTAAGATTGTTTGCTATTGCTATAACTGCTATATACATATGTCTGTAGAGCTGCGATAAATATTCCTGTGGAGGTGTTTGGGTGGACGTATGTGTTAATCTCTCTTGGTTAAATATCTGTGAGTAACTTTATAAAAACTGCCAAGCTGTCTTCCAAAGTGGCTATGCCATTGTACATTCTCAGAGACAGTATAGGAGGTTCTAGTTGGTCCGTATTCTTGCTAACACTGTAAGGTCAGTCTTCTCACTGTTAACCAACCTAATGGATATGTGGCAGTGTATCATTGTAGTCTTAATTTGTATTTCATTAATTTATGATGTTGAACATCTTTGCTTATTGGCTGTTTATATATTTTGTTTGTGTGTATGTGGATGAAGTGTCTGTTAAAATATTTTGCCATTTAAAAATTTTGTCTTCTAAAAGTTCTTTATTGTAGATACAGGTTCTTTATCTGATATATATGTTGAAAATATTTTATACTAATCTTTGGATTGTCTTTTTCTTTTCTCACTGACATCTTCCAAAGAGCAAAAATTTTTAATTTTGATGAAGTCTGATGTGTTAGTCTTTCCTTTTATGTTTTATGTTTTTGTGTGTTCTAATTAGAAAGTTTGCCAATTTCAAAACTGTATTTTTGTGTCTTTTTCTCCTAGGATTTATATAGTTTTCGATTTTACAGTCAGTTTTTTTCCCCCACAAACAAATCTCCAGTTGATCAAGCACCATTCTTAGAGAAGGGACTTCCTTTTTCCATTGGGTTTTTTTTTTTTTTTGTCACCTTCATCAAATCAGTTGATCCTATATGTATGGATCCACCTCTGGACTCTATATTCTGTTCCATTGAGCTGTTTGTCTATCTTTATGTGAATATGCAGTGTCGTACTGTAGTTTTATAGTAGATCATGAAGGTCTTGGTAGTGTTTGTCCTTGTTGGTCTTCCAGTTTTGTTCTTTTCTTTCAAAGTTGTTTTGGCTCTTCTAGGTCCTTTGCATGACCATTATAAATTTTGGAGCCAGTTTATCACTTTTTATAAAAGAAGTCTTCTGAAATTTTGATTGAAATTGCTCTAATCTGTAGACCAATTTGGAGAGAATTATCATCTTAACAAAATGGAGGCTTCCAATCCATGAACTTGGGATCTCTTTCCATCTGGTTGTCTTCTTTAATTTCTCTCTGACTTGTTTTATAGTTTTCAGTGTACAGTGCTTGAACGTCTTTTGTTAGATTTATTCCTGAATATTTGATATTTTTGATGTTATTGGAAATGGACTCATTTTGAAATTTCGTTGCTAATATGTAAAATGAAATTTTGTTTATACCCTTTTTAACATTTATTTTTTGGCTGCGCTGGATCTTCACTGCTGTGTCGGGGCTTTTCTCTAGTTGTGGTGAGTGGGGGCCACTCTTTGTTACAGTTCACGGGCTTCTCACTGCAGTGGCTCCTCTTGTAGACCATGGGGTCTAGGGCACTCAGGTGTCAGTAGTTGCAATGTGTGGGCTCAGTAGTTGTGACCCTTGTGCTTAGTTGCTCTGAGGCATATGGGATCATCCTGGAGTAGAGATCAAACCCACATCCCCTGCATTGACAGGCAGATTCTTAACCACTGGGCCACCAGAGAATTCCGTGTATTACTCCTGCCTTATTTTCTTGCTGAGTTAATTAGTTCCAATAGTAGGTGTGTAGATGCCCTGGAATTTTCTATATAAGTAGTTGTCGCCTACAAATAGAAATGGCTTTATTTACTCCTTTTGATTTCTGTGCCTTTTAATTCTGTTCTTTGCCTTATTGCAGTGTTTAGGACGTTTGAATAGAAGTGGTGACTGCCTTGTTTTCAGAGGAAACTTTGACTTTTAAGTGGATGTTGGCTGTAGGTTTTTTGGTAGTTGAGATGCCCTCAGTTGTTTTATTTCCTTCTTTTCCTAGTTTCGTTTTTCATGAATAGATAGGGAATACTGTCATTTCTGTCATTTTTAAATTGCATTTATTGGAGCAATCACATTGTTCTCCTTTATTCTGGTAACATATCGCATATTCCCCTGTTAATATGGTGAATGATATTAACTAATTTTTTATTAAACCAACCTCACATTCTTAGAGTAAACTATTTGGTTATGATGTATTTTCCTTTTTACTTAGAGTCTCTTGCAAATATTTTGCAGGATCCTGGTCTGATATTTTAAGTTGGAGTCTGTTGCTAATATTTTGTCAAGGATTTTTAGGTTTATATTCAAAAGGGATATTGGTCTGTAATTTTCTTTTTTTGTAATGCCTTTGTCAGGCTTTGGTATTTGAGGGCACTGCCTTATAGAATGAATTCAGTCGTGATCTTTCTTCCTCTTTTTTGAAAAAGTCTGATAAGATTGCTTTTATTTCTTCATTGTATATTTGATAGAATTTTACATTAAAACCCTCTGAGTTTTCTTTTGGAAGTAT
The DNA here is from genome assembly GCA_024291935.2 of Okapia johnstoni. Classification (NCBI taxonomy): domain Eukaryota; kingdom Metazoa; phylum Chordata; class Mammalia; order Artiodactyla; family Giraffidae; genus Okapia; species Okapia johnstoni. The sequence continues at coordinate 48,894,458 of CM044313.1, forward strand.
TTTTGGATAAATTCAATTCCTTTGTTAGAAATGGGCTGTTCATTTCTTCATGTTAAGTAACATTTTCAGTAAATTTGTCCATTTCATCCAAGTTTTTCGGTTTGTTAGCATAGCATGTTCTTATTATCCTTTGAATGGCTCTGTTGTAAAGTGATAACCCCTTTTTCATTCTAGCTATAGGTGTTGGAGCAGTCTAGCTGGGGATGGGGATTAGGGTGGGAGTGAGGACCAATTTTGTTGATATTTTCCAAGAACCAGCTTTAGACTTTGTTAACTTTCTCTGTTGTGTGTTTGTGTTCTGTTTTATTGATTTTATCTTTATTGTTTTCCTCCTTATTTACTTTTGGTTAACTTTGCTCTTTTTTTAAGCTTCTTAAAGGCAGAGAAATTTGTTTTTAAAGCTTTGTCTTTAAAGAGCTTTGATTTATTTAATAAACATTTACTAAATGAGTCAGTATCAGACACTGTCATAGGTCTTAAAGCTGTGAAGACAAGTAGGACAAATTGCTTACAGAATAGTGAACATTGATACATGTCTGCAGCCTGTTATCAAAAATGGCACGTCATTTGAAATTAATTTCTTTGGATAATAAAGCTTGCCACCATCACTGCCTAATGTTTTCTTATATGTTCTTCATTTTTAGTTATCTGTTACTACACAATTAAAAGTAAATTTTTCCATGTTAGTGACATGTTCCAAGTGTCCTGTTCTGTCTTACAGATAATTTATTATTTGTAATCAACTCCATCAAGCAAGAGATTGTAAACCGAGTACAGAATCCAAGAGAGGAGAGAGGACCCAACATGGGACAGAAGCTTGAAATCCTCATTAAAGATACTCTTGGTAAGAAGAATACTGGATAAATTAATAACAAATAATAACATGCAGTATAAGGTATATGATTCAAGGGAATAGTAAAAATTCTTTTAAGGAAAAACTCAAGAGCTCTCATTGTAGTTACTTTCCTTTACGAGAAGATTTAGCATTCATAAATACGTCCTGCTGGTTACCACAACTTATTATTTAGCCTTCATCACTGAACTATTTTAACACTTGGGAGGGGTAAACTTCTAGCAACTTTAACCTTTGGGGAAAATAAAGGTCCTTGACCTTGTCAAGCCTGCAGTATATACTTTAGTAGAGGTTCTTAGCTACTTGTTTTACTCTTTCAGAGGATTCTAACAAACTTGCTTATCTGGTTTTCCATCCCTGAACAGATTGTGCCACATAGGGAGGAACAGAGAGGCAGCCAAACAGAAGTCAGGCAGAGTGATATGTGACAGGGAGGGTAGAGGTAGCTAACGTAGACAGAGACATTCAAACCCTAGAGAACCAAGAGCTTAGCTGCTGTAGGAGCAGATCAGATCAGCCTCTGATCAGTAGCATCCCAACAGCTTTACAGCGTAACAAAATCTGAAAACCCTGAAGCATCATAAATTGGTTCTTTGTTTAACAGTGTTTTTTCTAAGATTGTCTCTTAAAAACTGGTTCTTACATCATCATTCTGTATAGTAGTAAGTTTCACTTACCTGAAAATTTTCTTCCAGTTCATTTTTCCCCAGAATGCTGACTGTATACTGAATCAGTTCACTTAAAAGAATTAGAGCTTACTTTTCAATCATTAATTCGTTACCTGAATTTTAGAGTGCCAAACACTGTTAGTAAAAAAATTCAATTGTAAGTATCTTAGAATTTAAGACAGCTTTTCTGATACCCAACTGTTATAAATTCACTCATTCCACAAAATTTTTTCAATGCCTTACTATGTGCTAGATATTGGGAAACACAGGGATTAAGCAAAGACTTTGTTGCTACTCTTCTTAAGAAGCTTGCAGTCTAAAAATGGAGCATAAAGAATAAACAGAAAACCAGAAATAATATTGTGGTAATTACTATGAAGAAATTAAGATTCTTAGATGGAGTGGAGTGAGCAAGAGTATTTTATTTCTGTTTATGCAGAGTATAAATATTCCTGCATACCAAATCTGCTGCTAAAATAATTGCATTTTCTTTCATTGAAAATAAATGCACATTGAATGCTTCCATGTACTTAGTAAGTTTCTCATTGTTTTTGAAATGACTTATTAGTTTCTCTTGTCAGCATTGTGTTCACAATGAATGTAAAATATACTAATGTTTCTGAAGGGCAGTTGGGAATCATTAGTAAAATTAGCACTGCATATAGATTTTAACCCAAAGATTTCATGAAATTTGACAACTTTCATATTTGAAGGCCAATGGAGAAGATATGAAAGAGAGATTTAAGAGACAAGAAAAAAGAATTCATTAGTCTAGAAAGAGGTAAACAGCTCGCATTGGTATAGTACTTCCTGTGATCCAGGGTCTGACTATTAAGGTTTGTTTAGTCATTTACTTCCACAGCTCTGTGGAGGTACTCTTACTATCCTGGTTTTACAGATAAGGAATTGGAAGCCCAACAAGGTAGTGAGTAACTTGCCACGAGTCCTCTAGCCAGCAAGTGGGGGACTAGGAGGAGAGCTCAGTTCTGCCAGTTGCAGGTGCCTGCACTGTGCCTGTGTGCCGTCGCTTGGCCTTGTCATCTGACACTCTTCTCTAGATAGGTTCTGGCCTGTATAATGCACAAGTGGCCCACTAAGTGCCTTGTCCAGGAGACTTACTTGAGGATTTATTTTTCTTGACATTCTGTGTAACATTTGATTCCACTTAACATTTATCCTCATTCTTGAAACAGTTTCATTATTTTAAGATACTTTAGGTTCTGCATGCCTTGTTCCCTATATTTTTATACACACAAAAAAAATGCTAGTTTTTTCTCTTTGGCTCTAGCAATATCCACTGGTCATATGCAGAAGTTAAGATATGTTTTAAAAACACAAAAGCTCATTTAGCATAACGGTTAAAATGAGAGTATTTGAAATTAGTTCTCGATTCAAGTCCTGACCCTGCCACTTACTACCTGAGGACCGTGGGGAAGTAACTTCACTTCTCTCAACCTAATTTTATTCATCTATAAAATGTGGACAGTTGCGTGGGTTAAAGGGAAAGAGTACGTATAAAGCACTTAGCATACTGCTGAACACAAATTCTCAATGCTCAGTAAGTATTAGTTGTTGATATTACCATGTTACGTTATAAACATTTGAGTTTTTTCCCTGAAAGACTTTTATTTCTGCAGTCTTCCTGTGTTAGGTAAAGAGAGCAATTTAATGTTTTGTAAGAAAAAAATTCTTTCTGCCTTTTTATTTTTTAATTTAAAGGTTTATATATTGATGAGTTTTTGCTTTTTCCTTTATACCTGATTATCAATTTTACCAGATACAGTCCTTTACTTACATTTTCCTGCCTTGAGTATTTTAAATGTGTTTCTCCATTTTTATTCTGGCATAAAGTACTGCTTTTGAAAAGCTAATAATTGTCTGATTTTTTCCCCTTATGTCATTTGCTGTTTTTGCCCAGATGTCAGCAGGATTTTTTTTTTCTTTTTATTTAAATCTTAGTAACTTCACTAGACTATGTCTTGGAGTTGGTCAATTTTAGGTCAGTCGTCTCATATACACTCTGTGCTCTTTCAATAAATAGCTTCAGATCTTTTAGTGTTTAATTTGTTCCCTTGCTATGGTTTTCTTCTTTGGGGACACTTACTATTTGTGGATTGGATCTTCTTTCAAGAAGATCCATATACCTATCTTCAGTATTTTCTGAGGTATATGTACTTTTCCTTAAATTCAAGAAGATCTCTTCATTTCTAATTTTAAAATTCTTTCCTTTTCACTGCTGTTCTCTTAAATGCATATCTGTTGTGTTTATTTGCGGCTCTTATATTCCTTTTAGTTTTAACTTCAGGAATTAATTTTTTCATTTTGCTTCTAATTTTTTGAGGTGTGATTGACGTTTTATGTTTCAGGTGTATAATGTACTGGTTTGATATTGGTATATATTACAAAATGATCACCACAATAAGTCCAGTTAACATCCATCAGTATGCATAGTTAACAATATTTTTTTCTTATGATGAGACCTTTTAAGATCCTTTCTCCTACCGGCTTTCACATATGCAGGACAGTGTTACTAACTATGGTTGCCATGCCGTACGTTACATCCCCTTCATTGTAGATGACTTTATCATCAAGAACATATACTTTTTGGTTTTGTTTACAGCTTTTTTCCTGAATTCAATCTTGTCTGATATTACAGTCATGAATACAACTTTCTTATTATTTATATTTGCTTGGTAACCCTTTGCCTACCCTTTTTTTTTGGTAAGATTTTATTGAGGAAATCAACTTATAATTTGTTCTCTGATTAGGACAAAATAAAGGAACAACAGAATTTCAGATGTAACAATGACATAAACATACCAGGATATCCAGAAATTTACATGTATAGAAAAGAGTTTTTAAACCTCCACATTAGTTTTTTTTGTTGGAAGAGAATTGCTTTGCAGTGTTGTGCTGGTTTCTGCCGTGCATCACCACGAATCAGCTGTGGGTGCGCACATGTCCCCGCTTCTGGGACCTCCCTCCCCTCCCCCATCCCAGCGTATCGTTCTAGATTGTCGCAGAGCTGGCTTACGCTCCCTGCAGCTGCACTACATCTGCACTGGCTGTCTGTTTTACATATGGTAATAGGTATGTTTCCATGCTACTTCTCAGTTCATCCCACCCTCTCCTTCCCCTGCTGTGTCCACAGGTCTGTTCTCTATATCTGCTTCTTTATTGCTGCCCTACAAATAGGTTTATCAGTACCATTTTTCTGGATTCCATATATTAATATATGCATTAATATATGATGTTGTCTCTCTCTTTTTGACTTCACTCTGTATAATAGGCTCTAGGTTCATTCACCTCCCCAGAACTGACTCAGATTTTTTATGGCTGAGTAATATTCCATTGTATATATGTACCATTACTTCTTTATCCATTCATCTGTCAGTAGACATCTAGGTGTATTTTAGAATTGTGGTTTTCTCAGGGTATATGCCCAGTAGTGAGATTGCTGGGTCATGTGGCAGTTTTATTCTTAGTTTTTCAAGAAATCTCCACACTGTTCTCCATAATGGCTGTATCAATTTACATTCCCACCAACAGTGCAAACAAATTCCTTTTTCTCCACATCCTTTCCAGCATTTATTGTTTGTAGATTTTTTGATGATGACCATTCTGATTGGTGTGAGGTGATACCTCATTGTAGTTTTGATTTGCATCTCTAATAAACAAGTGAGGTTAAGCATTTTTTCATGTATTTATTAGCCATCTAGTCTTCTTTGGAGAAATGTCCGTTTAGGTCTTCTGCCCATTTTTTGATTGGTTTGTTTTTCTGATCTTGAGCTACATCAGCTGCTTATATATTTTGGAGATTAACCCTTTGTCAGTTGCTTCATTTATAATTAATTTTCTCTCATTTTGAGAATTGCCTTTTTTGTCTACCTTTTAATTTTCAGTCTTTCTGTATTGCTTTATATGAGATCTCTTTTTAAAAGGTCTTAATTAGATTAAAATGTAGACTTCATTTTGATTTTAATACCATAAATTCACTCCTAGATTTTTATATATAATTTATAGTTTGTCTTTTCTTTGTTAATCCGCCTAGGAGCTTTTCTTTCTTTTTTAAAAATTTATTTATTTATTTTCGGCTGCATTGCAGTGCATCAGCTCTTCATTGTCATGCGTGGGCTTTTCTAGTTGTGACACGTGGGCTTCTCACTGTGGTAGCTTCTCTTGTTGCAGAGCATGGCTTCTAGGCATGGGCTTCAGTAACTGCAGGGTTCAGGCTCTGGAGCACAGGCCCAGCAGCTGTGGGACATGGGCTTAGCTTCCCCATGGCACATGGGATCCTAGTTTCTGGATGAGGGATCAAACCCATGTCCCCTGCACTACAAGGTGGATTCTTAACCACTTGACTGCCAAGGGAGTCCCCAGGAGGTTTTCTGTAATGGATGTGTTTTGCTCATTTTTATTTATTGATACATGTTTGGTTTTAACTTCTGTCATCAAAAGATCTGTTAGGATTGTTCATATGACTTTCTTGCTTTCTGTTGTCATTCATACTGTTCATATTCTGTTATCCATGTTAGTATAGTTTCATTTTGTATGTGTCCTCTGAGTATTTTCTACTTCTGCATTTTTGTCTTGTAAGGCTTACTTTTTAATTATAATGTGTACTTAATTTTTTTCTCAACTTTTCATTTAAAATATCAGTCCTACAAGAAAAGTAGAAATAAATGGTCCAGTGAACATTTGCATGTCATTCAGCTAGTTTAACCAATGTTAATATTTTTGCTGCATTTGCTTTAGTTCTGCCTCTATCTACATTTTTCCCTAAATATTTGAAGGTAACTTACAAACATGATTATTCATCGCTAACTACTACTTCAACATGTGTTCCTCAAGAACAGGGACACTTTCTTACTTAGGCACGATACTGTTGTCACTTCCTGGTACAACATTGCTCAAACATCTATGTGGAGTTCATATTTAAATTTCCCCAGTTGTCTCAATATTGTCCTTTATAGCTTTTTTGTTTTTGATCCAGTTAAGGATCATGAGTTGCATTTAGTTTTTTGTTGTTGTTGTTCTCCTTTAATCTAAATCAGTCTCCTAGTCTTTTTTTCTTTCCATAAAAAAATCCAAGTAGTTGACCTTCTAAAATGTCCCAACATCTGAATCCACCTGTTTCCCCACCATCAGATACAGTTAAATTTTCTTGGCAAGAATACATTGTAGGTTATATCCTTCTCATTATGTCAGTCAAGAAACATATATGGTCCTGTGGTTAAGACTTGGCCTTCCAATGCAGGTGGTGTGGGTTCTATCCCTGGTTAGGGAGCTAAAAATGGTCCACATCAAAAAAAAAAAAAAGTCTTGAAAAGAAGAGACACACTGTATCAGTCTGTCCAGTTACTGGTCCCAGTGAATGTGATCACATGGTTAAGATGGTGTCAGTACTTTTCTACAGTATATTGACTAAATATTTAGCAGTTACTAAGTAGATTTTTCTGCTTCCATCTCCTTTTAATTGCTTATTTTTTTATTATATTTTAAAACACATATACCTCTGTTATTGAAAATCAATAAATCAGATATCTTCAACCTCAGTCATAGAGGATGAGGAAGATGAAAAAAATCAACATACATTCAGTACCTCCCACCTTTCTTTCCTTTTCCAAGTTTGCTTATTTATCCACTTACCTTTAAAATGAAGAAAAATGCACATAAAATTGATCGAATCCTTATAAAAAATGACTGAAAACATCCTGTAGATATGTATTTTCAGTCACATGGGTGAAGCCCATCCATGAGATGTAGTGAAGTTGAGGCAGTTGGAAGAGACTGGCTGTGAAAGAACAGGAAAAAGACATGTTGGTAGGCTTTAGGAAACAGTGTCTGTTAGCAGGCTTGGGGTTTAACGTGTTTGGACTGTTCTTGGTTTGACCCTGCTAGTCTTGTAGGCACTGGTTACTGTGGGTAGAATTATTTTCTGGGCTGCAGTAGCAAGCAGCAAGCACTCATCTAGGACTCGTATCAAGCTGAGGGCCACCCCGACCCTCAGATTTTCCTGTTCCTTACCTTCAGATATATCTAAGTGTGCCTTTTACTCTTTTCTTCAGGTCTCCCAGTTGCTGGGCAAACCTCAGAATTTGTTAACCAAGTGTTAGAGAAGACTGCAGAAGGCAATCCCACTGGAGGCCTTGTAGGACTAAGGATACCAACATCAAAAGTGTAATCGGCTTCATTGGACCACTGGTCAGAAATGTCTGTGTTTGTCACGTTATTCATTGTAAATTTTCATTCTGTTTTGCATGTCAGTTTAGCATTATGTAAACATTTACAATTAGGTTACATTGTTTTAAGAACTAAGTAGCATAAGTAAAGCATGATCCAAAATACTTGATTATTGCATTTTTCAGAGCATAAACCATGGTTAAAACTGCTACTGGCATCAGAGTTGAAAATCATACATTTAAATAGATGTTTAGATACAGATTACAAAATTAGTTAAAGCAAGACACTTTGAAAGAGTGAAGATAATAGTAAATGCCAAATATTGTGGCAGGTTTATGCTCTGAACCACACACAAAAAAATTGAGGAAGCATTTTTTTAAACAGTCAGTTTTGATTGTTTTTAGAATTACTGCTTTTTGTTCTAATTTTCCACATCTGTTACTCTCATTTGTACATGGCACAACCCAGCACTCATGCCATGTGCCATATTAGATGTTCATTTTCCGAGCTCTATATGGTATATATAATATATATATAAATATATATATATAATGTCTGTGCAAGTAAGAAAAAAAAAGCATATTCTTTGTGCCTTGTATTTTGGGGAAACTATAAAACTGGTAATATTTTGTATGATGAAAACCCTAATGAGGAAAAAAAACAAGATATATAGGTGGAAAAATTATGGGGTTTAAATGTTTTTTTGTTCCAACTCTTTTTCAAAATTTTTGAATGTATATAGGACTATGTTGAAATGTAGATATATGCCACAGAGTCTGTGTATTGTATAAAAAACAAAACAAAAAACAAACAAAAAAAAGATGGCTCTAGAAAACTCCTATTTCGGTACTTGACCGGAAGAAGACAAATACTTGCACATTATCGCGATTGTTTTATTTTTTGTACCAAAGACAAATGCAACTGACATGGCAAACTGCCAGTCTAAGTAAAGTTTTGCACAGCTTACATGATACTGTATGAATGTATGAAAAAAAAGGAGAAAAAAAACAAAAAAGGAAAAGGTCAGGGTTAGGGATCTTACTGAACTGTGAATTTTATTTCTGTTTGGGTCCAATTATCTACAGAAGGAGCATCCACACACACAGATATTATTTTGCTGTTCCTCTAGTTTGCTTCCATAGTAGATAAGTTGGTGGCCATTTAGGTGTCTGTCAGTCTTTTTATTTCTGCACTTATTGTAGGAAATTTTAATATATTTCATTTTAGTAAGCTATTGGTAAAATAGTTTTTGACCTTGAAAATTAAAAAGTTTATTTAGCTTGTTGTAGTATACTTCCACCAAACAACCAAAATACAGATTATTTTTATTGTATTATGTATATATATGTAAAGAAAGAAAAAAGCTAAAAATGTCTAATTCTTTAGTTGCCACTTTTCCAATTGATGTATTATTGTGCATGTAATATTTTCAAAGATCAACACAAGCTTAAAACAAAAACAAAAAAATTTATAGATTTTTATATTTTTGTACAGGTATTTTCAAACTAGCTTCTTCAAACTTAACATGTGACTTATTCTTCTTCTATAGTTTCTAGAACTGAGAAATATTAACACATTTAGTTTTTAGGTGCTCTTTTTGTTCACACAAAACAGCTTCATTAGTCAGTGTTTTAACTATGTTAAAGCTTTACCTCTTGATGAGAAATTTCTATGTCAAGGCAGCATTATAAACCTTCCCTACAAATCTTTCCATCCTGTCTCTCTTACTGTTTTATTTTCAGATTTTGTGTTTTGAACTCTGAAAACTGTTAACTTAAAAATTGTATCTTTTTAAAAAAAATCCTATTTAGCCAGAGGAAAAAAAAACCAAAAATTTCAGACCTAACTGCTGGGAAAATATCTTTCTCCAACTACTTCTCCATACCCCTTGGAGAATTTATTTTTAATTATATTTTGTCTATACAGTGTGTTTCCTTTTATTTTCTTCCTGCCCACCACCCTCTCCCATTTGTAAGTGATAGCACATGAAGCTATAGCTTATAAAGGTTCGGTTCTAAAACGCACAGTAACAACTGAACAATGTTGCTTTCATGCTTCTTTGACATTATGAAGAAGAATCTCCAAAAAGGATTGTCTTAACACCTTAGCTCAACTGTGATGCACAAGATTACCCTGTGTGCTTGGTGGAAATGTACGTGGTTAGTGCATTCACACTAAACAGATAAGCTCAGATCTAATGGGTTAATAGAATGTAAGTTTATTGGTCGATGTTTTTCATTTTTAGGTGGGAGAAGGCAAAGCACAGGTTTGTATCTTGGAGGTATATGAAGTTTTGACAGAGTGTGTCTGGGAAATTGAAATATGTTCCAAAATATGGCAGTTTTGCAATCAGGTGAAAATCACTTCATGGTAGAGACTCAGCTGATGAGGTTTATAAAATTGCCCCTTTCTAGCTGCTCTGTTAGAAATTCTGGTTTTTTATACCTTTTTCTTGTCTGCGAACCAGAATTTGATTTTTTGGTCTTGCATTTCAGAAAAAGACTTTGAATCTGTTTAGTAGATTCCATATCCTTGCATTTCAGTGTTTTATATGTACTACTTAAGTTAAATAGTTAAAAGCTTTTAAATAGTTGAGCTTTTTAATGTTGACACTTTATTTTGTACCTACCTATTTATATATGTATGTATATCTTAGAAAAAGCACTTTGTTAAAAAAAAAATTGCATTTTATATGATTCCTGCCATTTGCTGCTAAATCTGGGCTGGTCAGAATGCTGCAGCGATACTTGATCTAAATAAAAACCTGGCAGTAAAATGTAGAGTGAAAGTTAAATCCTCTTGCTGTTTTAACTTTATCATAAAGATGACATAGGCAAGCTGTGCAGCTTTACATTTTAACCAGGGGACTCTGTGGCATTTAAAACCGTCTAGAAATGGTTGTACTTTAATGCCAGTAATAATCTGCTTCCTCTATTGTCATTAAAATATATACGTTTAGTGTATCACACAAACAAATCTTATAAGGGTAACGTAAAAACCCCAACAATTGTACATGTTCTGTTTTTGAAAATTGTGGCATGTATTTTTGGGTGAAGATCATTAGAGAAGAGCTCTCTAAAGGTTTTCTGTGTTCATTCGTGGTATACAGATAGCTCATAATGAAGTCCAGAATCTTATGTTAAGTGAAGGCATTGTGAATTCACCTCAAATAAACCCATTGTTCCCAAAGCAATTATAAACTTTGACTCTAGTACTACTATGATTTAAAAAAACAAAAAATGTTCTTCCTCGTTTCAGATACACTGGATTCTTTATAGAGTTTGTCTCCATATGAAAGCATGCTGTCCAGTTGTTCTTGTTAAGATCTTGTCTGAGTTTTGAATTGGGTGCCACACTTTTTCAGTCAATATGATTGCTTGTTCTACTGTACCATGTACGATTCTTGTCCTTTCCTATATCCTTCATGACAGATTATGATGTGGCTTTATATTGTGCCTTACTTGTACATTTAAAACAAAACGTCTTCATTCCCTTTCACTTCCTAAATCTTTCACTTTGAACTTTTTGGTAAGAGAATCAGAGCTATTATAAAAACATCATGAAGGATTTCAGATGAGTATGGTTTTAAATTCCCTCTCTCTATTGTTATTTTATATTTGTATGAAAGACCAGTTTTGAATGGTCTTTGAATATGAGGGGGAAAGATTAGCAGTAATTTCACTACATCCCTTTTTCCTAACTTTCATGAATTTGTCATACATCTTCTTTCTGATGCTTGACTTTATTTGCTCCTTAGCAATAGTCTGCATTTAAAGAAAGGTGTGTTCAGTTCATCAGCTTGAAATTGACCATTTCATTTTTCCAGAATTTTTTAGGAAAAGAGTACTCATTTTGTTTGTTTTATAAAACAGATGACAAGTCTCTTTAAAAGAAACAGAAGTACAGTACTTTTGAAATACAATGCTGTTAGTTTGGATTTCTTTTTTTATATATAATATTCATACAATTATCTGATGTTTGCCTTCATTAATAAAGCTGTTAGTTTATTCACCAAAATGTCAAGAATGGATGTGCTTTTCTTTACTCCATACATTTAAAACTATTTTAGCTGCTAAGATTTAGTTAACTTTCTAAGAAACAAATTCAAGTTGCCTTCAGCAGGAATTAACACAAACTTATGTTCCCTTTCTTTATATAGTCTTCCTAAAATTCTGTTCAAGTATTTTCTAGTTAATTATGTAACAGAATGTTAGCATCTCTCCAAATCTTGAAACTTGAATTTTGAGAATGCATTGAATTATGCTTTCAGTGTTAAAGGTTTCAATTATCCTTCTAGTGAAGTCGATTGTGGAATACCATTTCCCATGGAACTGAGGCCATTTCCACGACTTTGCACAGAACTGCAGTCTTGTTCTTCCCTCAGATCATGACAAATAAGTCTCACACAGTGCCGTAATACTTGTGGATTCTTTTGTAATCTTTGTAATCTTAATAAGGGCATTATGAGAAGATGACTCCATGTTTTTTTAATATTTCAGACACATTGGGATGTAACCATGAATGTCAACTGTAGGAATGGTTGTTTCGTTTTAAGGAATAAGCATGTTGGGGAAGATGATGACAATGTACTACTGACAGTTTTACACTTCCATAGGCAAGTGGGGTTATGTGTTGAAGCATAATCCTTGTGCTGAGTAAACTGACTGAAATCGTAGAAATTACACCTAGGAACTGAATTATGCCAAATTGCCATTTTCCTTTAGAAAAGAGAGATTTGGGGGTAGTGGTGAGGGAACAAAACCTTAAAACTACTTCTGAATAGTATTTTGGGACTGACGACTTGGTGACTAGTGAGGAACATCAGAGTTGGGTATTTCAATGTGCCAAGTTTGGGTGAACTAGGTTTGCCTCTTTCATAACAATGTAAACACAATTGTGTAGTTAATTAAATCCTGGGTGGATGTGAGCGGGACTGATTACTGTGTCTTGCCCTTCGCCCTTTGTTTTTTTCAGAACCAAATAACAGAAATGTATATGTGTGTACTGTATCTGCCTTTCACCACATTTTTATGACACTGTATCCCACTGCCTGCTTTTTTTTTTTTTAACCTTCTTTCCCTAGGATTTGTCCTGTAACTTAGCATTTGTGGTTAACAGTGATACTAGGGCTGACCGCACATAAGAAGTCACAAGAGAAGAGCGGAAGGGCAAGAATTCAAAGCATTTGTTGATACAATGTGGCAACCTCTTTGGCATAGCGCGTAGGATCCTGTTTATAATGCTCTCATGAATATTCTGTAGTTTTGTTTCCCTCTCCGCCAACTGGAGCTATGAAACTTTTTATTGGATTCAGTCTTGTCTGTTGTCTAGAAAGAATTTTATCTTGTTGACGCATGAGCTGTTTAAAAATTATTCTATTAAATGTTGGTTAATAGTTGTGCAGTTTTTCTTTTCAGAAGAAAAGGCAATACAATCGTTGCCTTTGTTTTCTGTCACCTTCCAGCCCCTCAGCACTTCTAGTCAGATACAGATTCATCAGTGTATGCAACATCCTTTGTAATTTAAAATAAAAAAAGCTGAAAAGAAAAGGTTTTCAATTGTTTGCCTGGTGTTTTCGTCCTTCCTTTTTCCATTGCTTTCCTGTTGCTGTCTGAGGTGACCATCTACCCTTCAAAGTAAGCCGCTGCAACAAAATTCCAAACTAAAGACAGCAGTGAACTCTTGATGGCGCTGCCCCTCTCTTGGTGTAGAGAGCTAACAAAGAGCTAACATTTTTTAGCACTTAGGGTTGATTTTTCAACATGCTAGTTAAATTTTGCTGCTACATGGTATTATTTGTTGACAGAAACACATTCTTTATAGTTTAGAACATGGTTTAGTTTATCCTTATTTCTTCTCCTTGATTCTTTGACCAGGTGAGTTCTCTGAGGAAAATAAAGTATTTTGAGTCTTGCCTGATTTAAGCTTTTGTATGTGTGTTTCATAATTCTCAGTAAATCTCCAAGCTTGGCTGGGCATGTACATAGAACCATTAAATCAGTGGACCTGAGTGAACCTCACTGCAGCAATGTTCCTTCGGCCAACAGATGTTCGTTTAGCAGTTATTCTGTGAAGACTTGTGCTAGGTACGGCTGGGAGGAAATTAAAGAGACCTCCGTGAATATTCAGTTTGCTGAGGGAGGCCACATGGTCTGAACAGGACCTCAGAACAACACAAGAGCTTTACACACACAAAGGGTTCTCGGCACATCACTACAGAGGGCGCTACTGCAAGGATGCTGGCACCACATCCAGTGGGGTATGTTAAGAGAATTGACAGGCTGTGTTCGTGATAATCCCTGGTCCCTTGAAGAAGCCCTCTTGCTTCATTTGAGTGATAGTGAGGCAGTGAGGAAGCAGAGTGGACATAGCCTCTCATGGACTGGTTCTGCTTGAGGACCTAATCTCACAGGAGCCTCTGTCAAGGTTTGGGAATTTGAAGGAGCTGGGTGAGGTGATCCCTTCAAGTAGAGCTCTTAGGAAACAACCTTCTGTAGGTAGCATGCAGTGAGATGGGTGGTTCGGTTGTCCCTCCTTCCCGACACTGATTTCAGAACCAGGAGAACACCTTAGCCAGAGAGAAAAACATGAGTTTGGAATTAAAGTCCCAGCTGAATGGTTCAGAATAGGAAGAAGGCATTAGAAAGCCCTGAAAGGCTAGGGTGGCATTTGTTAAGCCTCTGCTAGTTGCTTTTACATCAGGGAAGTCACCTGCTGCTTTCTGTGACTCAGGTAGATGATCATGTCCATTTTACAGAAGAGTCAGACTAGACCCAGGCTAGACTGGTGTGGAGTCACCCCAGACCCAACTTAGATGATACAGAACTCTAATTCAAATGGCAGTCTGCTTGCAGCACTCCAGAGACCATGCATACTCTTCTGTAAGTGACCAGGCCAAGTCACAGGCAGTATTTGGATGGTTTTCTATGTAGGAGGGAGACGGTGGGCTTAGGATTTGAAAACCAGAAAGAATTAAGGCCAAAACCTAATAGATGTAGTAGCCAAAAGCTAGTCTCAGGATTAGTAGGTAATGGTGATGAGAGCAAAACAGCATTGGCAGTAGTCGGTGATGGGGAGTGCAGGTCACCAAGTTGTATACCTATCCTTCAAAGATGGTCTCTAGCTAAAGGGCTTAGAATTGAGTCTGTTTTATTAGAAAGGAGTGTGTTGGAGCATGGAGGAAAGAGCTATGTTTCCTTCTGTAACTGCCTCATGGAGATGCAGTTGGCCACCGTTGGTTGCAGAGGAATTTCCAGCAAGAAACATGATAGGAAGGGGGCCCAAGATCACGTGGGCCCATCGACTACGTGCAGACTTTGGGTTTCTTCACTGTCTTGAATAGGGAGCTTCTACTTGAGAATCCGAAACGTTTGAGTGACGTGAAAAACATCAACCTCAGTTTCTTTTAAGGGTTTTAATCTTAAGATGTTGCCAAGAATGAACCTAACAGAAAATGTTCAAGCTCTACAGAAAACATTAAAATACTATGAATGACACAGAAGAAGACTTGAACAAATGGAAAGACCAGGTTGTTGAACAGGAGCAGTCAATGGCATAAAGCTGTCAGTCTTCCTAAGTTAAAGTGACAATTTAGTGCCATCCCAGTGAGACATACCAATACAATTAAAAAAACACAAGTTCACATGGAGAAAAAAATGGGGTGCCTGATCCTAACATTAAGGCACATTAAACTGTAATATTAAAGCTGTCATTTTGGTGCATGAATGAATAGGTCAAGAGAATATAATGGAAAGTATAGAAGTAAATTCAGATGTAAGAATTTATATGGTAAATACAGCATCTGAAACCAGTGAGACAAAGATGGATTGTTCAGAAAAGAGTGATGGAAAAACTGGGTAGTCTCTGGAGGAGATAAACTTGGCTCCATATTTCACACCATAAGCCAACACATATTTCAAAATGGGTAAAGATCTAAATGCAAAAAAGAATTCAAATAAAACTTCTTTAAGCCCCAGAGTACCATAAGCCAAGTCAAAATTCTATTGACTAAGATAAAGCTCATGTCTCAGGGCAAATCCTAGTATATAAAGAGCTCTGGGAGCTGATACAAAAAAGACCAACAACCTAATAGAAAAATGAGCAGATAGTAAAATAAATAAAAATAGTTCATGATAAATGAAAATTAAAAGATGGCACTTTTCACTTAATCAGATTGGCAAAAATCCTAGTGTTTGTAAAGATACCATGTGTACAAGGCCGTGAGAAAGCAGGCATTGGTACTGCATTGCTCGCGGGTGTGTAAATTGATACAATCTCTATGAAAAGCAATTCGATAGCATGTATCCAAATTTTAAAATGCATCTATCCTTTGACCTAGCAATTCCATTTGGGCTGGGCAAGTCATTAGTCTCTCTGTGCCTGTCACCTTATCTGTAAGAAGTAGATAATTCTACCTCACAGGGTTGTTGTGAGAGTTACATTAGAATGATACACATACAGCACTTAGTACAAAGTGGCTGGCATGAGGGAAGTGCTTCAAAAATATCAGTACTACAGTAAGAGCAGTCATGTGCATTGCACTCTTACCATGTACCACATTACTACTTTGTGCTTGGTGCTTTTTGTGTATTATCTCATTTAGTGCTCCAGTCAATGCTGTGATCACCGGCAGTTAGCCTCTGAGGAGACTGAAGCACAGAGATTATGAGGTGGGTGGTCAAGCAGGATTCAAGCCAGAGCAGATGCCCAAGATGCAGTGCACAGCCAGTCTATTAGGTGCAGTGGTGTGATGAACACTTCAAGGGAGGGTGTCCTCTCCAGGACTAGACATCCAAAAAGAGCTTGAAGAATCCAGGAAGGAGGGCTGGTGGGGTGATTGATGCCCTTGAGGTCCAGCTAAGAAATTTGGACTAGTTAATAATAATAAAAAAAAATAATACAATGAAAGAGCCTCCATCTGTTCCCTGGTGGCTCTAAAGACGGTAAAGAATCTGCCTGCAATGCGGGAGACCCAGGTTCAATCCCTGGGTCTGGAAGATCCGCCTGGGAAAGGAAATGGCTACCACTCCAGTGTTCTTGCCTGGAAAATTCCATGGGCAGAGAAGCCTGGCAGTTTACAGTCCATGGAGTCACACGACTAAGCGACTTTCACTTTAATTTCCATTAAAAACTACATTAATCCATCAAAACTACTCCAGCAAAGTACATTTATTAAAACCAATTGCACACAAAAGGGAAAAGCCAGGAGTCAGAGAAGGGGTGAACTGACAGGAGTGGTTACCCTAGCAAACTGCCTTGAATTTCATACATTTAAAAAAGTAATGATAACGTTTGTCATTTCTTCTTTCACCCCACAACTTCTATTCATTGTAGAAAATATGCAGTCATTAGAATGGCTGATGGGCAGAATACGGGGAGATGCCCCTGTTAAAGCATTCCTGACAATTCCCTCCTTTCTTTCTCTACGTCTTCTAGGTCCACACCAAGAGGCCGACTGATTTTTCCCACGTGTCAGGCAAAGGCCAAGCGACTTGGCCAACACCCTCGCTCGCCCCAGGCCGGTCTCTAGGGGGCGCTGCCGCAGGACCCAGAGGATGCCGGTGCGAAAACGCGTTGGAACTTGGGCTCCGCGGCTTCCCGTAGCCGGCATTTCCAACATGGCGGCTGCCCAAGACGTCCACGTCCGTATCTGTAACCAAGAGATTGTCAAATTCGACCTGGAGGTGAAGGCGCTTATCCAGGTACTAATGCCCGGGATCCCCGCCAGGGTCCAGCAGCCCTCAAGCCAAGCTCAGCTGGCCTTCTGTGAGCTCCGCGGTCTCACTCCCGAGCTTTCCCCACTTGGTCAAGTCCCCTTGGCCACTGGCCCAGCACCCTGCCCACTACCCCAGCACCCTGCCCACTACCCCTCAACTGTCTCGCCCCTTGGCCCCGTCCCCTTCGTCCCCTTGATCGTTGGCCTTTGCATTCCGTCCGACTGCCGTTAGCTCGCCCTCTTCCAGGACACTCCCTCCTCCACCTCCGCTCCTCGCTGGGCTTCCCCTCTGCGGCCCCTCCCCTACATACCTGGCCGTCACCTCACCACCCCCAGCCGGCCTCAGAACATACCTGTCATCCTGCCTGGCCCCGCCTTCTGACCCCGTCCTCCCCATCCTTTAGTAGCGTCCTGTAGGCCATCAGCCTCGCCCCCTGCTGGTCTGATGCCCCGTGGCACCGAAGGCCACCTGGCACAGGAGGTACTGGGTGAAATGAACGTGACCTAGACCGTAGTTGTGATTTTGTAAATGAGGAAGGAGTCTGCCTGAGTAGAAAGCAGATAATGGCAAAACTGGGACGCGGACGATGAAAGTCATCCTAGAGAAAATTCTTGGCGTCTACTTCATTTAACTGATGGGGCGATTGAGATCCTTTGCCTGAGCCAATTAAGGGTAGAAAGTAATAGTGCAGTAAACCAATTGGCACAGGCAAGAGTTGGGAATGTAGAAATAGTTCCTTTAGTTTGTCAGAAAGAAACCAAGAGATGTAAACCTTCCTTTTGGGCAAATCGTTTCCATTTCCAGCAGTGTTACTCAACTTTAGATGCTAAGTAAGAGTCTGCAACTAGCTGTGATAAAAGGTGAAGGAAAGGAAGCTCTCCACGGAAATTAGGTGCAAAATAAACCTGATTAATAGCTTGTTAAATGTTGCATGGAACTGTGATTTAATGAGTAATCCAGAGAACAAGAACAACTTGATACAAACATTTAAACTTTTTGAACTTCACGTTTCCCATGTATAAATTACAGAACATCTGGGCCAATTTTAGAAAAATAAATTTAGGATTCATAAATATGAAGTTGGCTTTTCAGGTGATCTAAATTGCTTCAGCCCCATTTTGCACTCTCTAAGATTCGCTTTCTCCTGAAGAGAACAATTGATTATAGCTAGATTTAGTACATTTCCTTACAGTGTGGCAACTCCTGCTAAGCCCTTTATGTGGGTACCTGGTCATGAAATGGGTAATGTGATGGGGAAACTGAGACACAGAAGCCCAGTAACTTTTTCAGGATTATACATCTGATAAATTGCTACAGTCAGAATTTGAATCCACGTGGTCTGGCTCTAGGGCCTGCTTTTTACCTGGCCCTGGTGATTCTCAATGTCCAGAAACAAATTCTAAATCTACATTTGAACATGTCTGTAAACTGTGTGATTTATAATATTAATAGATGGTTTGTAAAATTAGATCAAGCAATTAATCTTAAAGAGGTTCATCTTGTCATATGCCAAGAATTTAGCATCCTCATTTTTAAGTTGGAAAGACCTAAAGTTATAGTACTCTCTCAGGGGTTCATTCTTGTCAGATATACAAGCTGCTTTCAGTCTTTCATAATGGCTGGGTGGTGTTCTGTTAAACGTCAAGACATAGTAGTTCTTTAGTTCGTTTCTGTTTTTAAGAACTTATTTATTAATTAATTTTTGGTTGCACTGAGTCTTCGTTGCTGTGCATGGGCTTTTACTGATTGTGGCAAGTGGGGGCTACTCTTTGTTGCAATGCATGGGCTTCTCATTGCTGTGGCTTCTCTTGTTCCAGAGCACAGGCTCTAGGACCCACAGGGCTTCAACAGTTGCAGCAGGCAGGCTCAGTAGTTGTGATGTGCGGGCTTAGTTGCTCCACAGCATCGGATTTCCTATCCACTGTACCACCAGGGAAGTCCCACTGTTGTCTTTCTGTTTATGCTTCTGTGTTACTCGCGCAGACTTACTCCAGAGAGGGATGAAAAAAAATGTAAATTATAATGCTTCTGCTTGTGTTACAGAGGTAAACAGCAAAGATTAGGATGAATTGCAGTCAGTAGGTCCAACTTAGTTGTAGTCTAAGCCAACTCTCTCATTGTACAGCTGGTGTCATTTCCTCTCATTGCCTTGAGAAAGGCCCCTTCATCTCTTCAATGTCTCCTAGGATATTCGAGATTGTTCTGGACCATTAAGTGCACTTACCGAACTGAACACTAAAGTGAAAGAGAAGTTTCAGCAACTGCGGCACAGAATACAGGTGAGTGAGTGCAGAGCTGGGATGCTGCACCTGGGTAAAGAAAAGAATGTGAATTGGAGAGGTTTTGCAAATGTATTAAGTTAATGATTTGTTTAAAATCTAGATTCTTTAATGGACTGTAAACTTGATGACAGCAGGACTGTTCCTGATGTTCGCTGCATATCCCTCGTGATGGTACAGATTGGACACCATCGCTGAGTGGAAGAATGGGCGTGTGGGAAGAAGGGAGGGAGGGAGGCAAGGTGGGGGAAATGGAAGTTCTGTCACAGAGAACCAGAGAGAGTTCTAGACAAAAAGAAAGTGAGGTCTGCTGTCCCTCACTGTGGTGGATGGTTGTATCCTGGTGTTTGGTTATTTTGGGCTCTGAGTCTTTCTTTTCAGAAGGCCTTACCTGTGGGGCTTTTGTGCAACCTGGGTTGAACGTAAGTCTCTTCAGAGGTTTTTGCATTTGCTTTTGCCAGGTCTCCTGGGATTACCACAGGTCTGGGAGCACTTTTTATGTTCATTTCTCCTCGTGGAGGTTCTTGAACCACTCAGGAAGGATGAACTTGGACCCTCGATCCATGTTAGGGGAGCTCCATGGTTATAACTGGGGGAGACGTTTATACCCCTCTAGCCGGGCCCCACAACAAAAAAACTCCACAATTTCTCTGTGCTGGTTGACAGACATTTTCCTAGTTCACCTTTTCAATGAGGGTGTATGTATCCCTTTGTGGTCCTGGCTTTGCAATGGTCTCAGTTCCAATTCTCAGCCTCAGGTGGCCAAAGCTTCGTTTTCTTTCCCCACATGGACTTGAAAACCGTGTTTGCCACTCAGTCTAAAATGACATATGTACCAAGATGGAGAGCATGTAGAAACAGGTAGCACTGGCTGTTTCCCTCCTATCTCAGAGGGGGTCAGTAGGCTCCTGTGTTACTGTAGTGTGTTTCCTCTGCCTTTCAGGCATGTCCTGGATTACAGGAACACATCTCCCGCTCCAGGGCAGCCTCACGCCCCTCACAGGAAGACCGCTCTGACGCTTAGTTCCTTTCTCATTGTGAGGTCTTGAGGATGGTCCTTTCTCTCCTTTTACACAGCTGTCTACGTAAAAGGATGTTGTGTATGAACCAGCGTTCCTGAGTCTTCTGTTCTAGGAGGGTTTTCAAGTGCTCTTGCATAACTGATAGAAATTGAAGTGCTTTCCAGTTTTTCATTACCTTTCAAAATCATTTTAACTTAGAGCTGATTTCCTCCCAAAGGAGCTTGAGCAGTCGGCTAAAGAGCAAGACAAAGAGTCAGAGAAGCAAGTTCTGCTCCAAGAAGTGGAGAATCACAAAAAGCAGATGCTCAGGTGGGTGGGGCCTGGCCTCCTGCCAGTGGCCTTCGCTGGGCCGCTTGCTCCCAGAGAGGCTTGTGCCCAAGTTTGCCCAATAAACCTGCCAAAGCTGGGGGGTAAGCAGGGACTGTTGGGTAGGTGGGACTGTGCATAGTTTACAAAAGCATATTTAACATTATGCTGTATTTTATATTTTTTAAAAAGCAAAAAATTTGTTGCTTTTGTAATATAAGGTCCTTTTCAATCTAAAGAGAATTGATAGCAGAAAAAGTCCACCAAAGGTGAACCTACTTAAGACAGACCAACACTTAGAAAATTTTGAATAGGACTTTATCTTAAAAAAAAAAAAAAAAAGAGAGAGACAGAAAAGTGTAAATAAGCTTATGTTAAATAGAATTGAAGTTTTCATTGCAGCTGTATGCTAATCCTTGATTATATAATTGAAGTATATGCTATTTCTTGGCATTAAATTAGGGGACTTTTCCAGCAAAGTCGTCTGACAGCATGAAACAGTGCCTGACCCTTCACATTTGATGTTCACACGACAATCACGAAGAGGGTTGTTACTGCAGAAATGTTTGCGGTCCCCATCAGCTTTTCTAGAGCCTTCTCTTTTGAAGTCCCTGTCCTGTGCCCATCCTCGTGGGGTCTCTCTTCATCTTGTTAACTGGTCTGACTTTGTCACGTCCATATTTGTCTACAGCTTTGTTTCTGATTTGAGTACTGCTCCAGCGTCATCCTTGCTGACAGCAGCTCTGTTTATAACGCCCAGCTGTCAGGAGGACAGAGACTGACAAAGACACGGGCTCGGTGGAGGCTCTGTGAGGAGGGAGGGATGTGTGAGTGGCAACCAGTGACACTTTGGGTCATGGTGGCGTTTGTCTCCCTCGCCGCCGTGGGGGCTCGGTTATAAAGACTGAGTAGAGAGGACTGCTTGTGTAAAATCTCATCAAGTTACACCAGCAGGATCACCTCAGCGTGGGTTTAAAGTTGCGAGTGGCCATTCAGGATGTCTAATCCCAGGGTAGAGGAGAGAAAGCAGTAAATTAATACTTTGGCTTACCTGGATTATGGTGCTCATCACACTGTACAGTAAATATTTTTGTTTGTCTTTCTCCCCAGTAAATATGAGTCCCTGAGGACAGGCTCATTCATCTCTGCATTGCAGGGCCCAGCAGAACACCCTTGTAAACAGTTAAAAATGTAATTAATTCACGTGTGAGCTGGCATCACGGATGCTGGTCAGGCATCAGAGAGCTCATTTGAACATTTTCAGCCTAGAGATGCTATTCAAAACTCCAGCCTGTCAGTTTGTGGACTCTCGTTTGCCTTTTTAAATATCCCGCAGGTTAGCACAGTTGATCTGAGCCAGCTGTGTAGAACTCTAGCGCATGAGTTTGCTTCTCTGAGGAGCCCAGTTAACGCTTTTATAGTCCATCAACAAGGGTCTCACTCTAATGTAAGTTGGTGCAGCCACTATGGACAACAGTATGGAGGTTTCTCAAAAAACTAAAAACAGAGTTACCACATGATTCAGCAATCCCACTCTTGGGTATATATCCAGACAAAACTATAATTCAAAAAGATCCACGTACCTCTATGTTCAAGTAAATAACAGCACTGTTCACAGTAGCCAAGGCATGGAAACAACCTAAGTGTCCATCGACAGATGAATGGATAAACAAGATGTGGTACATGTGTATAACGGAATACTACTCAGCCATAACAAAGACTGAAATAATGCCATTTGCAACAACATGGATGGACCTAGAGATTATCATACTAGCAAATAAGTCAGAAAGACAAATACCATCTGATATGTGGAATCTAAAATACGACACAGTGAACATATCTATGAAACAGATACAGACTTATTCACAGAACAGATCTGTGGTGGCCAAGGAAGAGGGTAAGTGGGGGAGAAGAAGGACTGAAAGTTTGGGATTAGCAGATGCATTAAACTAGTATATATAAGATGGATAAACAGCAAGGTCCTACTGTATAGCACAGGGAACTATATTCGATATCCTGTGATAAACCATAATGGAAAAAATATGAAAAAGAATATACGTATAACCGAGACACTTGGCTTTTCAGCAGAAATTAACACAGCATTATATGTCAACTATATGTCAATGAAATATTTTACACACACATGAAAAAACAAAGACCTCTCCCCCACTCTAACTTCAGGAAACTGTTTACTAATTTGAGTTGTCACAAAGATCAGGTAAAGAATGTGAATAAATCATGTCAGACTGGGCCCTGCTAGTACAATATGTTTGTGTTGTCCACGATTGGTCTGTGGTTTGTAAAGCAGGCGCCCCCAACCCTTGGGCCACAGGCCAGTACCAATCCATGACCTGTTAGGAACCAGGCCACACAGCGTGAGGTGAGTGGTGGGCAACTGAACAAAGTTTCATCTTTATTTACAGCCACTCTCCAACACTCGCATTACCACCTGAGCTCTGCTTCCTGTCTTAGAAGTGGCAGCATTAGATTCTCGTAAGAGCACAAACCCTAACCCTAAAGTCAAGGTGGAGTATCCTGAGATTGCCCCAAAATAGAAGCCAAGTGCACAGTAAATATAATGCACTTGAATCATCCCAAAGCTGTCTTCCACCCCCACTGATCCATGGAAGAATTGTCCTCCACGAAACCAGACCCTGGTGCCAAAAAGACTGGGGACCACTGGTGTAGAGAACAGCAAACCTTGAAGCAATATTGAAGAAAACTGTCTTATACTGATTTTTCTACTTCCTACTGCCTATATTGATCGAGCAGCTAATGGGTCAATAACTGTTGTCCTGGGTACTGGTGATACAAAGATGAACGAGGCATGGTTCTCCAGGAGCAGAACCAAGCCACGCCGCGGGCAGAACAGTAATGTGTAGGAGATAACTTTGAATGGGGCCGCATGCACCCCGCTGGGGAGTTTGGATGTTCCCCTGAAGTGGAACCATTGCAGGCTGTAAACACAGGGATGCTATGACCAGGCTTCTGCCTCTGGCTGCCTTGCGGGGAGAGGGACTGTTATGGGCGGTAGGAGAATGGAAACAGTTTCCGGGGCAACCAAGAAGAGGAAGTGGTGGGAGGGGTGATGGACTCTGGGCTACGCACAGGTGGCCTCCCCATCACTCCCTGGCTGGAAGGAAGACTGCTGTGACTTGAACTGACTGACAGCCTGTCTGCATCAAAAGAAACTCACACACGGCCTTTGTAATTCCAGCAATCAGACCGCGTGGAGGAAGGCTAACGTCACTTGCAAAATTGCTATCGACAACCTAGAGAAAGCAGAACTTCTCCAGGGAGGAGACCTATTCCGGCGAAGGTATGTATCTTCTTGTCTTTCTGGGTTTTGATGACAGAATAGACAGCAGTTGGCAAAGTGCAAAACCTACTGTGGGGAAGCCTCTCTTGTTTTCAGCATAAAATTGATATTTTATAAGTGATTTTTTTTTTAAGTATAAAAGAAATACATTCTTATTTTTAGTAAATCGGTAAAATTAAAATGTGAATCACAAAGTGCAAGTATGAATTGTGCTGTTCACAACTATTTTGATATGTTGCCTCCTTTCATTATTTTTTCTTCCATTTTTTTATAAAGTCAGTATGGTACCATACATTATCTGGTCCCATCACTCCATGGCAAATAGATGGGGAAACAATGGAAACTGTGACAGACTTAATTTTCTTGGGCTCCAAAATCACTGTAGGTGGTGACTGCAGCCATGAAGTTAAAAGACGCTTGGAAGAAAAGCTGTGACCAACCTAGACAACATATTAAAAAGCAGAGACATTACTTTGCTGACAAAGGTGTGTATAGTCAAAGCTATGGTTTTTCCAGTAGTCATGTATGGATGTGAGAGTTGGGCCATAAAGAAGGCTGAGCACCGAAGAACTGATGCTTTTGAACTGTGGTGTTGGAGAAGACTCTTGAGAGTCCCTTGGGCTGCAAGGAGATCCATCCAGTCCATCCTAAAGGAAATCAGTCCTGAATATTCATTGGAAGGACTGATGCTGAAGCTGAAGCTCCAATACTTTGGCCACCTGATGTGAAGAGCTGACTCATTGGAAAAGACCCTGATGCTGGCAAAGATTGAAGGCAGGAGGAGAAAGGGATGACAGAGGATGAGATGGTTGGATGGCATCACCGACTCAATGGACATGAGTTTGAGCAAGCTCCGGGAGATGGTGATGGACAGGGAAGCTGGTGTGCTGCCATCCATGTGGTCGCAAAGAGTTGGACACGACTCAGCGACTGAACTGAACTGAACATTAAATGTCGTCAGTCTCCTAGTCTTCACTTAGTATTATTGCACAAAGACTTGCCTGTTTTTTTAAAAAGCTCTTTAAACAAAATTTTAATAGTACATAGTATGCCCTTATGTTAACTAATCCCCTGCTTGTGTTTTTTGTATTTCTAGTTGTGTCAGTATTATTAGTAACACGTAAGGGCACACGTCAGTACATAAAGCTTTGTCCACATTCTGTGTGTTTCCTTTGAAGAGATTTGAGATTATTGGGTCAAAGGCATGAACGTTGCTAGGGCTCCTCATACATACCGCCAGCTGGCTCTCAGAAGGCAGCGCCGGTGGACGTTCCTACCAGCGGTCTTCAAGTACGTGCTCTCGGCATGCCCTTGCCACCGTTGGTGTGTGCTGAGTCGCTCAGTTGTGTCAGACTCTTTGTGACCCCATGGACTGTAGCCTGCCAGACTCCTCTGTCCATGAAATTTCCCAGGCAAGAATACTAGAGTGGGTTGCCATTTCCTCCTTGAGGGGACCTTCTCAATCCAGGGATCAAACCCACTCTTCCCGAGTCTCCTGCATTGCAGGTGTATTCTTTACCACTGAGCCATCAGGGGAAGTCCTTTGCCACCATTAAGTATGACCATTTAAAAAATATGTACTGATTCGATAGATTAAAAAATGGGATCTTGTTTGAATCTGGGGCTTTCTTGAGCTGAACTTTTGTTGACATTCCTCCTCCCACTCTGTACTCCTAGGAAAACTGCCAAAGAGAGCCTGGCCCAGACATCCAGCGCCATCACAGAGAGCCTCATGGGGATCAGCAGGATGATGTCCCAGCAGGTCCAGCAGAGCGAGGAAGCCATGCAGACGCTGGGTAAGGTCAGGCCAGGCCTGCAGTGGGAAGCTGCTGCCGGGCTCTGGGGCCTTTACCCCTGGGCTCCTTGGCCTCTGCCCACACCTGCCCCACATTTACTGATCTGTGGGGCTTCTCACTTCTTTGACAGCTTGGTGTTACCCAGTTGGGATGCACTGCTCTCATTTCCCTTTTTGGTTTTTATAGTTGTACTGAAAGATCCACACACCCCATCAAAATGTTCGGAAGAACTCCCAGGCTCTCCTGGGGAGTGGGTGCCAAAAGGCCTGGAGAAGGGGCTTGGGAGTCTGTTTTTCATCTCGGGCTCTGGGGACCCTTCTGGCCAGGCAGAGAGATGGTCATTATTGGCTGCCAGCTGGTCTACTAGGACGTCAGCTTACAATAGTGCTCCCCAATGTTATTTTTACTGTGAGCTCCTTTTATTTGTATATTTATATATATGTTTTTTTACTTTTTGGCTGTACTATGTAGCATGCGGGATCCTAGTTTCCCTACTGGGAATTGAACTCATGCCCCTTGCAGTGGAAGCGTGGAGTCTTACCCACTGGACAACCAGGGAAGTCCTGTGAGCTCCTTTTGAAAGATACAGTCAGAGGCTAAGCTTCTTGAGACCATCTGGTTCTCCCCAGCAGCTTTCCCAGGATCCTCCCTATAGGAAAACAGAGGAAGACTGTTCACTCTGAGATACCTTTGGAGGATTCACACAGAGAGAAAAGTAGAGAGCCTGGTACATGAGCCCCAGGAATCATCACCCAGCTGCAGCAGTGGTCAGCTCCTGGCCAGTCTTTCAAGTCTGGCCTCACTCTGCCCCCATCTTGATTACTTTGAAGCAAATCTCAGGCGTCATCCGTATAAATACTTCCATATATCTTTCTAAAAGATAAGAGACTTTTGAAACAAGAAACAAAACACCATAATACCATCATCACCCCTAAAAATTATCTGCAATTTTGAACCACTCTGTTTTTTTTATTCCCAGTGCACTATCCTAACAGGCAGAAGCAAAAAGAAAATCAGAGAGCTTGTCCCCGAGGTCACTGCCTGTGTTTGAAACTTATCTGGGCATTTAGGCTCAGAACCAGCTGGTCACCTCCTCTGAGTGTGCACTGGGGCCATGGCCCGAGGAGAATGTGAGAGGGAGGAACCCGCCTGGCCTTGGAATCCAGGCTTTTCTGCTCTGGTGTTAGTAACAGGCACCCACCCCCAGCATGTAGATCAGAAACTGACCATATGTTTACGTGGTGAGAAGGGTGCACAGATCCTGATGGTTTCTGGGGTGTTGAGGGTTTTGGGGGCACACGTTATAGGCGAGATGGACATCGAAGAAAGAAAAATGGTTATTAATCCTTGCCTTATGACTCATAAATTCAGCTTGATTTAAAAATCTATTAGGACTGCAGTTGTTTTTTTTTTTTTAAGCCCATTAAGGATATGATGGCTGGAATTTGCTGCAAAATTGTAGGGGGCCAGAATTGTATGGGGGTCTTGAGGGAGAGGATTACCAGGGAGTTGATGGTTCTTGGGTATGGGCAATGGCACGTGGCATTTCATGATTCTATTCTGTCTGCTTTTGTGATGGTTCAAGTTCTCTGTAAAGAAAGTTTACAAGGAAAAGCCAGTTAGATTTTTACTTCAGAGAGTCAGGTTTTCAGCATGGCAGCAGGCAGGGAGAAAGAGGAATGAGAGGGACTTGTTATATGAGTGTTTGTTTTTACCCCTCTGTGTTTTTCAAGCTACTGCTCTATTTCCTCTGGTAATTTATTTGCTTACTAACTTGTAATTTTGTAAAAAGGTAATATAAATTACATAGTTAAGGGAAAAACCCTCCAGGTCAGCACTGTCCCATAGAAACATCATGGGAGCCACATACTTAAAATTTTCATTAGGCACATTAAAAAAAATAAAAACAAATGTATGAAATGAATTGTAATAATATATTTAACTATTTCAATATGCAATTCATAGTGAATATTATTGAGAGAGTTCACATTCCTTTTTTTTCACACCTGTAGGGACATCGCAGTTTGGATTGGGCACATTTGACGCCCTCAGGGGCCGCGTGACTTGCGGTCAGCACCAGGCTGCACAGCCCTGGACGGCACAGGCGGGAGACGGCTCTGCCTTCAGACCTCCCCTGCCCCTGCCCTCCAGGCCTGCTCCCCAGAGGCGCCCACTGCTACCAGCTTCTCTCGCAGCCTTCTGAGATTCTCCAGCGTGCATAGCACAAACAGGTGTTATTTATCCCCGCCTTTGTTACATAAATGGAAACATCTCACATACTGTTCTTCACACCCCGCCTTCTCACTTGACAACGCTTCACTCTGGGGATGTTCTGATGATGCCCTGTTAGGCTTTATAGAGGAATCTTTCCAGGTAAGCCTTCTTCCCCAAGTGTCAGGCCTAGTAACCGGCACTCCAGTTCCTTTGACATGTGGGTACAATGAGCCTGGAGGGACTTGTGCCTCTTCGTAGGTTTCACAGGGGCTGGAGCACAGGCATCATGTGTTTAGCACCACATCCAGTGTCCCAGGACTGAAGGACCGGCTTGTATGAGGGCGTGTGGCAGGGCCCAGGACACCCCAGCTCTTTCACAATCCCGCAAAGGGCAGATCTGACCAGCAGGCATCCTGGCAGGGTGCACCTTGCAGGTGGAAAGTCCTGTCCCCACAGAGACCTCACAGTGCCTGTCCACGGTCACCTGGGTTGGTTTTGTGACCACTGGTTCTTCTCAGCAGTGCTTGCCTCCTTCAGAAAGTGGAGGTTGGTGGTGAGGAAAGGAACCGTTTTCTGCCCTTTTCCCTGTTGATGTCCATGTGGGGAGGACTCCTAGTTATGGCCCTGTGACAATGTGTGTGAGCAAACCTCATTCCTCTGTGAGCTGGATGGAACCCAGGGAGGTGCCTCTCCTTGCCCTGTCCTTGTTCTGTGCTCCTCCGCGTTGCCTGTCTCCACCTCTTTTGTTCTGGCTCACGGGAACTTGCTCCCGAGCGCGGTGTCATCCCGGCAACCCAGCCAACAGGGTCTCTGGCTTTGGTGCCGTACGGTTTCTGAGTCATGCTCCCTCCCTCTTATTTCAGTTAATTCTTCACGGACTATCCTGGATGCAAATGAAGAATTCAAATCCATGTCGGGGACCATCCAGTTGGGACGGAAGCTCATCACAAAATACAATCGCCGAGAGCTGACAGACAAGCTTCTCATTTTCCTCGCGCTGGCCCTCTTTCTGGCTACAGTCCTCTATATTTTGAAAAAACGGCTCTTTCCGTTTTTGTGAGATCTGAGAGCTGCCAGCTTCTGCCCTCGGAACTCTGGTGTCAGGATCTGGCTGCACTCCTGAGCTCTGGCCCCAGCCTGCTTCAGGTGCCCAGCAGGTGAGATGGGGACACAGCCCCGCGGGTTTCTGCAGGCGGCTGGTGTGACGGGCTGAGCAGAGTACCAGGAGGGAGCCTGTCATCGGGACACCTGCAGGGACGCCGGGAGCCCTCACGCGCTGTGGTGGCGATCACTTGGGACCCGGGCCAGCCTCCAGGATTTGATGTCCCTCCCATGTCCTCCTGCCCCTGCAGCCTTAATGCCAGATCTGGAGGAGGGAAGAGAAGGGGAGGAGGAGGAGGACGAAAACACATCCATTCCTTGAATAAAGCTGACTGTATTTAATAGCATGAAATGCATTTGGTTTTCTAAGACATTCTTCTGGGAATTCGTGTGCCTGTTCTTGATGTCCAGCTATCTAGAACTTGAACTCAGATCATCAGTTTGTTCGCTCAACAAAGAATTATTAAGCAGCAGCCACACAGAAGCAGAGTGTTGTAGAGGCTGCCATGGTCCCTCAACGGGCAAGACAAACAGGATCCCGCAGGCTCTCGGGGAGGAGGGTGCACCTCCTGCTGGCCACGGCTCTCACCAGTGTCTGAAGAGGCCAAGGCAGACACGCTCTCTGCATGCAGTGGCTGTGGGTGCACGGTCTCAGGGGCTGGCCCGCACCTTTCTCTCCGAGGTCCAGGGCTAAATATAACCCAGAGAGTGAAGCTAGTGATAAGCTGGGGCCTGTCTGGGCCTGAGTTCTGTTGAAACCTGGCGGGTAGCACGGCCCAAGCTAGGCCCGGCTGGGAGATGTTAGTGTCTCCTTGTGCTAAAGGCCTGGCTGACCTCGCCCACAAAATCCCAGCCTCCCCCCCTATTTATAGCCCCAGAGGCCCTGGGAGGGTAATGTGGGGGCAGAGGAGAAAGTGGAAAGAACGTGTGGATTTGACCCTTAGTTAAAAGAGTTAGTTTTGAGTCTTGGTTCTGCTGCTAAGAAACCACATGACCATGGCAAGTTACCTTATGTCACTGAGCCTCAACTTCCCTAGCTGTGCAGTGGGGCTGAGGGTCTGTATACAGGTGCCTGTGGAGTCCACTTGAGAATCACACAAGAATGCAGAGTAGCAAGTGCTGCTTCTGTCTGACTGAGCCACGGGCTTCACAAATGCAGCCACCGTCAGGCCTCCAGGCCCTGAGGTTTCCTGAAGCAAACAGCTAGGTTCTCCAGGGGAGGCTGGCCTGGGCATTGGAAGTTCTATTTCAATCTGTTTGAGCAGAGGGTATCAACGTACAGGCCTCTGTTATGAAGTGTCAGATCATCCTGGGACCAAGTTATGAGACTGGCTGCACACCTCAGACTGACTAGTGTACTGAGTGGGTTCTGAGTTACAGTGTGTGCACGCAGTTTATATATATCGTCCTTAAACAGCTCCTGGCCCAGAAGCCGCTCATTGTAAGCTCTGCACGCGTGTGTCTTATTTATAGTCAAATTAAAGCTGAGACTAAAGCACAGATGGGAAATTCCCACTCAGATTCCAGCTGTAAGTGCAGCAGATGGATGTGATCATTTTAGGATTGTCTTGTCTTAACGTTTTTCTTTACTACTTCCCACTAATTGTCAACATCCTCTTCACAATATGTAAATGTGTGGGCTCTGTACTCCCTAAAATTCTGCCTTTGATACTTTATTCCTCTTCTTCTTGCCTCCTTCTGAAAACAGGGTTGGATTTGACCCAGTTTGAAACGTCTTAGATAGCATGTCTTGCCACCCC
This sequence comes from Okapia johnstoni, assembly GCA_024291935.2. Classification (NCBI taxonomy): domain Eukaryota; kingdom Metazoa; phylum Chordata; class Mammalia; order Artiodactyla; family Giraffidae; genus Okapia; species Okapia johnstoni. Next base: position 48,925,675 of record CM044313.1, read on the forward strand.
CATCAGCCAGCCGAGTCCTAACTTGTGCCCGTTGGGGCTGGCCGTGCGGGAAGCCTCATCTCCATGCTCAACCAGGAGGGGGCAGTGCTCACATTTCACGCTTATGGTCTTTCTGTGGACTATTTCCATTCATCCAAATGAAATGTTATTATATACTTATTTTTAAACAATCGTGCAAATGTACAAAGTTCACCTGTATAGTTTTTGGAAGACATTTCATGAATGACCTTAAGTCACTTTTTTATTTTTATTTTTTTTTAATTAAAAAACTTAACACCAAAAACAGTTTGTATTGGGGTATAGACGATTAACAATGTTGTGATAGTTTCAGGTGAACAGCAAAGGGACTCAGCCATACATATACATGTATCCATTCTCCCCCAAACCCACCTCCCATCCAGACTGGCACATAATATTGAGCAGTTCCATGTGCTACACAACGGATCTTTGTTGGTTATCCACTTTAAATACAGCAGTGTGTACATGACCTTCCCGAAGTCCTCAACTATCCCTTCCCTCTGACAACCATAAGTTAAACAGTAAGGCAAGCTTATATTTATCTTGCTGAGCCGACAGTCATGGTATTAAAAGTGTTAGAACAATCTTCAAGGGATCGTTTATTCAGGTATTTACTGAACAGCTACTTTGTCCCTGGCCCTGTGTTAGGGGTATTCAGTGAGCAAAGATTCCCTGCCATCTTGGAGCTTGTAGCATGGGGTTGCCAAGGGGAGAGGGGAGGGGGGACAAACGAGGGGCATAGGATTAACATACAAACTGCTGTGTGTAAAGTAGATCAACAAGGATATATTGTATAGCACAGAGAATTATAGCCATTATCTTGTCATAACTTAAAATGGAGTATAATCTGTAAAAATACTGAATCACTATGCTGTATACCTGAAATAATATTAATACCTGAATATACTTCAATAAAAAAATAAACATACTAGATAAGTCATTCATTGTGTTAGAAAATAAGTGTTTTGGGAAATGTGGCACTAGCTAATGGAGATTTGGAAAGCGGGGAGGGAGGGAAGGTTTGCAGTATTAAGTAAGGGGGTCACAGTTGCCTCACTGAGGAGGCAAGGTTTGAGCAGAGTGAACAGCTGGGGGAAGAAGGCACCACTCAGGGACCATCTAGAGCAAAGGACTACAGTAAGAGCATCTGTGACATTGTGATTTTTAATAAGATACAGAATATACTCAATATATTGAATATCTTCATCATGTTCCTGGCACAGAACTCCTAAAAGCATAGGAATTTGTTCTGAAGGAAAGTGATAAAATCGTCTTTTGTTATGTTCATAAGGTGACTTGGGAAAGCACTTAGAATGGCTTTGGTTGCCAAGGAAACAATCACATGATTAGCTGGTTGGCACTCTCAGCCCCACCCCTGACCTTTAAGGATGGGAAAGGAGCTGGGCATTGAGTTCAGTCACTCGTTTTAATCAACCATGACTATGTAATGAAGCCTCCATGAAACCCAGAAGGGTGGGGTTCAGAGAGCTTCTGGGTTGGTGAGCATCTGGAGACTGCGGGGAGTCTCCCCCGCACTTGGGGAGAGCAGGGACACGCCACTTCTTGGGTACACCTAGGCCTTTGCATCTCTTCCATCTGGAAGTTCCTGAGTTACATCCTTTTATAATAAACTGGTGCTGCTCTTGTAAATTAAATGTTTCTCTGAGTTCTGTGAGCCACACTAACAAACTAATCAGACCCAAGGAAGAGGGGTTCATGGGAACCTCCCATCTATAGCCTGTTGGTCAGAAGCACAGGTGACAAACTGGACTTGGGGTCGGAGTCAAGGTGGGGGTGGTGAAATGGGGCTGGGAGGAGTCCCAGAGGACTTAATATGGGAGATCTGATGCTATTTCCGGGTGAAAAAAAAAAGGGAATGTGTTAGTTGCTCAGTTGTTAGTTGTTGACTCTTTGCAACTCTATGGACTGTAGCCCTCCAGGCTCCTCTGTCCATGAAATTCTCCAGGCAAGATTAATGGAGTGGGTAGCCATTCCCTTCTCCAGGGGATCTTCCTGACCCAGGGATCAAATCCAGGTCTCCTGCATTGCAGGTGAATTCTTTACCTTCTGATCCACTAGGGAAGCCCATCTCCAGATAGATACTGTTACAATTGAGTTGGGTCATAGACACCCAGCTGATGTTGGAGAATTGCTTGATCTGGGGGGAAAAAAAATTGGACCATGACTGGCAACCGTGGGGACTAGCAAGGAAGTCAGCATGGTTAGAACAGAGAGTGAGAGGGACAGGAGTAATAGGTGGTCAAAGAGACAGTGGGAGACTAAATCATGCCTGCTTTGTAGGTCACCAGAAGGGTTGGCCTTCTGCTCTAAAGGTCATGGGGAGCCATCATGGGGCTTGGAGCAGAGGAGTGGCTTCATATGACTTATGTGTTGATAACAAAATGAAAGGGATACTGAGGACTTCCCTGGCGGTCCAGTGGCTAAGACTCTGAGATCCCGATGCAAGGGGGCCTTGGATCCCAGATAAGGGAGCTAGATCCTACATGCTGCAAATAACAGTTCACATGCCACAACTATAGATCCCGCATGCTACAACAAAGATTGAAGATCCCGTGTGCTGCAACTAGGACCTTGCAACCAAATAAATAAAATTTTAAATGTTTGTTTTAAAAAAAAAGTGAAGGGGACACGGTCAGAGCAGGGAGACCAGTTAGGCGGCCGGCGGCAGCCAGCCTGGTGGCAGTGATAGTGGCTTGCACCTGGCTGATAGCAGCAGAGGAGGCGAGAGGCGGCCACATTCTGGATGTATTTTGAAGGTAGAACCAACCCAGCTGAACAGGGTTTCCTGAAGGAATGGATATCATTTTTGCAGGAAGGAGAGCAAAGAACTGTGAGATTTTGGTCCTGAGTAACCAAAGGAGGAAGGCAGTCAGGAGCTGGGTTTTGGACACGTTGAGATGTGTCAATGAAACCGTTTGTCTCAAATTGGGACTTGAACACATGTTCTGGGACTCGAACCCAGTCAAAACCCAGTTTGGGACTCTGACCCCTGTGGCTGGGACTCGAACCCAGCCAAAACCCACAGTACATGGTTTCAGGGCCTAATAAAGCTCATGTTCTTGATGTCTCATCATAGAAAGAATTCAGTGAGGGACAAAGTGATGGGTAAGGAGTGTATTTATTCAGATTCGGAGAGAAGCACACTCCACAGCACCCTCTATACAGAGGGTGACAGCCCCGCAAAACGTGGTGTGGTTAGTTTTTATAGGCTGGCTAATTTCATACGCTAATGAGTTGGAGGGTTATTCCGACTGTTTTGGAGAAGGGGTGGAGACTTCCAGGATTTGGGCCACCACCCACTCCTCCGTCTCTTGACAGTGCCTTAGAACTGTCATGGCACCTCTGGGTGTGTCGTTTACTTGCTGACTGAGGATCAAGGTCTAGGCTTGTCTGCCATCTTGGTCCCATTTGATTCTAATCAGTTTATGTTGTGTCCTTGGACTAGGTCATTCTTTCAAAAGTTGGCCCTACATAAAGACACCCAGGTCAAGGTGACAGATGGCAGGTTTGGAAATCTTCCATTTGGAAATCTCTGGCACACAGAATTTAAAGCCATGAGGTTGGATGAAATCACCCAGAGACCTGAGTATAGACAGAGATGAAATAAGGATGAAGAGAAAAGAGGAATCAGGAAACAGGGACTAACAGAGATGACCAGAGACAGAGGAGGTGCTCTGACCAGCTAGATTTCTCGGAGTCTAACTATTCCTTTAATCCCCCAAACAAGAGATTTTCCGACCTTCAAGAATCTGTATTTTCATCATTATCTCCATTGTTGTTGTCATTGTTGTGGTCAACATCATCCAAAGCATCTAATGTTTCTTGAGCTCCCCATGTGTGTTAGGCACCTGAGGACTGCATAGGAATGGAGGCCCTGCCCTTCAGGACAATACAGAATGACAATGAAGCCTGTGTCCTAGGTACTGGTTGGGGCGGACCTGTGCAGGCTGAGGGCATCCCTCTGGAAAAGACATGAAAGAGTTTGTTTCCCTCTTGAGCCATTGCTTTGTCTTTCTCTTTTCTGCCAGACTTCTGTGACATGTCTCCTCAGCTCCCACTCGCCAAGCTCCTTCAATCTGTCTTCTATTATGAAGAATTGATGCTTTTGAGCTGTGGTGTTGGAGAAGACTCTTCAGAGTCCCTTGGACAGCAAGGAGATCCAAGGAGTCCATCCTAAAGGAAATCAGTCCTGAATATTCATTGGAAGGATTGATGTGGAAGCTGAAACTCCAATAGTTTGGCCACCTGATGTGAAGAACTGACTTATTTGAAACGACCCTGATGCTGGGAAAGATTGAAGGCGGGAGGAGAAGGGGATGACAGAGGATGAGATGATTGGATGGCATCACCAACTCAATGGACATGAGTTTGAGTAAACTCTGGGAGTTGGTTATGGACAGGGAGGCAGTCCATGGGGTCGCAAAGAGTCGGACTCGACTGAGTGACTGAATTGAACTGAACTGATTACCATCATTCTCCCCAAAACAAGCTTTGCTAAGGTCATCAGTTATTTCCAGGCTGGTGGTCTGAAGGCGTCGCCCCACCTACCTCCTCAGCATTGACCAGCGCTCCTTGCATCTTCCCAGAAACCTCTCGCCTCTGTGACACACCCCCTCTCTGTTTTCCTCTTGCCTCCTTGGCCACTTCTGCCTCCTCTTGCTTTATCTTCTATTCAGCCTAAAATGCTTGCTTAGATCTTCCTCACTCTCGCGGTCTACCTATTCTCAAAGGCAAGGTCATCCATCCATGTCCTCGGAGCTGTCACTACCATCTAGAGGATCATCATCAAGAATTCCAAAACTAGACTATGAAAAAGAGTATGTATATGTGTACAGCAGAAATTAAAACAACATTGCAAACCAACTTCGACAAAGTAAAACTTTAAAAATAGTATAGCACAGGGAACTATATTCAGTATCCTGTGATTAACCCATAATGGAAAGGAATATGAAAAAGAATATATGTGTAACTGAGTCACTTGGCTGTACAGCAGAAATGAATACATTGGAAATCAACTACACTTCAATAAAATACATTTTTTATAACTTTTAATAAATAAGATTCAAAAGTAGAAAAAAGTTTTCAAAGTTTTCTCTTGGCTCAGGTGAGCTCTGGACCCTGTTACCTTCATTCAAATGTCCCTGAGACCCCTCCACCTGGGCCCAGCCCTGACGTCGCCCTCCCAGCACAGCCTGGCTTTCTCTAGGTTTCCCTGTGTTCCCTGACACCCTCCCACTTCCCCTTCCGGTTCCTTTTCCCTCAGCAAGCGCCTCTCCAGAACATTTCTTCCCACTAGCCCAGGAGATGGGACTTTAATTCAACAGGCACAAGTCCCCATGACTCTGAAAGTCTGCCTCCATCCATTGTGTGAGTGAGCTTAGGGGGTCAAAAAGGCCCTGCTGGAGGCAGTCTGGCAGGGTGGCTCAATTTGGCAATGCTTCTAAGGAAAACAGATGTTTTTAAAAAGATAGTAACATGTAAAATAAGCTCTGTTTTCTTCCTTGGCTATGGTGGTCTCCGCTGGGGCCCGGCCTGAGGGTTTGTCCAAACTTGTGTTTCTTCCCTCAGCAAGGGGCAGAATAAAAATAGCTGGGGGCTAATCTAAGAGATACCAGGCGGGAGTCTCAGCCATGCTGTCGGGAATGAAGGGCTGAAGGCTGGGGTGAGGGGAGGTGGGTGTTATCGCCCCCCTTCTCAGTGCCCAGCAGCAAAGCCCCAGGGCCTGTGGCATTGGTCAGTGCACCACAGTGGGTGGTGGTCGGAAGTGCCGCCTTTGGGAGAGTCGCACTCGCCCCTCTGTTGTCTCAGAGGGACAGCCCACAGCACTGACTTCTCTTAGGGGCACTGGGAGGATGAAAAGACAAAACTCAGGCCAAGAGCTCACACCATAACCTCAATGGCCACTGCATCCACTCCCTTTTCTCTTTGGGACTTTTTTTGGGGGGAAACAGTGCTTAGGCCAAGAGGAGAATGCTGGGATTGGCAGGGAATCAGGACCAGGGATGGAGCAGATTTTCTCAAATGGCCAAGGGCTGAGAGTGGGACAGAGCAGACCAGGACAAATTTGTCATCTTTCCTAATCCATCTAAAAAACAAAAGTCCATGGGTAGAATTAACTCAGTGTAAAATGTTCTTCTTTTTTATTATTAAGTCTTTGCTCTTCCCCTCCTACCCCAAGTTTTTTTTTTTTTCTTTTTTTGCCCTGGATGAAATGAATCCATAGAATAGCCAGTGAATATGGGCTGAAAATGGAGGAAATGGCCCAACAGTTTTAATCTGACAGCTTGACCGGTATGAAAAACAAGAGTGCTTCTGACAGAAGTGTTACCACTTCTCAGAAGGGTGTTCCTGGTTAGCACTCCATAGCACCTTCAGGGCATTCTCTGCCTCCACCTGAACAGGTTTCGAAACCAGGGGATCAGAGGACTAAGGAGGTGTGACTCATTAGACTCTGCAAGCTCTAACTGCCTTCCCGAATGACCTCATTCCCCCAGTCGATTCCAGAATCTTCCTGCATGTGAACGCTGGCTACAATCTTCCGGGTGCTGAGGACTGAAGGGTAGGATTCCACCTGCCTTCCAGAGCCTGCAGCCTATCGGAGACAGAGCTGGAGACAGACAGAGTAGAGGGTGCTGAGTGTCCTAGAAGGGGCCGCCGAAACCCTGGGAGCCCAAAGTGACAACTCTTAGACTGCTTAGAAACAGCAAATGGTAGTCAAAATAAAATTAATGGTAAGCAATTATAATGAGATCCAAAAACTTACTGACTGCTTACTTATTTTTTCACTTAATCCAGGAAGTCTACAAGGTAGGTAGTGTTATCATAGCTGAGGCAATTAAGACCCAGAAAGGACCAGAAACGTCCAGATCACACAGCTAGGAACTGACGAATCTAGGGTTCAAATCAGGCAGTTGGGCTTCAGGGCCTCTGGAATTCTCTCAACAGCAAGAATAAGGGAGGCCAAACAATAGGGGCAGAGGGTCCAGCCGCTCTGTCTTGATGCTGACCCCACCCAGCAACCACAGAGATTTAAAGGGAAGAGTGGAGGCGGAGAGGTTGAGGGGTGAGGATGCCTGCTGACCTGGGGTTGGCGAGGGGCGTTTAGGAGCAGGGCAGTCACCTAAGCATTGCTTAGGTGGGAATTCACTGGCTCATGAAACGTGGAGAGTGGCTTTAATCACACCTGGATTCAGGTGCTCTAATTACAACGTTAGGAACTCATCTCCCTTCATCTCCCTGTTTCTCTCCAGGTTGGCTTTATTCTCAAGGGGACTTGCCTGAGGTGGCAAGTCTCCCTCTTCCTCCACAGGCAGCTTCAGACTTCCACCCTCTTAGCTTGGAACCCCAGAAGAGAGGGCCTTTTCTCTAAGAGTTCCTGAAAATCCCTGGGTTGGTCCCTGTTCTCATTCTAGATGTCCCGACTGGTCAGGCCCAGCACAGGGGTAGAGACAACCTGCTTCCACCAACCACAGAATGGAAGGCAGGAGGGGTTGGTTCCCACCAGGAAATCGTGGGGCTGCTATCAGAAGGGGTAGCTAGTGCGGGGCGGATTCCAAACCTTGGGATGTAGTGATGGGGTGCATCTGAGTGTTCAACCACCCAAGGGCTGGCCCTTTCCAGATTCCCTTAGCTTAGGAGTTGCACCCCAATTAGTGAAGGCTGTCTGTGGGATATTTCTTGTCGGAGGAGGCATACTTTTGTCAGAGTGGAGTTTCATATTATGAAAGCAATACAAGATATGCCACTTGCAGGACAACTAGTAAGTATGTTTAATCAGGGGAGCCTCCCTGATGGCTCAGCAGGTAAAGAGACTGCCTGCGATGCAGGAGACATAGGTTCGATTCCTGGGTCGGGAAGATCCCTTCCAGGAGGAAATGGCAACCCAGAGGAACCTGGTGGGGCTACAATCCAGAGGGTTGCAAAGAGTTGGACAATGACTGAGTGACTGAGCACATATTTAATCAGAACAAAATTCTCCCCTCAAATATAGGAAGAAGTGATAATCCCATCTAGAGAGACTTGCCATTAACATTTGGGAGTACATTATTGAGTATTTTTTCTTTTCTATTTTCTCAAAAATATATTAATTCAGATTGTATGAACTGTTGTGTTTTTTTTTACTTTAAAAACAGTTTTACTGAGATGAAATTGATAATTAATGGACTGCACGTAATTAAACTGTATAATTGAGTTTTGACATATGATACAATTACAACCAAGGTGATAAGCATATCCATTACCCCCAGAAGTGTTCTGGTGACCCTTTGTGGCCAATTTGCCCTCACCGTTCCTCCACCACTCCTGCATTTTCTGCAGGTAGCCGCTAACCTGCTTTCTATCGCTATGGAATAGTGGATCATATACTATTTTGGGAGTGTGGCTCCTTTCACTTAGTGTAACTATTGGCTTCCTTCACTCAGTATAAGTATTTTGAGATTCACTTGTGCTGTTGAATGATCAATTGTCCATCCCTTTTTGTTGCTGAGTAGTATTTCATCATGTGAGTATATCACAGTTTGTTTGTCCAAACTGAATAATGAGCATTAGAGTTATTTCCAGTTTTTGCCATAACAAGTAAAGTTGATATAAACTTTTGTGTAGAAGTCTCCATATACACTTATGCTTTCATTTGTATGTAGTGAAATACCTAGGAAAGCATTGGTTGGATCATATAAGTGTATGTTTACATTTTTTTTAAAATAAATTTATTTATTTTAATTGGAGGCTAATTACTTTACAATATTGTAGTGGCTTTGCCATACATTGACATGAATATGTTTACATTGTTAAGGAATTGTCAAACTGTTTTCAAAGTGTTTGCCCCATTTTACATTCCCACCAGCTGTGTGAGTGAATTCCAGTTGTTCTATGTCATTACCCGCTTTGTATGGTCAACCTTTTAAACATGAGCCATTCTGGTAGGTGTGTGACAGTATTTATTGTGGCTTTAATTTGTATTTCCCTAATGACTAATGGTGTTATATGCTTATTTGCCATCTGAATATCTTCTTTGGTGAAGTGTTTACTCAAATATTTTGCCTATTTTTTAATTAGGTTGTTTGTTTTCTTACTGTTGAGTTGTAAAAGTTGAATATTTGTTGAGTATAATCTTACATTCAGCCAAAAGTTCGTTAGTTAATACACAATCACTGACATCAGCTGCTTATATCTCCTTCAAGAAATGTGCTAATATATCATTCACAAATTTGGGCTTATATTCAGCGTGGATGCAGCAGTATCTGCCAGCATCCATGCTAACTGGATGGTACCCTCAGTTCAGTCACTCAGTCATGTCAGACTCTTTGTAACTCCATGGACTGTAGCACCCCAGGCTCCTCTGTCCTCCACTCTCTCCTGGAGTTTGCTCAGATTCATGTCTAGTAAGTAGGTGATCCTATCTAACCATCTCATCTTCTGCCACCCTCTTCTCCTTTTGCCTTTAAATCTTTCCGAGCATCAGGGTCTTTTCCAATGAGTTGACTGTTCACATCAGGTGGTCAAAGTATTGGAACTTCAGCCTCAGCAACAGTCCTTCCAATGAATATGCAGGATTGATTTCCTTTAGGATTGACTGGTTTGATCTCTTTGCAGTCCAAGGAACTCTCAAGAGTCTTCTCCAGCACCACAATTTTATCTGCTCTATCAATTGCTAAATATTTTAAATATTGTCCCTGTTCCCTGTACTCAAGTATATTTGTGTGTCTATGTGTATGTATATATGTACACATGTGTATATAAAATTGTACAAGTGGAAGAATCCTATGCACAGTTTTGCACCTATATAGTGCATCTTAGGATCCTTCCATTTCCATTGTCATAGAGCTGCCCCATTCTTTCAAATGGCTCTGTGGCACGCCACTGTGGGGCCACACTGCAAATGATTCACTCTGTTCTCTGTTAATGGACTTGGAGATTTTATCTGGTACATAATTTTTTGTGATTGCATCATACTCCGTGATACATTTAATCCATCCCATAGTTCAAATGGTATCTCAGGTATTAACTTTCCCCCTGCAATAGAGCTTGGTTAATATTTTTATTAACATACATCCTTTTTTAAAATCCTACATTTTTATTAGCATACATCCTTTCTTCCTGGCTAGGTTATGTAATCAGGCTGTTTGCTAGCATTGGTGCTTGTGAGCATTCACCATCCAGCAAATACCTCTGGGGTTCACAGTCAGGCACCTCATGCATTGTACTAATAATATGGACCCGCAGCCTGATGTGTGGAAAGGGGAGATGAAGTTATAGTCAAAAGCTCATATGGTAAGTCTTGGCTTTGACATTTATTTTTTTTTTACAGCTTTATTTAGATATAATTCACAAATTGTACAATTTATCACTTCAAGTGAACAATCCAATGGTTTTAGTACCAATATATTCACAGGTATGTGCAAATATCACATACCTGTGATATTTTAGAACATTTTGTCACCTCAATGAGAAACTCAGTACCTGTTGGCAATGACTCCTCTGTTCCCCAATCCCACCCCCAGCCCTAAATAGCCACTAATCTACTTCTATCGCTATAGATTTCCCTATTCTAGACTTTTATGTGGTTGGAATCATATAAAACGTGATCTTTGGGGACTGGCTTCTTCCATGGAGCATAATGTTTTTGGTCCATCTATGTTGTTATAGTATGTTCTATCAGAGCTTCATTCCTTTTGTGGTGGAATAATCTTCCAGTGTATAGACTGACCACATTTTGTTGATGTTTCTTTAAAAAAATTTAAATTTTTTGGCCATATTTTGTGGCATGTGGGATCTTAGTTCCCCAACCAGAAAACAAACTCATGCCCCCTGCACAGGAAGCACGGAATCTTAACCACTGGACCACCATGAAAGTCTTGCTTATCTTTTTGTCTGTTGATGGACATTAGGGTTGTTTCCACTTTTTGGCTATCATGAGTATGTTATGAGCATTCATGGAAGAGTTTTTTTCCCTTCTCATTTTAAAGATGTATTGAACAAACATTGGTTATCATGGGTCTTTTCTTCTTATATATCTCAAAATTAAAAAAAATTTTGTAACAGTTTTTGTATGGACACATGTTTTCATTTTTCTTGGAAATGTACCTGAAAGTGGACTTGCTGAGTCATAGGGTAACTCTAGATTTAACTCTTTGACGAACTGCCAGACGGCTTTCCAGACAGTTTTTACATTCCCTGCCTCTAATGTTTCTGATACGGAACAAGTTCCTAGACTTCTCTGAGGCTCCGCTTCTTCCCAGCCATAAGAGACTAAAAACTCAGGCTTTGAGGGTGGATAAATTGAAGAAAAAAAAAGAGGGCACTTTTCAAATTAGAAGTAGATCTAGGAGACAGTTGTTTTATTTTTTTAAAAATTTTTGCTCAGTCGTTAGTGTCCGTGTGTGATTGGTTCTGTGGTTTTGGGGACTTGCTCTCATGCCAAAACGATTAACGAGCAAGAGACACTGAGATGTCACTATCTTCTCTAACCCACTACCGATCAAGTCAGAAGGCCAGCACTGTCTAAAACTCAGGGCCCCTACCCCTAGCCCTCTGCACAGGGCCAGCCCACAGGGACCCCTGAGGCTACAGATGCGGGTCATCAGTGCCCTTCAGTGACGAAGGTCACTCTAAAGGTCGGGGAGCTGAGGCCATGTGGAGCCGCGTGGTCTTAGAGCACATGGAGGACAGTCAGATCATCTGGCTGAACGTGCCTCTCGGCTCCTGTTGGTATTTCCAAGTGACAAGTGGCTCTATAGCGTGGAAAACTCTCCCAAAAGCCCCAGCGAGTGGCACATACCCTTGATCGCGGGCCTCACACTGTGTCTTCTCTCTGTGGCCATACCAGCTGGTGTTTAACTGGGCACTTCCCCAGGAGAGCCTAGAAGGCCCCCAACCTCCGCTGCTGGGAGGAAGGCAGAGGAACCCAGAGAGGAACTAGGTGCTGGAGTCAGACTCCTTCCCAGAGGAGCTCAGACAGCCCTGCCCTGGAATGTGCTCGTCTGTCCTGTTTGGAAAGCTGCTTGTGGGAGAGTCTGGCAGAGACCTGGGAATTTCTGAAGGTTAGACTGGAGGGCAGAGCGTGGCTGGGAGTTCAGGGCACCGGCCAGAGATGGTCTCTCTGTGCCCAGACAGTTAACGGGAGTCAAGAGATACAAACAACCAATAAAGGATGAAAAAGTGCTCTCCCTCAACTGAAAATCCATGATCCACAACTGAAATGAGATACACATGACGTCTTGCCCAGCAGAGTGGCAACCGTGAAGACCTGTGATTACCGGGTGCTGGCATGGGTGTGGGGGACTGGGGACAAGCACTGCTCATTACCCGAGTCCTGAACCCCTGATCCTGAGTTGTGGACTTCAGAAGGCAGCAGGCTGTGCCATCCTTGGTTTGAATGAGAACCATCCTGCATCTCCAGTCCATCCAGAAATCCCCACCGATTTCCCCAAACATCATGGCAAATACGCCCTCTTAGACTCCTGTCCTCAGAACTCATCAGATATTTTGGGATCATTAGACATTTCAGCATAATACCCAGCATTTAAACAACTGTTTCACACATACAGTGAGTGTGTTTGTGTTCAACGCAAAATGATGCCATAGAGTATCCAGTACAAATGACGCTTCCTGACTTTTTTTTCTTTGTCACTTACCACTTCTCTTCTAGGTTTCTTAGGTGATATTGTTTCTGCCACAGCTGTTCTGCTTTTTAAGAAGTCGTTTCCACACCATTGGATGGGGTGTTGGATATGCTAATGAGTGTGAACTTCGACGCCGCAGCATTACAACACGACTGCCAGGCTCTCCATCCTCTCCCTGGGCCCCTGTGCAGCTTTGATGTCGCTGTGGTCCTGTGTGGTTCATCACAGTCAGTTCCAACTTGACTGGTCAGCTTGGGGGGAGCGTTTGTGCACACCACCATAGGGAACCCTCAGACAGTGAGCGACAGTGGCCACCCTCCTTCTCTAGGCGAGGATTAACTGATTGAGCCAGGCACTCTCAGCCGCAGGACCCTGCTCCTGCCGCCTCCTGACTCTGCTTCTCAGGAAAGGCTTTGTCTTTCAGCCTCTTCACAGCAGGATGCATGCTCACTCGCTGCTCTGGGATTTAAGAGGACAGAGGGAACTCTGTCTGACATATTTAGTAAGAAAGATATCATGATGCATGAGACAAAAAACTGGAAACCTCAAAGTCGTGTTCAAAGGGGACTTGCTTTCGGCCGACCCTTTCCTGCCTTTTCCCACTGCCCTGATCTGACCTGGGCCGCCTGATTGCAATAGTTTCTGAGTGGTTCCCTCCCCCAGGCTCTGAGGGACTGGCTCATTTAAGGTCAAGAAACAGAGCACATTCCAAGAATGTGAAGGAAAAGGGAGAGAAAGGATGGACCAGTAGGTTGGGTGAGGTCATGGAGGAGGTGAAGGGAGAGGGGGCACCTTGGAAAGGGGGTTCAGATTCAGCCCTAAGAGTATGTATGCATGGGGACATCTGCTGTGTCTGATTTCCCTTTCATGAGGGGACCAGGTCTTCTGCTGAGAGTAGAGGGTCTGAAGTGGGGGCAGGGATGCTGAGAAGACAGATAAGACAGGAACTCACAGGGTGGTGGGAAGGATGACTGCTAGTGTTGAAAGACCACAGAGGTGCTTGGGAGCTTTGATTCAGGAAAACACTGTGTAATCCCTCTTAAAGATACTTGCAAATTTCCTGACAACCCTCCCATCATAAGGTGGAGTCTAAGTCCTCTCGCCTTGAATATAGGCTGACTTTCATGACTTTTGCTTCTATGACTGCAGTGGAAGTGTTACTGTGTGACATCTGAGACAAGGTCATCAGGCAATATTGCATCCATCTGGCTCTCTCTTGGGACACTCTGCCTTGGAACACAGCCACCATGCTGTAAAGAAGCCCAGGCCACATGAGGAGCCCACTTGCTGGTATTCCAGCCCATCTGAGGTCCCAGCAACAGCCAGCCTTAAATGCCAGATGTCTGAGTGGGCATTTCAAAATGATTCCAGCACCAGCCACCATCTGATGTCAAATGTATGTGAGAAACTGAGAAATGTCTAGCTGAGCCTAGACAACCCCCAGAACCACAAGAGAAAATAACAACGAATGAATGAGTGTGGTTAGTTTTTGCCACTACGTTTGGGGTGATTTGTTACACAGCAATAGGTAACTGGTGCCTGCTTCCCAACTGGTCTCCGAGCATGAGTTCCTTTTGTTGATTTTTGTGCTTATTGAATGAGATCATGGATTTTTTTGGTCTGATGATAAAAGTGATACAGGCTTATTTGAGAAAATTGGGAAAACACTGACAAATTCTACAGAAGGAAGAAAAAAAATTATCGGGAAACCTCTTATCCAGAGAGAATCACTGGCACATAAAAGGCACTCAGTGAATATGTGCTGATAAGTGAATGACCCTGATGGTTTCACCCACCTTCATTCTTTCGGGGGCATTTAGGTGGTTTCAGGGTTTTAGAGTGGTAGGGTCTTGACTTCTCAAGTTCTCTGTTCTGAGCAAGGTGGAATCAGGGCAAGCCATCCAAGGCTCGTTCCTCCACATGTGTCCTTCCCAGGTAGGAGAGCATTTCAGGGACTCCTCAGCTCCCTCCCACCTGGGGTGCTGACCTATCGCAGGTCAGAAAAGAGATCTCAGACATCTTCTTTCTGGAAAACGGATTTACACAGGAAGGTGAGCTTTCAAGGCTAATATTTACATCCATCTTTCAGTCCTGCTGCTCATGTTACTCCACACCACGCTGACTTCAAACATTTCTATCCAGCAAGTTGTAGGCGTCACCCTCAGCTCTTCTCAGGAACAAAAGTGGTTGTGTAATCCCAAGGCCTGTGTGGAATGTGGCAGCAGCTGAAACCAAATTATTAACCATTTTCCAAACCAAAATCCTGGAAAGCAGTAGCAGAGATACTTTTGAGTGGATAACGTTAGTGATCCAGAATTTTCTCAATCCTCTGACCCAAATACATCCAGTCCCTTCTGATTTGAAAGTCTTTACTGACATGGTTAATGTTTTTCCTTATGTACTTTAACATACTTAAATTTCTGTCTTCCCTAGATTTTTTGCTGTGATGTGAAACAGGTGTGAGCAGAGTCAAGGTGGGGGAGGGGGGCTCCCTGGCTATCCAGAGGTCCTTCCCCCACTTTCTTTAGCGGTAGGGGGAGTGGGTCTAGCTGAGCACAGAGGAGGTTATTTGGTTGCGGTAGGAGATGGTCTGGGAGAATTCCCTCACTCTTTTCCCCTGGGCAGGGGAGGAGGTCCTCCTCCCTTTGACCTCAGGGTTGAGAGGCAAATGCCCTGTGTTGGTATCCTGTGTGTCTGCCTGCCCTGCGTCCAGTCCCCTTCATCTGGGATTTTCCTTTGTGGAACCACTCCTGCCCACTCTGTCTTGGTCAGGGTGGCACTCACCTAACCCCCTATGCCAGAGTTGGACAATTGGGGTCATAGTGATTGACCTATAACCAAAACCAGGCCACCAAGCATCAGTCCTGGGATGTTTGCTGGAATTCTCTAGATAGAAGCATTCCCTTCATCTGAGATCAATAAACTTGTAGGAAGGGATTCTGAAGCTATGGGGTGACTGTCTTTGGGGGCAGTCTATTCAAGAGGAGAGCTGAAAGACAGAGGGATAGCATCCTATTGGAATCATTTGCGTCCCTGGATCCAGCCAATCCTGAAACCAGATGTATCTCTGGTTTCCCTAGGTAGGTCAGCCAAAAATTAGCTTCTTCTACTGTGGGTTTCTGTTACTTGCACTCCAAGTGTCCTTAATGATACAGCCCCTGGGTGTTGGAAGTAGATGAGATTAAGAGGATGAGATTGGCAGGCCACCCTAGAGAAGGAAATGGTACCTTGTCCTGGAAAATTCCATGGACAGAGAAGCTTGGTGGGCTACAGTCCATGGGGTCACAGAGAGTAGGACACAACTGAGCGCACACACATACACACTGGCAGGCCAATGCCCTCCCCAGCAAGGCTTTCAGAGAAGATCAGTGTGGCCCTAAAGCAAAAACTCTCCCTGCAAACACCCCAGGTCCCATCACAGCCCCTCGCTGGCCCTTGCAGCTTACTTTACCTTTTATCACCAGTTGTTCGATTGACCATGAACTGGTCTAACCCAGAGCTGGGATTAGCATTACCCCAAAGCCTGCGATTTGGCTCTTCTTGAAATTCAGCCCAATCCTCGGCCTCATCACAGGGCTCTGGCCCAAGACCAGACCTCCCCTGACAGAAGGCAGAAGGTAGGTGAGGGATGCCTGCTTAAATAGGACAGTGACTGAAGATGCAGAAGCTGGATGTCAAACCTTTATCAACCCCAGGGTTGCCAATTTTGGTTGCAACCTTATCCCCACCTGGAAGCCTCCCCCATCCTCCCTGGCCCCTAGTGCCAAGGCCAGAAACTCAACCTGTTTCCTGTATCCTTTTTTTCGGCCATGTAGCATGTGAAATCTTGTCTTCCAGACCAGTGATCAAAGCCCATGAAGTGGAAGCATGGAGTCTTAACCACTGGACCACCAGGGAAGTCCCTTTCTCATGTCTTCAGCTCTTCTCCCTGGTCAGTCACAGAGGCCCCCACTTCTACATGCAGCCTCATCCTGGCTCAGGCCTCCCCATCTCCTGCCTGAATCACTCCAGCAGCTTCCTACTGATCCCAATCAGTCTTTCCTCATTAAATCAGTGCCAGACATCAGCCCCTCTTTCAGAAGCTCATGCCATACCCTCCTTGAATCCCTCTGTGGTCCTACTGCCTGTGGCAGGGGTCATAACACAGACATTTTTAGGCCAAGCAGGAACCCCGGCCCAGGAATGTCACATGTTCAGGTTTTCCTAGGAAAGCCAGATAGTTGGATTTTTTGAAACTCTTGATTCTTAAACGTTAGCCACGAATTAAGAAAAAAACAAACAAGCAAAAACCCAAAAGATAAACAAATACACCCTGCATGGATCCTGGAAATGATGCCATACTCTGGGTCACATGCTTCTCGCTAAGGGGTATCACCTTAGTGATCCAGACAGGTGAGGCTTGTGAAAGGATCAGCATGCATTTGGCTAGAGATTTCCTGCATCCTTACTTGGAAAAGGAAAAGAAAAAAACATAAAAAGAAATGGCTGGTTCAAATTCCAAATTCTTACCTTATGGATGTAAAATGTCCAGATTCCTGCAAGATCGCCATGGTTTTCAGCTATGCTCAGTATTTCCGGTTGTTATACATTGTCGTGCTTTGCCGACAGGGAGAAAGGCCAGATTCACAGTAGGGTGTTCATTTAGAAGAAAGTGACACTGATGATCCACACAACTTCCTGAATTTGTGTTCCATCACAGAAAGCCTTATCAGTTCAGTAATTCTAGTTAATCTACCAGGATCACATAATTATGTATTTAATTAATTTTGTAGTTAATTTAGCTATATTTAAATTTTAAGGCATACAACAGCTCTCTCCTATTTTGATGTCAGATTTTCAAAAAAGTTTTGATTATTGACAAAACAAGAACAAAACCCTGCTTAGGCCAAAGAAAATACATCTCTGCACCAGACTGATGCACAGTCCATCATTCTGCAACTTCTGTGCTCACAGAATAAAGTCCAAATGTCCTGGGGCATCCTCCCTGGGAGGAGACATCTGAGCTGAGCTCTTAGAGTAAATAGCAGTCACCCAGGTGGGCATGGGGTGCTCCACGCAGAGAGAAGAGCTGTTACCATTCCAGGAGGTGCTTGCTAACGGTTGTGTCCTGAGATTCATCTGATTCCAAGATGCACATGGCTTTACTGTGAGCATCTCTGAACTCAAGAGGTCTTACAGTCACATGTGTTGTGGTTTAAATGGAAGCACATTTTCTTTCTTTGTGGTACATAAAACAGTGGTAGTCTTACAATCTAGAGCACCTTAGGTTTGATGAGATATGGCGAGTTATTTTCTTTTTTAAACAAAGCAAGGTCCTCCTATACATTCTGTTCTGTTGCTTCTGCAAATATGAATGAAATACAGCAAAAGCGATGGTTGCAAAAGACCATGGCTTTCGTCTTGTTGGTTCTTTTTCTCTTGCTGACACCCTTCCTGGGCCACAGGAGGCCCTGGTCTGTGAGTCAACAGAGGGAGCCCAGATGAGTGTGTGGGCCTGATGGTGGCCACTGGTGGCCAGGCTTCAGTGGGACATTCTGGTCTGAGCTGGATGCTGGGTGCAGCCATGGAGGTGCTGTCTCCTGGGATGCTGGACTGTAGTCAGCGGCAGAATGCCTGCTGCATGAGATGAGACGGACCATGAGTCTGGAGGCGCTTATGTTCTGGGTGCTCAGGTAGAGTGGGCATGGCCACAGTGGGGCCCACAGAGGTGGGAGGGAAGGATGGAGGCGGGCGTCTGGGCAGGCCCAGCCCAGGCTGCTGGTGTGAGTCTGCGTCTCTACACAGACACTTCTACCACTGTGGCGAATGTGTCCCCTTTTGGGGCAATGCTACCACTAAGCCCGTGGGTGGTCCCTTAGGACACTTCAGGCTTGGCAGAATGAAAAACAAAACCACATCAATGTCACCGTAAGTGGAATGGCGATACAATGGCTGTCTCTTCTCTACTTTTTAAATTGGTTATGAGACTAACACAATTATCTCTGACAAAAAGAGCATATTAGTATTTTTTCATATGCAGATTCTATATAGAAGGAGCCCCATCTACAAAATCAGTGTGAAAACCAGATGATTTCCCTTTAGAAAAATGACTACCTAGCTGGTGTTTTAAAACACAAATTCTAAAATCTTTGCAGATCATGACATCTTAGCAGACTTGTTCCAGATAATAGAGAAGCTTAAAACCGAACATTTGCTTGGGTATTTATCTCATAGGAAATGAAAACTTACACCCATAAAGAAACCTGTAGACGAAAGTTCAGATCACCTTTAGTAGGCCCAAGCTGCAAACAACTCAAATGTCCTTCAACGGGTGAACGGCTAAACAAAATCAGGTTCATCCTTACAATAGACTACTACTCAGTGGTAAAAGAAATTAAACTGTTCATAGATGCAACCCCTGGATGGATCTCAGGAGAATGATGCTTCGTGAAGAAAGCCAGTCTCAAAGGTTGCCTACTCTGAGAGTCCACGTATATAACACTCTCAAAATGACAAAACTAGGGAGATGGAGAACAGATTAGAGATTTCCAGGGGACGAGGTATGCATACCTGTGGTTGTGAAGGGAAGCATGAGGAAGGTCCTATGTGGGGATGCATCTGGTCTGGGTCTTGATTTCAAAGGTGGTGACACCAGTCTATTCCTGGGATAAAATTGCATAGACGCACACACAAAAATGAACACATACGAAAAAAACTGTCAAGAACAGAATCAGGGGGTCTAGCTGACAGTGTTATACCCAGGTCGGTCTCCTTTTGACAGTGGACTACTGGTCTATAAGCAGTGGTCACCACTAGGGGAGGCTGGGTGAAGGGTCCACAGAACCCTGAATCATTTGTGCTATTGTGACTTCCTGTGAGTCTGTAATGATTTCCAAAGAAAAAGTTTAAAAAGCCTCTAAACATTAGGAGTTATTGAAGATGAATGTAAAGAAAGAAAGAAGGCTTCACCCTGGCTGCTGGGGTTCATTTTACTCTCGCTTGATCACACAGTGCCGTTCAAGGGCAAGAGTTCAAGTGCAGAGTGTATTTAGCTTGTACACTTGTGAATTTGGTCTGTCTAATCTCCTTAGAGTCCATTCTTGTCCAGGAGCCCAACGACCTTCACACAAAACGCCAGGGAATGCAGGCAGTTCAGGGTGGCAGGTAGCATAAGTGGACCCCCTTAAAACGCCTTCATGGTATCAAAATTAAGTTTTGCATCTTTGTTTTTCAGGGTCCCACTTAGAAATTCACTGGAGACCAAGACTCCATTCACAGCCGTGCAGTGGGCGGGGGGACACAGAACAACTGAAACATGGCCAACATTTCCTGAGCTCCTGCTGTGTGCCCCTTTCCCAAATAAGGTCACATTCACAGGTTCTAGAGATTTGAGGTGGATGTCTCTTTGAAGGGCCACCATTCAGGGAGACTCAGCTAGCAAGAAGCTGGACTAGGACATGCACTTATGCTGGTCTGATCATCTAGAGGCTGGGGGCGGGGGAGTTGGCCTGGCCACCTGGTAACCTCCAGTGCTGAGTCTAGCAGGACCATGTGAACAGTGGGCTCTCAATCACTCTGTGTTGAATGATAGAAGGAACAAATGAATGAATGAAGGGAGTAAGGAAGGAAAGACTCCCACTTCCAAAGAGCAAGGGCTTTTCCTTCTAGTTTCACTGTCCACCAGGAAAAGGTTGGGCTGAAGCTAGTCAACTGACATGAGAAGTGGCTTTGTCCCTGGACTCTCAGTCCCCTTAATCCCCACGGTCATCATTTTGTTGGGGACCAGAGGTCACTGGCAGGGAAGTATATTCCTCCTGTTGCTCTGCTCGCCTCCTGGCAGTGCCCATGGGTCCTTTTAACAGAGTGGCCCTTCCAGGGGTGGGCCCGTCTCCTCCTCTCTGGTGTGGTGCCCATCGGGGGGGCCATTCAGTGCTCCACTGCCACCTTCAAAGGCAGCCCTTTCAAGAGCGCAGACAGAGCTCAGCTGTCCGTGCCTGCGAATAGTTATGAGTTTGGGCGGGAACTCTAGAGAATCGCAAGCAGCTCCAATTCTCGTGTTTAGGGCCAGTCAATCCCCCCGTCCCCCACGCCTTTGAAGCCCCAGCTGGGGATCTGTGCCGCTTCAAGTGGAGCAGAGTTCAAGGAGGGAGCACAGGTGGCTGAGTCGTTAGTGGGGAACGAGGGGCATCACCTCTAGGCTGAGGATCCAGAGCTCCAGGTGGGTTTCTGTGTCCCCTTGGGGACTCAGGGCCTCCAGAGGGATAACCTCAGGAGCTGTGGCCTCACACGTCCTCCGGCCCATGCTGGCCAGGGCGTGGCGCCCTCGTGTGAAAGCATTCGGCCAGTTCAGGGAGAGCCCAGAGGGCCAGAGGAGGAGGGTGGGACGCAGTCTGGGACAGGCTATGGACTTCGATTTTTATGCCAAAGGATTTGGACCTCATCCTGTGCTTGAGGGGAGGGCCAGGAGATGTCAGTCAAATGAGGTGTCCCTTCATCTGAGGGGAGTCTGGTTTCCTACCTGTTGTTGTTGTCCAGTTGCTAAGTCATGTCCAACTCTTAGCGACCCCATGGACTGCAGCACGCCAGGCTTCCCTGTCCTTCATTGTCTTCTGGAGCCTGCTCAAACTCATGTCCATGGAGTCGGTGATGCCATCCAACCATCTCATCCTCTGTTACTCCCCTCTCCTCCTGCCCTCAATCTCTCCCAGCATCAGGGTCTTTTCCGATGAGTCAGCTCTTCACATCAGGTGGCCAGAGTATTGGAGCTTCAGCTTCAGCATCAGTCCTTCCAATGAATATTCAGGGCAGATTTCCTTTAGGATTTATTGGTTTGATCTCCTTGCTGTCCAAGGGACTCTCAAGAGTCTTCTCCAGGACCGCCGTTTGAAAGCATCAGTTCTTTGGTGCTCAGCCTTCTTTGTGATCCCACTGTCACATCCATACATGACTACTGGAAAAGCCATAGCTTGCACTGGATGGACCTTTGTCAGCAAAGTGATGTCTCTGCTTTTTAACATGCTGTCTAGGTTTGTCCTAGGTTTTCTTGTCATTGACTGTGTGGTGTTGAAACATACTGGCAAGTTGTCTGACATGCATCCTCTGCGGGAGTGGTCTGTGTCTATGTCCACAGGCTCCTCGTCCTTCCTCTTGAATCTCCATGGGTTTGGGACTGCTTTGACTGATGGAATACAGTGGAAGTGATTCTATATGACTTCCAAGGTTAGGTGATAAAAGACCATACCACTTCTGCCTTGTTGTCTGGATCCATTGCCCTTGAAGAAGCAGTTGCCAGGTGAGAAGTTCAACTACACTGAGGCTACCATGCTGTGAGAAAGCCCAGGCCACATGGAGAAGCTATCATAGATGCTTGGATTGTCACTTCCAAATGAGCCCAGCCTTGGGGTCATCCCAGCCCGGGCACCAGGCAGGTGAGTGTAGGAGGCTGCAGAGGGTTCCAGCCTCAGCCTGGGCACCAGGCAAGTGAGTGTAGGGGGCTGCAGAGGATTCAAACCTCAGCCATTCCAGTCTCCCAGCTGGGGTCCCAGACCTCACAGAGCAAAGATAAGTCACCCACACTGTGCCTTGTCTGAATTCTTGACCCATGGAAGAGTTAAGTGGTGGTTGTTTGATGCCACTAAGCACAGGTTGGCTTGTTCCACAGCAGTAGATACCTAGAATGTTATCGATAATCCGAGGAAGTCAGGGATCTTAACCTCAGTTGCTCTCTCTTGGGAAAGGCATGCGGGCAACATGTGAGAACAGGTCTAGGGAGGGAGTGGTACAAGGGCAAGCACACGGTGCCTTGCAAACAGAATGCTGACATGATGGCCCTGAGTGAGCCCTGTGTGACCTGTGGGTTAAACTGGTAACACCCTGGTAAATGTGAATGGAGAGTTTTGGGGATGCCCCCAAACTCCATCCAATGTTGTCTGGGGCAATCTCAGGGAGGTCTAACTATTGGATGAGACTGAAGTTTTTGAAGCAGAAGCCTCATCTGCTGTGCTGGGTCCATCAAGAGAAACAACCTGGTGATGACTGCAGCCCAGAGGATGGGAGGGGCTGCCCCGGAAGTCTCCTCTCACAGTCCCCCCACCCAGCTCTGTCCACCAGGGAGGATGGTTTCACACCTCCTCTGCCTCTGGTTCCAGTCTCACCCACAGATGCCTTTCCATGATGGTGCCCTTGACCATCTTCCCCAGGCCCTTCACCAGCTTACCCCTCACCCAGGCTCCAGGCCCCAGCCACGTCCCTAGGATCTAGCACAGAGTCTGCACATAGTAACTGCTCACTGAGGACTTGGTGCAGGAGTAGGTGGCTTAAAACAACAGAGAACTATATTCTCAGAGCTCTGGAGGCTGGAAGTCTGAAATCAAGGGGTCACAGGACCATCTCCCTCTAACAGCTCTAGGGAAGAATCCTTCCTTGCCTCCCCTGGCCTCTGGTGGTTGCAGATGATCTTTGACGTTCCTTGCCTTGCAGATGCCTCACTCCAGTCTTGTTTATGTCGCCTCATGGCTGTTCTCTGCCTCTGCTTCTTTCTATCATCTTCCCTGGTGCACATCTGTCTCTGTGTCCAATTTCCTCTTCTTATAAGGACACCAGTCATAGAGCCCACCCTAATGAGCCCATATTAACTAATTATATCAGGAACGACCCTATTTCCAAATAAGGTCACATGCTGAGACACTAGGGGTTAGGACTTCAACATATCTTTATAGGGACATAATTCAGCCCATTATAGCTTGGGTAACCTTTGAATTAAGGATATGATCCCAGGATGTTGATAAGACTTCTGAGCCAGAATGGCCATCATTAAGAAGTCTGCAAATAACAAATGCTGGAGAGAGTATGGAGAAAAGGGAATCCTCCTACACTGTTGGTGGAAATGTCAGTTGGCACAACCACTATGGAAAACAGTATAGAGGTTCCTAAGAAAATTAAAAATAGAGTTGTCATATGATCCAGCAATCCCACTCCTGGGCATGTATCTGGACAAAACTCTAATTCAAAAAGATACTCGAATTCTATGTTCATAGCAACACTATTCACAATAGCCAAGACATGGAAACAACCTAAATGTTCATCAACAGATAAATGGATAAAGAAGATGTGGTACATATATACGATGAAAAACTACTCAGCCATAAGAAAGAACAAAGTGATGCCATTCACTGCAACATAGATGAAACCATACATTATCATAATAAATAAGACAGAAAGACAAACACCATGTGATCACTTATATGTGAAATCTAGAATATGGCACCGATGAACTTATCTATGAAACAGAAAGACTCAGAGACATAGAGAACAAACTCTTGGTTGCCAAGGGGAAGGCAGTGTGGGAGGGATGGACGGGGAGCTTGGGGTCAGTAGATGGAAACTATTACATACAGAATGGATAAACAACAAGGTCCTACTGTATTACATGGCGTGTGGCTCAGTTGTGTCTGACTCTTTGACCGTATATCTGCAGCCCACAAGGCTCCTCTGTCCATGGGATTCTCCAGGCAAGAATAATGGAGTGGGTTGCCATTTTCTCCTCCAAGGGATCTTTTCAATCCATGTTGGGATAAACCATAATGTAAAAGAATTTTATTTTATTTTTTTTCCTTCTCACTTTCTTTTCTTTTATTTATTTATTTTTTTATTAATTTATTTATTTTAGTTGGGGGCTAATTACTTTACAATATTGTAGTGGGTTTTGCCATACATTGACATGGATCAGCCATGGGTGTACATGTGTTCCCCATCCTGAACCCCCCTCCCACCTCCCTCCCCATCCCATCCCTCTGGGTCATCCCATTGCCCCAGCCCTGAGCACTTGTCTCATGCATTGAACCTGGACTGCCGTTCTGTTTCACATATGATAATATACATGTTTCAATGCTATTCTCTCAGAATGTCTCACCCTCACCCTCACCCTCTCCCTCAGAGTCCATAAGACTATGCATCTGTGTCTCTTATTCTGTCTCGCATGTAGGGTTATCGTTACCATCTTTCAAATCCCATATATATGCATTGGTATACTGTATTGGTGTTTTTCTTTCTGGCTTACTTCACTCTGTATAATGGGCTCCAGTTTCATCCATCTCAATAGAACTGATTCAAATGTATTCTTTTTGATGGCTGAGTAATATTCCATTGTGTATATGTACCACAGCTTCCTTATCCATTCTTCTGATGATGGACATCTAGGTTGCTTCCATGTCCTGGCTATTATAAACAGTGTTGCGATGAACACTGGGGTACATGTGTCTTGGAAAAGAATTTTAAAAAAGAATGTATATATGTGTTAACTGAGTCATTTTGTTGCACAACAGAAATTAACACAACATTGTAAATCAACTATACTTCAATAAAGAAATAATTTTTAAAATTCTGAGCCAGCAGGATGTGGAGGTATGGGGGAGAATCAAGCCTGGGGGAGCACCTATGATACTCCCCTGGGGGGACCTCCTGGGGACCCAATGCAGTAGCATTGGGAGCTTACCACACCATCCAAACACAATCTTTTTATTATCTTTCTGCTGTCTCTTAATAAGACAGCACTCATTACCACATGGTTATTTTATTCACTATGAGCTCCAGGAAGGGCAGTGTCCTCATATGTATCTTATGAGTGCTTATATCCCCAGGCCCCAAGACAAGGTCTCAATAAACATTGATTGAGTGCATGAATGAATGATGACTTGTTGGCAGGGTAAAAGGTTTCCAAAAGCTCCTTTGAACCACTGTCGAGAGGCAGAGACCAGTCAAGGGGACCAGGGAGGTGCCCGCAGCCACAGGCTGTCACACAGAAAGCATCCGAAATTGATTTGAGGAGGTTTCAACCTGAAAGCAAATTGCTGCCTGAGCCTCCAAAGGAGATAAGGGGTCTGTGTCCAGTGATAAGGAGCCCCTGGGAGCCAGGGAGGCGCTGGGCAGGGATCAGCACACACCCGGTCCCATGGATAGACCCATGAGAGGTAAATATAGAACATGAAAGCAGCGCCTGCTGACCCCTCCTTTCTGACTGTGTGATGGTCAAATAGGACCAAGTGAGGGTTGTCAACTCGCCCCTCTCCAGGCCGATCGGGCCCACTCTGAACGAGGCCACGGTGACCTGGGACAGTGACAGCAGAGTGGACATGTGCCCTTGTCAGTCTCTCTCGCAAGAAACATTTAGACCAGCTGGTTCCTGGCCAGTGAGAAGACACAGAAACACTGTAATATTTCTCTTCAAATCACATTATAGAAACCCATTTAGGCGATTGCCAAATCCTTTCACAAACACCATTCAAAGAGTGCTCTCGTGTCCCAACATCCACTCACAGCGGCTCCATGAGGCAGTACAGCATTAACCCGACCATGCCTAAGAACCCAAGGTGTAGCGGGGTCACGTGTATTAGCCGAGGCCATGCAGCTGGGAAGCAGTGCTCAGGGCTGTCTGTGGCTCAAGTTTGCGCTCTAACCATGACACCCACCTCCAATTCCACCAGCTTGAGGTTGTCTGTGGGGAATCTCTGCTTTGGGATTGCAGATGGAAACTGCCTCAGGCCTGGCCTCCTGCCTGAACTGAGACTCACGGAAAATGGGAAAGGGAAGTAACACTTGTTGAGTCACTATTAGTGTACTAATAGTATACTATTAGTTCCATCTACAGTCAAGAAAATCAAGGCTCAGTGAGGTGGAGTAAACTGCCCAAGGTCTTGTGGTGGCAGAGCTGGGATAATAATGTAAGTCAGTGGGCGCTAAAACGAGTGCTGGGCCCTTCACCCCATGGCCCCTTCCACGGGGGGCCTTCCCACCCTCCCTCATCCAGTCCCCTGTGCTCCCCCAGACAAGTCCTAGTCTGTCCCACAGGGACTCCTTCTTTAAGGACTGGTCAGCTACAGGCTCTGTCTGCCGGTGGTTGTAGGATGTGGCTGGTCCTCCCACCCTGGTCAAGACCAGCTAGAGACGGACTCCAGGTGACCACAGCCCTCAGGAACGTCTCCTATAGACTCAGGGTGAAGCTGCTTTGCAGATAACCAATGAGAATTGACAAGGCCCTGGGGTGAGGCCACCACTGCTGTCTTCACCACCCTTATCATAACCACCACCACCGCCGCCCACCCCCCACCCCCCCACCCCCACCACCCACCACCCACCCACCATCACCCACCCCCAACCCCCCACCACCCCCACCCCCAACCACCCCCACCCCCCCCCACCCCCCCCCCCCACCACCCCACCACCCCCCACCACCCCCCCCCACCCACCCCCCCCCCCCCCCCCCCCCCCACCAAACCCCCCCCACCACCACCCCCCACCACCACCCCCCCCCATCACCCCCCACCCCCCACCCCCCCACCCCCCCCCCCCCCCCCCCCCACCCCCACCACCCCCACCACCCCACCCCCACCACCACCCCCCCACCCCACCACCCCCCCCCCCCCCCCCACCCCCCCCCCCCACCACCCCCCCCATAAGAATGAACAAACAGCAAAATTACCTAGAATATGGAAAGAATTCAGCAGATCAAAAGAAAGGGTCTACCTAGAGGAATTAAAGCTAAATTCACCTGGGAATTCTCTCTTGGTCCAATGGTTGGGACATGGTGCTTTCAATGCTGTGGCCCATGTTCAATCCCTGGTCAGGATTGAACGAGATCATCCCACAAGCCACACAATGCAGCCAAAAAAAAAAAACCCAAAAGCAATCAGTTCAGTTCAGTCGCTCAGTTGTGTCCGACTCTTTGCAATCCCATGGACAACAGCACACCAGGCCTCCCTGTCCATCACCAGCTCCTGGAGTTTGCTCAAACTCATGTCCATCGAGTCGGTGATGCCATCCAACCATCTCACCCTCTGTCATCCCCTTCTCCTCCTGCCTTCAATCTTTCCCAGCATCAGTTCTTTTCTAGTGAGTCAGTTCTTCACATCAGGTGGCCAAAGTAATGGAATTTCAGCTTTAGCATCAGACCTTCCAATGAATATTCAGGACTGATTTCCTTTAGGATAGACTGGTTGGATCTCCTTGCAGTCCAAGGGACTCTGAAAAGTCTCCTCCAACACCACAGTTCAAAAGCATCAATTCTGTGGCGCTCAGCTTTCTTTATAGTCCAAAAGCAATAATCTCCCTTAAAATGTAATTGCTAAAAAGTCAGAAAGATGTATGTAACATCTTTACATACATACAGGGATGTATGGAACAAGTTCTCATTTATCTTCTCAGTAAGACCTGAAAGGACACAGCCTTTGGAAAACAAGATTAAGCAGTAATGAAAAGAAAATAATCTGAGAATCAGAAAAATATTCTAGGGGGTGAAAATCATGATGATCAGAAATTTGATAAGGTCATGGAGGAAGTGACAGGAATTTGAATACTACAAAATGCCAAATTTGTGAATTAAAGAGGAATTCTCTTAAAACACAGAGAAAAAGACTGAAGGAGGGACATGAAGGGGAGGGTAGGAAACATGGTGAAAAGCCCCACAGATCCATCATACACACAGTTTATGTGCACTAGAAAGAAAAACAAGCATAAAAGAAAAGCTGGAACAGAAACAAGAATCAAAGAGATAACAGAAGGCCATTTCTCACCTGAAAAATGCTTCACTTACCAAAATTAAAAAAAAAACTTTAAAAATTAGAGCAAATCAATCAGTATCGGACATATTCTGCTGACATCTTTAAATTTAAAGGATCTTTCCCATTAGCCATTGAAAAAATTGGTTTTCAGAAGGACGGAAAACTGAGGTTAATGTCAGTCTGCTTCCTTAGAGTAGAAGGTGGTGGTGGTGGCAGTTCTGTATCTGTTCGCTGTTGCTGCATAACAACCCTCCTCCCAACCCCAAGAATGGTTGCAAACAATAAACATGTATTATCGCTCTTGAGTTTACTGGTCAACTGGCCAGTTTTCTGGTCTTGGCAGGGCCTACTCATGCCAACTGAATGTCATCAGCTCTGTGATCGTGGCTGGCCTCGCTCATGTGTTTGGGGCCCCCTGGCTGTGGGATGGTTTGGGATGACCTGAGCTGGATAACTGGGCTCCCTTCATACAGTCTCTCACCCTCCAGCTGGCTACCCGTGGCTCACTCTAATGACAGTGACAGGTTCCAACAGGGCAAGCAGAAGCAGTCAAGATCTCCTGAGGACAAGGTCAAAACTGGTGCACCCACTTCTATGAGATCCTACTGGGGTAAGAAAGCTGCAAGGTCAGCCCAGATTCTAGGACTAAACAAATAGACTCTACTTCTTGATGAGAGGAGCAGCAAAGTCACATTGTAAGGGACATGGATCCAGGGAGAGATGGATCAGTTCAGTTCAGTCACTCAGTTGTGTCTGACTCCTTGTGACCCCATGGACTGTAACACACCAGGCCTCCCTGTCCATCACCAACTCCCAAAGTTTACTCAAACTCATGCGCATTGAGTCGGTGATGCCATCAAACCATCTCATCCTCTGTCGTCCCCTTCTCCTCCTGCCCTCAATCTTTCTCAGCATCAGGGTCTTTTCCAATGAGTCAGTTCTTCGCATCAGGTGGCCAAAGTATTGGAGTTTCAGCTTCAGCATCAGTCCTTCCAATGAATATTCAGGACTGATTTCCTTTAGGATGGGCTGGTTAGATCTCCTTGCAGTCCAAGGGACTCTCAAGAGTCTTGTTCAACACCACAGTTCAAAAGCATCAATTCTTTGGCGCTCAGCTTTCTTTATAGTCCAACTCTCACATCCATACATGACTACTGGAAAAACCATAGCCTTGGCTAGATGGACAATTGTTGGCAAAGTAATGTCTCAGCTTTTTAATATGCTATCTAGGTTGGTCATAACTTTTCTTCCAAGGAGTAAGCGTCTTTTAATTCCATGGTTGCAATCACCATCTGCAGTGATTTTGGAGCCCCCAAAATAAACTCTGCCGCTGTTTCCACTGTTTCCCCATCTATTTGCCATGAAGTGATAGGACCGGATGCCATGATCTTTGTTTTCTGTATGTTGAGCTTTAAGCCAACTTTTTCAGTCTCCTCTCTCACTTTCATCAAGAGGCTCTTTAGTTCTCCGCTTTCTGCCATAAGGGTGGTGTCATCTGCATATCTGAGGTTATTGATATTTTCCCTGGCAATCTTGGTTCCGGCTTGTGCTTCATCCAGCCCAGTGTTTCTCATGATGTACTCTGCATATAAGTTAAATTAGCAGGGTGACAATATACAGCCTTGACGTACTCCTTTTCCTATTTGGAACCAGTCTGTTGTTCCATGTCCAGTTCTAACTGTTGCTTCCTGACCTGCATACAGATTTCTCAAGAGGCAGGCCACGTGGTCTGGTATTCCCATCTCTTTCAGAATTTTCCACAGTTTATTGTGATCCACACAGTCAAAGGCTTTAGTATAGTCCAATGAAGCAGAAGTAGACGTTTTCCTGGAATTCTCTTGCTTTTTCAACAATCCAATGGATGTTGGCAGTTTGATCTCTGGTTCCTCTGCCTTTTCTAAATCCAGCTTGAAAATCTGGAAGTTCATGGTTCATGTATTGTTGAAGCCTTGGTTGGAGAATTTTGAGCATTACTTTACTAGCGTGTGAGATGAGTGCAACTGTGCAGTATTTTGAACATTCTTTGGCGTTGCCTTTCTTTGAGATTGGAATGAAAACTGACCTTTTCCAGTCCTGTGGCCACTGCTGAGTTTTCCAAATTTGCTGGCATAATGAGTGCAGCACTTTCACAGCATCATCTTTCAGGATTTGAAATAGCTCAACTGGAATTCCATCACCTCCACTAGCTTTGTTCCTAGTGATGCTTCCTAAGGCCCACTTGACTTCACATTTCAGGATGTCTGGCTCTAGGTGAGTGATCACACCATTGTGATTATCTGGGTCGTGAAGATCTTTTTTGTACAATTCTTCTGTGCATTCTTGCCACCTCTTCTTAATATCTTCTACTTCTGTTAGGTCCATACCATTTCTGTCCTTTATCGAGCCCATCTTTGTGTGAAATGTTCCCTTGGTATCTCTAATTTTCTTGAAGAGATCTCTAGTCTTTCCCATTCTATCGTTTTCCTCTATTTCTTTGCACTGATCACTGAGGAAAGTCTTCTTATCTCTCCTTGCTGTTCTCTGGAACACTACATTCAAATGGGTATATCTTTCCTTTTCTCCTTTGCTTTTTGCTTCTCTTCTTTTCCCAGCTATCTGTAAGTCCTTCTCAGACAGCCATTTTGCTTTTTTGCATTTCTTTTCCATGGGGATGGTCTTGATCCCTGTCTCCTGTACAATGTCAGGAACCTCTGTCCATAGTTCATCAAGCACTCTGTCTATCAGTTCTAGTCCCTTAAATCTATTTGTAACTTCCACTGAATAATCACAATGGATTTGATTTAGGTCATACCTGAATGGTCTAGTGGTTTTCCCTACTTTCTTCAATTTAAGTCTGACTTTGGCAATAAGCAGTTCATGATCTGAGCCACAGTCTGCTCCCGGTCTTGTTTTTGCTGACTGTATAGAGCTTCTCCATCTTTGGCTGCAAAGAATACAATCAGTCTGATTTCGGTGTTGACCATACGGTGATGTCCATGTGTAGAGTCTTCTCTTGTGTTGTTGGAAGAGGGTATTTGCTATGACCAGTGCGTTCTCTTGGCAAAACTCTATTAGCCTTTGCCCTGCTTCATTCTGTACTCCAAGGCCAAATTTGCCTGTTACGCCAATTGTTTCTTGACTTCCTACTTTTGCATTCCAGTCCCCTATAATGAAAAAGACATCTTTTGGGGGTGTTAGTCTAAAAGATCTTGTAGGTCTTCATAGAACCGTTCAACTTCAGCTTCTTTGGCATTGCTGGTCAGAACATAGGCTTGGATTACCGTGATATTGAATGGTTTGCCTTGGAAACGAACAGAGATCATTCTGCTGTTTTTGAGATTGCATCCAAGTACTGCATTTCGGACTCTTTTGTTGACTATGATGGCTACTCCATTTCTTCTAACGGATTCTTGCCCACAGTAGTAGATATAATGGTCATCTGAGCTAAATTCACCCATTCCAGTCTATTTTAGTTCACTGAGTCCTAAAATGTTGACGTTCACTCTTGCCATCTCCTGTTTGACCACTTCCAATTTGCCTTGATTCATGGACCTAACATTTCAGGGACAGGGTACCGTAGGAAACAGGTGGGCAGTTGGATCATGGATGCCTCCAAATAGTTTGGTGTTGTCGTCTTTTGCTTTTCATCTGTGTGTTTTATGTTAACCAATGCAGCTGTGCTCTGTCCAGAATTCCCACTCTTTTAAGGGCACGCACATCCTCAGCCCTGTGATGTACCTCTAGATAACAGTCATTCATTTGCCACATATTTACTGAGCACCAACTGTGTGCCAGGTAGTGATGACTCAGACAGAAGCAATAGGGTCCAGTGAATTAAAGAATGGGCTCTGGACCAGCATGCCTGGGTTCTGAGTTCACCCCCAGCTCTGCCCCTTACTCTTAGTGTCCTGTGCGCTGAGACCCTGCACCTTACCTGTGAAAAGAAGAGAAGGATGATGTCCAGCTACAGAATTATTGTGAGGATTGAACAGAATGCTGCAAGTGCAACCTGACACTTTGTAATAACTCAATAAGTATTGGCTCTGATTGCCAAGTCCTTGCCCTCCTGGTCCTTATAGTCTGGAAGGGAAGACAGTATATCAATGTACCTGCGAATGTGTAACCAGGGACTCTAATAAGGTTGCTGAAATAGAGGACACGGGAGCACCTAGTTTAGACTGGGGCTCAGAAAGTTCTTCTCTGGGAAAGCTGCATTCAAGCTGAGTCCTGAGGGAAGGAGAAGATGCAGGCTACAAGTGAGACAAGGAACATCATGGGCAGAAGGTAGAGATCTGCAGGAAGAGGCTGAGGAAAAGCCATCGAGGCGGGAACTGGTGATCAGGAGTGAGCCACAAAGCTAGAGAGGTAGGCAGGGCCAGCTGCCCGGGCAAGGAGCTCAGAACCCCCATAAGCAAGGGGGCCACCTGGAGGACCTTGCGCAGGTAAGGGATAGCATCCAATTTACAGTTTTTGATAGATCACTCTGATTAGTGAGTGGAGAACAGACTGTAGGGAAGTATATTTGTCTTCTGTTACCATGAACAGCGGCTTAAAATAGTAGACATTTATTGTCTTACAGTAGCGAAGTCGGAAGTCCTAGAATTGAGGTGTTGGCACAGATGCCTTCCTCTGGGGACTCCAGGGAGAGTCTGTCCCTTAGCTTTTCTAGTTTCACGAGGTTGCTTGCATTTGTTGGCCCCTGGCTGCATCGCTGCAACCTCTGCCTGCTATTGTCGCATCCCCTATGACTCTCACTGTCTGGTCTCTTATAAGGACCCTCGTGGTAACATGGGGCCCACCCAGAGAATTCAGGACAATCTCACTATCTCAAAACCTTTAACTGAATCATCCCCATGGGCTGTTGCATGTTGTTGTTGGTTTGTTTTTTTGTATTTGTTTTTGTTTTGGCACATTCACGGGTTCTGGGGATGAGGGCATGGGCGTTGATGGGGGTCATTATTCCATTTAACACAGGGAAGCAGTGTGAAAAGGTGGGGATCAGCTAGAGGCCACTGTGGTCACCCAGGCCAGAGATATGGTAGCCTGGACCAAGCTGGGAGCAGTGGAAGTGGAGCAAAATCTGCGGGATGAGATGAGATTTACTGGTTGTCCTGACAGAGGAAGAACGACAGATAGAACAGTGCTCTGGCTCCTAGAGCTTTTCATCTGGAAGTGGCATGTTAATACTGTTTCTGCTCACAAGTCACAAGGCCATACCAATTCTAATGTGATGGGAAAAAAACGAAGTCATGTTCTGTGTCCCAAGAAAGGACAAATAGAGTATAACTCAACTGCCCTCATGACCACCCGCCTGCCACCATCTAAGGGCCATGAAAG
This sequence comes from Okapia johnstoni, assembly GCA_024291935.2. Taxonomy (NCBI): domain Eukaryota; kingdom Metazoa; phylum Chordata; class Mammalia; order Artiodactyla; family Giraffidae; genus Okapia; species Okapia johnstoni. The sequence goes on from CM044313.1 coordinate 48,959,183, forward strand.
AAAGAATTCCCAGCTCGCTTCTCATTACCCTTTAACGACCTATCGCTCCTTCCTGCAATGACCCTCTATTAGTTAACTGTATCCACAACAATGCTGTGAAACAAAAATCCTCACCAATCCAATGGCTTGAAAACACTAGCTTTTCTTGTTCACACATCTTTGGGTTGGCTGGAGTTTGGTTAAGGAGGTTGGATAAGGCTTGGCAGAGGCTTGATCCATAGGTCAGGTCTAGGCATCTCTCTTCCTCCTTAGCCCCGTGGGCTGGCAGAGCCATTTCTTCCCATGGCAGTGGCAGAAACATGGAAGAGTAAGCCCCACCTGGAAAGCACATGTCAAGCCTCAGCCTGTGTCATATCTGCTAACATCTGTTTCTCAAAGCAAGCCCAAAGTCAAAAGTCAGATAAATTTGAGAATGGGTAGAAATACTACCCAGGGGAGTGGAAACTTGTAACCACTAAGTCAATCTGCGTTATGCCTATGAGACTGACCTCTCCAACCCCACATCACATTCCTCCACCCACCTACCTAACCACCTAACCTCTGACCACATCTGCTGTTTCTTGGACATGTCAAGGTCATTCCTACCCCAGGGCCTTTGCACAAGCTGCTCACTCTGCTTTGAACTCTCTTCCCCAGATCTTCCCATGGTTGCTGCAGCTAAACATTCAGGACTTAAGTTTCACCTTCGATATGTGACTTTGCCAGACCACAAGGTCTAAAATATCTCCCCTAGACTTCCCTGGTGAGCCAGTGGTTAAGAATCTTCCTGCCAATGCAGGGCACGGGAGTTTTTTTTTTTTAAGTAATTTTATTTTTAATTGGAGGATAATTACTTTACGATATTGTGATGGTTTCTGCCATATATCAACATGAATCAGCCATAGGTATACATACATACATACATATATATATATATATGTATATATATGTATAACAGATTCACTTTGTGGTACAATAGAAACTAACACAACATTATAAATAAACTACACTCCAATAAAATTTAAGAGAAAAACACAACACTAGGGACAACCAATCACAAATAGCCAAGTAGACTTTAAAGTACAGCCAGTCAAATGGTTTCTTTGCTTTGCTTCTGCAGTTCCTCTGTAGAATTCTTTTCCCTGGCTGCCATGCTTCTAGCCGCTTCCAGTTTGGTGCTGCCTTATCTGAATTAATTTTTGCTCAAATAAACTCTTAAAAAATTATTTTTCCAGAAATGTACCTTTTAATCTTAAAAGTCAGAATAAGCAAATCAGTTCCTTCATTCAGGCAGTGCATATTTTTAAAGAAATATCTATTTATTTCTTCATTTGGTTCTTTGTAGCATCTGGGATCTTTCATTGCAGACTCTTTATTTGTGGTGTAGGCTCAATAGTTGCAGCTCACAGACTTAGTTGCTCCTTGGCATATGGGATCATGGTTCCCCCACCAGGGATTGAACCCGTGTCCCCTGCAATGCAAGGCAGATTCTTAACCACTGGACCAGCAGGGAAATCCCTCAGGCACTGTGTATTTATCACATGCCTGCTATGAGTAGGCTCTGTGCAGGGTGGGCACACACTGTCTTTCCTACATGGAACCCACACTTTAGCAGCAGAGAGAGAATTACAACAGGACTTACAAATGCCATGACTGTAACAGAAAAGAAGTATAGGAGATTATGGATCTGTAGGCGTACTGCTTCCCACATGCAGGCTTTATTCATTCACCTATTCATTCATTCATTCATTCATCAGATGAGAGCACTTACTATGTAGCCTGTTCTTTGTTGAGCACTGTGAGTGTAGAGATGAGTCAGACACTATGGTGATTGCCAAGTTACAAAGTCAATTCTCTAACAACGGTGGGCATTCTCAGAAAGGAGGGCTATATGACATGGACCTTGATGGACGAGTAGGAGTTCAGGAGATAGAAAGAAGGAACTTCAAAATACAAGACTACGTATTTGTGAGTGTATAACAGAAAGTACTGTTCTAAGACAGTTAGATCAGGGGGTCATCATTTTCTAAAGAAAACACATACCAGAAAAAAAGCATTTAAAATAAACAGACTCCAAAAATATAAAAAAAAAATGCTAGGAAAAAAACAGAAAGAAAGATTAGTTTGGAACATTGGCTTGAAAATAAAATGAAAAATTAGGAGAATAAATTTATCTTATAGTCAATAAATAATATCATATTTATAGTTGTTTTAGTTCTATTTTAAAAATGGAAATACAGTTTGTTCACAATGTTATGTTTCTGGTATACAGTAAAGTGATTCAGTGATATATATATATATATATATATATATATATACATACATATATATACACACACACATATATATCTTTTCATATTCTTTTCCATTATAGTTTATTACAGGATGCTGAATATAATTTCCTGTGATATACAATAGGTCCTTGATGTTTATGTATTTTATATATAGTATTATGTATATCTTAATTTCAAATTCCTAATTTATCTCTCCCTCCCCACTCCCCATCTATTCCCTTTGGTGACCAAAGGTTTCTTTTTTGTGTCTGTAAGTCTATTTCTGTTTCGTAAATCAGTTTATTTGTATTGTTTTAAAATATTCCACATATAAGTAATATCACAAGGCATTTGTGTTTGATTTACTTCACTTAGTATAATAATCCCTAGATCTATCCATATTGCTGCAACTGGCATTATTTCATTCTTCTTTATGGCTAAATAATATTATGTTATGTATATGTGTCCATTTATCTGTTGATAGGTATTTAGGTTGTTTCCAATTGCTGGCTATTATATATAGTGCTGCTATGAACACTGGGGTGCACAAGTTTTTGACTTAGACTTTTCATCTTTTCTGGACATATGCCCAGGAGTGGGATTGTAGGATCATATGGCAAATTTATTTTTAATTTTCTGAGGGACCTCCATACTGCTCTCCATAGTGGCTGCACCAATTTACATTCCCGCAACAGGGTAGAGAATGGTTCCTTTTTTCCCACAGAGGATGAAATTTTAAATAGGATATTTGGATGGGCCTCATAAGGTGACATCTCAGTAAAGACTTGAAACAGATGAAGCATCAGCCAGGCAGATATCTGGGGAAGGTCATTCCAAGCAAAGGGAACAGTCAGCGCAAAGGCCCAGAGGCAGGAATGTGCCAGCCTTGTGTGGTAAGCCTACCCTAAGAAGCCGAAGGCAAAGGAAACTACTTTGGGGTGAGAGGCAGAATTAAAGAGAGCCAGTGTGACAACTGAGATTTCTGTAGGCTGGAATTTGGGTCGGGTGGGGTTCGTTGGCGGTGTGCTGGAAAGAAGAGGGTTTGGTGTTAGAACTCAGCTGAGGTGCTTCTTCTTAAACAGGCAAATGACAAAACCTTTTACAGCCTCCAGTGGACAGAGGGCCAGATGAAACTTTGGCACCCTGTAAACACCTGTGGAGTCTGGTTCAACCCTACTCCCCTCTCCGTGGCGCTCCAGCTGGAGCTTAGGATTTGGGCAGAACAGATGGACTATCCTTGAGGAGTCCCCCCACTCCAACCCCCACCCCCACCCCCACCCCCACTCCCAATTCTCCTTGTCATCTATGCATGCAGCACTGGCAGGTATAAGTCACAGGGATGGCTCTTGGTCTGAGCTATGTCAGCTGTGTCCCCAGTACCTCTTTCAACTTCTCCTCCTCCTGTTTCCCTCCCTTTGCCCTCCTCCCCGCTCCCAGGGTCCCTAGGCTACCAGGCTTGTGCTTAGCCACTGGATCCCAGCAAGCACACAGAGACCCTGAGATGGAAAAGCAGGGCCTGGAGAGGGGAAATCTGACTCCAGCTTCTCCCAGGCCATCAAGAGAGGAGCCTGCAGAATCAGAGGCCACTGGGAAAAGATGCAGTTCTCCAACTTGCCAGATGATGAGAATCACCTGGTTACAAATGTGGTTTTGCAGGCGCCTTCCCCAAGGAGTCCAATTCAAGGGAGCTGGGGCAGGGAGGGGGTTGAGGTTGTCCCAGACTCCAGCAGTTTGTGTCTTCAGGCAAGTTTGGGAACCCTTGGGAGTGGTTCAAAGAGCCAGGCCTCTCTATTGGAACCATCTGGATTCCCGCCTAGGATTCCCCAGGCCACTCTGCCAGAGTGGCGTTAGGTAGTCAATGTCCTTAACTTCTTTGAGTTTCAGTTTCCTCCTTGGGAAATGACAGAATGAGATTTGCAGGTTCAGCACTTAGCCTTGGGCCTGGCACAAAGGAAGCAAGAACAGATGTTAGGCACTAATCCCCACTGTTATCCTCAGCAGCTGTGGGTGGGAGCAGGGTGGGGAGCACGTGGTGGCTCCGGGGGACCAGCCTGCCGGGCCTGCTCACTGCCTACGCCCCTGCCCCTAAGCAGTAAGTTCTGAGAAGCATCAGAGTGGTGCAGGGCGGCCAAGTGCCCACCCCCCACCCCTGCATCCCAGCTTCCTTGCCTCCCCCACTGTGAGAGCTTGGGTGGGCCACTTCTAGGTGCCTCAGTCTCCTCTCCTGCCCCAAGTGAGGAATAATCATGCTTACCTTGTATGCTTGATAAGTCTGGCACATAGAAATCTTTTCAGAGTTGTAAGCTAATTTTACTACTATATCTACCTTTCAATCAATCAACAGACATTTTGTGCCTACTCTTTGAACTGGGGATGAGATGTTTCCTTGCTCTTGGGCTCTGGAGTCAGACTGCTGGGTTTGAAACCAAGCTCTGGCTGGGTGACCTTGGGCAAGTTATTCCTCCTCTCTGGGCCTAAGACGGATTCCTCAGCAGAACTCAGAGATGTAAAAGAGGGTTAGATGGGTTTATTTTAAAGAGTTAGGACAGCGTTTGTACCACAGTAAGCTCCACAAATGATAAACAAGTGAAATCTAAGCCGCGGGTCCCTTTTTCCAGGAGCCCAGACTAGCATCAAGGCCAGTAAGACCCGGGGCTAGGTGGAGCTGTTGGCTCCGCAGGGGCCAGCAGCCTGAGCTGGGAACACTTCCCAGAGGAGGCGAGAGCCCGGTGCAGGACGGGCGAGCCTGCCTAGTAGGTGCGCAGGCTTTCCGGCTGATGTCAAGGCGTCAAGGTCGTGGGTCTGTCGCGAATTCGTTTAAATACAGGTATTGAAATAGGCTGCATGGCATCGATTTAAGGGGAATACCCTACAAAATAAGATGGGAGCTATTCTGATCAGGCAAAACCTGTGTCTGCGGGCTGGGAGTAACGTGAGGAAGCGAGAGGATGTCTGGGCCTCCAGCGCGGTGGAAAGGGGTGAGGCTTGTGGGCCGGGTCTCTCGTTCTGGGGACTCCAATTGGTCCTCTCCTCTGCTGGCTTTTGCAGGGCGGCGCTCAGCTTAGGGAATCGCGCCCTAGCCTGCGGAGCCAGCTTTTTTCTTTTAATGTCACTGCTTATCTCTCAATTATTAACCGCAGGGGGTTGCTGTTGTTCAGTCTCTCAGTCCTGTCCAACTCTTTGCCAGCCCATGGACTGCAGCATGCCAGGCTTCGTGTCCTTCACCATCTCCCTGAGCTTGCTCAAACTCGTGTCCATTGGGTCAGTGAGGCCGGTACTTGTTTAATTTCTTTTTAAAAATATTAGATATAACTATTCGTCTATGTGTGCCCTCAGAGCCCTGGACATAGGGAGCCCGCCTGCACCATCCTTATCTCCGCGCGCTTTGCCACTTCGGAGGCGCCCGGGGCTTCTCACTATTCTGTCCTGGTTGAAATTTCTCACTCAGCATGCGTCGTTTATAGGATATACTTGGAAAACAAATCTGCCGATTTGCCTTGGGAAGGGATCGCTATGGGAAGGCAGACGTCATTAGTTTAAGATAGTAACGACCTCTTGACCCTCAGCCCTCTGGCTCCCAGACCCCACACCCTCAGCCGGCAAGAGCCCTGTGCTGCTTCCCAGGGTTCCAAGAACTACAGTTTGTTCCATGAGCCTGGATACCAAGCCTGAGATCCCCACCCCACTGGTGAGAGTGTGGGCTCACCCAGGGTGGGGAGCAGGGTCCCGCTGCATCTACTGGAGACTGGCTCTCCGTTCTTAAACACTGTCCCCACCCTGCCTTTCAGCATCTGCCTGGTGGGTTTCCCAGCTCTGTGCTTAGGGAATGTATGACCTTGACCATTGCCTTAACCTCTGGTCCTCAGCTTCCTGGTTTGCAAATTAAGATGGATTAGATCCGCAAACTCCCCTAAGCATTTAGCCTGTAGGCCTGGCTTTCGGTGAAGCCAGAGCCAGCCAGCCATTGTTACCCCTTTGTGAGACACCTTGGAGTCACTCTGCTGGTCCCTGAAGGGTGACAGAGAGGGAGAGGGAGGCATCATAGAAAATCCTCTCGGGATAATATGAGAAAAAGATTTTTTTCTCTCTAATGTTACTGTTAGCATAATGTAATAGGAAAAAAAGGGCTGGTTTCCCAGGTGGTGCGGTCAAATTGCAGTCCTGCCAATATAGGAGATGCAAGAGACATGGGTTCGATCCCTGGATGATGTCCCCTGGAGTAGGGAATGGCAACCCGCTCCAGTATTCTTGCTTGGAGAATTCCAGGGACAGAGGAGCCTGGCGGGCCCCAGTCCATGGGGTTGCAAAGCGTCGGAAACAACTGAGCGACTGAGCACACACATACAGTGTTACTATAGACAAGTGTGAGGTGAAAAGGCCCTAGAGGCGTGCAGGACCCCCAGGAGGTAGTTGACACTGAGGAAGGGCAAGAATGTGGGCGAGCTCCAGGTGGAAGGATCTCCCTGATTGTGTGAGTTAGGCCACCTGCTGTGGCGAGCCTGGTAGGAGAGGGTTGTCTGAATTAAGAACTGGTCTGGTGGCCTGGCGCAGCCTCTGGGTGCCCTTCCAGGAGATGGGGCTGCCGCACGCATCTCAGAGAGGGACAGAGAGTGCTGAAGGCGTGAAGTAGGGTTGCAGGCACAGGGGGCAGAGTGCGAGCACTGAGCTGAACACACCCCCTCCCGCAGCCCTCGATACGGACCTGACAGCAGATTCAAGTCTGAAGGCCCAGAGCCCAGCTCTGAGGCAGCATCTCCCCCTTTCCCTACACAGCTCGGCCCATAACCCTGCAATAGTCGGCTGCATACACCCTGGCATCCCTGTATCACAAGCGGTGTTCAGCTCAGCTCTTAGCACTTAGAATCTCCTGGCATCTTCCCTTCTCCCCTCAGGGCGAGCCTGAGGGACAGACGACGCTGCTGGCATTGGCAGAGCTGCTTGGGCCTTGGCTCGACAGCAGGATGGCCCCAGGCCTGGCTTGGGGACTCTCTCCAGCGTGTAAGAAGTTAGGGTATGCCAGGAGCAATGTTCTGTCTTCCACCAAGAGCTCTGGGGACAGGCAACCAGGCCGGTACTTTCCAGGCAAAATCCAGAAAAACACCCATATTCCATAGGAACGCAAAACCTCTGACGCCCTCCCATTTTTCTCCCTTTTAGAGAATTGAGTGGAGCTGGAGGTAAAGGAGCTGCAGTCAGCCCCTGCAGACTGGCGGACCAGAACTCCGAGCAAGTATTTTTGTTATTCCTATTTTACTGACAGAAAAAAAGGGCACACAGCCAGAGACTCCCAGAGTGAGCAGGTTTTTAGCTTGATTTCACTGAGCCTCAATTTTCTTGTCTGTAAAATCTGACCACGTGAATTTATGGGGCCTGACCACAGAAGGAGGCGGTCACCTCTTTGTGGTCCGGACTCTGCTCTCTCCCCAGTAGAGCAGTGGTGAGACCAGGCCACAGGACCCATTTTGCACTTCCATCTGGCGTATCTGAGTATCGCTGGTCTGGGAAATTCTGAGAACCTTGACAAGGGCTTTGGTTCTGGGTTTTTCCATCTATAAAACGGGCTGCATGCAGCGTTATTGTAGGAAGGATGAGTTCTGGTCCCCTGCAATTTCACACGACTCAGGTGCTTTTACTCTCCATTTAATGCCCCCCACCTGCAACAGTGCCAGGCACAGGAGAGTTTAAGGAGGTGAGGTTGGAACCCCTGGGCCGGTGTCCTCAGTCTCTGCAGTGAGACCCAGAATTGAACCTCAGTTCTCCCAGCACTGCTGTTTGTTCCCAGACAAGTCACTAAACCTCTCCAGGCCTCAGTCTGCTAACCTTTAAAACAGAACTTCCCTTTCGTGAGTTACTGAGGATGTCAGGAGCAACCCCGGAAAGTACCTAACAGGGGACCCAGCTCGGGAGAGCCTTTATTTATATGGATGTCAATTTGCTCAATGAATACCTGTCCCTACAACTCAAGGTCGGCTGCTGCTGCCCTCCAAAATTCAGTTTCTGAAGAATGGCAAGCTGAAAGAAGCACACGGGCGGATCAGCGCACTCTCTTTAATGGAAAGGAGATTCTCATTTCTTACAGAAACAGGTAAAAACATAAATACGGGTCGGGGGTCGGGGGGCAGCCGCAAGGCAGCAAGGGCCCGGGCGCCCGGCCCAGGCTTGGGGAAAGGTGGCTCGTCATGAGGCCTGCTGCCCCCGGGAGCCCAGTCCCAATGGGCTGGTGTTCGGCCGGCTAGGGATGCCCCTGGGCGCTCGGAGGGCACTCCCGGGGCCACAGCTAGGCACCAGGCTGCCGTTTCACTCACCACAAGCTGCGTAAACCTGGCCACAAACTCTCCCACTCGGGGGGACAAAGGCGCACGGGGCGGGAAAAGCTCCGAAGCCTCCGTGGGAGTGAGTGTGACATCCGAGGGATCGCAGGATCGTGTCGGGAGCCCTCCCTCTCCCCTCTTAAGTCAGTGTCTTTCTTGAGAGGTGGGATCGGTCGGAGGCGTCCCAGACCGGTCCCTTCTCTACCAGGCTCGGATGCCGTGCAGCGTGGACACTCCCGAGTTGCCCTGCGGAATCCCGGGGCTCTGCACCGCGTTCAAGTCCCCGACGCCGAAGTTCACGAAGTTGTTGTTGGCGGCGGCCGTGGCCGACTGCGTCGGAGGCGGCCCGGCCGGGTAAGCAGCGGTGCAGCTGTAGCCGGGGCTGCAAGCCGCGCTCCCGTACCCGGGGTAGGCAGGGTAGGCGTTGTAGCCGTAGGCGTTGAGGCCCACGCCGTAGGCTGGCGCGTAGGGCGCCGAGTCCCCCAGGCAAGGCTTGCCATCGCGCACCAGCACTGGCACCGCGATCCTGCGGGCTGGCGGCGGCGGCGGCGGGGGGGCAGCCCCACCAGCTCCAGAGTCTGGTCTTGCCGTTGCCGCTTGCACTTGTAGCGCCGGTTCTGGAACCAGATCTTGACCTGCGTGGACGTGAGCTTCAGCACGCTGGCCAGCTGGTCGCGCTCGGGAGCCGACAGGTACCGCTGCTGCTTGAAGCGCCGCTCCAGCTCGTAGACCTGCGCCTGCGAGAAGAGCACGCGCGGCTTCCTCCGCCGTCGCGCGCGGGGTCGCTCGGCGCTGTCCGACTCTGGCTTCTCCAGTTCCACCGCCTTCTGCAGCGCGCACAGCTCTGAGCGAGGAACAGAAAAGCAGAGAGACGCTGTGTCACAGCCACCCAACCCCCCGGAGCTCTCGCCGGGTGATGGGCCCCAGTGGGTGCCACCCCCGTCCCGCCTGGAGCCCCTAGCTTGGCTGCGGCAGACTGTACGGTACACTTGGCTTCCGCCCGACAGCCAGCTTTTGTTGATGGCCTATTATGTGCCGGGCACGGCTGTGGGCACTGGAGAACAAGAGAGGTCTCTGTCCTCGGGTAGGTCACATTCTGGTGAGACAGATGGACAGTGACTTAAGACAGGTGGCAAAGAAAACTAAAGCTCAGTGATGCGCTGGAGTGAATGAGATTAGGACTACTTTGGTTTGCGAAGTTAAAGGAAGGAGACCTAGGCCTCACACTGTCTCAAAATTAGGGCAACAGAAGAAACAGAAGGTCAATAGGCAGTTGGTTCGGTGATCTCTCGAAGGCTCCCGTTCAAATGCTGCGAGAATTGTGCAGCGCCCCAAAAGCAGTGGGTGGGCAGGCCGCCTCGGAACCTGCCTTGAAATCGAATTGGATTCGAATCCGTATGGACCAATTCAAGCCGCAGTGCCCGCCGGCAGCCTTTCCGGGACTTTCCCTCTGCTAGTAGACAAATCTTTGTAGGCTCACAAGACCCTTTCTGGGTTCACAGCGGCCCTACAACCGCGCCCCCGGCCTCCCCGGGTTCTTGCTGACCCCGCCTTGGGCTACCGTCTTCCCGCCGCGCATTTTCTACCGCCCGGCCAGCCTCCCCCGGGACCTCGGGATGTGCGCGGGAATACGGCCACCTCCCCCAGTCATCTCTTCCATTGCTCCACGCCTTTCGTCGCGAGACATTTTCTAACTATTTCCAGAAAAGAACCTCTAGACTCTGGCCGCGTGAGGAAATTATTATGGAAAAAGAAAGCATCATTCTTGAGTCCGAGGAATCTCATTTTTTAAAATTCAAGATCCTTGTTTTCAATGACGCCACTCTCCTGGCACAAAGGAGGAAAGACCCCAGAAACCGCAGGTAAACGGGTGGGCTAGAGAAGAAGGTCTTAGACCTCCTCCAATTGTGCGTGAAAGTACTTCTGGTGTGCAGCAATTTAACTGCAGCGGTTTTGGTCAGATCCTCAAGAAGACCTTTAAAAAAATATAGGGAGAGAATCTTTCTTACTGTGTCCACCACAAACAGATCGCTCAACTTCAACTTCATAACAGATCCAGGAGCAGGGCTGCTGCGCCTGGGGCTTTGTTAGGCCGGAAAAAACATATGTATATATTTTTCCTTTCTTTCCTCTCCTGTTTCTGATAACCACGATCCAGCATTTCCTCTAAACCTCCGACTGGACGCCCGGGGGCCCTGGCAACAACCTCACTTCTCACATTCGGAGCCCCCTTTGCTCTACCATCCGCCCAGGCACTCGCCTCTTCTGTACTCACGCCAGAGTTTCTCGGCCGCGAGGTTTGGGGACGAAAGCTATCCCAGAGAGGAGAAGGAGCTTGGGTTTCCTCCTCACCTTTCTTATCGGCTCGATGGTCTTTGGCAGGGTCGGGGTCGCCATAGGCACGCGGATAGAAGGCGGGGGCGGCTGAGAAGGCAGGCGCGCACTTGGCGGGCGAGGGCGCGGGGCCCAGCTCGGCGCGCAGCTCGGGGAAGCTGGGCGCTGCGGCCTCCGGCCCAGCGTAGGCCTCGGGCTTGAAGGCGGCCAGCATGCAGGAGGCGGGCGCCAGAGTGGCCTCCAGGCGCGCCGAGAGCTCCCCGGCGGCCAGGCTGCGCTGCTGCTGCTCCAGGTTCAGGATGTCTTTGACCGAGAACGGCGTGGGCGTGAGCGCGGGGCTGGGGAACATGGTGGCAGCGCGCGAATCACAGCGCCAGGTGGGCGGCAGAGAGCGGCGCTGCCCACGGCCCCTGGCAGCCTCCCTGCATGGTGCCCGCCGCGCGCCCGCGCACCCGCCTTCCAGCTCGGGATGTGGCCAGGCGGCAGGTAGTGCGGGGCGCAAGGGGCAGGAGAGGCGGGACCAGGCCGGAGGAGGGGGACTCAGCCTGCCATTGGGCCGGGGGCCTCGTTGACAGGAGCGATGAGCACTTTCGTGTCACCTAATATAGTCATACGGCTCAAAAAAAAAAAAAAAAAAAATCCCGCTGAGCTTTTTAAAGGGGCCGCGACGCATTTGGAAGACTCCTTTCGCTCCTGCAGCCTAAGATTCGTCCTTAGCGTTAGCCTGAAAATCCTACTAGGATGCATGCATAGGAAAGTACGTGATTATTCTCCGAATCCGACCTTTAGGCCGGGTTGGGTGGATCTGGGATCTGAGGAAATGTTCCTCAGCACCTGAAACAGAATAGGGAAGTGAAGGGTTGGGTGGGTGGGGCTTCGGGAATGGAGTTGTTCCCAGGAGCCAGCAGGGTTTTATTTATTACTGACGGTATGGTAGAATAGTCTGAATAAGAAGAGACGCATTGGGGAAACAGTTTGCTCTGGGGTGATGGCCGAAGGGAGACATTGTGGGCAATTTGGGATTCTGTGTAGCTTGACTTACAGGCCTAGTAGTGGCCTTTCCCCAAGAGGCCAGGCCCTGGGCACTCCTGGAGTGAGTCAAGCTGAAAAGCGAGGTGGGTGGTTGTGGGGTGGAGGAGCACCTCTGACCGTACTGCAAGTGACACAAACACAACTCCAGGGGGCGCCAGTCACTGCCAGTCTCCTCCCAGAGAGCTGACCCTCTTCTTAATAATGAAACAAATCCATAATCCCAGCAGGTCAACTCAGCTTCCTGGAATAGAGCTGCCTTCTAGGGAGTCCTAGCTCTCCTGTTCTCAGGGCCCGCCAGTCATTCTGGCCTCCCTCTCCCCACCTGCCCTCCCTGCCTAGGCCTTTGTCTGCATGGCCTCTGTCCCAGCTCAGGTTTAGGTCTCAGGCAGGCGGGGCTCCTCTGAACCCAGCGCGCCCAAGATTTCTCTGGGCGGCTCCGGCTCCGAGTGGGGCGCCCCTGCTGCGGCGGCAGGGGGCCAGGCAAATGCGGGGAGGGCCTGAGGGGGTGTTAATTTTTAGCCCAGGGTCAGTAAAGTAGGGATCTTCCATCAGACCAGTGTTTCAAAACAATCTACCCGGTCAGATCTTGGGCTAGTTCTGTGCTGGTCCGCCTCATCCCTCTGGGTCCCTTGGAAAATCTGATTAAAACTTGTAGGGCCTTCCCCTCACCTCCAGAAAACTGTAGCAAGGCATTCTATTTTGTGCACAATTTCAGGAAGGGTCCGGGCAGACAGAATGGCCCCAGGGTAAGGTCTCCGCCTTATCCTATCTCCAGCGATGGCGAGGCTTGTTTCCCACCACTCAGGCTTCTGTGGGAAGTCCAGGTGGAGCGCGCGGACTCTCTGAGAAGGGAGGGTTGTAGGGCTCGGCTCCTGGAGCAGGACGAGTTGGGAACTGGGGAAGAAGCGTTTGGTCCAGAAGAAAGGTGCACAGGGAGAAAGGCAACCTAAGGACAGGGCTCAGAGCCTTAGGCTCCGCACTGCCCGCTCAAGGCGCCCCTCAAGCCTGACGGTGAACCATTGCACAGGGCCACTGGGAAGGGCGCGAGAGGAGTCCAGCGTAGGCCCAGCACTGGGACGCTGCCAGCCCCTCATCAAATCCTCACTCCCGGGACTTGCGGCCCCAGGGCCAGGGCAAAGGAGAGCGGACCCTCGCGCAGCGGTCGCGGAGTCTCGGAGCCCTCTGACTAGGCTTGCAGGCGCCAGCCGCCAGTGCCAGGCCCCCACCACCGCGGGGGAGTCCCGCTTCAAGTCTTCCAGCCGGGGACCCGCGGTCGGTTCTGAGACTGTTAGCTTGGTCTTTCATAGAGATGACTTTTTTCAAATGTGGAGAAGTCTCAAGCCCCAGGAACGCTCCTCATCCGCCCACCTCCCAACCCGTGTTCTCCCTCGACGGATCTAAAGATCAGCGGCCTCTCTTCGGCCCTACCTCGATACGGCTTTCCGCCAATAGTACAATAATTGCCCTCAACTAACCCAGCTTTGGGGCCCACCTCTTCTTTCAAGAATGTTTTTGGGGAGTGGGAGAGGATGCCTATCGCCGAGGCGGTGACGTCTGGCAAACGAGGCACATCCGATTCAATTAAACGTCTCGCTGAAAAGAGCTGGGAGCGAGGGTCCTGGGAGCGCTGTTAAGTGAATGGGCTGGCCGGGCGGCTGGCGATGACAGTTTGAAAGATTAGTGTGAGCCGACGCCTGAAATATTACCGTTTAATGGGGGACATTGAGGCTGCATCCGGGATCTCTGTTTTTAGTTTGTGTGTGTGTGTGTATGTGTGTGTGTGTTTAAGAGAGAGTTCTGGAGGAAGAGAAAAATTCAGCATGTCCTCTGCAAATCAAGGCAGTGAAGATTTATCACCTATTTTGGGGCATAGAGGGGGTCCCTAAGGCTGACAGATAGTTTCGTGGGTCAGGTGTCATGAAAAGGAGAGGAAAGAAAGCCTTCCATATTTGAACAAAATCAATAACTTTCAACCCCTTACACCCTCTGTGAATCTGGTAATAATTTCTCTTGGGTCTAAAATAGGCCTTAGCGCTGCCAAAGAGAGGAAAACAGGGCAAAACTGGATAAATACGTGCAAAATCCAGATTGAGGTGACCCATGTTGGTCTCTGCAGACAAAGAATAATTCCTAAGAGTAACTGAAGAGTAATTCCTAACTTTTCTTTGCAGTCCTCACAGGTTCTGAGTAAAAACATTTTTGTTTTCTTTCGGTGAAGCTGCAGTGGTGGGCTGGGGGAGGGAGGAAACTTGATTCTTCCCACCAGGGATGCATCTTCCTTCCCAAGGGCGACTGACCCAACCTGGCCGCCTCTCTAAGCCGCACTTTGGCCAAACTAGCAGGACAAACAAACAGCCTTCAGTCCAGAGAAAGGCAGAGACAGACAAAAGGGGGCAGAGAGGAGAGATCGAAAATCTATCCATTTCCTTGCCTTTTAAAGAGTCAGTGCTCTAAGATGAGCCAAATTCCAGGACGACTGGAGCGCGTTCTGCGCACATAAAATATTATTAATTGAAAAGCGATCGGAGCGGCCTGAGCCGGCCCCCGCTTTCCTGCAATCTGCACGGCCGGCCGCAAAAGGTATATATGATTAATTGAAAGATAAGCTGGAACTATCACTGGGAATGTCATTAATGCGCCAGGGAGACGTCCATTGGAGACAGGCGGCGTTATCCTTGGCTTTATCTTCAACAACGCCTCGCTCTCGGCCCGCGCCGGGGAAACAGATGGGGATTTCTGTCTGGGACGCTCGCCCCGTGTTTATATTTTGGAAAGAATCGCAACTCGTGGGAGTCCCCGGCAGGCCCCCTGATAAATGAACATTAGCACTTTTTCGGACTACTGTATCAACAAAGGGGCTACGGCGCGGCAATAATTGGCGAGAAAGCAAACAGAGGGCCGAGAGCGCGCCTCTGCTCTTCGTCCGGCTGATGGATGAGCCCCGGCGCTGCGGCCGGCTTCCCGGCCCTGGCCCCGGCTCCTCGGCTCCCCGGCTCCCCGGCCGCGGGGCCCCTCAGCCGTCCTGGCTTCCTTCCGGGCCAGGCTTGAGACTTGGGGGCGTCTCTGGGGGCGGCCGCCCTCGCTTAGGCTCCGGAAGAGTCCGGGCGGGCTCCGCGGCACTGGCTTTTGCCTGCCCCCACTTGCCTTGTCCCAGGGGCTCAGCTGGTACCAGTGTCTTGCGCTCCCACTGGAGGAGCCATTTGCTCTCGAAACTCATCGCGGATCAGCTTATCTCGATCGCTGCCGAGAGGAGAAAGACGCTCAGAGAGGTGAAGTGACTTGTTCAGGGTCACACAGATGGAAAGGGACAGTTTCAGGATTCGAACACAGGATTAACTACAGACCTGTGAATCCTTATGGCAGAAAGTGAAGAAGAACTAAAGAGCCTCTTGATGAAAGTGAAAGAGGAGAGTGAAAAAGTTGTATTAAAGCTCAACGTTTAGAAAACTAAGATCATGGCATCTGGTCCCATCACTTCATGGAGAATAGATGGGGAAACAGTGGAAACTGTGGCAGACTTTATTTTGGGGGCTCCAAAATCACTGCAGAGAGTGACTGCAGCCATGAAATTAAAAGATGCTTACTCCTTGGAAGATAAGTTGTGACCAACCTAGACAGCGTATTAAAAAGCAGAGACTACCAACAAAGGTCTACCTAATCAAGGCTACGGTTTTTCCAGTAGTCATGTATGGATGTGAGAGTTGGACTGTGAAGAAAGCTGAGTGCCGAAGAACTGATGCTTTTGAACTGTGGTGATGGAGAAGACTCTTGAGAGTCCCTTTGCCTGCAAGAAGATCCAACCAGTCCATCCTAAAGGAAATCAGTCCTGAATATTCATTGGAAGAACTGATGTTGAAGCTGAAACTCCAATACTTTGGCCACCTGATTTGAAAAGCTGACTCACTGGAAAAGACCCTGATGCTGGGAAAGATTGAGGGCGGGAGGAGAGGGAGACGACAGAGGATGAGGTGGTTGGATGGTATCACCGACTCAATGGACATGAGTTTGAGTAAACTCCGGGAGTTGGTGATGGACAGGGAGGCCTGGCGTGCTTCAGTCCATGGGGTCACAAAGAGTCGGACACGACTGAGCGACTGAACTGAACTGTGAATTATTATTGTTTTTTTAAGTATATATTGCCGCCTCCTAGAATCGTATCATGTGGAGAGGAAGCAGAACACTACTCCCTCCCCCAGTACACACCCCAGGTAGCTAGAGAGGAGGACCAGGCTGCTGGACTGGAGATGCTGGCTTCGCCAAAACCAAGGGGACTTCTGACATATAGTTCACCTGAACGAGGGAGAGAGGGGAGGGAAACATTTAGAATTCCTCCTCCCCCTCTTCCATTTCCTCCACAAACTCCTCCATCTCTTACCCCCTCCCCGTCCCCATCTCCTTCTCCACCTTCTTCATCTTCCTCTCTTCTTAGGTAACAACTTTATTGAGATATAATAGATATAATTCACATACCATATAATGTATCCATTTAAGGTATACAGTTCAAGGACTTTTAGTATTTTCACAGAGTTGCAATCATGACACAACTAATTCTAGAACTTTTTTTTTATCATCTCCAAAGGAAACGGTTGTAGGCTTTAGCCACCAACCCCAACAGCCTCCCCTATCTCCCACCTCCCCAGCTCAAGATCACTTCTAATTAATCTACTTTCTGTCTCTATACATTTACCCATTTTAGACATTTCAGACAAATGGAATCACATAACATGCGGCCTTTTGTGACTGGCTTCTTTCGCTTAGCATAATGTTTTCTTCCAGGTTCATCCATGTGATAGCACCTATCAGTGCTTTGCTCTTTTTATGACAGAATGATATCCTACTGTATGGGTATACCATATTTTGTTTCTATATTCATCAGCTGATGGACATTTGGGTAGTTTCCACCTTTTGGCTATTACAACTAATCCTGTAGTTCACTTCTACCCTAAAATCTGAGCTGTAGAAGTCTGGGGGGACCCTTCTGCTGCCTGTCCCTTTAACTAACCCTATCCTTCCCTGAAAGCTGGCTTCTTGGGTATGCCAACTGTGTGCTTACACAGGGCCTGAGCTTAGAAGGGCCCTGTGTTCTGTTGTTGCTGTCTGGAAATTCTTGGTAAGTTTCGAACAAGAGGCTTCCCATTTCATTTATTGTGCGCTGGGCTCCACAGATTATAAAACTGGTCTTGCTTTCTGGTCAGTCTGAGTAGAGTCTTGGAAATACTATCTCTGTGTCCCCAAGGCCCCTATAATCTGTCAGCCTTGGGGCTTCCTTTGCCCCAGAGTCTAGCCTTCTCTAGCCAGCTGGGACAGGCAGGAAGTCCTCTGAGCTGCTTTAAAGACTGTCTATCCAAAGCTGCTCAGCCATAAGAAGGGCCTGGAGCACACAGAAGTGGAAAGAGCAGGCAGATCCGCTAGATGTTATGTATGTGTATGTATGAAGGTGTGCAGGAGGGCAGGGGAAGCCAGGAGAAAGGCTTAGAAGAGTGCGCCAGAACTTCCACCCAGCCTCCAGGTGACTCATTAGTCACTAATGGATACTTGGCCTGATTGCTACATCTCTTTCTCTTTTTCTTTAAAAAAATTCTATTTATTTATTTGTTTTTGGCTTTTGGGGTCTTAGTTGCAGCATGCGGGATCTTTCATCATGGCACACAGGCTTCTCTCTAGCTGTGAGGCGTGGGTTCCAGAGTGGGGGTTCAGTCCTTGCAATGTCCGACTAGATTGCCTCCTGGCATGTGCGATCCCAGTTCCCCCATCAGGGATTGAACCCACATCCCCTGCATTGGAAGGGGGACTCTTAACCACTGGACCACCAGAGTCCATGCATCTCTTGAGTCACACTGACTGACTGGAGTTGCACAGCCCAAGACACAGACCCTGAGGGAGGTAGAGCTGTACCAAATGAGTACTAGACAGTGAGCCAGTTCTGGGTTCTAGTCCTGCTCCTCTGACTGGCTGATCTTGAGCACGTTCTTTTTCTTCTCTGGTTACTGGTTTCATGTTTGTGTCCTTGGTGTTTGCTTTTTTTTTTTTTTGCCCTTGCTCCCCTCCCTCCCTTCCTGAGAGCACTCAGGGTCTTTCTTCCTCAGCCAGACATGAACCTGTGCCCCTGCACTGGGAGTGTAAAGCCTTAACTCCTAGACCACCAGGGAAGCCCCTCCTTGGTGGTTTTAGGTGTACTTAGGGTCCCTTCCCAGCTGTGCTATTCTGAGAAACATCCCATGTTGTTACTTGGACTCACCTGGGCAGTGGGGAAGGGTGGAGAGGCACATTGGTGGTTGCCTAACTTACAAAATGAAACTGGCTAGGATGGGAAATAAGGTACCTGTTAATTGTGATATTATGCTATTTTGGGGAGTGTGGTCCATACAGCAACACACATTCCACATAAATTGAAAGCGATGTTAGGGAAAGGTAAATGGATTATTCTCACACGGTGCTGTGCTGTGCTTAGTCGTTCAGTCATGCCTGACTCTTCACAACCGCATAGACTGTATGTAGCCCACCAGGCTCCTCTGTCCATGGGATTCTCCAGGCAAGAATACTGGAGTGGGTTGCCATGCCCTCCTCCAGGGGATCGTCCCATCCCCAGTCTCCCGAATTGCAAGCAGATTCTTTACTGTCTGAGCCACCAGGGAAGCCCAAGAATACTGGAGTGGGTAGCCTATCCCTTCTCCAGGGGAAATTCCCGACCCAGGAATCGAACCAGGATCTCCTGCATTGCAAGCAGATACTTTACTAGCTGAGATACCTGGGTAGCCCTAATCTCACATTGCATACATTTAATTCCAGATAGATTAAAAGTTTAAACTTGAGAAATAAAATATAGCAGTGCCATAGATGCCTAAGATAATAAGTGTGGAATGTTCATATACGTGGAACAGTGGATAAGCAGAACTAAAGACCTAGAAACTGAATTGTATCACCTGATGGCATAAAAATAACTTGTGTACGGCAAAACAAAAACAAAACAAGGTCAGGGTGGAGGGACTTCCCTGGTGGTCCAGTGGTTTGATCCCAATGCAGGGGACCCAGTTTCATCCCTGGTCAGGGAACTAGATCCCACAGTGCCACTATGACGAGTTCTTGTGCCACAACTAAAGCTCCTGCATACTGCAACTGGGAGACCCAAGGAGGCCAAATAAATAAATACATAAATATTTTTAAAAAATAAAACAGAATAGAATCAAAGAGAAACGACACACAGTTTAAGTGCTAGAAACAATGACCAAAACCCCTCTGATTTCCACAATATGAAAAGCGTTTCTGTAAAGTAACAAGAAAATGACTCAGTGAAACAATCAAAAAATTGGCCAGGAGTAGCAGAATTTTGCTGGTAAGAAGGAATGAAAGAAGGAAGAAATTTAAAAACCACAATGCAAATGTTTTCACTCATCAGATTGATAAAGATCACAAAGTCTGATAATTACTCTGCCTAATCTCTCTTTAACATTGTTGACTGAAAGTGTAAATTGGTAAACCTCTTCAGAGCAATTTAGTACTATCAAAATAAAAAATACATAACCCCTTTGAACAAATATTTCCACTTCTAGACACACACATATATGTATAGAAAAGTATTTTCATTGCAGTTCTAATTTTTTTTTAAAGCATCAAAACATTTTTTAAAAACCAATATATCTATCTTGGAAGATTGATTGGAAAAAATTATATTCACCAATAGAAGAGAAAACTAGCAGCCATGAGAAAAAATTACTTCATTTATATGTATTCTTAGGGATACATTTTGAGACATTAAATATCAAATCAAGAAGTAGAATTTCTATTTTAAATTTGGGCATATGTACATATATACGTGCTTATATGAATTTCTTTTTTTGAAGGATAAGCAAAATATAATGAAAACTTCTGGGGAAGAGTAATGGACGAGGGGAGGTCAGGAATAAAACATGACTTTTAGTACATTTTTAAGGACAATTTCCTCCTTTTGTTTTGTCTTTGTTGCCTACCACATGCACCTTTAAAGAGATTTAAAAACAAGATAAACCCCAAATATAATGAATCAAGTTATACCTTTACAAAAGGGGAAGATTCTTGGGCTGTGGAAACAGCTAGGCCAGAATCCCCTGGGGGTACATTTTAAAAATGCACGTTTACAGGCTCCACCCCTCATTTGGGGAGCTTACAAATCAAAGGTGTGTCTAGTTTGAAACTTCTGCGTGTGCAGCCATCCAGTGAAATCTCCCATCTGAGAGAACTGGACGGAGCTAAGGCATTAGTGGTAGGAAGACTGAGGAGAGTGGTTAGTGGAGCTTCAGACGGAGGGGAGTGGGGTGACCTTTGTGCAGCACCATCAAGGGACAAGCTTCCCAGGTGGTGCTAGTTGTAAAGAACCCACCTGCCAATGCAGAAGACGTAAGCGACCTGGGTGGGTTCGATCCCTGGGTGGGGAAGATCCCTGGAGGAGGGCATGGCAACCCACTCCAGTATTCTTGCTTGGAAAATCCCATGGACAGAGGAGCCTGGCGGGCTACAGTCCATAAAGTCACAAACAGTCAGACATGACTGAAATGGCTTAACACACATGCTTGGAGGAACAGGACCTCAATGGTCCCAATTACCACTCAGCAGATTGGCCCTCCTGATTTCTCCCTGACCTTCGCTTTGGTCCAGGGCTAGACCCTAGTTTTGAGGGGGTCACTGGAAATGCAGCTCCCTCACATTAGTCAGTGCCCTGGCTTGTTGCTTGAAGGTGATGTTGGTCTGGTGGCTGTGAGTGTGCCAGTAGATGAGGCTGGCAGGAAGGCTTGCTAACCCCACCCAGGCCCTGCCCCCAGGCTAGCCGTTCTGGCAGGTCCTGGATTTTCTGGCTCCTGGCCTTGGAGCCACTGTCCATCTGTCTCTCGAGGGCCAGCCTCCAAAACTCTATCTGAAATAGCTCTGAGTCGGAACCAGATCTGGAATCTGTCCTAACAAGGCCAAAATGACTCTTCCCTATCTTGCAGGCGATAAATGGAGTTGTATTATATCTGGTTCCCCACACAGAGGTGGGACCCTTGCAGTCACTGCTCTCCGTAAGGAGGTGGGCCAGGCTCTGGGTCCACAGAGGCTGCGCCCCCGCCGGCCTCTCTGGGCTCCATAGATCCCACCGGCCTGCTTAGCCTCAGTGAGACCTTGCTTCCGCATTCGGGAGGAGTTTTAAGGTGTTCCGGATCTGGCCTTCTCCCGGCGGCGCAAGGGGCCACCGCATCTTTGCTCCAAGCGGGATAGTGCTCGACTCGCAGGATGCTGGGCACAGTGGCCAGGAAAGCCGCGCGTGGCCTTGCGTGGAGCGCTCCTGTGAATTGCCTGCCCTTTAAGTCCTCCAGTCCTCAAGGAGATGACAACCACCCACACCACATGCAAGCATCAGAAAAGTTTCGGGTCCTCATTTTCCGTTGGTAACTGGAACATAGGAGCAAACAAACAAACAAGTTAAACAAATCTGAACATACCCTAAAGATGTTTCACTTTCCCAAATATTTTTTGGACTTGGGCAGTGCACAGTTTTTCAAACAAACAAGTGAAACAAATCTGAACATACCTTAAAGATGTTTCACTTTCCCAAATATTTTTTGGACTTGGGCGGTGCACACTTTTTCTTATTCCTACAAGGAGATGTAATAGCATCTTCTTCCATTTGTTGGTTTCCTTAACAATAGCTTTATATTCACATCAGGGAATATCCTCATTATATATCTTAAATAAGTAATATACCTTAAAAACAAAACAATGATGAAAACCCAAAATAAACACATAAAAATGGTAATACAATGCAAGGTATCCCAGGCCTCTCCCCCAGCCACCCAGTTCCCATCCCTAAAGACAAAGTTGTTTCTGGGTTTATTTATTTATTTTTTAAAAAAATCAACTCTATTGAGGCATAATTAACCTAGAACAAAACGAACACAGTTTAAGTGTACTGTTTGATGAATTTTGACATATGAATAAACCCGTATAAGGAGCACCACAAAGTTACAAAAAATTTTTTATAAAATACAAAAATATTTGCATAACTTGAAAAGGTTTCCTTTTTTCCCTTCGCAGTTAATTCCCACCTCCACACAAGTGGTCACTGGCTGAAAATAAATATACATCCTTCTAGAGACATTTCCTGCAAATTTAAATATTATTATATATTAAAAAATATTTTTTGTTTTCTTTTTTTCAGAGAGGAACTACCTTTTGCCGACGCCTTTGCATTTTTGACTTGACAGTTTTTGTTAACAGCATCTTTTGGGTAAGCCACTTTCTCCTGCTTTGGGGAGTCTATTTCTATAACCGAATTTATCCTGCGTCCGTAGGTGTGACCCGCTTTAAAACTCGCGTTAAGGTTTCCCAGATCGCTTTCAAACTTCCGTTGTCGTTTCGTGTTAATTTCGTGCTTTCTCTTCTGTCCGGCAGTCCCCCGCCTCCCCTCCCTGCTGCAAACCGCTCCAGCGAACACAGCGCGGAGCGGCGGAGAACCGAGACGCCGCTGCAACTAGTCCCTCAGGATCCCACCGCTGAAGGGCACAGATGGCAAAGTCAGGTGACATTCGAGCTGGGTAGACAACGATTCGGAAAACCCTGAAGAAGGAAAATGGGTTTTCTAGGGCCGGGGCACACCTGCAGCGGTCGGTGGGTGGGCAGCTCGCGAGCCGCGGCTTTGGAAGAGCCTTTGGCAAGAACGCGAAGCTTTGGGAGGAAGCGCCCTGGGCGAACCGGTGCCTGTTTTTGCCCAAAGCTCGGGGGTGGGGGCGCGTCGCGGGGTCAGCAGGGCTGGGGCTCCGGCTGGGGTCGTCAGCCGCGGCTTTCCGGAGAGGTCTTCGAGAGTCTGTGAGGCCTCCCTGGCTCGGGCTGACACCACGGCCCCCGGAACTTCCACCCTGGATTGCTGCGGCCTGGTCAGTGTCGAACTGAAGCTGGAAATGGGCGATCGCCACCTTTTTAGGCCCGCCACCTTGCTTTTTCCCGCATCTTCCTTCCTTGTCTCACCTTTAGCCTGCTCTGCGAAATGCGGCGAAGTTTTCACAGCCGAGTAGAGCCCGTTGCAAAAGACTAGACTGCAAATTGCTGCATAGAAAAAAAAAAAAATTCGATTCCGTGAAATTCGGTTCAGTAGGTATTTCTTAAAAGCTTCCCCGGGGCATGGCGCAGGGGAGCCCGGAGGACAACAAACTTCGGGATTCCAGAGCAGATTCAGTGTCAGCAGAGGGGATATGGCTGATGGCATTCTGCGCTCCCAACAGATCGGCGAAATGCGGGAGTTCAGACACGAGAAGAGCACACGCTGAACTTCAGAGTCTAAAGGGCCGTGTTGACGCGTCCCCAGTCTTTAAGTGTACACACGACAGTTGTAGACATTCAAGCACTTAAGAAAGAGCACAATGGAGAGTTTACTTTTGAGACGTGTATCTGCGGAATACGTTCCTAGAGACCAGTAAACCCGCTTTGAATGTGCTTACCGGTGCGCTTTAAATTTGCTGAAACGACACGGGTACCCAGACGCGTATTTTAAGTACATAGGCACTTTCTTTGTGTGTGTCCTAAGTGCACACGGTCAAAAATATTTCAAAGGGTACAGCAGACGATCCTGTGCAATTCCCCTTGCTCCCCTGTCCGCTCCTGCCCTCCAGAGCCGTGCTTGGCACACACGCCGGGATACGTGTGTCCCTGCGCCCTCATTGGGCGTCGCGTGTGCAGACCGTCCCCGTGTGTGTGGAGGGCTGTGGCCTTGTAGTTCTAGGTAGGGAACATCTTTTGTCTCTCGGCAAGAAGCTTTCCTCCGGGAAAGATAAAGTAATCGATAGGGTCTTTTAAATAGCTCCGCGTTTCCTGTCGGGAGAGGAGTATCAGCGCGCGCACCAAATCTGCTCTGGTATGTCACCTTATCTCCCGTCCCCGCTGTTGTCCCCAAACGCCGCCTGTCAAGGGAGACGCCACCCGCATTAGGACCCAGACTGGGGCCCTTCCGCTCGGGGTCACGCGCAGCGCCCTCGGCTAGGCCCCGCCGCCCCCTCGGGCTTTGGGAGGGTGGGCAGAAGAGGCGGGGGCCAGGGTGAAGGTGCCGGAACGCGGGGGCCAGAGCTCGGGCCCAGGCTGACCCGACCCGTCTGGGGAAGCCTTGGCGTGCCTGTTACTCGCGAGGGAGGGGGTGGTTTCGTTTTTCTTTTCTAACCACGAAAATAGTTGTTGAGAGCAGCGCTTTGGCGACTCGTGGGCAACCTTGCTTGCCCGCGTCCGGAGGAAAATCGGCTTTGTCACTTGGAGAAGGCCGCCTGGGCTTCCGGCCGCGCCTGCCGCGCGCCAGGTTGCCTTTGGCACTGCAGCCTGCGGCCTCCGGGCGTCTGGTGAGGAGAGGGGAGCGACCCCCTCAAGCCCAGAGAGTGGGTGGGACCTCCGAATCCGGCCGCCGTTCCAGCCTCTGGCGGCGGCGCCTCCCCAGCCTACAGCCGGGTCTGAGGACAGGGCGCAGAGGAAAGATGCCACCCAGGTTGGTTGGTCTTCTAGCGTTGGCAAAGGCCCTGGGGCCAGTCTCGGCTTTCCCACCCGACGGTGAACCCTGCGCGGAGATCTGCAGGCCAGGCTTGGCGGAAAAGTGTTTTTAGATGTGATGACCTGCTGGTAGGCCCTGACCGTCTAAGCCCCGTTACCCGAATCTCCTCGTTTTTCTCTTTCTGTATCAAAGGCGGTTGTATCTGGCTTTTTTTTTTTTAAAGAAAAATAATCCAATAAAAATAACAAATACCTTTCGTCCCCTTAAGGATGCACACAGTCACCAACCATCTAGATAATGTGAAATTCAGCCTCCCTTAATTTCCAGTCTCATGATTCCTTACAGGGCTTCTTTCTTACCCTGGGAATCTGGCGG
Source organism: Okapia johnstoni (assembly GCA_024291935.2). Lineage (NCBI taxonomy): Eukaryota > Metazoa > Chordata > Mammalia > Artiodactyla > Giraffidae > Okapia > Okapia johnstoni. Next base: position 48,983,962 of record CM044313.1, read on the forward strand.
GGGAGGGGGGAGCGGAACGGCGAGGCGGGGGTGGTGGGGGAGCGGGGAGCGGGGGGGCAGGGGTGGGGGGGGGGGCGGGGGGCGGGGGGGGGGGGAATTACTTCTTGGCTTCCATACAGACTTGCTCCCTTCCAGCTTGCCCAGGATCGTCAGGATTATCCCAACTGCTGAGAAAGGACCACCTACCAAACACATCCAGGGGAAAAATACAGGCCTTGGGAAAATTTGGGTTCTCACTTATCAGGATTTATTTATCCAAATAAAAATTATTGTGGGGAAATTACGTAGGGGAAAACATCACCTTTCTCTCTTATGGAGAGGAACAGGCATTTCTGAATCTTCCCATTCTTTAAGGCCTTGGTCTAGGTTTTCCTATTCCTTGTGGGCCTTTCCATTTTATTTTATGTGTAATTTAAAGAATACCAAATTGATTATTATACATTTTGTTGGTGGCAGTGGAGGGGAGACTCTAGCTGTGCATTCTTGCAGGGTGGGTCACTGGCTGTGTTGAAACTAGCAGAATGTGAACTGGACCCTGCCATGACATCTCTGAACCAATGGCCCAATCCCCCCATCTTGGTCATCTGAGTTACACTGGTGACCTAGTTATTCAATCCTGGGCTGGTCCTCCTGGATGGGGGGTGGGGAGAGGGCTGCTTCCCCCATACCTCCCGCCAGGGGCCCTCACCAAAAGCTATTCTGAAGGAACTTTCTGTAGTAGGAATCCAGGGTGCTTTGTTTTTTTTTCCTTCTAACAGAAATGTGTGGGATGAGAGTTGGGAAAGTTGGGACATTTAGAATTGAGAGTGGTGAGACCTGCCAAGTGTAGATCAGGTGTGGATCCTCAGTACACTGCTCTCTTCCTGGATGTGGCCATCTTCCTGTAGAAACTTTAAGCAGTTTTCTTAAGGGGAAGCTGTATTCCTTGTCCATGAGAAGTGGCAAGAGAGGCGGTGGGACCAGGCAGCACTGGGGACAGTTCTCAGCCAGTTCCTGGGTCCTGAGCAGTGACTCAGTGAGCAGTGACTTTGGAAGACACTCTTTGGGGTAAGAAAGTGAGCTTTGTTCCTATGACAAACCCTGGGGTGTCCTAAGCCCTGACCCAGTCCAGCAGTGCGCATGCTCACTGAGCATGTATGTGGCTTTGCAGGTGTCCCAGTTTTTGGAAACTTTTTATTCCAGCATCACACAGGAGTGAACAAAATAAACAGCCCTGTGAATTTTCACAAACTGAACATAGCTGTGTAACTAGAACCCAATTCAAGAAATGGGACATGGCCAGTAAGCCCCTTCCATTTTCCCACAGGATAATTACTATTCTGACTTCTAACAACATAGATTAGTTTTGCCTGTTTTTGAACGTCACATATAGCTAATTATGTAGTACGTATACTCTTTGTGTCTGGCCAGTTTTTACTCAATATATGTTTGTGAGATGCGTCTACATTGTTTATAGTTGTAGTTAGCTCATTTAATGTCTAACACTTCGTTGTATGAATCTACTACTATTGACCCATTTTCTACCTCTCTCTCTTTTTAAAAAATTTTTTTTCATTTGGCTGTGTCAGATCTTAATTGCAGCTTGCAGGACCTTCACTGCATCATGCGGGATCTTTCGTGGCCAGTGCACACTCTCTGGTTGTGGCACATGGGCTCTGGAGCACCCCGGCTTCAGTAGTTGTAGCAGGTGGGCTCAGTTGCTCGGAGGCATGTGGAATCTTAGTTCCCCGACCAAGGATCGAACCCACGTCCTCTGCATTGCGAGGTGGATTCTTTACCACTGGACTACCAAGGAAGTGCCCCCTCGTTTTTTCCCTCTCTCTCTCTTTTAATTGAAATATAGTTGCTGTACAGTATTGTTAGTTTCAGTTGTATAGCAAAGTGATTTGGATATATATATGTTATTTTTTAAAAAAATTTCTTCTCCATTATAGATTATTACAAGATATCAAACTTAGTTCCTTGTGGTATACAGTAAATCCTTGTTCATCTGCTTTATATATGGTAGTATATGTGTTAATCCCATACCCCTAATTTATCCCTCCCACTCTTTTCCCATTGGTAACCATAGTCTGTTTTCCATGTCTGTGAATTGGTTTCTGTTTCATAAATAAGTTCGTTTGTATTATTTTTTAGATTCCATATATAAGTGATATCATATATTTGTCTTTCTCTCTCTGACTTACTTCATTTAGTATAATAATCCCTAGGTCCCTCCTTGTTGTTGCAAATGGCAATATTTCATTCTTTTTTAGACCTTTTCACTCTTGCTTCCAGTTTTTGACTGTTATGAATAGTGAGTACTACTATGGACACCCTCATACATGTCTTTTGTTGAACATGTATACATTTCTGTTGGGCATATTTCTAAGAGTGGAATTGCTGGCCCACAGGCATGAGAAACGCTGGGCTGGAAGAAGCACAAGGTGGAATCAAGATTGCCGGGAGAAATATCAATAGCCTCAGATATGCAGATGACACCACCCTTATGGCAGAAAGTGAAGAGGAACTAAAAAGCCTCTTGATGAAAGTGAGAGAGGAGACTGAAAAAGTTGGCTTAAAGCTCAACATTTAGAAAACTAAGATCATGGCATCTAGTCCCATCACTTCATGGGAAATGGATGCGGAAACAGTGGAAACTGTATCAGACTTTATTTTTCTGGGCTCCAAAATCACTGCAGATGGTGATTGCAGCCATGAAATTAAAAGATACTTACTCCTTGGAAGGAAAGTTACGACCAACCTAGATAACATATTTAAAAACGGAGACATTACTTTGCCAACAAAGGTCTGTCTGGTCAAGGCTGTGGTTTTTCCAGTGGTCATGTATGGATGTGAGAGTTGGACTGTGAAGAAAGCTGAGCACCGAAGAATTGATGCTTTTGAACTGTGGTGTTGGAGAAGACTCTTGAGAGTCCCTTGTACTGCAAGGAGGTCCAACCAGTCCATCCTAAAGGAGATCAGTCCTGGGTGTTCATTGGAAGGACTGATGATGAAGCTGAAACTCCAATACTTTGGCCATCTCGTGTGAAGAGTTGACTCATTCAAAAGGACCCTGATCCTGGGAAGGATTGGGGGCAGGAGGAGAAGGGGACGACAGAAGATGAGATGGCTGGATGGCATCACTGACTCGATGGACATGGGTTTGGGTAAACTCCGGGAGTTGGTGATGGACAGGGAGGCCTGCGATTCATGGGGTCGCAAAGAGTCGGACACAACTGAGCGACTGGACTGAACTGACTGAGGATACTCATAAATTCAGCTTTGGTCTACTCCACTCAACAGTTTGCTGATTCACAGCTGTGCCCACTTACACTCACGCTGGCAGTGTTTGAGGGTTACCGTTGCCCCACAGTTTTGCCAACACTTGGTGTGCTCAGTCGCTCAGTCGTGTCTGACTCTGTGCTGCCCCGTGGACTGTAGTCCACCAGGCACCTCTCTCCGTGGGATTCTCCAGGCAAGAACACTGGAGTGGGTTGCCATTCCCTACTCCAACATTTGATATTATCTGTTTTAATTTTAAGCCATTCTGGTTGGAGTGTAGGGCTGTCTCAGCGTGGTTTTATTTGCTTTTCCTACTGACTAATGAAACTGAGCAACTTTTCAAATGTTCATTGGCTTTTTTAACATCCTCTTTTGTGAAGTGACTGTTTAAATCTTTTGTCTTTTTCTTGATTTGTGGGAGTTCTTTACATACGTGGATAAAAATCTCTTGTTGGGTATTTACTTATTGCGAATATCATCTCCCAGTTTGTGGTTTGCATTTTTACTCTCTTAATGCCAGCATCTATTTTTGACTCTGGCCTAGTGACTTGCTTGTGACCTTGAAGTAGTAGCACTGCTTATTTATATGTCTGCAGTATCTGTGGCTTAGTATCTTTTTGGGTTCTGGGCAACCAGCTCTGCCATCCACGGTAAACTCCTTGGAGACATAACATATGTTTGATTCTGCTTGTTTTCCTCATAGTTGCTAGAGCATTGCTTTTTCTAAGAATATTTTAGTCATTCATTCAATAGGGGAGACTCCAGTAAAACTCTTTGGATTTAAAGGAGAGGGCTGAATTCACTATTATGTATCTTTTTTAAAATATAAATAGTGGTGGGTCAAATCTTTATATAGCAATTTAAGTGGAATAATTTAAGTTCCATGAGTTTCTAAAACATAGACGATGTAAACGTAGAGGTGCAGATGAGACATCCTATCTCCCTTTAAGGTCCCAATCCTTGCCTCACTCTCCCAGGTAGTTTTTGGTGATGACTGCAACTCAGGAACAGCTGCTCTCCTCTTGGAACATGGGTTGCACATGAGTATAATTGTGTATAAGCCTCTGGAAAGCAACTTGTGAATTCTCATTTTATGAATCTTTGTAAATATATGAGGTGAAAACACCAGACTATAATTCTTTTAAATTATTTTCAAATGTTTGTAATCCATTTGTATTTTTCATTTAAAAATGTTCCACCTATTTACATCTTCTATTTATCTATTGAGATCTTAGTTTTTACTTATTGATTTTTATGAGCTCTTTATATTAGCTAGTATCCCTTTGTAATTTTATCCTATGCTACAAATATTTTTTACCATTTTCCCTTTCGTCTTTCTAAAGCCTTCATTTTTTTTATTTTAAGGCATCTGATATAATCATATATAAAGGGGATACTCAAATACTGGTGGGGTTTTGTTTCCCAGTTAGGACTGGCCATGGGCCAATGGCCGAGTGAATGCTCAGGGCTCCAGCCACCAAAGCAGCTGCCCTGAGGCAGTGGGGACCCCGCAGGACAAAGGCCATCCCTCTTCTGGCCTAACAGGCCACGTGGAGCCGTAAGTGGCTGATACCACAGATTGGTCAAATCTGGAGGGCTGCCTGCCTTGAAATTTCCATCCTGTGCCCTAGAGCTGGTGAAGATGGGATGGAGGTGGAAGTATCATTGGCTACTTCCAGGCCAGAAGGAAATTCAGAGCAAGTAAACCAACAGAAAGAGGTGAGGAAAGGAGGGTCCTGGAGTTTGGGCTGGGGGTGGTTTTGGGGAGCATCCAGAGCAAAGGAAGGCATCGTAAATGCCAGGCAGTGAGTCTTGGGGGTATGATTTGGAGCTCAGGCTTTGGAGTACAGATGTTTGGATTCTTTAGCTTCCCTAAACCTCAATGTTACCATCTGTAAAATGGGAATAATACTCATGCTTCCTCAAAAGATTATTGTTTGGGAATTAAAGAAGATAGTATTATAAAGCAAAGATTCTCTGACATTTCTCCCATGGGGTTGGCTGGGAGGGTGGTTATGTCTTTTCCCTTTGAATATGGGCAGGTTTGTCACTGCTTCAATGAATGTGACTAGTAAAATACTCTAAAAGTGGCACCACATGACTTCTGTGGTAAGATCAGAAAAAGCCACTTAGCTTTTGTTTTGCTGCTTACTGGAACGTCTGCTTTTGGAGCCACGTAAAAAGTCTGACTCCCCTGAGGCCACCGTGCTGTGAGGAAGCTGGAGCCTTGGGAGGAGACCCTATGAAAGCTGCTGATTGACAGTGCTGCGTGAACCCGCTTCACAGTTACTCCAGGAGCCAGACCTGTGAATGATGACATTTCCAGATGACTCCAGCACCCAGCTGTTCCAGCTTTCACAACTAAGGCCCCAGACCTCAGAGAGCAGAGGCAGGCCATCTGGGGTACGTCCTGTCCAAATTCCTAACTCAAAGAAGCAGTGAATATAATAAAATGGTTGCTTTCATACCACTAAGTTTTGGGATTTTTTGTTGTTAGGCAGCTATAGATAACCAGAACATTATTCAAGCAAAAATGATTTAGCCTACCGTTTGCTTGGTGGTAGGTACTTAATAAGCAGCATCACCGATTCAATGCATGAACTTGGGCAAACTCCAGGAGATAGTGAGGGACAGGGAGGCCTGGCATCCTGCAGTCCATAGGGTTGCAAAGAGTCACAACTGAATGAACAAAAAAACAATAAACAGTGATTCTTAGTAGTATTATTGGTGACAGAGTGAAGAACACAAGGTGTTAAGGGAAAAAGAGCTGGCAGGCCTACTATGGGAAAGTTACCCAAGATGATTTCAGGCCTTCCCCCTGGACTGGGTCTTCATTTTGGCTCCAGTGTTAGATCATCGCCCCCTCCCTCCAGAGTTCCAAGCTGCAAACAGCCACAAAATAAAGTGGCTGGAGGGCTTTAAAATTTTCTCTTTTTGCACCAGCGCACCCTCCTCTTTAAAAAAAATCTTCTTTTAGAGGAGTGTTGGCAGCGGTGGTAGGCTGGAGTGGTGCTTGGGGAACGTAGGGGTGAGGAGCAGAGGAGGTGTGAGGAATCATTTTGTTGCTTGAACTATAGAACCATAGCACTGCCGCGCGCATAAAAACAACTGCAGAGTGAGAGTAACCTTTTGCCTCTGGAGCTGCTTCTCATTTTATTAAGTCTCTGCACTACCTTGTCTTCAGGTATTTGAAGGCAGAGAATACGTTCTAACACACTTCCGAGCAGGTTGTGGGTGTACAACAAATACTTTCGGATTGAGCATTGGAAACGCAACGCGCAGCGACTTTAGAGCAACTCCATGCGCGTGCGCAGCCCCTCCTGCCTAGGAAGGGGATCCGTTTGTGCCTGGGATTCAGAAGCCCAGCGCGCCCCGGTAGGGCTCACCTGCTTACTTACGTCTCCCTCCCGGGAGGGCTCAGGGGAGCCAACTCAGGGGTGTTCCATATGGGGGGGAAAGGCTTGGGTGAAATTAACGTGGCCAAAGTTTGCGCAGCAGCAGCACGGTTGGAGAAGGTGTCCGGGCCCCAGCAGCATCGTGGGGGGAGGGGGTTTCCAGGAGAACTGGGCCTGGGCCGAGGGCCGGATCTTCTCGGTTTCCGTGGTGGACGCCGCCCGGCACTCCATAGATCAAAGAGGCCCCTTCTGCCTCCGAAGAGCAGTAGGCAGAGCAGCGCCGAGGGGCTTTCCCGAAACCGCGAGAACCTGTGGACCCACGGTCCCCGCGGCGCCGCCCGCGCCCCGCTCTCGGCGTCCTGCGCGTCCGGGGTCGCGTGCATCGCACCTAGTCCTGCCTTTCGGAGGCTCGCTTGCCGCTCTGCATCCTGCCGGCTGCTTTTCCTACAGAAGCGGAAGAGAGAGGGAGGGAGATTGAACGAGAAAAGAGGGATCGAGAGAGGAGAGAGATGGAGATGATGGAGGTGGAGATGCGGGTGGCGTGGGCCCGGGCGGGGAGAAGCTTCCAGGGAAAGAAGTTTTCAAGTGTGGAGAGATCTGTTGCGGGCGAGGGGGGAAGGAAGACTCTCTCTCTCCCTGTCATCTACACGGAGACGGGCAGAGGCCAGGTGTCACGCAAGGAGAGTGGGCAGATCATTAAAGGGCATTTAGCTTTGATGAAAACGTTCATCTGCTTGTTTAACGATGGTGAGAGGGCCTTTCAATCAGCTAAATGTGGCTGAGTGGGGGTGAAGTAGGCAGTAAATCATTTTATGTCCGAGGGAGCTATTCTGTGTGAAGGGGGTGGGGTAGGGGAGCCCAGCACATACTCTGGCCCTCACTGGCTTCCTGAGGTCGCCATCTCAAGACTGAGCAGGGAGTGGAAAGGTGACTGTCTCCCTCCACCCCTACCTCCCTAAACCTGCTCAGCCTCCTGTCTTTTTTTCCCCTGTACAATGAGGATGATCACACCTCAGTTGACACCTCCCGTCAACTTCTGGGTATTGAGTTTTAGGAGAAAGAGGTTATACGCATGGAAGCAATAACTTTTCACTGTTACGAATATACCTTTGAAGAAATTGCCTCCGGGCCCCCACCACCCCTTTTAACGGTGAATTGCACCTTTGGTATGTTTAAAAAGAAGACGGGCCCCCACCACCCCTTTTAACGGTGAATTGCACCTTTGGTATGTTTAAAAAGAAGACGGTAATGAGGACCCTACATGCAAGACAGCAAAAGACGCACAGATGTAAAGGACAGACTTTTGGACTATGTGGGAGAAGAGGAGCTTGGGACAATATGAGAGAATAGCATTGGAACATGTATGTTACTATATATGTAAAGTAGATGACCAGTGCGAGTTCGAGGCATGAAGCAGGGCTACCCAAGCGTGGTGCTGGGAGACAACGCCAGTTGGGATGGGATGGGGAAGGGAGGGGTGAGGAGGCGTCGAGAGTCTTTGGGGGAGGATGACCGCGCCCGAAGTAGTGCGAGTTCGAGGCATGAAGCAGGGCACCCAAAGCTGGTGCTCTGGGACAACCCAGAGGGATGGGATGGGGAGGGAGGGGTGAGGGGGATTCAGGATGGTGAGACACACGTACACTCATGGCTGATTCTTGTCGATGTATGGCAAAAACCACCACAATATTGTAAAGTAATTAGCCTCTGATTAAATAAATTACAACAACAGCAACAAAACCCACATAGATAGAAGAGCTCACCTTAAGGGAAAACCTTCACCCAGATGTCCCGGTGTCATCGCTTGGGTGGTGGGAGTGGAAAGAAACCCCTTTTGCATTCCCACGGCAGGCCCAGGGGCTGAGGGCAGGCACAGACCCCTCAGCCTCAGCTTTCTCTGATCTGGAGAGTTAGAAGCAGGGCTAATTCTGGACAAGGTAGTCTTTACCAAGAGGTGGCCTGTGTTTAAGTTGTGAGATCTTTAAGCATCTTACAGCACATACAGTGGAAGATCGTCTTCCTCCAGGGTGGGGCAGGGGAAATTTTGAGTGGATTTCCTGTCTTCCACCAGTTCTTGGCAGTATGGTTCTAGGTGGAATCAGAGTCTAGCCAGGAACCTGGCAGTGGAAATCTGGCTCAAAGAAAAGGGTATCCTTTTGTGTCCTACTTGGGCTTAGGAATCCCCTGGAGTTCTTGGGCTGTGCCTCAGAAACTCCTATTTTGTGGGGCTCAAGACTCTGCATTTTAAAACAAACACTCTAGGCTATTTTGATGGTACTGGTTTCCCTGTCGGCTCTTTGACAGAGCTTCAGTCTGAGTATTTGAGAGCATGGTACAGTTCCTCTGATGTGATAGACTCCTCAAGGAGGCACCATGGCTCCTCATTTCTAGATGGAGAAGCAACCAAGTTGGCACTGAGGAAGCTGACTTATTGGGCAGGTTAGTGCAGCCCCATGGCCCCTGAGGCTGGTGGGGGTCCAGTTTTTTAAAAAATGGAAACACTCTTTGACTGATGAATTGATTTTAATACTGTTTCTTCATAGCTCATTAATAGGTTTTATTAGTTTCACATCTCATGTTCTGGCTGCTTTAAAATTTTTCCAGTTCTTGTTTTATAAACTTATGTAAGCTCCAAAATCACTGCAGATGATGACTGCAGCCTTGAAATTAAAAGATGCTTGCTCCTTGGAAGAAAAGCTATGACCATCCTAGACAGCATATTGAAAAGCAGAGACATTACTTTGCTGACAAAGGTCCGTCTAGTCAAGGCTATGGTTTTTCCAATGCTCATGTATGGATGTGAGAGTTGGACTGTGAAGAAAGCTGAGTGCCGAAGAATTGATGGTTTTGAACTGTGGTGTTGGAGAAGACTCTTGAGAGTCCCTTGGACTGCAAGGAGGTTAAACCAGTCAATCCTAAAAGAAATGAGTCCTGAATATTCATTGGAAGGACTGATGCTGAAGCTGAAGCTCCAATACTTTGGCCACCTGACTTATCAGAAAAGACCCTGATTCTGGGAAAGATTGAAGGCAGGAGGAGAAGGAGACAACAGAGGATGAGATGCTTGGATGGCATCACAGACATGAGTTTGAGCAAGTTCCAGGAGTCAGTGATGGACAGGGAAGCCTGGCATGCTGCAGTCCTTGGGGTAGTGAAGAGTTGGACACGACTGAGTGACTGAACTGAACTGAGGTATTGAATATGTTCTCATTGTAAAAAGTTTAAAAATCCTATACAAATCACTCCATTTTTCTAATTCCACTTTCCTCTCCAGAGATAACTTGTTACCTGGTGTGCATCCTTCTAGCCTGGAGCAATCTTATTACCATAGCCATAAGACACATGTGACTTTTGAGCCCTTGAAATGTGGCTTGTAAGAACTGAGATTGCTGTAAGCACAAGTTTGAGAATTTAGTACAAAATAAATAAAGTTAATTATATTTTAAATTAATAATAAAGTTAATTATATTTTATGTTGATTTACATCATACTTTGATGCATTGGGTTCTATAAAATAAATTTCACTTTGTAGAAAATTTTAAATTACATAGTGGCTCACATTATATTCCTATTAAACAGTGTTGTTCTTGATCTTTTGTACATCTACAGTCATAGTTACAAAGAAAAGATAACTGGATCATTCATGTTGCAATGATCAACCGTTTGCTATTTTTCTCTTACCAAACTGCCTGGAGAGCTTCTCTTGTTTGTATATATAGATCCACATTTTTCTTTTAAATTGATGCAGAGTATTCCATATTACCAGCCTGGATTGATTAGACTATTTTCCATTGATGGACAGTTGGGTTGTTTCCATGTTTCCCTGTTACAATGAACATTTCTGTTCTTTGGTTTTTTTTTTAATTTATTTTTTTGAAATTTATTTTATCTCTGTTTCTTTATTTTTTTAAATCCCCACATCTCTTGACTTGCAGGGCTATCGAGGGCTTTCCAGATAGCCCCTGCATTTTTAAAATCTTCCTGAAAAGCATAGGGGTGACCAGGCCAGAGGTAGAGGGACTATCTAGATTATTGTCCAAACAGGAACTTTTGAGAGTGAAAGGCAGTGATATCAGTAGCAATCCTGGGACAGTAGGAGGAACAAACTGGGACTGTCCAGTGCAGAGTAGGACATACAGTTACCAAGGCCATAGGAGTCCCAGTGTGTGTCTTTACAAGATAAGGATGGGAAGCTCATCTAAACCCCTCCTTCATACCAATGCTGGACTCTAGTCTCCAATTCTACCCTTTCCTAGTTTCTGATAATGGGTGGGCAGGCACTGGGGCCATCTTCTGAGGCTGGCGGCTCGGAAAGGATCAAAATCTCCAAAGCGAAATGCTCCGTGAATGGGGAGGCCCCTCTGCTGGAGGCCCCTCCTCAAGGAAGCTCTTTGTACGAAGTGTTAATAGATGGTGGACAAGTCAGCAGAGGGTTTGCAGAGGTTGATTTTATTCTTGACCACTCAGTGCTAACTCAGGGACAGTCTGAGCTGTCGTGACCTCGAGGTGAAACAGCCCAGATCTTGTTACTGATTCCTTCAGGAAACCTTCACTGTCTTCCCGCCCTCCTCCGTGTGACTAATTTCTGAAATCTCTGTAACCGAGAAGGCATTGGATGAGGTTTCCCACTCTGGGAGGGTGGTGGGTGCCGGACTGGGGCAGGGGTGGGCTGGCGTGATGGTGGGTGAGGGGTGAGACCCTGCGTGCTCACATGCCGTCCCTCAAGAGCAGAAGTGGAGGCCTCCGGATTGGGTGGCGGCAGCTGGTGGGGTGTTAGGATAATCTTGCTGATGACTGGGTAGATATGAACCTCTTGTGTTAGTAGATTCCAGAAAGCAACGTGCTCCTTGATGAAAAGGCTATGGCCATTGTCTTGTGGGATTGGCCTGGCCTGGCTGTGACAGTTCTCAGCTGCTCCATAAATCTCGCATCAGTTCCATCTGGCCAAAAAGATGTCATCACCGTTTTCTCATGAAGAGGAAAAGGTAAATAATGAAACACCCTGCCACCCCTGTTCAAGCCAAGCAGGATGAACTTAATGTTTTCAGTGGAAGGGGAAGTCAGTGTTATGTTGGGTTGTTTATGCTGTAATGGTAATTTATATCCATATGTTAGAGATTATTATAAGGAGAGTGATTATAGTTTAGGTATTATTGACTGTATTCTGGACACCCAGATACTTAATACACAAATTCAGGTGTCTGAAAGTTGGAAAGAACCTTGGCCGTCATCCAGTCCAGTTGTTTTCAAAGTTTTGCTTTAAAACAGTGTAACCTTTATTGCAAATGATCTTTTTATGTAGAATCCCAGTTCCTGAAATAGAAAGGCTGAATGTAGAAGAGTCTTCCTGTCTTAATGGTGGCTCCTGTTTGGAAACTGCTGTGTTTAAATTCTCTATCTAGTTCCTAAATCCCCTAGTGATTGGTTGTTGGTGTCCGAGCTCTTGCAGGCATAACTCCAGTGAGAGGGCTTCACCACTGTGGGAAGCTGCCTCTACAATGCTAAGATCCAGTCAATTTTCAGAAAGACCTATATTAATGCCAGTGAAGTCCTATGACCTTCTCTGCTTTCAAATTTGTGCCCTTCAGAAGACTCTGGAGTCCTGCCATTTAGTCCCTGACTTGGAGATGGTGAATATCCTAGGCTGCCGAGCCATTTTTTGTGCTTAACAAAGATGGGTACTTTTGTTGGATCATGGGGTTTATCTAGAATCTAGGAAAGTTCACCTTGACTGGGATTGAATGGACACTATGAGGGGTCTCACATCTCACTCCTCCATCAAGCGCTGGCCCCTGTGTGTGTGGTGGAGGGAGGTGGGAAAGGCTCTGAGTCCCAGGCCTTGTTCTTGCAGTGACCCTCTCCAGCCTGAGGCTCCCTGGTGCACAGGGATAGTTTAGAGTTTCATGTCCCCCTGCCTAGCTGGCAGTATTCAGGCAGGTTCACAAGCTCTCCCACTAATTTCTTGAATAAACAAAACCAAAAAACCAGAGGTGTAGTCATCAGATGGGACTCAAGGGGAGCTTGGGAGCTTGACTGTGTTCTGCCCCTGGTTTTGCCTAAGGGTTGCAGAGCACAGTGGGGTTGGAAGGCAGGGGTTCTTATTGCTAGCTAGTGATTTTCAGCTAGCAGTATTGTCTTATTCTGCTTTTTTAAAAAAATTATACATTATTTTATTTTTAATTGAAGCATCATTGATTTGCGATGTTGTTTCTGGTGTACCACAGAGTAATTCAGTTATATATACATAACTGAATATACATATACATATACATATACATATACATATATACATATACATATACATATGTATATTCTTTTAAAATTCTTTTCCCTTACAGGTTATTACAACATATTGAGTAGAGTTCCCTGTGCTATGCACTAGATTCTTGTAGGTGATCTGTTTTATATGTAGCAGTGTAACCTTTGGTAACCATAAGTTTATTTCTATGTCCGTGGGTCTATTTCTGTCTTGTAAGTAAACACTTCTTTTTAGATTCCACATATAAACAATATCATATGATATTCACCATTCTGTTTCTTTTTTCCTTTTGGCCAGAGCTGTGTGGCATGCAGGACCTTAGTTCCCTAACCAGGGATCAAACTGGTGCCCCCTGCAGTGGAGGCTTGAACTCCTAACTGCTGGACCACCAGGAAATTCCCTACCATTTTGTTTCTTGGCCAGTGATGCAAATTTAAGTTCTGGGCTGAGGATAAACAAACAAAAAAAACCTCTAAATGGGCTCTGCTAGTATTTTTGTTTTAAGCCTTAAAAATATTTTATTTAATGTGAACTTCTCCCCCCCGCCCACCCCCCTGCTATTATTTTGAATAGCAAAAACAAACATAAAAGAGTCCTCTGGATCTTCTGGTCCTGCTCCCCAAAAAGAGCTTGCTGCCTTCCTGGCTTACTCCATGCGTGGCCTGCAGACTGTCAAGCAATACTAGCTGCTCATGTTCCTGTTGCCTTGACGGCTGACATGATTTTGTCAGGAATGTCAAGACTATTTCTACCAAATTCCTTTATGAAGAAGAGAGTTTTGTCTTCAGGTGAATGACGGGAGAGGAGGGAGTGGTGAGATGGAGTAGGGAGGGGTGCTTTGGCCTCCTTCAAGCCAGTGTCTTGGTCTTGGATAGACATGCGATCTGTTCGCTCCTTTTCAGCCAGGGATTCTTAAACTTGAATGAGCAGCAGGATCACCTGGAGGGCTTATTAACACCAGATTGCTGGTCACCATTCCTGTTTCTGGTTCACTTGGATTGGCTAGGACCTGAGAGTTTGTGTTTCCAACAAGTTCTCAAGTGGTGTTCATGCTGTAGGTCTGGAGACCACACTTTGAGAACCACTGGCCTAGAGCTGTCCCATGAGCTATGGGGCTCAAGCTGAAAGATCTTTAATCTTATTTCTTGTAGTAGATTATGTAATAGTCAGAGATTCTTCCCAGCCTGGTATATACACCCCCTCGACTGTGATCCTGCTGCTCCCCCCAGCAGAGGTAGAATCTTTTCCCCCGCTGCCTAGAATTTGGGCTGACCTTGTGACTTGTTTTGGCCAGCTGAATGTGATGGAGACAACCTTGGATGATTTCCAGAGCTCAGATCTCAAGAGGCCTTGCAGCTTCCACCCTCACCCTTTTGGGACTCTGCCCTGAGACTATGATAGTAGGAGGTTGGGCTAGCATCCTGGGGGATGAGAGGAGAGCGCTGAGGCCCCTAGCTGACTGCCAGCACCAATGCCAGGCACATGAGTGAGGGAATCTTGAATTACCTAGCTCAGATGACTCTCTAGCTCGGGTTTCTCAACCTCAGCACTATGGATATTTGATTCCTGTGTCCCATAGAATGTTTTTCAGCATCCCCAGCCTCTACCCACTAAATGAAACTAATACCCACCAACAGTGTCACTAGACATATCCAGGTGTCTTTTGGGTGGGTGGAAAGATCACTCCTGGTTGAGAACTGCTGCTCTGGTTGAAAGCAGATACATAAATGAATTCAGGGGGAACCAGCAGAGGAACCACTTAGCCAGCCTACAGAGTCAGGAACAGTAATAAATCATTGCATTCAGTCATTACACTTTAGGTGGTCTGTTTTTCAGGGGTAACTGAGCTCCTTCGCTAGGAGTCTCTCCCAGAGCTCTTTCTCTTTGTAAGCCTTAGCATCACGTGCTAAGACTACTAATTACTTTTGTTGAAGTGTTTGCTATTTTTTCATTCACCTTTTATATTTATCATTTGACTTTCCCTAAAGTGGTTGAACAGACATGTAAAAACCAATCATTAGCAGAGAAAAATGAGGAGCAAGGTATTAAGCAACTGCTCAGTCACATAGCTCTTCAGAATAGCCAGCATCTCTGATTCCTAGCCCAGCGTAATTCAGACCCTGAGGTTGGGCTCCCTGAAGGAACTTTACAGTAAATACCATCTTTAGCCAGCCACTTAATTTATCTGATCTTATTAGTTTCTTCATCTATAAAGTGAGTAAAGTAATGTCACTTACCTCATGGGATTTTAAATTTTTAAATAATTTTTTAACCTTAGGGGTTTTTAGGCATTTTTAATAAACTAGAGCACAGGCTGATAAACTTTTTCTATGAAGGGCCAGGTAGTAAATATTCTTGGCTTTGCAGACCGTAAGCTTCTGTTACAATTGCTCAGCTGCTGTTGTAGGTGAAGGCAGCCATAACCAATGCATATTTGAATGGGTGTGGCTGAGCGCCATTAAGATTTTATTCACATGTCCAGCTGTGGGCCAGATTTGACCCATAGGCCATAGTCTGTCAACCCTGGTGACAGAGCATGGAAGGATCTTGGCCTTTGTCTAGTATAAGGGAAACACTCAATAAATGATAGCTATTATTATTATTATCCTATTATTATTACTTTATCCCTTTAGCAGTCCTGTTCTGCTTTATATTTTTGTACTTTGTCTTTCAGCCTAGTTGTTTGGTTCCATCTATTAGGAAGTGAGGAAAAATTCACTTCTGCTCTGGCCAGCTCTGGTAGCTGGTTCCCAAGAGGGCCCTCAGTGATCCTTGCTTCCTGGTATTCTGGAAAGATAAGAGGCCAAATGGGGAAGAACTGAGGCCCCCAGCCCTTCCCACAATGAGTAGGGCTGACCTGGTAACCAGTAAGCTATTAGAAATGACTGTATATGATCTCCTGTGCTAGGTCATGAAAGACATTGTGACTTTTTCCTTTCTCTCTGTCAGCTTACTTGCTCTGGGGGAAACTAGCTGCCATGTTGTGAGGACACTCAAGCAGCCCTGTGGTCTCTGTGGCAAGTGATTAAGGCCTCCTACCAACAGCCAGCTTGAACTTGCCAACCAGGTGAACAATGCTGAAAGTGAGTGTTTCAGCCCCAGTCAAGCCTTCAGATGACTGTAGCTGACTACAGCTTCCCGAGAGACTCCCAAGCCAGAACACCCAGCTAAGTTGTTCCTGTATTTCTGACCCACAGAAACTGTAATGAAGTAATAAATGTTCATTATTTTCTAAGCTGCCAAGATTTGGGATAATTTGTTACACAGCCATAGATGGCTAATATGCCACTGTCATAACTGAGAATTACCTGCATTAGCTGACTGCCATACAGCCTGCATCAAGGCATTCAGGCTACAGTATGCTGATCCCCTTTGAGTGACAGAACAGTTCGCAGAGCTGTGGTCATTTGGCTACTGATGCTCCATGATTTTGAGGGTCCCCTGACCTCAAGTGTTCTGACTCCAACCTGACTATCTAGTCACATTTTCCAGAAATTTCTCATGCATCCAATATTCTAGCCACATAAAATGATTAAAGTGGTTACTCATTATACATGTGTAATTGTAATGAATTCATATTAATAAAACTACCATTTATTTCATACACATAGTGTGCTTTGCCCATTCTCATTTAATTCTTCACACACCCCTAAGAATGTAGTAAGTAGCATTGGTTCCATTTTTCTCAGATCAAGAAACTACTTTTCAAAAGATTATAGAGCTAGGGGCTGAGCTGGAATTTGAACACAGCTCTCCTGACTTCTGAGTCTTGGTTATTGACGATCTGTGTGCTCAGCTGTGTCCGATCCTGCAATCCTATGGACTGTAGCCCACCAGGCTCCTCTCTCCATAGGATTTTCCAGGCAATAATACTGGAGTGAGTTGCCATTTCCTTCTCCAGGATATCTTCCTAACCCAGGGATCAAACCCATGTCTCATGTGTCTCCTGCATTGCGTGTGAATTCTTTACCTCTTGAGCCATCAGGGACTCCACTCTTTTTATTGCTTCTCTCTTTTTGTTTGTACTAGTCCCTCTTCTGGGTGTTCCCTTCCTCCTTCTCCAGCAGGTGAGCACTTACTACACAGCTCAAATATCACCCAACCTCTCCTCACTGACACCTTCCCTGACAGTCACTGTTCCACAAGCTGAGATACAGTAGTAAAAATAAATCACATAGAAAGGAAAAGAACAACAAAGTTCCTGCATTTAGGAAGAAAGATTACTGGTGGAAGCAGATGAACTCACAGACTCAAATTCATGAATAAGATCATTTTGGAAGTAGAGCCCAATGTGGTGGCGATGGTGTTTGGGGGGAATAAAGGAAAGAGAACTGAGGATAACACCTCAGTACCTCACTGCCTGGCTTAGGTAACTAGCAACATCTCCTGGGGTGGGGGAGACTTGAAGAAAATCAGGTTTGTGAATGTAGGTGTTTGAGAGTGAGGTATGGGATATGAGGCAGGAATTAGACAGTTCTCTTTTAGATGTGTTACTTTTTAGGTTTTTGTAGACATCCAGGTCTCTAATAGGCAGCTGTCAAACTCCAGGGTTTAGTGGATTGATCTGGGCTGGGTGTGATTCGGAGTCCATCAGTGCACCTATTGCCAACTATAACGCCCTAAAACAGTCTTATTAGAAGCCCAAATCTCAGGGGTACTGCCTCAGTAGCCATAGCTGTTGTATAGGCGTATTTAAAGCCATGGCAATGGATGAGATTAAGCAGGGAGAGTGTAGAGAAAGAAGAGGGCTCAGGACTAGTCTTTTCTTTGTTCAAGTTAGTTTCCTCCTCCTTATAACTCCATCACACCTTATCTTGGTACTTGTTGAAATGGTTTGTTCCTCCATAGACTGGGAGTGTCTCAGGGGTGGGCACCATGTCTTACCTCTGCATTGGCCATGCTCAATGCACTGCCTGATCCGTGATGGGTTCTCACTAAGTGTTAGCTGGTGATCTACGATCGTATGATTGAGTGAGGAACTACTGTCTTCCTGGAGCTCTAGGTTTGCTATGGTCAAGTTCATATTTCTGTTCTTCTAAAAAATAGCTACTCTGAAACCTTAAGGCAGTCGAGATCTGATGCATCACTGCAGAAAAGAAAAGTCACCTCATATGTGTAGCAGTCAGGAGGTAGGGTGGCCAGGTTGGTGAGTTCTGCCTTGGAGGGGCTGTAATTGAGTGATCTAGACCAGGACCGAGAAGGAGAGCTCAAGAAGAAAACCAGTCAGGATGGTAAGATGGGATAAAGCCCACACTTTCCCCAGAAAATTTAAATCTGTGTAATAGAGCCATGGTTCAGCAAATCACTAGGACTTGAACTGCACAAGAATAAACCAGAGAAGGGGAAAAGTATTTGTCAGTGATGTTTATTTGAAGGTATATCAGAGTCTCAGGGAGGAAGAAAGAAAATGAGGGAGCAAGAATTCACTTTTGTTGAGCTACTAAATACCAGATGCTTGGTATACATTTTCTACTAAATCTTTCTCTTCTGCGTTGTGTAGAAGACTAGCAAAGACTTGACATCTAATGGCTAGTATTTGGACTCAGGCTTGTCGAGCACTAGAAGCCACCAAGGAATGAAAGCTTGGGTGGCCGCATAGTATAGCAGAAAGAGGACTAGACTTGTAGTCCGGGCACAGAAGTTCTTTCGGCCAACTGAAGGTGTGGTCTTATTGCCTTCTTGTTTCCACTGTTGCTGTCAGTTGAATGTCTGATTCCTGCTCCTTGTTTAGGTAATCCATCTTTTTCCTCCATCTAGCTTCTTTTAAGATTTTCTCTTCATCCTCGGTTTTCAGCAGTCTTTTAAAACTGTCCAAAGTGTGGATCTCTTTTTATTTATCATGCTTGGGATTTGTAAGGCCTTCTTGAATTTGTGGTATGATGATGTCTTTCATCACTTTTGGAAAATTCTCAGCTGTTATCTCTTCAAATATTGCTCCTGACATTTTCCCTCTCTCTTCTCCCTGGGCCCTTAATAACACACATGTTGGCTCTCACTGTCTTTTACGTCTCTCGCCCTGTCTTCTGTATTGCTATCTGTCTTTCTTACTCTTTTCTAATAATTTCTTCTGACCTAACATAGTTCACCATTTTTTTAGACTAAAACTATCCTTTGAGTTGTTACTTTTAGTTATTATATTTTCCAATTCTGTCACATCTGTTTTTTTCAACAGTGTTCAGTTCTCCGCCAAAATTCTCAGTCTTACGTTTTATTTCTTTTATTTCCTAGAATGTGGTAGCACAATTGCTTTAAAGTCTCTGGTAATGACAATATCTGGAACTTCTGTGGGTCTGTTTCTATTGTGTGTTGATTTTCTGTGTTTTTGTTTTTCAATGCTGCTTTATATCCCTTTTGCCTTAGTATTTTTTAATTGTGCTTTGGGCATTGTTTTTGCAAAATTGCTTGCAGAATCAATTTGAGACCTCCAATGAAATTATTTTCCTTCTAAGAAGGTTTCTGTCTGCTTCTGCCAGGCTCCTGGGGGCACCAACAATCCAGGATCACTTAAATCTAATTTCAGAGCTTTGGAATTCTTAATGCTGAGGTGTAGTCTCTGCAATTGCCTGTCTACTTCTGGTTCACACTTACTTGGAGAGAGCATCCCTTTGTAGTTCCAGTCCAAAGCAAGTCCCAGTCCTATTCTTGGTGGGTCTCAGATTCCATCTCTGCCCTCTTTTCCCATTGAGGATATCAGAAGTGCCACTCAGCCACTACTTGCAGAATTAGCAAATGCCCCCAGGCCTTAAAGCAACTCAAAGAATGGACTCGCTGCCACCTTCCTCCTTTGTGTCCTGGCTGGTAATTCTTCATTATTTTGTTAGCTGTCTGATGTCTTTAATCAGGCTTGTGTGTGTGTGTGTGTGTGTGTGTGTGTGTGTGTGTGTGTGTGTGTGTTTGCTTTTTTGCTTTGAATAATTACCAGTTTTATTAAAAGTATAAACAGATGTTTATAGACTTTCCAGGTGCTGCCATGATAAAGAATCTGCCTGCCAATGCAAGAGATGCAAGAGACACAGGTTCAATCCCTGGGTTAGGAAGATCCCCTGGAATAGGAATTGGTAGCCCTCTCCAGTATTCTTGCCTGGAAAATTCCATAGACAGGGGGCCTGGTGAGACCCAGTTCATGGAGTCGCAAAGAGTCGGACATGACTGAATACACACACAAACAAATATTTATAAATAATAACAATGTAAGATGACAATATATTTCACTGGATTTACCCCTTTCCTTTCTCAAAAGATATTCTGGCAGACAAAAGTCTTACAATGAAACCACTTCTAAAACAAGTACATATAGATGTTTCTTTCCGTTTGTTCTATCTTTGCATGCTTTAGTGATAAAGCCTTACTCCTGAGCAAAACCATCACTATTTAGGACTAATAGTAATAATAAAAATAATAATTATGGCTTGACATTTAACAAGAAGAGAGGCAGGGTAATTTTGTTACTGCCTTTGAATCTATTAATAATCTTCTAATTTTAAATGTACCAGGGAACATAACAGGCAGAGCTTTGCCATATTCTTCTTTATATATGCAAAAAAATTTGTGAATTTCTCCCATTTGTTCAATTAAGAATTTGCTTGTTCCGCAGCTTTGCCATTTGTCCTCAGCAGAATGGCAGGTGGTCTGAACGACCTAGTTCGCTATAACTGGTGATGAGCTTTCACTCTTCCAGATTTTAGTTACGGTCTCAGCTCTGTCACAAAGCAGTTATAGGACCGTGGGGCCCTGGGCTTTCCTTTCCTCTTCAGTTACAAGAAGACAGTCAGGGAATTCCCCGGCAGCCCAGTGCTCAGGAGTCGGTGCTCTCACTGCCGAGGGCCCAGGTTGTGTCCCCGGTCCGGGAGCTAAGATCCTGAAAGCCGCACAGTGCAGCCAAAAAAAAAAAAAAAAGGGGATAATAATAGCAGGCTTACTTGCCTCACAGATTACTGAGGAACAAATGAGATAAGCTGCATGGAAACATGGGATCCAATATAAATGAGAAGTGCCAAAGTCCATTTTGCCTTGATCCTCATCCTGAAATTTTCAGTGGTCTCTGAACTCTTCAGAAAGATGGGCTCATGCTGTTTCCAAGCCAGGGGTGGTGGTGCCCACGCAGTTTGCATCAGGCAGGCCTTTCTGTGACTTTCCAAGCATCGGGTCAGTTCATTACAGGAGTCAAATCTTAAATCTGGATCATCAGATGCGTTTTATTAAATGTTTCTTCACGCCTTTGAAAAAATAATTGTCTTTCTGGAAGCATGCGTGGATTATTATATTTTTTCTTTCATTTTTACCCCCAGTAACTTTTCATGAGCGATCCACAGTGTGCAACAGCAAGGAAGCGTAGTTGAGAGCCAGCCTCTGCGTCGTGACGTCCCTCGGCCAGCCGGGTCTGCCAGCCACGGGGGCCTCTCTGGGTCGCACTCTTATTTTGGCCTTGGTGCGCCGTGCCGAACCAGGACTGACC
Source organism: Okapia johnstoni (assembly GCA_024291935.2). Taxonomy (NCBI): domain Eukaryota; kingdom Metazoa; phylum Chordata; class Mammalia; order Artiodactyla; family Giraffidae; genus Okapia; species Okapia johnstoni. Next base: position 49,005,332 of record CM044313.1, read on the forward strand.
CTGCCCATCTGTGGATGTGTGGCCGAGACAGGTCTCAGTGTTCTGCCGGGCCGTGCGTGTGAGGGGAGTCTGTGATGCACTGTGATGGCATTTGTGACAGGGTGAGGGAAAGAGATTGCTGGCTGGGGCTCTGAGGGGTGTGATTAGATTACAGCTGGAGTTGCTGTCTGGCAGAGATGGAAGGCCTGGGCCTGTTGATTTTATGTGCAGTGAAACCCACATGTACATACTGGCCCGTAGGCAGTCGCCCGACCAGCGCAGAGCCAGGAAGCCGATCCCGCTGGGCTGCCCCACGCCTTTCCTTTTGAGCCTTTGCTTCTTTCCTTCTCTTTCTTCTTCTGAGCTCATGTGTCTTCCCAGTGCTGAAACATCTGGGGAGAAAGGTTATCAGTCACCTGGAATCTTGGCAACCTCAGCTCATGTTCCCTTCCTCCTCTTACCCCCTCATTGCTTTCTGTATATACTTACCTATTTTTGTATATAGGTAAGTCTTTTCAGGGGCAAGGGGCAGCATAGTTTGGTGCAAAGACCTGGGGCTTGGGTGTCAGATTCAACAGATCTGGATCTTTGCTTGACCACTTTTATCTGGATGACCTTGGACAAGTCTTTTAACCTCTCTGAGGCTCAGTTTTCTCATGTGAAATAGACTGTCTAAAATCCATCTCTTAGTTGTTGTCAGGGCTACATTAAACAAAATGTAACCTGTTTCTAATATGCTTTTTGGTGCATCATATGTGTTCAACAAATGGCATTTCCCTTTATCCTATTGCTATTTGGGGATTTGTTTTCTGCTCAATATGTAAACAAAAAGCCTTTTTGATGAGGAGCAAGAGATTTAGATATAATTAGGATACACTATAGTTATGATCTCAAATGTCAACTTTTTTTGGCTGTACCAGGCGACTTGTGGGATCTTCCTTGACCAGGGAATAAACCTGGACCACCACAGTGAAGGCCCAGAATCCTAACCCCTAGGCCACCAGGGAAGTCCCTCAAGTGTCATCTTTGATGTCAGTCTTCTGGGGGCTGTTCCCAAGGATCTGTAGTGGATGTGCAGTTTGGGACCGAAGTTGAGGCTGACTGGACCAGGCAGGGACTCTAGCTGGAGCCTCATGGATTCACCCACGGTTGAAGAGAGAACTGAGTGTTACCCCCTGTTTAGGGGCCTCTGACCTTCCACGCTTATTGTAGAACTCTGTCCATCTGTCTCATTTTTTCTGTCGGCTCCTCTGAGGGCAGGAATCTCAGGAGTGGAAATGGATTATCCCTCACTAAGTCAGACATTGGTGCATATTTAAAAATTTTTTTTTCTTTTTAAAAATTAATACCTTATGTAGAGTTTCTTAAACATCAGTTGTTTGCCACAACTAGGCAAAATATTATTTTTAATATTTTAATTTAATTTTGTTTAATATTTTGACTCTTTCAGCCTTAACCAAAGCAATCATAGCCAGGAAATCATGGGTTTCTTTAATGCACAGATGACAGGCCCAGTGCTTCTTCTTTAGGAAGGAAAGAAACTGGGAGAAACCCACAGCATGATGGGTTTGTGTGATAGAAGAAAAAAATTATAATTTGATTAAGCCAACAAAAAGCACAGAAAATATTTAGTTGAGTGGCTCTGTTTCCTTTTTACATGTGTATTTTTACATAGTTGAGATCATATAATATGCAATTTTCCCACTTAGTATAAAATTATAAACATTTCCCCATGTCATCAGCTACTCTTCAAATTTGATCTTGGTGGCTGAGCTTCCTGTGGTGGCCTTTCAGCCTCACAGGCCCTTCTTTCAACAGGGTCTCCACCTCACGTGGGCCTGGGGCTCTGGGATGGGTAGACCTTCCGTCTACTCTATTTGCTATCTTGAGCTGGAGGGTCATACGCTTGCACAGCTCAGGGTGTGCCCTTCACTGAGACACTTGTGGCCAGTCCTTATGATAGTATTATGGGGAAGAACACAGTGACTTCCTTCTGCAGTGACTGTATGGAAGTCTGTGTGATAAAGGGTCATGAAACTCCAAACGAACATAACATTATTTGTAATAAGTTGAGTTCTTCAATCAAGAGCATCAGAGAACAGCCTCTCACAACCCCGTCAGACGGAGGAGTCTGGTTCGCTGTCAGCCCTGGATTGTGCAGAGATGACAGATGATTCCATTTCCCGTTCTTTCTGGTTTGCTCTGGACTGTTCCTCTCTCCTCTTTTTCGATAGACAGAGGGTAGTAATGATGCTTACTGTAGCCCACCAGACTCCTCTGTCCATGGGATTCCCCAGGCAGGAATACTGGGCTGGGTTGCCATTTCCTTCTCCAGCGGATTTTACTGACCCAGGTATCGAACCTGGATTTCCTGCATTGCAGGCAGTCTCCTGCATTCTCCTGAGGATTCTCTACTGACTGACCCACCAGGAAAGCCCCATGATACTTTCATAAGGAATCAAATGGCTTGGGTGCTCACCAATACATATCTTGAAGGCCCAGCCCTCACTCTACTTTTGAGCCCCTCTGTGGCCTCGCCCATCAGTGTCTGTCCACAGCGCCCCAGGGCGAGCCGACTCCAGGGCCTCGAGGCTCTGTCTGCAGCTGCATCTGGGCAAGAGAGCGCCTCACAACCCTCAGAAGGGACAAATGTCCAGTGCCCTTCAGAAGCACACCTGGGAATCCAGAACGAACCACAGAGAAGTGTGCAGACAGACGTGACTGGTGGCTGGGGACGGCTTGTCCATCAACCGGAGAATCAGGAGCACAGTAAACAGGACAGGGGAGGCCTGAGCCGTTTGCATCATCTCAGCCAGCCCTAATTCAGTGTGCTGTTTGAGCAGAATGGCTGAGGACAGCAAGCCCAGCAACTTCTCCTGGATGGTTGGTTGGTGGTCTCCGTAGGCGCAGTGGCCGCATGGTTCAGAACCTCAGTGGTAACCCCTCAGGGCAGCTAGGGTGTCAGAACTGAGTTCAAGAGCCTGGGGTTGCCAACCACAGACCGACCACCCTGGCTCTCAGGACTGTGGGAGGACATGGGAGAGGCCCTGACCTCCCAGATTGGAGAATCACAGTGACTCCAGTGCTGATAATAATACCCAGAAGTTAAAAAAAAAAAAGCAAACCTAGATGATTCCATGTATATCATCACATGTCTCAACTAACACTGGGAGACCAGGTTCACATTGCTGCAAGCTCAGAATTTTCATGGTGCTTCTAGAAAAACCATCTCTTCCCAGGCAGAGTGGCGATTAGAGGTGTTTTTCATCAGGTCTCTGTCCTCCAGTTGCTCCTCGCCCCGCAGCTTTCTGCTGGCTTACACTCTCAGCCCGGGCCACCCAGGGGCAGTGGGCTGCTGAAGGGGGCAGCCCCTGCAGCTGCTCCCTCCAAATTCTCTGGGATTCCAGGCCGGGCGCTGGGTGATTACACTGCTGTTATCTGGGATTAGCTATTTTCGCTGCCTGTATTTATATCGTGGAAGCTGCAGCGTGATGCTGCCAGATGCCAACATAGGCAAACTGTGCCTTCCTGCTGGACCCACCTGCTGTTCTGCCCTCCCCCGGCAAGGTGGCAGTTGGTGGGGACCAGATCTGCCAAGCCCTCGCCCCCCCCACCCCCCCAAATGTCCAGAGTCGTGAACTGAGATGCACCTAGAAGCTGGGCTCTGGGGTAGTTGGCGAAGGCTGGACCCTGGGCTTGGGGGAGGTGGGGGTGGGGGCTGGCCGCGTTCCCTGCAGAAGACGCCTGTCACTGTCTTAATCCTCTGAAGTCTTCGAGTCTAGGAGGCCGCTCGCCTGCCCCCCACCCCCGTTCCACTCCCACCCGTGTGTCCTCCCACACTTGCATGGGAGGAGTGCTGAAGGGCCCCATTGCAGGCAGCCCGGAAAAGTGCCAAGTGCCCGAGAGTCCCAAACTGAAGTGCAGGCGGATTAAAAGGCCTTGCTCTATTTAACGTGGTCCATCTTTGTTTTCGCCCCTCTCTCTGTACCCTCCACCCTGGAGAAGGTGGGGGAAATCCTCTTCTTTTTGGAAATGGAGAGCTTTTTCTAAAGTGTGTTATAGCTCACTAGGATTGGACTGGATGACCTCAGCAAGTGCCTTAAAAACACAGTCTGTCATTTAGCAAGTGGGATCTGCTCCTGGCCCTGGTGCGTGAGGAGGGGGCTTCTCCCACTTCCTCCGCAGGTCGCTTGCAGACTCACGCCCTCTCCTGGCTGAAAAGGGACAACACCACGCCTTGGCTGCCCACCTTGGGCACTTTCAGATCCCATCAGGAAGATTCTCCGATAGACCCTGAAAAACAACACATTCAGTGTGGTCTCCCATACCCCCGTCTGCACGTCTCTGCCCAGGCCCGCCTTCCAGGGTGGGGATTTCAAGGATGACAACGAGTTACCCCTCCCAGCTATGCATTAAAACACTAAAAGAAATTAATGCCTTAATGTAGTTTCCTAAACCTTGCTGTTTTTTGTAGCCAGGTAAGATAAATCATGTATAGATAAAGATGAGCAAACATATTAAGTAGAATAATATATTTATTAAAATAACATTTTTATTGACATGACCTACATTTTTTAACCTTAAAACTTAATTTAGCCTTGCCCCAAGTAATAATGCTCAAGAAATCATGGATTTGAGACCCTCGTTGTATTTTGTCTTAATACACTTTACAGTCAGTCCTTATTTTTTACTGACATATAGGTGTATAGGTGAATTAAAATATTGTATTACTTACCACTGTACAGCAAAGTGACCCAGTTATACATAAATATAGATACATATCTATTCTTTTTCATATTCTTTTCCATTACGGTTTATCACAGGATACTGAATATAGTTCCCTGGGCTATACAATAGGACCTTGTTGTTTACCCAAAGTCAATACTTAACTAATTTTTAAAAAGCCAAGTAATACTATGCATTGGAAAATTCTGGCCTAACTGCAAGAAAGGTGGGAAAATATGGAAGATTTATGGAGCCATTGTTGGGTTGGCACGGGGTGGGACGTATCTGGATGGGGGCTTAGTGGTGGATGTGAACTGGCCAGAATGCTGAGTGGGTGGTGGCAAAGGAGAAGGCAAAGCAGCATTTTACTTTGGCAACATTCAGCCCTTGGGGTGAAAGGAGAGACATACTTGAAGCTCCAACCCTCTCCTACAAAGGTTCAACCTCTGATGCCACCACCTTGACCTGGAGCAGCAGTGAGTTCCCGGCTCAGCTATACGGGACCTGGAAATCATCAGGGAGCAAACAAGAAGCTAGCATCAGGGGCCAAGGAATTCCAAGCAGAGGAAAGGAAAATGCAATTCAGCCCTACTCTAACCCTCCCTGTTCAGAGTCACTCTGACATGACCCGCCTTGGAGGTACCTCTGGAGGGAGGTGAGGGGGTATGTCTCCCCCGCTGCCCCATCCCCTCTCCTATTATATAGAAGAATCACAAACTTGTCCTCATTTTGGGAAACAAGAGAAGCAGAAGAGAAAACAATTTCACCTACTGACAAACAGCACTAGTGATATTTAGGTGTGGTACTTTCCTTGCATTTTCTTTCTTTTTTAAAAAATATCTGTTTATTTATTTGCTGTGTCAGGTCTTAGCTGTGGCGCGTGGACTCGCATTCGGCCCGCAGACTCAGCAGTTGTGGCTTGTGGCCTCAGTGGTTGCAGCCTGCGGGATCTTAGTTCTCTGATCAGGGGTCAGACTTGGGTCCCCTGCATTGCAAAGTGGATTCTTAACCACGGGACCACCAGGGAATTCCCTCTTTTCATTTTCTATGCATGTTTTTTTACATAGCTGAAGACTCATTGTATTTCTGATCTGATTCTTCCACTTAATGTAAAATCATAAGCATTTTCTCATGTCATGGAATACTTTCTGTAAATTTAATCTTCATAGCTAAGCTTCCTGTTTTTGTGCATTAAGGGTTTCTTTCTTTAAAAAAAATACTATAAATAATGCTGCAATTAATATCTCTGGTCATACAACAACATTTCTAGTTATTTTCTAAGAATAGATTCTTAAAAGTGGTACCACTGTTGAATGTTGGGTGTAGAATGTAGAAAACTATTTTGTGTAAATACGAAGCAAGTATAAGGACCTGTATTTATATGTGCATGAAGAAATTATTAAATTAAAAGGCAGACATGTTACTTTGCCAGCAAAGGTCTGTATAGTCAAAGCTATGATTTTTCCAGTAGTCATGCATGGATGTGAGAATTGGACCATAAAGCAGGCTGAGCACCAAAGAATTGATGCTTTTAAACTGTAATGTAGGAGAAGACTCTTGAGAGTCCCTTGGACTGCAAGGAGATCAAACCTAAAGGAAATCAATCAACCAATCCTAAAGGAAATCAGCTCTGAATGTTTATTGGAAGGGCTGATGCTGAAGCTGAAGTTCCATTACTTTGGCCACCTGATGCGAAGAGCCGACTCATTGGAAAAGACCCTGATGCTGGGAAAGATTGAAGGCAGGGCAGAAGGGGACAAAAGAGGATGAGATGGTTGGATGGCATCACTGACTCAGTGGACATGAGTCTGAGTAAGCTCCGGGAGATGGTGATGGACAGGGAAGCCTGGCGTACTGCAGTCCATGGGGTCGCAAAGAGTCGGACATGACTGAGCGACTGAACAACAACAAAGAAATTATTGAAAAATCGACAAGAAACCAATAACAGTAGCTACCCAGGGACTGAGGGGAGGGTGGTATCCGGCCAGGTAAACTTAAAATCAAAGGAGAATCCTCATAATATGCATTTTAAAAATTAGTTTATTTTTAATTTTTTGGCTGTGCTGGGTCTTCACTGCTGTGTGCGGGCTTTCTCTAGCTGTGGTAAGACAGGGCTCCTCTCTAGTTGCGGTGCTCAGGCCTCTCATTGCGGTGGCTTCTCTTGTTGCAGAGCACGGGCTTTAGGCACTCTGGCTTCAGCAACAGCAGTTCGCAGGCTCTAGAGTGTCAGCTCCATAGTAGTGGCGCGTGGGCTTTGTTGCTCCACAGCATGTGGAATTTTCCAGGACCAGGGATCGAATCCATGTCCCCTGCATTGGCAGGTGGATTCTTATCCTCTGTACCATCAAGGAAGTCCTTTGTAATTTACATTTTTGCATATTTTGAGTTTTGAAGCATGTGTATGTATTACACAAATTAATTAAGGGCACACTTTCACTGGTGCTTGAATGTAGAACAGAATGAAGCAGGGAGGCCCTCTGTGACCGGCTCCTGTGTTTCCCCATCACATCCAGTGCCAGGCGTTTAGTAAACACTTGGGTAGGACAGACTAGAAGCTCAGGTAGGAACCCCCTCCCTGGACCGTGGGGCAAGGAGGCAGCTCTGCTCACCTACATTATCTGGGGACTCAGATTCCTTCTGTCTTGTTGGTCATCGTGACCATGAATCAGCCTGTGTGATGGGGGAAAGAGAGAGGAAGTGGAGTGTAGGCAGTTTTCTTTTGCGGAAGTGATGTGAAAGTCACACACATCACATCTTCCCAAGTCGTTGCAAGCAATGGGTCAGTGGTCACCCCTGGCTGCAAAGAAGGCTGGGAAATGTGTTCTTTACCTGGGCAGCCAGAGTTGGGTGGGGGTTCTGTGATTAAAAGAAAGAAGGGGGAAAAGAGACTGGTGGGTAATTACTGTCTTTGGCCACAAGGGCTTTTATTAAAAAAGGATAGCTAGAAATTACTGACCATACAGGATTATTTTTCAGTCTTTTATTTTATCCAAACCCTTTGGCTAAAACTCTTTTACTGTGGGAGCAATTATTTGAAGTTTTCTTCTGAGCTCTGCATTATCTCTGCTCCGAGTTTCTTTCTTGCTTTTGTATATTTCTGTCTCTGTCTTTCATGGTCAAGATGTTCTTCAAGATTTTGGTGATCCTTGTCTCTTAGTTCATACCTGGTGGCCCAGTGGTAAAGATTTCACCTTTCAATGTAAGGGGTGTGGGTTCAAGCCCACGGAACTAAGATACCACACGCTGCGGGGCAACTAGAGAGCTTCCACACCACAACGAAGACCCAGCACAGTCGAAATAAAAAATAAAAAATTTAAAATCCCAAATAAAATATTTATAAAAGAGGAAGTACAGCATGCGGATCGGATGGTAAGTGCTAGTCATTCATTTATCAATTTATTCAACCAACACCATGATCATCTTCTATCTCTGGGCACTGTGCTATACCCTGGGGAATTGAAATACCAAGAGAGACGCATCCCTACCCTCAAGGAACTCATGCAATAAGGAGTCACCTAGATCAGTAACCAGACAATTGCACTCTGAGGTCAGTCTGCATGGAAGGGCAGAGGATGAGTGCCCCGGGGGAGAAGCACTTAGCCCAGACTCAACTTTCCAGGATACTTTCACACATTCAGAAGAACCCTGAGGAGACAACAAGCCAGTGTTGTGTCCTTCCCGAGGCCCATTAACTTCTTCCCCTGGTGGAGACGGCTCCCCGAGTGGTCCCAGCTCCCTGCAGCCTCCGGGAGATAAAGATACTTAAAAGGCTGGCTCTGCTTCTGTGAGCAGTTGGCCCAGAGACTGGTTCTCCCCTGGGTGCAGGGTGGACATGGTGCCAGCGATGAACGCTGGTGAAGGAGGGCTCCAGGCAGGCCTGGCCCCCATGGCGTGTGGCCGTATGCACAGAAATGTGTTCTGACCCCAGCTGTATTTGCCTGGCTTGTTCTCAGTGCTTGGGTGTGCTAGAAAAGGAAGGTTGCTGCACAGAAGCCCCTAGAACAGAAACCAGGACAAAGGCCTCACTCCAGGAAAGCTGTAGCAGTCAGCAAGAATGGGTTGGGGGTTGAAGCTGAGAAATTGGCAAGTGTCATGAACTGAGATTTATCACATCGTAAAGTGTTCCAGACACAACTGTCCTTTTCATGTTCCATGTTATGCTGCTCGTGTCTTTTCTACTTCCATTCTGTCAGTGTAAGACAAAACGGGATCACTTTTGCATTAATATTCCCCGGGGTCAGGGAGGTGGCAGGGTCCAGCTGGATCCCTGTATCCTGTTCTGGGCTTCCAGGGACAAGGATGCTGAGTGGAGAAGGGGCCCTGGAGCAGGCACGATGGAGGGGGGGGGGCTCCGGGGGGCCCAGGGGCAGGGGGCTCCTCCTCAGCTCGGAAGCACCGCCGGGAGGGAGGGACTGGCTTTATTCTGTCTCTCTTCCAGGGCAGAAATAGACCTGGGGCGGATGTATGTCATGAGAACCAGAATTAGCCAAACATATTAGGAAGACATTTCTAACCGTGAATGTCTTCATGAAAGAACAAGCCTCTCATGGAGCAAGGATGGCGTCTTTGCAGTTTAAGCAACTGGAAGTTGTAAGGATGTCAGACTCGGTCACTTTGTTCCTTCCAAGTCTTGACTCTATAATCTCAATAATAGTTAAACAACAACTACTATCTACTGAGTGAGGATATGTATAGAGTTACACATACGAACTTATTCTCACCACATTCTGAGGTAGGTGTTATTATTATTATTGGCCCATTTTACAGATGAAAAGCCTGAGGTGCAGAGAGGTTGCCGTGAAGTTTTTGTCCTCTTTTCCCCTAAGCGGTCAGGCACAGTGGAAGGCGTTACATTGTAGCTGTTGAGAGTATGGGCTCCAGTAAGCTTGACTCTGGAGGCTGTCATTTTCCCAGCTAAGGGGCCTTGCGAAAGCTCTTTCTAGCTCCAGGTTTCTCATCCGTGAAATGGACACACTAACATTGCCTCCTTTGTGAGTACCTGGACATACAGGTGTTAGTTAAACCCAACCCAACCCAACCCAAATTATGTCTCATGAAAAATCATCTCTTTTAGCCCATTTGAACGTTGCCCAACATTGATTTCATGGGCTCTGCTCACCTGAGTTCTGGGAATACGTGGTTTGAATGGAACTTCATTTTTTTTGATGTGGATCATTTTTAAAGTCTTTATTGAATTTGTTACAATATTGCTTCTGCTTTATGTTTTGGCTTTTCAGCTGCGAGGCATGTAGGATCTTAGCTTCCCAACCAGGGGTTGAGCCCTAACCCCCTGCCTTGGAAGGTGAAGTCTTAACCAGGGACGTCCCCTGAATGGAGCCCTTTGAACCTGGAGCTTTCCCACACGGGAAGCACTCAGGGTTTTGTGCCAGCGGGCTGTGTACTCTCACCCGTTGATGCTAAGAGGTGGGAAATCCAGAGGCACGGAACAGGAGGCAAGCAAAGGTGGAGACTAGGCCCTGCCAATGTCTTCTGACGCTGCCCCTGCCCTCCTGCTGCCCAAATGCTTTCCTTTAATCCCGCCCAGCAGCAAAAGATGCCGTTCGTGCCATCATTAGGATGAAGACAAGTGTCTGGTGATACTTCTTGCTCCTTGCTTAGTGCTCAAAGCCAAGCCCAGGTCCTGCCTGCTGGGGGCCCCTCCCCTGGGTTTCCTGTCTGCCTCTCCGGGTAGCTCTGACTCCTTGTGTGTGAAGCACAGGTTTCAGAAAGGGAGACCAACCTGGGTTCAATTCTGGCCCAGTCACAAAAAAGCAACGCAACTTTGGCAAAGGACCTCTTGCAGCCTCCATTTTTTTCAACTATAAAAGGTGGAAACTAAATTCTACTATCTCAGGAAATGTTGAGTTTATCACATGGGGTAATACACATGAAGTGCCCATGAAGCTTGGCTCCATGCTTAATAAATGGCACATCATTACTGAGACAAACCAGGTCTGCCCAAATTAGGGATTATTATTATGGAATAGTATCTCTTTCCATTCTCTTTCCCTCACTTTGAAATCCTGCTTTTCTACAGTAAAGAGAGATAACCTAATAAACGTACATCTTATTTTCTACTGTGTTTTAATGAATCCTGGAGTGGTGCTTGTCTCCTCTCTCTGTGGAACAGTTTCTCAGCGACTCTCTGAAGAATATTAGTATCTTAACGCACAGATGAGTTTGTGCCGTGGATGATCTGTGACTTCAGTGGGCAGAAGTGTCAGGATTGTGTTATTACAGTGTGTGTTTTCTCTTACACTAAGCTCCACCAACACCCATAAACTGAACATTTAAAAAAAGGAATAAACAACACGGCTGCACAACAGGCTATCTGAAACCCCTGGTCCTCTCACCTCTGCAGTTTAATTTTTCATTTATTCTTGTTTTTTTTGTCTACCAGCATGTCTGACTTTTAGATGGCTGCAGTAAAAATATACAAAAAACTTGCATTCTTCTCCTTACTTAGGGAATTGTCCCAAGTTGGTGCATTATCTTCATCGTCAGAATTTTAAATGCTTATTCAAGTGGACATATTATAATTTACTTAGTTATCAGTCATTTACATGGCTTGCAATTTTTAGTACTCATAGAAAGTGAAAGTGTATTAGTTGCTCAGTCATGTCCGACTCTTTGCCACCCCATGGACCATAGCCCATCAGGCTCCTCCATCCATGGATGTAGGTAAGTCTGCAAAGGCGTACATGGGTCCCCCCTGTTCATCTCATTTTTGCTCCTTATCTGCTGAAACCCCTTTGTATTTTCAGTCAGTGCCACATTTAGGTGACGGGAAGCAGCATGTCTTTTGTCTCTAGAGTTGCTCTGTGTTATGAGCAGCCTAGTTCTATTGGTCTGGAGGCTGGAGAATTGAGGAGGATGAGGGCTCCTGGGCAGGCTGAAATTCGAAGCTCAATATTGCCTTCAAGTGAGAACTTGTAGGAACTGCAGGGTTGGAAGCCGGGCCTGTGCCTTGGATCGGGGGGATGAGGGTGGGCAGCGGCCAGGGTTGGGGGTTTGGTTTCAGATGTAGGGTTGGGAGAAGAACAGCGTCCTCAGTGGTCGTAAGAAGATGCTGATTTGATTCAGAGATGGACCAGATTCATAGTCACCAGGCTGGAGACTTTCTGGATTCAGTTTTCATTCCATTCAGTTTGATGGCTGGTTTTCCTTCTAGGAGAAGGAAAAGGAGGTAATAGTGATGGTAATCAGTGTGGTCGCCATTCATCAAACATCTTCTATATGCTGGTATCTTCTTAGGTGGTTTGTGTATATCAGTTCTCCTGCCTCTTTCTTTTTCTTTTAAATTATATTGAACTATAGTTCATTTAAAATGCTGTGTTAATTTCTGCTATACAGCAGAGTGATTCAGATATATATTCTCTTGGGGCTTTCCAGGTGGTTCAGTGGTAAAGAATCCATCTGTCAGTTCAGGAGCTGCAGAAGAGACAGGTTCGATCCTTGGGTTGGGAAGATCCCCTGGAGGAGGAAATGGTAACCCACTCCAGTGTTCTTGCCTGAAAAATCCAATGGACAGAGGAGCCTGGCAGGCTATAGTCCGTGGAGTCGCAAAGAGCTGGACACGACTGAAGCAACTGAGCATGCAGGCATATATTCTCTTTCATATTCTTTTCCATTATGGTTTATCACAGGATGTTGAATATAGCTCCCTGTGCTCTCCGGTAGGACTCTGTTGTGTACTGCTAACCCCAGACTTCCAGTCCTTCCCTTCCCCACTCTCTCCCCCTTGGCAACTATAAGTCTACCCTTTATGTCTGTGAGTCTGATCAATGCTCACTTTTATAACAATGCTCTTACAACTGCTATTTGACAAACGAGAAAATCGAGGCTCAGGGAGGTCAAATCTGTTGCCCAAAATCACCCAGCCGTGAGATGCAGGAGCCAGATTCAACGTCAAGTCTACTGGGTTCTGGAGCCCCATCCATCTTACTACACCCGGCCCATCTACTGTTGAAACTGTTAGCACAGCATTGACCTGAGCCAAGGTTGGATCGACACATCCCCAGGTCATGCCTGCTGCTTTCATAACTCCATGGGCCCTGCTCTTCACCCTCAGCTCTGCTTCAAAGGCCCTGCTGCAAAGCTTCATCTTCTGCACCAGGGGGCCGGGGGCCTTACCTGCAGGATTCGAGCACCAGCCCTCAGTACCTAGTGAACTGTCGTGATTCCTCAAAGGCAGCCTCGGAAAAATTAGATGGTGCCGGCCTCCCTGTAGTTCTGGGTGCCTGGGCCCAGTGCTCCAGGGCCAAACCTGCACCCTGCCCTGGAGAGAGGGCACCCTGCAGCTGGGTCCTGCCAACTGGGCCTGCTGTGGGGGTGGTTGGGGGTAGTGGGGGATGGTTAAGGAGGCAGGGCCAGCAGCAAGCCCTAAACTGCTCTCCTCCTCCTGATTAGGTTAAAGAACCAAGAAGGTGTAAAAAACAAAAAGCAAACAAGCAAAAGTCTCCACAGATCCCAATTTCCAGATAACCTGTTGACTAAAAAAATCATCAATACATTCCAATGGCAAAAAAGTGATTCCAACAGTACGGAAAGGCTGAAAAGAAAAAGTGCAAGCTACTTCCAAATTCACACAGCTTTGTGGAATTTCTTCAAGACTTCTCTTTTGCATAGATCACACAAATAACACATTGACACCACACAAATAACGCATGCACGTATGTACACGTATTTACAGTTCACACAGACGAGGGTGCCCTACGCGCACGTTCAGCCTGTTGCTCCTTCTCACTTGGAGCCCTGGGGACTCTCCCGCATCCGGCAGGAGCCACAGGCTTCATAAGGGCTGCTCAGGCTGAGCTGGATGTGCCAAGTTAGGGCAGTGGTTTTGGTCGCTACAGTGTTTTCTTCAGCACTGCCAGCCATGGCCCCCGCGCCCCAAGCGCCTGTGCAGGGGCCAACTGCCAGGGACGGGCGGGTTGAGGGTTCGGGGGTGGAGCTTGCTTACCCAGCAGCAGCCTCCTCACCCAGCCTTGCGCCCCTCGGGCGGGCGGGTGCAGGGAGATGCTGCCCCCTTGTGGCCTGGTGAGGAGGCGCCTCCTGTGTCAGCCGGTGTGAAAGCGAAAGTTGCTCAGTCTGTGACCCCGCGGACTGCAGCCCTCCAGGCTCCTCTGTCCGTGGGATTCTCCAGACAAGAATACTGGAGTGGGTTGCCATTCCCTTCATCAGGGGATCTTCCTGATTCAGGGATCGAACTCCCGGGCCTCCTGCGTTGCAGGCAGATTCTTTACCGTCTGAGCTACCAAGGGAAGCCCAAGAATCCCACCCAAATTCTCCACCCTCAGCTTATCAGCCCTTTCCTGTTGTGAGGGAGGGAGGAGAATCTTTGGTCCTCCCCTAATGGCTCACCCTTACCTGTGGCTGAATCCAACACCCAGTCTTGTAGCCATGGAAACTGGTTGAAAAAAGGATACTTGGCCGCCATTGTGTGTTTAGGGGGATGTATGGCAGTAATTAGGTGCCTGCACCTTGCCTACTCTGGGTGCAAAAAGGTAGGAGCTCCCTTATGCTCAGATGGAAAGATCTCCCTGGAGTAAGGTAAACCTGGATCTACCACTGATTTCCTGTCCATTTACCCATCCATCCATTCACCCACTCACCTACGTACCCATCGATTCATCCATCCATTCTTCCAGTTGTTCTAAATTACTTGTTGAGTGCCGACTTGTACACCTTGAGTGCTAAGTTCTGTGACCTTGGATGGGTTACTTCTCCTCTCTTAACTTTAGTTTCCACATCTGTAAATTGAACATAATGCCATTTGAATCATGTGGAGTTTTGAGGAAGATTAAATGAAATAATGTAGGTGAAATAGATGGTGCATGGTGTATACTCAGTAAATGATATTTAGTGTATCTAAGAATTAGAAAGTACCTAATCTGGAAGGTCTCTTTAGTTGAAGAGACCTGACGTGGGTGCATAAGTGGGCACAGAGTTTTAGCAAGCACAGATATTGTAAGACCACTGTGCATGCGCGTGTGTGTGAGGGGCGTGCTTGTGGTGTGTCCAAACTGTAGGCCTGTGGGCCGAAGCAATGCAACATGAGGGTCAGGGTGGTGTGGGCTTCTTGGAGAGACAAAGCTTTAGTTAGCTTTGAAAGATGGAGCTTGCTAAAGAGAAGATGAGGGGGTGTTTCAGGCTTCCCTGGTGGCTCAGCTGGTAAAGCGTCTGCCTGCAATATGGGAGACCCGGGTTTGATCCCTGGGTTGGGAAGATCCCCCGGAGAAGGAAAGGGCACCCCACTCCAGTACCCTTGCCTGGAAAATCCCATGGACGGAGGAGCCTGGTATGCTACAGTCCATGGGGTCGCAAAGAGTTGGACATGACTGAACGACTTCACTTTCCTTTTTAGGATGAAGGGACCTCACAAGGAAAAATATTTTTCTCTCACAAAAGTGCCATGCTATGGTTTTACTTACATCTCCAGCCTATTAGCCAGTGCATCTGCCAAAAAAACAATAGTGGGCCTTGTTAAGACAATCTGTTAATATATCCTAGGGCAGTGAAACAGCCAGCCTATTCTGAGATCGAAATCAGTCACAGCCATTTTTACTGCCCTCATCAGTCAATTGATAAAGAAATTAACTCAATGGCCTGTGTTAGTCACTCAGCCCAACTCTGCCACCCCATGGACGGTATCCCGCCAGGCTCCTCTGTCCATGGAATTCTCCAGGCAAGAATACTGGAGTGGGTTGCATTCTCTTCACCAGGGGATCTTCCCAACCGAGGGATGGAACCCTGGTCTCCTGCATTGCAGGCAGATTCTTTACCATCTGAGTAATCCCTCATGAACTCACAGAATTTGTTAGATTGATTGCAGAGGGAATTTCCTGGATTCCGATTTAACCAATGAGGTTTGGGCACTTACATGCCACGAATCAAGCTGGATTCTTCACATGCCTGTGAAGTCAGACTACTACACCCATTTCATAGGAAGAGACCGCGGGTCAGAGAGGGTAAATGACTTGCCCAAGACCACACAGGTAGTAGATAAAGAGTCGAGATCCCAGCTCAGCCTCCTGATTCATTGGTTTCCCCTTATATCTCCTCTGTCCATGGCCATATGCTCTCCTGGAGTTTAGCGCCAGTTACCAATTACTTTCCCATAATTCAGTCTCCCATGTTGTTGGCCCGAGTCTCCCTCCCCATCAGGGAGGACACAGTGACCCCTCCCCATCCAGAGTAATTGGAAGGGACTCAAGAAAACCCCTAGGGGTCTTCCTTCTGTTTAAAAAGTAAATCCTAAGTGCAAGCTCTGAATGTTAGTCCCAGTCTTTCAAGTGACTACACCTAACCTACTGTGATAAATGATATCTGAGTGGGTCCCAAGGATGATTTTAAGAGTTGGTGTCTACTTTTGGTTTATTCACTTTCCTTAGCAAATACATTGAAAAAATTAAGATAACTCGCATAAGTCAAAGAAAATGAAAGAACTCGAGTTCTAGCAGCCATTCCGACTCAGCATTTCCACAGCTAAGAATGAGCCAAACGTGAACATCTACCCCCACCCCTCGTGACTAAAGTTACAGGTACTGGGACACTCATGGTGGTTTTGTGTGTCCGTAAAGAAATTGGAAGCAATGTCCACCTACAGGAGACTACTTTAAAAAAGAACGAAACTCTGTGGCACCACTCATAAGAATATGGTATATATGCTAACATACAGAAAGACATCCAAGACAGAGGGAATAAAAAAGCTCGCTGCCATGTACATCTGGTTCCCATTTCATAAAAAGCATACTGTACATAGTTTCTGTTTTTACGTATAAAAATGCTTAGTTAAATATGCACCAGATTATTTATGGAGATAGGGGTGGCCGTCTGCTTTCTACATTAAAATTTTTTTATTAAAGTATAGTTGCCTTACAGTATTATTTTCTGCTGTACAGCAAAGTAAATCAGCTATGTTAGATGATCACTCGTGTCTGACTCTTTGTGACTCCAGGGACTGGAGTCCGCCAGGCTCCTCTGTTCACGGAATTTTCCAGTCAAGAATACTGGAGTGTGTTGCCATTTCCTTCTCCAGGGGATCTTCCTGATCCAGGAATCGAACCCAGGTCTCCCGCATTGAAGGCAGATTCTTTACCAACTGAGCCCCCAGGGAAGCCTGTTTTGCATTTCCTTCCCATTTAGGTCACCACAGATCACTGAGTAGAATTCCCTGTGCTAAACAATAGGTTCTCATCAGTTTTCTATTTTATATACAGTATCAGTAGTGTATGGGCTTCCCTGGTGACTCAGTGGTAAAGAACCTGCCTGCTAATGCAGGAGATGCAGGTTCAATCTCTGGGACGGGAAGATCCTCTGAAGGAAATGGCCATCGCCTCCATTATTCTTGCCTGGGGAATCCCATGGACAGAGGAGCCTGGTGGGCTACATTCCATGGAGTTGCAAAGAGTCGGGCAAGGCTGAGTGACTAAAAACAGTCAATCGGGTATATGCGTTAGTCCCAATCTCCCAATTCCTCCCATCTCCTGTTTCCCCCCTGGTGTCCCTACCTTTGTTCATTGTGTCTATGTCTCTATTTCTGCTTTGCAAATAGGTTCATCTATACCGTTTTAATTTTGAAATTCCATGTCACGTGAGAGGCTGGCCTGCAACCTCTCCTGGTCCAGGCAGGCAGGCAGTCTCCATCCTAGAAGGTGTGGAGACAAGGGCAGGAGGAACTGGGGTGTGTGGGCGCCATGGTGTGTGTTTGCCCTGGCATCACAGGCTGTGTGAGTGGACAGGCAGGACGTGGGGGCAGCAGCTGTGAGAGGGACAGTGGGCTGCATGGGGTTGGGGGTCCTTCCCTTCAACCTGTCCTGGCAGACCACAGGGTGAGACCACCTGTGAGGAAGTTCCCACATCTAGGAGGTGCCTTGGTGGTGGTGGTTTAGTCGCTAAGTCGTGTCTGACTCTTGCGACCCCAGGCTACAGTTCTTGGGATTTTCCAGGCAAGAATACTGGAGTGGGTTGCCAATTCCTTCTCCAGGGGATCTTCCCAACCCAGGAATTGAACCAGGCTCTTCTGAATTGCAGGCAAATTCTTTAACAACTGAGCTACGAGGGAGGTGACTTATAGTCTATCTATAGGCTTGGTCCTTGCATTCTTTTCATTCAGACCCCCCTCCTCCCCCGCCAATAACCCTGTGACGCAGGAACTATCACCTCTAGCTAACAAATGAGAAAATTAGGGTCCAGAGTGGGGAAGTGACTTGTCCAAAGTCACACAGGTATTGGTAGAGCCCAGCCTTGGATGGTGGATTGTCACCTCTCTCTCTCTCAATCTCTCACTCTCTCTCGGTGGAAAGATATCTGGCAGAGTCGAGAGGCTGCACTTAACTGAGACTGAATCCCAGGGAGGCCAGAAGTGGGGCCAGAGAGTCCGGAGCATCGCTCTGACATCAGAATTGCCACGTGGTGCCTCAAAGAGGTGCCTTCTTTCTGCAATGTTTTTAAAAGCTTTGAATTAGTCGCCAATGCTTGAAAATCAAATTGCGTGTTAAATTTAGACTTCCAGCTTCTCTTGAAAAAAATCAGCATCTTCGTCCCCGTGAGGCAGCCTGTCAGCGGCCGCTTCCTCCGCTAGTCTGGGCGTGCTGTTTCCAGGGCACCTCAGGACCCACCGCCCCTGCCTGTCTCCCACCCCTGGTCTGCTTCACTCATTGACTAAAGCATAAGCTATAGAGATAATAGTTAAGAGCATGGACTTGAGCCAGAGTGGGTTTGAATTTTACCTCCTGGCCATGAGACTTGGACAAGTTATCAAAACTGTTTGCTGCCTAAATTTATGAACCTGTGAAATGGGAATATGACAGTACCTATCTCATAGGGCTGTTTGGGGAAGCTAAAGTGAGAAAAGAGTTAATATATGGAAAGTGCCTGGGGACTTCCCTGGTGGCCCCGTGGCTAAGACTCCTTGCTCCGAATGCAGGGGACCCATGTTCAATCCCTTGTCAGGGTACTAGATCCCACACACCACAACTAAGACCCAGTGCAGCCAAATAAATAAATGAACAACAACAAAAAGCACGTAGTGAATTGAAACATATAATTTAATCATTATTATAATTTGCATTTTTTTGTAACTGCAGCTCACAGTGACACACGCTTTTCCTTCTTGAACTGCTGCTGCTGCTAAGTCACTTCAGTCGTGTCCGACTCAGTGCGACCCCATAGATGGTAGCCCACCAGGCCGCCCCGTCCCTGGGATTCTCCAGGCAAGAATACTGGAGTGGGCTGCCATTTCCTTCTCCAGTGCATGAAAAGGAAAAGTGAAAGTGAAGTCGCTCAGTCATGTCCGACTCTTAGCGACCCCATGGACTGTAGCCTACCAGGCTCCTCCGTCCATGGGATTTTCCAGGCAAGAGTACTGGAGTGGGGTGCCATTGCCTTCTCTGCTTCTTGAACTATGAAACCCTTTTTCGATCTGATCCCACGTAAGAGTTTGCAAAGAGGGTTCTGAACTTGCCCGAGATGCTGGATGAAGCAGGACAAACAGAGGAAGGGTCCCAGTGTGAACCCGAGCTGCCTCCCTCCCTGGCTGGGGCCTGGGGGGCCGTCGCTTCTGCTGGGAACCCGAGCTGACCTGGGGAATCACCAAGCAGGCTGTCACTCTGTCCCTGACACCGTGGCCTGTCAGGCTGAGCCCAGTTCCTTCTGCTCAGCACCAGACACCTCCAGACCCTGGAGTCAGGAGGCCACCGAAACAAAGGCCTTTATCTCCCGCAGGCTCTCGTGCGGCTCAGCGGGGCTGCCGGCCCTGCTCTGGACAGCATAAAAAGTCAGGCCCGGGTGACAGGCAGAATTTAGAGCCCTTTTGGATGGCAGCTGGGATTCAAGCTGTCAGCTGGAGGCAAGTGATCACAGTCGGGCTGGTGGGGACTCTGGTGCGTGCGAGAGGGCAGGGGTGATGCTGTGCAGAGCTGCCCCGCGCCTCCTTCTATTTATAATTCCCCTTGATAATAGGGCCCATTCATTCCCTCTGCAGGCCACTAATTGCTCTGGAGCGGAGGGATGACAGCCTAATTATTAACTTCACAAAAATTAGAGTTGGGCCGTGTCAACAGGGTCCATTTGCTGTCACCCAGATGCAATTCGTTGCCCTTCATTGTGGCAAAGGGCAGTTAGAAAAAAACCGAAAACCTTGGCCTGGTTCCAGTTCCAGCAGACTTTTATTTTCTGGCCTCAAATTATCGTGGGGAGGTTCTGCTTCGAGGAGACAGAATGCCTCTTTCCTCTTGGCCGTAAACTGCGGTGAGCCTGCCACTGCTCCTCTGACAGCAGTTGACATATTTTGTCCCTGAAATTATGGGATCTGAGGGTTAGAAGGGACCTTAGCAAGATTAAAAACAGGCCACTATTGGGTGCAGTTCAGCCCACGGGTGTGTTTTATTTGGCTAGCAGAATGTTTTAAAAACATACACAAAATTGAGGTAAGATTCCTGTTACATAAAATTAACCATTTTAACGTGTACAATTCAGTGGCATTCAGTGTGGGCACCATGTTGTACAATTCTTACCACTATCGGATTCCAAAACAGTCTGATCTTTCCAGAAGGAAACTCGTCCCTCCTGAGTTCCCTCTCCCCCTGGCCACTACTAACATCAGGCTTTTAAAAAAAATTGAAGTGTAGTTAATTTACAATGTTGTGTTAGTTTCCGCTGTACAGCAAAGGGATTCAGATATATATGTATATGCATGCATTTATATTAAATATATTCTTTTTCATATTTTTTCCATCATGGTTTATCACAGGATATTGAGTATAGTTCCCTATGCTACATAGTAGGACCTTATTGTTTATCCAGTCTGTATATAATAGTTTGCAACAATCAATGCTCTTTGCCTATTCTGGGTATTTCATATAAAGGGAATCATATGATAGATGACCTTTTGTGACCGGCTGCTCTCACTTTGCATAATGATTTTGAGGTTCCTTCATGCTGCAGCAGATATGGGGGCTTCATTCTTTTAAAGGCTTCTGTCACTAATTTTAGAAAGCTTTTGAATTCATTTGCAACAGCTGTCTTGAGATGAAATCCACATACCATCCAATTCACCCCCTGGAGCATACAGTTTCATGGCTCTCACAGTCATGGGCATAGTTCCAGAGGTGTGCAGCCATCACCTCGATTAAGTTAGTTTTCAACACTGCCAAGTTAGGAGATTTCACAGAAAACCTTGAAAAACCAGACAAGCTGGCACCATGGGGCCTCCCTCACAACACAATGTGGCCTGGCCTTCTAATGGACTTGTGCTCATAAGTGGCCCCAGAGCTGGCCCTTCACTCGCTCACTAACTGCCTGAGTCTGGAGGCATGTGAGTATGGGTCCTAGCCCAGCACCCTGCCTGGACAGGTGGAGAACCTGAGACCCAGCCAGGTTACTCAAGGTCACGTGCGCCAGGCCGGAAGGAGAGAGCACGCCTTCCGGTGCCCAACCCAGGCTCCTTCCACTCCAAGGTAGCTCTTGGCATACGTGTCGAAGCTAATTATCAGAATCTCTCTCTTAAGCGAGGTGGGACCCTATGTTTGTGGCAGCCTTTGTGCTGTGTTATTGATGCAGGTGTGTACTGGGGATGTCTGCCATTTCTTTCTTTCTGCAGTAACTGTACCCAAAGTTTCCCTTGGGTAAACACACGGTTTGGGTAGGGTGGCCACTGACTGCCTTTCCCAGTGGAGTTCTTATAACTACCCAGGCCTGACAGTCAGACTCTTGCCTCAGTGTTCGGATGAGGGCTGAAGAACTTTGGTTGGAGTTCTCAGGGAATAGAAGCACTCTCTCTGCTGAGGGTCCTGAGACCTGAGATAATGAGATGAGGGCTGAAGCCTACGGAGGGTGTCTTGCCACTTCCAGGGAGAGCCTGTCTAAGACTTGAGCCAATACAAGGGAAAGAAGAACTGAGACAGAGAGAAAGCAGATCTCTAAAGACACTTTTTGAGCAGCCTGATACAGCTGTGCCTGAAACCCTCTTCTTCTCAATTTTGTGACTTAACAAATTCTGTCTTCTTATTTTTCTGAAACTGGATTGAGGTGGGTTTCTGTAGCTTGCACTGAACTGCTCAATACTAACTGTATAAAACACTATTCACTCAAAGAACACTCATTAAGACTCACTTCATGCCAGAAGTTTCACA
This sequence comes from Okapia johnstoni, assembly GCA_024291935.2. NCBI lineage: Eukaryota > Metazoa > Chordata > Mammalia > Artiodactyla > Giraffidae > Okapia > Okapia johnstoni. The sequence goes on from CM044313.1 coordinate 49,027,171, forward strand.
TACATGATCTCCTTCAGCCCTCAGACTAACGCTGTAAGGCAGGTAGCTAAATTATTTCTAGTTTTGGGGGGAGACATGGGGGTTAAGGAATTGGCTTGTCCAAGGACACCCAGCCTGTGAGTGGAGGACCTGGGCTTTTGGCTTCCAGTTCAAGGCACATTCCTACACCACAACCCCACTGAGCATCACAGGAAACGTTTTCCGTTTTCCAAAGAGCATAAATAAACATCTTCCATGTTGCCCTCTCCCCCTTCTATCCATGATAAAGGTATTCCAGGATAATTGGGAAAATGTTGGAATATATAGAAAAGTATATTAAAAATCCCACCACTCACAAATAACCCCCATTAACATTTAACATACTTCCAGATTTTTGGTGCAATTTTGTAACATGTGACTGTTAGGTAAAAAGAAGAAAGGTCATCCAGTCCGTCAATGTTTTATTTGCATTTATCACTGAAAATGAGGTCGTAAGAATGAGGACTGTTCTTCACGTGTTTCTTCCTGAGTGAGAGGAAAGACATCCCTGGGGCTTGGGGGCAGACCTAGGCATAGCTCTCCACTGGCCACTTTAGAGCCGCCTCTGGTGCCCCTGCTGGGGTGGCCCTTTCCCCGTCTGGGGTCTGACAGAGCACGGGGACTCCACCGAAGGGCGGGAGTCCTCTGGTTTGTACTTAACTGAGCTCAGTGGCCGTCAAACCCGCAGGAGACCAGCTGGTGATGAGGGGAAGCCTTCCGGGTCTGTTTCCTAGATGGGCAGGGTGGGCTGTGATGTAGTCAGTGCGAGCGTGAGCTCCTTCGGGAGGTGGATCGGGCTGTGCTGGAAACACTGGTTTTGCTGTTGGTGTGCCAGACAGACTATCTCCCGACCAAGAGAAAGCTGAGCACCGAAGAACTGATGCTTTTGAACTGTGGTGCTGGAGAAGACTCTTGCGAGTCCCTTGGACAGCAAGGAGATCCAACCAGTCCATCCTAAAGGAAATAAGTCCTGAATATTCATTGAAAGGATTGATGGTGAAGCTGAAACTCCAATACTTTGGCCACTTGATGCAAAGAACTGACTCCTTGGAAAAGACCCTGATGCTGGGAAGGATTGGGGGGCAGGAGGAGAAGGGGATGACAGAGGATGAGATGGTTGGAGGGCATCACCGACTCAATGGACATGAGTTTGAGTAAACTCCGGGAGTTGGTGATGGACAGGGAGGCCTGGCGTGCTTCAGTCCATGGGGTAACAAAGAGTCAGCACGACTGAGCGACTGAACTGAACTGAACCGAGAGGGCGGCGAGGCATCCTCCCTTTGCCCACTTGATCAAAAACGCGCTGTGTTCTCCATGACCGCAAGGTGGCGCTATGGAATCGGAAACGAACTCGCCGCTTATGGAAGAAGAAATAAGTCAGAGACGGCGATCTTTAGAGAGAAGGAAGCAAACTGAAAGGTACCTCTACTAGGGGTGTGTGCAGGACGCAGGGCGAGGACTGAGGGGATCCCAGGAAAAAGTAGAAAAACACGGGGGAAGAAAGATACAGCCCCAGACTTCCCTGGTGGTGCAGTTGTTAAGATGGCTCCAGGCTTCCAGTGCGGGGGCTGTGAGTTCCATTCCTGGTCCGGAAATTAAGATCCCACTTGCCAAGTTGTAGTTCAGTCCCTAAGTTGTGTCCGACTCTTTGTGACCCCATGGACTGCAGCACGCCAGGCTTCCCTGTCCCTCACCATCTCCTGGAGTTTCCTCAAGTTCACGTCCATTGAGTTGGTGATTCCATCCAACCATCTCATCGTCTGCCGCCCTCTTCTCCTTTTGCCCTCCATCTTTCCCAGCATCAGGGTCTTTTCCAGTGAGTCGGCTCTTCACATCAGGTGGCCAAAGTATTGGAGCTTGCCATGCACGCCCTCCACGCTCCCTGTCCCCCCAAAAAGCAGCAAGAATGGGGCGATCACTATGTTGTTGCTGACAGCTAATATGAGCGCTTGTGTGATGTAGAGGGAATTCCTGTGCGTTCTGGGCCACGCAGACTGGCTGTGGATGCAGGGGCAGGCATTCACTAGTGGCGTGTTCATAGCTAGCTGCTTAGTTTCTGAGCCTCAGTTTCCCCATCTGTAAAATGGGTGGTCCTTGGGATGTTGTCAGGGTAGGTACTTGGCTCTAAACGGCCAGGCAGCAGGGCAGATGAGGAAAGGAGGCAGGGGCTCTTATCTGGTGGCTCCCGCAGTCTGCTGGGAAGCTGCAGTGAGCTTAGGTCCTATACAGTGTTCCCCCCTCAGTGTCCTCACTGGGCGTGAGGGGCCTGTCATCTTTCACTATATCTGTCCTGCTGCTTTGTACAGAGAAAGTGCCCGATGAAAAGAAAGGAAAGTGAATTCGCTCAGTCGTGTCTGACTCTTTGCAACTTCATGGACTGTAGCCCACCAGGCTCCTCCGTCCATGGAATTTTCCAGGCAAGAGTACTGGAGTGGTTTGCCATTTCCTTCTCCAGGCGATATTCCCAACCCAGGGATCGAACCTGGGTCTCCTGCATTGCAAGCAGACACTTTACCATCTGAGCCACCCGGGAAGCCCCAAAAAGTGCAAAGTGGAAGTCGCTCAGTCGTGTCTGACTCTTTGCGACCCCATGGAATATACAGTGCATGGAATTCTCCAGGCCGGAATACTGGAGTGGGTAGCCTTTCCCTTCTCCAGGGGATCATCCCAACCCAGGGATCGAACCCAGGTCTCCTTCATTGCATGCAGATTCTTTACCAGCTGAGCCACCAGGGAAGCCCCAAAATACTAGAGTGGGTAGCCTATCCCGTCTTCAGCGGATCTTCCCCACCCAGGAATTGAACCGGGGTCTCCTGCGTTGCAGGCAGATTCTTTACCAACTGAGCTATGAGGGAAGCCATATTGAATCAAAGGGCTTCCCAGGTGGTGCAGTGGTAAAGAATCTGCCTCCAATGCAGGAGACTCAGGCTCGATCTCTGGGTCAGGAAGATAACTTGGAGGATGAAATGGCAGCCCACTCCAGTATTCTTGCCTGGAGAACGCCATGGCCAGAGGAGCCTGGCAGACTACAGTTCACGGGGTCACAAAGAGTGGGACACAACTGAGCAAGTGAGCACGCACAGCATATTGAATCAGTTGAGCACATGTACACTCTAGATCATGGCCACTGGTTTCAAGCTGTGAGAGGGATAATCAGTACTACAGGCCAGCAGATAAGGTGTCCAGGAATGCTTCTTGGAGCAGGGGAGGTATGAGTCAGGCCTTGAACACAGTGGGGGATTGAATAGGGAGATTGGAATCCCGGTCAGCTGGGCTCAGGGGACAGCAAGGGCAAGGCCAGGCGGCAGGAAAGAGGACTGGATGAGATGTATGGACCCGCCTTGCTGGTGTGGGGAAGAGGGGGAGGCTGGAGAGGGAGGAGGGAGGGGTGCCACTCAGGAAGCCCCAGGGGCCCAGCTGAAGCCCTGCGACTTGTGCAGGCCACTGGGCATGCAGGTCCAAGATGCCCATCCTTGGGGCAGCCACGGAAGCAAGCCTGCCTTGGTTCCAGCCCCTCCTGCTGTGCCCAGCTACAGAGGCTCGGGGCCTGGAGGAGCGGCTCCCTGTACAGGCATCTGCCAGGTCTGAAGGGTGCCAGCGTGGGCAGTGAGGGCTGGACGCCCAGGGACTCTTGAGGTTCAAGGCCTCCTGCTCTCTGAAGTCTCATCCAACACACTCTGTCCACTCCCCCATCAGATGGCCTCATGGAACGAGAAAGATCATGACTGTCTCCCTCCTCTTGGGGTGTGTGGCGAGGAGCCAGGAAACTGGGCCGGGCACCTGGCCATCAGAGCACTAAGTCTGTCTAAACCGCAGAGCACGGGAACTAGGGCTGAGTTGGGGACAGGGGCACACTTGTTAGCAGGCGGCTCCCCAGACCCTGGCTGTGTAGGTGCCAGTCCAGGGGCTTGTTGGAAGGACCTCAGTACTTCTGATGGAAGTGGTCACCGACTGTACTTGGAGCAAGAACCTGGACTCTCTGTGGATGGTGGAGGGAAGCCACTCCATGGCCAAACCGCAGGGGCCCCCTGAGAAGGGGAACTGACAGTTATTGTACGCCCATTTGGGGCCGGGAACACACATACTATCTTATTTAATCCTTTTCAAGCCCTGTGAATTAGATATTATTCTCTTGGGTATGGATCCGGGTTCAGTCCCTGGGTTGGGAAGATCCCCTGGAGAAGGAAATGGCAATCCACTCCAGTATTCTTGCCTGGAGAATTCCATGGACAGAACAGTCAAGAGCTGGACATGACTGAGCAACTAACACTCTCCATTTTCAAGCTGAAACAGGGCTCAGAGAGGGTAAGTGACTCACCTAAAGTCACACAGCTAGTAAGTGGCAGAGGCAGAATTCTAACCCAGGCCTGCCTTTTCCAAAACCTTTTATCATCACAATGATGATTTTGATAACAATGAATATATAGACACATATATATGTATATACACTACATACATATGTATTAAATGATTTTTACATCTTGTTTTTTGAATCATATCTATCAAACAGTTCATTCTGTTGAAGTATACAGATCCACAACAATTTATTTTTTTTTTCAACGTGCCTCCCCATCCGGAGATGATTTTAGTAATAATGCTAATTGACATTTACTGAGCACTTTAAAATACACAAAATGCCTTTGCTTGTCCTCTCTCATCTAGTTTCCATTCTGATATCCTATGAGCAAGTAAGGCAATTTAAAAAATCACCCTTATTTTACAGACAAGGAAACAGAGGCCCAGAGAGGCTGTGGCTTGTGTAGGAGACAGCTGGCTGATGAGCAGAGGGGACAGAATGAGTTGGGGTCCAGGGACCCCAGGTTGGTTAGTGGTCACCCTACCCTCTACAGGCAAAGCAGGCTGGAGTTTCTTTTCCAGGTGGGGATGGGCAGGTGCCTGGGATACTCAAGAAGGGTATGTGTGTGAGGTCTGGCTGCTGGGTAACGGCACCCCAAGCCTGGCCAGGGTGACTGGAGAGGGGCTTGCTGACTGTTGTATCGTCTAGGCTGCTTTTAGCTACAAGTGCAGGAAACCCCACTAACAATGGCTTAAATCATAGAAACGTTTAGTTATTTCACCAATAAAGAATCTGGAGAGGGCAGTTCCAGGTTTGGCTCAGCAATCTCATGATGGCTGTGTGAGAGCAACACGTGTTCTTTCGGTCTACTCTGCCATCTTTAGCACTGGCATTTTGGCCTTAAGTTTGTCTTCTAGGTCACAAGGTGGCTGCTGATGCTCCAGGTCTCACGTCTTCACATAGAGCAGGAAAGACGGCAAAGAGGGCATTTCTCCACAGTGTTCTTTTTTTAGTCAGCAACCTCAGAAAATCTTGGCAGACTTCTTACATCTCATTGACCAGAGCTGAGTCACATGCTCATTCCTGGACTCTCACTGGCAAGGAGGAACAGGATGACCAAGGTTGGCACAGACCGAGCATAATTTATCCCCTAAGTCAGGGAGAGAGAGTCTGGCTTCACACAGCAAGATGTCTAAACAATGTCCATTTTTTTTCCCCCGGCTGGGCCAAATGATATGTGGGATCTTAGTTCCCCAACCAGAGATCAAACCTGCATCCCATGCATTGGAAGCACACAGTCTTAACCACTGGATTACTAGGGAAGTCTCAATGTCCATTTTAATAACACTAACAAAAATGGGGCAGGCAGTTTGGAAGGTGCTTTAGGGGAATGCTTTTTGGGTAAAGAAACTACCAGTGTTCTCCTAGATTGTGATGGGGCTGGGTCTAGCATGGCCTAGGGGTGGGGTCCAGTTTTGGGCAGGAGAGGAGGCTGCTGTGGCAGGTGTGTACCTGAAGGAGGTGGGCCCACCTGTGAGTGATGGCCTGGGAGCTCCTGTCTCAGCAGCCAGCAGGATGCCACAGGTGGGAGCAGCTGGGTGCAGGCAGCCTTACCTTGCAGTGGATTCAACAAGGCTATATTATTTGTTTGGCTTCCCTGGTGGTTCAGATGGTAAAGAATCCGCCTGCAATGCGGGAGACCTGGGTTTGATCCCTGGGTTGGGAAGATTCCCTGGAGAAGGGCATGGCAACACATTCCATTATTCTTGCCTGGAGAATTCATGGACAGGAGGAGCCTAGTGGGCTATAGTCCACGGGGTCACAAAGAGTTGAACACGACTGAGTGACTAGCACACAGCACACGTTTGGCCCCTTTAATGGGGGAGAGAACAGGTCTAGTATTCTTTGTCTTTTTCCCATGTGACTGTTCTGGTGATAGTGTGGATTTTTTTAATATTTATTTATTTGGCTGTGCCAGGTCTTAGTTGCAGTGTGTGGGATCTATTTCCCTGACCAGGGATCAAACCTGGGCCCCCTCCATTGGGAGCTCGGAGTCTTAGCCGCTGGGTCACCAGGGCAGATCCAGGTCTATGTTTCTGGCTCTTTACCCTTCTTTGGGCTCTTGCCTTTGTGGTCACTCTACATCCTCACCACCTGTCAGGGGCATAGCTGGGGTGAAGGCTGCCAAGATAGGAGAGGTGGAGTTGGAGGAGAGCACGCAGCAGGGATGGCTGCATCCTAGGGCATGGCACAGGGCTGCCCTGGCTGTTAACCGCACAACCCATGAGCCCACGGCTGGCGTCAAGGCATTCAGGGGCCCCCTGGAGTTGTGTGGGCACATTCTGTAAGACTGACAAAGACCGTACACACGAGCTGCAGCGTGTGGATACAGAGCACACAGGGGCTTGTCCTTGGCTTAGATTTGGGACAGTTGGGGACACCTGTGTAGCCCATCAGGAGGGCAGGGGAAGTCTCTGCATGGAACAAGCCAACTACCTTCTCCTCCACCCCCCTCCCCCAAGCTGGTCGCATCCTCAGGCTCTTCTCTTTTCCCCATCTGTCCTTTTGCCCTTCCCTGCCTCTCATCACCTTACCCCTTGCCTCTGTTTTCTTGCTTTTCTCTTCCACTGCCTGAGCTACCTTTACACCCGAGGAAAGGCTCTGCTGCTGGAATCCAGCTCCAGGGTCCACTAGTGTGAGAATCTGGATCATTTTGGGAAGGCCTGCCTGGCCTTCCTCCGTTTGTCCATGCCCCAGCACCCTTCCCTCCCACCTCCTGCTATCTTTGGCATCAGCCGCTGTGCTGGAGGGGTCCAGCTTCATTTTAACTTCAGCTGAATCAAAGTCTTGGAGAGGGAGTGGGTATCACTGAGGGTGAGGTGAGGCTCCTTCCTCCTTGAACCCTCTAGATTTCTCTCTCCATCTCAGGTCAGGGATGTGCCCTCAATTTCTCCGTGACCCACAGATGGGCACCTTGGTTCTTGGGCAAATGCGGTGGAGGGAAGAGGAGGAGCAAGCAAGGAGGCAAGGAGACATGGAAGAGAATCCATGCAAATCTCCCTCCAGGGCTTGCTGAGGCTCTGGTGCTTGTGATTGCAAACCAGTAGTGTCCTTTTTCTACAGGAAGAAGGACATACTGATGGGTTTCCCTGGTGGCTCAGAAGGTAAAGCATCTGCCTGCAATGTGGAAGACCTGGCTTCGATCCCTGGGTTGGGAAGATTCCCTGGAGAAGGCAATGGTAATCCACTCCAGTATTCTTGCCTCGAGAATTCCATGGACAGAGGACCCTGGTGGGCTATAATCCACAGCATTGAAAAGAGTTGAACACGACTGAGCTATTAACACTTCGACCTTTTCAACGTCATTTTTCTATAGGAAGAATGACACATGGTTACCATGTGGCGCCTGGGCCCTTTTCTGGTCTGCAAGCCCCCTTGGGAAACTGAGCATGTGACCTGCGTCTGACAGCCACACTACTGCCACCAACACTCATGACCGAGTGCTCCCTGGGCACCCACTCATTTGATCAAATGCCAACATTGCAGGTCAGTCTAGTTTTCAAGCTGTGATATTAGCTTTTTGCGTTTGCTTGTCTGGATTTCTTACTATCTACTTCTGGACTGCTGATGGACAAAGGCAGATGTTTGGGCGGTCTTGCAAAGAAGGCGCCTGGAAACAATAAAGCAGAACAGTAGTTAAAGGAGCAATAAAACTGAATTTTAGGTTCTGAGTCACCTCTCTTGAATCTGTGAATTTTGAAATGTTTTGCTGGAGACCTCTTTTTCCACCCCCTAAGCCTAACAACAACAATCAATCATAGCAGTTTACCATCACTGAGTGATTTTTATGTGCTGGTCACAAAGTTCACGTCATTCAACATAGAGACTATTATCACCATTTTAAAGATTGTAAAACTGAGGCCCAGGAAGGGGAGATGACTTGCCCAAAGTTACAAAGCTAATAAGGCTTAGAGCCAGTATTTGAATGTAGCCAAGGTAACTCCAAAATGCAGGTGCATTGTGGCTTTCCAGCAAGCGTACTGCCGCTCAGATCAGGAATTCTGATTCAGAGAAGGCCGCTGATGTGCCAAGGTTGGCTGCCAGGGTAGGGCTTGAAGGGGAAGAGCTAGAGGTCTTTTAAAAGTTGCCCTCAGCCCCCATGCTGGGTGTTCTTGATCCAGGGGGCCTGCTGGCTGGGGGATGGAGCGAGGAGGGCCCCTGAAGCTTCCCCCTGGCTCACAGCTCTCCCACTACTTCCCCTCCTTCACCCTGCCCATGTCTGGGCCCAGCCCTGAGCAGAGGGGACTGGTGGTTATTCCCACTTCCTAGACTAGGAAATGGGGCTTGTCCAGGGTCCCTCAGTCCAGGAATGACAGAAACTCAGCATCATCCGCTCATGTTCACTCTCCTGCAAGTGCTCTGATGGAGACCCTCTCCCGCTCAGGGCTCTTACTGCCCTTGGGAAGGTCTGGAGGGAGGTTCTCCATGAAAAGAATCTTTTTTTTAAAAAATTGTTTATGTATCTTTCTATTTATTGAGGCCACGCCGAGTGGCATGTGGGATTTAGTTCCTCCACCAGGGACTGAATCTGTACGCCCTGCAGTGGAAGTGGACCATTGGACCTCCAGGAAAGTCCCGGAAAGAATCTCTTCAAAAGGCAAAGGCCAAGGGAAGGCAGGATGGCTGGGCTTGGGGGAGAGCCTCCCCACATCGGTGGCCTGCTCTTTCTTCCTCGTGATGGCTCAGAACCCACATCTGGGCCAGGATTGCGGGTGTCATCCCGTGGCCCCCTTCCAGGAACAGTGGGTGGGGTTACCCTGATGTTTTTCTTAATTCAAAGAATTTCTCCAATCCCTTAGAACTCAGGGATGGCCTTGACTTGGCCCTGGAGCTGCCAGGCTGGGTTTTCCCGGCCTTTGGTGAGTGGCTGGATTCCTTGGGTCACTTCTCTGCCTCTCCTCTTTGCTTCCCTTTTGTGCTTCCACTCACTCGACCCAGCAGTCCCGACCCCACTCCTGCCTTGATGTACCAGAGGTGCGTTCTTGGAGGCTCTGCCTTTTGCTTTCCGTACAGGGGCCTGTGGTTTTGATAGTTCGCCATGTCTCAGGTAGAACTTCCTTGCTCTAGCCCTGGCATCCTGGCTGGCACCTGGCATGGCCAATCCCCATCTCCCAGCACACAGCTGCAAGATGAAGCATGCCAAAGGGAACAGAAGGGTAGTTGTAATAAGGCCTGGCAGCCCAGGCTCCTCCTCTCTCGGGAGGCCCCTCTTCTCTCAGGAGGCCCCCTCCTCTCCCAGCTCTTCCCAGGACTCTGAGTAGTGCCAGAGAGTGAGCCTCCAGCAGTGTTAAGGTAGATACAGGAAAGGGGAAACTCAAGTGAGAAACAAACAGAAAAAGGAATGTGTGCTGTGCTAAGTCACCTCAGTCGTGTCTGACTCTTTGTGACTCCAGGGACTGTAGCCCACCAGGCTCCTCTGTCCATAGGATTCTCCAGGCAACAACATTGGTGTGGGTTGCCATGCCCTCCTCCAGGGGATCTTCCCAACCCAGGGATCAAATCTGCATCTCTTATGTCTCCTGCATTGGCAGCTGGGTTCTTTACCACTAATACCACCTGGGAAACTCAGAAAAAAAGAATAGTAGCCATTATCTGTTAAATGCTCTGTGCTAGGTAATTTACATAAGTTCTCTTAGTTGATCTCCACAGCAGCCATCTGCAGTAGATATCGTTATTCTTTTACAGAAGAGGAAACAAAGGTTCACAGTGGGACATCGGCTTGCCCAAGGCCCCACGGCCCAGTAATGGCAAAACTGGTAACGTCTCTATCCCAATGAGTCCTTTTTTTTTTTAATCTCAGGACCAGGATTTCTCATAAAGTTCCAGACCCTCGTGTGAAACTCTGTGCATGGCTGCAGTCTGACCAATCAATGGATCCTTCTCCCTGCACAGTGACTGTGACACAAATGGGGTCAGTGAGGACCCTTGGGAAGGAGAAGCTCTTTTTCCTCTGCAATTGCCAGCAGGTAGGAGGTTGTAAGCCTTCAGCCTCCAGGGGATCCCTGGAGGGGATCTTAGAATGAAGCTGGCGTGTAGGGAAGCAGGGCTGAGAGGAGGTGGCTCAGTCCTCATGGCACTGTCTGAGCCTGGATCCAACTATGCCTGAAGCTGAAACCCCTGGTTTTTGTTTTTAGTCCAGTGAGGCAATAAATTCCCAATGTTGGCTTATGCCAGTTTAAACTGGGTGGCTGCCACTGGCAACCAAAATCCTCTAATACAATTGCCAGGACTTGGCCTAATTTCCATTTAAGTGATTTTGTTAGCTGTGTCCTTTGGAAGCACCATACAAGTGCCTTATAGTCAGTCTTGCCCCCTAAGGGGGCTCTGCTCTTTATACTCAGCTGTATGCTCCCTAGCCTAGTACACAGAGGTGTTTTATTCAGATTAAAATTTTTTTTCTACTGCTTTTAAAAATAACAATAATTTTGAGTTCTAGACTAATAGCCAGGAGCCACCTTCTCTCTTGCCTGTTCTGATCTAGTCATGTACTTAGTTCTCTTCAACCCCCTTCCAAACTTTGCAGCCCCTCCGTCTCTCTGGTTCCTGTTGCCTTTATAAATCCATGTAATGCTGTGAGTGGTAGGTTGTGAGTTCTCAAAAGTCTCTTTTACGCTGGTGCTCCCAGGAATAATGTAGGAACACAGGTTCTAGGGACTGGGACACTTTTGTCTTCCCTGCTTCTGGCCCTCAGCCAGTCTTCCATCTCCTCGGAGAGATGCTTGGGGGCCTTAAGCCATCAGCTGGTGGTTCAACCTTCCAGATTTCTGCTTCATCCAGTGTACAGTGTAGACCGAGAATTGAAGATGCAAGCTCAGCTGGACTGCAGTTCTCTGCACCTAGGGTGGGTTGGGCAGTCTAGAAAGTTCTCTATAAAAAAGTGTTGGCTTGGTTTTGGGCGACTGTTGGAACCTGGGTGAAGTTCCTACTTTATCATACACCGGCTCATTTCCCGGAATAGATATCCTCTCCCCCCATTTTAGCAATAGGAAAACTGAGGCAAAACCCTCAAGACTGACCTAGTGGAAATCATAATTGAGCGTCTGACCTTTGGACCTGGAATCCCATGCTGAGCAGTTCGGCACCACGTAATTCCTCCTGCTGCTTTATTTGGTTCCTTCCCTTCCGAGCCAGGGGGAAACACAGCTGCTGAAGCTTTGGGGGAGGATGTCATGCTTATTAGGACCACGGCTCCCCAGGCAAATGGTTCAGCGGGTGAACTCCTGACCCTTGGGCTGCTGCAGGAAGTGTGACGTAGCGACTCCGGCTGGATTCTCAAGTCTGCGGAGAGAGGCAACAAGCCGGACTGAATTCTTTCGTCTAGGAGGTTAAGGGAATGACAGAGCTCAAAGCGCTGATGCGCTGCGCTCAGCTCCCCGAGGAGTCGGCCCCGCTGGAATGCCGTGTGAGCGTCCGCGCGCCTGCTGCTGGGAAGGTCCCAGCAGGATTTGGTGCGGCCTCAGAGCCTGCAGGTGTGGGCGCCGGGCCTCTGCAGCCTCCCTGCACCGCGGGAGCTTTCGCAGCTGGGAGTCTTGGCCAGAGCAGGTGGTGAGCTGCAAAGATGGGGTGAGGGGATACACCTGACCCTTCTCTGGGGGCCGCCAGTTCTCCGAAACCCAGCTTTCGTTTGGGGACTCTCCTGTGGGGAGACAGGGAGTGCCTTGGAGGGAGGGGGATCATCCGACAGAACAGCGGGCCCCAGATGCAGGAATCGTGGTTGTGAAGGTATGCCCAGCCTCCTTTCACCTTTCTGCCAAGTGTGCATTAAACTCTTTAGGTTTCTTGCTGCCCAGTGAATATTCCCCTTTCTTTTTGGTAACAGGATCTTGATTTTCCTGTGAGGAAATCTCAGCTCACATAATTAAGGTGGGGCTGGCCTCATATTCCTGGTTCCCGCGTTGGGTGTGCAGCTCAGCCTGGCCAGTCAGCGCACCATACCCTGCTTCAGCCTGGCCAAGCAGATCAGCATATTCTGCTGACTATAGGGGTGAGTCCGTGTCCCAGGCTAGATATACAGGGCATGTATTAGTCGGGATAGACCAAGTTAAGCTGCAAAAACAAATCAGTTCAGTTCAGTTCAGTTCAGTCGCTCAGTCGTGTCCGACTCTTTGCGACCCTCTCAAGAGTCTTCTCCAACACCACAGTTCAAAAGCATCAATTCTGCGGCGCTCAGCTTTCTTCACCGTCCAGAAACAAATAAACCCTCAGAATCTCTTTACAACAAAAGTTTTTTGTTTGTTTGTTTGTTTTGAGTACCTCTAAACTATTGAAAAAGAGAAGCTTTCTCTTCCTCCTGAGGTTGCTAAGCTGTAGGATCCATGTCTAGGGAGCCACCCTAGAGGGAGCCGGCCTTGGAATGATACTATCACAGAGGAGACCAGAACAGAGAACGGTGGATTCCTGATAACATTGTCTGAGCACCTGGATCCGGCCATGCCTACCTTTCATCACATGAGTCAATGCAGTTCCCCTGTATTTTTCCTCCTTGACTCCTTCCCTTCCCCTTCCTACTTTTTGTCTTTTTTGGCTTAAGCTACTTTGAATTAGATTGCTGTTGCTTGCAACCAAAATAATTCTAATATATTCTCTATTTCTCTTAGTAGCTGGTTCAAAACTCACCTTCTCTAAGAAGCCCTCTCAGATTAATGGCCCCTCTCTCTGATTTACTTATTTTTTCAATGCTCCCTCAGGATTTATGACTTTTGTTTTCATAGCATCGTTTTGTCCTTACATTGTCATTTTCTCATGAAGTTCTTTTTTAATCTTCTTAAATAGATTATTTTCAAGTGTAGTCAAAGACAAAGATATTTACTAAGCTCTTCTGAGTACCCTGCATTGTGCTGGGATCGAGTGAGTCAGTCATTTTAAAATAACAATGTGTGCTCAGTTGCTCAGTCATGCCCAACCCTTTGCAACCGTTTGGACTGTATCCCACCAGGCTCCTCTGCCCATGGGATTTTTCAGGCAAGAATACTGGAGTAGGTTGCCTTTTCCTACTCCAGGGTATCTTCCCTATCCAGGGATCAAACCTGCATCTCCTGCATTGGCAGGTGGATTCTTTACTGCTGAGCCAATAGCAATAGAAGATTAGAATTGACTCAGAGATAAAATGCGTGCATTGGTAAGGTCCATTCAAACTGGAGGTGTCCAAGAAGAGGTCATGGATAAGCAAGACGTTGTTCTGAGTGTTGTCACAGAGACCTGGGGCTGCTTTGAAGGCCACCTGCTTGGCTGTGATGATTTGGAGGAGAAGGTCCTTCTGAGCAGGCAGACAGGAGGGAGGTGGCCAAGCACGTGCTGCTTCCTGAATTGCCTCTGGGGCTTCCCTGTCCTCTCATCCCCAAACATTTGAAGTTGCCTCAATTGCAGACTCTGGCACCAGCTCCGTGACTGATTAGGGAGAGTGCAAATTTCCTCTAAGTTCTCTCTGGCTGAATCAGCATTATGTCACCTCACTCTGACTACAGTCTAGCAAGCCTATCTCTTGTCATATTTCCTGATGACCAAGCCTCAAGGCTCTACTTGGATCCTTCATTTGCCCGATTTCTTCTCGTGGCCTGAGTCTTTGCAGGACTGAGCCCTGGGCTGGGTCCCTCCTGCTGGCTTCTGCACTCTCTGCTCCGCCCTTCCTGACTACCTGCCACTTTCCTGTTGGGCCATCTGGGCTCTGTGCTTTGACTGGTCCCCATGAGCCTGTTGTGTCCAGACAGACCTGGTTGGCTGGGTGCTGGGGGCAATAAGCTCCTTCTGCCCTCTTCCAAATCACCTTCATCTCCCTGAGAGCCATCTTAATCTCCCCTGAGAGCTGGGGTGCAGGAAGAGGAAATGGTTGCCCCTGGGTCACTTGGAGGGTCTGCAGGTTTTTCCAGAAATACTGGTTAAACATTTTGGGATTCTCAGAAGGGATGCAGCAGAGAACTCACATTAGATCAGTGCAGATGGACCTTCCCTTCTGGTTTTGGAGAAATTGGAAAGGAAAGGCTTGGGATTTTATATGCTCAGGCTCGTGGCCTGGGCTTGACAAAAGCCCTTTCAGGATGGAAATAATTCACGGCTCCCAACTCTGCCACCCATCTCCAGGACCAGCAGCGCCTTTTCTTTGTCTGCAAACTGCTGCGCTGGTGTTTGCAGAAGAGGTTCCTGCCTGCTGACTGTGTACTCTTTCAGCCCTGCAGAAGGCAACTTCCTAGGAAACAGGGCCTCTCATCCCACTGGGCCTCCCTGTTGTTTATCTTGTCTTCAGATGAGTCATGGCATCTTGTGACTTATTGACAGGCCTGATGTGGCTCTGCCGAGAATCCAAAAGCTTCGGGTGGCCGCCCAGACCCCTTGGAGGAGTGCTCATGTCATGGAGGAGAGAAACCAGGACTCTGTCTTGGGGATTCCTGAGGTCAAGTCCTAGCCTCTCCAGATATGACCTGCTGGAAGTTACTCAACCTCTGGGAGTCTGTTTATCTGTAAAGGAGGAATAACAGGTTCTACCTTTCTGGGGTCTTGTGCGATTTTTATCTTTTTAAAAGCTGGTCTAAATGTGGAAGGCTAGGAAAGGTTTCAGAGCTTGGGGCTATCTGAAAGGTTGTCATTATGGAATTGCTTGGCCCTCAGGTGGATTCTTGCTCCTGCATACACCACCCAATACCTTAATTCCATATGTCACCTCCTTAGTTTTCCTTCTGGGTCCCCTCTGGCTCCCTTGCTGTGGTGGAAAGACTGAGGTGGTGGTTATGCATCATTAGGTATTTTCTACTGCCTACCTGGGATGGATGCAGCCTGAAGTGCAATAATGCAGCAGAACTATTCTTCACTTTGTCTGTTGACTGCTCATGCTACTTCTTTTTGTTCAATTTTTTGTTTTTAAATCAAAGTGATACCTATATAGTTAAAAAATTTAAACATGGGTCCTAATGACAGAGACTACCCTCTTCCATGGTTGGCACATGACTGTTCAGATTAGAGAAGATTTTTTCCAGCCTCCCTTGCAGCTAGGAGTGACCATGGGACTCAGTTCTGACCAGTGAGATTTAAACAGAAGTGTTGTGGGGTTGCTTTGGGGAAATATAGGCATCCTTTTTCGTCTTTATCTCCTTTTCCATCCCACTGGTTGAAATGTGGATTTGATGGCTGGAGCTGGAGCAGCCATATTGAAGCATAAGGTGATTTTGAAACTGGAGCCAGTGTATGGTATAGCAGTGAGAAAAAGGAGCTTGAGTCTTTGAGACCTTTGTGGAGCAGTCCTGGGTTGTCTGTCTCCAGGCTTTTACATTTCTGTTTTAATTAAGGGATTTTGTTTCGGGTTCCTGTTTCTTTTTGCCAAATCTAATTCTAGTAGATTCAAATGATCTGGCCCACACCTCCCCACCACTGAATGCTATTCCCCAGAGACAACCACTTGCTGCTCTTTGGCTATTTCTTCTTTTATTTACCTTCAGAAGCCTGAAGAACACACCTCACTGCTATTTCTTGTTTGTTTGTATATTTGATTTTACACATGATCTGTTGACTTCCTACTATAAAATATTAGGATTTGGCTCTCTTTACTCACCCCCAACCCTCTGCAATACATAAACACTGCTCTTCTGCTCATCCTACCAATAGAGATTTCTGGTTGAATCCATATATAGTGTATTTATCTATTAGAACTGTGTGATTATTGTTCATAGCCGAGCTAGGTCCATACTACAGGGAGTGTCCTATGGTAACATTTTCTTTTTTAATATGTTTTTATTTTTCATGAAATTAATAATTTTTTATTTATTTAATTTTCTTTTTTTCCCCCAGTACTTTTTGGGGGAATAAATTAACACATAGTAAAGTGCATTTTAAGTTCCCTGCTTAATGACTTTTAAATGCAATATGCCTGTGACACCAGGACATATCTGTCATCCTAGAAGTTTCCCTTTTGTCCTTGTCAGTTAGTATCTGTCAGTCTTGATCCCCTAGAAATAATACTATTTTGAATTCCCACCACATAGATTAGTATTTCCTGGGTATGAACTTTTGTAAGGAAGCTTTTCTGTCTTTTCTGTATTGTTTTCTGTCTCCTTCCTCTCTCCGTGTTTTGAAGATTCGCCCATGTGGCTGTGTGTGTCACTCATTCCTTTCGATTGCCAACTCGTATTCCTTGGATGGAAGGATCACACTTGGTTTATCTGTCTCCAATTGGATAGACATTAGGGCTGGTTCCAGTGTTTGGCTATTATGCATAAAGTTACTCAACCTTCTTGTACTAGTATTATTGTGGCTCTGTTTGTATTCATTCCTCTGGATATATTCCTAGGAGTGGGGTTTCTGGGACATAGGATGGGCATTTGTTTAACTTTCTAAGAAACTGCCAAAGAGTTTCCCAAAGTGTTTGGACCACTGATGCCCCACTAGCAATGTATGAAAGATCCAGTTGCTTCATTGCCTCACCAGTGCTTGGGACTGAGTTATTCTTTATTTGATCTATTCTGCTGGGTAGAGACCGATGATCATAGGCATTTTAATTTGTATCTTCCTATTGACTAATGGTGTTGAGGCCTTTTTCATGTGCTTATCGGCTGTTTGGAGATCTTCTTTTGTGAAATGCCCATTCAAGTCTTTCACTTATTTTTGGTTTGCTTAGTTTCCTGTAAGTAATTTAAACATCACTAACTTACCCCTTAAGACCTCTGGCCAAACCATGAAGTGATCCTCTGCAGTCCCCATGATCCCCTGCTCCCAGTGGGGCTGGCTGCTCAACTGTCAGCCTGGAATTTTTTTTTTTTTGGCATGCCATGTGGCATGTGGGATCTTAATTCCCAGACCAGAGAATTGAACCCCCACCCCCTGGAGTGGAAGCACGGTTCTTAACCACTGGGCTACCAGGGAAGTCCCTGGACTCTCCTTACCATCATCCTGGGAAGCCCCTTCCCTCTCTCCTGGGCTAGGTCTCTGCTTCCTGGATCTGATTATGTCTTTGTTCTAATTTTACTCCCTCATTTTGGCAGCATGCAGCCTTCAGGAGCTTCCTGTGAAAGGATATTTCAGAAGGAAAATTTTTGAGACCTGGCATGTTTGAAAAATATCTGGATTGTACTCCACTTAATTGATAATCTGACTAGGGATAGAGTTACTTTCCCTCAGGATACTGAAGCATGGCTCCTTTGTCTTCTGGCTTCCAAAGTTGCTGGTGAGAAGTCTGAGGCCTTACGGATTCTTTTTTAAAAAACCTTTTTATTCTGTACTGGGGTATAGGTGATTAACAATGTTGTGATAATTTCAGCTGAACAGCAAAGGGGCTCAGCCACGCATATACATGTATCCATTCTCCCCCAAACTCCCCTTGCATCCAGGCTGGCACATAATACTGAGCAGAGTTCCCTGTGCTCTACAGCAGGGCATTGTTGGTTATCTGTTTTAAATATAGCAGTGTGTACATGTTGATCTTGATTCCTTGTATTTCTTTTCCACTCTTGGGAAGCATTTGGGCTTTTCTCCTTTCCCCTTAGGAGTTTTGAACTTTCACAAGGATGCATACTATTGGGGAGTTTTTCATTCACTGTCTTGGGTCCTCTTTAGGCCTCTTCAGACTGAAAGCTCTTGTGCTTCAATTCTGTACTATTTCTTAGATAATTTTCTCCCTACCGTTTTCTCATTCCTTTATTCTGGAAGTCCTTCTGATTGGATAAATCTCCTAGATTGATCTTCCTTCTCTTCCATAATTAGTCTCTTTCTGAAGGATTTTCTTAAATTTATCTCCCAGTTTTATTGATTTTTTTTCATTTTTCTCTGTTATATTTTAATTACCCAGAGCTCTTTTTAGATGTTCTAAATATTCCTCTTTGCATCCCCCTAGGAAATGGAATGGCCATGAATGGCTGAGATGCATCCATGAGTGTAGGCAGGAGGCCTGCAGAAGCCAGTCTGGTCAAGTACGTGAGGGAAGCAGGTAGGGAGGAAGACAGTAGGGAGTGATAAGGACTGTGGTGAGATGGAATGTGGGCTCAGGATTGATGGATATTATTTTTAAAATTTATCTTAATGCATTGGGTCTTTTTAGTTGTGGTGAGTGGGGTCTGCATTGCAGTGCTTGGGCTTGGTCGCCCTTGGCATGTGGGATTTTAGTTCCCTGCTCAGGGGTCAAACCCGTGTCCCCTACACTGGAAGGTGGAGTTTTAACTACTAGACCACCAGGGAAGTCTCAGGATTGATGGATGTTATTATTTTTGAAGGGAAGCTGGAAATTTGGATTTTGATGGCTTCTCTGTGCTGGCAACTAATTTAACTTAAAAAATAATCAGTGTGTGAGTCAAACAAAACCTCAGGCTATATGTGACCTGTGAGCCATCATTCTGTGAACTTCCACTGGGGGCCTTCTAGTTTGCCGGTCAGTGTTACCTTCATTCTCGCACTTGGTTTGCACAGCAACCTGGTAAAGCCTCTTACCAAAGGGCTGGTGGAACCTGTTTCCAAAATTGAATGCTCTGTTAAAGGATTTGTTTTTTTTGTTTTGTTTTTTAATTAATTATTTTTTTGCAGTAGAGGTTGATTTACAATGTTGTGTTAATTTCATGTTTAAAGTGATTCCTATATGTACACATATGTATACGTGAAAAGTGAAAGATAAAAGAATCTGGAAACGAACATATATATATATTTCAGATTTTCAGATTCTTTTCCCATATAGGTTATTACAGAATACTGAGTACTGTACAGTGCTATATCCCATGCTATACTAGAGGTCTTTGTTTATCTACTTTATATATATCCCCAAATTCCTAATTTATGCCCCTCTCAGCATTCCCCTTTGGTAACCAAAAGTTTGTTTTCTATGAGTCTGTTTCTGTTTTGTAAATAAGTTCATTTGTATCATTTTTAGATTCCACATATAAGAGACATGTTTGCCTTTCTCTGTCCAACTTCATCTAGTACCAAGTAAGTTTAAAAAAAAGCAGTAGCAATTCAGTTCTGTCTGACTCTTCACAACCCCATGGGCTGTAGCCTGCTGGGTGCCTCTGTCCATGGAACTCTCCAGGCAAGAATACTGGAGTGGGTAGCCATTCCCTTCTCCTGGGGAGTACTCCCTACCCAGGGATCAAACCCAGGTCTCCTGCATTGCAGGCAGATTCTTTACCATCTGAGCAGCAGGGAAGCCCAAGTTTAAAAGAGGCACTGGCAAATTTAAGAAGGCATTGGCTATTAGGTAGCTGTGGGAGGGTGCTGCTCAGACCTCCCTGCTGTGAAGAGTGTAGCCAGTTCAGCCTCCACCTGCCACTCCTTCCAGCCCATCACTGTGTTCATGCTGAGCCACCCTCTTCCCAGGCTTTTCCTGGTAATGACTGAGCCCAGGGTGGGGGTCGGGGCAGAGCCTGCCACTCCTGTCCACACAGAGAAGCATCCCTGGGCTCCCCACCCTCTTGGCTGAGACTTTCTCAGAGCTGCCCTGCAATCCTGCTCAGCGCTCCTTCCTTCCCTCTCTCCCTTCCCAGGTGTCAGCCCTGCACTTCGGTCTGAGGCACCACCTGCCTGCTGCTGCTTGTCACCTGACCTTTCACACTGTTTCTCTTAACAGATCTCTCACACTTTTAATTCTGTCTCTGCTTTCCCTCACCAAACCAGTTTCCGAAGTCCCAGGCCCTGGAAAGACAGGTGTGGATGTGCTTACCACGCTGCCTGTGGTTGTCTGTGTAGCAGGTCCAGGTCCAAGGCTGGTGAAGGAACCTCAGGGCGGCCACAGCTAGCGGGAGGGACCTCAGAGGGCAGCCAGCCGGCCCCATGCTTTCCGTTTCTAGGTGCCTGAGACCCCTCTGCCAGGTGCTGGCAGCCCTTTGAATGGTCCAGAGGGACAGCTTCTAGTCTCGGAGGTGCTGGGATAACCCAGCGTGTGGAGGGCCAGGAATTCTCTGCTAGAATGTAGGGCTACTGTCAGAGAGCTCTCTTACAAGTCAGGGGAGGCTTCCCACCCCGGCCTTGCTTCTGGACAGTGGGACAGCTGGCTTTGGTCTGTTGACTGCCTCCCAGGTCCTCCCCTGCACGTGTCATTGTGCTCCCCGGCAGGCTGGCCTCCCTGCTTCGCATCCTCCCAGAAGACACATGATGTTTTCCCCAGTGACAGGAGCCTCTGGGTAAATGCTGAGCAACTCGGAAAGGTTGACAGGGTTGATAGGCTTGTGTGAGGTGTTCACAGTTCTTAGGCCATGCTGAGCTGAACTCTTCTTCCTAATTTCTTCTCGTCTAGAAATGTGAGTTCCATGCTGGGGGGAGGTGGACCCCAGCACGAACCCAATGCTGGGTGAGCTGGGGGACGGAGATGCAGAGTTGTCAGCCAGCGGCTTCTCTCTCTGTCTCTCTTTTTAATGACCACCCTGCTCCCCCTTTGTTTTGGCCACACTGCGTGACCTGTGGGATCTTATTTCCCCAAACTAGGGATGGAACCAGTCCCCTAACCATGGGACCACCAGGGAAGTCCCAGCAGCTTCTCTTTATTCTCGTATCTCTTCTCAGTCTCTATTGACACTTCTGCAATCAGGGTCATCTGCACTTGGCTGTTGGGAGTAGGGGGTTAGTGTTGAGAGTTGCATCAGCTTCCAGGGAGGGAGCCTGCTTCCACGCCTCCCCCACCCCCCAGGGTTTGGGGGATGAAATGAAGCCAGGGAGGAGTTGAAGGGCATCCTAGCCCTTCCTCCCAGCCTTGCCCTGCTGGGTGAGTGTGAGCCTGAATGTGAAATGAGTTTCTAGCTAACTCTTCTGTGCAAAAACTGCCCCCATCTTCAGAGTCAAAACTGTGGAGGAGCTTCTGTGCTGCTGGGTCAACCCCAGCATTTCTCCTGCAGAGGTGGGCACCAGCCCCTGGGGACCCGGGACCTGGAGGGCTCTGAGGGCATTGGGCCTGGCAAGCCTGGAAGATGCTCTTCATTTTCGAGGTGTTATTCTTGGTCTGGAAGCCCTAGTGAGCTTGCTAGCGTTTTGCAGATGGGCCCCGCTTTGTCTGAGAAGGCATCTGGACCCTGTCCTGGGCTCCATCTCATTCCTTTGTGCCTCTCATTGTCTCCCTTTTTAAAAATACATTTCTCTTTATTTCAGCTGAGTCATTTTCCTCCCCCTCCTCTTCTTGACAGTCCTGGGAGCCGGAAGGAGTCCTGTCCCAAATCCTTGGCTCCTCCAGGCCAGATCTTTTCCAAATGTCAAACTCTCAGGAACCTTGGCACCCAGTGGAGTGGGCTCTGGCCCCAAATCTCTTTCCTCCCTCATCTCTGTCAGTCCCTGCTTTCCTTTCTCATTAAGGAGTTTATGAACCGGCTTTTTTGTGGGTCCCTTGCCTTGAGGTTTGCAGAGGCCTGGCAGGAAGGCCCTCTGCTCCCCAGCCTGTTGGTGGCTCCCCAGCCCAGTCTGCACTGGGGAGTGGCTCAGGGGCTGCTCTCACCCCTCTAGTTAGGCTCTGCCCCCTCATGCCTGGTTCAGATTCCCACCATGTGGGGCTGACCCTCTATCCTGGCCGTAGAAGACCTTGTACCTGCCTTAGAGAACCACCAGGACAATGGAAAGGATGGGGTGGCTCATCCTCTCTGTGCTCTTGACTTTAGACACAAGCCTTTCAAAATGGCCAGGAGAAATAGTCCCCACTGTTGACAGGGCATCCATGCTCTTCAAAGCATCTCCTGTGTATTGTCACTTTCGTATAGCTTCAGTCATTTTCTCCTTACTACCCCTTGTGAGAGAAGTAGAGTGGCTGTCAGTTTCCTTATTTTGTAGCTGAAAAAGTTTACCTGATTTGCCAGGATCTCAGGGTCAGTCCTGATTTTTTTTTCAGTTGTTATTTAAAAAGAATAAAAAGATTTTCCAGGTGCAAGAGAAATGAGAGGTTGGATTAATATTCTGTCTCCTGGCTCCAAATTATTAGGCTTCCCTGTGACCTTTAGTTCTGACACCCACCCACTGACTCACTGACACGTTGGTGCTCCTTACAAGGACACAAGGATACATTTCCTTTAGGAGTTAAAGTGAATAGAAACTTATCTGATTTGACAATTTGACATCCTTTTGGGCAAGAGGTTTCATTCATTCATTCATTTTAGCTGTGTGATGGCAGGGTCACTGGAGGGACATGAAATTGTGTGCAGAAGTGACAGTTTCTGCTCTTGTGACATTTCATTTCCAAGGATGAAGTCCAAACCCTAGTTTATATCTGCAGAGTGTGCTGTAAAATTCTCCAGCCTCTCTTGGGGAAGCCAGTCACCATGAAAGAAGGGAGACTAACCCCCCTGAAATGGCCATACTTTGCAAGGCCTCAGGGGGTGAGATGTCACATGGAGAAAGAGCAAGAAGGGGAGGGGGAAGGGACTGGGAGCACTGCGTAATTATCTTGAAGGGCACATCCATCCATCTGGGAAGGCAGCTAACACCATCTGGAGAAAAGACCAACCACCCAGCAGAGCCCTTTCTAAGTTTCTGACCCACAAAATTGTGAGCAAAATAAAATCGTTGTCTCAATCTACTAAGTTTTGGGGTTGTTTGTTAACACAGCGAAAAAAGATCAGGACAAAATTCCAGGGCCTAGTTATCTTGCCTGCACAAAGCCCTCTTTGGTGCCCCTACTCCTCTGCTGAGTATTCTTCATGGCTTGTGAGGGTGAGCAAGCAGGCGGTCCCCATCCTTGTCAGGGTGCCACTGCTTTTTACACGGGCACTCCTTTGCTTTAAGAACCACAAAAAACTCTGGAAACTCTCCAGTGGAACATGGAACTAGCCAGTTCTCTATAGCTTGTGAACAGCTGACCTGCCTCAGAATTCCTGGAGGGGCTTCTCTTGTCTCTCCCAAGCTTTGGCTCACCCAGGCAGACCTGGTGTTAGACGGTGTGGTGGGCACGTGCCCAGGTCCTGTGGGACAAGCGAGGTTCATCCTGCTGAATGAAATGGGGCCCATTTCATGCGTCAGCTTAGGCTGGCTTTTCCCCCCATTTCTCTTTAGGGAGTGACTTTTGAGTTGTATGTTCTTTCTGGGGAGTGATAGAAATGGAACTTCTTATGCTAGCAGCCTCATATGACTCCTAGCCCTAGGCTTGTATTGATCTTTTCTCTGACCCCACAGAACGATTTCACATGAAACTTGTTCTCTGGCCAAGACTTATTCCCTCTTCAGTAGTAGGCTTTCTTTTTTGTCGACTTTAGAATAAATTCAGATTTCTGTCTCCAGATTGTGGGACCCACGGCTCCAGCTTCCTTTGAAAAGTTTGCTTAAATCCAGCATATTTGGAAGATCTTCTAGTCCTCCCACAGCCTCATCATTCCTGAACCAGTGGACTGGAGCAGTTCAGAGGATTGGGAGGAAGGAGGTAGCTGCGTTTCGGAACACTGGGTGTATTTAACCCACATTTTCATATCAGGGGTAATCGACAGAAGACAATGCTGACTGAGCCCTGCCACCCCCTGGAGCTTGCTAGCCTTGTGATGGGCTCTAGGCAAATGAAGATGCCTTTGGGCTTCAATTTTTTCATATGTAAACTGAAGCTCAGAAATGATATCTGTAAAGCACCAAGCAGCACAGGGGGCACGTAACAGATTCACAAGAAACTGCAGCTATCATGATGAGGGTGATGGCAGTGGTGAAGATTTCAGTGAAGCCTGACATCTCAAGACAGGGCTGGCGACTGGGTGGGTTTAGTGGGGAAAACTCAGTCTGCATGGTCACTCCAGCCAGCCACTCCCCAAAGGCTTTCCTTAGGAACACTTAAAAAGCATCTTAAAAAAAAAATTACGCATATGCACTGAAAAGCAGTCAGACTCCATGATTTTCCTCCCCTCCCTTAATCTGAACTAAAATCTGAGTCTTTGCAGAGAGGAAAGGTGAGAGCATCAATTTTCCTTTCCATTTTAAAGCATCATTCCTTGGAGGCCTGGTACTATAAACATTAAGAGTATAATTATTCTTTCTTTAAGCCCTGTGTAAAATAGAATCATACTGATTGGTTTAAATTAAAAATAAATTGTATGTGAAGAATCTGGGCCTGAAGTAGGGGAAAGCATGTGGGCTTAGAGTCACAGTTCTGAGTTCGAGTTCAGATGTCCCCCACCCCCGCCACTAGTCACACGGTTTGGGAGAAGTTGCTTCCCTTTCCTATACCTTGGCTTCTTCACCTGCAAAGTGGGGATAATACCTGCTGCTTGTGGGACATAGTGGGGATGAGGTGACGTATGCAAGAGGCCTGGCATGGTGCTGAGAACATAGTAGGTATGTCAGTGGTGCAGTAAACCACAGGATTAATAAGTCAGGGACTCCAGTGGTGTTGAGGAAGGAAGAGGTGAGGCGGAGGCTTCCCTGCCTGTGCACAGCCCCTGAGCTGTTTTCTGGCCAAGGCTTAATTATGCCGGTGGTGTCCTCTGTAGGCTCCATCTGAAAGAAAGGAGAGCTGACTCTAAGATCTGTGGACTCCAGAAGGAGCTGTGAGGACCACCCTGATGGCCCTGGGGTTGGTGCTTTCAGGCGGGCCACAGAAGCTCAGCCTCCTCTTTGGGTGGTTCAGGCAGGGTTTTGGACAGAGTCCCTGTGATGGAAGACAAGCCCAGAGTAGTCTTCTTCCCTGAGTTCCTCTCCCTGTAAACTGAACATTCACCATTAAATTTTTTAAACCGACATAATGATTGATTTACAATGTTGTATTATTTTTTGCTGTATAGCAAAGTGACTCAATAATACACACACACACACACACACATATTCTTTTTCGTATTATTTTCCATTACGGCTTATCATAGGATATTGAAAATAGTTCCCTGTACTATACAGGAGGTCTTTGTTTTTTTTTTCTTTTGGTTACACCATGTGGCTTGTGAGATCTTCTCCATCCAGGAATTGAACCTGGGCCACCACAGTGAAAGCCCAGAATCTTAACCACAAGGCCACCAGGGAAGTCCTGGGGCCTTGTTTATCCATCCTATATATAACAGTTTGCCTCTGTTAGTCCCAAACTCCCAGCCCTTCCCCCCAGCCCCCTCCCCTTTTGGCAACCACACCGCTGTTCTCTTTGTCTGTGAGCCTGTTTCTGTTTCGTAGATATCTGAATATCCAACATTTTAAATGGACTCAAAGCCCACTTGCTCACAGCCATCCCCTTGGCCCATCCAAAGCTCTCTCAGACAAAAATGCTACTCAAGAGGAAGTCAGTTATTTAAAACCTTTATTAAGGCTTGGAGAAAGATAATGCAATGTGACAATGTACAGGTCCTGCTGCCTAAATCCATAGCAGAAACAGATATTATAATTTAGCAAGCCCACATGGTCCTGATGCTGAGATCACACGAGGGTTGCTCTTCCTTAGGAAATGGGCCCTGGAAGCGTTGTTTTTCCATGTTGTTCTAAACTAAGCCTTTTCCTAGGTTCGAGTTGAAATTTCTGTGTGTGTGTCTGTGTGTGAAAGTACGGCTACAGCTCTGGGCTAGCATTTTCTATTTATTTAGTTTTGAGTGTCAGCATTTCACTCTACTAAGGCCTCTCACTTCAGAATAACAGGGCTATTTATTGATACAAAGGAGAGGTGTTCGGATCATCTTGTTAAGATGCAGGGCTCAAAATAAACATCATACCTTTATTTGGAAATCCACATCCTTCCTCAAAGGAAGGCTCAGGAGTAAATTTGTATGAAGTACGAAGCCCCAAGTGGAGGGTCTATTTTTAAGGACGACTTTGCTTACATTTTAGACTGTACAAATGCCTCTGTCCATGCTTACAGGAATTTGGATGTTCCCCAGTTTTGAGACAAAGAATCTCAACAATAAATACTACTGTAGGCTTCAAAACATCAGGAACCAGAGTGCAAGGATTTCAACCTGACTTCTGAGAAGAAACAAAGCAGTGGCATGAAAAAATATACAACAGCGATCAATGAGGGGGTTCAGATCAACACGGTAAGCACTGTTATGCCTCGGGGGAGAACACCCAGATAATAAATACAAAGGACAAATATTTACAACAGAAGCAACACATGTGGCATCAGTAGCGAACACGTAAAACATTTACACTGAGGAAAATATAAGTGATGCCTTTCACCCACCCAGCCCAGAAGCGGGTGAACAAATGGGCAGCTGACCCAGCAACGCGAGAGAATGTTTCAGCGTTTGAGTGACGTAAGGAAAACAGTCCACGTGCTGTGTGGCTTCAGACAGCTATGGTTTACGTCCAGTTGCCATGGCAGAGCCTGACACACCGGTCCTCCTCTCTCCGAGGGCAGAGGCAGATCAAGCGCAACATCTCTGTTTTCTGCAACTCCAGCTCTTTCTAGGTGCTTCTCTCAGCCTTTTGTACCCCTCCCCCCAACAGATGGTTTCTTTCCAACATGGATCGTGAAAGACTGGGGAAGCGATGCTCTGGCACCCTGTCCTGGCAGCAGGGAGACTGGATTTCGGTTATATAAACACTAGCTGGGCTTTGGGTAAGGGCATTCTGTGGAACAAATCATTTTTGAGTAGATAAATTTAGCCTCTTTATCTCTGGCCTCAGGTTGCTTTGAGGGAGAGCTATGAGTTGATATACATGGAGAATGCATACTTTTTTGCCCAGTCACTAGAACAGCAGTCAGCAAACTCAGGCCCGAGAGCCAAATCCAGTTGGGCGCTTGTTAAATAAAATTTTAATGGAGTGGAGCCAAGCCTATTTGTTATGTGTTGTCTATGTATGTTTCTGCTTTCAGGCAACAAAGGCTGAGTTGAGTAGCTGCAACAAAAACCATACAACCTGCCAAACTGAAAATAGTGTATTCATTATCTGGACCTTTACAGACAAGGTTTGCTGACCCCTGTTCTAGAAGGACCTGGCTCAGAACATCCATCCATTCCTTGCAATACTGGGCTCCTATTTGAGTGCTGGCTGCAAGAAAGGATAAGCTTTGTCAGGAAAGAGAAGAAAAAGCCTATCTCTGAGACCACTTCAGTAACCACAAGACACCGGTTGCCAATGCTTTCTGTTCTAATCCTTT
The DNA here is from genome assembly GCA_024291935.2 of Okapia johnstoni. NCBI lineage: Eukaryota > Metazoa > Chordata > Mammalia > Artiodactyla > Giraffidae > Okapia > Okapia johnstoni. The sequence continues at coordinate 49,054,470 of CM044313.1, forward strand.
CCCTTTATTCTCAGTTCTGTCTCTCCTCCTTGCTTTTCTTTGTCCACTCTGACTCCTTTTCTCACTGCTAAATTTTCATTCTGGATCTGGGAAATCTTGTTCTCCAGTGATGTGCAGCAGTCTCCTCCATCTACATAAAAGGTCGGCATTCCCTGGTGAAAATTACTGAGTAGTCCTTCTGTGTTCCCCTTTTCCAGCCTCTAGCATGGACAGGCCAGCTTTCCAACTCGACCCAATGGAACCCAGGGTCCGTCTTGGCTGAGGGTCAAGGCAAGGTACCGAAAGGCAAAGGGAACTCTGTCAAATGCACTCCTGTGTGCATTTTTTCCCAGGGTGGGCTTTGCTCTAGTGGCAATGAGCCCATGTCAGGCAGTCAGACATAAAGCTACATCACTTTTTGATTACTTTAAAAATAGCACTTAAAAAAAAAATTCAGCCCCCAAAGATGGGTTGCTTTTTGCTTTCCTTTGAGCTGGTTTTAATGACCCAGTTGCTTGTTTGAAAGCTATTTATTTAGACGACAGATACGGAGATGTAACTGGATAAATAAAAAAAGTGAAATCGAGACTCGAAGCAGTGGTTAAAATACAAACACACAGGGGCCACTCCCTGCAGCAGGGTCCCCCAGACAGAACAATGGCTCAGAAATTACACTTAGAATCCTCGCCGCCCCCACACCCCCCTGCCCCATCCCAAGTTACTCCAAACCTCAAGGTCCCATGCAAGAAACTGGATTTCTGTTTGGCACCAAGCACCCACACGGCCCTGCCCCCGCTCCACCCTTCTCCCGATTCCCAGGGGGATTTGCACACCCACTCCCGCGCTGGAATCCAGCTGCGCTCCGCTAGGACGGCACAGAAGCTGGGGGCCCAGCACCAAGCGCACAGGCTGGGCACCGGGGGTCACCCCGCCCCTCTCGTCTCCTCCCACAGCAAAGGGAGCCGCAAGCCACAGCCCAGGGTCTCCGCGGATGGAAAGAAGGCAAAGTTGCGAGGAGGACGACCTCCCGTCGGGATGTGTGGGTGCAGGACACACCAGGCACAACCGGGCCCTCGCTGCTGCCCAGGGAGCCTCCGCCTCACCTGTTCATGCCGCTAACATACACCTCCAATCAAGTCCGCAATCCCCATCACATCCTGCGAGGGATATCCCCCGTCTTTAATGGCAAATGTTTTGGAATGTCCAGAGAGAAGAAAATGGAAGGCGTGGAGGAAAAGATTTCCCGGCCGGGCCTTTCGTTTCACCTCCGGATATCGGAATACTCAGACTGTTCGTCCTCCCACTCGCTGCTTCCGGAAGTTCCCTGGGCCCCAGGGCCGGCCGCTCTGCCCCGGGCGTGGGCGTTGGGGTGGCTCTTGCTACCTCGCTCACCCTTGGCACCTCGGCCGGTCTCCCGACTGCTGGGCTCCGAGAGGTGGTGACCCATTTCCGCGGGGTGGCCCCTGGAGAGCTTGGCCCTGTCGCCCAGGAGCTGGCGCTCAGGCGGCGCCGTGGGGGGTCTCTGGATGGCCGAGGTGCAGAAACTCAGGATCGAGCACAGGCTTCCCCAGCTCTGCTCACACTGAGCCTGGACGCTGTGGGTGATGGCCTCTTTCACCTCTTCCCCACAGGTCAGCAGCAGGTTCACTAGGTCCACGTAGGGTCTGGGGATTGAGAGAGAGACCGGGACTGGAGAACACCTCCTGTGGGCTGCGGAGGGCAGGACCCACACGAGGGGAGAGACCTGGCTGATGCTTGACTTGGCTTTGGTTTGGCAAAAGATGCTCCTGGAATTACTGCTAGCCTTTACCTGGACTCTGTGTAGTACTGGGCTCCCTGCCAGGCACTGGGGCCTGGGGGAGGGAGCCCGCCACAGGAAAAAGGGCCCCTGACAATAAGCAGGTGTCTGCGCTAGACTCCTAGCAAGCAGCCCTGGGCAATGAGGCACACAGCTGTGGGAACCAGGCGGGCAGGGGAGCCCCAGGCCTGTCTGTGCTGTGCTCTGCGTAGTTGCTCAGTCATCTCTGACTCTGAGTGATTCCCATGGACTGCAGCCTGCCTGGCTCCTCTGTCCATAGGGATTCTCCAGGCAAGAATATTAGAGCGGGTTGCCATGCCCTCCTCCAGGGGATCTTCCCAACCCAGGGATCAAACTCAGGTCTCCCGCTTTGCAGGAGGATTCTTTACCACGTGAGCCACCAGGGAAGTCCCCGGGCCTGTTTAGGGTGTGCTAACTAGGAGGATTTTAGCAGGAGGGGAAATGGGTCTTGGAGCCAGTGGATGCCAGGCAAATGGTAAGGGCCTTAAATACTGAACTGAGGAGTCTTTATGGCAGGGAAGTGAGATTGGCTGGCTTTGCACTAGTTATCCTTCTCCTTGATAAGCCTAAGTTGCTGCTAAGTCGCTTCAGTTGTGTCCGACTCTGTGTGACCCCATAGACGGCAGCCCACCAGGCTCCGCCATCCCTGGGATTCTCCAGGCAAGAATACTGGAGTGGGTTGCCATTTCCTTCTCCAGTGCATGAAAGGGAAAAGTGAAAGTGAAGTTGCTCAGTCGTGTCCGACTCTTAGCGACCCCATGGACTGCAGCCTACCAGGTTCCTCCATCCAGGGGATTTTCCAGGCAAGAGTACTGGAGTGGGGTGCCATGGCCTTCTCCGATAAGCCTAAGTTAGGCTCCCAAAAAACCACTTTCCCCACGTGTGTATTTGCCCCTGGTTTGGTCTCATGATAATGAAGGGTGTTTGGGGAAGTTTCTGGATGCATTCTCCTTTGTATCTGGAGGTGTATTCTGGAACAGGTGAAGGGTGGGGCTGGGGTGTAGATTCCAACCAAGATTTCCCTTCCTTGGTGGCAGAGGCTGAGGCGGGGGAGTGGCTGTCTGAACAGCTCTATTCTTTCAGTCTGGGCTTCCCCACAAAGGGAGGTGAGGGCTGGCCTGGCAGAGAGGGGCCTCTGTGCTTGGGATGAGAGCCAGCTGTCTGTGAAATAAGCATGGTTGGTTCCCAGGGGGAGGACCAGCTGCTCAGGCCATCTTTAGGAAAAGTGCTGAAGGAGGAATGACTACGTACCTTCCTCCTGGGGGTGGAGGTGTGTGCAGAAAGCCGGAGCAGCGTGCCTATTTTGGGGCCCATTGGGCAACAGGTGCCTCAGCAATGGGATCTCCTGGCCAACTCACCAAGCCTTTCTTACATCTCACTGGACTCTTAAAATCCCCAAGGTGTGGGGAGGGGTATGGCCTGTTCCAGGTGGCTAACAAGCTTTTCTTAAGCAGCACTCACTGGCAGAATTTCTGGGTCTATCTGACCATGCACTAGGCAGGCCATCCCCTTGGGCAGGAAATCACTCTGGCACGTGAGATCATTTATAAGAACAAGACTTTTTTTTTCCTCGGTGCGCCTGCACCACTGGGAGGCTGCACTACAGTCCATTTGAATCTTTTCTCTGCATGTTGGCTGTTGTTGCCCAGCAGGAAAGGCAGACTGTTTTAAGACTTGTGAAGTAGTTTGCTGCCATTTTTATGAATTAGTCCTCAAGTTGTAATTGAGTGAACTGTCGTCATTTCATAGATAGAAAAACAGAGACATGGCCGGGGGCGGGGCGGGGGGGTGTCGGATAAAGTGGCTTTTGGAAGCTCCTGGGCCGAGAAGGCCTGGGCTGGGCTGAGAGCAGAGAGGAGGAATGTTCCGGCTGACAGAGATCAAGCTGCCTTTTAAGGCTTACTTGATGCCTTTGGAGTCCGAGAGTCTCAGCACAGCTGATGGGCAGGGTGCTGAAAGTCTTGAAGGCAGGCCCCTAACTGTGACAAGGACAGTGATGACCCAAGTTGACTTCAGCTAAGAGAAGAGGGCATGGGCACATGAGGGAAGTGCTCCCTGCATGTCTGTTTCCTTCCATCTTTTGAAAACTAGCAACTGACAGCCTCAAGGAGGTCAAGTTCACTGAGCGTCTGCTAGAGCATCATTGGGATTTTAGCACCTGATCCTGCCTGCCACCTCCTGCAGCTAGATCAGCAGATCACAGAGACTAAGCATCTGTCTTTTGGGGATGCTTTTTTCCAAGTTTCTTTCCCCAGAGTAAGGAGAGGAAGGGCCCTCCTGGGAATCCACGGACTGCCTCTTGGCCTCCTTCAGCAGGGCATCCTTCCTGCCAGATGAGCTTGCTGAATCCCAAGGCGGATCCCAGAAGGCTGGACTACCCCATGCTCTTTTCTGCCCTTGGCGCTCTCTGCCAAGGAGAAAGCTGTGAACCATGGGGAGGGGTGTGTTCATCTAAGCTGTGTTTCAGGCTGGCATGGTGCCTTCTCAGGCTGCTAGCTCAGCCCGTGTCTAATGACAAAGCCCAGCTCTCTCCACTGGGCGTCAGCAAGGCTAAAGGGTTTTTAAAAATACTTGGAGGGGGATGAGCCTGGAGGCTGCCAGCACCCAGTGACAGGGTGTCTGAGGGCCAAGTGGGTGATATGGAGAAAGAGGGATGGGAAGGGGTGAGGGGAGCAGAGCATTTGAAGGAAGTCGCTATAACTGAATGTGAGTGTTTTAGAGGTTAGGTGAGGGTCAGGTTGAGGGATGGGGGTGACGTGGATTCTAGGATGACTATGATTTCCTTCTCTCTAGAGGGAAGAGCAAATGCAGTTTTCATTTTCTTATCTGTGGCCAAGGTCACACATTCTTTAATGGTCTTCTTGATATTTGGGGACTGATGGGAATCTTTGGTGCCCAAATCAGTTAAGATAGTTAAGAAAAACTAAAAAAAAATTCAGTTCAGCTTTAAATAGTAGTTGACACAGCGTGCAGTTGCAGCTTCAGAAGGGAAGGCAGTGGGATTTTGTGGGGAGCTAGAACTGCTGGCTTTAGCAAGAGGAATTGCATGTAGCCACATTGAGTATTTTTAAAAAAGATTCAGGTTTGCTTTTGGGGTAGACCACCTGCATTTCCAGAGCAGGCTGGGGTGGGGGCTATGTGGGCTCTAAATGATGCATGGAGCCTTTTGGAAGTAAGGGTCCCATGGACGATGTTTCCATGGAGGAGACATCAGAAAGCTATAGTGTTTTCTGTCTTCTTAAATTCAAAGGTGGGGTGGGATGGCAAAAAACCCTCAAAGCCTTCAGTTTTCCCAAAGAAGACTTTTCTCCAAAGAAACAAAAGTCTTCTTGGCTCCAGGAATGTGTTACAGAATTAAAAACTAGTGCTCTGTCATCCATTTTTGAGGCCAAAAAACTATCTCTGATGGAGGAGAGAGTAAGTAGAGGACAAATGAACTTCATGAGTTTCTCAGCAGTGGAGTGTCTGCCTCTTGCAGAGGCACCTTGAAGGAAGGAAACTTCAGTGTTCTGCTTGTGTAATGGGACTGGTTTTGAAAAAAGGGAAAAAAATCCTGCTGCATTTGGGACTAACGAGCCTTTAGTTGGTCTAGTGGGGAGAATGGAGGCCAGGACAAGGAGGTTTGAGGTCCATTCCTGACAACTGGCTTCAGAATCACCAATTCCCAAGTTGGAAATTAGGAACTGAACCCCAGAGCAAGATCTCTAACTTCTTAGCTTCACATTCTCTCTCTGTTGCATGGGGTTAGTATTCTCTGGCTTGTGGCACTGTTGGGAAAGGTAAGTGAGATAATCTAGGCCAAGTCCCTGGCCAAGGGCCTGGCCCACTCAGAAAATGAGAGTTACTGTTAATTGCTATTGTTGTTGATGCTACTGTTGGTTTGATTCTTTACAGAGATTTGGAAGAATAGAAAATATTTTACTGGGCATTAGTATAACTCAGGCTTCCTAGGTGGTGCTGGTGGTAAAGAATTCAACTGCCAATGAAGGAGATGCAAGAGATGTGGGTTTGATCCCTAGGTCAGGAAAATTGCCTGGAGGAGGAAATGGCAACCTGCTCCAGTATTCTTGCCTGGAAAATCCATGACAGAGGAGCCTGGTGGGCTACAATCCACTGGGCCACAAAGAGTCAGACATGACTGAGCAACTGAGAACACAGTGTAACTCAAGGCAAAGGCAATATCACTTTGCTCCTGGCAAGAGCTGCCCGTAGAGATTCATGGTGAATCTAATAATTCTAACCCTGCACCAGGGGTGTTGGAAGGTACCTAGAGCCTTATAACCAAGTGGAAAGTGACAGGTGATGGTTACTATTCTCTGTGGTCTAAGTGGTGTGGGTGGGGTGGGGAGTGGCCTGTTCAGTGACATAGTTGAGGGAGGCTATGGCACGAACTAAGGAGCAAGGGTTGATAAAATTGTACTGATTTTTCCCAGTCACTGGGAAAAGACTAACAGTGCAATGACTTGTACTGGGCTGCTTAGCTAATACCTTCCCTGCTTTCTGCCCTGAGTCCCCAAGGAAGGAGCCACTGTAACCATCATGGGCTACTGTGTTAGGAGCCAACTATGATTTCACCTGCTTTACTACTCTGCAAAATTTAGGATCCTGCAGGGATGTTTTTAAAGGAAGATGTCCCGGGTTTATGATTGAATTGCAAGTCTTCCAAAGAGTATGTTCCTATCATCTCATTTTTGCATAAAGGTGTTTAGCTGATTAAAGTTTTTGTCATTTGTTTTGCATTTTCTCTGGGAGGGCATGAACGCTGAAGAAGGTGAATTGGACCTTCTAAGGGAAAGCAGAGCTTACGGAGGCAAGGGAAAAAGCGATTGGTATTTAAGAGTATAAGTCCTGGAGCTGGACTGCCAGGCTCCTCATCACTGTCTGTGTGACCTTTACCCCAGTGAATCTCCGTTTTCTCATCTGTAAAATGGAGATGAGAATGGTACCTAGCTCATGGTGCGGTCATGAAGATCAAGTGAAAAATTCATATGAAGCCCTTAGTACGATGCCTGGCACTCAGTACATGCTCAATATATATTAGCAGCCCTTGGCCATCTGCTGGGGCCCCTACATGGCAACTCGGAACACTCAGAACTGTTGGGATCCTGGCTAAGGGAAAGACGAAAGGTATTCCTGAATTCCACACGTTTCACACTCAGTGAAAAAGATTTCCTGTTGCTATTACTTAGGATTTTGAAACTGATGGTGGAAATTTCTTTTGCTTTTCCTGAAGGCCAGCCGGAAAGGGACGCCCAGGGGAGTCAGTGCAGCTTTCTGTGGTAAGCCACAACCTCCCCATTTAACAGCAGGGTTCAGCCTCTGCAAGTCAACCCATCACACTTAAGAAGACTGTCTCTGGACCCCGGCAGACCTCTCCTGCCTCCATCCATGTTGCAGCATCACCCCACCCCCACAGGGCAGCACTCACTCATGCAGCAGCAGGTCCTTGAAGTGAATCATCTCCACCATCACCCGGGTGTTCTCCTGTGCGGCAGAGCACAGGTCGTGCTTGAGGTAGCATTCCCGCTGTAACTGGAACACCATCTCCTTGATGGCTGGACACTTCCGGCTTATACAGCTAAATCTGTGCCGCAGAGCGTGGGCCTTACACTTCAAGGCATCTTTGATGAATGACTTGCCCTGAGAGTGGACGGGACAGGGGAGGGAGAGAGGGGTGGAAGAGACCAGTCCTTATTACACACTTTGACATTCTGACCCTTGTTGGGCTTACATGGGATTTTTCTGACAACCGAACCTCAAGTCCCCATCCAGACGGACATCCTTGCAGGTGACAGGCTGAGGCTACGTCAAGAGGTCTGTCCAGAGTGACGTGAGACCTCTGCCTTCGGCCCCAAAGGATGTTACTTGGGAGACGGACATGTTTGCTTCCTTCCTCCCAAACTCCTCTACCAGCCTCCCTCGTCCGGTGGCTCCCGTGGCCCTCTGTCCGTGGCAACGTTTCTGAAACCCCGAGGGAAATTTGGGCAGGCATAAGCCCAAAGCTCCTTGGCGGTGCGTGGCGAGAGTTTTTCCCAGGTGCCTGCTTGTCCAGATCTCACATCTTTCCTGCTCCTTCTAGAGATGTCAAGGTCGGGTGGGAGCTGGGCCTGCCTTTCCTGCCTCAGTGCCCCCTGCCGACCCCAACCCATACTCTCTCTCTCCTCCTCCTAGCCTTTAAGGAGGAGCATTCTTTTCCTTTTTGAAAGCAATTAGACTCCTTTAAACTGTTGGGATTACTGCCTCTAAAAGGCCCGCCTGGCACACTGCCTGCCAGCATCTGGAGCCTGAACTGCCCGGCTGACGGCCCCTCCCCCTCGCCCCAGGCCTCCGAGTGGCGAAGGCAGCCAGGCATACATCTGGCCTGCAGCTCTCTTTCCTGGCAACCCCATTAGATTGTTCTCATCCTAGAGAGGAGACAGCTGTTGGGGGTGTGGAGGCGAGCCCGGGCCGTTAGCTTCCTTATCAACCTCTCGGGGCACACAGGCACTGTGGGATACCCACCCAGGGATCCTCACACCCCCTCTTCTGCAGAAGCGAGCTGTCATTGGAGAGGTCACCCCTGTTTTTTAGACAGGCCTGGAAGTAACGGAGTTGAGAAAGTAAATGGGTGTAGGTTGGAAGTGGGACGCCGGCCAGCACATTTACTTCAGTCCTCTCCTTTAGAAGCAGCTGAAAGGTCTACAGATAGAGTCTGATCACTGAAAAGCCACCTCATGGTGATTCCCTTTCCTCTGTCGCGCCAGTGGGAGCCGAATAGGATGGAGGGTAGGGTGTGCCCGTTGATTAAGTAATTATGGGCTGAGGTCTGACTTGAAAGGGATGCTTCTAACTTGAGAACATACTCCTGTTGGTTGAGGAAAAAAAGGAAGATGAATTTATGCAAGGGCTGCAGCAATCTGTTCTCAGTATTCTTCCCTGACATCCTGTGGGATTGCCCTGAAATACACATCTTTCCTCCGGATTTCCTATTACGTTTCCTAATTCCAGTTAATCCAGAAGGGATGCTTTATTAGGGCATCTCAAGGAGTTCAAACACTTTCCTCCTCTTTCCTTCTCTGGTTTCCCCTGCTGGCACCCCACATCCTCTGTAGGGGAGGCTGCCAGCCCTGTCGCATCCCTTTCTGGTTCCCAGGCGTTGCTTTGTCAGGCTGTCTACAGGATGTCAGTACATGGTAACTGGTGAAGTTCATAAATCACACCTCAACTGTTGGCCTCATCCAAACAGTCATGGCTCTCCAATGAAATGACAACAGGGTACTTCATGGTGCACATACGGGCTGGGGAGGACATGAAGGAGCTGAGCCTAGTGCTCCACTCCACCTGAATGTGTTCATATGGTGCGCACTGGAGCCATAAGCTTACTTGTTGGGTTCTCTCCCTACCCACGCAGCATCTAGGCTTTTACCCTGGGGACCCCAGAATAAGTGAAGTGGGTCAGGCCCTGACTATATTTATTATATAGAGCAGGACTCATTCAGGGTTCCAACTTTTCAGGTTGGGAGAGGAGGATCTGCTACTTAGAATTCCTTCTAAGTCTGCTCTCTGGAGGCCCTGATTTATCCATGCTGCCTGCCCCCACGTCCTCTAGGAGATGACGAATTTCTACAAATTTTGTGTCTCTTTTATTCTTGCCAATTAGGTGAAAATAGCTTTTGGCATGTTTAATTGGGAGTCCCTGACCTTCCCTGCCCCACCCCCAGCCTAATGATATGGTCATTGCAGACTGGGTTCTGGGTAGCCAGACAGTGTGTGTCCCTTATAAGACTTATTTATTATGAGTTTTCTCTGCTAAGAATCCTCAAATAATTGTTCAGCTTGGTCTCCATCCCACTCTGTGTGTGCAAACACAGGTGAAGAGTGGAGGAAGACTCGGCTGATATGACAGGTCAAGAAAGCTGAACCCCAGGAGTGAGTGGGGAGCACTGGGACCCTGCTGCATACTGGAAGTTCTCTGGCAAGTACTAAACCCCCCATGATGATCAGCTAGGAAACTCTGTTAACAGGTTTTTCCAGCGAACATTTCAGTCATGCTCTGCGAACCCAAAACATTCTTGGTGCTCAATATGGTTTTTACCTGGGCATCAAATTTTCCAGCGTTGTGCAGAAAAGTCATGCAAATTCCATGTAAACCCCGAATCTCACAAGAGTTGTTCTCAAAACATTCAAACACGCCACACCCCACATCGCCAGCGTTGACCAAACAGTGCTGGATTTCCGCTAAAATGAGAATTACATACAATCATATACAAAATTCTCTGTCATGCTGGGGAATACAGAGAGAGGCTGGTTGAAATAAAAGTAATGACTAAAAGGAAAATTAAGAAAAAGTGTTAGAAATGACTGTTTCGGGATCCAAAAACCAAGGAAAGAAAATTTCATCACTTAATCTACTTATGAAGATAACTAGTACTTGTAAATATTCGTAAAAATTAGCCAGACCTACATTGCAAAAGTCACAAGAGAAGTTAGGTCAGAACACTCCATATTTTCATCCTTCTCATCTTATTAAAGTATTTGTGGGAATACTTAGTTTGACAGCTGAAGATATTTCAGCTTTCTAAACCCACTGACAAAAATAAAATTTCAACCCCTTAGCTCGGTCTTTCCCTTCTCTCCTTCATCAATGAAATACTCTTCTGTACTTGGATGAAGCTGCTGCTATTAAATCACGGCCATTTCCTTCCTGACCCCCAAATGAGAGCGTCCAAAAAGCAGTTTCAATTTAGCTTTATGATTCAACACCTAAAAATCAAAACAAAATTCCTATTAAGGCAGCGCCTCCAAACCATTCGCATTAAAAATACCAGGCTAGGGAAACTGCGGTTTGCTTGCAGGCAGGCTCAGGAGTCGAGTCAGATAGGGGCTAGTCTGCAGAAACGCAACATTTGCAGTTCGAGGTTCCTTTTTAATAGAGATTTGGTGTGAGATGTCGCTTAATTCCCTAGACTTCTCGCGACCCGGGTGTCCGCTGCCCTCCTTAGCAGAATGTGGCCCCAATTCGCCTCTCTGAAAAGACAGGCTGAGAGGGAGTTAACTGTCAGGCTGCAAAGCCTCTCTCCCTTCCCTCCCCCTACCCAATTCCTGACTTAAACCAACCACAAAATTACATCAAAGAGTATATTTTGGAAGAAGGGCGGGTCGGAGGAGACAATCCGCATTCAGATGAAATCTGCCGAGAGAATGAGGGGCGTGGATTTGTTGAGGGTCACCAACTAGCGAAAATCACGTTGGATTCCCAGGGAAAGCTCTGGGAGGGGAAACGGTGGGTGAGATTCCTCGGACGAGGGGGGCGCGAGCCGGGGGTGCGGGCAGCCGCCTATGGAGGTGGGAGACTCCCGGGCGGTCCCATGCGCGGCCCCGGGTGCGCCGGCCAGGAGCGCGCAGGGCCGCGGTCCACTGGCTCCCGGCGCCCCTAATGGGCACTCGTGCATTCCTGCTCGTGCGGAGAGCGCACGCATGGCACCGCCGGGTTCGCAGGCCCTTCATAAAGGGAGGGCCGTGAAGAGCGAAAAAGCGCCAGGCAGATTTTCTTCCTCTCCTGGGGGCTGGGAAAAGGGCCAGCCCCGTGCCCTGCACGCCTGGCTGTGCTTGGCAGCTCGCGGGTAAGCGGAGAGCCGGTCGAGCAGCTGCGGCGCACGGTTCGGGCCATGTCACCATCTCTTCTCTTGCTGACCTGCCCAGGAGCCGGGGACGGAGGCAGCACCGCAGAGGTACGCTTTACTCCACCCGCCCCTACCCCTTCCGAAAGGAATGCCCCACAAGGGGGAAAGTTCGCCATGCATTTTGTCTCGCCTACAAAGTTCTTCGATGTCGGGCATCTTTTGAGGAGGGGGAAAAGCGGTCCTGCTGGGAAGAGAAGTTCTTCGGTTCAGGGCGCAGCCCGGTAGCGGGGACCCTCCGTGCCTCCTGCAAGCCGGTTAGGATGGAGCAGGGAGGTTTGAACCGGTCCGGGGACGCTGGAGCCGGCACTGGCCGCGTCATGCGGTGCTTCATTTACCTTCGACCACGGGAGGACAGCAACAAGTCCTGCCCCAGCCATTTCATCACCCGGCCAGCACGTGCGGATTCCGGGCGCGCGGAGCCCGGTGTGGACCTCGCTCTGCCTCGCGCTTTCCTTTTCACGCCCCGCTCCACCCCAAGAGTTTGCGCGGCCCAGGGTGGGCGCCCAGTTCTAGGCGAAGCGCCCGGGGCGCGCTGGGTGGGTGCGGGATGTCTTCTCCCAGCAGCTCCCCGCCGCGGGGGCGCACGCACTTACCTGTGTTCTGCAAGGACAGACGGCCTTTCTGCTGGGAGCCCCTGTCTTGGAGACCTTCGGGGGGGTTGGTGGCGTCGGTCCCTCGAGCTGGATCGAAGATAACCAGCACCAAAGCCAGGGTCACGAACTGGCCCAGCCGCTCGGCACACATGGTTCTTGGTGTAAACCTCCAGCCCGGAGACCTGGATTCTTTGTGCTCCCCTCCGCCTCTTCCTCCTCCTTCGCCGCTTCCCCTCCTCCTCCCACTCTTCCTCCCGGCTCGCCTTTTCCCTCCTCGCGGCCGCAGCTCGGATAGAGGTTACCCAGCGCCCTCCCGTAGCTCTCCGGAGAGCATGTGACCAGGCCGTTAGCAGCGCCGCGAGTGCCGGGCAATGGCAGGGACGGTGCCTCAAATATCCCTGGAAGCTCTGGTGTCACTTGAATGAAGGAGTCGAGCAGGTGTTGTCCCGGCGGCTGGACCAATCCGAGACCCCCGCCCGTTTGACAACACAGCCGGGAGGCGGGGCCTGCGCCCAACTACTACAGGAGGAAGCCGAGCGCCGCTGGGAGCGCCCGACAAAGTTGCCGACCTGGCGGCGGCCACGCGTTTGCGTGCGTGTGTGGGTCTGTGAGAGCGCGGCCGGAGGTACATGCGCGTGTGCGGGTGCTCCAAGGCAATGGCCGAACGGACTTAACTAAAAGCGAATCCCAGCTCTGATTGCAGCTAAAGAAGGCGAGAGGGGATGATCTGCGCTGGGACAGCGTCCCTCCTCCCCTCCAACCCGCTCCGGCTCCTGGCTCGCATCACACCCACAACGAGCTGGGAAAGTTTCCTCTTTCTGCCTTTTGTAATTTAGTTGAGATTCCCAGGCCCGAGGCCTTGACAGATTGGAGAAGTTTCCTGGACACAGTGGTGCTGGGGGCAAGCTGGGCACAGATGGAAGTTCCTGGCGGTGTGATGCTTTGCATTAAAAACAAAAAATCCTCCAAACTATTTTAAGATAGGAGCAGAAGCTCTAGATATAGGACTCTGCCTGAGCGGCTACCCCATCTTCGTCTTTTCGCCCCGCCGTGGTGGGCCTTGCCACACTTGAGGTGCCAGATTCTTGCCCCTCCCTCAATCCAGACGGATTCTGGGCTGGGCTGCAGGGATCCAGGTGAGAGACTGGACTTGCATCATTTACAGGCGGGTGGCAGGGAGGCCTGGGCAGCTCTGAGTCAGCCCGCGGCGGAGCAACGCGTGCCCCAGAGGCTGGAGCTTGAAAGGCAACTTTACGCGTCTCCAAACATACTCTTCCATTTTCCCAAAGCGCTACTCGCCGCCGCGTTCTGTGTTCCCTTTACTCTTCATTCATCGGATGGAAAAGGTCCAAAAAAAAAAAAAAAAAAAATCTCCTCAAACCCTAAAAACAGAACGCGAGGAAATTCTCTCCATCTCTTCTCCTTTCTTGTTCGAGCTCCCTCCCCAAGCACGGCTGGGGCTGGGTTGCCCTCAACTGCTTTCTCCCCCCCGGCTTGCGGAAGCAGGGAGAAAGTTGGGCGCCGCTCGGAGCGCCTCTTCCCCCGCTGTGTGCGTACGTGTGCACGCTCACGTCTCCCCCGCGCCGAGGCCAGGGACAGGAACTGCTCCGGGCACCGTCAGTCCGACGGCGCAGCTCCGGGGGCTCGTAGGGCAGGAGGAGGGCGGGGACACGAGCGCGGCGCCGCTCACCCCGGGTTGACGCGCTTTCGCCCCTCCCCCGCCGTCTCCACCCTCCTGCGGAACAGGTGAGCTTGGGTACCAGCTCCAACCCCCCACCCCCCGCCCCGCTCCCAGCCCGCGCCCTCTGCGGTAATGCGCCCCGGAGGTTTCATCACCCACTGCCCGCGGCGACGCGGCTCTGGGTCTCCGCGGCGGGGCGCACCGAGCGCCTCGTTGGGGCAGCCTTGCGACACGGCTGGGGGAGGGGGTGCGGAGAAGCCGGGGCCAGGTCGTCCTCTGTCAGCCCTTCGGCTTCCAAAGCTCCTCTCCCAAGGTCCCGGAGGCAAGAGGGCTTTAGGAACGGGGATGGGGGCAGGGTGGGCACCCGTGGCTGCGGCTGTCCGGTGTCCAGCGGCCCAGAGGTGAGAGGAATGATAGGAGGGGGTGGGAAAGGCACCTTCGAGCAGGCCCTCTCAGGGGTTGCAGCGCCTGGGGTAGCTGCTGTCCACCATCCCCACCCGATTTCAGAACCCCAAGAAATGATCACTTTGAAGGTCTGAGTCTGCGTCGTGACCAAAACTGACCACTCATGCCCGTGTTTCCAATAACAATTACATCTTACAGCCTCAAGAGTTTGGGGGGAAGGAGGTGGGGTACAAGTCCATTATATTAATAATAGGTGGTGGGCACTTTCCACTCTGCTTTTGTTTGGGTATTTATTTCCTTTATTAGTTTATGAAACACCATCTCCTGTAGATTCTTAAGAGACAAGCATAACAAAAAACCAACAGCAGTCTGGCCTCCCACAAAGTCCGTAAGCCTCTGAATTTCCTGGGTAGGCTTTCTTTCCTTGGAGAGCCTCTTTTGTAGGTGAGAACATGGCTAATATTGGCATTAAAAAGGGCATCTGGTCTCTTGGCTCTTGGAGCAACAAAAACAGGAGAGGTCTAGCGGGTGGGAGCAAGCCCACCTCTGTGGGATGCAGACACTGAGTCTTCTTGTCAGAAGGCTGGGCCGCCACCTGGAGCAGGGGCCGGGCAGATGCAGGTCTCTGGGCTCCTGTCTCCCAGAGCTGGGCACAGCCTTTTGCCACCACAAGGCCCTGGGACTGCCCTCAGAGGACCCGCATAATAGAAAAATTCATCTTGAAGCTATTTGCTCCAGTTTCACAGGGGACATTCGTGTCTCCTACCTGGGCCACCTGCCCCTTTTAGAACTAAAAAAGAAAGCGGTGGCTGGATTTGAGGTATAGCAAGTACAGTTACCAGTTCTTAAGAGTTTTGTATTCAGACCACTTGGCCAGAGCCAGACATCCAGAGAAGAATGCCCATCCCAGACTGTCCCATCGGGGCTGAGAAAATTCTGCAGAAGCAGGAGGCAGTGTACTGGGATTGCCAGTCGAGGCCACGGGCCTGGGGTCAGAGTAGGGAGAAGAGCTCAGGCTGGTGACTGTGCTGTGATCTTCCCTTTCTGCTTCTAGCCTTATAATTCAGGCCTGGTTTGGCAGCCTGTGGCTGGTGAAGTAGGGAGTAGGTAAGAGGCAGTAATGATGATGGTAAGTATTATTATTATTGTAAAGGGACCATGAATGGGGAGCAGACACTGGACCCATGCATTGTGCCTGCAGGTTTGGTCTCTACTAGGTGGGAATTCAGACCTTGGAGGTGCAAGGACAGTCCAGCTGGTATTGCCTTGGGACTCAGCAAGGCTTCTTGTCTGGATGGGCCCTCCTTCTCAGTTTAAGACCCAACTGGCAGTGGGAAGGATGAGGCAGGCTCCCTTTGTGACATCTGGGGGCTTCTGTGGTTAATGCGTGGAACCCAAGTTTTCCTCTGTCACTCCAATTCACCAATTAAATCCAAACAGTGAGTGGGTTAATTCGGGTTTAAGTTTGAAAGGGGAGAGGATACTGACAAGTGGAAAAGGAACAGAGGGTATCATAGGAGGGAAGACCATCAGGGGTAAATGAACAGGGGATGTGGTGCGTTTCATATGAGGAATAGGATTTGCCCAGTTTGGTATTCAAATGCAAGATAAAGCTGTCAAGGGCATTTGGGGCCTTGTTGCAGGGCCTTTGTGAACAAATCTGTGCTCACCAGAGAAGATTTTGTTATCTCATCCTGGTGGCATTTAAGGATGAAACTCCAGGATGCTCTGAGACTAGATTCCCTTTTGGAGTTAGGAAAAGGTCAGCGGCCCAGAGCCGACACTGTGAAGGAAGGGATGGATGAGAGGAATGGTAAGTAATTAGTTGGAATCTTGATGTGGATTGCTATGCCTAGAAGGATGTTCTTGCTTGGGTGTGAGCAGGTGGTGCCTTGGAGGATGGGAAGTTGTTGAATGATGAGGCAGTGTTGTGTAGGTTGATGTTAATACTTGATGGCTGGTCCAGGCTTTCTGAGTCCCAAAGCCCGAGTGGAAAACGTGGCTTCCACGTGTGGACCTCCTCCTCCTGCAAGCCACGCCCCCATGGGGGCCGACTGTCTGGACTGATGGCACCACCTTATGGTCAGAGAGGGAATTGCCTGTCCAAATAGTGGACTCGCCTCTCTTCCAGACTCAAAGACCTGAGACACTAATACTGGGTCTTCCACCTTCTCCTCAGTTTCCTTAGCAAATAAGTTAATACAGATTTAGACAGTCTCCTCCTTGCAACCACATGCTTCAATCACCCCATCAAGGAAATCTCATTCAAACTTTTTGCTTTTCCGTCCCCTTCCTTTGATGTAAGCCTCAAATCTATAACATCATGGCTTCTTGGTGTCATGTCTCTATGAGGAAAAATGGCAAAAAAGGTGTCCAAGTGAAACTGGCCAGACAAAATAACAACAAAATGCTGCTATCAGCCTCCAAAATAAAGAGAGTTCTCTCCTTAAAAAGTCTCTGTCTTTCCCCTTGTTTTCTTTCATTGAACTGGTTGTTTCATCAAATGGAATTCAAGAGAAGAGAGACTGTATCATCCATCTTTGAGTCTGTATATTGGTGTTACAACAAAATTGCTCTCTACTCATTTTCACAGTGAAAGCCCAGGTCCTCAATAACATCGTGAGTTAAGAAGACTTTTTGTGGGGCTGATTTGGAAACCTCACCATCATTTATAGTATTGTTTGCTGGAGGAAAAACTATTCTGAGCTCCCAAAATAACCAGCTCCCAAAGGCTTGGAGCACACCACTTTTGTGAATTGGACGTTTCCTCTATGTCGTAGATTAATAGTCAAATCGTGGTTGTGGATTGATTGGAAACACAAAAGATGGATGAGAATTAAAAAAAAAAACCCAAGAGAATAATAACACTGTCTCCTCTCCGTAAAGAATCAAAAGCCGTAATCATCAGGCATCCGATCATGGTCTGAATTTTGTTTGTGCCTTGCTCTGAAGCCTGCGTAGTATTCCACTTGGCATCTCTGTTTTCCTCGGGTCATGATTTTTGCTTCCTCATTGTGTACAGAGACGAAACTCCAGGAGAAAATGTCCCAGGCCAGGATCTGCCTGATCTCTCCGGGGAGTGCTCGTGGGGCCCAGAGGGGAGCCCCTGTGGCCTTGGAGCACTGTGGAGCTTTCTCTCTGATGGGTTTGGTCCGAGAACTGTGAGTAAAGGAAGAGTTGTTGTTGTTGTGTGTGTGTGTGTGGGGGGGGCAGTTTTCCAGTAAGCCAGATTTTGAAAATCTTCATGAAATGATCAAATCTGTTACTGTGATTTAACCAGCAGTATGCCATCAGGGTCCATGGAACGAAATTTTCATTTTTTTTTGTCCTGAGGAGTTCTATTTGTAAAGGTTAATATTTCATGATTTTGGTTCTTTTTAAAAGAAATCTTGCAAAGATCAAAGAGAACGTTTACTTTTTAAACAAAAACAGAATAAAACCCATTCTATCTTGAATGTACCATATGGGACCATTGGGGCCATTTATAAATCTAAGACTTTGTGAAATCTATTTTTTCTTGTATCTTGAAACACTTTTCATTTTCTCATCCTTGGGATTATTTTATCATTACCCATCAATTATTACCAATTATACTAAAAAATACTAAAATGATAAGAAAATGAAAGAATGATGGCATCACCATCCAGAAAGATGATGCAATAGTGAAATAAATCATCATGATTGCATCACCCTTCAGTTTTATTACATTGCTTAGAGTATTACATCATCTTTCAAGAAAGTTTAAAAGAGGATAGAAGATACTATCTTTGTAGTTTTATTATTATTTCTTTCATTGCATGCCATTGAGAATAGAGAATTTTTCACTGCCTGCACAAAATGGTGAAGAGAAGAGAAGTGACAAAGGGAGATGTTTTTACAGTAGTTAGACAAATCGGAAGAGACAACAGTGATGTTGACTCTAATGGTAATAGTAAAATTCACTTTGTAAGCAAAGTCTCAGACCCTGAATTTTACCATGCAATGTTCTAGATGAGTTTTCTCACATTCCAGAATCAATGAATAAACAATATATTTTTGAGGACAAACAGAAAATATGATATTCTCATCCAGTTAGTCATTCAACAAGAATGATTTCATCACCCAGTGTTGTGCAACAAGAACCGGGACCATCCTGTTTTGCTCGAAGAAGTAGGAACCAATGTTCTTTTACCTTTTGTGGTGTTTGTTTAACAAAATTTTCTTCATACAGTTTGAAGGGGACAAATGACAAAATCAGGTGTGTTTGCAAAAGTGATCCAAAGAATATTCTTACCAGTGTTTATAAATGTAAAAATGAAAATGCTTTGCAGTTATGGAGAAAGGTGACCATCTTCTCTTTAGCAAAGTTATGAGCCATCAGAGGCTTCAGAAGTACTAGTTTTGTAATGCAAGAAGAACCAGAAATGACAATAAATTAGAACTTATTGGAGAATTACTTGAAATATGGAATTAGTATTTGTGAGATGGATCTGCCCCAGGTTCACATTTGACAGCTCATGAATAGTTAGTTGCATGTAGAGAATATTGCTCATTTTGAGTTTATATACCTTCAGAGTCAGGAGAATAGGGAATGAAAATGTGCTGTATTTAAATGATTGAACGAATTTTGTACTAAAAATGTAGAAACTATCCCTTTATTATTACTTCTGTAAATTACTCAGAAAAATAAAAAGACTTCATTGGACCAAATGATGATGACAACTTTTTCTAGCTGTACATACAGCAGGGCCTGAGGTTACATACATAGAATATTAAAAAAAAAAGTCAAATAAACTCTTTCAGGTAAGCAGGAGCCAGTGTAGAAGACTCCGTCCATCTGTCCATTCTCAGCTCTTCCCCCACCCCACTTTCCTTAAAGCTTTCCTTTAAGGTTTAATGACTGCTTTACAGCAGGGTGCTTTGAATGAAAGACATTGTCATACAGCCTCTCCGTTTATTCTCCCCTTTAGTGGAACTCAGTATTTCTCAAAATCCAGTGGGGATAAGAGTCGCTGTACATGACATAAAATATGGATACTGTATTTTAGTGTATGGTAGGCAGGATTTTTAAGGTTCATTTTGACCACTCACGAGTTTTTACTTTGTTTGAAGACTCTAGAACCCACCTGTCTTAGTCCACTGAGGTGGCCATAACAGGATACCATTATCTGGGTGGCTTAAATAACTATTTTCTTTTGGCCTCCCTGTACGGCTTGCATGGTTCTTAGTTCCCTGATAAGGGATTGAAACTGTGCCCTTGGCAGTGAAAATGCAGAGTCCTGACCACTGGACTGCCAGGGAGCTCCCACAAATATTTATTTCTCCGAGTTATGGAAGCTGGAAGCCTGGGATCAGAGTGCCAGCCTGGTTGGGTTCTTGGTGGAGGCCTGCTTCCTTGATTATACATAGAAAGAGGGAGAGAGAGAGATGCTGAGAGAGAGATCCATCTTTATAAGGGCATTAATCCCATCATGAGGGTCTCACCCTCATAAACTATCTAACCCTAATTACCTCCTGGAGACCCCACATCCAAATCCCATCACGTTGGGGGTTAGGCTTTCAACTTATGAATTCAGGGAGGACGCAGACATTCAGTCTATAGCACTAAGCCACTCTGACTTTGATTCATTCAGTAAACTCTTGTGTGTGTCTATGTTTTAGACCTGGTGTTACATACCAGGCAGGAAGGAAGAGCTAAACCCAGGCACTGCCCTTCTGGCTTCCCTGGTGATTCAGATGGTAAAGAATCTGCCTGCAATGAGGGAGACCTGGGTTTGATCCCTGGGTTGGGAAGATCCCTTGGAGAAGGGAATGGCAACCCACTCCAGTATTCTTGTCTGGAGAATCCCATGGACAGAGGAGCCTGGCGGGCTACTATGCATGGGGTCGCAAAGAGTCGAACACGACTGAGCGACTGTCACGACTGCCCTTGTAGCAGCATCATTCTAGAGAGGAGGAAGCAATAATTTTTCCAGCACTGTGTGGTCAGAATTACCATGGAGATGAGATCAGGGTATCCTGGGAACCAAGAGAATGGTTGCTCTCAACCGTTGACACCTCAGTGGTTGACGCCTTACGATAGGTGTCAAAGATGAACATTACTACTTTTTACGTTCACTTGAAAAACAGGAATTGAAGAGAAGAATGGTTAGGAGGCATTTGGAGGGTGGAAACAGGGAGAAAAAGCCTCCCAGGCAGCAGAGCCAACATATGCAGAGGCCCAGAGGAGTGAAAGCGCAGGCAGGATGGAGAGCTGGGTGGTCTGGCGTGGCCGGGCGGGATGGTGTTTGTGGAGGAGAGGACTCTCGGCTGGACACTGGCTGGGATTAGACCCTGAGGGCCTATTGTGTCTGTCTTCATCTGCAAGTAACAGAAAACCCTAAGCAAAAACCTTACTTAAGGCAAGTGTGTTATTCCCCATTCCGGAAAGTGGACGGGAGATGGAAACCTCCGAGCAGGGAACACATTGCAAAGTCAGGTGGCGAGTTGGAGACGTGACGGTAGAGGTGATTTTGAGAAGCTTGTGGGGGACAAACAGACAGTGTCGTCAACTTTTGCACTTGAGGGATAAGTGGGCAAAATGGTGGCAGCTTAAGCCTCTCTTTCCCAGTTCTCCCTTTACCTGCCCTGTGCCCCCCCAACCTCTTCCACTCCCCACCCACATCTCCCAATCAATGCTGTCACTACTTTTCTGGGTGTGTGTGTGTTAGTCGTTCAGTCGTGTCCACCTCTTTGTGACCCCATGGACTGTAGCCCACTAAGCTCCTCTGTCCATGGAATTCTCCAGGCAAGAATATTGGAGTGGGGTACCATTCCCTTCTCCAAAGGATCTCCCCGACCCCGGGATTGAACCCAGGTCTCCTGTATTGCAGGTGGATTCTTTTACTGTCTAAGCACAAAAACCCAGGAGTAATCTTCCATATGAAAAATGAACCATTTTCTCCTTCCCTTTGCATGCCTCTGTATGGAACTTATCAGCAATTCATGTTGTTTCTGACTCCAAAATACCTGTCAGTCCTGTTCACCTCTCTACATGTGTCTACCATCGAAGCCTCAGTCATCTCTGTCTTGTCCTACTGTGGAGCTGACCATCTGCTCTCTTGCTTCCACTTTTGCTCACTAACACTCTATCCAGTCCTAATTCTCTGCACTGTAGCCAGACTAATAAAATAAAACAGAACAAGTAGCCAACAAAAATGAACTCCGACCCTGATCCTGTCACTCTATTGCATAACTCCAGAGGCCTCCTTAAAGTCCAGGTCACACTCCTGACTGTGGACTGGAAGGCCTGGTAAGATCTGGCCCTGCTGGTTTTGCAGACCTCAGGGGAATCAGTCCCTCAATCGCTCCCTTCCAGCACCTTCTTTTTATGCTACTAAGAGGCCAAGCTCTCTCCTGCCTTAGGGCCTTCATACAGGCTGTCCTGTAAATTAGGGGCCTTGATCAGTTATTACACTGTTGCCTTATTTTCATTGTTTGTTGTCTTACTCTTTCTCCCACCCAAAATGTATTACAAGGGCCCTGAAGGAGAGGGTATTGTCCAGCATGTTCAATGTCCAGTCCCCAGCACCCACTACTCTGACTCACAGCAGATTGTGTGTGTGTGTATGTTTGTGTGTGTGGTTGTTGGGTGAGGAAATGCCTCCTGGTTCCATTAGCAGAACTAGGACTTCCAGGGGGAAACCCAGTTTGGGGGAAAGATGGTGGCTGTAAAGGGTTAGTGGGCCATCAAGGTGCGATATGAAATGCACAGTTCAACAGCATCCTCCCTGTTCTTCTGCATTTCATAGTTCAGCCAAGACCCTGATTCCATACTGCTTTATGCAGAAATAATTTCTAGGTTAAAAGTCCTTTCATATACAGGGCTCCTTTAAGCCTCTCTACAACCTTGGGAGGGAGTAGTAGTAGTATTCCTTTACAGATGAAAACCTCAAATTCAGAGATTCTTATCCAAAAAGCACATACAGATGGAAGGGTTCAAGTCCAGATTTGAATGTGGGTATTTAGATTCCCAGATCTTTGTATTTTATTGTTGTTCTGAATTCGTAATCTACTTCTCCATCCCCACCAACGACAATAAGGCTTGTAGATCATGTTGCAGAACATTTTCATTTTGATGATGAACAAAGTGAAGGTAGCTTGATGGCCAGAGGAATCCAGTGGCCATGTATGTGCATATATGTATATATATTTTTTCTCCCTAAGACCTTAAAACCTTGAGAGAGACAGAAGAACTAGGAAAAGAGAAAAACAAAGAGAAAAGTAAAACAAAGTCCTCAGAAGAAAGAAATGAACAACAACTAAGATAAGATTATAATCTAAAAGAAAGTCACAGAATGTGTTTTAGACTCTTCTTGTTCTTTGGCTAGGTTACAACAAAAAGATGTGGATAACAAGATAAACTAGACATACAAAAGTAAAGCGAGAGGGCTGCTAATTGACAGGAAAAGAGCCCCCATGTATATGTGTGTGGAGGTGGCCGAGGGAGGGAGAGGCAGACCAGAAGGGGATGCTCTGCAAGCAGCCTGGGTTCATCATTATCAACCACGTGACGTTCCCTGCAGGCTGGCGGGTGTTTAGGAGAGACAGAAAAGAGGAAGGTGTTGGGCCGTTGACGTTAGTTACAGATGGTGGAGAAGACGGGAAAGGAGAGCTCATCTATGGAGTGTGGAGGTTGGGGCAGCTTATCGGGGGATTTCGATGCTGCGGACTTCAAATCTTAGCCTTGATGCTAATTTGCTGTGTCTTCTCAGCTAGGTTACTCCGCCTCGCTGTGCTTTAGCCTGCTCAACCTAAGTTTAAGGGTAATACCGTGTGCTTCATAGGGTTGTTGTAGGATTAAATGAGGTAGCGCGTCAAGTGCCTTGCCCAATGCTTATTTTCCCCGGTGATCAAAGCTAGCGGTGGGGGCTGTGGCAACCCTCTGACCCACATCCGGGTGTGAGTAAGAACCATGACCTTCTGTTGCTTTGGACACTGTCAGATCCCCAGAAGGCAGGAAACAGAGTTGGTGAGCTACCCCCTCCTCCTGCCTTGATTGATCGTGAGATTGGGGTGGGTTTCATCTGGGAGCTGCTGTGTAGGTAGCAACTGGATCCATTTATATTCACAGGTTACTGGGTGCCGTCACTTAGCAAATTTGCCTTTTCAAAACGCCTTAATGGACCGCTATAGTAAAAAGAGAAAAATCTTTTCATTCGTATGTGTGTGTCGTCCAAATGATATTTTTAGAGATTTATTTTTGTGTGTTCACGATGTTCTTGAATAATGTTTCCACAAGTACGGTCAAAGATAAAACACGCAGTGCACAAAATCTGGTCGTGCATACTTTAGCATGTGACTGTCTTTTGACCAGCCCTGGGCTCCGTTTCCCCGAGTTCTGCACTGACCATGTTTCCCCAGGCGGTCTTGTGTGAGCTGGCTTGCTGAGGCCAAGCTATGGTGGTGGCCTCTTCCAGTGTCTCCCCTTCCTCGTTGCCACCCACAGCTTGGCTGTCTGGACTCATGGAGGCCAGACTTTTGTGTCTCAGTCATTTATTCAACAAATATCTGGTGAACACCTTTCTGTGCCAGGCAGTGGGCTGGACTTTGTGGCAGCTCACTTGGTAAAGAATCCACCTGCGGTAGCAGGAGACCCAGGCTCAAGCCCTGGGTTGGGAAGGTCCCCTGGAGAAGGGCATGGCAATTCACTCCACTGTTCTTGCCTGGAGAGCCCCATGGACTGAGGAGCCTGGCGGGCTACAGCCCATGGGGCTGCACAGAGTGGGATACAACTGAAGCGACTGGACACAAGCACACACGTGGTGAATAAGATGGGCAAGGTAGCGTGACACAAAGTCCTGAGGAAATAAGAGTGTCTGAGGGCCTGTGTCAGCAAGCGTGGTCGGGGAAGGCCTCCCTGAGTAGGGATCATTTCTATACAAATCTGAATGACATGAAAAAGCCTGCTGTGTCAGGACTGAGGGAGGCTGCTTCTAGGCAGAAGCACAGTATTAAGTACAGAGGCCCTGAGGTTGGAATTAAGCTTGACTTATTCAAAGAACTGAAAGACGGTTGGTGTGGCCAGGGTCTAGTGAGTGACGTGGGAAGTGGAAGTAGGTGAGGAGTTTAAGGCCAATGGCCCAGGGCAAGAAGTCTGGATGTCTTGGCTTGGCTTGCTAGAAACAAAATGCCATGGACGGGGCCACTTAAACAGCAGGTATCTCTTCTCTCACAGTTCTGGAGGCTGGGAGGTCTGGGATCAGGGTGCTGGCTTGGCTGGGTTCTAGTGAGGGCCCTCTTCCTGGCTTGCAGACGGCTGTCTTCTTGCTGTGTCTTCACAGAGTGGAGAGAGAGAGAAAGAGGGCGAGCTCTTGGTCCTTTTCTTTAAGGGCTTTAATCCCATCATGGGGTGCTTCACGCTTGTGACCTCATCTGACTTAATTCTCTCTCAAAGGTCCCACCTCTAAAACCTTTACACCACGGGGTTAGGGTTTCCACTTATAAATACTGGGGGGGCACAAGTATTCTGTCTGTAACAACGGATTTTACTGTTAAGTGTGATGGAGCCTGGGAGGCCTGGGCAGTTACCTTGGATAGGGAGGAGGCAGAGGGCGATGGGGCAGCAACAATATTTGAAAGGCTGAGGGAGAGCATAGCTCGTTAGGACTTATCTCTTTTTGTCTCATGTCTCTGTTTCTCACGGCAGATCCACTTTCTCTGCATCTCTGGGCCATGTGGCAGAAGATGGCCTCCTCTACCGTCAAGAGACCAGCCCAGAGTAAGCTGGAGTCTCTCTGCTGTAATTCCAAATTCTGAATAGTTCTCAGTTCCGGAGGGAGAATCTGATTGCTCAGATCTCTGCTCGGATGCTTTGTGGCCAAGGGGGTGGGGCCATGTGCTGTGATCTCATGGATGGGGGCCCATCCTGGGACTCTGTGGGTGGGTTGGGGGCAGCAGTTCCCTAAGATGGGACCTCATGGTAGACAGGGCGCCAGGAGGCACCTGAAAGTGTCAGCTCCCGAGATCTGGAGGGAATTCGGCACTTGTGACTCTGCTTCTGCTCCCACTCAGCTACGCCCAGCTTTCTGGGTTCCTAGGTCAGCGCAGGACTGGGCAGGGAGATGGCTCTCCCAGCCACCACAGAGGCCGGCACCGAGAGTTTGGGAGGCAGGAGAGCTGTACCAGGAAGCAGAGAACTGAAGAGTTCTAGAACTGTGAGTCTAGGTGGAGCCTGGCTGCAGGGTGCTGGGATCCTTGGCAGAAGAGCCGTGCCATCAGGCTTCGGGGTGGCTGTCAGTCTGACAGAGCTGCCCAGGACGTGACCTGCCAGCGTCTGCTCCTTTCTCACAGCCTCTCCAAGTGAGGTCCTCTGGTGACTTTTGCTGCTGTAAGGTCATCGGAGTCTGGAGTGGCTTCTTGGGATCCAGGTGATGAAGTCAGAGTGGAAGGAACATTCTAAGCACCTCAGAACTGATTAGGGTCTCCATGACCCTTCCTGAGCCCCACCCTGGGGTCCCTCCAGCCAGTCACGGGCTCCTTTTTCTTGTCTCCCCACTGCTAATGTCACCTTGTCTCTCTTACAGACTTTCGTTCCATTCTCTCCCAGTTTCCTTGTTTTTTCCAACAAGTTAATGGAAAACTTCCTGAAGTCAGGGGTGGCTGTGGGCGTTCTCCTTTCTCTGTGACTCTCACAGTCCTGGACACGGCAAAGGCTCTCGGTGAATATTTGTCCACTGAATTGAAAGTGGTTTGTGAGTCGACCTGTTCTCAGTTAACCAAGGACCAACGCGGGCCTGTGGGATGGGTCCATATCTATGCAGTTAATGTCAGCATCACCAGTCATGAGTCATTTGCTTGTTGCCTTTGTGGCTTTTACCATACCTGCATTCTACACATGCGTTTACTACTTTCTACTTTTCTTTAAAGTGGCTTGTGTTTTTCACTTAGAAAATTAATTTTAACAGGAAACTTTATTCCATAACCGTGCATTAAAACCAGTTTTTATCTTCCTGTAAATGGAAGTTGATTATAAAAATAGATACACATCTCTTAAATAGAAAGCACGTGTCCATCACCCAGTGAGCAATCTCGAGGGGTCCAGTAGCACACACGTCACACTGGGGAATTCTGATTTATGTGATGGGTGAGAATGCATTCAGAAGAATGCCCGCTGGCCCTGGGCACACTTCTGGACCTTCAGATTCTGTGATCTGCGGTCATAGCAGCCAGGCGCTGCCACCTGCTGTGGATCTATCTCACTGAGAAGGCAGCTTTCGTGACTGTTGAGAGGGCCCGTGGAAGGGCTGTGGTGCCTTTCTCTTGTCTTCGGGCACCCCCTGCTCTTTGCCCTCCTGCCCTAGTCCAGGCTCCTCCTGCCAGAGTAGAAGCCACTCTTTTATTCCCGTCATGGGAACAGCTATGGTGGAGGAGGTGAGGTGGATGGAGGAGGCGGGGGGAAGGAATGAGGAGAGGGAGGAGACAGAGGAGGACAGGAAGGAAGAAGAGGAGGAGGGTGAGGATGGGGAGGAGATGAGAGGGAAGGAGGAGTGGGAAGAGGGGAGGCTGTGTGGCTTGGGAGCAGGGACTGGGCTTATGGAACAAAGCCTGGGCAATTGTCTTGGAGAGGAGAGAGTGGGATGAGAGGTTGGACAGTGGAGGAGAGGGGGCGGCGAAGTGTACAGGGTTGGCCATAATACTTTGCAGCAGGAAAATGGCTTTGGCTGAGAGCGAGAAAATAGCACAATGTTTATCTGTCTCTTGAGCCTTAAGGGCCTGGCTGGGTGGACAAGCACAAAATCAACATTTTGGTTCTTATGTTGCAATGGGTAACCCTTCTGTAGGGTGAAAGGTTTTATCAGTAAAAGGCAAGGTACAAATGTAAAAGCAATAGGTTATTTTTAGGGCAAAGATGGTCTCTCTCTCTGTTGGATGTTTGGACTTGCCTTAATTACCAGTTTGGATTTTGGCAGGTTAAGAGGTCAAGTGACACAGCAGATCATCAGGATACCTCCAGGTTCCAAATCGGTGTTCTGGCTCAGCGTAGACACAGAGACTCCTAGAGCCGACTGGGACCTTGGTGTGAAGCATCTCCTAGAGCCCCTTGGCTGAGCTACTTCCAGCATACTCAGCATCTCTGGAATCTGACTGTGAGTCTGGTGGGGGACTTGGCTGGCAGGTGAAACCCTGGCTTCTTAGAGCCCCTCCAGTATTGTCCAAGCTGTGACGCTGGCAGCTGCAGCCCCTGCCTTCTGGACCCTGGACCTCTGGCTCCTGGGCACAGATCATGGTGGTTTATGACAAGTCTTTGCAAGGATGTTGGGAACCCGTGTGCCTGGCTAAGGACTGGAGGGGGCATTGCAAGCTCCTGGTGAGTGTTCTTCTGCCTCCAGATCAGGGGATGCCCCAGGCTGTTGTGCATCTGGGTGGGTAAACCAGCCACCATATGTGTATACTTGTGTTGGAGTTCTGCATTTATCTTCTTGATTTATTTCAGACAAGGCTTTTAGCCTCACACCTAAGTTGACTATCTAGTTTGAATCCCAGTTCTGCCACTTCCTAACTGTGTGACCTTGGGCAGGTTCTTAACCTCTCTGTTTCTCTATTTCTCTGTAAAATGGTGGTAATCATTGTTCTGCATCTCTTTAGGGTTGTAGTGATTCAGAGACTTGACATACATTAGCATATAGAGCTCCTCAAGTTGTGTCTGATGGTCAGTGAGCACCATGGAGAAGTGTGAGCTGTTGACATCATCTGGGGCTGCTGCCTCTACCATCTCTTGTTTAAAGTAGTCTTTTATTTTTTCAAGACCCAGTTGTACCTCTTTTTCCACCACCCCTTTTGTACCAGGCAGGTGTCTGAAGCAGTGTTGGTTGGTGCCCACTTACTGATGCTACACTAGCCTTCTATCCCAACACTACCTAACACATCCGCCACACTGACCTTCCATCCTTGCCTTGAGCCTCAGCATCTTGTAAACCACGGTGTGTGAACCATCTAATTTGTCTATCAAGGAACAAGGTGCCTGGTCCTCCTGCCCTCCCCCCATGGTCACCTGCCCCGTCTTTCTCCTGGTTTACTCTCTCGCAGTTGTCTTTATCTCTGTTACCTGCTCCTCCACTTTCAGTAACCTGTCCCCGCCTCCAGCCTACTGGGTGTCCAGGTGTTAAGTAGACTTCCCCTGAAGTCTAGCGCCTATCTACCCATGGTCTCCTGGGGGTCCTCTGCTCACCCCTTCGGGGCTCAGAAGGGCTGAGGAGAATTTCAGGGAGAAATTCTCTCTGCTTCAGCCTCCCTCTTTGATCACGTGGCCCGTGCCCCAGGCTGTAGATTCTTCTCTCCTTTGTTCCCTTGCACATGGGAGGAGCCCTGAGGGCAGCTCGTATTTCTTCCTGGGGTCATTCCTAGCTGCTCGGTCGCTGTGTTGCTTCTGCCATTTGGAAAGCTTTTGCTTATACCCTGGTCTGCAAAATGGCCCTCCACTCCCTCTGTGGCCTGGCTGGCATCTGGTGATGGCCCGTTTGACTTTCTGGTTCCGTGCTCTTGGTTTCTGGGCTCCTTGGAACCACCCTCCGAGGCTCAACTCTCCGAACTGTTCTTTTTGGTCTCTCCCTGGGAGATGCCACCAAGTGAATTAGCACTGGTTTGTTTCTCTCTATGGTGATCTTGAGTTCTGCTCTGCATGTGGTTGAGTCCCCTGGGGGCTCACCCTCAAGACACTGAGACCCAGGACCCCCAGCCTGACCTCCTAGCTTGCTGCTCCTCTTGATCCCCACTGCTGCCCATGGGGATGGGGGTGTTCTTTGCGGTTCAGGCCCCAGCACTGTGTCTGTCCCTTGCATCTGTCTGGGCTGCCTGCCTCTTGTAGCCATTCATCCTTCCCCTCAGCTCCTCTTCTCTCAGAAGTCTGGGATCTGGTCCTTCCCTTGGGTGGATTCATGCAGATTTCTCATTGGTCCATTCTTCCTGGTTTATCCTCAGGCTCCCTCCAGACTGCAGGATTGCCTGTATCATGGGAAAGCTTTAGTGACTCCAGAGGCTGGGACATGCACCCCAAGCCTCTGAGCAGAGTTCAGAATCCCTGACCTGACACCCAAGCAGCAGTTTCTGCCCCGTGATCCTGTTTTCAGCTCACTGCTTTCAGCTCTCTGACCCACCATCTCCCCTCGGCCCAGCTGGGCTCCACAGTCCACAACCTGCCCCTTCTTGCTTCCTCTCCAGACGCCTCCTGGGAGCTTAGTTTTATGTGTCAACTTGGCTGGGTCATAGGCCCAGCTGGTCAGTCAAATGGGAAGCTAAGTGTTGCTGCTAAAGTATTTTGCGGATGTAGTTAGCATCTACAGTCAGTTGATTGTAAGTAAAGAAGATTGCCCTGGATAATGTGGGTTGTTCCCATACAGTCAGCTGAGGTGTCCCAAAGAAGGAACTCTGCCTGCAGAATGCGGTATCAACTCCTCCTGTGTTTTCAGCCTACATTCTGTCCTCAAAATTCAGACTTGTCAGCCCCCATGATCGCAGGAGCCAGTTCCTTACAAAAAATCATCCTGTGTGTGTATGTGTGTGTGTGTGTGTGTGTGTGTGTTCAGTCGTGTCTGACTCTTTGCGACCCCATGGACTGTAGCCCACCAGCTCCTCTGTCCATGGGATTTTCCAGGCCAGAATACTGGAGTGGGTTGCCTCATGGGGATCCTCTAGGGGATCTTCGAGACCCTGGGATCAAACCCGCGACTCTTGCGTCTCCTGTATTGCCCGTGGATCCTTTACCGCTGTGCCACCTGGGAAGCGTGTGTATATGTGTGTAAATATACATACACACAGATATGTATGTCTGTATTCCTGGTTCTGTTTCTCTGTGAACCCTAACTGTGAATGCCTCCTGCGGCTCGGCCCAGACCTCCCTTTCTGGAACCCTTCTCTGAGGAGCCAGCCTTCACAAGCCGTGCCTCCCACCAACTCTGAGGGCCCTGACTGGGTCCCTGCTTGGCTTTGCTCACCTAGTGCCTGGTAGGGTTATGTAGCTCTAAGGCTGTACACCCACAGTTCCACTGTTGAGGAGATGTATCCATTTTGTGCTTTTTTTTTTTTTTAATTGAAGTGTAGGTGAGTTACAATGTTGTGTTAGTTTCAGGTATACAGTCAAGTGACTTAGTTATAAATACATATATACCTGTTGTTTTCAGATGCTTTTCCCTTATAGGTTATTACAAAATATTGAGCATAGTTCCCTGTGTTATACAGTAGAACCTAGTTGGTTATCTGTTTTATTTATAGTAGAGTGTATGTATTAATCCCTAATTCCTGATTTATCCCTTCCCCCCTCCCTTTTCCGCTTGGTAACCATAAATTGGTTTTCTATGTCTGTGGGTCAATTTGTTTTGTATTTAAGTTCATTTGTATCATTTAGTTTAAGATTCCACATGTAAGCAGTATCATATGATGCTCGTCTTTGGCTGGCTCGCTTTGCTTAGTATGGGAATCTCTGGGTCCATTTCATGCTTCTCTGGCCCTGCCTCAGCTCCCAGAAGAGCTGGGCACACAGTAAGTGGTCACCAAGTTTTTGCTGGGTGCGTGCATGTGGGGAATCGGTGAGTTGGGGATGGGGGTGACTCTAAGCTGATTACAAACACTCTCCTGGATTTTTGGTGGGGGTAATCAAGGGTCTCTAACCCAAGGTCATTTTTCAAAGAGTTGGTTTATTCCTTTTTTTTTTTTAATATCTATTTGGCTTCTCTAGGTCTTAGTTACCACATGCAGGACCTTTAGTTGTGGCATGTGAACTCTTAGTTGTGGCGTGTGGGATCTAGCTCCCTGACCAGTTACCGGACCGGGGCTCCCTGCATTGGGAGCAAGGAGTCTTAGCCACTGGACCACCAGGGATGTCCTAGTTTATTCTTTTGTGTTTGAAACCTAAGGCTCTAAACTGTTCCCAGACTACATTTCTCCCCTCTTGTTCTCTGATGCTATGCCCAGCCGTGGTTTCCAGATCATAAGATATTATACAAATTCAAATATAGTAGAGGAGACTAAGCCTTGAAATTCCTGAGTTTCCAGGTGATCATTTAGTTGGTGGATACACCTTGATTTTTGTCTTGCTTAGAACTGCATCTTGTTGGTGGTTGAATATCATTCTTGGATTTGTCTCCTAAGTGGCCAAGCCTTGGGTATCTCTAAGGAGTTTCAAGTGGAAAACCACGGAAGTGGCTGTATGCATTCAGACAGCTGGGTAACCTGCAGGACTGGTGCATCCTCAGGACCTGGGGCCCAGCCTCCACCATCAAGCTCAATCCTTCTGTGTCCCTGGTGATGTGACACCACATTCACTCAAGAAGTTCCTTGAGCTTTTCAGTTTTAACAAAAGCCATGGCCTTCCTGGACTTTTCTTTTATAGACCTAGTACATAACCCTGCTTTACGTCTGCTGGGATGTTTTGAAATTGACAGCCCTCCTGCTTTCTCTTTTAACCAAACCCCACTCCTGTTGGTGGGCGAGGTGGAGTTAATGAGCCCGAGGACAGCATGGCAAGTAACTTTTGAAATGACCCAAATTCCTTTAATTTTGTTGTTTTTAAGGAAAGGTCAAATAATTGGGGGAAAAAAAAACTTTCAATGAGGAGTTATACTTAGGGTTTACAAAAAAGCACACTTTGTTGATAAAATATGAACTGTTTGAAAGATTTATAAGAGTCTAAAATCCTGCATAACCCTTCAGAATTTGAAGCAGCAGGAAACCACTGTGATATTTTTAAAGCAAGTATTTATAAAAGTAATTGGGTACTCTTGATGTGGAATAAGGAGGAAAAAATAACGGTAAGGAAGCTATATTGGACTTGACATAAAAGTGAGGTATGTAATTTGGGAGCAGAAGGAAGGGCAAGTGACGCGTACACACAGTACCTGCGGGCCTCTCACCCTGCAGAGCTGGAGGCAGGACAGGATGGTGCTGGGAGGGAGGAGGGCTCTTCAGGGCCCACGAGCAGAGCTCAGGTATTGCAGCTAATGTCTGAAACCCCAGTGTAAATCTCCGAGGCCCTCTAAAACAGATTCCATGAAAATGGGACAGAAAACACATGTTTCTGAGAACATTTTGGTTAAAATTAAAAATGTGGCAGAGATCGTGCCAATAATTTACTCGAGAATATCCGAACCAGATGCTGCTAGCCCGTAATTCCAAGTAATTTGCCAAAATTATGTATTTACTTTAATCCTAGAGATGAAGTTAAAATATGCATGGTTTTTGTTATTTGTGATGTAGGAAAAAAAATCTGATGTGACTTCAGCTAATACTGGATAGAAGACAGAAATGGGCAAGGTATGTCTACTAACTGCTGCTTGAACCCATAGTGGAGCAAAAATGCTGAAAAAACAGTTCCTCAAAAAGTGCAAGGCTTTGGGAAGTTAGGCAGACATTTTTGGGTAGGATGTTAATTCATAAAACAACAATTTTGCATTAAGACAGTGTTTCTACTGGTAATAGTTCTAATTTCCGAGTGACTCCTACTCACGGACATACTGTATTATAGATGCCAAACATTTGGATGAAAACGCAAAAAAAGTTCACTCATCTCTCTGATTTCTGTTCTCTATAAAGCCAGATAATCTGGTCAGCAGACATTTTGGGGTTCCTATTTAGATATTTAGCATCTATCTGGACAGAGGCAATTTAGTTTAGTAGGTCAACATGCAGGCTCTGAAGTCAGACTAGATGGGTTCAAATTCTACGCTGTCATATGTGAGCTATGGGGTAGTTATTTCAGTTCTCTGTTTAGTTTCTCATCTCTGAAATGAGTGTAGTAACAGTATCTACCTCGTAGAGTTGTTCTGAGGGTTAAATCAGTTAGTACTTGGTATAGTACTTAGTATAACACCTGAACAAAAGCCCCCCCCCCCCCAAAATACTACTCATCTTCATTCTTTATGACCTGGTAGCAGGCTTCCTGTTCCATCTAATTTGTATGTGGCTCTAGACTAGTCCTTCTTTTTTTTTTTTTTTTTTTTTGCTTTTATTTTATTTTATTTTTTTTTTATTTTTATTTTTATTTTTTTTTTATTTTTTTTTTTTTTTTTTTTTTTATTTTAGTTGGGGGCTAATTACTTTACAATATTGTAGTAGTTTTTGCCATACATCGACATGAATCAGCCATGGATTCACATGTGCTCCCCCTCCCAAACCCTCCTCCCACCTCCCTCCCCCTCCCATCCCTCAGTGTCATCCCAACGCTCCATCCCTGAGCATCCGTCCCATGCATAGAACATGGAATGGTGTTCTGCTTCACATATGACAATGTACATGTTTCAATGTTACTGTCCCAGAACGTCCAACCCTCACCTTCTCCCTCAGAGTCCACAGGACTGTTCTATGCATCTGTGTCTCTTATTCTGTCTCACATATAGGGTTACCATTACCATCTTTCAAATTCCATATACATGCATTAGTATACTGTATTGGTGCTTTTCTTTCTGGCTCACTTCACTCTGTATAATGGGCTCCAGTTTCATCCATCTCAATAGAACGGCTTCAAATGTATTCTTTTTAATGGCTGAGTAATATTCCATTGTGTATATGTACCACAGCTTCCTTATCCATTCGTCTGCCGATGGACATCTAGGTTGCTTCCATGTCCTGGCTATTGTAAACAGTGCTGCGATCAACATTGGGGTACACGCGTCTCTTTCAATTCTGGTTTCCTCGGTGTATATGCCTAGCAGTGGGATTGCTGGGTCATATGGCAGTTCTATTCCCAGTTTTTTAAGGAATCTCCACACTGTTCTCCATAGTGGCTGTACTAGTTTGCATTCCCACCAACAGTGTAAGAGGGTTCCCTTTTCTCCACACCCTCTCCAGCATTTATTGCTTGTAGACTTTTGGATAGCGGCCATTCTGACTGGTGTGTAATGGTACCTCATTGTGGTTTTGATTTGCATTTCTCTAATAATGAGTGATGTTGAGCATCTTTTCATGTGTTTGTTAGCCATCTGTATGTCTTCTTTGGAGAAATGTCTGTTTAGTTCTTTGGCCCATTTTTTGATTGGGTCGTTTATTTTTCTGGAATTCAGCTGCAGGAGTTGCTTGTATATTTTTGAGATTAATTGTTTGTCTGTTGCTTCGTTTGCTATTATTTTCTCCCATTCTGAAGGCTGTCTTTTCACCTTGCTTATAGTTTCCTTTGTTGTGCAAAAGCTTTTAATTTTGATTAGGTCCCATTTGTTTATTTTTGCTTTTATTTCCAATATTCTGGGGGGTGGGTCATGGAGGATCCTGCTGTGATTTATGTCGGAGAGTGTTTTGCCTATGTTTTCCTCTAGGAGTTTTATAGTTTCTGGTCTTACATTTAGATCTTTAATCCATTTTGAGTTTATTTTTGTGTATGGTGTTAGGAAGTGTTCTAGTTTCATTCTTTTACAAGTGGTTGACCAGTTTTCCCAGCACCACTTGTTAAAGAGATTGTCTTTTCTCCATTGTATACTCTTGCCTCCTTTGTCGAAGATAAGGTGCCCATAGGTGCGTGGGTTTATCTCTGGGCTTTCTATTTTGTTCCATTGATCTATATTTCTATCCTTGTGCCAGTACCACACTGTCTTGATGACTGTGGCTTTGTAGTAGAGCTTGAAGTCAGGCAGGTTGATTCCTCCAGTTCCATTCTTCTTTCTCAAGATTGCTTTGGCTATTCGAGGTTTCTTATACTTCCATACAAATTGTGAAATGATTTGTTCTAGTTCTGTGAAAAATATCATTGGTAGTTTGATAGGGATTGCATTGAATCTGTAGATTGCTTTGGGTAGTATACTCATTTTCACTATATTAATTCTTCCAATCCATGAACACGGTATATTTCTCCATCTGTTTGTGTCCTCTTTGATTTCTTTCATCAGTGTTTTATAGTTTTCTATATATAAGTCTTTTGTTTCTTTAGGTAGAAATATTCCTAAGTATTTTATTCTTTTTGTTGCAATGGTGAATGGTATTGTTTCCTTAATTTCTCTTTCTGTTTTCTCATTATTGGTGTATAGGAATGCAAGGGATTTCTGTGTGTTAATTTTGTATCCTGCAACATTACTATATTCATTGATTAGCTCTAGTAGTTTTCTGGTAGAATCTTTAGGGTTTTCTATGTAGAGGATCATTAGACTAGTCCTTCTAAGATGCACATCTGATCTCTGTCAGTCCTTTCCACAGTGCCCCCCAGCCTCTAAACCATTCCTACAGGATGAAGCCTGGCTCACTAGCATGGCATGTAAAACTTCTTGTACGTGGCACACAGGCTCCAAGAAGTGCTTGGAGGTTTCTGAAATGTGCTGCCTGTTCAGATAAGGAATGAAGGATCCAGGCACCATGCGTATTTTATGGATGAATAGTGGGGTGGGCTTCAGTCTGGGATGGAACCCCACTTCTGAATGGATGCTGTTTGGGGTCTGTCTTATTGTGCGTAATTTGAGGGGCACTAGGAACCAGGCAGCACCCTCTGCTTCCAGATTCCTGCTTGGGTTTGGTCCATGCATGTTATATGGTGGCACCGATGAGTCAGGTCCGAGGAGATCGGGGTTCTGGTCCTGCCTCTGCCCCTCATTTGTGGGTAGACCTGATTGGTTTTCTATTATCTCTAAAGTGAGGTTGGGCCCTATTGGTCTCTGTGGAAATGGATGAGGTCTGTCCGGGTGGGGGCGTGGCTTCCCTCCAAAGGGTAGAGAGACACAATCAGGGGGAGGAGGAGGGGCCTCCTTACTTTTCACTCTGCCTGGTGAGCTGCCTGGCTCTTGGCACCTGCTCACGTTCGGGAAATGTGCTGCCCGGGCTTGGTCCAGAGGAGACCCCAGTCCGGTATCCATGGATTGAAGAAATGATTTCTGTCGTTGGTGACACTTTGGACAGTCCTTCACTCGTGAACAGTACTCTCTTCCCTTCGGGTCTAATAATCAGCTCCTCCACCCAGACTCCCTCTGCATTAGCCAGCGTGATCCTGCAGTTCACCTTGGGGAATTGACACCTTTTTTCTGGATGCTTCAAAAAATAACCTAAGTGCTCACTAGGCTCCATTCCTGCAATTTGCCTCCTGTTTTTTACACTTGCCCCTTTGCTTTGGAAATGATCCGGGAGCTCTCTGGCTTTACAGAAGGGACAAGGACCTCCCTGGAGGACTGCAACTTCTCTACAGCTGGCCCACCCCCAAATCTGCAGAGAGGCTGCTCTTTAGGGTACCTCCCTTATTGACCTATTTTCTTCCTGATTCTCCTTCTCAAAGGAAGGTGGAGTATCGTGCAAGCTGCCCCCGGGGAGGGCTCTGCTTATTGTCTTGAGTTGAGAAGCAGTTGCAAAACTGCTCGCTTTTAGTACTTGGAGTATGCTCTGAGGGTATTGATGATGTTAGCCTTAGGCAAGGAAGAGCCCTGCCTGCTAAGAAGTTTCCATCAAGTCTCCCTTTTTTTGCTCTTTTCCTAGTTTCGAGAAAGCTTCAAAAGGTAAGACACCTCCCCCCGCCCCCACCACCGCCTTGGGGGCAAGAAGCGTACCAGCTATCAGACACACTTGAGACTGTGGTCATTGTCCCAGCTGAAGAGTGTGTGGGTTAACCTGCGCGCCCCGCCAGGAGGGTTTGGGGCGGTGCCCTCCCTCTCGGTGCTCTGGCGGCGGGCCACACGGGGCTGCCCGTGCTGTACAGCGCTGGTCATTGACACCCTGTGCATCTGCAGGGAGAGTGGACTAAGCAGGCCTTTTTCTTCTTTAAATGTGAGGAATGTGTGAAAGGCAAGAGTGTCCAGCCAGAAAGGAGTGGCCACTGACTGTGCCTCTGGCACTCCCCCCGCTCTCCCGGCCCCTCCCCAGCCACAGCCTTGCTTGCTGTCAGTTTGTCAACAACTCGGACTGAGGTGCTCTGTCTTGGGGCTCTGTGGGTGCAGGGCAGACTGAGGAGGAGGCATCTGCTGTTGCTTCAAGCAAGGGGTGGAGGGTCGACTCCCCCGGGAGGCTGCTTATTTCTGTTGAGGAATTCTGCTGGCAGCTAGGCCAGGTTGCCGCTGGGAGAACACAAGTGTGTTGGTGATGGCCTGGTGCTCATATGCAAAGGCATGCACACATCCTTGCCCCCGCGGACACACGCGTGCACCCATGCCTCCACACGCACACACTTACAGGCCCTTGTGCCCCCTCCCCCCATGCATGCCCCCGCCATTCATGCAGGAGCCTGAGCACGCACTCACACACACATGTGGACACACACTTCACAGATCCTTTATTAAGCAGGAGAACATAAACATCAAACAACACCCTATTTATAGAAGCAGTAAACCTAGCAGAAATTAGTACGATTCATGCCAAACCCAAATCTCATATTTTTCTCTCTACTCTTTTTAACTGGTAATACTTCATGTTTCCTTCCCTCTTTCTCATTCCGCTTTAAGAGAGGCTGCTGCTTCTTCCCACTCTTTGGCTTTGAAAGATGCCCTTGAGCCTTATTTTCGGCTCTGACCAGAATGAAAGCGCTCACTCTGCCTTTTCTGGGTGTGGTGGCATTTCGTGCCTCTGGGATCAAGCTGCCTGGGTCTGCAGGGCAACTCTGACATTTCCTGGCTATGTGAACTGGGACAAGTCACTCTTTGTGCCTCAGTTTCCTTTTCTGGAAGATGGGGATAGTAACAGCACCACCTTTTGGGGGTGTTTTGAGAGTTAAACACCGAGCCCAGTGTCTGGCACATAGATATATCCGATAAACAGTAATTAATGATGATTTGTTTTCTCCCGCCCCTGACTTGTCTTCAGAGAGGCTCTTGGCTCCTGGGCTCTGATAATCAGCTACCTAAGTGTGTGCGCTTTGCGGGAACAAACGGCCCTTCTTTTCCACCTGAGCTGGAAGAGAAAGAGCCAGCATGATTAGACACATTTTTTCATGAGTCCTTTCTTTAATCCATAAAGTGTACCTGACTGTCTCTGTTTTCACCCTTTTGAGCTGTAGTTGGGATTATTCCTAATTTGCATCACATGGTTCCTTAGCAACCATCACTAATATAGGATCAGGTACAAAAATACTTTTGGTTAGAATTTCAAACATCTTAGTTTATTGTAGACCATTGCTTTAAAAAATATTTACTTTGATTCTTTTCCTACATTATTTCAAAAGTGATGCGACCTCATTGTAAACTATTTAGAACGCCCAGATAATGAGAACAAAAATCACCCTTCTGTCTGCATCCTTCCAGTTTTAAACATGTATATACTTGTACCAAACGGGAATTGGTGTACACATTCTTTTTGCAAACAGCCCTCACCTCCATTTCACAATGTGCATCTGTCCATAATGTTTTTAAATGATTTTTTAAATTAAAAAAATTTTATTGAAGTATAGTGGATTTACAACATTGTGTTAATTTCTGCTGTACAGCAGAGTGATTTAGTTATACATACATAGACATTCTTTTTTTAAAAAAATATTCTTTCCCTTAATGGTTTATCATAAGATACCGAATATAGTTCCCTGTGTTATACCGTAGGAACTTGTTATTCATTCTATCTACGATAGTTTTCACCTGCTAACCCCAAACTCCCACTGCATCCCTCCCCCACTTTAATATGATTTTTAAAAAAGATAGTATTTTAAATCAGACGAAATGTGGCTTCTCCAGGAGAAACACCATTCCTGTGTACACGCTCAGTGGAGAGGGTTGGCTGTGTGGTGGTAGTGAGCTGGATTGGCTGCACCCAGGGGCGGCCCCTCTGTGCACTCTTGTGGGAAGGGCAGGGAGGATGCAGTTAGAATGTGGGTAGGGAAAGCACCTCCCCATCCCAACTTTGTTCTTGCAACCGTAGATGGCTTTCAGCCCTGATGTGTGTAGACGGATGGACAGCCTGCTGCCATTGGCATTTACTGACACCAGGGCAGTTACAGGGACATATGGACTCCTTGGGACCTGGCCATGGAGCCAGAGGGATGTAGGGCTCACCTCCCAGGGAAGCAGGCAGTGGTTCACAGAGATGCAGGAGCCAGATTGTCTGCGTTCAAGTCTCACTGCTGCTGCTTGTATGTTGGGCAGATCTTTCTCTGTGCCTCAGTGTCCTCAGCTATGAAATGAAGATTATCTCTTAATGCAGTTATATGGATTTAGTTAATATGCCCAGACAAAACACTTAGTGTCTTATCTATGATAAGTACAGTGTGAACATTGCTCACAGGTATTACTGTTGTAGGGTAGTGATTCTTAACCTTGGTTGCACATTTGAATCATCAAGGGGAGCTTAAAACATCACTGGTCGCTCTGTCCCACCCAGATCAATGGAATTTGAACCTTTGTCAACATAGTGGGCCTCAGGTAGAGAGCTTTAATTTTTTTTCTCCCTCGAGTGATCCTAACATGCAGCCAAGGCTGAGAACCATATAGTGGAGGGGGAGCTGGTGTCCCTCCAGCCTTTGATTGACAGCAGCACTTCACTGTTCATGAGGGCAGGTGACAGTGCTTGGGATCTGCCTGTGGCTAAGGTAGTTAGACAAGGAGGCTGTTAGATGGGGGTGGCCCTAGTGACCTTGGCACCCTGTATAAGCAAACCCAAGCCTAAGCCAGAGTCAGTGCACTCAATTCTAAGAAAACAAAACTCAAGAATGACTAATTATAAACAGCCAACTAGATTTACTCGAATCTGAGAAAATGAAATTCAAGAATAAGTGTCCTATTGACCAAATAGATTTGTCCAATTAAGGTAACTGTTGAAGCCACAGCCAGTTAAATGATTGCTTTGCTTTGCTTCTGTCTCTTCACCATAAAAACCTCCACCCTTGCCCCTGCCTTCCTTGCTCCTATAAAGTCTTCAAATTTCACATGTCTCATTTTACCTTTTCTCACTCTGCAGACGTAAGGATTTACCCTGGCAGCTCTAAGCGACCCTGTGCGGTGGTGCTCAAGCCTACCCCCAAAAGAACTTGGGAGAAGAGATTCTTGGGTTTGATTTGAACTTGGAGATTCCTGGAGATTCTTATGGGTCTGTAGCAGGGCTTAGGAAGCTAGATTTTGAAAAGCGTCCGGGATAATGGGTAGACTAGCCGTTGCCAGTTACAGATCCTCCACTTCTCTGAGCCTCAGTTTCCTCGGCTGTAAAATGGGAATGACAGTATACCTTGCAAGGTCGTTGTGAGGATTAGAGATGCAAGGACCCCGCCTTTCTACAGACAGCAGACAGGGTGGGTGTGGGGACAGTGATGGCCCGCAGCTGAGTAGGCCTCACACCCGTGTCCTCAGGCTTGCAATGCCCCCAGGCCAAGCCAGATGGGGTGGGATTCACGCTCAGTTGTGGCCAGTGCTTGACCACCACACCCTCCTTTCCCCCCAAGAGGAGGTGCCTTTTTCTGAGCCCCCAAGGCTCCTGTTTTTCTGTATGCAGAACAGATTGCTATTGTGTTAGATGTGCATGGTTGCTGTAACAACCACTGTAAGCTCAGTGGGTTAAGACAACACCAGTTTATCATCCAATATGGATTTCCCCGGGCTACAAGCAAGGTGTCAGGATGTCTGTGTTCTCTGTGTGTGTTGGTCGCTCAGTGGCGTCCAACTCTTTGTGACCCCATGGACTGTAGCCCACCAGGCTCCTCTGTCCATGGGATTTTCCAGGCAAGAATACTGGAGTGTATTGCTATTCCCTTCTCCAGAGGATCTTCCTGACTCAGGGATTGAACCCACATCTCCAGCGTTCCCTGCATTAGCAGGCAGATTCTTTACCACTGAGCCAACCTGTTCCCTACGGAGGCTTTAAAGGTGAATGAGTTGCTTTGCCTCTTCCAGCTCAGAGAGGCTGCCTTTCTCCATCCTTAAAGCCAGCAGGGGCGGTTAGAGTCCTTCCTCTGAGAGCATCACTCTGACCTGCTCTTCTGACTCCCTCTCCCACTGTAAGGAGGC
The DNA here is from genome assembly GCA_024291935.2 of Okapia johnstoni. Lineage (NCBI taxonomy): Eukaryota > Metazoa > Chordata > Mammalia > Artiodactyla > Giraffidae > Okapia > Okapia johnstoni. The sequence continues at coordinate 49,095,434 of CM044313.1, forward strand.
TGGGGACTCCATTAGGCCCTCCTGGAAATCCAGAATGATCTCCTTATTTTAAGGTCAGCTGATTATCAGCCTTCTTTCCCATTTGCCATGGAAAGTAACATTTTCATAGGTTCTGGGGATTAGGATGTGGACATCTTTGGGGGCCATTCTGCTGGCCACCACTTCTATTGTCTTGAACTATTTTTTTTTTTAAAGATAATTTGCTGTGGAGATTAATCTCATCGCCCTATCCAGGTGTAAACTCCTCAAAGGCTGAAACTGTGTCTTGCTCCTCTCTGAATTGCCTATAACTTGAATTTTAAACCCTGGTTTCTGTCATCCCTGGGGGTATGGAAGAACTTTCCATGGGGATGTGAGCAAAGGTAGTTCCAAATGAATACACTTCAGCATCCTTTGCTCGGACACATCTGCCTGAGAGCGCACCTGCTGTGGAGGCCAGTTCTCCTTTGCTCCTCTTCTTTCCAGATGCTTTTCTCTCACTTTTTCAGAGGAAGTGGCAGCTCTTCCCCACCCTAAAGTGCCAAACAGAGAGTTTAAAAATGCCCATGTCTGTGAAACCCTCATACTTATTTATTTGGCTGTGCCAGGCCTTCGTTGTGGCATGTGAACTCTTAGTTGCAGCATGGATCTAGTGGGATCTAGTTCCCTGAATAGGGATCGAACCCAGGCCCCCAGCATTGGGAGCTCTGAATCTTAGCCACTGAACCACCAGGGAAGTCCCTGTGGAACCCTCATATTGATTAAGACTTGTATTTTCAAGAAACTGTGTTATGTATATTTAACATGTATACACCAATATTCTTAATATATCTACAATGCCTTGATCAGATGTATAGACTCCAAAGGAAAAAATTTTAACACTCAGCGCCTAACATGCAGAAATCAAAAAGTAAATTACAATTTCAATTAATGTACGTTTTTCCTGCATAAAATTTTGATAGGATGATTAATAAAAGACTTTATAGCATAAAAATTACAAGCACAATAAAATTACGCTAAGAAGAGTAAATATAACTTCAAGGAGGAAAAAGGAAAAATGTAAACTTTTCTGACTCATAAAGAAGAGTTTGTTTCTGTAGTTTTTAAAATAGCTGACGGTGGGTATCAAATTGCTATGGCATTTGCTTTCCATTGGAAACTTTAAAAGAGTGATGTAACAGTTTTATATTTTATAAAATGTCAATATTTACAATACAGTGGGAAGTGCATGGTTTGTACTATTTAAATTTATGGTGAAAATGTGCAAGGGCTTATATACAGCATCAGAATTGTTTTAGGAGTAGTATGGGCTTAAAAGTTTGAAGACCATCTACCCTATGGCGCTTTACACATGATGGGTGCTTAAAAATGTTTGTATTTGAAGAGGGACTTAAGTGGAGTTTGTAAAACATTAGAAGAAATAAAAGTGAAAGTGAAGTTGCTCAGTCGTGTCTGACTCTTTGCGACCCCATGGACTGTAGCCTACCAGGTTCCACCATCCTTGGGATTTTCCAGGCATTAGAAAGAGTACAGTTAAAGCGGTCATACGAGTTTAAAATGAGAACATTTTCATGAGTAAGATCGTCTGATGAATGGCTGGGATGTGCACCCTTTGACAGCTAGAGAGCATCTTTGGGATCTCAGTTTCAGGTTTCCAATAGCAATGACTTCTTTCCTTCTCTGCCACCAATTGTTCTACAATTTCATTCAGTTCTGACACTAAGTACCTGGAGTTGGCACAGAGCCCATGGGTCAAGATCTGAGTCTCGTAAGACTGCTTCCCCCTTCCAGATGCCAGTTGCAAATAGGGTCCCCAAGCTACCTACACTTCTGTCTGGCCAGCTACAGATTGGGGATTCCCATGACCACCAATCCCACTCAGGTTCCATAATTTGCTAGAATGACTCAAAACTCCAGAAAGTGCTGTACTTAGCAATAATAGTTATATTATGAAGGATACAACTCAGGAACAGCCAAACAGAAGAGAGGTGTAAGATGAAGTTGAGGGGAGAGGGAGCTTCCGTGCCTTCTCTGGGGTACCAGCCTCCTATCACATCTGTGAGTTCACCCACCTGAAAGCTCCGCCAGCTCCGTGTTGTTTCACTATACAGGCACAGTTGATTAAATCACTGGCCATTGTTGACTAGGCTCAGGCTTTCTCCTCTCTCCAGAGATCAGGGCTGTGCAGAGAGTGGTGGGGTGGGGCTGAAATTTCCAACCTGTGGTCCACTCCTGCGGTTGGTTTCTCTGGCATCCAGCTGCCATCCTGAAGCTCTCCAGTGGGTCTGCCAAAGTTCATGTCATCAGCATAATTTCTGGTACTGTCAAAGGAAGTCATTATAAATAACAAAAGACATTCTCATGGCTCAGAAAATTCCGAGGGTTTTAGGAGCTCTGTGCCAGTCAGCCAGGACAAAGACCAACTACTGTGTGTGTGTGTATATGTGTGTGTGTGTGTGTGTGTGTGTGTGTATATATATATATATATAATTCATGTGATATATACATATATTTATTTATTATACCACATTGTCATTCTTAGAAATCAGGAATCTTCTTTCTCAGTCTGGGAAGTTTGGGGATTGGCTTAAGGGAGCAGAAGCAAGTGTAACTTTATGGCCTTTGCCAAGTCTCAGAGGAATAGCACTTGGGAAGGCTCTTGTTAGAGACTTTTAATTGCTCACTTAACCAACCACCCAGCCACCCCAGCAACTTCACAGTGTGCTAGAGCCGAGGCTAGGAGCCTAGGAGCCAGGAGGCGGAGGGTGAAGGGGAGGCGGGAGAGACAAAGCTGAATTAGCACCATCTCTGGCCTGGAGGAGCCTGTGGTCCATGGTGAACTGCCCACCTTTCTCTGCCGTCCTCTGCGATCCTTCTGGATCGTGCCTCACCGGTAGAAGATGCTACTGGTAGAAGGGGATTGGGCCATCCACACTGCCTGCCATTGGGAGCAGGGTCCCCACTGGGGCAGCTGCTTCTCTCCCCGCCCCATTGCCTCGAACATCCCACTGGGTGACCTCTGCAACCTCCCTCACCTATGCTCCAGTCTGCCTTAGTCTGTTCATTGCTCCTTAGCAGGTTTGAGTCCATATTTAGGGGTGATGAGTGGACGGAAAAGTGTCACTGATCACTCATGACAGATGTCGCCACAGCTTAATTAAGACCAGACAGTTTCAGCTCAGGAACTTCATAGATGTTGTGCGAAGAATGTTTGATCACAGAGGAAGGATTCAGGGTCTCCGGCAAACTCCTGTTATCAGTCTGTCTCACCTTTCTGCAAAGAGGTTAACTCTACATTGTTCAGTTCAGTTCAGTTCAGTCGCTCAGTCGTGTCTGACTCCTTGCGACCCCATGAACCGCAGCATGCCAGGCCCCCCTGTCCATCACCAACTGCTGGAATTTACCCAAACCTGTGTCCATTGAGTCAGTGATGCCCTCCAACCATCTCATCCTCTGTCGGCCCCTTCTCCTCCTGCCCTCAGTCTTTCCCAGCATCAGGGTCTACAATGTAGGAGATGCAAAATGTGTGAAATGTAGTTTCCATCCTCATGGAGGTTTTAATTAAAAATTTAAAAGTTTGTGTGTGAAAAGAAAGAACGCATAAAACTGTATTTAGTGCCAACACCTCCTCAGAGAGACAGAAACTGGATTTTGGAGTCTGTCCCCTGGTTGCTTGGGTTCTGCCTCCTCTCTCTGCTAAGGGAGGCTGTGTGTTTGCTGGATCAGTGGGTGAGGGAGTCAAGAACCTTAGGCTAGGTTTTGGGGAGAGATTTTGATGGGGAATTAGTCAAGACTGGGCAAAAGGAAGCTGTGGGTTGGAATAGATAAGAGATATGAAGGAGAGCAATGGGGAAACAGGGTTTGATTAAGTGTTGGTATAGATTATGAATTAGATCCCCTTTGATGTGCTAGAAGAGATGCCAGCAAAGATTGGAATTCTCATTATTTTTAATCTCTACACTGCACTTCCTAAAATGGAATATCAGACTGACACTGGGCCACGTGACACTCTGATTTGTATTTGGGTTATATGCACTTTTTAATTAAAGGAGTTAATGCATCTAGTGGTGTAAGTGATAAATAGGATACATTTGTTATTACCAAGACTCCAGTAAAAATAGTAACTCCCAGCCTAAACTGAGGCCAGCTATACTTTTGAAAATACCTTCAGGATGAGATGTAAATTTAATCATGCCATTCTTATGCTTAAGACTCTTCAAGGGATCCCCCTTACACTTGACGTGAAATCCCACCTCCTTACTGTGACTTCAGGCTAGGCCTTTGCCCATCCCTCTCAGGATACCTCGGGCCATTTTCCTTACTCTTCTCTGGCCCTGCTAACCTTCTATCAGTTTCTAGAGGACTGTAAGCTCAGCAGATTTGGGGGCCTTTGCATAGATTGGGCGCTCAGTCAGCAATGCCTTTCTCCTTGTCCCTATGCACGGTATGGGGATACCATACTCTCCTCTCCTCTGCATGATATGTTCCTCTTCATCCTTCAAGTCTTGATTAAATCTCACCTCCTCAGAGAACCTTCCCTGACTCCCCGCACCTTCTGATCTAAAATAAGTTATCCCATTGTTGTTTCCTATAGTTGAATGGTGACTCCCAAGTTCTGGATTCCATAACCCCTTAGAATCTGTGAATGTGACCTTATTTTGAAAAATGGTCTTTGCAGATGTATGTCATTAAATGAAGGATCTCAAAATGAGATCATCCTGGACTCTCTGAGTGGGCTCTGAATCCAACAACAAATGTCCTTTAAGAGACACACAGAAAAGAAACACGTGGGGAGAAGAGAAGATGGCCACATGAAGATGGAGGGAGAGATTGGAATGATGCAGCCACAACCAGTGAGCACCCGAGGCCACCAGGGATGAAAGAGGCAAGGAATGATTCTCCCCTCGAGCTTTCGGAGGGAGTGTGGCCCTGTCTACACCTTGATTTTGGACTTGTAGCCTCCAGAACTATGGGAGAATACATTTTTGTTGTGTTCAGTCACCCAGTGTGTGGTACTTAGTTGCAGCAGCCACAGGGAACTCATACACATAGCATTGTGTTCTTTTCCATCATATTGCTTACGACAAGTTGCTTTTACATCATGAACTTGGTGATCTATTTATCTACTTCCAACTCCTCCTCAACATTGCTTGTTGCTGTCACATTTGGATCTTTTCCATTTCCTGCTGTATCTGCAGTGCCTGGCGTAGTAGCTGACACACAGCAGATGCCGAATAGATGTTTCTTGAATGAATGAAAATAAATAACATGACTCCTTTTTTTGAAATTTCTAAAGAAGGTACCACCTTCTGGAGAGCCTTGGACTTGTTGAGGTTGGAAAGCGTGCTTCTCAAGTGCTTGCATCACCTGAAGATGTCAGATGATAAAGAGCTACTGCTCTTTGTAAGGGTTGTAACCGTTTCCTCTCAAGTTGAGCCCATGCTTATAATTCTCCTTGCTGATCCTTTCTTTATGGAAAGGGAAGACACTTTGCTTTCTTGTGGTCTTTGTCTGAATGACCCCAGACACCGATGGGGCCAGAGGCAGCCTTACTAGGAGCCTGATGCAGAAGGCTTGGGCACATCAGGTTCCAGCAGGATTCAGTGCCAAAGAAAACACATTCTTTAAAGAGAAGGGTAATTGCTGAAGGCTTTGTCTAATGTTAAGGCAGAGGGGATGGACCATTTGAACTGGTTTAGTATTCATGATAATATATGGTTTAGGACTCAATAAAAGGGTATAATTCTATTCAGGGATTCCACTGAGCTCATAAACCACGGGAGTGTGGCTCGTCAGCAGAATGTAGAGATTGGGTTACCACGGAGCTTGTCAACAGGGTCCACTCAGGGCTGTTGATCACTCTTGAGAAAGAGTTATCATGGGGCTCCACTGGACTGCATGCCTAGAAAGATTTGTGCCCAGATAGTTGCATTAAATTGTGTGTCTGTGGTCCCAAAGTATACCAAGGATCACAGTGGAACAAAAAGTTTCATTGCATGGTAAATAATGAAATTTATGTACAAAATTTGTCCCAAAAGATGCCATAAATAAGCAAGTGGGTGTTCCCTAGAACTCTAGATGAAACAATCTTTACCTTTACTTGAGAGTTATGACTGTAAAAGTGACAGTGGCATAGTGTGGGACAATAGGGAATAGTGGGGACTGTGGTCAGTTAGAAAGTGAATGTCTTGCTTAAACCCAGGGTTTTCCAAACAAAACACGTCTGCAGGACAGTGTAAGATCTTGGTTTACGTACTTATCTTTCCACCAGACTAGGGGTTCACCAACTGTAGCCCTTGGGTGAAATATGACCCACTACCTTTATCAATAAAGTTTTATTGGAGCACAGTCCTTTTGTTTATATACTACCTGCGGTTGCTTTTGAGCTTCACTGGAAAAGCCGAGTAGTTGCATGAGAACAAATGACCTTCAGAGACTGAAATATTTATCATCTGACCTTTTACAGAAAACGTTTGCCAGCTCTTGCACTAGGCTGTGAGCTTCCAGAGGGCGACTTGGCACATATTCTAAACTGATAATGTAAACTTGTTTCCTTTGAGAAGGAGATTTTCTGTTCTATGGCAGGTGCTGTGTGTTGTTTTCCCAGCAGCAGTTTCCCTCTTCTTCCTTGCTAATGGGGTAGCCTTGCGCTTTAAGAGCAGGGTATCAGCTTCTCCCCAGTCCCAGAGGGTGATTTTTGGTTAGTTCAAGCCAATTATGGTTATTCCACTCCTCCTACTAATTCTGTGCTTTAGGCATAGGTTTGTGATGGGATTATGGCCACTGAGATGCAGGAAGTGTAGATTTCTCCAATGAGTGAACTCTACTGGGGGTTCCTGAGATGGGAAATCCTAAGGATGGTTTCACATCCTTCAGAAAGGACCCATGGAGGAATTCCCTGGTAGTCCAGTGGTTAGGACGCTGCATGTTCACTGTTGAGGGTATGGGTTTGATCCCTGGTTGGGGAATTAAGATCCTGAAAGCCGAGTCAAAACCAACCCCCCCCCAAAAAAAACACTCGACAACAAGAAAAAACCAGAGCAAAAGGGCCCCAAGGAGTGCTGTTTTTCCTTTTTTGCCTCTGGACATTGTCGAGGGAGGCTGTGGCACTGGGATCAAGTGGAGTGTTTTGGGACAAGCCCAAGGGCAAAAGCCAAAGCTGAGGATTGCAGAGTGAAAAAATACAGAGCCTAGGTTCTCAGTGACAGAAAAGCGAAATAATCAACCCAGGATCTACCTTACTCTTTTCGGTGGTTAAATGTCCTTATTGCTTATTCACTTTTAATTGGATTAAGAAGCTTCCACCTGAAAAATATTCCGTTGTATCTGCCTATTCTTTATTTTGGAGCTATAATATTTATGCTTGTTTACTAGGAAGGCCTCCTATAGATTTTATAAAAATGTTCTTCTAATATTATTTTTCATTTAGAACTTTATTAAGAATTTAATTTTTTTATGTGATATGAAGTAAGGGTCTAACTTTGTTCTTCTTCCGGATGGAGAAATAATTTTTTGAGTGTATGATGATGAGTGAAATCCAATGTACTCATAGAATTTTCGTAAAGATAATATGATATTTTCTGCATTGAAAACTAATATGACAAGATTATTTTCTTAAAAATGTCTTAGAAAAGGGCTAACTTAATTGATGAATTTTAAGTGTGATATTAATGTAACCAGAACGTTCTCTGATTTCCAAGAAGGAACTTAAAATAGCATGCAGATCTTTGCCAGAAGTTATCAATTTCAGACAGACCATATCATGTCAGAGAAACACTCATCCTGTTAAATTTATCCAATCTGGCCCATCCCAAGGAAAGATACTGGGTTATTTCCTAGTGCTGATTTAGAAAGTTGAAGAAAAAAGTCAGAGTGAAAATTTATCAGTATCTTGCATTGATGTGAAGGAAAGTGATTTTGAACTGCAGAAAGTCCTCAAAGCTAATTACACTGGGAAACAACCTTTCAGGTAAATCTGCTTAAAATAAGGGTTAATATTTCCTATTGAATCTAAAATAAACAAACAAAGCCCTTTGATATATGCTTTGTTAATTAAAAAATACCTTCAATAAATTGAACTGATCCTTAATAGGAGAAGATATTTGCAATACATACAACCAGAGATTAGTATCAACATTATAAAAGGAACACCTGCAAGTCAATAAGGAAAGAAAATAGAAACATGGCAAAGACATGAACATATGTTTCTCAGAAAAGGGAGCACAAAAAGTCAGTAAATTTGTTAATTCTTTTTTGTATTATTTGTGTCAGGGTCAAAACCTCAATGAAATTCCTCTTCACACCCATTTAATTAGGAAAAATGAACCATATACTTAACCATATTTAGTTTTTAATTGCAATAGTGCACTAACTGATGAAATGTACAAAGTACAAGTCAGATGTTTATCTTTTTGGTGTAATTAAAAAAAATTCAGCTCATAAGATGCATTACTGGATACCCAGAATCTTATTGTAAAAAGGATCAATGTTGACAAAAAAAATTGAGGGCATCAAATTTTCTGTTTAAATCATTCTTTTTTGAAACTCTTATTTTTGCATCATCCCTGCAGACTTTTCCTTTTCAGTTATAAGCTGTTTGACTTTGGCCATATCCTCCTTTGCCAATAATCTTACATTTGGCTTGAGCAGCTCTCCATCATCACTCAACTGTAATTCATGACTTCTTGCATCTTTGGGATGACTCTTAGTGGCACTTTGCAATCTGTTTGCACTGAAATGATGGTGCATTGTAGTGCCTTTGTAGTTCCCTTGGATGTTGACAAACGATTTCATTTAGAATTGAGATTGGAGTGATGGGAGCATGTTTGCCGCTGGAGTGGCTTCCAAGCTGCTTTTGTCTGTCTAGCGATCATTTCCACCTTTTGGACATTGCATTCTAATTTGCTTGCAGAGACTTACCCCTCCCATCCCTTAGTCCATGTGATTTGACTGAGGCTGCTCCAACCTCTGTCTCCAGATGTGGGCATGATCCCGGGACTGGCCATTCAGAACACTTGCATTTCCATGGCCACAAAGTGGTTCAGAGGTGACCATGTGACTGAAATGAGGCCAGTGAAATTTCATTCTATGACTTTTGATGGAGCCCTTGGAAAAGAGGGTGTCCCTTTCTCCCAGAGTTGCTGAGCTGCTGAAATGTAAGCCTGGACGTGCTGTGGTCATCTTTGCTGCCACTTGGGAAAGCAGAGCTGAGAGCAGAGCCAACGAAAAGGCAACAGCGTGCTGCCGTGGAGGGGGTTGGTTTCTTCTTGACAGTTTCTGAGAACCTGGAGAGGTTTTTATTTTCTAGTGTTCTTATAAATTGTGTGAGTTGGGTTGCTTTCACTTGCCCTCAACAGAGGCTGGTGGACAAATATGATATCAGAATTGGGATTGGTTCATTGTATTCTCTACTTGGGTGCTTTTGCCACAGTCTTTATTCAGTTTACCTTGCCTCTGGATTTGTGGTCTAGTGAGAGGTCATGTTATCACGTGGAAGAAACTGCCCTCTATGTTGATGGACTCTTGTTCACATCAGCCAAGCTCGATATCTAGGAAAACATTTGTTCCATAGAAGAGTGGACCAAACTTCACTCCCCATCAGTAGCTTTGTATAATACCTTCAAAAAGGAACTTCTTAGCAGAAGGTGATTGGGAACCAGAAATGGTGTGGAAAAGTGTAGGTATTTGTAGAGTGTGAGAGGAGGAACTGCTCCGTGGATCCCACATCAGCTCATATGTGGCTCAGTAAGAAGCAAAGAAATACACTTGGCCTTTCTTTCTCTTCTTCCTGTTTTACCAAATTCTGTGCCACTGAACATGACCAGAAATGACAGAACACTAACATATTAGTCATAGGTTTGGGGGAGAAAATAAGCAATTTGACAAAACACTTGTCAAGTTCTTCCATCCTCCAGAGTGCTGAGGGGTAAAGTAGATGAAACTCGGGTATATGTATCAGACGGGTTAGGCCAGGCTTTGTTGCAGTAATGAACAATTTTTAAATTCCAGTGGCTTTGAACAACAAAAGTTGGTTTCTTGTTCATGGTACATGTTCATTGTTGGGTTGGCAAGGGCTCCTAGGCAGATAGAACAGCCACCATCTTCAATATGGTCAGTCACCATCCCAGATGGGAAATAGAAATTAAATGACTTGTCACTTTCACTCACAACTCAAGGGCCAGATCTAGGCCCCACCCGACCATAGGGGACCAGATTGTACAATCTTACCATGTGTTGGGCAGGGGGTGGGAAACTGGAAGTATTTGGGGAAACAGCACTGTTGATGTCCATGGTAGCTAAGTTCCAGCCTTGTGTTTGATGGATGGGGGAATAAAATGTAGAGGGAGAATAAAAAGGACACCAATCTCAAGGAGGTGGAAAGAAAGAGGGGTGAGAGGATGCTGGGGTGGAATGAACAAGCCTAAATGTCCCATGAGTGTATGATTCGGTCTTCTGAAACTTGAGTTGCCATTTGTTGCTTAAAAATGCAGAATTTCAGATCTCACCCCAGACTGGACAGAGTTAGAATCTGCATTTTAACAAGATCCCCAGCTGATTTATATGCATTAAAGGCTTCCCTGATAGCTCAGTTGGTAAAGAATCTGCCTGCAATGCAGGAGATACCGGTTCAATTCCTGGGTCGGAAAGATCCCCTGGAGAAGGGATAGGCTACCCACTCCAGTATTCTTGGGCTTTCCTTGTGGCTTAGCTGGTAACGAATCCGCCTGCAATGCGGGAGACCTGGGTTTGATCCCTGGGCTGGGAAGATCCCTTGGAGAAGGGAAAGGCTACCCACTCCAGTATTCTGGCCTGGAGAATTCCATGGACTGTATAGTCCATGGGGTCACAAAGAGTTGGACGTGACTGAGCGACTTTCATTTTCACTTTCAAAGTTTGAAAAGCTTTGATATGTATTGCAATTTTAGGTGGCATATGGATATGCTTTTATCTTAATAATTATTAAACAATAAATTATTTTAATAATATTTAATGATTTTTAGTTTTATTACATTCTTTCTATTTTTTTATGGAATTAATATCAGATAAAACAACTTATTTTGCCATAAGTTAGTCAGTTTAAGAAAATATTAATTTAAGAGTAGCACAGGTAAGATGCCTGTATAGGACAAAGTATTAAAAATGGTACTTGGATGCCTGAAGTCTGGGAAACTCTGCTCCACTGGAGATGTTCCCAACTTCCCATTTCCCAAATTTTCTTGCCCTACTCAGCTCCCTGTCTGCTTGCAGAGTTCCCAGGGAGCAGCCTCCCAGTAGTGATAGGTGGGGAGAGACATGACAAAGACACGCCTCTAGTCTGTGTGTGGAAGGGGAAATGGTCAAAATATGTGAGTGAGAGAGGGGTTTATCTGGAATATCAGGACTAATACGTATTAGTATTAGGGCCCTGAATCATACAGGTAATTTCTTCTTTTTCCCAGTCTTTGAATATGTGTGTGTGTCTGTGTGTGTGTGTGTGCACGTGCGTGTGCATTCGTGCACTAAGTTGCCAAGGAATGCGAGCAGCCTCTAGAAGCTAGAAAAGACAAGGAAACAGATTTCCCCCAGAGCCTCCGAGCACAAGTCCAGCATCACAGAACCCAGGTCTACTGAAACCATACATCCTCATCATCATCATCTAGAGCCTCCAGAAGAAACAGCTTTGATGACACCTCGCTTTTAGCCCCATGAGACTCATTTTGGATTTCTGACTTCCAGAGCTGCTTGGTAACAAATTTGTATTGTTTGAAGCCACTCAGGTCATGGAGCTTTGTTATAGCAATAAGAGCAGGCCAGTTCACTTCAATCCTCACTGCAGGGGTAGAGAAGTAGGTGTGGATTCCAGCAGCCTGTAGGGATGGCCACAGGGACACCTTCTCTATTAAGACCCCTAGATGGCTATTATCCCGAGTCTTGTTGACTAAGTTGCTCCCCTGCCCCTTCCAATAACCTGTGCAAAGTGCCCTTCACGAGCAAAACTCACTTTAGTATATATGTTCATTTAAGTGCTGTAAATGCCAACCTGGATGACACACAGGCTGGACCAAAAGATACCTCCTTTTCAACGGAGGTATCTTTTTTTTTATATTAGCAGAAAACAACCTCTTAAAGTCATTCTCATAGTGGTGTCCACTCATGACAAGCTAGCCCTGGGTTGGGGGAGAGGGGTTCCTACCTTCCTGCTCCAAATCTTAAGTAGGATTTTGTGTGTTTAGGAAGAAGAATGTATGGTGGCTTACTCCTAATCACCACAATTCTTCTGGTTCCACTTTGCACTTTATTTTTAAATTTTAACAATGTTTTTTTTTTGTGTGTGTGTGTGTTTTTCCCCATGGGCCCAGAGGCTGAAGGTCATTTATTTCCTGCTTTCCGACAATGGTATTAGAGCTGCATGAGATTAACTCACATATCCTACTTTTGTTTCTTGAAGTATAATAAGCAAGATGTGCTGGGGCTTTTTGTACACAGAAATCTGAGTTTGCTGTCCTGTTCTATCTCTCTCAGCTGTGTGCACAGTACTGCTCAGAGCCTTGTTTCTCAGCTATAAAATAGGAGTATAAACTCCAAATTCTAAGGGCTAGTGTGAGGATTCGGAGAAGGCAATGGCAGCCCACTCCAGTACTCTTGCCTGGAAAAGCCCATGGACGGAGGAGCCTGGTAGGCTGCAGTCCAAGGGGTCACTAAGAGTCGGACACGACTGAGCGACTTCACTTTCACTTTTCACTTTCATGCATTGGAGAAGGAAATGGCAACCCACTCCATTGTTATTGCCTGGAGAATCCCAGGCACGGCGGAGCCTGGTGGGCTGCTGTCTATGGGGTCGCAGAGAGTCGGACACGACTGAAGCAACTTAGCAGCAGCAGCAGCAGTGTGAGGATTAAACGGTTAAACAGCATGATGCAGGGAAAGTACCTATCTCCATGTTCAATTGATGTTGCTCAGTACATAGTAACTATTGTGACATTTTTTTCTTAAATTCAATGTATTGATCTCATATTAGACTTTTGACTTAAGAGATGTGACATCTGATGAGATTTCTCCCCTGGATTCCTAGGCACAGTACTTTCTAACTATGTGTCCCCTGCCCTCCACCGTCCTTGTGGGATGGGCTTTGTAAACTGAGTCCTTAGCCCCTACTTTTCCTTTCTCCATCCCAACAGAGCCTGGCTTTCTGGTTTCCACTCCTCCCCTGAGGCCCCTGAGACCCACAGAATCTGAGTCCATCCTCACCCCAAGGCCCTGATTGGCCTGAGGGTGATTGTCAATAACTGATTGAGGGATTTGAATTTGATCCAATGATCACATGATATTGCCCCAGCAACTGTCATTAGGTTGGGGTGGGTGTGTGGCCCAAGCTGGAATGAGACACAGTCTTCTTGTTCTCCCTAGGTATGGAGAGTAAGCAAGTCCCTTTGCTACAGGCTGCCAATTGCCCCCATGAAGTTGAGTCAACGTGTGGAGGAAGGCTGAGCCCAGAGAGCCCGAGGAGTTCAGATAGAGCCCTGATCATATCATACCTGAAGCCTATACCATCTCTTGACTCCCTGTTACAAGAGATAGTAGTGTGTCTTTTGATTGTTCAAATAAGTTTGTGTCAGGGTCAAGCTAGAGATTCTTTGTGGAAGAATTTTCTCCTCTAGGTAAGCGGGCATATGCTGTGTAAAAACATTATTTCCTTTGTTGTTCCCAAGCTTACAGAGCATCCTTTAAGGAGTCAAGGCAGATCTGACAAGTTCAAGGCTAGGTGACTTTAACGAAAAAAAAAAATTAGTCTAAGGATCATGCTTTTGCCTCATGGAGGTAAAAAGTCCATTGAAGGTAAGGTATGAATCATAGGAGAGCTTCAGTGGAAAGTGAAATAAGACACAAATTTACCTGTATCTACCAGAAACTCCAAGCCCCTCCTTTGTATGATTGATACCCCGTGAGAAGTAGATGGCTCTGAGAGGCAGCATGGCATGATGGGAAGACGCATTTAGCATCTAGACTGATCTGGGGCTGGATCCTGACTCCCCTACTAGCTAGCTACCTTTGGACAGGTCACTCAGTCCCTCATTTATTATTTATTTGGCTGCTTCCAAAAGTCTCCTTTGTGCTGAGCATCATTATAGGTTCTTTCCATGGATTAGCTCACTTTATCTTTGTGCCCACCAAGTAGGTATGTTTTACTAATGGGGATGTGGACTCAGAGAAATGAATAACTCACTCAAAATCACAGAACAGAAAATCATGATACTGAGATTCAGAGTCAGATAATGGGATGCTAGAGACATGTGGGCAGCCCAAACCACCATTCCGTCCTGCCTCCAAGTTCCCAAGGAACAGGAGGGACTGGTTACATACAGGCAGGAAGATGAAGGTGACAGGGACGCTTTAATACCCATAGCGCCTTTCTTTTATTTTTAACTCATTTCTATAGACATCCTGAAGGCTATGAAGACTAGCTTTTTGCTGTTTTATAGCATGGAACATTTGCTAGGGGCCTCCTGAGTCCAGTCTGTTAGGGATGCAGGAAGGGTTAGGAGCCAAGCTCCCTTACAGTTGTGCTTCCCTAATTCACTAACACCACTAAGTAAGACCGACGTGCACTCGACAATGGAGAACTCCCCTGAGAGTCTCCTGGCGAGACCGAGACCAAGCTCTTTTCTTCAGAGGCTCTGGCTTCCCACACACCTCGTGTGCCTGGTCATTTCCAACCACAGTCCTGCCCTCTGGCTCCGAGCTGACCATAACCTGCCAGCCCCACACCACAGACCAGCAAACTAAGTCCCACACCTGCCAGGAAAGATCCAAACCATCCCCTCCAGCTGGAAACAATACCCAGAAATGTGGGACCCACCTGAGCCCACATTTTCATCCAATAAATGAGATGAGTGATAGAGGGTCTGCCCACCTCACGCTATGTAAGAGCAAGGAGGTCATATATGTGAAAATACTTTGTAGATGGTAAAGTGTCCTGCAGATATGATGGTCACATAATTAGTAGTAATGTGACCATTTTGTACTCCTTCTCCTCATTTTAATGTGTCATGATAAATGGCAACAAAAAGGCCACCAGATCAGTGTGGGATAGTAAATAATGATGGTAAAGGTACAGACACTGGGGCCCCCACAGCATCAGGCTTCTGACACTAGCTGTGTGATGTTGGGACATTCCTTATGCACTAAGGCTTCTTCTTGTGTAAATGGGGAGGTAATAGCCATGTATGGTTGTGATAATCCATTTGGATTTAAAGTGCTGTTAGGAACATCTGCTTTGCCTGAGCCATCGTTGATCACCCCCTTGTCCTGGATGCAGCACCTTGATTTCCCTCGGCGGGGTCCCTACTTCACGGCACCTTAATGTGGCTGGCCTTCCCTCTCCGATCTGCACCAGCACCTGAGCCGTGCCATAGCCTCTCTGCCGGGAACCTGCCTGACATGGACACACTTGGAGCTGATGAGGCTGTGGTTTGGTCTTGCTGTCGAGAACCCTGGAGCTGGTCTGATTTCTGTTGGAAAGCCTACTTCATCTACTTTCCCTCCAGTTCTGTGAGCTCCTCTGGAGCCTTCTGTTATCACCCATCTTTGGCCAGAGTGGATGTCTTTGCCAACCTGAGCATTCTAACTGATCCAAAAGCTTAGCACATGCATTTACCGTGTACACATGTAACAGACAATAGCTCTAGATTCAGTGACTGAATCACACATTCATGGGATGCTGGGGCCTGCTTATTCCATGCTAGCATCTCCCACCCTCACCTTTCTTTCTTCCTTTTTATGGTTGATATCCTTCTTATTCCTCCCCTAAATGTTGTTCTTCCTCCATCAAAGTCTAAGGCCCATAAGTTACCTATTATGGGCCTCATGAGTGCTGCTCACCAAATATCTCCAGTTCCACCTCTTCCAACACATGGCAGGATTGTATTTTCTGGTCCCCTTATGATTGGGCGGGGCCTGGTTCTGGCAAATGAGTTGTGAGTGGAACTGATTTGTGCATTTAACCGCCAGTACCTGATGCCCCAGAGTTTTTATGCCCTCTTGAATGCCGACTGACCATAGTTGAGATTGTCAGCTGCTCTATCAGCCTGGGTACCCTTGCCAAACCCACAGTGGTCCATGAGCAAGAAATAAACTTTTGTTGTTAAAGGTCACTAGGATTTAGGGATTGTTTGTTACTGCAGAAAACCTAGGCTAATCTGACTGATACATATACTCACTTTTCCTTTCAGCTTTTTGCATGTTGGAAGCACTTAGGAAGCGATTTCTTAAGTTGCTTATTTTCCTCCTCACATTTACAACTACCATACTGGCACTCTGATACCATTGTGGGGCATGTTCAATGGCACAGACTTTGATAAAACGAGTAGGAAAGTCCAATCTTGTGTCCTTGCTTCTTACTTAGGGTCATGAGGGTGCACACCACATTTCAGGAAGTAGCGAAGTGGGGTAATGAGGATGACAAGGTCCTTGAGTGTAGACATATAACCCATCATTCCAGGGGGACTCATTCAGCCAACATGTGCTGAGCTGGAACTCTGTGTTGGATGCTGTGCTAGGTGTAGGCAAGTGGGAAAAGATGTGGGTGAGAAAGCCAACAGTCTCAGCCCAGCACTCTTCTTGATGTGAGCCAAATGGCCTGGAAGTAGAAAGGCAGGAATGACTAAGCCCAGTTTTGGAGATTCAGGTGTGCTTGAGTCCAGTCATTATAGACAGCAGGACTTACCTGGGTCCGAAATAGCTTGGGAGCAAAGCCAAGGGCACCAAGTGTGTTGGTGGGGAAAATTCTTGGCCCCCAGCTTCCCAGGCACATTAAACAGCAACCCCCCTGGAACTGTGGTGTTCAGAAAATCTGTGCAGAAAAGTTGGTAGGTTAGCTCTCCCAGCACTTTTTTGTTGAGGGATGGGGATTTGGGCAGCTGAGGAAGCAAGTTTTCATCAAGTGTTTAGAAAACAGCAGGGACCTGATCTAACGTGATGCCAAAATGAATGGGAACAGCTAAAGCCAGACTTTCTCCTTTGTGTTTGGAGGAAATCTAACAGCCCCAGGAGTCAAGAGGGTGTCAGATGGGGACTTGGGGGTGAAGACTATGGGAGATGAAAGGGCTTGGGCGTTGCTGTGGTTTCAGTTTTTAGGTGGAGTTGAGTGTGGGTACGGCAACACTGAAGTTACTGTTTTAACAGAATGCTTCAGGAGACCAACAGATCATCAGAGTGAAAGTCTTCTGCCCAAAAGGGTTGTTGTTGTTCAGGCACTAAGTTGTGTCCGACTGTTTGCTACCCCACGGACTGTAACACGCCAGGCTTCTGCGTCCTCCGGAGCTTGCTCAAGTTCATGTCTATTGAGTTGGTGATGCTATCGAACCATCTCATCCTCTGCCACTCAAAAGGGAGAAGCCTCTAATTTTGGCAGATCCAGGACACCCCCTTCAGTAAACCGGAAAATAAATGCTTTTCTCATATTATACATAATGAACATGAAGCTTTTCAGTAAAATGATGCACTTAACACCCTTTAATGATATGAATGCCATGAAAATGTGCTCAACCTTGTCAGTAATCAGTAAAATGAAGAGCAATGATTTGTACTGGTGTTATCAGATTGAATTCCCAAGTTTGTGCAGGCTCTACTGAGGTATAAGCTACATTTTTTCCTGCTGGACTTAAACCTGGACAGATATAGGGTGATGCTGTTACCATCTTGCCACCATGAAGGGAAAGCCTGTCTGAGAATGGAGCTATACCAGAGGAAGGAGAGACTAGATGGAGAGGGGGAAAGAGAGAGATCAGGGCCTGACAATACCATTGGAGTCCCAGGATCAAGCTATACCTGAGGCTGGTACTCCTCTGGACTTTTCAGTTAAGTGAACTAAGTTTGAGACTGATTTTCTACGTCTGGCAAGAGTTCTAGCCAGCAAAAGCACAGTAATAGAGGAGAAAAGGCTATGATACTTGTCACTTTTGAGTGTTTACTGCATGCTGATATAAGCACTTTATGTGTATTACTTCATTTAATCCTCCCAACAAACCCGTGAGGTAGGGTACTGTTGTGATTTTTTTGGTTGCATTGGGTTCTTTGTGGCGACATATGGGCTTAGTTGCCCCTCTCAGCATGTGGGATCTTAGTTCCTTGACCAGGGATCGAACCTGTGTGCTCTGCATTGGAAGGCAGATTCTTAACCACTGGACCACCAGGGAGGTCTCAAGGTAGGCCACTCTTATCCTCATTTTACAAACAAGGAAACTGAAGGAACTGAAGGTTCTAGATCATACAGCCAAGTTTGGACCTAGGTAGTCTGGCCCCAGAGCTTGTACTACTACTGTCTCATCAGAACTCTTGTTGCTTTCTCTGCAGTTTGATCAAAGCTGGCTTTGCCTGAAGGTCTGTGTGCAGAGCCAGTGGGATCCTGGACATTCAGTCTACGAGGAAAACCCACATGGTGTTTTCAGATTCATTGTCTTTCTACATTTAGAAGCTGATGATGATTTTCCATTCTTCAGTAAAATGCTATGGGATTATTTTGGTAATCAAATGTTTGTTGTTGGGAATGAATAAATTGTTCTCATCACCAGATTTGGTCATCTCACTTTGAAGTTGCAGAAGCAGGGCGCCGGCTTGTTCACAGTGGCATTCACTTCCACTTTGTAACCTCATATAATATATGCTGACGGTCTTTCCCCATTTGTAGACTCTGGGAAGATGTTATTTACGATCCCTGATGCTAGAGGAAAAAAATTAGGCCACTACCTCACACATCTTCCTTTAACCATCTGAACACGTGGTTCACTAGGCAGAGATGCATTTTCTGAAGAAGAGAAAACTGGCTCTCTGTCTTTATTTTTTCCTCTTCTAGTCCAACTTTTCTAAAACCAAGACTGCTGTGTTTCAAATGTTTGCAGATAGCATTTTGAAATGATGTCAAATGTGTTTCTTTTTCTTTTGTGAAGTAGGTAAGCTGCAGCCTCTGTTCAATGGTAGCATCAGTATATTTTTTTATAAAGTCCTAAAGTTCTTTAAAGGGCTTCTTCCCAGGTGGCTCAGTGATAAAGCATCCACCTGCCAAGCAGGAGACATGGGTTTGATCCCCGGGTCAGGAAGATCCCCCGGAGAAGGAAATGGCAGCCCACTCCAGTATTCTTGCCTGGGAAATTCCATGGACAGAGGAGCCTGGCAGGCTGCAGTCCATGGGGTTGCAAAGAGTCAGACATGACTTAGCAACTAAGCGCAAAGTTCTTTAACCCCTGAAGCACTGACTTTCTGCACCTCGTCTCCCTCTTGCCACTGGAGGACATCCAAGATGCCCAGGTAGCCTGCTCCTCCCACTGGAGGCCATCCCCAAGATGCCCAGGGTTTGCACTGCACGGCGCACACAGCATGGGCAGACAGACCTATGCATGTGAGCTGTTTGGAAAGCTCCATCTCAAATACTGATGTTTTGTGGTTGACACCTTGTAAAGAGAGTCACTGGTCCACCTTGTTCCTGCCAAATTATGTATCAGTGTGGAATTAAGCTTTTTTGTTTGTTTGCTTGTTTTTTGTTTGGGGGAAGTCATAGTCTTTTTGAAATAATATAATTTGTTGTTTTTTACAAAATACACAGACCCTGTGGAATGTGTTTTTTGCTTCTTTATTGTACCCTAAAATTGTGTGGAATTTTCGTCCCTTGTGAATTAAAAAACCCCTGTTACCTGAAGATCAATTGTTAAGCCCTTTTGGAGACCCATGCAACATTAATTCTCAAAATATTTTACGTGGGGGGATACTGATGGAGCATGTAGGTAGAGACTTTTGAGTTGGATGGAGGTCAAATCCAAGGGGTTTACTTAGTAGTTGTGAGACTTTGGGCAAAATACTCCGTGTTTTTGAGCCTTAATTTCTCTCCTCCATAAAATGAGGAAAATAATACCTCTGTGTAAGGGATAAAGAATGTAAGTATCTGAGGTGTTGTTGTTTAGTCGCTAAGTCGTGTCAGATTCTTTGCAACCTCATGGACTATAGCCTGCCAGGCCCCTCTGTCCATGGGATTTCCCAGGCAAGACTACTGGAGTGGGTAGCTGTTTCTGTCTCCAAAGGATCTTCCCTACATGGGGATCGAACCCAGGTCTCCTGCATTGGCAGGCAGATTCTTTACCACTGAACCACCAGGGAAGCCCATCTGAGACATAGGAGGCATTCATTAAGTGATAATTGCTTTTTTACTTTTTATTGACACATAGTTAATTTACAGTATTGTGTTAGTTTCTGCCATACCACAAAATCAGTCATACCTATGTATTAATTCTCTTTTAAAATATTATTTTCCATTATGGTTTATCACAGGATGTTGACCATAGTTCCCTGTGCTATCCAGTAGGACTTTGTTGTTTATCCATCCTGTGTATAAATAGTTTGTATCTGCTAACCCCAAAGTCCCAATCCTTTCCCTCCCCCACCCCTCAGATAACTGCTTTTATTATTACCCTTCCTTGTGGCTTTTCCCTTTACATGCGATTCCCATAAGAACTTAAGTACCAACCATTGGCTTTAGATGGGGAAGCAGGGTAGATGTAATATGACGCCCGGGTATACACTGTATCAGGCAAAACTTGATCAAAGTTAGGACTCAGACCCAAACCAAGAACAAACAGATACTGGAAGCATTCATTTGCTTTCAGAAAGATTCATCTTTAAACTATAAACTTCCCTCATTCATTCACAACTTCCAGTTTAGGCTGCTTTTGGGAATTTATTCCAGACAGTTTGGAATCTCTTCTCCAGGACCTTGTCCTAGACGTGGAGGAGATGGGGCTTCTTTTGAAAAGTGACTTTAAGGTAAAAGTCAGGATGTAGCTAGTCCATAAGAGGAGCCAGAAAACAGAGGAGAGGTGGAGGAGAGAGGGGTGGGGAGGAGGCCTGGGGGAGGGGCAACCTCAGGAAGCAGGAGATGTTCCCTTAAGAGGAAGGGGTACTGCATAAGAGGAAGGCACGTGTCAGGGTGGGAGAGGAGGAGAGAGGAGAGGAGAGAGGGACCCCCAACTGCTAGATGAGGAAGGCCACGAGCAAATGGTTAAAATATCGCTCACTTCTATTATATCATGAAAAAATGGCAGTGACCAGAGCTGCCTGGATTAGGAAAAAAGGGTGTAATTCCATCTTGGGGCTTCTGGTGAATTGAGCTTGTGGTTCTGTGGTTTATGATGTCACCAGAACCCCTGGCTGGAATTACAGCCTTTTAATTTACAACTTGGTAAGAGGGGAGGCCGAGGGTCCATCGTCCCTGTTTGAAATGTGGGGAGGACCCCAGGGTTAAGGTCCGCCTAGGAATCCAGACTGGCCCCTTCTCCCCTTGGTGGGTAGGTAGCCTTGGTTAAGCCCCTTTTCCTGTTCTGTCCTCCGTCTTTTCTCCATCTCCCCATCCCTCCCGCCTGGTTTCTGTGAGTTGCACAGCTTGATTTTCCCATGATTTATTTTCTGAAAAACCCATGTTAGCTAGATTCCTCTGGCCTTCATGCTCAAGTTCACAGTTCAGACCTTTCCATCTCGAAACCCACCCAAGAAAGACTCAAATGTGATATATTTGACTATTAAATGACCCCTACAATGAATTGGGGAGCTCATTTCTGTCTTTTCTTCTGCCCCCACCTCCCACTTCAGCATACACGCCAAGGTCTGGAAGTGATGGAGCCGTGGTACCGCTGCTCCAGTGGTGACGCCTTAAGAGTGACTGCTCACAGCCTCCCCAAACATGGCACTATCTGGTACCCCAGTGTCTTTGGTTAACCTAGTTCCTCAGCCTCCATTTATTATTCTTCAACCTTTAACAAAGGTTTTCTGAATATTTATTATGTACCAAGAAGCCCTGGCCTCAGATCTGGGGATATAATGGAAAGCAAGATAGATATGGCTGCTGTCCTCTGGAAGGCTTCTCCTGCCTGCTTGACATTATCATTTTGAAGTTGCAGAGACCTCAAAGTTATAACCTCGCAGCCCTTATTTCCAAATCCATCCCTCCTTAAGGATTCTGTTTCAGTGTCCGCCACTATCATACCAGAGATCTAGGAGTGTCTGATTTTTCTTTTTCCCTCATCCCCAACATCCAAGCTATTGGCTAGTCCTGTCCATGGTACCTCCAGGATAGAACTCTTCTGGACCACTTTTCTCCATTTCACTGATGTCATTTTACTCCATCAGCTCTTAATGATTGCAATAGCATCCCAATGGCATCTCCCACTTCTTTATTATTCTCTCTAATCCAAGAGTTCTCAAAGTGGGGTCCCCAGACCAGCAGTAGCATCAGCTCCTCAGAACTTGTTAGCGTTGCATATTCTTGGATCTCCCCCAGATATACTGAATCAGAATCTCTGGGAGTGGGGCCCAGCAATCTTGAGTTTTACAAGCACCCCAGGTGATTTTGGGGCAAGCTTATGTTTCAGAACATCTTCAATCCATCCTCTGACCAGAACTCTGGTCCTCTGACTAGGACTTTTTTTTTTTTAATGCATTCTCTTCTTTTTAAAAATTTATTCAAGTATAGTTGATTTACAATGGTGTGTGAGTTTCTGCTATACAGTGAAGTGATTCAATTATATATATACATATATATACATTCTTTTTCATACTCTTTTCCATTATGGTTTCTCACAGGGTACTGAATATAGTTTCCTACTGTGCTATACAGTAGAATGTTGTTTTTCTATACATTCGTTATGTTGTATTGGTTTGCTGATTCCAAACTCCCAGTTCACCCCTCCCCAACCCCACCCACTTGGCAACCACAAGTCTGTTCTCTGTATTTGTGAGTCCGCTTCACAGATAAGTTAATTCGTGTCATATTTTAGATTCCATCTGTAAGTGATATCATATGACATTTGTCTTTCTCTTCCTGATTAATTTCACTTAGTATGATAATCTCTAGGTCCATCCATGTTGCTGCAAATGGCATTACTTCATTCTTTTTAATGGCTGAGTAGTATTCCATTATATATACATATATATTTATTCACTGCATCTTCTTTGTCCATTCATCTGTCAATGAACATTAGATTGTTTTGATGTCACAATTCACTGTTGTGAGCAGTGCTGCTGTGAACACAAGAGTGCACGTATCCTTGAATTACAGCTTTCTTCAGACATGTGCCCTGGAGTGGGATCGCTGGATCACATGGTAGTTCTGTTTTTAGTTTTTTGAGGAGCCTCCATACTGTTCTCCATAATGGCTGCACCAATTTACATTCCCACCAGCAGTGTAGGTGCAGGCAAGCAAGCTAAGGTGCTTCACTTGTGTCCAACTCTTTGCGACCCCATGGACTGTAGCCCGCCAGGCTCCTCTGTCCATGGGATTCTCCAGGCAAGAACACTGCAGTGGGTTGCCATTCCCTCCTCTAGGGAATCTTCCTGACCCAGAGATGGAACCCATGTCTCTTGCGTCTCCTGCATTGGCAGACGGTTCTTTACCACTAGTGCCACAACAGTGTAGGAGGGTTCCCCTTTCTCCACATCCTCTCCAGCATTTATTGTTTGTAGTCTTCTTAATGATGGGCATTCTGACTGGTGCAGAGTGGTACCTCATTGTAGTTTTGATTTGCATTTCTCTATGCAGTCTCTTATTTACTCACATTTTACAGATGAGGGAGCTGAGGCCTGATCTTAGAAGGTAGATTGGATTCTCTAACTTCCAAGCTGAATACCCTTTAGGAACTTCCCACTGCACTTAGAACAAACCCTGCATCATCTGACTCTGGCCTCTCTCCCCAGCCTCCCACGAGCGATGCTTTTCCTTGGATTCACTTGTTTTCAGACATTCTCATCTTTAAGTGCCATGAACACATAACTCCCTTTCCAGCCTCAGGCCTTTGCACATGCCGTTCCCTCTGCCTGGAACGCTCACTCTCACTTTACGTGAATGGCAGTGTCACCTTACCATTCTTCCTCAGCAAAAATGTCACCTCCTTAGAAAGACCTCCCCTGACTATCTTAACAGATTTCCCCGGTGTTATCATTTCAGTTCCTCATTTCATCTCTTCACAGCACAGTTAAAGGCAACTTTATTCATTCTTTTTTTTTTTTTTGTCTCCTCCAATAGGAAGCAGGAGCTGTGTCTTTTCACCACCAAATCCCTAGTACCTAAGCATTTTGTCCTGGAAATATAGCATGGAATGAATGAATGAACATAGTGTATGTTATTTTATTTTTCTGACAACATCTTTAAGATCTCAGCTCAAATGTAACCTTCTCTGCGGGGCCTTCCCTTGTTGCCCTAAAAGTGAAAGTGAAAGTCGCTCAGTTGTGTCTGACTCTTTGCGACCCCATGGACTGTTCAGTCCATGGAATTCTCCAGGCCAGAATACTGGAGTGGGTAGCCTTTCTCTACTCTAGGGGATCTTCCCAACCCAGGGATCGAACCCAGGTCTCCCTCATTGCAGGCGGATCCTTTACCAGCCGAGCTACCAGGGCAGCCTTGTTGCCCTAAGCAGAATGAAACCTTTGTTTTCCCAGCACTCTGGTGGCACCATCATGACACCCAGCTCTTCCCGAGGCGGGGGGGAGGGGAGGCGGTGGGGTGGAAGAGTGTGGCCTCCGACGCACAAAGACCTGGATCCACAAAGCAGCCGGTGTCACATCCTGCCTGCTGCAGTTTCCCCTGAGTTTCCTCACTTGTGAGATGGGGAGTTTCTCATGAAGATGAGATAATGTGCCTGGCATAGGGCAGGTCCCTCTGAAGTGGTAGCTGTTAGGTTTTGTAATGAGTTATTCACATAACTCTCTCGCTCAAGAACCTGGAGGCCCTTGGAGAGCTGGCCTGTGTCTTGTTACCCGTGCTGGTTACGGAGAAAGGATAGTGAGTCCCTCTGCATGCCCTACCCATGCATGTCCAGGGCATGGTTTTGGTGACTAGTTGGCCAGAGGACAGTGAGAAGGGGGTCTCTGTGGGTGAGCCTGGCCTACAAGTCCCAGGGAACGGGAACAGAACTGGTTTGAAAAGCAAGTGGACCTTTTTACTGATGCCCCCGTCCCATGAACGGACAAACAGGTGAGCCAGAGACACAAGAAAAATCATGGGATCGTGGCTCGAGCTGAGTATCCCATTGCCCAGAGACGCCATTGAGTTGTTTAGCAACACTGCTTGGGAAGGACCGGTTGGGGGTTTTTCAACCTGAATCTTCTTCCTTCCTGCAACAGCGTTGGCCTGCTGTTGCATGAGTGGCAGGGACTGCAGGAGACACCAGATTCCTGGGAAGTGCATCGAAGGTCATTGCCTGACCCTCACTTGGTCGTAAGTGAAGTCTGCTCTTCTCTTCTGAGACTCTTGGTGTCAGCAGATGCTGCTGCTGCCTGTCCAGTCCACCCCCTTCCATGGAGCTTCTCGAACTCTCCACCCGCTGCTGACCATCCCCCAGGCCTGTGAGCGGGAGGCCCCCCTCTAAGTGGAACAGTGTCTGCCGTCTTGTACTGAGTTCTGCTCAGGGACTCAGAGGCAGGCCTTTGCCCTCGGCCAGCTTCCTGAGCACTTCTGGGGACAGCGCACATTAGGGGAACCTCTACTTCCAGGCCTTCCTCAGTATAGATCAGTATTTCCCACACTTGACGCATTTGGGTCTCACCCTCATGATTTTTGCTGTAGTATGTTTGCAACTACAGTTGTCCTTTGGTGTCTGTGGGAGGTGGGGGCCAGGACCCCCACAGATACCAAAATCCAAGAATCCTCAAGTCTTTTATTTTGATAAAATGGCACAGTACACTTGGCCCTCTGTATTCACGGGGTCTGCCTATGTGCATTCACCCAGTCCATCCCTGGCTGGTTGAATTCTCAGATGCAGAACATGTGGATGCTGAGGGTCGACTGTCCTTACATTGTTGCCTCACATTTTCCTTTGAACCTACTCACTTTTTCATATCAATAGATTTATTTAAAATGGCAAATTTATACCACTGTCTGCTTTATTTCAACTGCCATGAAACAATTCAAATAATACAAAACAAAACACAATCACTTTAGGCATTTCAGCTCGATCTACCGGAGACTTGAGCTTGAGGCTTCTTTCTCTTTGTTGAAAGACAGAACAGCAAGTTTAGAGATAGTTCAATTGTGACTCTTCCTTGAAAATAATCAGGAAGTCTGAAAGAGAGTTGAGAACAAATGAATTTCTTGATTGAATGGTCTTAAGGCTACGTCTGAGTACCACCTAAACCATAAAGGTATGGTGACTTTCAACATTTCTGAGAGACTGAATTTTAAATGTTCTCACCGCAAAAGAGAATTGTTAATTATGGGATGTGATCAAATTGTTATCTAAAACTCTGGTGATAATCATATAAATGTATGAAATCA
The DNA here is from genome assembly GCA_024291935.2 of Okapia johnstoni. NCBI lineage: Eukaryota > Metazoa > Chordata > Mammalia > Artiodactyla > Giraffidae > Okapia > Okapia johnstoni. The sequence goes on from CM044313.1 coordinate 49,121,697, forward strand.
ACACATTGTATACCTTAAACTTACATAGTCATATGCAAATTTATCTCAAAAAACAACTAATACACAGTGAAGGCACAAAGTGTTTTACTGAGATTCACTCACGTATCTTTTCAATAATCTTATGATGTTGGATTCTGATTAGCCCCCTTTCACAGATTTAGGATGTCAAGGCATCAAGAGGTTAACTTACCCATGTTCATGCAGCTGTTGAGTGATGGAGGTAGAATTTGAACCTAGTTGCCTGGTTCTGAATGCCTTCATCTCAAAGGCTACTTTCAGCAGCCTCTTGGAGGTCCCCACTCATCCTAACACTTTGGGGATGCTGGCCGTGTGAAGGGCTGCAGAGGGTGAGGCCTGACCGCCTCTTCCCTCGGAGTGGTGGGTCTGCCACAGGGAGAGCTAAGTAACCTGTCGGCAGAGCTGCTTCCTCTTAGGGCCTGGAGCTATGGTCGTCACTGTGCCGGTGGCGCTTCTGTGCCTTTAGCTCTGTTCTGTTCCTTGAGTGCCTGTGGGGGACCAGGGACATGGACACGGATGTGTCCCTTGCTCTCCAGGAACTCCCGGTGGTCCAGTGGGGGCTCGAGACTGGACTCAGAAAGACCTGCGTGATGGAGTGCTACTCCAGAGTGGGGCACGACGGGGTGGGCTGGGCTGCGGGCCCCTCGCTCAGGTTGGGAGAGGTCGGTGGGGGTTAGAGAGCGCTTCCTGAAATGAAGGACAGGAGGGAGGTGCAGAGCAGGGGGGAAGCGGGAGAGAGGACGCAGGGCGGGGCAGCTGGCTGTGGGCAGGGCAGCATGCTTCTCAGCTCCCTTGGAAAGCCTGGGCAAGTCTGGGTTCCCCTCCCGCCCTTGCTCAGAGAGCCCTGGGCCGCCCTGCGGGGAAGAACGTGAGCTCCTTTGTCCTTGCTCTTTCCAAGGGATGTGGATTTGCAGCGTTTGCTCAGCAGCCACTGACAACCTCCCGTTTGAAGAGAAAAATGGAAGCTTTGGTTCCCAGCCATTCTGCGAGAGAACCCAAGATCACTGCAGTTTGATTTTTACAGACTCCGTACCACTCTTGCAGCCTGGGACTCTGAGGTGCAAACTTGTTCAGCCCCAGCGAGGTCATTTTTGGGGTGAGTTTGTTTACTTTAAACCCCATACTGCCAGTTGGGTCAGATTTTTACGTGATGATTTTGTGTTCTGCATATAAGGAAGTACTACTGCTCGTTGACCTCTGTGAATATGCCCAAAACATCTTGCTCCGGAATAAACTCGTACTTTGCTAAGGAAATGAAACATACTGGACCACACTCAGAATAGAACGTCCTTGGCCTGGTGATCCCCTGTGAGCCGCTGACGAGAGCCGGAGAGCGGGCACTGCCACGCTCCGTACTTGGAGCTCCTGACCGAGGGCAAGAGCCTTCAGAATAGGAAGCCGAGAGGCTGTGCTGAGGGACAGGCTGTGGAAGCATGCTCAGGCTCCCTGGACTATTTCAAGCGGGGACACATGCTCGTGCAGCATTTGAGAAGTGGCGAGGGAGGGCTAGTTTTGGCCCAGGAGGGGAGGAAAAAGAGTCACAACTCAGACCTTCTACCCAGAGCAGTTTAGGTTGTATCTACATGGAAAATAGAAATTGTTTGAAAATCTGCTCAGGACGCACAGGCAGGCTGACCATCACTAGTGAACTGTGCAGCCCAAGTATCCTTTTTATGTGGAATGTGGAGGTTAGGCTGTCAAGGGAGCTTTCAGGTCACTTTCAGATTTTAAGTCCAAGTAAAGGAGAGGTAGGGGCTTCCCAAGTGGCGCTATTAGTAAAGAACCTGACTGCCAATGGAGGGGACAGAAGAGATGTGAGTTTGATCTCTGGATTGGGAAGATCCCCTGGAGGAGGGCATGGCAACCCACTCCAATATTCTTGCCTGGAGAAACTCATGGACAGAGGAGCCTAGCGGGCTATAGTGCATGGCGTTGCCAAGAGTTGGACATAACTTGCTGAGATTGTTTTGTTCAGTGTATTGAGCCATGTTCTTCAGCTGCAAGCAATGGAAACTCTCTGAAAATTTGTTGGCAGGATGTTGGGGGCACTCATGTTGTAGGAACCATGATGGTGGAAGGATACAAGTGCCACTTGGAGATGCAGAACAATAGGGTTTATTCAGCACCGGTGCGGGCTCAGCAGAGTCACCTCCAGAGGCTGAGTGCCCAGGCTTTGTTCTGGGTATCTTTTATACACTGCAAACTTCCAAGTCTTTAGGGTTTTCCTGCTCAAACAGCTCAGATTCTTCCCCTCCCCGGGAAGCCCAAGTTCCCACCAAGCAAGCAAGATCACAGAAGCAGAAGCGGGGAATGATGAGCAGCAGCTGTTAAAGCAAGATAACAGAAGTGGAAAGCAAAAGGTTGTTACTCTAACTGGGGTCTTTGATCTCACTCCCATCTCAGAGGATTGGAAGAAAAGCTGAATTTCTGCAAAAGAAGGGACCCAGGACAACTCTGGGGACCTGGGTGCTTGCTTAGTTGCTCAGTTGCGTCTGACTTTTTCCAACCTCATGGACTGCAGCCTGCAAGGCTGCTCTGTCCATGGGGATTCTTCAGGCAAGAATACTGGAGTGGGTTGCTATGCCCTCCTCCAGGAGATCTTCCCAACCCAGGCATCAAACCTAGGTCTCCCACATAGCAGGCAGATTCTTTACCGTCTGAGCCACCAGGGAAGCCTGGGGACCTGGGTAACAGGACTTAAATGCTGTCTCTGGAGCTCTACCAACATGTCCATCAAAGCCTAACCTTTTTTGGCCTTGTATCACCCTGTTCTGGGCTTCTGCAATGGCTCATAATGGCTCATCGGATAAAGAATCCACCTACAATGCAGGAGACACAGGAAATGCAGGTTTGATCGCTGGAAGGAAGGAAATGGCAACCTACTCCAGTATTCTTGCCTGGAGAAATCATAGACAGAGGAGCCTGGCAGGCTCCAGTCCATGCAGTTGGAAAGAGTCAGACATGAAAGAGTGCACGAGGGCACACCCTATTTTAGCTTTGAAATTTCTGGGTGACCTTGGTCTAACTGACGGTATCTTGGGTGCAGTACCCACTCGTTGGGCAGTGGAGCACAGGGTGCCTGGATTAACAGGCCCATCAAGACATGCAGTGTGGGGGGTTGGGTAGGGAGAAAAGAACAACTCTCCAAAAGAAAGATGTGTTGTTATCCGAAAAGGGGGCATAAATGCTGGATGGGCTAATGTAACAGATTTCTCTTGCTCAGAGGTAATGAATAAAAAGGTGACACTTCAGACTGTCACATTGCCTATTTGTTGAGGTCATAATGAGCATGAGTATGACTTTTGGCCTTCCTAGCCCATCCTATGGAACATTTGCTTAACTATTCCAATTGGCTGGTGTAGAGACAAGCATTTCTACATGTGGTCTATGACTTGACTGTAGTGCAAGATCCTGGCTATATCAGTCATTTGTCCTATCTGCTATTTGGGTAGACTGGAATGAACAAGATTAAGTGAAGCCGTAAGGACTGGAATGATGATATTGGGGTCTGTCTTTTCAGTTTGGGAGTCATAAATATAACCTTTTTTTTTTTTGGTCAGGGTTCTTTGCACATGTTTCTTGGACCAGCAGGGCAAAGGAACAGGAGAAATACGAGGGAAATTGACAGTGACCCTTAAAAATGTCTTGGTTAATTCTTAACTTAGTTAACTCCCTTACCCTGTTGGGTTAGGTGGGCAAGTTGTATTGTTAAATTTCCACTAAGTAGTATTCTTACTACGCACTGACAGTGGAGAAACAACTCTAAGCAGTATTTTCCAAAGCATATTTTCAGTTAGGTTCAGTTGCTCAGTCGTGTCTGACTCTTTGCAACCCCATGGACTGCAACATGCAGGCTTCCCTGTCCATCACCAACTCCTGGAACTTGCTCAAACTCATGTCCATTGAGTTGGTGATGCCATCCAACTATCTCATCCTCTGTCATTCCCTTCTCCTCCTGCCTTCAATCTTTCCTAGAATCAGGGTCTTTTCCAATGAGTCAGTTCTTTGAATCAGGTGGCCAAAGTATTGGAGTTTTAGCTTCAGCATCAGCCCTTCCAATGAGTATTCAGGACTGATTTCCTTTAGGATGGACTGGTTGGATCTCCTTGCTGTCCAAGAGACTCTCAAGAGTCTTCTCCAACACCACAGTTCAAAAGCATCAATTCTTAGGCACTCAGCTTTTTTTATAGTCCAACTCTCACATCCATACATGACTACTGGAAAAACCATAGCCTTGACTAGATGGACCTTTGTTGGCAAAGTAATGTCTCTGCTTTTTAATATGCTGTCTAGGTTGGTCATAGCTTTTCTTCCAAGGAGCAAGTGTCTTTTAATTTCATGGCTGTAGTCACCATCTGCAGTGATTTTGGAGCCCCCCAAACTAAAGTCTGTCACTGTTTCCATTGTTTCCCCATCTATTTGCCATGAAGTGATGGGACCAGATGCCATGATCTTAGTTTTCTGAATGTTGAGTTTTAAGCCAACTTTTTCAACTCTCCTCTTTCACTTTCATCAAGAGGCTCTTTAGTTCTTTGCTTTCTGCCATAAGGGTGGTGTCATCTGCATATCTAAGGTTATTGATATTTCTCCTGGCAATCTTGATTCCAGTTTGTGCTTCATCCAGCCCAGCATTTCTCATGATGTACTCTGCATATACATTAAATAAGCAGGGTGACAGTATACAGCCTTGGTGTACTCCTTTCTTGATTTGGAACCAGTCTGTTGTTCCATATTGGGTTCTAACTGTTGCTTCTTGACCTGCATACAAATTTATCAGGAGGCAGGTCAGGTGGTCTAGTATTCCCATCTCTTGAAGAATTTTTCCAAGTTTGTTGTGAGCCACACAGTCAAAGGCTTTGGCATAGTCAGTAAAGCAGCTGCTGCTGCTGCTAAGTCGCTTCAGTCATGTCCAACTCTGTGTGACGTCATAGACGGCAGCCTACCAGGTTCCTCTGTCCCTGGGATTCTCCAGGCAAGAATACTGGAGTGGGTTGCCATTTCCGTCTCCAATGCATGCATGCATGCCAAGTCACTTCAGTCGTCTCTGACGCTGTGTGACCCCATTGACAACAGCCCAGCAGGCTCCTCTGTCCACAGGAGTCTCCAGGCAAGAATACTGGAGTGGGTTGCCATTTCCTTCTCCCAGTAAAGCAGAAGTAGATGTTTTTATGGAATTCTCTTGCTTTTTTGATGATCCAGCAGATGTTGGCAATTTGATCTCTGGTTCCTCTGGCTTTTCTAAATCCAACTTGAACTTCTGGAAGTTCACGGGTCATGTTGTTGAAGCCTGGCTTGGAGAATTTTGAGCATTACTTTACTAGCGTGTGAGATGAGTGCAATTGTGCAGTAGTTTGAACATTCTTTGGCATTGCCCTTCTTTGGGATTGGAATGAAAACTGACTTTTTTCAGTCCTGTGGCCACTTCTGAGTTTTCCAAATTTGCTGGCATATTGAGTGCAGCACCGTCTTTTAGGATTTGAGATAGCTCAACTGGAATTCCATCACCTCCACTAGCTTTGTTTGTAGTGATGCTTCCTAAGGCCCATTTGACTTTGCATTCCAGGATGTCTGGCTCAAGGTAAGTGATCACACCATTGTGGTTATCTGGGTCATGAAGATCTTTTTTGTATAGCTCTTCTGTGTATTCTTGCCAGCTCTTCTTAATATCTTCTGCTTCTGTTAGGTCCTTACAATTTCTGTCCTTTATTGTGCCCATCTTTGCATGAAATGTTACCTTGGTATCTCCAATTTTCTTGAAGAGATCTCTAGTCTTTCCCATTCTATTGTTTTTCTCTGTTTTTTTGCATTGATCACTGAGGAAGCCTTTCTCATCTCTCCTTGCCATTCTTTGGAACTCTGCATTCAGATGGGTATATCTTTCCTTTTCTCCTTTGCCTTTAGCCTCTCTTCTTTTTTCAGCTATTTGTAAGCCCTCTTCAGACAACCATTTTGCCTTTTTGCATTTCTTTTTCTTGGGGATGGTCTTGATCACTGCCTCCTGTGCAATGTAATGAACATCCATCCATAGTTCTTCAGGCACTCTGTCTATCAGATCTAATCCCTTGAATCTCTTTGTCATTTCCACTGTATAATCATAAGGGATTTGATCTAGGTCATACCTGAATGGTCTAGTGGTTTTCCCTACTTTCTTCAATTTAAGTCTGAATTTTGCAATAAGGAGTTCATGATCTGAGCCACAGTCAGCTCCAGCTCAGCTGACTGAGGTGAGCCACAGTCAGAATATTTTATGGGATCTAAACACTGAGATCCTTTAAAAAAGGCGGAGGGGTGTGTGTGCTCAAATAAGCTTGTAATGTAATGCAAATTACACTGTTGAATATTCATGGAACACATTAGCTTATAAAAGGAGCTGATAAGTCCTGCAGTAAATAGCCCATTTAGTTTTATCTAATTTGGCATCTCTTCAACATTTTTGACCACAGAACATTTAAAAATAATACTTGTTACTGAATAACACCTCTGGTTTGGGGGAATGTTCACTGCTCTTTCACGTCCATTGCTCTGGAACATATGAGGTCGTTGGTCATGTCTTCATCTTCTTGACACTTACAGGTTTCTACACAGTGACTTCAGAAGTCGTGTTTCCTTACATTTGATAATTGTAAACCTGAGGCCTCAGCATACTTCCATGTTGCTCCAGATTTACCGTGCTAGGGTTTATTTACCCTGCCACCAAGTGTTTGTCAGGTGCCAATGTACAGAGTGTTCTGTGAGGCCCATGTGGGAGTGGAGAACGAATAAGGGGATGGATCCTTCTTTAAAGAGCCACTGGGCTCACAGGGGAAGAGGACAAGCAAGCAGATCACCAAGAAAGGTAGAAGAAGGAACAGGGAACAGATGCTCACTGCCAGCCCCAGGATGGGCTTGGCGTTCTACCTGCATGCTGTCTAAGGACACGTGCATTATGTGCATTGTACATAGAGCCCAGTCACTCTGCTCTAGAAGCATTCTTTCCTCTTGTACAGGCGAGGGAACTGAGGTTCCTGGAGGTCTGTCTCTTGCTTAACATTGCACTGTTGGTGAGTGATGGAGGGAAGGGTCCAAACTAGTTCTGTTTGATTCTGAAGTCTTTCCAAACACTCTATGCCTCTGCCATTTCCTGACCAGATTTCTCAAACCCCAAAGCTGGAGGTTTTCTGAGACTGTCATATGTGAGAGTGGGCTCAAATATTTAAATGAGACCTGTCTCGGAAAACTTGAGCCGTGATCCTTGTCACCAGTGGGAATTGAGAGCAAGGCAACTTTAGCCTTTAAAAAAAAGTTATTTCTAATTGCATAAGCAACTCATAAATGACAGTGAAAATCACTCAGTTGTGTCTGACTGTGCAACCCCATGGACTATACAGTCCATGGAATTCTCCAGGCCAGAATACTGGAGTGGGTAGCCTTTCCCTTCTCCAGGGGATCTTCCTGACTCAGGAATCGAACCGGGGTCTCCTGCATTGCAGGCAGATTCTTTACCAGCTGAGCCACAGGGAAGCCCAAGAATATTGGAGTGGGTAGACTATCCCTTCTCCAGGTGATCATTCTGATCCAGAATTCAAACTGGGGTCTCCTGCACTGGAGGCAGATTCTTTACCAACTGAGCTATCAGGGAAGCCCACTGCATAAACAAATTCTTTTAAAAAATAAAGATACTGAAGATGAGCTATTCTTTATTTTATTGATTGACTTATTTGGCCGTGCCCTGTCTTCATTGATCTTTAGTGTGGCCTGTGGGATCTCGTTCCCTGACTAGGGATCGAAACCTGGGCCCTCTGCTTTGGGAGTGCAGAGTCTTAGCCCCTGCACCTACCAGGGAGGTCCCCAGATGAGCTGTTCTATAAGAGCTATACTGGTCTCCTGGTTTCTTCCCCAAAGGTAAACTACATAATCAGTTTGGTAGGTATTTCTCCAGACCTTTCTTCATGAATTACTTACGTACAAATGGATATAATACGGGAACTTATCACACTGAGTGAGTTATCTTGCAAATTTTCTTTTTTCACTCAGTAGTATATTTGGAGCTCTATGCTAGTATGTATAGCTACATCATTTTTTTCCGACTTTTTAGCCTGAAGCAACAACTTCGTTTTAAACACAAAAGTTATAAGAATAATAGTTCAAAGAATCTTCAGATAACCTTTCTCCAGATTTAATATTTGTTATATATGTGTGTATATACATGTATGTATATACACACATTATATATATAATGTAATCTTTGTTGTTGTTGTTGTTCAGTAGCTATGTCGTGTCCGACTCTTTGCAACCACATGGACTGCAGCACACCAGGCTTCCCTGTCCTTCAGTGCCTCCTGGAGATTGCTCAAACTCATGTCCATTGAAATGTAATCTTATTATACAGATAAAATGTAATTTTCTTTTCTGAATCATTTGAAAGTAAGTAGTGTACATCATGTCCCCGCTCCCCTAAATTCTTCAACGCATAGAAGTAAAGATATTCTCTTAAATAGGCGTAGCAGTTATCAGCTCCTCTAAATATGGTATTGACTTGCTAATTTGATCTAGTCTACCATCTATATTCCATTTTTGTCAATTAATTGATTAACGTCCTTTGTGGGATTTTCCCCTCCAATCTAGGATCAAATATTGCCTTTAGTTGTCATGTCTTTTTTGTTCTTCTATTAATATGGACCATTTTTTTTACAGTCTTTCTTTGTACTTTATGATATTGACACTTCTAAAAAATATTTATTTATTTGGCTGCATCAGGTCTTAGTTTCATCCTGTGGGATCTAGTTCCCTGGCTCGGGATGGAACCCAGGCCCCCTGCATTGGGAGCATGGAGTCTTAACTGCTGGACCGCCAGGGAAGTCCGAATATGGACACTTATGAAGAATACAGTCACTTTTTATAAAATGAACTGTTTCTTATTTGGGGTTTTCCATTGTTTTCTCATGATTAGGTTGATGATTAGGTTCAAGTTAGGCATTTTCGGCCAGGAAGTACAGGTGACAGGGGACTACGTATGCACAATCACAGTGTTCATCTGCCCCTTGTTGGTGATGCTAACTTTGATCACCTGGACAAGATGTGGTCTGAGTTGTCCACTGTAAAGCTATTGTTCTTTCCCCTTGCAACTAATATGTAGTCTTTTGAAGGCACTTAAGACCATGCACATAGCCTGCTCCTTGTCAACATTTCCTCCCAGATTTAGCATCCTTTGATGATTCTTATCTGAGCCAATCTCTGTTGAGATGGTTGCAAAATGATAATTTGCTAGCTGTAATGACCCTTCCCCATATACCAGGGGACTTCTCATTCTGTGATAAGCTAGGACCCTCCCTTCTCCCTGTCTTTTTGTTTATTTATCTGTTTATTATCGACTCATAGGTTTGGCCATGTTTGGCCAGTAGAAGCCTCTTCCTGTGTCTCTGTGACACGCATCTTTTTTTGGAATATTTCATTACTTTTTGGCATTACAAAATGTTCCAGGCTCGTCTTGTACCTACCCTGTCCCTCCCTGGAATCATTTCAGCAAGGACCTCTGGCTTCTTTTAGTAGGAATGGTATCATGGAGCAAGATCTGCTTGCTGGCATGTTCATCGCTTCTCGAGCTCCTTGCTTCTCTCTAGTATAGTCTTTTTAACTGCTACCTGCTGGCTTATAGAGTGGCTGCACCATAGTGTCCTGCTTGCTCTGGTGATGCATGTTGAGATTGCTTCCAGTGTGTCCCTGTTTCTCTCAGAAACCATTCTTTTGCGTGCTTTTGGCTGGTATATGGAAGTAGTCTTTCTCCAAAGGTGGGTGATGGGACGTGAAAGTGCTTGTTCATAAGGTGTGCATGTTTAAAATGTTACTAGATCTTTCCAATTGATTCTCCATAGAGGCTCCGCCAGCTTAGAGCCCAACCAACAGGATACGAGAATCTTTCTTTTTCCACACTGTTTCAGATGCTTGGTATTATTAAACATTTTGTTTCTACATAATCCGAGGGGTGGTAAATGTTGCATTACTGTCTTAATGTTCATTTTCGTGACTGTGAAGAGGAACATCTTTTTACGTGTTTATTGGCTGATGGGTCATCTGTGTTTGCACTGGAGGAAGCAGAGAAAGCCTCATGAGGGCTATAATAGTTGTGCCAGACCTCACTGGATAGGAAGACGTTTAGTAGGCAGGCAAGACAGGGAGGCTGTTTCAGACAGAGCAAACCACAGGGCAGTGCGGGCCAAATGGCCGCAGACTTTGGATCCCCCACTTTCCTGGGGGTGGGGCCCGCTATTTAATCCCAGCGCCGCCTCTTTCACAGTCATCTCCATGACAAGCTTTGCAAAGAGCCTCCAGAGATTGGCAGGTGACTCCCTGGCCTTCTATTTTAAGACCACGTTAGCATTCACACACACCTTCCTTGTCTGAGTGAAATTTAACTGGGGCTGAGGTAGCCAGTGTTTTTCTTAAGGCAGTAAAACTAGCTCGTGCTCACCAAATTTGGATCAGTAGAGGGTGCAGCCAACAAAGGAAAGAATATAGGGAAATGATCTGCCCTGGGATACAGACTGATGGGTCAAATGTATTAAGCAAACAAACCTCTGTCTGGAAACAACAGATAGGAGCCTAGTGCAATGTTGGGTATAGTGATCAGGACCAAAAGAGAGGCCAGCTTTTCATTGTGGCTCAGTGGTCAGAGGCTTAGAGGAAAAGCAAAATAGTGTTTAAGGAATAATGATGTCTGGATTTCCCTGGTGGCTCAGTGGTAAGGAATCCACCTGCCAATGCGGGAGACTCGGGTATGATTCCTGGTCCGGGAGGATCCCACATGCCGTGGAGCGGCTTGCAACTATTGAGCCTGTGCTCTGGACCCCGGGAACCGCAGCTACTGAAGCCCGAGCGCCCTAGAGCCCATGCTCCACAACAAGAGAAGCTACTGCAGTGAGAAACCACACACAGCAAGGAACAGTAACCCCCATTTGCCACAAGTAGAGAAAGACTGTGCAGCAGTGAAGACCCCGCACAGACAAAAATATATAAATAGAAAGAAATAACAATGTCTTATGGCAGGGGTCATTCTGTACTGTATACATATATCAGATCAATATGTTGTATACCTTAAACTAATGCGATGTTAGATGTCAGCTGTATCTCAGTGAGACTGGACCCAAAGAAATTTTGAAAAAAGAAAGAACAAGGAAGATGGTTACAGGGTTTGGATGACATTCTGCCAAGAGATGGGTGCAGGGTCATCTAATAAGGTATAGGAGAGGCCTTCTTTCATAGCAAAAGGGGGTTTTGTGGGAGGAAAGAGAAAGAAGAAGGGGCTTCGTCTGGAACATGAGGAGTTTGGGTCAAAGGTTTGGAACTGATGGGGGCGAGCATAATTGTTGATGTGATTTCTTAGAAAAGTTTCTGAAATGTCCTCTTTGTCTTCGACTTAAAGGCACAGATTTTTTTCTGCTGCAATCATTTGACATGACCTGTGAAATCTCCCCAGGCCCGGATTCTCTGTCAAGTCAGGGCCTCGGTGGATGACTGCAGTGCAGCCACTGTTGGCAGGTGCTGGTTTAAGGCTCACATAGCCACGTGCTTTCTCTGTTCCAGGAGAGAAGCCAAACCAGCAGGACCCAGACTTCTCGGGTTGAATGGCTTTCGGGGCTGCACATGTACTTGTGAAAGTAGAAAAGTGGTTTTTTTTTCTTCTAATGAGTATCTCAACTGACTTATAACAGTATCATGAGTTAGGTATTATTGTCCTTATTTTCTCTCTCTCTCTTTTTTTTTTTTTCCATGCTGCTTGGCTTGTGGGATCTTAGGTCTCCAATTAAGAATTGAACTCAGGCACTCTGCAGTGAATGCATGGAGTCCTAACCACAGGACTGCCAGGGAAATCCTTAGCATGATCAATTTTATACTCACAGAAAAGTGAAGGTAGGTCAAATACGATGAACACTCCTGTACTTACTGCCTAGATTCAACACTTTTGTCTCTTTCCTTTGTCTCAATATATGCTTCTGTATGTGTATATGGTATCTATACATATGTCTATGTATTTTTTCCTTTAGACTGAGTCGTTTTCAAGCAAGTAGCAAACATCATTGCACTTCACCTAGTCAGGAAACAGAAACCACAACTGCTATTTGAGTGGAGAGAATTTACTCCAATGACTTAACTGTGCTATGTGTGCTAAGTCGTGTCAGTTGTGTCCGACTCTTTGCAACCCTATGGACTGTAGGCTTCTCTGTCCATGGGATTCTCCAGGCAAGGGTACTGGAGTGGGTTGCCATTTCCTCCTCCAGGGGATCTTCCCCACCCAGGGATTGAACCTGGGTCTCTTATGTCTCCTGCATTGGCAGGCAGGTTCTTTAGCGCCAGTGCCACCTGGGAAGCCCATACTAAATATGTTATTAACTGGGTAACCAGAAAAAGAACATGAGGACTCCTGGAAATTATGGAGGAGGCAGTTTCAGGAAGCAGGTACTGTCCTTTAGGCTGGTGGCATAAGGGACAAAGATTAGGGTTATTAAACCAGATTTCTGCAAGAGGGTTCCTTGTTGCTGAGACTCTCCTGTCTGAAGTCAAGGGTCTTCTAGTGCTGGTCTCTTGAGTTATGGCCCTGGGACCCAGACCTCTCAGGGGGGGCTGGTTAAAAGGTGCTGGTGTCTCTATGGGGCTGGATTTCATGGCTACTGTAGGAAGGAAGTCCTGCTACTGAGATGAAGAAGCAGTGCTGAGGGGACAGTACCAGAACGGGAAGTAGATGGGAAGAAGCAAGTCCCTTACTCGTCCAGCCTTGCAGGCTCTCTCTCTAGCGTCCCCTTTTGGCAGATCCTTTCATGTGGTTTGCAGTGTCCGAAACCCAGCATCACAAGACCAAGAGGGTGAGTTTGGAGCCAAGAGACAATATTTTTAATAACTGGCACAAACCTTAAATATTCTATCATTCATCTCCTAAATTAAGAAGTTTCTCCTGCATGTATACAATATCATTGTCGTGCCTAAGAAACATCATTATTATCATTAATATGTAGTCATTTAACAGTAATAATATAATTTAATATCCAATCCATGTTATTCCCCCAAATGTGTTTTATGGCTGGGATTTTAATTCTCTAGGGATTAGAATCCAATCAGCGTTCCTGCATTGCATTTGCTTGATATATCTCTTTAGTTTCATTCTAGAACATCTGCTGTTTCCCTTCTTTTTAAATAACCATGACAAGATAGGCCAACTGAGTTGTACAAATCGTCCCACATTCTGAATGTCTGAGTGTTACTTCATGGCATTGTTTTACCTGTTCCTCTCTCCCCAGAAGTTCCTGTTTTCTAGAATTGAAGTGTAAAGACTTGATTAGATTCATTCATTTTTGTCAAGAATACATAGGGGGTGATGTGCATTTCAGGGCAATGTGAATTTTAGCATATGAATTTTCTTAAGACATTGTCTCATCTTAAATGTCTCATCTTAAGACATTTATTAACTTTGGACATACTTTTGTACCCTTGGGAACCAAAGCTGAACAATTCTCATGAAAGGGGGGGAAGGGCAACCATTTTCACCGTAACAGGAGCTGCCTGTTAGTTCTGGTAGAACTTGCCCTTGTCCTCCTCGTGCACTGAGCCCTCCCCAGTCACCCTCTCGTGTCATCTGGAGATGTCCTGTACTGTGTCCTGGAACATCTACTCACTGAGACTCAAGCATCCTGTTTTGCAATCTTCTGGGTCCCGCCACGAGCCCTGCAGGGTAGAGTGCAGGGCACCGGTGCTTCCCTGGACACACCAGGCATGGCTCTCTGCCGCCTCTGAATGCTCTGCTGCAGAGCCAGTTTGCCGAGAATTGACTCTGAAAAAGGAGTTTTCTCTTCTTTAATTGTCTGCAGTTGTCCTCTTTGTGAGTTCTTCCAGGGGCTGCCTTGTAAACCTTGTGCTGTGTCGTGCCCTCACCCCTCGATGATCATGTCCTTCTCGCGTAACACTCTGGTCTGTCTCAGCATCCTGATGCTCTCGCAGCTTTGCTGTTCAGCACCTGTGGTCTTGGCCATCCTGATCTTCCTTTGGTATCACTGAGCAGAGCCACCTACTTTGGATCCTCTTTCTGGGTTTTATTTTCATCCAATCTATTTCGTTTTCCCATATGCATGAGTGAAGGGTCAGGCATGCTTGTTCAGAGCCAAGTTAAAAGATAAGAGTTCTAGGTTTAGTTCCTGAAGTTGGATGCCTACAGGGCTCCAGATAGAGTGAAGTTTTGAGGAAGATCAGATGTAAGGAAACCAGCAGCTCAGGTTCAAGAAGAAATGACCCCTGGTGTCTGCAAGTTTGGGATTCTAGTGAACTGGAGAGCTCTTGAACAAAAAATAACCACATATTCCTTGTAGCTCATCTCCTGTCAGGAGGTAAAAATCTATTTCCCTGATTCTTGAATCTGGTTGATCTTGGTCTTGCTTTAACCAACTGGACGTTAATACAAGGCATGTAGGCAGATGCTGGAAAAATGCTTGCCTATTGAGACTTGACCTCTTTTGCTGATGGAGAAGCACTGAGCTAGCCTACTTGACAGGCTGTGTGGAGGACAGTTGAACACCTGTCAGCCTCTGGTTGCAGCCATGGATGCAAGTCTAGGGGAGACCAACTGAAGAAACATGAGCTGGGCCTAGGTCAAACTGCTGACATCCAGAGTGGTAGCTAATAAATGATTGTTTTAAGCCACTAAGCTTTGGGGTGGTTTCTTATGGAGCAAAGGCTAACTGGTACATGTGCCCTTTGATGGGGGCAGCTGCTACTCAGCTCCAGCCTAGAGCTGCCAGGCTAGAGTATGGTACCACTATTTTGGGCTTACCTGGTGGCTCAGATGGTAAAGAATCAGCCTGCAATGCAGGAGACCTGGGTTTGATCCCTGGGTAGGGAAAATCCCCTGGAGAAGGGAATGGTTACCCACTCCAGTATTCTTGCCTGGAGAATTCCATGGACAGAGAAGCCTGGCGGGCTACAAAGAGTTGGACACGACTGAGCGAGTAATATTTTTTTTAAACATCACCATACCTTCCAGTTTTTTTTTCAGAGAAGAGAAAAATTCAAGATAATTTTTATATGAAATAGTCCAACTTTTAAATGATAGCACTAATTTAAAAATGTTCTAGAGGGGAGGGAGATGCAAGAGGGAGGAGATATATGTATGCTGCTGCTGCTAAGTCGCTTCAGTCGTGTCCGACTCTGTGCGACCCCATACATGGCAGCCCACCAGGCTCCCCCGTCCCTGGGATTCTCTAGGCAAGAATACCGGAGTGGGTTGCCATTTCCTTCTCTAGTGCATGAAAGGGAAAAGTGAAAGTGAAGTCGCTCAGTCGTGTCCGACTCTTCGCAACCCCATGGACTGCAGCCTACCAGGCTCCTCCATCCATGGGATTTTCCAGGCAAGAATACTGGATATATGTATACATATAGCTGATTCACTTCATTGTACAGCAGAAACTAATACAACATTGTCAAGTGATTATGCCCCAAATTATACTCCAATAAAAATGTTCTAGAGACTCTCCTAAACATCTGGGGTCCAGGCTTACTGCCCTGGGGCCATCCTCCTCCTTGCTAGTGGCTCCATTGCTTGCCTCATCACTGTCCCTGATCTAGGGCAATCGGACTCAGGAAGAGGCCACATGAGCGGGACCCCTGGAACCAAAGGCTTCCTCTTGGCCTGCCTTGGAGCACTGAGTCTATTAGGGATATTTATGGAAGGACAAGGGTACCTCTAAAAAAAAAAACCCGAGGAAGAGATTTTTTCTGCTCCTTCTTCAAGACTCTGAACAAAACACCCCCCCCCCCCCGAACTTCCCCACCGTGTAGCTCACTCCTGGACTAGGGAAACTCATGAATGCAGTCCTTTCAACATTTCTTCTCTCATTTGTCTCCCTCACTAGACCGGGGCAGCTTCTGTGGGGGCCAGATCCGGGGGACTTACCTACCTTTCTGTCCCAGACCAATGTGTCACGTCAAAGGAACAGGTGATCCTGGCGAATGCCTGGAATGTTCGTTTGTGCCTGTGCTCTGTGTGGGACAGGCTCCATCTTGTCCTAGCCCCAGTTACCTTTCCTCGACACTCTTGTATCAGAGTGAGTCACAGAGCACAAATGTTCGTCCAGCTAAGGAATTCTAAATGGACTTTTCTTATATTTTGGTCAATGGATAGGAAATCAGCAAACAAACTGAAAGCAGCCCCCTACAGCAAACACCGAGATCCTGCCTGTAAGCTGCAAAGATGGGGCATCAAGCTGACTCCGCCAAGAGAGTGATTTGCCTCGTCGGAGCCTCAGAACTGCTGGGGCCACAGGGCAGCGTGACGGGGGCGGGTTTACCTCCAGTCGGGCCTGTGAGGTCTATGGGACCTGTGCTCTCCAGGCTGGGCCAAACATCTGGCTGATGAGGGAAGAATAAGGCCGCCCAGGGTCTGATTCCATGACTCCTTGTATTCCCGTTGAGAGTGTGAGCTTACGGACACACTTTCCGTTATTTATTCACGTTTGACTTCTCACAATCTGAGACTTGGCGTGGATGGGGTAGGCCAGAAAACTGAGTGCAGGCCATCGGAGACCCTGGGGCAGGCGCGGGGAGGAGTCCCTGTGCCCCGTGGGCCTCCGCTCCTTCCCAGGCTGGCTGGCTGGCTGAACCCAGCTGGAGGAGGCCGCGGGAGGCGCGCAGCTATCTCTCTCCACTAGGGGGTGGGGCAGTTTGGAGTCCAGCGCCGAGGCTGCCGACTAGCGACTCACCCGGCAAGGCAACCAGGAGGCTCCGAGAGCTTGAGCCCCAGGGATCCGATGCAGGACAGGCCTTCTGATGGGCTGCCTGTTGGAGGCAGGTCTGGGTTCCCGGTGAAAGATGAACCGCTGGGTCTGGTGCAGTGTGGCTCAGATGGGCCAGTGAGGGCAGCCCCTCTGGGCTGCGACCCCTGCAGTTCTGACCTGCAGACCCTTCCCCAGGCTCTTCTCCATCAGTGACGGCTCTCTCCTTAGTCACAGGCCAGTCGTCAAAGGTAACTGGGCCCTGGTGGAGGACACGGGGGTGGGCCTCCTCTTTTTTCACATGGCAGTGTGGGGCTTCAGGCTTCCCCAGGGCAGGGGGAGTCAGGGCTCCTGGAAGCCTGCTGCAGCTTGGAATATTTCCTTAATTTCCTGCTTGAAAGTGAAGTGAAGGGGAGGGGAAAATGGAACAGAAAGGGGAGTTTTAGAATGAAAGAAAGGAGCTGAAGAAAGAGGGCACAGGGGCATCGAAGAAATAGTCCCTGAGTTAATTTCACGCTCCCTTCTACCCGAGCTCCTTCACACTGAAAGGGTGAGCTCCGTAAGCTCACACTCTCAACGGGAATACAAGGAGTCATGGAATCAGACGCTGGGCGGCCTTATTCTTCCCTCATCAGCCAGATGTTTGGCCCAGCCTGGAGAGCACAGGTCCCATAAACCCCAGGCCCGACTGGAGGTAAACCCGCCCCCGTCACGCTGCCCTGTGGCCCCAACAGCTCCGGCTGAAACTCACGACTGAGTTAGTTGCTCAGTCGTGCCTGCCTGACTCTTTTCAACCCCAAGGACTGCAGCTCGCCAGGCTCCTCTGTCTATGGACTTCTCCAGGGAAGAATACTGGACTGGGTAACCATTCCCTTCTCCAGGGGATCTTCCCAACCTAGGGATCAAACCTGAGTCTCATGTATTGGAGGCAGATTCTTTACTGTCGGTGTGGCTGCCATGGTCTTTTTCAGAGAGAAGACGTACATTAAGAAAAGGATACTGTATGTGTTCTTTGGAGAAATGTTCCTTTAGATCTTCTGCCCACTTTTGATTGTTTTTTTCTGTGATAGGAATGAATTTATGTATGTATATGTATAACTGAATCACTTTGCTGTACACCTGAAACTAACCCAACACTGTAAATCAACTAATATTCCAATAAAATTTAAAATAAAGTAATATTAGGGAAAAAAGAAAAAGGGTTATTGTAATAGACTTAACCTGTCACACTCCTCTCCCACCAAAGCCCTTGACCTTGAAGCAGAGTGGAAAGAAAGGACAGGGACTGTGGTGGAGAGAGAAAGAAGTATTAGGAGGTCTGGAGCCAGAGGAGAAGAGTTGAGGCCTCTTGGTAGATTTCTGGGGAGGGCAAAATGGAATAGAAAGGGGAGTTTCAGAATGAAAGAAGGGAGCTGAAGAAAGAGGGCACAGGGACATCGAAGAAATAGTCCCTGAGTTAATTTCATGCTCCCTTCTACCCGAGCTCCTTGACTTCTGAGCTAAATTTTTAGCTTCTCACCCTTTCCACTTACTGAGGGATTGACAGAAAGATGAAATGCAAACTCAAGCTCCTGAACTGTCCAAGTCTGGATTTTCTTCTTGGCCATTGGAGGTAGCTATACTCACTTTACTCACGGAAGGAACCAAACACAGTCTCTGTAAGGAAATACTCTCTCTCTGTGTGTTTTTTCTTTGTTTGTTTTTGGTCGTGCTGCACAGCATGCAAGATCTTAGTTCCCTGACCAAGGATCAAACTTGAGCCCCTGCAGTGGAAATGCAAAGTCTTAACCACTGGACTGCCAGGGAAGTCCCAATACTAGCCTATTGATACCATAAGAGATTAGAGTATATTCCTTTACCCCTTATATGGGGTAGCACATAAATAGTAAAACTGCTACAGTTGCTGGTAGGTGAGGGTTCTGGTGAGAATGCAGCCAGGAAGATGCTGGTCTCAGCCTGTGCGTCCCCTTTCAGTTGTGTCAGATGTTGCCATCAGCTGCAAGTAGGGAAGAGGGGCCAGATTGGCTTCTGAGATTTTCAGAGAGGTAGCCTAACTATTTTTATTTGGAGGGCAGGTAGGCTACATGTAGATCCAGGCCCTAAGTACTCAAGAATATTTTTTTAAAGCTAAAATAGACAAGCAGTGTACAAACAGCACTTTCAGTGATTTACACCCAAACAAATAATTTCAGAAAACCACAATCTACCAAAAGTATAAAAAGTAAACCACGTAAAAATGCAAAATGTTTCTCCATGGAGCAAACAGGATGTTTGTTTTCCTATGTGCAGACAGGCCTTTCCCATCCTGTGGCCCAGATGCTCTTCCCTGCTCGGTCTTCATGGAGTGAAAGGAGGGTCAAAACATCTATGAATCCACCCCTTCTGTGTCTAGGACACCTTGTAGCAAGCACATAGAAAATGGTAGGACAACCTCTGTAGATAAGGATGCCAGGGTGAAGAGGAACAGGGTGAGACAGTAAGAACACGTCTGAGATAGACTTGGCAAAGACATTTGAGCTTTGAAGTTCTACACAGTTTCTGAAGGTGGGCTACAGGTTTGGCTCTGAGCTTTGTGGTGGCCAAAGCAAAGAGGGGAATAAGGGCCACAAGACGACTCGTGCTGTCCATCATCAGCCCACGTCGGCTTGCTTAGGAGAAGCACGGTACTTGCTGGAGCTGAGGCTAGGCTGGTTTCTACCGTAGGTTTTCACGGAGGAAACATGGTGGGATGAAATTGAAGCCTTCCTTACCCCAGCGCTGCTGTGCATGGAGCAGTGAGTTCACGCTGATGTCTGGCAGAAAACAACAAAATTCTGTAAAGCAATTATTCTTAATTATGGAAATAACTTTATCTGCAGTAAAGATTAAGAAAAAAAAAAAAACCCCTCCATTGAGGCAGTTGCCATGTAAGCAAGGCCCATCCTGTAAAAACGATTATCCAAGAACCCCAAACACTCTGGCCCAAACTGTCAGCTTTCTTATGGTCAGAGTTTACCCCAAAGTAAGTAGAATTTAGAAAATGTGGAGCTGTCGCTTGCAAGTTGTGTCCAGTGGGATAATAATATTGTTTTGTTGTTGTTTAGTTGCTAAGTTGTGTCCCACTCTTTTGCCACCCCATGGACTATATAGCCCACCAGGCTCCTCTGTCCATGATAATAATATGCAGGATGTGAAAAAAAGGTGAAACCAAGATAAACGGGCTGTGTTTGTAAACCACAAACCCTCTTGGAACCTTTCATGTGCTGCTCTGCGTGTACCCCTATGGTTTGTAGTCTCTCCCAAACCTATGTTCCAGCTTAACTCCATGTTGTCTGTAGGATCTTGGGGGTCTGGTGGAGGGGGAGGACTGAAAGGACCAAAGACCCCAAAGCCCCAAAGCTGGGGCTGTATAGTTCTGTTCCCAACTGCACCTTGGCCTCAAACACACTTTTGAAAGAGACACTTGTGGAGTGTCACCTTTGATGGTGCTCTTCTGAAGCAGTGTTTCCTGGATTGGCTATAATGTTCCTAGAGAATATAAATTAATAATATAAAGGAGTTTATAATTGCTTTAACAGTAAATATGCAGTGAGGCTCCACCTAAAATGATGTTGCATCTGTCCAGTGATGAGCCTGCCTATCACTACAGGGAATCCAACTCGCCCTGGAGATGTAGACTGTACATCATCTGTGCATCTGGAGTGTCATCCCTGAGGTGTGATGAGAATTGGGCAAAGAAAAGTCAGTGGTTATTCTGTGGCCTGGCTCTCAACCACCACCATAGTCCTCTATTGATGTGCCAGTGAAGGGCTGATCCTTTCACTTGGGCCCTCCACCAAGCACAGGGTGGGGTTTGGAGAGAGGTTCAAGGACCCTTTTGAATATGAGCTGGAAGAAAGTGAACATTATTCCTAATTTCTGAAACTTACCAGTAGGTCCACTTCTCTTTTCTGCTTTGTTTATGTACTTTTTGGTCTTCTCGAGGGGAGGTTTCCAGATGGGATCCTTCAGGTTGTATGAGAGTGGATCAGGTTCATAGCCTATCAGATCATCAGCAATTCCCCCAGTTCTGTGGCCAAATGTTTGGAAATGTTTGCTTTCCGAAGGCAGCCATTCATTTATCTCTTTCTACAGCAAACATATATTCAATGCTGGCCATATGCAAAACAAGAGGGAACAGACACACATAAATATATACAAAAGTCATCTGAAAGTTACATAAATCTCTGTATAAATAGCATAAGCCAGATTTCCAGCTGAAAATGGCGAGTATCATGGGTTGGACAAAGAACATGTATACAACAAACTTTATTCTTTTAGTAAAATGGTTTTTAAACAGTTTACAATCAATGATTGTTGCTTACCAAAACAAGTCTGATTACTAAATATGGGCATCACAGTTTGGGACAGAGGGGTGGATGAAGTTTTAAGTTTTTCATTTGAATGTCCTCCCTCGGCTCTGATCATAAGGTCTTTCTCTGTCTTCTTCCTTAATACCATTACTCAGGACCGAGACCTTTAATATACTAGCATTATCCCATTCTGCAGACATTAACTAGCGATAGTGTCTTAACATCTTCATGTTGGAGAAACTTTCATCTGATCTCCTCCAAAGGCCTTCTGAAACCCACCTTAAGTACAAGAACTTCCCGTTGGGAAGTTTTCTCTTTAGCTTTCTGCCAAGCAGGGCTCTAAAAAGAAAACAAAACACCTCTTTCTCCGAGAATTATGGTTAAGAGAGGTCCTGCTGCAGATCATTTCCAAGTGAGGTGATGTACTGTGTTCATCATCCATCTGAACAGTCTGTGGTTTGGTTGATAGGAAATGCACAAACAGTGGAAGAAAATGCCCAGGGTGGTTAAAAGCCAGTGAAGAGAGATTTCTTTTACAGGCCCATTATTCATAAAAAATTGATACGTTAGACATGAAATTCTTTCTACATGTTAGGTCAAAGATCAAAAGGAGCTGTTATCTGAATTCGGAGAGAGATCAATGACATGATAATAGGGGAGGTTGCCATTCTGGAATGTGGATGGTCTTCATTAGATTACAATAAAAATTCATATATAAATGAAAACAGTGTGTTTCTGACTTGCCCCAAAGACTTGAATGAACCAAGGGAACCTTCTTTCCAGCACATGGATGTATCTACAAGGAGTATTCATGAATTTGTCAATTGTACTTTCTGGGAGTTAGCACCTGTTTAGGAGGATCTCCTGAGAGAGAGTGGAGAAGTAACGTTAGTGGATTAATCCATTAGCATCCTGTTTATACTTTCTCATATGTCTAACTTTCCCCTTAACTGAGCTGCTGTATTGTCCTGAAAGTCATGGTTCTGTGGCCTAAATGTTTTGTGCTGGCCCTCACTGAGAGGGAAGGTATTTCTGGCTAAGGATATGTAGTCAAATAGAAGTTAAGAGACTAGTGAAATTCAGCTCCAACATTATCCAATCAGTATTTACTGAGCAACTCCTATGTGCAAGGTGTGTGTGTGTGTGTGTGTGTTCCAGCCTCAGAGCTAGGCAGAACACCACAGATAGGTCTCCCCAGTTGCTATTTGATCTCTTTTCTTAGCAGTGCACATTAGTATTTTGAAGCTCGCAAATAGCATTTTCTCTTCAAGTATACCTCTTCCTTTCTCCGAAACTCTGAACTTCACACTGGCATGAAGCAATGCTATTGGAGAACCCAACCATCCTGGTCCTAGAACCCTGTGGAATCTGGCTTCAGGCTTTCCATCTTGAGTTTCCAAGATGCAATTGTTTTCTTCTAAGAAAACAAGGGAGCAAGCTTCTTGTCTTCTTTTTTGTGGGTGAGAGTAGCTTATGACTTTAGAATGTTGTCCTGGTCTAGCAAGTTTTGCAATGCAATGACTTCATCTGTATGAACTCAGACTCTGTGGTCTTAAAAAAAGACATAGAAGATTAATTGGAGGGGTTATTTGGAACAATTGATACTACTTTATCTTATTTGGTATGTCTTTGGTTCTTAACTTGTCGAGTTAAAGATGTTTACTTCCTAATTGATTACTTAAAAATGATTCTTGGATGTGTGTCGGCACTGGGTATTTTTTATTTAAAAAATACAGATTTTTAATTCCAAAAAATGCAGAAAGGAGAAAATTAAAATAGCCTATGATCAGATATTTAAACATTCAATGTAGATATATAGCTCTATTTATTTATATATGAGGGTTCATATGGTACAAACCCTTTGTATCCAGTGTTTTTCACTTCATGTATCAAGAACATTTTCATGTTGTTTCATATTTTTCTCTATCATCATTTTAATATTTGCATAGTTATTCCCTCTGTATAATGCCATAATATATTAAACCAATTCTTCATTGTTTGGACAGTGAGGCTATTTCCAACTTTTTGCTTTTATAAACAGTGCTTCACTGGATATCCAAATACATGTATCTTTGGCCATGATGATTTTCCTTAGGGATAAATGCTTAGAAGTAGATTAGCCATATTAAAGTTTATGCATATTTTAAAAATTATTTATAGGCTTTGCAATATTGCTTTCCTAAAAGGTTTTACCAGTTTACCTTCCTGTGAATGGTGTATGAGGTTCTTTACCTGTCTGTCCTCTTATCAGTAAGTATTATAAAAATTTTTGACACATATTTGCTAGTTTGATAGGAAAAAAATATTAACTGACTTTTCATTGTGTGTCCTCAATTAGTAGCAGTAGTGCAGATTTTATGTTTATTAGCCACTTGTATTTCTTCTTTTGTGAATTGCTTATTTATGTATTTTGCTAATTTTTTTTAAAGTTTGGTTTTTCTCCAAGTGCTTTTTATATGTTAGAATAGTAAATATTTACTATTATTAATATTGTAAATATTTTCTCCCCCAACATAATTTAAGGTAATTTTTTTTTAACACATATGTTCTTCAGTTTTGTGCAGTTAAGCCCATCAATCTTTCCCTCTGTGGTTTCTGCCTTTATCATATACTTAGCTTTTAGCCTTCATTTTAAACACTATAATTGCAATGCATGCATGCTCCTTATGAAGGGCCCCAAATGATGGATATGAGTGTAAAGAATTCTGTCTCCTGCTCTTGATTCCTATACCCCAAAGTAACTACTGTTAGCCATTTGGATGCCTTTGGTCTTTATAAAACAGAAGTAGTTGATCTTCGGTCAATGGGATGACCATTTTCACTTGTTTATGCTGTGACAGTGCATGGAGCTATTGGGAGTGGTGTAAGCCCCCCATCCTCTGCATGGCATTCTCTTTCTTTAGGCTCCAGGATTGGTGTGGTCTGCATGTGTTTATGGCTGGGGTGCTCTCAGACTCCTGTTCCTGCTTGGGACCCTGTGAGCAGCAAGGACAGAGTCTGGGGTGGAATTAGAATAGGACAGTCCAGTGCTGTCTCCTCTGGAGCATGAGATCTGGAGTCAGATGCTTTTGTGGGGGTCAGACCTTCTTAAAGGGGACACGCCCAAGGGGCCCGTTGACGCTCTTGACTTCTGGGAACCACAGCTGCAGAGTACTGTGCCTGAAGTCACCTGGGCCATTGGACCCAGGACTCAAGACTCTGTCCTCTTCCATGAGGCTTTTAGGATATGCTGTTATAATGGATCCATCTTGAACTTTTATCAGTCCATTCAATAGAGGGAACTGAATGCTGTGAAAATTTCTGATTCTTGTTTTTAGAAGGTTAAAATAAAATAACATTTTTTAAAACCACAGTTAAGAAAAGCCAGCCTCTATGCTTCACACCAGGTTCCCAAGAACACAATTACACACTCCACAGAATCACACTGGGAGGTGAAAAGCTCCTGCCTGAGTCAAGAATTTGGATTGGATGAATATTGGTTTCATTCACAGAACATTTTGATGTCTGATTTTTGTCCCTATTCAGTGGTCTTCGAAAATATACAGGTTAAACTCAGGATCAAACTAGTCTGCTATTTTTTTTTTTTTCCTGGGGAAAAACACTTTGGTTTGTTTGATTGCTTGGTAACAAAATTAGCGCTTGGGTTCATCTCAGGGTTTGGGTAGCGGGGAGTGGGTTGTTTGGGTCCCAGATTGATATCTCATTGTTAGGGTTAGGCTTAGGGTCTCATGCTCTTGATGAGAACTGAATTTCTTCTGTTCCAGGGGAGAACTGCTCATCCGTTAGCCAGCTGCCATCACAGTTCCCAAGAGCTGGTTGGGATTCCCTGGGAAGGCCGCCTCACCTCCTGGCCAGGCGGTGAAGGAGGTTCTGTGCGGTAGATGGAGCTGGGTCCAGCAGATAGGTGCGGGCGTGGGGAGCCTCTGCGGGGAGTTTCTTCTCCACTTGTGGACCTGGGCTGCCCGGAGAGGCAGCCCCATGTGCCACTGGTCTTTCCTCTTGCCTGACCTATTGCTTCCCCAAATCCTCTCATAATAGTTGAATCCATCAGCAGATGTTTGGGAGGAATTGATATGTGATACACAACACTGGACTGAGGGTATGTATCTGCAGAGCAGAGTAGTATGACCCAGAAGTTTCTCATCTCAAAGAATCCCCCTGTCTTGTCCCCCTGGATGAGTTCTGGCAAGTGACTTCTTTTCTTCAAGCTCCCCTTTCTCCTCTTTCAAATGGGGATAAAGAGATAATAACTTGCAGGGTGGCCTTGAGCATCTATGTGTTAGTGTGTCTCAGTAGTGTCCAACTCTTTGTGACCCCATGGACTGTAGCCCACCATGCTCCTCTGTCCGTGGAATTTCCCAGGCAAGAATACTGGAGTGGGTTGCCATTCCCTTCTTCAGGGGGTCTTCCTGACCCAGGGATCAAACCCAGGTCTCTTGCATCGCAGGTGGATCTATAGGAATCTGCATATAATGGGTTTCCTAGCACAGTGCCTGGGATATGGTAATGCAGTTTGCTACTTTCAAGAGTTTTGTGGGGGGAAATACAGCACATATACATGACCTGTGACCTGAAAATGTCAAGGTGGTGTGATTATCAGTAAATGGCAGAGACAGGTAAATGTTGCAGGAATTCAAAGCAGGAGGTATCCCCAAGGACTGGGGAGAGAAGAGTTGGCTTCCTGGAGGTTTAAACTGAGCTCTGGAGGAGATTTCCATGGAAAGGAAACTGAAGGCAAAGTAAATTTGATGTGTTCTGCCCAGAGCCCAGATCTGTCCATCACTTCTCCACCGCCTTTGTTTTAGGTGCTAAGGGCCCTGAGCAAAGCCACGTGGAGCAAGAGGCAGTTTCCTCCCTTGTGTTTTATCCATCAGAATTGTTATTGGTCATTATGCTTTCGGTTGCAAGTGATGGAAAACTCTATTCAAACCAGCTTAAACAGGAAACTAGAAGAAAACAACAACAATAGCAGAACCCTAATGGCAACAGAGCAGAGGGCGCATTGACTCCACTCTTGACCAGACCTTCCCCATGGTGATTCCTGGCCTTTCTAGGCTTATGTGCTCCCAGCTTGACATCCAGCAGACAGAAAGCATCTCCCTTCCCCCGAGGCCACTGTCAGGTCTCACTGGCCAGTCTGTGGTCATGGGTCTGCCCCCAGCCAATCACTGCGGCCCAGGTTCTGTGCATTTATTTTGTCAGGCTGCTTGCTCATCAGAGGAGCCTTCAGAGTGACGTGGCCTTGGGGGCATCTTACTGGAAGGAGCGGGAGTGGCTCCTGAGAAGACAAAAGCAGCAGTGCCCACTCGATGCTGGGACAAGGTCTACACACTCCTTGTGGTCATTTTGTCCACAAGGTCTGAAGAAGCACAGTAGAGTCACCACCTTCAAGAGTCAAAGCTTAGTGGCAGCAAAAGAAGTAGGAATTCAGCTCTGGCTGCCCATGTCCCTAGGAGTAGAAGGAGCTCTAGGGCCCCGTGTGCGGTCCTGGCTCATGGCATGGTGGGGCTCATCCAAGATGGGTCTGGAGAGCTGCCTATTAGCATCCTAGGGCACTGGCCCACGGTACTGGTGACTGCTGTACCTCTGGAGGCCATGAGGGCAGGCAGGGGAAGGGGCAGAGGGCAGGGATCAGAGTGCATTGTGCAGGCTGGCCTTGAGTCTAGGGCTCAGAGTGGGGAGGAAAGACCTTGTGCCTTAGTCCTTTATCACCCCAGCTATGCTGCTTCTCCCTGGCAGGGAGCCGGGCTGGTTTCCCTTCTCATGTGACAACCCGGGTGCTGGGTATTCTGGAGGCAGTCTGCTCCACGGCTGCCTGGAGGAAGGGAGAGAAGAAACAGCCTGTGCCTAGCGTGGAATCCTCTGGGGATTGGTGGAGAATGGCCTCCAGGCTCCCTACCCTTTGGCCTCTGGGAGTGCTCAAAGCCCACCTGGCCTGTTTGCATCTGACGTCTCCAGTTGCATCCCTCAGATTTGTGTGCAGTGATGTATGAAGTGGGTGCTCCAAGGGAAGGCATTCAGGAATGGGAAGCAGACCTGAAGCCAAGCAAGAGGGTGGTCTGGTATTCCCATCTCTCTAAGAATTTTCCAGTTTGTTGTGATCCACACAGTCAAAGGCTTTAGTATACTCAATGAAGCAGAAGTAGATATTTTTCTGGAATTCTCTTGCTTTTTCTATGATCCAACAGATGTTGGCAATTTGACTCCAGTTCCTCTGCCTTTTCTAAATCCAGCTTGAGCATCTGGAAGTTCTTGAATCACATAGTGTTGAAGCCTAGCGTGAGAATTTTGAGCATTACTTCGCTAGCATGTGTAGTTGTGCAGTAGTTTGAACATTCTTTGGCATTGCCTTTCTTTGGGATTGAAATGAAAACTGACCTTTCCCAGTCCTGTGGCCACTGCTGAGTTTTCAAAATTTGCTGGCATATTGAGTGTAGCACTTGCACAGCATCATCTTTTAGGGTTTGAAATAGCTCAGCGGGAATTCCATCATCTCCACTGGCTTTGTTTATCGTGATGCTTCCTAAGGCCCACTTGACTTTGCACTCCAAGATGTCTGGCCCTAGGTGAGTGATCACACCATTGTGATTATCTGGGTCATGAAGATCTTTTTTGTATGCTTCTTCTATGTATTCTTGCCACCTCTTCATATCTTCTGCTTGGATCTTCCCTACCTAGGGATCAAACCCATATCTCTAGCGTCTCCAACATTGACAGGCAGAAACTTATATGGAAGTGTATTATAAACATTCAAACATATATGTAACATATATAGATATATGTTACACATATAAAATATAAAAATGCAATAGTCATGTTATCTATTACTATATGTATATATATAGTAGAAAATATATAAAGTATAAAATGGGGCTTCCCTGGTGGCTCAGTGATAAAGAATCCACCTGCAATGCAGGGAACTGGGTTCGATCCCTGGGTTGGGAAGATCCCCTGGAGAAGGAAATTGCTACCCACTCCAGTATTCTTGCCTGGAGAATCCCATGGACAGAGGAGCCTGGTAGGCTACAGTCCACGTGGTTGCCAAGAGTCAGGCATGACTGAGTGACTAAATCACCACTGCCAGAGTATAAAATACAAATCACTCAGAATCCCATCCCCAGAGAAAATCATCATTTTGTTTAACTTGGGAGTATCAGTCTCTAGATACCCCTTTCCCCATCTCAGTGACCCAAATTTCTGCCTCTTTCGTTAATATCCAGATGAGATTACTCCAGCCCCTCTCTCTTTTGAGTTCAGAAATTTCATGGATTTTTTTTGGGGCCTTGCTGCCTGGCTTGCAGAATCTCTCTTCCCTGACCAGGCATCAAACTGGGGCACCAGCTGTGAAGGTCCCAAGTCCTAACCACTGGACCACCAGGGAATTATCAAATATTGTCTCCTTTACATTGTAACTTGTCACTTCTTGCCTTGAGCTCATCTGTCCATGTTGGAGGCTCTTGAGATGCACTGGTGATCAAAATAGCTAAGATGCTTGTCTGGTGGATCTTATGCATTCGTGGGGTTCAGGCTGTAAACAGTCAACTAACAGCTAAACCAATGATGTCCTCTACTAAAGGTGGCTAAGTGCTACAGAAAGGCGAGAGGCTGGGGCAGGATGAGGGGGACGGGAATGAGGGCGGGGGTAGCTGTTGGCAGCAGCACCGGAGGGAAGGCCTCGCTGGGGAGGGGGCATTGGGATAGCGGGTCTGTGGGAAAAGTGCCCCAGGTAGAGGGAGAAGCCAGAGGGAAATCTCTAAGTTGGGAAAATGCCTGGGATGTTCTAGGGGGAGAAGGGAGGCTGGGCTGGAGGGAGCCAGGTGAGCAGTGATGGGGCTGCCAGTGGGAAAAGGTGGGCTGGCAGGGAGGGCCACACTGGGAGTCCTGGAGGCGGTGAGAACAACGGGGTCTAATGAGACAAAAGGGAGCTGTTCAGAGACCCTCTCCTGCTGCCTCAGCAACCCCCATGCTGGGCAGGGCTGAGCCCAGCCTGACGAGGGATGTAGGCGCTAAGTGAATTTTACCACCATTTAAGTAAAACACGGATGTGTGCGGGATCGCTGTGTGAATGCACAGATGGGTGTCTGGAAGAATAAAAATGGACTGAAGCATCCACAGCGCTGGGGATAGAGCAGGAGTTGGTGCAAGCAAGGGGTGAGGGCAGAAGAGCTTACGAGGTTGGTTTTCGCAGGATCTCACAGCACCTGCAGCCACTACTTGACTTCTCTTCACCTCCTCACTTCTGCTTTTTGACTGCCTTTTCCCCGACAGCCTTGACTCTCTGCTCTCCGTCTCCCCCTCTCTCACTGCTGACCCTCTCTGTACTCGCTCATTGATTTCCCCAATGACCCAAGATCCAAATGGTTCAGTTAACCAGCCTTGATTCTATCCCAGGACATGTTGTAGATCAATACCTCAGCTCTGAAAAAAAAAGAAGGCACCAGTGTGTTATTCCAGCTCATGGGACAGTGTGTGTGAGACATAGGTATCCCGTCCAACACTCCAGGTGGTCGCTGGAGGTCTGTAAGTGTGTTAGGGAGGACAACTGTGGCTCTCTTCTTTGGGAGAAATTCTCCTTTGCTTTTTACCTGCAGTTGCTGTCCAAAGTCTGTCACTTTTCAGGATTCCTTATGCCATACTTCTGTTTGCTGTTTGTTAGTCTTTCAACAAACATTTTGGGAGCATCCAGCCCCTACATTGGATGCTGGAGACATACAGTTGATTTTTTTTAAATACAACTTTTAAAGGTTACTTTCCATTTACAGTTGTTACAAAATATTGGTTATGTTCCCTATGTTGTAGAATACATCCTAGAGTTCATGGTACACCCAGTAGTTTGTACCTCCCACTCCCCCACCACTATATGGCTCTAATCCCAAACTGGTAACCACTGGTTTGTCCTCTATATCTGTGAGTCTGCTTCTTTTTTTCTTATATTCACTAGTTTGTTGTACTTTTAGATTCCACATACAAGTGATATCATACAGGATTTCTGTATGACTTATTTATATATTTCCTGTCTGACATTTCTCTTAGCAGAAGGCCCTCCAGGTCCATCCATGTTGCTGCAAGTGGCAAAAATTTCATTCTCCTTCATGGCTGAGTAGTATTCCAGTGTGTGTGTGTGTATGTGTATGTATGTATATATACATGTATATATAGGCTTCCCTGGTGGCTCAGATGGTAAAAAAATCTGCCTGCAATGCAAGAAATCTGGGTTTGATTGCTGGGTCAGAAAGATCCCTTGGAGAAGGGAATGATACCCACTCCAGTATTCTTGCCTGGAGAATTCCATGGACAGAGCAGCCTGGGGGGTTACAGTCCATGGGGTCACAAAGAGTCAGGTATATACCACATCTTCTTTATCTGTTCATCTGTTGTCAGAGACTCAGGTTGCTTCCATATCTTGGCAATGGAGATGTACAGATGATTTTAATCAGGATCTTGACACCTGGGAGAAACTTACTTGTCAGCTCTAGCCAGCCTCCAATAACAGAGTTGCTACCTTCTTCCTCCTCTTTCCCCTCCCCTCCACCACCTTTCCTCCTCCCTTTCTCCTCCTCCTTCATCATATCATCATTGCCATCATCTCCACTAACATTTATTCTTACGGTTCTAAGCATTCCACATGCATTAACCTACTTAAGCCTCATAACCACTCTAGGAGGCAGATGCTATTCTCATCCCCATTTTACCAACAAGGAAATTAAAGCCAAAGAAACTTAGTAATGTGCTCGAGGTCACACCACTAAAAACTGCTGGAGCAGGGATTTGAATGCTGGTGATTCATTTCCAGAGCCAGAGACGTAGCTGTGACCCTCAGTCCATTAGTGCGTCATTCAGTATTCTGATGAACATGGTTTCATGAGACAGTAATAGACATTCCAGAAGGAAAAGAGGGTAGTTAAACAGTTTAGGAAAGGCTGGGCTAAATAAGAAAATAAACAACTTTCTTTACTGCAGACCTTCTCAGAGCCTTTAATTTGCTGAAGTATGAATCTCTAGTGAGAGCAGTTTCCAAACTTAACTGACCATGCTTTTGCGGAGTGGAAGCACTTTTTGACATTGTGTGGCACTGGTGTGTCACTGAATGCAGTTTAAGCAAGGCTGCTTTGTGGCTTGTTTTCCCTTGCCATTCCTACTTGTAGTTTTCCGACCTCATATTTTTCTGACAACTGCTGAGTATCCTTTTACTACTCGCTCTACTTCTGTGATCCACGCAGGGTGGGTGGGTAGAGTTCATGTGGAGGATTTCATGTTCTGACACCTGATGCTCAACAGCGTTTATCTGTGACAGTAATGAAGTTGGTACACAGTGGTGCAAGCACTGAGCTGAACTGGTGACATGGTCCAGAAGGGCAGGAGGGCAACAGGAGGTCAGCAAATACAGGCCATGTATGGTCTGCTGAAATCCCACAAGGCCAGGCAGGGGCAGCATCTGGGTCAGGCAAGGTGTGGGGTCCTTGTGGTGGTTCGTCTTTAAAGTCCAGGGTGGACCCGAGGAGCAGGAGACTATCCACGACATGTGCACGTCTGGTCCAGGCAGCGGCTTCATCCATCAATGGGGCCCACTGTTTCTCCTATCCGGAGCGGCTCTGCCCTCCCCATGGCTTTTGGCACCTTCCCTCGTGTGGGCCATAAAGGCTGGAAGATTTGTGTTCCCTGAGTGAAGCACAGATGAAGCAAGACTCGAGTTTTGCTTTCAAGTTGTACTTGCAGGGATCCTCCTGGGGTGATTTCCATTCCTGGCTTCTTAAGACCTGTCTTAAACTGCTGCCCTGTGGAGAAGGCCCACAGGGCAGCAGTTTAAGACAACACATGGTCCTGACCTGGTCAGAACTAAGCTTGAATTTGCTCTGGCTGTGCAATTTGTCAGAACCCTGACTCTGGGAAAGAAAGAGTGAAGGATGAAAGTGAGTTTTAAAGAGAAGTGATGCAAAAAATGAAACTCTTTAAAAAGGAACAGTGGCAGGACTGTGGGGTCGGGGGGCTTTGGAATTGTAGTCGTGGAAGACTCTGTGGGAGATGATCGAGTGCAGTCATCATGTGGATTAGATAGCTAGTGACCTCTCAATGTCCATTTTCCCTTTCAAGTAGCACTGCTGCCTGGCTAGTCCCAGCCTCCCTTGCAGCTAGGTGAGGTCATCTAACTACATTCTATCCTGTGAAGCAGAAGAAGGAGTCATGTGTGGTAATTTAGGAAGTGACCTTAAATGGGAAGGAATACCCTTCATCTTCTATTTCTTCTGGTTCTTTGGAATTCAGACATGTTGCTTGGACTTGAACAGCCATCTTGGACCATGAAGTGACATGCCAAAGATGATGAGGTACAAAGACAGAGGGTGAAACTGTGGAGCCACACACCAACCCTAAGCTATCTATCGCTAGACTACGTTTATGTAAAAGAGAAATAAATACCTGCCTTCTTTTAAGTCACTGTTTTCCCAGGGGCCTGGTAGGGGGAGTTCTGTTGTATCCATGAGACAGATACAGCCATCACTCCTCCTTTCTAGGGTAGATAGGTGGTACCCTGGGAAGTAAACTTCTGGACGTCTAGGTCAGAGCGGCAGCATGGCGGCCTCGGGCGGTGACACGCTCTCCTGACTGGCTCACGCTGCTGCTCTCCACAGCCTTGCTGTCCTCCTCCTTTTTTGGCCAAAGCAGTGAAAGAGATGGACATAGGATGATGGGGAAGGGAAGCTATGACTGGTCCTAGCGAGGCTGGGCTGCCAAATGTCTTATTCTGAAAAGGGAATAGGTCTCACATGGACAAGATGGAAGGACTGCCTGTTCCCTCTGGAAAGTTCTATTAAAATGACCAACCCAGACACGCTTTAATATTAATGGGAAATTCCTCCCGTTGTTTATGAAATCATTTTAGAGTTGATTTTAAAAAGAGAGGAGAGAGAGAGAGAGAAGGAAAAAAAGCCGTTTGTTAGCTAAACGAAGCCCAGACAATTATTTATAGATGCATCTGAGTGGCTTGTTTTAACACGGAGCAACTGTCTGAAAAGACTCCACTTTGACACCGGTAAGCACTCCTGGCACTAAGAATAAATTTATGAATGTCTTTTATGAGAGTCAACAAGCTAGACAAATAGCCCCACAGACCGTCCTTCACGTCGAGAACCAGAACAAAGACGGTCGTATTCGTCACTCACCCGGGGCAGGAGCGGTGCCAAGCTGCGCGCCCTCCCTGGGGCCGGATGCTCCTGTCCAGCTAATGTGATTTCTTTGGGCACTGCCACAGTGGCAGGCAGATGCCTGGTTTATTTCCATTCCTCCACTTCTCTGATTTGTTTGGGTAGCTAAATATCTCTTTCCCAGGAGAACATCTGCTCTTTTAAAAATGGAAAAAAAGCAGGAAGACCTCCAAGCCGTTAGACTGGAACTCGCCCTCTGGTGAGACTGACCAGAACCTCATATAATGTGGCTCTTGGGGTCTGTGCCACATCTCAAGAGAGGATTCATGCTACCCAAGTCCCATCAAGACTCCTGGAACTGTCAAAGGACTTAAAGGCAGTCCAGATTCCATGCTAGGATGCCCTCAGCGTCTTCAGTGCTTTGACAAAGTTGAGGTCATTTTTTCTTGCCATCTCCTTTATAGATGACTTCTTCCTATCGGTCACACCAGGCTTTGGTTGGCAGTGAATCCACCATAATTCAGAGGTGCAGAAAAATATGGCAGAAAGCCTCATAGCTAGTCAGCCAGAGGCGCTTAAAAATGGAAATGCTTCTGAAGGGAAACAGTCTCTTTAGGGAAAATAGTCTTTCAGATCACCCACCCTTTCCCCAGGGTTCTCTGGGTACCAGTCACGCTCCCCATGACATCGTGAGACTGGTGGGGACTGCTCATGGCCGTCGTGCCGTGGGCCATGCTGAGGCTGGCATCGCTGATCTGGCCTGGTCCCTGGCACTCGTATGTATGTTGGGGGATTGGTTTGCTCACTCTTCCCTGTCTGGGTGTGGGTCATGCAGCACCCGCTGCTGAAGCCTCTGGTCTCTCCGCGCCCTTTGGTGGTGAGGGTCCTGAGTTTGAATGCAGTCTGGTCCCACCCTGAGGGTCTCTGTGGCCCCTGATACACGCCCTCCTAGGAGCACCTCACCTCACCAGGTGGCGTTTCCCGCTTGCTTAGCTACTCGCTGTTGCTCTGGGAACATTCTTTGAGATGGTTCTATATTAGTGTGCTCAGGCTGCCATAACGAAATACAACAGATGAGGTGGCTGCGACAGCAGACATTTCTTTTCGCACAGTTCTGGAGGTTGGGCGTCCAAGACCGAAGTGTCGGTTGGCAGGGTTGGCTTCCCCTAAGGCCTGTCTGCTTGAGCTGCACATGGCTGCCTTTTTGCTCATCTTCACATGGTCATTGCCCTGCTATCTTATGCCCTTGGTGATTCTTCCTCTTCCTATAAAGACACTAGTCAGATTGGATTAGGGCCTCACTCTTATGGCCTCTTTTTATTTATCTTTTTAAATGAATTTTTATTGGAGTATAGTTGCTTTACAGTGTTGTGTTCGTTTCTGCTGTACAGCAAAGTGAAGCATAAAACATGTACATCTATCCACTCCCTTTTGAATTTCCTTCCATTTCTTCCTTTTAGAGTTTCCTGCGCTCTCAGTATGCCCTCATTAGTTATCTGTTTTATACTCAGTATCAATAGTGTGTATGTTTCAGCCCCAGTCTCCCAATTCCTCCTACTCCCTTCCCCCTTGGTATCCATATACTTATTCTCTACATCTGTGTCTCTATTTCTGTTTTGCAAATAAAATCATCTAGACCATTTTTTCTAAATTCCACATATATGCCTTAATATGTGATACTTGTTTTCGTCTTTATGACTTTACTCTGTATGACAATCTCTAGTTCCATCCATGTCTCTACAGATGACCCCGTTTCATTCATTTCTGTGGCCGAGTAATATTGAATTGTATATATGTACCATATCTTCTTTCTTCATTCCTCTGTTGATGGACATTTAGGTGGCTTCCGTGTCCTGGCTGTTGTAAATAGTGCTGAAGTGAACATTGGGGGCGGGTATCTTTCTGAATTATGGTTTTCTCTGGGTGTGTGCCAGTAGTGGGAGTGTTGGGTCATATGGCAGTTCTGTTTCTAGCTTTCTACAGAACCTCCATACTGTTTTCCATAGGGGCTTTATCAATTTACATTCCCACTAACAGTGCAAAATGTTTCCCTTTTCTCCACACCCTCTCCAGCATTTATTGTTTGTAGGTATTTTGATGATGGCCATTCTGAGCGGTGTGAGGTGATAACCTCATTGTAGTTTTGATTTGCGTGCTCAGTCACTTAGTCATGTCCAACTCTTTGTAACTGCATGGACTGTAGCCTGCCAGGCTCCTCTGTCCATGGAATTTTCAAGGCAAGAATACTGGAATGAATTGTCATTTTCTATTCAAGGGGATCATCCCAACCCAGGGATTGAACCTGTGTCTCCTGCGTCTCCTGCATTGGTGGGTGGATTCTTTACCACTGTGCCACCTGGGAAGCCCTAGTTTTGATTTGCATTTCTGTAATAATTAGTGATGCAGAGTATCTTTTCATGTGCTTGTTGGCCATCTGTATGTCTTCTTTGGAGAAGTGTCTGTAATGGCCTCTTTTTAACTCAAACCCTTCTTTAAATATCTCATCTCCAAATATGGTTACATTTTGAGATCCTGGGAGCTGGGACTTGAACATGTAAACTTGGGAAAGTGCATTATGGTCCATAATAGTCCCCTTCCCCTTGATGTACCTTTCTCTCTGTTCTTTTTTTTTGCTAGACTCTTCTTGGCCCACATGGCCATGGCCAAGGTGGGGTTGCTGGGTCCTTCAGAAATCAGGCCAGGCCAAGGGTGTCCCCACCTCTCTTGGTCTGCATCTTCGTTATCTTCAGCATCACCTTCCAGAGGAAGAGGAAGCCTGGAGAGCTCCCCTCCTGCCAAATCCCGTCTTTTTCTCTCAGTGTCACTAACTTAGCCAGAACACCACGTGGTGTTCTTTGCAAGGGAAGCAGTTTGGAATTTAGAAATTCCTTTTCTCAACAAAGCCTGACTTTCAAAACTACTTTCTTTCTGCTGCTGTTACAAATCTTGTTTGAAATTCAAAGTGCAGCAATCTTTGAAGCAGTAGATGGGGGTGGTGATGAGGGCGGGGGCTGCAGGGCAACTTGACTTATAGGGAGTGAAAAATAAATGTATATGATATTGTCAATTATGATTTCTGCTTCATATGTCATGTGACTTTTTCAGTTCATATCTTTTCAAAGTTCATTTTCTTTTCCTTGTGAAAAACAGTACCTGTTCATTTTAGGAAATTTGATAATTAAGTTCAAAGGGAAAAAAATCATACTTAGGCTTAACATCCAAAGATATCCACTGTTATCTTTTCAGCCTGTTTCCTTTCATATTTTTTTCTATGTATAATTTTTAGGCTTTATTTTAAATTAAGTTTGTATTTTAGAAAACTGGCAATACTTTAAATAGTTAAAAAATAAAAATATTCATAGATGTACAGTGAGAAGCCTCACATCCTTTCCTGTTTCTGTTCACCCCACCCCCTGTAAGTTACCAAAACTCCCTCTTTTTCTGTACATCCTTGCTTCCAGAGTTTCTTTACTCAAATACAAATTGGATATATTTGCTTGTCTCTCCCCTTTCTTACACAAAAGGTACTAGCGTTCTGTAGCCTTTCGTACCTGGACAGCTCCCCACATTAGCACTGCTTTCATAGCTTCCTGCAGCCCAGACACCCAGCTCTCCCCATCCCTAACCATGACACTGAGGTAGGAAGCAGATGGCCGCCCGCTCCCCAGGGAAAGCAATTGGAGAGTCTTTCTCTATTGACCGAAACTCCAAGAATAGCTGGACATTTAAGGGAGGAGTCTGGGCCCTGCCCAGACCACATATCTCTCATTCCCAAAGTCAAGAGACTTCCCTGACCACACATGTGCAGAAAAGCTCCTTGCAAAGGGTAGTGATGCTTACTAATGCTAGGGTACCAACAGGTCTCTTAGGTCGGATCCATCTTGGCTAAGAGATGCATGCACACACAAGGGAGGATCCTGAGATATACCGAATATGGACTGTGAACCAGGCAAATCGAAATGATTGGCCAAAGAAAACCCAGAAGAAATGCCCCATAAAAGTTGATTCAAACTGCCACAAGGGTGGAACTCAGAGACTCTCCCTCTGAGTAAGCCCGTGTGTCTATACACATGTACTGCACTCTTTTTCCACCTAATAAATACTTTACTTGCTTCTCTACTTTCCATTTTTCCTGAAATTCTTTTCTGCAAAGCCAAAGGGCCAGGGCCTTTGTTACTGACCACAGGACTAGTGGCTAGGATCTGGTGCTTTCACTGCTGCAACCCGCGTCAGCCTCTGGCTGGGAAGCCAAGCCCCGCTCCAAGCTGTTGCAGGCCAAGGCCACCCAAGATCATATCTGGTGCTGAAACCTGGGTATTTGGAAAGTCGAGGCAAACTGTGGGCCTCGCCCAGCTGTGGCTTGAGCCCCCTGACTTTTTCTCTTGCCTCATCACTTTGGGGAAACCCATTCACCTGCCTGGG
Source organism: Okapia johnstoni (assembly GCA_024291935.2). NCBI lineage: Eukaryota > Metazoa > Chordata > Mammalia > Artiodactyla > Giraffidae > Okapia > Okapia johnstoni. Next base: position 49,159,335 of record CM044313.1, read on the forward strand.
TCACACTTTACCAGTGACCAGGGTCTACGAATTTGTGGGAGCTAATGCTACTTGTCCCCTTCCCCTCTTCCTGGTAACAAATCTGACCACTTGCCCTCCTGCCACAGCCCTGGCCACAGGTATGGACACTTGACCCAAGCCAGGACAATCAAACAACAGTCACTGGTTCTGGGATGGTCACGTGACTCCAGCAGGCCAGGGCTCTCTTCCTGGCATTGATGAGAATGCTAACCTTCTGCCTCTATGGGCTTGGCACGCTGGTGTGATGTGATGTTGGTCACCTCATGGTCATCTTACCCATCTTGTGGAGGGGACCCATCACTAGCAGGACAGATGTAGCAGCATTGAGAGGGAAGCACAGAAGAAAGATGAAATGCCCTGATGACTCATTAGATCCTGGATTTAATGCTGCCTCGAGATCCACCCCACTTTTCGAGTTATGAGAGTTTAAGCTGTGCTTCTGTCATAGTTGGGAGAGTCCTAACTTGTCCTGGGTTCAGCGAAGCCCTTGGGGAAGGAGGGGACCTCACTGAGACGATGGAGTTAAGGCGTAGTCTCTGGATTCAGACTGGCTGAGTCCATATTCTGTCTTTACCACTTAGTATGTGGCCTCAGGCAAACCAAAAATGCCATGTCCATTTTTGAACTTGAAGGGTGACGTGATTGAATGAGTTGATGTATGTCAGGTGCATGGCCCGGTACCTGGGCCATCACTCTCACCAGCTCCCTCTTCACCCCACCCCATTGCATCTTCCTTCTCAACAGCCCACTTGCTGTTGAACATTCATTTGAGTTGTAATCTAGTGGCTCAGTCAGTAAAGAATCTACCTGCAATGCAAGTTTGATTCCTGGGTTGGACAGATCCTCTGGAGAAGGAAATGGCAACCCACTCTGGTATTCATGCCTGGGAAATCCCATGGACAGAAGAGCCTGGCGGGAGGCTACAGTCCATTGAGTCTCAAGAGTCAGACACAACTTAGTGACTAAACCACCACAATAATCAGCATCAAGATGGCAGGAAATGTCTTGAGGTTTTTCAGTCAGCAGACATCTAAGTCTGGACAAACAAACAAAATCAGTTTCAAAAAGGCACTGAAGTAGAATAATATGTTAGGGATGGATTGAGAATTCTCAGCTCCAATGTGCAGAAGGCCATCTTTCTCTTTCAAAGTTCTCTCTAGTGTCTGTGAGGGTCTCTCATCAAATGGTTTACCCAATAGTAAGTTTTTATTTTTCCTTTTTTAAGATCGCCTTGCATTAGTTTAGTAGAGCTGCCATAACAAAGTATCCCAGACTTTGGGTGGCTTAAACCAGTGTTGCCCAACCTTTTTGCATCAGGGACTGGTTTTGTAGAAGACAGTTTTTCCAGGGACCTGGAGTGATGGTGGTGGGGACGGTTTCGGGATGATTCAAGTGCATGACATTTATTATGTTGTTGCTGATCTGACAGGGGGCGGGACTCCAGCCGTAATGTGAGCCCTGGGGAGGAACTGTAAATACAGATGAAGCTTCTCTGTAAAGCTCATCTGCCACTCACCTCCTGCTGTGCAGCCCACTTCCTAACAGGCTAGGTCTGTGGCCTTGGGGTTGAGGACCCAAGACTGAAATAACAGAAATGTATTTCTTCACTAGTTTTGGAGCCTGCAGTTCCAAGATCAAGATGTCGGCAGGGTCGCTTTCTTCTGAGGTCTCTCCTTGGCTTGTGGGTGAAAGCCGCTCAGTTGTGTCTGCCTCTTTGCGACCCCATGGACTATACAGTCCATGGAATTCTCCAGGCCAGAATACTGGAGTGGGTAGCCTTTCCCTTCTCCAGGGGATCTTCCCAACCCAGGGATCGAACCCAGGTCTCCCACATTGCAGGCAGATTCTTTACCAGCTGAGCCACCAGGGAAGCCCCTGCTTGGCTCGCAGATGCCCACCTTCTTCCTTTGTTTTCATGTGGTCTTCCCTCTGCGTGTGTCTCTGACCTTCCTTTCTTTTCTTATAAGGATAGCAGTCATATTGGATTAGGGCCCACCTGAATGACCTCATTTAATTAATTAAATTAATTACCTCTTTAAAGATTTTATCTCTAAATGCATTACATTCTGAAATACTGGAGGTTTGGACTTCAATATATGAGTTTTGGCCTCCGCAGTTCAGCCCATAGCACTCCCCAAAAGGGGCTTTTCACCTCTGTCCCAGACTTCCCAGACCTCTCTCCTGCTTGGCAACCCCTTTCCTTGTTCCTGAGCTCCAGACAGCTGCCACACGGCACAGTGTTTTGGTAGAAGCGGCAAAGAGGCTTTCCTCAGAGTCCCAGGACCCTGGCAAACACAGGACGGTGCTGAAAGCCTCCTGAAGCTGGTGGGCGTGGAGATGAGGAGGTGTGGGCGGGAGCATTTGGGAACTGTTTGTCCTCTGCACATATTAAAGGCTGGCCCAGTTTAAAATGGAATCTTTTCTTTTCTTTTTAATTGTAGTTTTGAAAAAGGGTAGATGATTAGTGTCTGTGCCCAGGAGCCTGTCTTGGGGTAAAAAAGAAGTCAGTGGACAGTTCCATAACTGGGTATAGACAATCTCAGGATGCTGGATAAAGGAACAGGGCGAGATTCTTGGCCTTTTATTTTCTATTATCTTCAGAATATTTTCAGTTGATCTGTCATCTTTAGCTTGGGGTCGTAGGAGAGATGTTATTTCATTTAGTTGTGTCACCAGGAGAGCAAAGATGGCTGATTGTGATCATGACACATTGGGAGTGACGAATAGCGTCCCTTTTGTTCTGACTGCTGGGGAGCTGAGCTCTCAGCCTGTAGACAGCTATCGTGTAGGGATGACATCCAGAGAGTCTCTGCGTGGGAGCTTTCCCTGACACTGTCCTGTCGCCCAGCCTTTCTTTTCCATATCTATGATTTTCATCCTCTTTTTTTATTATATTGAATATGTTTTTATAAGCTTTCTTCAAATCTATTTATCAGTCCATCTATCCATCTATATATAAATTCTTTAGGAATATTTTCCTGTATCTCAATATGATGTTGGAAGTAATCAAGCTTTAACCTTAATTAGAGGCTGAACCTCATTAATATTCTATCCAACCGTGCGTAGCTCATATCTTTCAAATTGAGATGAAAAATAGAAAGCGGAGTTTTTTTTCAAAGGATGAATGTACTTTCTTTGGCTTTGAAACATACTCTTTTGTAGATATTTTGACCATATGTGTCTGCAAATATGTGCACACAAGCATGCAAACAGAAATATAAGGCACGTGTATTCAGAATTGTATCATTTGACACGGTTAGGATTTGTGGGCTATTTTGTTTTGTTGAATGTTCTAGTTAATAACAATTACTTTTTATGTCATCTAAAAGCTATCAATTAAAACAAGAATGTGGACATCTGAAACTAACACAACATTGTAAATCAACTATATTCCAATAAAAATTAAATAAATAAATAGCTTTAGAAAAAAAGAGGGATACATCCCAGATAGCTTTCCATGTCTGTGCGCTGAGATGCACTTTATCATTTTTAAAGTTACATACCATTTCATTTTGGGTACACAGTGAGATATTTTTACTGATATATGTTTGACTAGTTCTCCCTGGTTGGCCATTTAGGTTACTTTCATATTTTTCCACTGTAAACAGGGCTCTAATGAACATCTTTGTATATGGATCTTTGCCCACTTGTTCACTGAACCCATAAGGGCAAATGACTAGTTTGAAACTGTGTACCTGTGCAGGACATCAACCACTTTGGAAAGAATGTCCTTCAAATCCACATGAGCTCTTGGAGTTGAGGGACGAGTCCATATCGAAGGTGTCCTAGTTTCTCCAAGGACAAGTTGTGTGACCAAGGGCATTGAGAATTCCAACAAACCTTTATTGAGCATTTCTTTTTTATGTATATTAAGCAATGTGTGTGCATGCTAAGTCACTTCAGTCTTGTCTGACTCTTTGTGACCCAATGGACCATAGCCTACCAGGCTGCTCTGTCCATGGGATTCTCCAGGCAAGAATACTGGAGTGGGTTGCCATGCCCTGCTCCAGGGGATCTTCTAGACCCAGGGATCAAACCTGCATCTCTTAGGTCTCCTGCATTGGCAGGCAGGTTCTTTTACCACTAGCACCACCTGGGAAACCCATATTAAGCAACATATAAAGGCAAATGAAACATGATTCTAGCCCTTTTTGTTCTTCACCCCTAGTGTAGAAGCACACTCATACACACTTACAAGCTATAATACAATATGGTAAGTGATGAACCTGTGGCTGAATGAGTCAGAAAGCAATATGCATGGGAAAGTCTGAGGCGCTAACATTCCTGATACATCTTGAAGGATGAATAGCATTGAAATAAGCAGAGATGAGGAGAGGCATTTCAGATGGAAAGATGGTATGAGACAGCCTGTCAGGTTTGGGGAGATGAGTAGGTATCCCAGTATGGCTAGATCTTAGCCATGGTGCATGGAAGGCCTTCCTTGGGAGATGAGTTTGTAAAGCTCCTTTGGCCTTCTCTTCCTCATTCACATAGGTAATAATTTTTGCCTATTTCATAGGGTTGGAGGATTAACAATGGTAATGGATGTAAATGCTTAAAATGGCATCTGGCAGCTACTAAGCACTCAGTTGGTGCTGTTACCGTGATCGTTATTATCTGTTCCCTTCACAGTTCGTATGAATTCTCTGTTCAGCTTTTAGCTTTCTGAGCAGATGTCAGTTGTCTTCCTGGTCAGCTGTCCTGTGCCCACCCTCTGGGTGAACTCTCTGGACCATCTCCAGCTCCACTGTGATCCTCATTGAGAATTTCAGGTTCAGATATGAAGGCAGAGAGCGAGAAGGCTCACATTATTTGGTTTCAATATCTTTACTCTGAAAAGTTTGTTTCTGTGCTGAAGACTCTTGGACATCAAGCTTGGACTTCTAATTTGGAAATGTGGAAAAGTCATATAATTTCAAATATTTTCCATGAAGTGCTGTAAATTTTTAGGCCCAGGTAATTGTGCTGTCTCAGGGTGATGAAATGGAAAAATCCATTGGTGTGAAAGACTTTGTTTTGCCACAAGCCATAGCTGTATGATTTTGGAGAAATCCTTCATCTCCCTGGGTCTTCATTTCATGATAATACTAATGATGGTGATGGTGGTGGAGGAGAATTCTTACCACACAGTGAGAGAGGCATGTGCCAGGCTCTAGACCTCTAATATCTTACAGGAAAAACCCAAATGAACTTTTTGGCCAACCCAATATTATTTAATACTCACAACAACCCTATGGTGGTGGTAATGTTATCCCCATTTTACAGATGAGCAAACTAAGGTCCAAAGACAATAGCTCAGCTTGCTGAAGACCATATAAATATCAAAGTAAATGTCAAAGTCAAGTTCAAATCCAGGGCTATTTAACTAAAAAAGTCAGTGTTCCTCACCACTCCCTCCTTATGTTTTTCTTTCTGGGAAAATGAAGAGATTTGGTGAGATGACCTCAAAAGATGCTTTAAACTCTAAAATCCACTGTCTGTGGAGACGTGCCCATCCTCATCCAAAGGTTGTTGATGTTACTGAATATAAGGCGGGATCTTTGTTCCAAACAGGTTGTTCTAGCCCACCTGGCAGAGCAGGGCAGGACAGTGTATGTGGAGGGTGGAAAGTTGGTGTCATGAGCATCTATATTTATTCTGCCTTAGAGTAGCAAGGGTGGAGGGGTGGTTCTTGTCCATGCTTTCTGATGCCAGGTGGGATTAAATTCATCATTTGATTTGGGAGGTTTTGTCATGGCTGGTCTCAGCCACACCTTCTGAGCTAGCTGCTTTTTATAGACAAGGGAGCTGGAGCATTTTTGGTTTTGTTTTTTTTTGCAGGCAAAGTAACTCCACAGACATCCCAGGGGCTTTGTACAGGCTCAGGAAGGACACCAGCCTGAAGTTACACCAATTTTTTTTCAGTTCATTGACCCACACCAGTAAATAGAGCTCAGCAGCCTGAGCCCCCCCTTCAGGATGGAGGCTGTCCTGGCCCAAGCAGAACTGGATCGACCAGTTTATTAGAGCGGGGTTGCCTTATGGGTGCGGGACTGTATCCCTGGCCTCCGAATTCGGAGACCTGAGATTGAATCCAGCTTCTGCCACACTGGCTGACAAAGTACCCTGGATGTGGCAGAGCCTCATAACTGAAAAAGGTATTTAAAGCTCAGTGTTTTTCATTTAACCATTTGTAAGTACCCAATTCAGTGGCTTTAAATGCGTTCACAGTGTTGGGTAGCCATCACCACTGTCTTCGGTCCGAATTTTCATCGTCCCCAGCAAAACCTCTGTGCCCGTTAAACAATACTTCTCTCTCCTTTCCCTGCAGCCTTGGTAATCTCTGTTGCACAATTTGTCTCTGAATTTGCCTATTCCAGGGACTACATGAAAGTAGACTCATGCAGTATTTGTCTTTTGGTGTTTGGCTTATTTCATTTCACATAACGTTTTCAAAGTCTGGCCTTCCCTGGTGGCTCAGATGGTAGAGAATCTGCCTGCAATGCAGGAGATGTGGTTTCCATCCCTGGGTGGGGAAGACCCCTTGTAGAAGGGAATGGCAGCCCACTCCAGTATTCTGACTTGGTGACTAAATGACCACCACCACCATAGTCCTGATCTGTTTGTGACTGACTTATTTCATTTAGCAGAATGTCCAGGGTTCATCTCCGTGGTGGCATGTGTCAGAATTTCTTTCCTTTTTGAGACTGCTTACTATTCAATTATATGTATATACTAAATTTTGCTTATCTGTTCATATGTTGATGGACACTTGGATTGTTTCCACTTTTTCACTGTTGTGACTAATGCTGCTTTGAACATTGGTGTGCAAACATCTGTCTGGTCCCTGCTTTCACTTCTTTTGGATATATGCCCAGGTGTAGAATTGCCAGGTAGTGGGTACCAATCTTTTTTTCTTAAATTAATTAATTTATTTTAATTGGAGGCTAATTACTTTACAATATTGTAGTGGTTTTTGAGGGTACCAATCTTAAATGTACACCTTGATGATGGTTTAGATGTGTTTACACTTGTAGAACCACTACCCAGATCAAAATATAAAATATTTCCATTACTTCAGAAGTTCCCCTCATGCCCTCTTACAGGCAAACCTGCCCCTCCCCTGACCATGATTGTTCCACGTTCTCAGCCTCAGGGTCCGTCAATGGTTGTACTTAGAGACTCATCAGGATTAAAGAGTCACACACACATACACACGGATACACACACATGCACACACACTCATAGCTGGTCTCTCTGTAATCTTGTAGGTAAAAAAAAAACAACAACAAACTTTCAATCCATCTTTTCATTTGGACTTTTTTGGTTTCTTGTCCTCTGAGATGTTTTTAGAAGACACAGTGATTCTCAGCATCTCTTTAGCTTTTTGAGGAGGGAGGATAGACTTGGAGGTCCAAAAAAGTCATCTTGCTGGGCTGGATTTGAAATTTCTGGGTCTGACACTGAAAAGTCGGTAAGAAGTGAGCCACTGAAATGAAGGTGCCCCATCGGTAAGAGGTGCGAAGTCACAGGGCCTTCTCCTGCAGCACGTGATCTGTCTGCAGTGGTCCAGGGAGGAGATCTTTGGCTAACCTGGTGACCTATGAAGATCCCGTGAAGGAGAGAGTGGGTCATGGAGAATACAAAGGGCAAAGGGGGACCAGGAAAGCTTTGGGAGCTGAGGTGGCTCTGAGACTGTGACCCTCCCTCTGTCTCTCTCTTTTAAAATATTTACTTTTTGGTATTAATTGATTTTATTTGTAGCACATGGGATCTGGTTCCCTGACTGGGGATGGAACCTGTGTCCCCTGCACTGGAAGCAAGGAGTCTTAGCTATTGCCCCCCCCGGGAAGTCCCTCCCTGTCTCTCTTGAGAGCACTGCACCCACAGCGTCCCTGCTTCTTGCTGTGCGCCTGCTCTTTCCTCCTCATTGCAGTCTGGGGGCCTCACCCTCCGCTCTGCGTATTTCTGATACTTCTGTGTACTCTCAGGTTTGGCTGCCTCACAATTTGGGTTCACCACGAGCCCCTGCAACTCAGCTTGGCTCCCACCAATTGCTGGCCCATCATTTCTACTGGTCATGTTTCTACCTGAGGAGATACGGTCGGCCTGGTTTCTTATCTTATGTCAAGCTGAGCTAGAGGGAGCCTCTAGGCCTGGGACAGGCTGCCTGTGGCCAGGACTCTCTCCTGGCTCCAGGGCAGTGCAGGGCCTTAGGGATAAGGTGGCCTTGGCCACTCTCAGCTTCCACCTTCAGGGTCCTATTCCCACTCGACAGCAGAGGACACGCTTAGCCCAGCACACAGCCTGTGTTGATGGTGAGGATGGATGTAAATGTTGGTGGTTTGGAGGTAGGGTGAGGCAAGTGAAGGAAAAGGGGGAGTCAGGGGACTTAGGACCAAGTAGAAAGCAGTGTCTTTCTCATTATGATTATTTATGTCTTCTCATATGTTCATGGAATGCGTCCTGCCTATGGAGTCCCACGATTCTCAATGAACTCCCAGTAAATGGTGTTCACCATTATAATAATTATTATATTATATTATAGTAATTATTATAATTGAGATATAATTGGCATATATAAAATTGTGTAAGTTTAAGGTGTACAAAGTTACAGTGGTTTTATGCATTTATATATTGTGATATAATTACCACTGCAGTATTATCTAACACCTACCTCTGCTGCATCTCATAATTACCATTTCTTTATGGTGAAAATTAGGATCTAGTTGCTCAGCAGTTTTGAAGTTTGTAACATAATATTGTTGAATGTAATCAATATGCTGTGCATTGATCTCTAGAACTTATTTATCTACTGGTTGCAAGTTTGTAGTTTCAAATAACATTTCCCCAACTCCCCCACTCCCAGCCCCAGGTAACCACCATTTTACTCTCTGTTTTCACAAGTTTGACTTTTCTAGATTCCGTATAAATGAGATCACACACTATTTGTCTTTTTCTGACTCTTTCTACTTGGCATAATGCCCTCAAGGTCCATTCAGGTTATTGTAAATGGCTGAATATTGTTCTTTGGCTGAAAAATGTTTCATTGTACATATATGTACCACATTTTCTTTAACCGTTCATCTGTCGACACTTAGGTTGCTTTCATATCTTGGTTATTGTGAGCAGTGCTACAATGAACATGGGTACACGCCAATATAGTTATTATACAAGCACTAACCTTCTTGAGGACTGTGAGAGTTCCGGCTCCTCTGAATCCTCACTAACACTTGATATAGTCACTTTTTAAAATTTTAACCATGTTGATAGGTGTGTGGTGAGCCCCTGAGAAAATGAAATGATTTGATGTGCTGGAGTTTGTTTCCCATATGTGTTTACTCTAGCATTTATCCTTATTTTTCATTAGTATTATTATTTTACTATTATTATTACTTACAACACAAAGTACTCATTCATGAAATCAATAAGACATTGTGTTAGGAACCTTTCCACTGCATATGATAGAAAACTGCAACCAGGTCAATCGTAAGAGAGAATTTGTTGATTCACTTAAATGAACAGTCAGAATGGCTGCTATCCAAAAGTCTACAAGCAATAAATGCTGGAGAGGGTGTGGAGAAAAGGGAACCCTCTTACACTGTTGGTGGGAATGCAAACTAGTACAGCCACTATGGAGAACAGTGTGGAGATTCCTTAAAAAACTGGGAATAGAACTGCCATATGACCCAGCAATCCCACTGCTGGGCATACACACTGAGGAAACCAGAATTGAAAGAGACACGTGTACCCCAATGTTCATCGCAGCACTGTTTACAATAGCCAGGACATGGAAGCAACCTAGATGTCCATCAGCAGACAAATGGATAAGGAAGCTGTGGTACATATACACAATGGAATATTACTCAGCCATTAAAAAAATACATTTGAATCAGTTCTATTGAGATGGATGAAACTGGAGCCCATTATACAGAGTGAAGTGAGCCAGAAAGAAAAGCACCAATACAGTATACTAATGCATGTATATGGAATTTGAAAGATGGTAATGATAACCCTATATGCGAGACAGAATAAGAGACACAGATGCATAGAACAGTCTTATGGACTCTGAGGGAGAAGGTGAGGGTGGGACGTTCTGGGACAATAGCATTGAAACATGTATATTATCATATGTGAAACAGAACGCCAGTCCAGGTTCAATGCATGAGACAAATGCTCAGGGCTGGGGCAATGGGATGACCCAGAGGGATGGGATGGGGAGGGAGGTGGGAGGGCGGTTCAGGATGGGAAACACATGTAAACCCATGGCTGATTCATGTCAATGTATGGCAAAAACCACTAAAATATTGTAAAGTAATTAGCCCCCAACTAAAATAAATAAATTTATTTAAAAAAAAATGAACAGACTGAAGGTCATCAGGAACAGGTTGATCCAGAAGTAGGCAACCTAGATTAAAGTCTCCACTCTGCGGCTTCTGAGCTGGCTCCAGTTTCATCGATTCTCTCCTCATTGTCATGAGATGATTACTCCACCCCTGTGTCCCAGTACTCCTATTTCATATCCAGCAGAGGAGAACATTTCTTTCTTTAACCATGATACAAAATCTTGGGTTTTACTCTTATTGGACCAGTTTAGGGAACGTGAACCAACCCTGAGTCACCTCTGTGATCAGGACAGTAGGATTATATGAATTAGCTTTGATGACGCCTGCTCCTTGGAGGGAAAACTATGACCAACCTAGACAGCGTATTAAAAGGCAGAGACATCATTTTGCCGACAAAGGTCCATCTAGTCAAAGCTATGGTTTTCCAGTGGTCATGTATGGATGTGAGAGTTGGATCATAAAGAAGGCTGAGTGCCAAAGAATTGATGCTTTTGAACTGTGGTGTTGGAGAAGACTCTTGAGAGTCCCTTGGACTGCAAGGAGATCCAACCAGTCCATCTTAAAGGAGATCAGTCCTGAATATTCATTGGAAGGACTGATTATGTTGCTGAAGCTCCAATACTTTGGCCACCTAATGCAAAGAGCTTACTCATTGGAAAATGCCCTGATGCTGGGAAAGATTGAGGACAGGAGAAAAGGGGGCGGCAGAGGATGAGTTAGTTAGGTAACATCACTGACTCAATGGACATGAATTTGAGCAAACTCCAAGAGATAGTGAAGGACAGAGGAGCCTGGAGTGCAGCAATCCATGGGGTCGCAAAGAGTTGGACACGATTTACAACTGAACAACAACAAACCAGGCACCCTCCCACAGAGCTGGAGGGTGAAGCTGGCTTCCCCTGGGCATCTGAGGGAGGCATGGGGAGGGAGGGATGTGGGCATAAAGGTCCAGGGCTGCTCCTGAGAGACAGAATGCACCCTGAGGCATCCAGAATAACCCATCTCCACTGAGTATGTTGTAGGGTCTGGAGCTGGAATGGACCCTAGTCCTTTTGACCCACTAGCTTGCACTATCTGAGGACAAACAAGGGCTCAGCTGGAGCAGTACCCAGATTAGGGAAGCACTTGCCTTGTCTGTGTTGCTGAAATATTTCTCGTTTTCCTACTCAGACCCAGACTGGAAGGCTGAGCAGAGCCTGATACCATTTTTTCAAACTCAGTCTCAAATGCAGTGCAGTTGTCCAAGTTCCCAGGTTAAGGCTTCTGGCTCTTGAGTGTGAGTTACACTTCCACTGTTTGAATGAGCTATGATCTGTCCATGGCTGCATGTTGGAGAATTCTTCTCCGCGTCTCTGCACCCACGACCTCCCCACCTCTTTTTTCAGTGGTTTTGCTGCTGGTCTTCCTGTAACTCTCGTGGAACCTCCTTCTTCCTTCCCAGTTCTCTTCCCTGCTTCGATTGCTCTTTTTCGTCTTCATTCACTCCATCTCTGGTTTTGTTTTGCCTCTTTTTTGTCCCTTCGCTTCGTTTTAGTTGCCCAGGATAGGGAGGGCTTGCATTTTTTCCCTCGGTTTTGACATTTCACATTATTGATGGGTGTTGCTTTTATTTCATTTCCACCTTGAAAACCTAGTCATTCTCGCCCAGCCAGATCGGGACCCGGGCGCCCTCAGACATTTCTCGTTTTTTTGTGTGTGTGGCCACTGACTATCAAAAGAGTGTTGGCATCTCCAGCTCTCTTGGAGGCAGGAAATCTGAGTTTTAGCCTGGAGTCCTCCATCACAGATGCTTCCTTCTTCCTGAGGAGGCTCTCAATTCTTCTGAGATGTTTGTGGAGTGCCATAGTATGCCCACGGCAATGTACCAAGCTGTTGGGGAAAGTAAACCGAGGTGAATCTAAACAAGCCGCTCCCTCTGCCCTTGAGGGCTTTGCTTTAATGTGTCCAGATGGAAATGGCAACCCACTCCAGTATTCTTCCCTGGAGAATCCCACAGAAAGAGGAGCTTGGCGGGCTACAGTACATGGGGTCACGCAGAGTTGGACACGACTGCTCCCTGAGCGCTCAAGCTCTCCCCACCCTCAGAACCCAGAGTTTCCACCAGGTGCCTGGCACCGCACTGTGCACTCCATTTGCGAGCCTGCTTATTCCTCCCCGAGACTGGATGTTTCTATCTTAGCCCCATTTCCTAGATGAGGAACACTGAGGCACAGAGCCTCGGACTGATTTGTCCAAGGCAGTAGAGCCTGGAAGACTTCTTCACTCTGCCATGCGGTTCTTCTTTATTCCACTGATCGCAGATTCCTAACTTCCGCTGTACAGCTTCCACGCAACTCATCTCCTTTGTTTGGTGGGAAAGGAGGTGGAGGGGGACAAGCAAAAAGTAAAGAGGAGTAAAGCCTCAAAAAGCCCTCCCTCACCTGCTGCCTCTGAATGTGGTTGCTGTCACAGCCCAAGTTGCTGGGAGAGGGAAGGGGTTGCTGAATATTCCTAGTGTCAAGACTTAATTTTTCTAGACCAAGCAGTGGGCCAGAGAGTGTCTTCCCTATAATGCACCTGCATGTTCCTTGAGGAAATAGTTATCAGTTTGTATTTACTCTGTGAGAGCCACACAGGGCTGAGAGCAAAACCAAGATTTGGGTCAATGATTTCTTCTCTGGAGATATCTCCAGTCTAGAGTACATCAGTGGTAATTCTGCAAGAAAGGATGCGATCTTTATCCTGAGAGAAATGATAATAATAATATCATCAAACACTAGCAGCTGCCATGTTTAAAATAGATAGCTAGAGGGAAGTTGCTGTTTAGCACCAAGAGCTCAGCCTGGTGCTCTGTGATGATCTAGAGGGGTGGGATGGGAGGGGTGGTGGGAAGGAGGTTCAAGAGGGAGAAGATATTGTTCAGTTGCTTAGTCGTGTCCGACTTTTTGCGACCCCATGGATTGCAGCACTCCAGGCTCCTCTGTCCTCCACTATCTCCTGGAGTTTGCTCAAAGTCACGTCCATTGAGTAAGTAATGCCATCCAACCATCTCATCCTCTGTCACCCTTTTCTCCTGTCCTCAATCTTTCCCAGCATCAGGATCTTTTCCAATGAGTTGGCTCTTGGCATTAGGTGGCCAAAGTATTGGAGCTTTGGCTTCAGCATCAGTCCTTCCAGTGAACATTCAGGGTTGATTTCCTTTAGGATTGACTGATTTGATATCCTTGCTGTCCAAAGGCCTGTCAGGAGTCTTCTCCAGCACCACAATCTGAAAGCATCAGTTCTTAGGTACTCAGTCTTCTTTATGGTTCAACTCACATCTGTACATGAGTACTGAAAAAAATCATAGCTTTGACTAGATGAACCTCTGTCTCTGCTTTATAATATGTATATATATATAGCTGATTCATGTTGTTTTACAGCAGAAACTAGCACATTATAAAGCAATTATCTTCCAGTTTAAAAAATTAAAACAAGAAAAAAACACTAGTAGCCTCCTTCATGTCTGACTCTGTCCCTAGCATTTTGCATATGTTAACTCACTGTTTCAGTGCCCCCAACAGGTGGGTTTTGTTACCATCTGTGTTTTATGGGGCTTCTATAGTGGCTCAGAGGGTGAAGAGTCTACCTGCAATGCGAGAGACCCAGGTTTGATCCATGGGTTGGGAAGATTCCCTGGAGTAAGGAATGGCAACCCACTCCAGTATTCTTGCCTGGAAAATCCCATGGACAGAGGAGCCTGGTGGGCTACAGGCCATGGGGTCCCAAAGAGTCAGACACGACATGTTTTATAGGTGAGGAAACTGAATCAAGAGAGGTAGGTGACTGGGTCCTGGGCACACAGATAAGCAGTTGGATGTAGGGATTTGAACCCTGGCAGATTGTTTGCAAAACACAGCTCCTTCCCAGGGCCCCAAGCCCTCTAGAAAACCCAGGCCACTCTCATCTAGGGGTTCTGGGAGGGTTCTTACGGAAGACATCTTTGAGCTGGCCTTACAGGGGAGGGAGGGGCCTCCCTGTGGCCATGTGGGGGACAATCCCTCAGGCTGCAGGGCAGCGTGGAGCCATAGCAAGCTCTTCACCCCCAGAGTGGGAACCAAAGCCGGCTGTTATGCTTCTCCAGATAACTATCACCTTGCACAACTGCACCGTGTTAAGGGTCATATATTGCCCATGTCTTTAAAACCTTGATGGTAGTGCATGTCCATGGAAGCCCAGAGGCAGATTCTCTGATGCATCTGCAGACTTTTCCTTTAGCATTTCTCCGTCTCCTGCTCTTCAACTCCTCAGAGTGACCTTGTGTCCTAGAGGGGTAGGACAGGATCCATAGGAGGTATAGGTGGATCTTTGCAGGACAGGGTCCATAGGGGTGGGCTTTATTCCGCCTTTTGATTTATGGTGCTCTCTGGGGTACTTAGGTGTATCTTTGGAAGGCTCAACTGTCTCTGATCACTGTGCTCACTTCCTTAGGCCCTGGAGATCCCCCTTCTCCCTCCCTCCCTCCCTCCTGCATCAGGTCTGGGGGCGGTATCTCCTCTGGGCTCAGTCCTGTGTGGAGTTCTGCCCTGTGGGTAGGAGGCAAGGAGGGTAGAGTCTGGTGGGGAGAGGATTGTGCAGCTGGATGATCTCAAATCCGTGCCATGCCCTTTGGAGGTGGGGGGCCGGTACAGACCTCAGTTTGAGGGGTGATGGAAGGTTTCCAGGGGGAGGTGTGGCTGATTCCCCAAGGACAGACAGGCAGCTAAGGTGGAGGCATGTATTCCAGGAGTTACAGAATGGGCATGGCTGACAGCAGGCTGGGAGGAGTGCCAGGATGTGATACTGAATGGAGGGAAGGATGGGACTCATCGCTGGATCCTCAGTGATGGGTCACACCTCAGACCTCTTGGCTTCCAGGTGAGAAAGGTACTGATGATCTCTTGGGGTTCTTGGGCCCTGGCTTCCCTCTCAGCTCACTCCTCGCTGGCCTAAATGGCTCCAGAACCCACAGCAGAAGCCGAGCCATGGGGGCAATAATACTGGAATTTCTTCATGTGATGAAGAGACTTTGGAGTTCCACTTGGAAGAAGACTCCAAGGGAACACGTGCCTGCTTTTCTTATTTTGGGTCAAATGGGTGACTGACGGGTGCTTCCATGCTGCCCCACTTGGCACGCCCTGCTCCCCACATCTGCTGGGCAGAGCCGGTTCCCCTGAGACAGTCTCCTGACAAAGTTCACGAGCAGATTGTTCTGAATTCTTAGTGTTTCCCATCAGGATTGCAGTCAGCCCTGATATGGGCCAGGTTCTTTCCCCATCTTCAGCTGCATAGTTCAGCACCGTCTGAGGGTGGCAAGACATCCTGGTTTACTCGGGATGGAGGAGTTTCCTGGGAAATAGAACTTCTAGTTTGAAAATAGGGAAAGTTGCGGGCAGACTGGGACAAGATGGTGACCCCGCTTCCATCTGCAGCCACAGAACCCCTTGTCCTTGTACTGCTGGGTGGATAGAGGAGTCCGCTGAGAAGCATCCAAAATATTTCTGGGCTTCACTTGGTCATCTCCACGGGGCTGCAGGAGCCGTTGTGCGGTTTTGAAGATTTTCCAGGGCTGGCTGGAGGCTAGGTCCTTCCTGCGCTTGGCTCTCCTCTGGCCCTGTCCCCCATCCCAGGCTCCTCCATGGCTCTCCTGCTGCCCAGGGCTCCCCCTGACCCACCTCCCCAGGCTCTGTGTCCTTGTCTTCTAGCCCCTGATGTACTGCCGGGGGATACTGGCTTGAGGTCTTGCTTAGAAAAAACCAAGACTGCTTGGGATCCCAAGGTGCGTCAAGGCAGCGGATGCTTTCCATGGCTTGTGACTGGGATGAAGACTTCTTGAGGATCTTCTCTCTTCTAATCTGTCCTGAGTACCTCCGGGAGATTACTCCTTTCCCAATATCGTCTCCTTCACATTGTTCCCATGACTAAATACTCACTGGGTCCAAGTAAGTGACAGCAGGGGATTTCAAGCTCGCTCTCTCTCTTTTTTTCATTTAATATTTTCAGAGCACTGTGCTTTCTTCCATCCAGATCTGATGAGGAAAGTGGAGCTTCTGATGTTGAAATGGGGGCAAAGATGACTTCAGAGGAGCCTCCACGGGCTCAGATCCCCCGGGCATGGGCTGAAAGGCACCAGCCTGCAGACACAGCTGTTGTCTTCATCACAGAAGACTGCGCATGTATTAGCTACTACTGCACGTGCTTCAGTCACGCTTCAAGAGAGGGAACAGGGGATTACTGGCTCACAGAGCTGGAATGGGCTTGGGGGAGGTTACAGAGCCAAAAGCCATCCTGCTGGACTCAGGCTCAGGAGTGGGGAGAGGTCATTTCTCCATCAGCTGTGTCTGCCGCTCTGTTCAGCTTCTCTCTGAAGACCAGTGCCTGCAGACCCCGTGGTGGGAAAGAGGGCTGCTGGCCACGCGCCAGATACACACATTCCCGGGTTAGTGACCCAGCTGGGAGGAGAGACTGTCCCTCTCCCTGGACGCTCTGTCTGAGGCCCGGGCTCCGATTGGTCCTGACTGTGTCATCCACAAGCCTGTGGCCTGAGTACTGTTCTGAGGGCGTTGGAGTACCTTCATCAGCCAGGCGGGCTGACCCTCCTGAGCTGGGCTGGGGGGAGGAGGGAAGGGCAGGCTACTGTGATGGGCCACCCCACCAGAACATGCAAGGGAGGTTCCCCAGAGAAGCTGGGGTGCCAGGAAGACAGAGGCAGTAATACCTCCTCTATAACATGGGCTTTGGAGCTTCCACAGCTTGGTTTGAATCTCAGGTGTGTGACCCAGAAAATTGCTTCTTCCAGTGGGGTACAGTCCATGGAATCGCAAAGAGTCGGACACGACTGAGTGATTAATACACACACACACACACACACACACACACACACACACACTCCTCACTTATAAATGGGAATAGTATTTCTCACCTTGCAAGGCTTGCTGTCATATTACAGGCGTATAATAAATGGTGTCTGTAGTTATTATTGGGCTTCCCTGGTAGCTCAGATGGTTAAGAATCTGCCTGCAATGTGGGAGACCTGGGTTCGATCTCTGGGTTGGAAAGACCTTCTGGAGAAGGGCAAGGCAACCCACTCTAGTATTCTTGCCTGGAGAATCTCTTGGACAGAGGGGCCTGGCGGGCTGCAGTCCATGGGGTTGCAAAGAGTTGGACATGACTGAGCGACTAAGCATGCGTGCTTGTAGTTATTATTGCTCCTGTTAAATCTGACCTCACCCCCTTCCCTCTCCCCCCTCCCCCACAGGAATGCCATGGTCATTTTGCAGTGGTCTCCATGCCGCCCAGTGGGGCTCACTCTGGGCTTCTGTTAGATGGTTCTACTCTTTGCTCTCAGGAGTCTGGGGCTCCTTAGGGCCACCTCGGGGGCATCTGAGGAGGGGGCTGGGTGGATCGGGGCTTTGGAGGGCTTGGCAGTGCACAGCCCCAGCCTCTGTCCTTCACCAGAGCGGTTCAGGTTTAGGGAACCACTTTAAGTATTGGTTTATAAAAAAGGTTTCATTTTGAGAAAGGATTTAAAAATGTCACCATCCTGGACCTTACAGGGATACTACACACATTAAGAAAGAGAAGGACCCAGATTATGGCAGCCTCAGCTGGCTCACAAGGTCTTGCTGGCCCCCATCTCTCCTGGCCTTGGTCTCAGAATCTTCAGTGGCCCAGAGTGGGGCTCTTCTTGGGCCATGACATCCTCTTGTGCCTGCCCTGGGGACTCGGCGATTTAGGTCAGTTCTGTAGTTTCTGCAGAACTGAACGCCATCACTCGAAGTCACATCTGGCCTCTTATTACTCGGTTGGTCCACATATATTGTTCTACTCACCCTCCTGTTACTTGCAAGCAAAGAGGGGATGATGAATTCCACAGGCAGCGGAGTAGGCAGGCATTGCCAGGGCAAGAGTGATTGGCATCTGAATGAGCGCAGGAGACGG
This sequence comes from Okapia johnstoni, assembly GCA_024291935.2. NCBI lineage: Eukaryota > Metazoa > Chordata > Mammalia > Artiodactyla > Giraffidae > Okapia > Okapia johnstoni. The sequence continues at coordinate 49,177,619 of CM044313.1, forward strand.
GGGAGTGAAAGGTCACCATCCTTCACACCTTAGAAGGACCCCTGCTCTTCTAAGGAGGTATTGCTCTGGGATTGCTGTGCCCAGAGAGGCAGCATCAGTTTGCGAGTTACAAATGTAACACACAGAGTAAAGTCTTCTTTCCTGTTCTGTGTGGATGTCCCTTATTCCCTGCTGGGAAGCAGAAAGATGAGGGTAACAGGCCTTGGCTCTCCAGCCTTGGGTACCACTATGCTTTTGGTAATCTTCTCTGCTTCAGCATCCATGTAGGAGGCAAGCATTCTACCAGCAATCAGGTACAGAAGGTGCCTCAGCTCCCAGGTGTGATACCTCCATCAGACTAATATGTCAGGGCAGTTTCTTCTCTGTGGACCTTCTCAGAAGCACAGGTCAGGGTCTGGGTTATGTAAAGAGGATTTTAGCTGATTTATTCCTCATATACATGAGTTGGAAACAGAGTTTTGGAGTAGTCCCACAAATATGTCCCTCATTTTCCTGACTCCCCTCACTTGGATCCTCCATAAACTTCTAGCTCTACCTTTCCTTTTAAGATTTTTTTTTAAAATGTGGACCATTTTGAAAGTCTTTATTGAATTTGCTACAACATTGCTTCTGTGTTATGTTTGGGTTTTTTGGTTGTCTAGTTTGTGGAATCTTAGCTCCCCAACCAGGGATCAAACTCACATGCCCCGTGCATTGGAAGGGAAAGTCATAACCACTGGACTGCCTTGAGTCTGTCCTATCTGTCACTACCTCCTCCTTGGGACCTTCTGCACAGAGAAGGGTCAACCTTTCCATGAGTCTTCAGACACTACAGACCTCAGCTGCTCAAACTTTAGAGGATGAATGAAGGGGTATGTGGCAGTTGGGCTTCCATCAGAGAAATAGAACATCTGTAATGTAGAATGAAGGATTTATTTTAAGGTTCTGACCTTGTGCACTCGTGGGAGCTGGTACCACACTCTGTAAGTCTGTTACATCTGCATCTGGCATGGGGCCTGAAGTCAGCAAGGTTGGCAGTTGGGAAGAAGGGGGTTGTGAAGTGGGGGAAGCCAGAGCCAGCTGGGACCCACGAGGAGGAGCTGGGACCCGCATCAGTTTCATCCACTTCCAAACATCCCACCTGCAGGACGTGGAATCCCTGCAGTAGAAGCTCACATACTTTGTCATGGAGCAGCACTCCTGGCCCAGGACCCAGAGAAGCCGAAAGAGGTGATCCAAGGCGGAGCTGCAAATATGCAGCCTAGCTCCCTCCTGATGCCCACAAGGTGAGTGACAGCGAGCTCCAGCTGCAGTGTGACCCTGAACATGGATTCTGAGCCTAAACATGGCTGCAGCATCATGTCCATTTTCCAACTCCTGCACAAATTCCTCCTGCGGCCCAGAATTCTGTGCACATGAAAGAGAATTCTGGAAAAGATTGCTTCAGCTTAGCTAAACTGATGTGGTGCAAAGCTGTCACCACTCAAGGAGACAAATTTCAACCACAGATCCCTCTCTCCTTATGACCTATGGTTGGTTTCTTTTTAAAAATTTTTCGTTTTCTGTTGGAGTATAGTATTTATTTTTATTTTGGGGTTTGCTGGGTCTTCACTGCTGTGCATGGGCTTTCTCTAGCTGCGGTGAGCGGGGCCGCTCTGCGTGGTAGCACATGGGCTTCTCCTTGCCACGGCCTCTCCTGCTGTGGCACACAGGCTCCAGGAGTTCCAGCCCGTGGGCTCACTGGTTGTGGTTCGTGACCCTGGAGCGCACGGGCTTCATAGCTGTGGCACACAGGCTCAGATGCGCCGCAGCGTATGGAATCTTCCCAGACCAGGGGTTGAGCCTGTGTCTCCTGCATTGGCACTTGGACTCTCACCCACTGTACAACCAGGGAAGTCCTGGTTGGTTTCTTTTTTCTTTTTTAAAAAATTTAATTAATTAATTTATTTAACATTTGGCCGTGCTGGATCTTAGCTGCTGCTCGGGCTTTTCTCTAGTTGAGGAGAGCAGGGGCTCCTCTTGTTGCCATGCTTGAGCTTCACATTGTGGTGGCTTCTCTTGCTGCAGGGCACAGGCTTCAGTGCATGCAGGCTTCAGTAGTTGTGACTTCCCTGCTCTAGAACACAGGCTCAGGAGTTGTGACAGCTGAGTTTAGTTGCTCTGTGGCATGTGGGAACTTCCTGGGTCAGAGATCAAACCCATGTCTCCTGCAGTGGCAGGCATGGTCTTTACCCCTGAGCAACCAGGGAAGCCTGCTTGGTTTCTTTTTAATTTTCCAAGGGCAGACACCCCTCAGCATCATTCAGGCCACAGAACACAACACCATGACCACCACCTTTTCCCCGGTGACTACACAGTTCCATTTCCCAAGAGGAAAATAGATTCTTCCTGTTACCAACAGTTAACTCTATTCCCTATGAAGTGATCACCCTAGCAGGAAACTATGCTTCTCTCTTGGGCTAGTCTTCTCATGAAGAGTCCTCTGCATGAGCTCTGAATGCTTCCAGTAGCTTCTTCGAGATGCCCACATTTCTGCCTACAAGGCTGTGTGTGTGTGTGTGTGTGTGTGTGTGTGTGCGCGCGCGCGCGCGCGCGCGCACTCTCAGTCAAGTCTGACTCTTTGCGACCCCATGGACTGTAGGCCATCAGACTCCTCTGTCTGTGGAATTTTCCAAGCAAGAATACTTGAGTGGGTTGCCATTTCCTTCTCCAGGGCATTGTCCCAACCCAGGGATCGAAGCAGAGTCTCTTGTATCTCCTGCATTACAGGGGAGTTCTTTACCACTAGCACCACCTGGGAAGAAGCCTAGTATCCTGACTACCTGTGATCATTAATTTTACATGTCAGCTTGACTGGCTTGATAATCCACACCCCATTCAATTCACTTGTTTGGCCTGTGCAGAAGACAGATGGATTTTGGAGAATTATAGTGGATTATCCTAAGCTTAACTCGGTGGTAACTTGGAGACTGCAGCCATGAAATTAAAAGATGCTTTCTCCTTGGAAGAAAAGCTATGACAAACCTAGACAGCGTATTAAAAAGCAGAGACATTATTTTGCCTACAAAGGTCCGTGTAGTCAAAACTATGTTTTTTCCAGTAGTTGTGTGTGGATATGAGAGCTGGATAATATAAAAGGCTGAGCACCAAAGAATTGATGCCTTCAAACTGTGGTCCTATAGAAGACTCTTGAGAGTCCCTTGGACAGCAAGGAGATCAAACCACTCAATCCTAAAGGAACTCAACCCTGAATATTCACTGGAAGGACTGATGCTAAAGCTCTAATACTCTGGCCACCTTATGCAAAGAGCCGACTCCTTGGAAAAGACCCTGATGCTGGGAAAGATTGAAGGCAGGAGGAAAAGGGAATGACAGAGGACAAGATGGTTGGATGGCATCTCTGACTCGTCATGAGTTTGAACCAACTCTGGGAGATGGTGAAGGACAGGAAAGCCTGGCGTACTGCCATCCATGGGGTCTGCCATTTCTTTCTCCAGGGGATCTTTGGATCTTGGAGTCAACATATTCCTCATTTGGGGGTTGTTCTGCATCATTTCCTGAAGTGACCCCCAAAACTGCTTATTTTGAGTGGTGGCCAGAAGAAGAGAAGGCTTGACAGTAGGTCCAGGCTGCTCAGGGCATGATGACCCCAGATAGAGCCCATCCACGTTCCTTCTCCCCAAACTTCTTTGTCACCAGTTTTCCAGTCATGTTCCTTCCGAGTCCCTGGCCATCCAGCCAAACTGATGCTCTGCACCAGAAGATCCAGCAGATCTGGTGGTGCTTGAAGTGGGAGTGGCTGATACGGAACTGATGGGAGCCTTTGGCTGGCCCTTCTCGGGGAATCCCAGCACAGGCCTTTAGTATTTGGGGGCATGACCCTGACATCATCTGCAGATAACTCTTCTTCTTTTGAGAAACAGCTCTTGGCCTAATACTGGGCCTTAGTAGAGACTGAACACTTAACTTTGGGCCACCCGGTTACCATAAGATCTGAGCTGCCTCTCATGAACTGGGTGTTATCTGACCCTCCAAATCATAAAATGAGTTGTGCACAGCAGTATTTCATTCTCAACATGGAGGTGATATATACGTGGTTGGGCCTTGAGGACAGAAGTAAGTTAACACAATGAAATGGCCCAGGTGCTGTGGTCCCCACTTCTGCTACACGGCCTTCTGTCTCCCAGCCGGCACCTGTGACCTCATCAGGAGTTCTGTATGGTGCACTGATAGAAGGAGGGAAGTCTGGGGTCTGGTTTACAGAAGTTTCCGCACAACATGCAGGCCCCACCTGAAAGTGGATGGCTGCAGACTCTCTATACTACAGCCTCTCTCTGGGGCATCCCTGGAGGACAGTGTGAAGGGAAATCCTTCCAGTGGGCAGAACTCTGAGAAGTGCATGGGATTGTTCACTTTGCTTAGAAGGAGAAGTGGCCGGTGATGGATTGATTCATGGGCTGTGGCCAGTGGTTTGGCTGGATGGCCAAGGACTTGGAAGGAACATGATTGGAAAATTGGTGATAAAGAAGTTTGGGGAGAAGGAATGTGGATGGGATCTCTCTAGCAACTTGCCTCTCCCATGCCCCTCTCAAACCGCATGGCTCCTTTTGGTTCCCCAGACACTCTGCAGTTTATACTTGCCCGTCACCCCTTCTTGGAGAAGGAAATGGCAGCCCACTCCAGTACTCTTGCCTGGAAAATCCCATGGACGGAGAAGTCTTGTAGGCTACTGTCCATGGGGTCACAAAGAGTCAGACACGACTGAGCGACTTTACCTTTTCACCCCTTCTAGACCCCTAGATGAAGTGGCCTTCCCAGCTACTCTCTGGCTCCTTCCTGTTTATTGCCCTTGCGGCTCTCATCGGTGTATTCTTGCTTGTCTCTCCATGTGCATCTGTTACCTGTACCCCTCAACACACACACACACTAGTATGCAGTCCTTGCAGGCTCAGCCTCATCTGCCCTGTTCATTGTGGTTTGTGCTCTTGCCTAGCAAATGTGGAAAGCACTTGATAAACATCGCCCAAATGGGTGAGTGGAGAACATGGTGATGCCATACAGAACTGGAGACAAACACGGGTGCAGATCAGAGGGGAAGTGTGTTAATGATTCCATTGGTCAACCACACCATGGGATGCCTACTGGCTCGGACCTCAAATGGGCCCTTGAGAGCTTGCAGTGTAACTTTTGTATGAGAGCAAGTAGCACCAACCTGACATTTCAAATGAATACTCTGGTTGTATGAGCCATGTGCAGTTTTTATACTAATAATTATAAGATGAATATTGAGTATTTACTATACACTTAGCTTTGACTGTGTAATAAGCAAACACAGAATCTCAGAGGTGTTCAGCTCACATGTCTGCAGGTCAGCTGGGTTTTTCCTGATCTGCATGGAACTTGGCTGGGTCGGGCTTCTGCGGCAGGCTGGATCCAGATCTGTTCCATGGGCTCCTCCTTATACTAGGTGGTTCCTTGAGCCAAGGCAAGATCACAAGAGGGCATGCTAGTCACACAGGTGTATTACAGGCCATTATTAGCAGCTCATTGGCCAAAACAAACAACATACTTAAGTGTGAAGTCAAAGGCAGGGAAGAGTCCTCACACCCCCTGAAGCAATGGCAAGGGTTTTGATGTCTAACACTATAGTATACCATACTCCTACAGTAAATAGTGTAATATTCTCTATATTAAATATAGTATGTAAGCATAGTATAACATATATATTGTATAATATACACAGACACATATTATATAGTATATATAGTATACTATATTTTTATATTATGTAGTATACAGTAAATATACACTATAATATATAGTATATGTAAAATATGCTGTATTATAATATAGTACCTGATGCAAGAACCGACTGATTGGAAAATACCCTGATGCTGGGAAAGATTGAAGGCAGGAGGAGAAGGGGGTGACAGAGGATGAGATGGTTGGATGGCATCATTGAATCGAAGGACATGAGTTTGAGCAAACTCCGGGAGTTGGTGATGGACAGGGAAGCCTGGCATGCTGCAGTCCATGGGGTCACAAAGAGTTGGACACCACTGAGCCACTGCGCTTTACTGAATTGAACTGATACTACATATTGGGGCTTCCCCTGTGTCTCAGTGGTAAAGAGTCTGCCTGCAACGCAGGAGGTATAGTTTCGATTCCTGGGTTGGGAAGATCCCCTGAAGGAGGGCATAGCAACCCACTGCAGTATTCCTGCCTGGAGAATCCCATGGACAGAAGAGCCTGGCGGGCTACAGTCCATGGGGTCAGAAAGAGTCAGACATGAGTCAACTGTGCAAGCACGCACACATATTACATATTACATATACACATACAATACTGTGTGTATAGAATGCAGTATACTATAATGTGGCTTTCCTGGTGGCTCAGCAGTAAAGAATCTGCCTGTAATGCAGGAGATGTGGGTTCGACTCTTGGGTCAGAAAGATCCCCTGGAGAAGGAAATGGCAACCCATTTCAGTATTCTTGCCTGGGAAATCCTAGGGACAGAGGAGCCTGGTAGACTAGGGTTCATGGGGTCACAAGAGTCGGACACAACTTAGTGACTAAATCACCACCACCCATACAATAACATATATACATATTATACTGTATTTACACATATTATATAAACATACTATTTAGAGATACTATATATTATATGTATATAGTATGCTACAGTGTGCTATATATTATATACATATCTTTTCATACATGTGTGGTGTGTGTGCTAAGTTGCTTCATTTGTGTCTAATATGAACTGTAGCCCTCCAGACTCCTCTGTCCATTGGATTCTCCAAGCAAGAATACTGGAGTGGGTTGCCATAGCCTCTTCCAAAGGATCTTCCTGACCCAAGGATCGAAACTGCATCTCCTGCAACTCCTGCATTGCAGGTGGATTCTTTTCCACTGAGCCACCAGGGAAGCCTAACTGGTGTTGGTACACCTATATGTGTGTGTGTGTATATATATATATATATATATATATATATATATATATATATTATATTATATATTTATTTATTTTTTTTTTTTTTTTTAATTTTTATGTAGTTAAACTAATGTCCTTGTTTTTAATCCTTTTTGGGTTTTGTGCCATGTCTTCTGCATTGCAGGCAGATTCTTTACCACTGAGCAACCAGGGAAGCCCTTATATATACTACAGACATGTACTATAATATAGTATTGTATATTATATATATATATAATACTGTGTAATATAGTATGATACTATAATACACATAGTATATATAGTATAATCTATTATATTATTCATTATAGTATACTATATAAGTACATATTACATAGCATAATGTAATAATAGTATATGTAGTGTAGTAACTATGGTATTATATATACAGTGTATATTGTACTATAGCACTAATAGTATATAATATGTATTTTTATATTATGTTATTTATAATATCATCCTACATGGTGTTATTATAATCCTCTTTTTGCAGATAAAGAAGCTGAGAATTGAAAGGTGAAGAGACTTGTCCAGGGTCACACAGTTAGAGGCAGAGCTGGAGTCTGGACCCAGGAAGTTAGACTCTAGAGCTTAATCACAGCCCCATGCTGCCTTCCATTGTTTTGATAAAAGAAACAAAGTGCCTTCCGGTTGCACTGTGGGAAATGTTGCAGGCTGGTGTCCTTCCATCTCAAATTCAGTTTCTTCAACCTACTTCCCAGCACCCTAGGGTGTCCTTTGGTCTGATCTTTGTTTAAAGCTGTCTTTCCTTCCTATTAAAATGTGCTCACCTAAGGCTTTACCCCCTCAAGGTCTTCAACACCTTTGAGCATCAGTGGCTCTAATAGCTCTAAGAGATTATTTTCTTCCATTTTCAAGACCCTCAAATCCAAAGGCTTGACAATGTGGGAATTTTAGACTCCAAAGGGACTTGTGGTAGGTGGGAGGAGACAAGGAAGCTTTCTGGGATTCTTAAGTTGCTTTGAGATGGGAAGCTTACCTACAGGCCTGGAACACTTCTAACAGAGTCAAGATTTCCCTGGCACTTAGCTCCTGTTAATCTTGGGGAGAGAGAGAGAGCGCCTGAGATTGAGAGGAAAGAGAACAAGAACCCTCCAGATTGATGCTGTGGGTCATCATACATAGATACGCACTTACATAAAGGCATTCCATGCAGTGCAGAGGGCAAAGCTGCTGCCGAGAATCGGCTTCAATTACGGTGGAACATTTCGATTCCGTCATCTGCCACGTTCTCTAACCAGAGGTCTTTCAGCACAAGACAGGCTCGTGGGAAAGGGATCTGCGTTCTGTGTGTATCTGTGTTTGTGTGTTTGTAGAAAAATTCAATACTTAATTGTATGCTTGGCCTGCTCACCACTAATTTCTAAAAGAGACATTCCAAAGCCTTGGTTAGGTTCACTCATATCTCATAAAAGCCATAACTTGACTGCGGGTACCCCAGAACTAATCCTGCCTGGAGACAGGGGCAGCAGTCACCTGGGACAGTTGATGTTCTGGAAGACCCATCGTGCTGAGAATTATCGATCACCTCTCCAACATCCGTTCACCTTCCTCCTTCCTAAATGCATCCCGAATTTCCTAGCATGTGGTTTGCAGATTGGTTGAAGGCAATTGCCCAGTTCTTTTTTGGTTGAAGGCAATTGGCCTAATTCCTGCTACAGTGAATTGGTTCAGGAGTGGGAATGTGGTGTGAGTGGCTTTAACGAGAGGAAGCCCAGGAATTCTTTCAAGAGTGGAGAAGAGAAAGTCTCTTTCCCTTGAGATATAAATGAGGAAGATGAGCCCTATTAGCTCTCTTGTGACCATGAGAGGAGTCGGCTTTAGGATGAAGATGATTCTAAGAAAGGTCCACAGCAAGTTGGGAAGGAAATGGATGCTGGGCAACATTGTTCAGTCACTAGGTCAGACCATACCTGAAGCCTGTTCTACCTCCAAGAACTTCAGTTCCCTATAAAGCTTGAGCCTGAGTAGGGTTTCCTGTTACTTGAAGTGAACATAACCTGCGCTGCTACACCCAGCCAGCCAAAGTGTTGTCCTTTCCTGGTCTGCTCTGTGACTGGAAACACCCGCTAATAAAATTGTGCTACCCAAATTGCTTCAGGAAACATTTCTCTGTAATTCCTACTCATCCCAGGAAGAGTTCCTAATCTTGTGGAGGAGACAGATGTGTCATGTCACAACAGGATGGCACAGTCAGTCCTGAGATGTAGCTTGGACATGTGTGCACAGATTGACAGGGACTCCAGAGCCTGATTGCAATTCCATGCTGCTTACCATCATTTCAATAAGAGAAGCCAAGTGCCTTCTAATTGGGATATAGGCTCTGCCCAGAGGATTGTGGGGAGGTTTTAACAAACAACATTTATGAGAATGTCATCACCCACCAAGCACTATTCTAGGTAGTAGAGATAGTGCAGTCAGTCTCAGTCAGCTTGGGCTGCTGTAACAAAATACGGTCAACTGGGTGGCTTATACAACAAGCATTATTTCTGACAGTTCTGGAGACTGGAGAGTCCAAGATCAGGGTGGTGGTTCATTTTTCCCCTGGTCAGGGTTCTCTTGCAGATGGCTTCCTTTTCCTGTGTCCTCACGTTGTGGAGAGAAAGAGCAAGCTCTGTGGTTTCTTCTTATAAGGACTCTAATCTCTTTATGGGGACCCCACCCTAAGACCTCATGTAAACCAGTTACAAAAGGTCCCATCTCCAAATATCATCACACTGAGGATTAAGGCTTCAATATATGAATGTGGGGGCAGGAGTAGTGTGGGGACACAAACACTCAGTTCATAACATGCGTTAAGCAAAACAGAGCCCCTGCCTTCATGGGTCTTACATTCTGGTGAAGGAGGCAGACAGTGAACACACTAGCAATATACAGTGAATGATGGTAGAGAATGAAAATAGAGTGAAGAAAATAAAGCAAGGTAGGTAGAGAGTAGCAGGAGCAGAGGGAAGATCTGTGTTACACGGTGATGGTGGAGAAAAGACCTGGGAGGAAGTGAAAGGGTGAAGCCTGGAGCCAGGAGCAGGGAGGGTTCTCCAGGCAGAGAGAATAGCAGGGACAGTGGCCCAGAGCTGGAACAAGGCCAGAAAGCTAGAGCAGAGGGAGTGGGGCCAGAGGGCTGGAGATGAGGTCAGAGGGTTAGTGGGGACCATATCCTAGGTCTTCTAGGCCATGGTAAGGACCTGATTTTGCTATGATCAGATGGAGGGCCCTTTGAGGGTTTAAAGCACAACATAATTAGATTGCCAGGAGAAATATCCAGAACCTCAGATATGCAGATGGCACCACCCTAATGGCAGGAAATGAAGAGGAACTTAAGGACCTCTTGTTGAAGGTGAAAGAGGAGAGTGAAAAAGTTGGCTTAAAACTCAACATTAAAAATAAGATCATGGCATCCCATCCCATCACTTCATGGCAAATAGATGGGGAAAAAAATAGAAACCGTGGCAGATTTTATTTTCTTGGGCTCAAAAATCACTGTGGGCAGTGATTGCAGCCATGAAATTAAAAGATGCTTGCTCCTTCGAAGGAAAGGTATGATAAATCTAGACAGTGTATTAGAAAGCAGAGACATCACTTTTCTGACAGAGGTCCATATAGTTAAAGCTATGGTTTTTCCAGTCATGTACAAAAGTGAGAGTTGGACCATAAAGAAGGCTGAGCATCGAAGAATTGATGCTTTTGTATTGTGGTGCTAGAGAAGACTATTGAGAGTTTCTTGGACAGCACAGAGATTGAACCAGTCAATCCTAAAGGATATCAACTCTAAATATTCATTGAAAGGACTGATGCTGAAGCACCAATACTTTGGCCTCCTGATGCGAAAAGCTGACTCATTGGAAAAGACCCTACTGCTGGGAAAGATTGAAGGCAGGAGGAGAAAGAGGTGACAGAGGTTGAGAGCATCACTGACTCAATGGACATGAGTTTGAGCAAGCTCCAATAGACAGTGAAGGACAGGGAATCCTGGCATGCTGCAGTCCATGGGATTGCAAAGAGTCAGACACAACTTAGGGACAGAACAATAACATGATTTGATATATGGTTTTAAAGACCCTGACTGGTTGCTGTATGGATAACCAACTCTAGATATGTCTATATCCTCACGCCTAAAACCCGTGAATGTGACCTTACTTAGAAAAAGGGTCTTTGCAGGTGTAATTAAGTTGAGGAACTTGAGATGAGATCATTATAGATTATTTGAGTGGGACCTATTTCAATCCAACACAAATGTCCTGTAAGAGAAAGAAGAAGAGAAAACACAGACACAGAGGAAAAGGCCACATGCAAACAAAGGCAGGAATTAGAGTGCTGCAGCCACAAGCCAGGGGATGCTCGAAGCCATTGGAAGCCAGACAAAGCAAGGAAGGAGTCTCTCCTAGAGCCCCTGGAGGAAGCATGACCTTGCTGAGACCTCAATTTTGCATTTCTGGCTTCCAGAGCTGGGAGATAATAAACGCTTGTGGTTTAAGCCACCAAATTTGAGGAAATTTGCTATAGCTGTCACAGGAAATCAATTTGAGAGGTGAGGGTAGAGCAGGGCATCTGGAAGAAGGCTATTGCCGTAATCCAGGTGAAACACAATGCTGCCTTGGCTTATGATGGGAGCAGCGAAGGGCCAGAGGTTGTCCTGTTGTGAAGATAGGCTGGTTGTGGCTTAAGTAACTGTAGGATGAAAAGGACATCTTCAGAAGGGGTGACTGGGAGAATCAGGTTAATCTGTGTAGGAAGACCAGGGGCTGAAGATGCCTACTTGATGCCACTCAGGTGACAATGTCAAGTTGTTAGATGTATATGAGCTTGTCACCTGCAATGGAAATAGGAATCTGAGAGTCTTGGACATATGAAAAAAAAATGAAGTGAAAACATTAGTCGCTCAATATGTCCAACTCTTTGCAACCCCATGGACTGTGGCCAGCCAGGCGCCTCTGTCCATGGAATTCTCCAGGCAAGAATACTGGAGCGGGTAGCCATTCCCCTCTCTAGGGGATCTTCCCAACCCAGGGATCAAACGTGGGTCTCCTGCATCGCAGGCGATTTCTTTACCGTCTGAGCCACCAGGGGAGCCCATATTGGTGGTGCTTAAAGCCAAGAGCCTGGATGCTTGCTTCAAGGAGTGAGAGTAGACATAGGAGAGGAGCTCTTGGACAGACCATATTACCAAGGAGGATGGGGTGGGGGGTGGGGTGGGTTGTGGGAAGGAACTGAGGAAGGGGGCTGGGAAGGAACTGCTGGAGAGGTGGGAGGAAAGCCTGGGTGAACATGGCATCCCAGAAGCCAAATAAAGAAAGTGCATGTCAATTAAGACAAGTCGGATGTAATTTCATTGTTCAGTAATCAAGATAAAAATTGTATTCCTCAGGAATTGTGGTTTACACCACCTCTTCCTCCCATCCCTGAGGACACGAGGAAATGTATCATGTCTACCATGTCAGCCATCCAGCTGTGATATATTACACAGGTTGGGGCCATAGACCTTCCAGGGTCGACATGGACTGGGAGATGAGGGGCACACATGGAGTGTTTATAAGATGATGGAAATAGGGACTTCCTTGGTGGTCCAGAGGCTAAGACTCCAGGCTCCCAAGGCAGGGGGCCTGAGTTCAATCCCTGATCAGGCAGCTAGGTCCCACATGCCACAACTAAGAGTTCACACACCACAACTGAAAGATCCAGAGTGCCACAATGAAGCTGGAAGATTCTGGGTGCCAGAACTGAGACTCCACTTATCAAATAGGTAAATTAATACTTTTAAAAGATGACTGAAATAAGAATGATAACTCTTTGAAGAATGGGTTTTGACTACTTGTTCATATAATCCAGTTACTGAGCAACACATTTTTGGAAGTGTTTGATTCTTTTTGGATCACACTGTAATTTAAGAGAAGGGCTTGTCATCTGTGTCAATACTGCTGAAGGTCAAAGCAATGAAGGCTGGGTATTGACCACTGGATTGAGCACCATGGGGATCTTTGGGGGGTTTGGAAGGATCCATTTCCCAGCGGGTGGGTGAGGCTGAGAGCTTGACTTGAGTGGATTTAAGAAAGAATGAAAGGAGAGAAACTAGCCATTTTTAGTTTAGTTTTAGAAAATCTACTCTATGAAGGAAAACAAAGACATATGGAGGGGGAGGTGAGGGTCAAAGTGGTTAAAAAGCATTTTTTAGAAGAAAGAACAGCATGTTTGTAAGATGATGGAGAAGATTCAGCAGCGAGGGGAGCCCCGGACACAGAGAAGTCAAGGTGGTGTGGGGGAGGAATTCACTGCTGTTATAATGCCTCAGCGCGTGTGAGAGGCGATGGCCTCCAGGGCTGGGGAGGGGCTTTGCAAAGAGCCCACTCATGACAGGAAGAAGGTGGGGAGATGGGACAAATGCAGGAGGGTGAGTAGATCTAATGGGGTTTGCAGGTGGAAGTCTTCTCCTGACTACTGTTTTCTCATGGAGGAACGAAAGCAAGGTTATCAGTTGAGAGTGAGCAAGGGGAGGAAGTGTTGGACGTTTGAGGAGAAGGAGTGGAGAATAGTCCTCAGGTTGGGGAGGGGGGACTAGTCGGGAAATGTGGGACTACTGAGCAAGGACAAGGAGTATTTGAGATTGTGAGTCCATTAGCACAGCGGGGTATGTTTCTCCGGCCAAGTTCAGCTGTTAGGAGCAGGCACAGCGACGGTAGGAGGTTGGGTTTCATTCGGGTTGGGTTTGTTATTTTTAGGGGGCAGGAAGAAGGAACTGTGGGACTGAGGGTGACTGAAAAGGAGTCATGACCCTGGAATCCAACCAGGCAGGGTGGGCAGGTTCTCTTGGCACTTGGGGTCACTGATGGAAGTGCTGATGGGTTTTTAAGATGATTAGAGTTGGGTTCATAGAGGGTGTAAACTGGAAAGATGAGAGTGGCTGTGGGTGGAGTGTTTGAGATTCTCAGGAGAGTGGAGTGCATCGTATGTTAAGCCTATCCTAACAAAATGCCACAGGCTGGGTGGGTTCACATCAGAAATTTCTCTTTCAGAGTTCTAGAGGCTGGGAAGTCCTCGATCAAAGTGCTGGTGAGGTAGATTTCATTCTGCGGCCTCTTCTCTTGGCTGGTAGGGGACTTTCATCTTGTGTGTTCACACGACCTCTTTGTCCTGCTTGGGGATGGAGAGAGAGAGGGCAAGTTCTCTGGTGTCAATTCTTATAAGGACACTAATCCCATTATGAAGGCCCCACCCTCATGACCTCAATTAATCCTAATTACCTCCCTAAGAAGCTGTCTCCAAATACCATCCCATTGGGTCTTAGGACTTCAGCATATGAATTTTGAACATTTAGTCCATAATGTGCAATTATTGTCAATGACAAGTTCTAAGCCTCTTAAGATTTTAGGATGGAGAATGGGATAAGGAACTAAGGAGACTGAGGAACTAAGGGAAGCATATGGGGAGAATTGTCTTCATGGAACTAAAATTGCTGTTATGACAGGAGTGGTTTTTGGAAAGAGAGGCAGTGAGACTGGTGCTAAAATCTTTATGGAACAGGGTTTGGTGGGGGATGCTGCTGTCTCCGGGGGCAAGTGGGGTAGAGTGTTTAAGAAACTGGATTATGGTGTCTGCTCCCTGAGTTTGAATCTTTTCTGTGTGATCTTTGGCAAACTGTTCAGCCTGGGTCTCATGTTCCTCATCTGTAAAATGAGGCTGATTATCATACCTACTTCATGGAGTTTTTAGAGGTTTAAGTGAATTAATAAATGTAAAGCACCATAGGTTTGGGCAGGGAGGGGCTGGTGGTCTAGTGGTGTGAGCTTTTTTTAGGGAGAGGTAAAGGCCTGAACGTGGCAAGGAGGGTGCCTTCTCCATATCTGGGCCAGGAACACATGAAGTTTGGAAAAGAGAAGAGCCATCTTTGAGCAGATGGCAGAGGCAGCAGTTTTCAGGAGAGAACTGGGTTTTGGTTAAGGACACAGTGAAGGGAAAGGGATGAAAATAGAGAATTGTTCTGAGAATCACTGGTGACAGCCACAGGACCCAAGGCTGGGAGACTGGAGAGGCCATAAGCTGGGTCACCACAGGCCGTACAAAGCTCTTTGTGGGGGGAAAGACTAGGTGATGGGAGATGGCTCAGAGTCATGGGCTTTGGGTGGTGGCTGAGGCATGGTGGACTTGGTCTTGAAGATTCCTTGCCCTCTGTTGCGATGAAGAGTGCTGGTGTGTGTGTGCAGTAATGTCAGGCGTGGGGTGGGAGGGATGTGGCTGCCTTGCCAAGAGTATGGGTCCCTGCTGTGAAGCTGAGCAAAGAGTGAGCGTGTCTCTGGTTCCCTGGGGACGGACAGGGATGGGAGAGACCAGAGCTGGGGCTGCTGCACTGATGGGGCCCCAGCTTGTGAAAGGCCTCAGATGCATTTGTTACAATGTAGACCTTTAGCCTGAGAGTCAGGTCTATGCTTTCTGAAGATCACTGAGGATGTGGGTGGATGATAGATGATGGACCAGGAAGAAATTCATCCTCATCAATGGGACCAGTTATGGGGCTGCTGCAATGGACTCAGCACAGATAACAAAGACCAGCAATCAGTGCGTGGAAGTGACAGGAGGATGGAGGGTGGGAGAGCAGATCTGAAAGAACTGAACAGATTTCTGAGCAAACCAGGGCCCAGTAGGGTCATTGGAACCCAAAGTCGCTGGTTGGAGGCTGAAAAGTAGGCAAGGAATGGTGCCCCATCGTTAAGTCAATAAGTTGCCTTTTTTGTTTTTTAGAAGAAACATAAGATAATTTTATTATTGAATAAGGACTACACTAGAATGTAATCTACACTATAGGCAGTTTACTAAGAGATTGCAAAGACAGAAAGAAATGTCACCCTTTCATATAGATGAGCAGACACAACCCATTACATATGTATTCTCAAGATTAACAATAACTAGTCTTCAAGAAGTCTTGAGAGTACTATTTTTTGCACATAGTTCAAATTAAATTTATTTGGTAATTGAAGTGACCATGTGTAGTAGATCGTTGGCTTTTTGCATTTTAAAGAGATACTTCCCATGTCCTTGAGAATGTCAACCCCTGATGGGAAACCTCATAAATTGCCATTTTGGGGGTGGGGTGTGTTTTTGGACTATAATTGCTTTACAATCTTGTATCCATTTCTTCTTTACAACAAAGTGAATCAGCCAGATGTCTACATATATTCCCACTCCCGCCCACCCACTCCTGCATCCCATCCTCTATGTCATCACAGGACACCAGGCCAAGCCCTCGGTGCTATACAGCTGCTTCCCATGGTGGTATATACATGGGACTTCCTAGGTAGCTCAGCGGGTAAAGAATCTGCCTGCAAAGCAGGAGACACAGGGAATGAGGGTTCAATCCCCGAGTCAGGAAGGTCCCGTGTCAGGAAGGTCCCCTGGAGGAGGTATGGCAACCCACTCTAGTATTC
The DNA here is from genome assembly GCA_024291935.2 of Okapia johnstoni. NCBI lineage: Eukaryota > Metazoa > Chordata > Mammalia > Artiodactyla > Giraffidae > Okapia > Okapia johnstoni. Next base: position 49,194,008 of record CM044313.1, read on the forward strand.
TTGCCTGGAGAATCCCCTGGACAGAGGAGCCTGGTGGGCTACAGTCCATGGGGTCCCAAAGAGTTGAACACGACTGAAGTGATGAGCATGCACACAGGCACAGTGTGTATATGTCAATGTTAATCTCCCAATTAATCCTACTCTCCTCCCCCACTGTGTCCACATGTCTATCCTCTATGTATAAGTTGCCATTTTTAATGATTCTCCTGAGTTTTCCAGAGCCTTAGTTTTCCTAAATGTTCCATTAGCATGAGAAGAATATACCCAATTTCCCTTGCTATTTCAGCAATGGGGAGTGAGCACATGGGCTATTGCTATGCATTTGAGCACTTTCGTGAAGAATGCCTTCTGTTTGCCTCAGTTCAGTTCAGTTCAGTCGCTCAGTCGTGTCCGACTCTTTGCGACCCCATGAACCGCAGCATGCCAGGCCTCCCTGTCCGTCACCAACTCCCGGAGTCCACCCAAACCCATGTCCATCGAGTCGATGATGCCATCCAACCATCTCATCCTCTGTCGTCTCCTTCTCCTCCTGCCCCCAATCTTTCCCAGCATCAGGGTCTTTTCCAGTGAGTCAGCTCTTTACATCAGGTGGCCAAAGTATTGGAGTTTCAGCTTCAACATCAGTCCTTCCAATGAACACCCAGGACTGATCTCCTTTAGGATGGACTGGTTGGATCTCCTTGCAGTCCAAGGGACTCTCAAGAGTCTTCTCCAACACCACAGTTCAAAAGCATCAATTCTGCAGCGCTCAGCTTTCTTCACCATCCAACTCTCACATCCATACATGACCACTGGAAAAACCATAGCCTTGACTAGACGGACCTTTGTTGGCAAAGTAAGGTCTCTGGCTTTTAAATATGCTATCTAGGTTGGTCATAACTTTCCTTCCAAGGAGTAAGCATCTTTTAATTTCATGGCTGCAATCACCATCTGCAGTGATTTTGGAGCCCAGAAAAATAAAGTCTGACACTGTTTCCACTGTTTCCCCATCTATCTGCCATGAAGTGATGGGACCAGATGCCAGGATCTTAGTTTTCTGAATGTTGAGCTTTAAGCCAACTTTTTCACTCTCCACTTTCACTTTCATCAAGAGGCTCTTTAGTTCCTCTTCGCTTTCTGCCATAAGGGTGGTGTCATCTGCATATCTGAGGTTACTGATATTTCTCCCAGCATTCTTGATTCCAGCTTGTGCTTCAACCAGCCCAGCGTTTCTCATGATGTACTCTGCATGTAAGTTAAATAAGCAGAGTGACAATATGCAGCCTTGACGTACTCCTTTTCCTATTTGGAACCAGTCTGTTGTTCCATGTCCAGTTCTAACTGTTGCTTCCTGACCTGCATACAGGTTTCTCAAGAGGCAGGTCAGGTGGTCTGGTATCAGATAGAAGCAGTTTCATGTCTGTTATCTCTTTTAATGTTCATGGCTTCATCCGTCAGTAAAAGCGGATGTTGATGGTGACAAAGGAGATGATTTAAAGGCAGCTAACATATGTTGTGTGCTCCGTAAGGACTGGTCTCTGTACTAAGCATTTGCCACTGTGGTCTTATTTGATTCTCACAGCCATCCATCAAGGCACATAGTATTACTATTTCCATTTTAGAGATGAGAAAAGTGAGGCATGGTGAGGTTAAATGAATTTCCTGAGTTTGTGCATTTAGTAAGGTCCTGGAACTGGGTTTGGACTCAGACAGTAAGTGGACGCTGCAGTCAGGGAACTCCTCTGCTCTATATGAAGAGTAAGAGTGTCACCATTCTCGCATTAGATGAAGGCTTCACAGGCCTTCATCTGGCCCAGTGGTTTTGTAAATAAAGTTTTAGTGGAATCCAGCCAGTCCCTTTCACTTATGTATTGTCTGTGGCTGGTGTTCACACTACAGATGGCAGAGTTGAGTAGTGATGACAGACACTGCCTGACCCACAAAGCCTGAAAGATTTACCATCTGGCCCTTTACTGCAAGTTCGCTGAGCTCTACTCTAGACTATTTTTATTATTTGTCTATTTCTTCTTCCTACCTGTTTATTTCTTTTCCTACCAGCTATAAAATAATATATAAAGTATAAACATAAAAAGGAAGATTATTCTTAATGTAGTATCCTGTTTTCATGGGCATTTTACCAGTGCCAAGTTGAGAAGGAAAGAACAGTTAAGGTATCATCAGCTGAGTTTTTGATGAGGTACACTGTGCAAGTAATGACAAGGATAAAAAGTGACACCAGATTCTCATAAAATATTTATGATATGCCTTCTATGTTGTGCTTTGCAGGTGGTGCAGTGGTAAACAATCTGCCTGCCGGTACAGGAGACGCAAGAGACACGGGTTTGATGCCTGGGTCAGAAAGGGTCCCTGAAGTAGGAAATGGCAACTCACTCCAGTCTTCTTGCTTGGAAAATTCCATGGACACAGGATCCTGGTGGGAAACGTTCATGGGTCACAAAGAGTTGAACATGGCTGAACACGTATGCCTACGACGTTTTAGGCACTATTTAAATGTTGGGCTTTTCTCCATCTGTAAAGTGAAGGGGTTGAAATGAGAGGATTTAGTTTAAGGTCTGTTCCATCTGTAACCCATTTTAAGCCATCCCTTTTAAAACCTCCTGCTTCTAAGCAGATATAATGTGTACACAAGTGGTATACACCATCAAATTTGCCCAGGGTAGGGCCCTCCTTTTTAGAGATCAGCTGCATAACGTGGACTCATACCACAAACATACAGGTACTGGGTCTTAAGAAATGTATTTTTGCTCTTCTAGCCACTGCAAGGGGAGAGAAGGAGCCTTGCGTTCTTTCTTGATTTGTTTAGCAAGACCAAGCACAACTAAAGGTTGCCAGCAACCGTTGGGCATCCTGTGTTGAGACTCTGCAGAGTTGAGTTGTAATGTCACCTCCTGGCCACTAGAGGACTTCATTCTATTTAAGCAGAGGAAGACTTGTTCAGGGCCTTTCTGCACTGGAAGAGGTTTGCTTATCTGCCCTTCACTTAATTCACCAGAGGCCTTATATGTGGATACTTCATGAGCTATAAAGCATCAGAGGATATTTAGGGCAGACAGCCATTCAGTGCTGAATTGCTAAGGAGTTCACCTCCAGCCTGCATGTTATGAGATAGCTCTAGAGTTAAGAAGGTCTTTATTATTTTGAGCACAAATCCATCTCTTTGCAACTTCTGCCAGCTGGACTTCTGAACAACATGAGGTTTGTCCTGGTTATACACCACAGTCCCTTAAAGATGCTCCCCAGTGGATAAGGCACAACAAAGTGGCTTGTATTTAACATAACACATAGCAGTTACAGTGTATGTTAGCTACTGTGCTAAGTGCTTTACAAATATTAACTTAATTCTCAAAACCACCCTATGAGAGAGGTGCTCTTACTAGCCCCATTTTACAGATAAGGAACCTGAGACACAGAATAGTTTAGGATTTCACTGAGAGTCATGCAGCTATGAAGGGGTAGGGCTAAGATTTTTTTTTAAACTTTTTATTCTATATCGGAATATATGGCTCAGACAGTAAAGATCCTGTCTGCCATTCATGAGACCTAGCTTCAATACCTGGTTCGGGAAGACCTCCTGGAGAAGGGAAAGGCTACTCTAGTATTCTTACCTGGAGAATTCCATGGACAGAGGAGCCTGGTGGGCTACAGACCATGTGGTTGCAAAGAGTCTGACATGGCTGAGCAACTAACAGTATAGCCAGTTAACAATGCTGTGACAGTTTCAGGTGGACAGCAAAGGGACTCAGCCGTACATATACATGTGTCCATTCTCCCCCCAGACTCTTCTCCCATCCAGACTGTAGGGCTCAGAGTTGAAGCCAGGCAATGAAACTCCAGAGCTCATATTTTTAAGTAGCATGCTCCTCTGCCTCATAGGAGAGGGGCCAGATAAACAATGACATATTTTAAAAAACATTTCAACCTATTTTTTCATTGTGAGTACATACAGGAAATTTGGAAAATCAAAAGAAACAAGTCACCCGTAATTGTACCACAGCACCGCAATCACAGCGATCAGTCTTGTTTTTGCTTTCATTTTTTATGTGTATGGGTATTGTTTTCATATCGCTGTACATGCAATTTTTATTCTGCTTTTCTCCCTAACATGTAATGTTTTAGTGTCATTTCATAATTTTCATAACCACTATTTTAAATGTTGTAAGAATGTGTGTATGTGCTGACATAATGGAGAAAAGAATGTCCAAAGAAGGGAGGGAATGATACAAACCATCAAGGCAAGGATGCAAAATGCCCAGGGGACCTCTGGCCTCACACAACTGTAGCAAAAGGCCACTGTGCTGACACGTCATGTCAGTGGCACTGAGCAAGGAGCCGGCAGCTGGTGACGCAGTGCCTCATGGCATTTGGAAACTAAAAACAGCTCTGTAAGGTGACAGCTTGTGGTCAGGGCTCTGTAGGGAGAAGCAGGGCTTATATTCACTGTAGCATCTTGTACTAGTGCAGATTCAGAGAAGACCTGTGTTCTGATTCCAGCTCTGTTAGCTGTGTTACCTTAGACACTTCAGTTTGCTTCTCTGGGTATCAGTTTCCTTAACTATTCACGGGCACAGGAACAGTTCTCATGAAGGGTATTGAGAAAAATGATCTGTTGGGTCAGTGAGGGATGACTGCAAGTGATAGCAGACCTGATTTGTAGTGGATCAAGCAGTGAAGACTTTTAATTAGTTCACATAACAAGAAGTTTGGAGGTGAGTTTCCAAAGCTCGCACAAGGGCTCAACAATGTCATCAAGGAGCCCAGACTATTCTCTCTTTGCAAGCCACCGTCCTTAGAGCATTGGTTGTATTTCTTGCTTTCGAGTACCGTCATTTCAATGACTGGATCCTTGGTGGAGCGATATTGACCTTTCCTTATAGAAGTCCAGTTCTGGGGAGATGCTCTTGCTCTGTATGCCCAGTAGGAAGGGCCCCATATCCTTTTGTTCCACTCTTTGCATGGATGAGGAAGTTTTTCTGTAAAGGAGTCCCCTAGCACCTGCTCAAAACCCCTTCCAACACCATTGTCTCAGTCTGCTCTGTTTGCTGTAACAAAATACTGCAGACTGTGTGACTTAAACAACAAACACATATTTCTTGCATGTCTAGAGGCTGGAAAGTCCAAGATCAAGGTGCTGGCGATTTCAGTTCTTAGGCTCTCTTCCTGGCTTGCAGACAGCTGCCTTCTTGCTGTGCCCTTACAGCCAGAAAGAGAAAGAGAAAGGAAGAGAAAGAGAGTTCTGGTCTCCCATCATGGGGATTCCACTCTGGTGACCTCATTTAAACGTAATTACTTTAAAAAGAATCCACCCTTGAATACTATCCCATTGGGGGTTAGAGGCTCAACATATAGATTTTTTTGTAGGAGGGGGACATATACATTTAGTTTGTGACAGCAGTCTACTCTGTCTTCACTATATCCTGGGACCATGTGCGGTGACTTCTGCAGCTTTCTCAAGGCTGTAGATTCCTGGATTTTCTCAGATTGTCCTTCTCTGCAGAAAATGCATTCCTTCCCATTGAATCTGCAGGCAGAATATTTGTACTTTTAAACCACTTGTCACAAGTGTTGCTTATTACATTGTGTGCTTGTTGAAGGCTGGTTTTTTCTGCTAGCCTGTAAGCCCTTTGAAGTCAGAAACAATGTCTGTTTTGTCCACTGTTCTCTTCCAGAGCCTAGCATAGTGTATGGCATATAGCAGGTATTCAGTAGACATCCACTGAGTGAGTGAATCAGAGTCTTCCACTGCCTCAGCTATTATTAGTATTTCTGCATGCATTTGTGGCTGTCACAGAATCTATGTTTCCTGAGTCCCGGTGACTTATTTGCACAAGTCCTCTCCCTGACCAATAAAGACTTATTTCAGAAGCCACTCCATAATCTTATGGGCTTCCCAGGTGGCTCAGTGGGTAAAGAACCCACCTGCAATGCTGGACTTGAAAGAGATGTGGGATCTATCCCTGTGTCAGGAAGATCCCCTGGAGGAGGGCATGGCAATCCACTTCAGTATTCTTGCCTAAAGAATCCTGTAGACAGAGGAGTCTGATGGGCTACAGTCCATAGGCTTGCAAAGAGTCGGACCTGACTGAAGTGACTTAGCATGCATGCATGCACAGTCTCATGGTGGGTGGTGACAGAGTCCATAGCAGATGCTGTTGACACTTGTTCTACACCCACCTGGGCTATTGGACTTCACCTGTAGCTGAGGTCGACCGATCCAGTACATTGACAGGTCCTATCTGCAGCTGTCTGGGGCTATATCTAGGGGATGTTGATGCCTCCAGGGGGAAACCTCAGCCAGTTGGGGATGAGAGTGGATGAGTAAATGTCCCAGGCTGCCCGTCCTCCAATGGAACTAGTCTGAGGCATGTTGCACATGGATTTTGAAGAATGCCCAGCAGAAGTTAGCTCTGTTTGTCTGAATGCATCTCACCCATCACTGCCTATTCTCCCTTCCTTGTCCACTGATCATTCAATTTTCTGAATATCTCTCTTGTTCCTCAGATCCTCTGATGTTGCCCTTTGGTATGTCCCAGCACCTCACACATCATCTTTCATGATCAGAGTAGGTTCTCAAGAACTATTTGTCAAATGAGGAAATCTTTGTAAAGTGTCAAGCATCAGATACAAGCCTGATGGAATTGATGCAAAGATAAAGCACTTCCTGAATCACTTAGGAATAGCACCAGATGAGACCATGTTGTCGGGTTGGTAAACTTCTCTCCTTTGGTTCTTGCCTTGGCATAACAAAGATGTGTAACCACGGACCACTTGTAGCTCAAACAGGCAGGATTTTATTAAGCAAGCAGCAGGCCATATTCATAATGACAAACTAGTTACAGCTCAGTTACAGCTTAAGTGGGAAGCAGACAGTGGGCAACAGGCTCCCAAGACAAGGGCAGGCCAACACTCAAAGCCGCCCTGAGTCTTCTTGGCTTCCCTTTTTATGCTTTTTGTCTCCTCCCCCTGAAGTCTGATTGGTTACACCCAGGACCAGAAGTTCTCACTTAGGTCCTCGACTTCCCCTTTTATGGGTCTCTCTTTTTTTTTTCTTTCTCCCTCCGCTTGCTCCTTGGAAGAAAAGATATGACAAACCTAGAGAGTGTACTAAAAAGTAGATACATTACTTGGCCAGCAAAGGCCTGTATAGTCAAAGCTATGGTTTTTCCAGTAGCCATGTATGGATGTGAGAGTTGAACTGTAAAGAAGGATGAGCACCAAAGAATTGATGCTTTTGAACTGTGCTGTTGGAGAAGACTGTTGAGAGTCCCTTGGACTGCAAGGAGAGGCAACCAGTCCATCCTAAAGGAGATCAGTCCTGGGTGTTCATTGGAAGGACTGATGTTGAAGCTGAAACTGCAATACTTTGGCCACCTGATGCGAAGAGCTGACTCATTTGAAAAGACCTTGATGCTGGGAAAGATTGAGGGCAGGAGGAGAAGGGGACGACAGAGGATGAGATGGTTGGATGTCATCACTGACTCAATGGACATGAGTTTGGGTAGGCTCCAGAAGTTGGTGTTGGACAGGGAGGCCTGGCGTGCTGCAGCTCATGGGGTCACAAAGAGTCGGACATGACTGAGCGACTGAACTATCTAGCTAAACTCTCAAAGCAACCCTGTGAAATAGACACTGTTCCTGTTCTCATTTTTTTCATAGAAAGTATTTTATTTTATTTTTAAATTGAAATATAGTTGCTTTACACTGCTGTGTCTGTTTCACAGTTCAGAAGGCCCACTTGACTTCATATTCCAGGATGTCTGGCTCTAGGTGAGTGATCACACCATTGTGATTATTTGGGTCATGAAGATTTTTTTTTTTTATATATTTCTTCTGTGTATTCTTGTCACCTCTTCTTAATATCTTCTGCTTCTGTTAAGTCCATACCATTTCTGTCCTTTATTGAACCCATCTTTGCATGAAATGTTCCCTTGGTATCTCTAATTTTCTTGAAGAGATCTCTAGTCTTTCCCATTCTGTTGGTTTCCTCTATTTCTTTGCATTGATCACTGAGGAAGGCTTTCTCATCTCTCCTTGCTATTCTTTGGAACTCTGCATTCTAATGGGTATATCTCTCCTTTTCTCCTTTGCCTTTTGCTTCTCTTCTATTTGCAGCTATTTTTAAGGCCTCCTCAGACAACCATTTTGCCTTTTTTGCATTTCTTTTCCTTGGCAATGGTCTTGATCCCTGCCTCCTGTAGAATGTCACGAACCTCCGTCCATAGTTCTTCAGGCACTCTGTCTATCAGATCTAATCCCTTGAATCTATTTCTCACTTCCACTGTATAATCATAAGGAATTTGATTTAGGTCATACCTGAATGGTCTAGTGGTTTTCCCTACTTTCTTCAATTTAAGTCTGAATTTAGCAGTAAGGAGTTCATGGTCTGTACCACAGTCAGCTCCCAGTCTTGCTTTTGCCGACTGTATAGAACTTCTCTATCTTTGGCTGCAAAGAATATAATCAATCTGATTTCGGTATTGACCATCTGGTGATGTCCATGTGTAGAGTCTTCTGCTGTGTTGTTGGAAGAGGGTGTTTGCTATGACCAGTGCGTTCTCTTGGCAAAACTCTATTAATAGCCTTTCCCTGCTTCATTCTGTACTCCAATCAAACCCCATACCCACCAGAAATGCTCAGAGGGCTCAAACAAACCTTGTGCACACCAGGACCCAGAGACCCCACAGAGACTGAGCCAGACCTACCTTTGAATGTCTCCTGTGGAGGTACGGGTCAGCAGCGGTCTGCCGCAGGGGCAGGGGCTCTGGGTGCAGCAGACCTGGGTATGGCATAAGCCCTTTTGGAGGAGGTCACCATTAATCCCACCATAGAGCCACTAGAACTTACACAGGACTGGGAAACAGACTCTTGGCAGGCACAAACAAAACCTTGTGTGCACCAGGACCCAGGAGAAAGGAGCAGTAACCCCACAAGAGACTGACCCAGACTTGCCCGTTAAGTGTCCAGGAGTCTCTGGTGGAGTCATGGGTCAGTGGTGGCCTGCTGCAGGGCTGGGGGCACTGAGTGCGGCAGTGCATGCATGGGACCTTTTGAAGGAGGTTGACATTATCTTCATTACCTCCACCATAGTTTGGCCCCAGGTAACTAGCAGGGAGGGAACACATCCCCACCCATCAACAGAAAATTGGATTAAAGATTTACTGAGCATGGCCCTGCCCATCAGAACAAGACCCAGTTTCCCCCTCAGCCAGTCTCTCCCATCAGGAAGATTCCGTAAGCCTCTTACCCTTCTCCATCAGAGGGCAGACAGAATAAAAACCACAATCACGGAAAACTAACCAAACTGATCACATGGACCACAGCCTTGTCTAACTCAATGAAACTATGAGTGATGACATGTAGGGCCACCCAAGACAGACGGGTCATGGTGGAGAGTTCTGACAAAACGTGGTCCACTCGAGAAGGGAATGGCAAACCACTTCAGTACTCTTGCCTTGAGAACCCCATGAACAGTATGAAAAGGCAAAAAGATAGGACACTGAAAGATGAACTCCCCAGGTCCATAGATGCCCAGTATGCTACTGGAGATCAGTGGAGAAATAACTCCAGAAAGAATGAAGAGATGGAGCCAAAGCAAAAACAACACCCAGTTGTGGATGTGACGGGTGATGGAAGTAAAGTCTGATGCTGTAAAGAGAAATATTGCATAGGAACCTGGAATGTTAGGTCCATGAATCAAGGCAAATTGGAAGTGGTCAGACAGGAGATGGCAAGAGTAAACATTGATAGTTTAGGAACCAGCGAACTAAAATGGACTGGAATGGGTGAATTTAACTCAGATGACCATCATATCTACTACTGTGGGCAAGAATCCCTTAGGAAAAATGGAGTAGCCATCATAGTCAACAAAAGAGTCCAAAGTGCAGTACTTGGATGCAATCTCAAAAATGACAGAATGATCTCTGTTCGTTTCCAAGGCAAACCATTCAGTATCACAGTAATCCAAGTCCATGCCCCGACCAGTAATGCTGAAGAAGCTGAAGTTGAAAAGTTCTATGAAGACCTACAAGACCTAGAACTAACACCCAAAAAAGATGTCCTTTTCTTTATAGGGGACTGGAATGCAAAAGTAGGAAGTGTCATTTTCTGCTGTATAGCAAAATGAATTAGTCATATGTACTTATTCCCATTTTACAGAGAAAAACCCCAACGAGGTTTAGAGAAGCTGAGAGACACCCTGCAGCCATGCAGCTGGTGAGTGGCAGGGCCAGCTTTCCCCTCCGTATTTGCCCACCTTGGATTTCTTAATCACGGCAGTAGCCCTCTGGGGGCCTCTGTTTCCTCTTCTGAAAAGGGGAGGGTGGCACTAATCACTTAGGATCTCCAGGCCCTTGTGATTTTGCAGCAGAATCTCTCTTAGAAGATAGTAGCAAGTTGGTTAGGTTCTGGAGAGGATCCAGCTTAAAGTGAAATTAACTCAGTTCGGAAACATTAAAAAAAAGAAAGAAAACAGGAGAAAGTTGCAACACTGGCCACTACAACAACAGTAACAGATACAATGAAACCACAGTGCAAGGACTATTTTGTGTTTGATCAGTGTAGAACAAACATTGACTACATTCTGATGGTGAGACACTCAAAACATTTTTGTTGAGTGAATAAATGCACACAAAATGAATAAATGATTTTATTAGTCCATTCGCCACCCCCCCCACCCTTGGTTAGGAACTGCTTTGTAAGTTTCCTCTCCTGATAGATGGAAAAGACAAAATAATTATCTGTATGAAATCCAAAGCTTCATTGCTATGATTGCTATTTTATTTGCTCTAGTATTCATGTTATTAAATACACCAGCAAATTGCATTTAACTTCCTCAATACAAGGTGCTATGTATGTAGTCATATATTTTAATTGTAAAACCATCTCTTTAACAAAATAGACTATTACTTTTCTTAGAATTTCTCTTAAACTCTCTGTGAAACTGCCCTAGAATTTTCCTTCTACATTCTATAAATGCTACGGAAATAATACAGTTATAGAAATAAAAAATGAAAACCACAATCAGGATGGGAAATATAAAAGACAAACAGGTAAACAGAAACAAATCCTGAAAAACAGCAAGTGTTGAAAAGGATGTGGAGAAATTGGGACCCTTGAATGTAAAGATGTAAAATGGTGTAGCTGCTGTGGAACATAGTCTGGCAATTCCTCAAAACTTTAAAAATAGGATTACCATAGGATCCAGGAATTACACTTCTCAGTATACATCCAAAAAAAACTAACGACATGTTAGCACTTATGTTCATTACGGAACTATTCACAATAGCTATGATATGGAAGTAACCTCAGTGTCCATCAATGGATGAATATATAAAGCAAATGTAGTATATGTGTAAAATAGGATATTATTTTACATTAAAAAAAATGGAAATTCCCTGGTAGTACAGTGGTTAAGGATCTGCCTTGCAGTGTAGGGGATGCCAATTCGATCCCTGGTCTGGGAGGATCCCACATGCTGCAGAGCAACTAAGTCTGTGCATCACAACTCCTGAGCCCACGTGCTGCAACTGTTGAAGCCCATGTGCCTGGAGCTCATGCTCTACAGCAAGAGAAGCCACTGCAATGAGAAGCCCATACTCCGCAACTAGAGAAAGCCCACATCAGCGACGAAGACCCACCGTAGCTAAAAACAAATAAATCCTAAAAAAAAAAAAAATAGATGGAAATTCTAACTCCTGCTACAACATGGATGCACCTTGAGGACTAAGTGAAATAGACCAGTCACAAGCAGGCAAATACTGTATGATGCCACTTATATGACCTAGAGTAGTCAAATTCATAGAGACAGAAAGTACAATGGTATTTGACAGGGGCTGAGGGTGGAAGAGGAATGATTGCTTAATGGGTACAGAATTTCAGTTTTGCAAGATAAAAACATATGAAGCTTGATAACACAATAACGTGAATGCATGTTGCACTACTGAACTGTACACTTAAAAATGGTTAAGATGCAAAAAATGGTTAAGATGGTAAATTTTATGTTATCGGTATTTGATCACAACTGAAAAAAAGAATTAAAAAAAGAAAAGAGAAATGACGGTAAAGACTGTGACTTCAGAGAGGTTATTACTGCCAGTCCAGCAATACAAGGCTATTGCTGGTCCATCAGGAGCTTGACTGCAGGGGAAAGTGGCTCTTGTCTCAGAAGCTCTCCAAAGGAGCCCATGGTTGGGTCAGTGGCCCAATCAGCTGTGACAGCTGAACAGGGGAGCACGCAAGGGCCGAGGCCATGCTCATGGCTTACATGAGCCCTGTGACATCTGCACGGCTCGTATCATTTCAGGAACTTGAGGACTCCAAGTGGGAAGCCCTGACAGCTGGGTTGGGGGGTGGCCGGAAGGGGAAGACGTTCTCCACATGGCTCTCAATCAGCAGCCGACAGCATTTGACCTCATGCATGCATTTGTGGCCTTGCTCTGGAATGCATTTAAGAAGCGAGGACCCTCTGTGACAAAAGAGTTCTTTGTTGTTTTGGAAGGGGGGTGATGTGATTCGTTTTTAACTCTACTGTTCAGGAATATCCAATTCAACTCTGTCATATCCCTGAATATGAGGGGAGGTGGGAAAATGAGGTGATGACGTGCTCAATTTTTTTTTTCTGCAAGAAAAAAATGAAAGGATAGTGACTTGCTGAGAAAATAATAAATGCATACATAAAGAAATACATGCTCTGCAATATTCCTGAGCAGCAGTGATGGACTTTGCCACACCCAAATGTTTGGAGTTCCCGGCTCACCAGTGGTGGAGGCCAGCAACAGAAATCCCAGTGGGGGAGCATGAAAACTCTCTGCCTTTTCTTCACATTAAATTTAGACCTTGAGGGAAAAAGGATGGAGAGAAGCAACTGCACAGGGCAGTTAACAAAGGGGGCATCTCAGTCAAGACTCTGTCAGTGGGGGAGAGAAAAAACCCAATCCACTGGCTGAAGAAACAAAGAGAAACTTATGGGCTCGTATATCTGACATGTTCAGGATAGTTTGACTTCAGGCACAGCTGGATCCAGGTGCTCACCCAAAGCCTTTCAACATCTGTCTCTTTCCATCTTTCAGTTCTGGTTTCCCTCTGTGTTCACTTCATTCTTGGGCAATCTGTCTGTATGGTGGCTTCTGCAGCTCCAGGTGCAAAACTTACCAGAAAGAGAATTTCTTCCCCCTAATACTTCGTTCAGAAGTCTCCTGGCTTTTCTGTTTGGGTCTGACCTAGGGCAGAAGCCCACCGCTGACCCACTCACTGTGGCCAGGGTAGTGGAGTATGTGGAATGGCTATGCTAGGATCACGAACCCATACATGAGCCGGAAAGCAGGGACGCCTTCTGACATCACAGGGCTGACAGTAAAGGTGCAGAAACTCCCCACTGGGGGCCTGGGCTGGTGCCAGAGGAAGGCATAACGGACGTGGGGCAGGCAAACGCAACTGTTCATCGTGTGGGGCACGTGAAGAGAGGCAGAAGATAGGCCTCTTTCAGGATTCTGAAAGCTTTGTTTCCTTTGTCATCATTGCAGAGTGCTGGGGTTTATTGATGGAGTGGCTGCTCTTATCTCTTACCTTCTCCAAAGGCTGTAAGTCACCTCTTGTTAAAAACTATTAAACATCCTTTTATTCCCCCCCCTCGACTTTATTGAGGTGTAACTGACATGTTACATTGTGTAAGTTTGAGGTATACAATGTAATGATTGGATATGTGTATATATGGTGAAATGATTACCACAGCAAGGTTTGTTAACACATGCATCACCTCATATAGTCGTAATCTGTGTGTGTGTGGTTAAGAACTTTTAGAATCTACTATTTTAGCAACTTTCAAAATACAATATGGTATTGTTAACTGTATATTGATTATAAGTATATTGTTAACTTATATTGATTATAAGTATAATCACTAGGCTGTATATAAGATCCCTAGAATTTATTCATCTTATATCTGGAAATCTGCACCCCTCAATCACCTCCACCCATTCCACACCACACCCTCCCCCCATCCCTTTGCCCTTGTTCTTTGTTTTTAAGAGTTTGGTTTTTGAGATTACACGTATAAGTGCAATCATACAGTATTTTTCTTTCTCTGGCTGACCTTTCTTTTAGCATGATGCCCTCAAGGTTCAACCATGTTGTTTCAAAGACAGGCTTTCCTTTATTTTTATGGCTGAATGGTGTTCCACTGTGGCTTTCCTGGTAGCTTAGTGGGTAAAGAATCTGCCTGCAGTGAGAGAGACCTGGGTTCGACCCCTGGGTTGGGAAGATCCCCTGGAGAAGGAAATGGCAAACCACCTCAGTATTTCTACCTGGAAAATTCCATGGAGAGAGGAGCCTGGTGGGCTACAGTCTGTGGAATCACAAGAGTTGGACATGACTGAGCAACTAAACCACCACCAATGTTCCATTATATATATATGCTCCATATATACATATATATATATGCTATGCTGTGCTTAGTCGCATGTCTGACTCTTTGCGACCCCATGGACTGTAGCCTGCTAGGCTCCTCTGTCCATGGGGATTCTCCAGGCAAGAATACTGGAATGGGTTGCCATGCCCTCCTCCAGGGGATCTTCCCTACCCAGGGATCGAACCTGGGTCTCCTGCATTGCAGGAGGATTCTTTACCATCTGAGCCACCAGGGAAGCCCAAGAATACTGGAATGGGTTGCCATGCCCTCCTCCAGGGGATCTTCCCTACCCAGGGATCGAACCTGGGTCTCCTGCATTGCAGACAGATTCCTTACCAGCTGAGCTACCAGGGAAGCCCAAAGATAGATAGATAGATAGACAGACAGATAGAAAGGTGTATATACTGGATTGGCCAAAAAGTTTGTTTGGGTTTTTCTGTAACATCTTACAAAAACCCAAATGCACTTTTTGGCCAACCCAAGATATCACAGTTGATTTATCTGTTCATCTGTTGATGGACACACAGGTTGTTTCCAGGTCTTGGTTGTTGTAAACACTGCTGCAGTGAATATGTGGATGCAAAGATATTTTAGGGATAGTGCTTTGTTTCTTCTGGATATATACTCAGAGGCAGGATTGTCTGATCGCATGGTAGCTCTACTTTACTTTTTTGAGGAACCACCACCCTTCTCCCTGCACACAGCGCCTGCACCGGTTTACGTTCCACCAACAGTGTATGAGGGATCCCGTTTCTCCACATCCTCTCCAGCATGTGCTGTGGCTTGTCTTTTTGATGATAGCTATTCTGACAGAAGTGAAGTGAAATCTCAGTGGTTTTGATTTGCATTTCCCTAATCAGTGTTGAGCATCATGTCATACGCCTGTTGGCCATTTGAAAGTCTTTGGAAAAACATATCTATTCAGGTCCATGTCCCTTTTTAAATGGGGTTATATGTTTCTATTTTTGCTATTGAATTGTATGATTCCTTGCATATTTTGGATATTAATCCCTTATCGGATATGTGGTTTGCAAGGATTTTCTCCCATTCTATTGATCACCCTTTCATTTTGTCTTGATTTTGGGCAATAAGGAGCCCTGTGGTCAGGATGCCTGTAATGGTATTTCTGGGCAGTGACTGTTCTGTTTTGTGTTTTGCTGCATACAAACAACTACAAACATTTATTTTCTTGCTCAAAAACCTGGGGTTGACCATGTCCTGGCTGGGATTGACCGGGCTTGGCTCCAGATTGCAGGTTGGGTCCAAATCTCTTTGGACTGACAGCTACTTGGGGCCTGCCTTTCTCATGGCAGATCATGCAGTTGTCAAGGGCATACCAACCTGTGCAAGCCTGGAGGAGTTCACATCATGCTTGCTAATATGCTTTTAGCCAAAGCAAAGCATATAGCCAAGCTCAGTGTCAGTGCAATGGGGGCACATTCCCTGCTCTGCAAGGCCCTGTGGTGGAGGGAGGGGAGAAGAAATAGGAACAGCTGTCCAATCTGCCACGTGTTTCATTCATGAGACCTCATCCATGTCAGCCTTCCCACACAGAACTAGCTTCATGGTCCATCTAGTCTTTCTGATAAGGGAGATGTTTTTTGCAAGAATTTGAGTTTCCTCCTTGAGGGCAAAGTCAAGGTTGAGATATGTACCCTAAACCTACTCAAGTATTGCCCCATGGGGTGTGTAAGGAGATGATCTTCATCTTACCTGGCTGGACTCCCCTACTGGGTAGGCAGGTGGTCAGTGCAGGAGCAGGAGAGACCTGGCTGCAGAGCCTGGGGCTGCAAGTGAGCTGCAGGAGCCATCCTGACAGCCAGGCAGCCAGTCTGGCTAAGGTTCCTGTCCAGAGGGCTAGGCTGAATGAGATCGAATCAGGGAGAATGGATGGAGCCCGGGGAGCAGACCAGAGTAACTGGGTACTGGACAGTTTCAGGGTGGGAGCTCAAGAAAGTTCTCGAACAACAGGAATTCTCAGCCTGGGAGGGAAGGAAGTGTTGATGATCTGGAACATAATCTACTCCTTCACTGCTTTTCACTCCAAGAAGGAAACAGTAGCTGGGCAATCAGTTTTCCCTCCCACTCCTGCTTTGGCAAATTTCTTAAAACTGCTTGAAAATATCAATATAGGTAATTATTTGCATGACTTCCCTATGTCATATGAGGAGATCCTATTGCATAAAACACTTGCAAAGAAATAGGGTGATAGCTACTTTTCTCTTTAGCTCCTGGAGTAAGCTGAGTATTTTACAAGATGAGTGGTTGCTATTGAAATGACCTTTCCAGCTGCTCTGATGGTTTTATTTTTCTTATAATTAACTTTCCTAATGCAGAAGTTGGTTTGTTATGTTTGAGTAATGGAGGCCCAGAGTGTCAACTGAAGCTGCAGGGAAAAGACACTCAGTTACTATAAAAGGATATTTCTGCGAGGACAGAGCTCTTCTGCTTAGTTCTCTTACATATCAAGGGTCTGAGGTGCAGAGCACGGCCGAGCAGGTGGAGTGTGGGAGGAGAGGACTCGAGAGGGCAGAGAGCCATTTTCTCCTGTAGAGGATGCGGAGACTTCTGCACAACTGGGCGTCCACAGATGGCAAGGATCACATTCCCAGGTCTGGTGCCAGTGAAGAAGCAGAAAGCCTTTACTTTCCTGTACAATTGGAGGTTGATATTGGTACCAGATGGGAGAGAACCAATTTATTAATAATAATACCAAGATCTATGAGGAACTTATTTTGCACCACAAAGTGAATGCTTTATGTCTTCAAAACAACCCAGTGTAATAGGTACTATCATTTTTTTCCATTTTACAGATGAGAGAATTGAGGGTGAAGTGGTGAAATAAACTGCTCAGGGTAACTCATCCAGAAAGGGATGGAGCAGGAATCCAGAGCCAGCCTGCACTGAAGCTCACAGCGATTTGTCCAATATAAGCTCCCAGTGTGACATGGTTGTAAAAGCCACAAGTTGCGCCTAGTGTTCATACACACCCAGTGTATCAACACAGGTCCAGAGTGGCTCCCCTGGGTAGATTAGCTCCCCAAAGTGCTGAATTCTGGGGAACTTAGACAAAAAAAAAAAAAAAAAGCCCAGGAATGGTGCCTGTGAAGTATTAGGGAAGGGGCTGGGCTTTCTAAGCAGGAAAGGAGAGGGCCATGAAATAGACTTTGCAGTTGCCCCTCCCACATCCATGTACGCTTCTCCAACTAAGTGACAGCAGTGGGGGATGGCGGATTGACTCACAGCTTGGATGGGCTCTGGTTGGTCCATAGCTAAGCCAGTCAGGAAAGTCTCATTCCTTTGCCTCTGTGATTGATTCAGACATGGGCAGATCTAAGACATTTCAGACCAGTGAGATGCAAGGAAGGATTTAGTAGGGACGTTTAGGAAAGTCATTCTGAACTTTAATGAGTGGATTCAAGAAGGGACCCTCTCTCTACCCAACTCACCCCCCAACAATAAGCAGAAAGCAGGAAGCTGGTGGATGGCTGGGTAACTGGGTCAATCTTCCCTCCCCAAAGTAAGCTCACCTCAACTTGGGGCTCTCTTTCAGATGAATCTATAAATCTCCTTATTGTTTCATTTCCCTTGAGCTGGATTTTCTTTTTATTGAAGCTAACAGCCTTTTCACAGGCATAACATAGTGTACAAAAGGAAGACTAGCTTTATTTCCTTATCCAGAAAGCAGAATTAGAACTTGGGGGAACTAGATATCTCCCTCAAGGTAAGGAGCTGCCTTGTGGTGAGTGTTCCAGAATTTGAGGCATCCAAACTAAAGCTGGGAAATTGCAGAAAGATTTCTAAGAGGGAAGAGAGTCACTGTTGCTGGCATGCTCACCACCACCCCCAAGGTCGGGACTCTCAGATCACTTTAAAGTGGGAGCAGGACTCTGTGGCAGGAGGAGGTTGATGCTGAATGCCCCTGCCTGCCGGGCTTCCCAAGTGGCACTACTGGTAAATAACCTGCCTGCCAGTGCAGAAGATGTAAGAGATGCAGGTTCAATCCCTGGGTCAGGAAGAAGCCCTGGAGGAGGGCACAGAAACCCATTCCAGTATTCTTGCCCGGGAAACCCCATAGACAGAGGAGCCTGTGGGGCTCCAGTCTGTGGGGTCGCAAAGAGTTGGACATAACTGAGCGACCGAGCATGCTCAACCTCCCAGCTGCTGGACCGTTTCTTAAAACAAAACAAGGACATCTATATAGTTTTTCTTGCACTGTCTTCAAAAGGGGCGAAGATTGTTGAAATCATTTTTTCTGAATCTCTCACATTTTAAGAAGTCAAATTGGAGCTAATTTAATGTGTACTATAGCTGACACATGGGCTTTAAGTCAAGTTGGTGGTGCAGCTGCATTGTTCTTTTTAGTTGATTTTTGTGAGCTTTCTAGTAAAATGGTAAAATGGGACCTTTCATATAATTAATGTGATTGGTGGAGCAATGCCCATTTTATTAGATGTGCCACAAAATTCTTAACACAGTAAACTATTTAAACGGTTTATAGTTGTGATATCTTTGCTTTCCTGACACACTCAGAGTCATGTTTGTGGTATAATTATTGTGAAGTTCAGTGTCAGGAATGCTTCTTAACTTTGCCATGGCAATGTTGTTCTTATGGGGGAGAAAGAATCCCATCGGCTTTATTCATTCTTCTGATTCATGAACATGTTGCCTGTTTTAGGTTCCTTTCAGATCTCTTCTGGATATATCATCTTTGAATTTATTTAAACACTTAAAAAGCATTGGGACTTCCCTGGCAGTCCAGCGATCAAGACTTTCACCTTTTAATGCAAGGAGTGGGAGTTTGATACCTGGTCAGGATCTTCCCTGGTGGCTCAGATGGTTAAGAATCTGCCTGCAGTGAGGCAGACCCAGACTCGATCCTTGGGTCAGGAAGATCCCCTGGAGAAGGGAATAGCTACCCACTCCAGTATTCTTGCCTGGAGAATTCTGTGGACAGAGAGGAGCCTGGTGGGCTATAGTCAGTGGGATCTCGAAGAGTCGGACATGGGGGAATGACTAACACTTTCACTTTCTTTCTGGGAGCCAAGATCCCACATGCTTCACAGACAAAAAAACCAAAACAGAAAGCAGAAACAATATTGCAATAGATTCAATAAAGACTTTAAAAATGATCCGCATAAAAAATCTTTTAAAAATAACAAAAATAAAAAGCAATGTCTGTTTCTCATGTGTACTACCTGCTCGCTATGAGAAGCCTGCTTTCTTTTATTTATCCTCAACTTGAATTTCCTGAGCTGCCGGCATCTTCCGCACCCTCCCCAGGGATTAATTTCATAGGGTTTAACAAGCACAGTGCTTGGCCACTGGCAGCAATGACCTTCTTCTCCCACTGAATGTCATGTTAGCTTAGTCTCGTGTAAGTGGCTTCTTTATTCCTCTCCCCTGAGCCTCAAAGACGATTAATGGTGCTAGTGGGTTTTGCTAAATGAAGATGGAATTAAGTGGAGACCACGGAATATATTGGTGCTACTTTGGCAGCATTTTATGTGCTGAAATGAAGGGAGAACTTGACTCCTGGCTGCCTTGCCCGTATGTGACTCTAGGCAGGAAGATGAGTGAAAGAAAGGGCACATTGCAGGAAATGTTTTCCTGGTTGTTACTGAGTCGAGAAGAACGCAGCGTAGACAGTGATACTCCTTATTTGAGTCAGTAGAAGCAGCTTTCAGTTCCCACATCAAATGCTGGTCCCCAGATGTCAGGCTCTTATGCTCTTTTGTGATCTGGAAGATGAGGACACAGTGGGGAGAACCAGGCACATTCTCAAGAATCTGGGGTCGTAGGCACCATTTTCTTGAATGATCTCTGCTTCCTGTAGAGTTGAGCTAGAAGCCTTCTGAATCTCCTGAATCAGGTGCAGGTGGATGTCTGAAGCCTCTTCTTGCCGTGTCAGTGGGTAACCATAAAAAGTGTTTGAGGTTTTCTTGAGGGACCAGGCCCAGCCCGTTGTCTCCCAGCCCCATAGCTCTGCCTGCTCAATTCGACACTGAACCACCCATTCCTGTTCTGCATCTTAGGAAAAGGAGACTTTTAACAACTTGAATGCTTGCTCCTGGCCTGGGGCACTTGGAGCGGAGAACCAGAGGAATTAAGGACTTCAGCAGCATGCTAAAGTTCCAGCTTTTACTCTCTAGTCGAGAGGAGACACTGGGCATTTTGTCAGCCTCTCTCTGACATTTTGATAAGGTTGTCCTTATTGCAGCTCGACTCTGGCCAAACTCCTCTCTCTCATGCTGCTAACCACATTGCAAAGTCTGTGTCATCCGTTCTGTTGGATGGATGAGGGAACTCATGCCCTACAGAGGGTGGCCCCTTGCTTGGAATTGTTTCAGGGCGGCAGAAGCGAGATTCCTACCCAGCACTGAAATGTCACAGCACTGTGTATTGATTTGCTTACACGTAACTGGAGGAGCTCCTAAAAACAATTGGAAGAAGTAGGAATGCAGTTGCTTGAAGTCCCTTGCCTATGCCAGCTGCCTTGGCTTCTCATTTCCCTGGGTTCTGATGCTTCTCTAAAGACAGGACGCATGTCCTCCTCCTCTGCCCGTCAAGGATCCCTTGGCAGAGCAGAGAGTGGGGGGCTGCCAGGACCCAGGGAGGTGAGTGGAGGGTCACTGAACCTCATTCAATGAAGGGCCTTGGAGATGAGACCGAAGAGAATGCGGTGGTCTGTGTCATCTCAGAAAGGGCTAGATTTAATTCTGTTTCTTCTGCAGCTGTGAAAATACTCTTCATGGCCTTCCTTTTTCTGCCTCACTTTCCCCTCTAACTGGCCTGGTATGTATTGGCCTGTTTTTCTTCATTACCATTTCCCCATGGTTTTAGTGACCACTGTTTAATTTCTTATCTTATAGATGATTGATCTGTGTTTTCCAGTGACAATTCTAAGCCTGAATCAGTAACAAAGAAAGGCCTTTCTGTTTTATTTTTATTTTTTAATTTTGTATTGGAGTATAGTTGATGTACAATGTTGTGTTATTTTCTGCTATACAGCAAAGCGAATCAGCGACATGTGCACATATATCCCCTCTTTTTTGGATTTCCTTCCCGTTTAGGTCACCCCAGAGGTATACAGTAGGTTCTCAATTATCTACTTTATACGGAGTTGTCAGTAGTGTATATGTGTCAATCCCAATCTGCCAATTTGTCCCAACCCCCCACTTCCCCCCTTGGTGTCCATGTTTGTTCCCAACATCTGTGTCTCTATTTCTGGTTTGCAAATGAGACCACTTATATCATTTTTCTAGATTCCACATATATGCACTAACATATGATATTTGTTTTTCTCTTTCTGACTTAACTTCACTGTGTATGACAATCTCTAGGTCTAGCCACATTTCTACAAATGACCCAATTTCATTTCTTTTTATGGTTGAGTAATATTCCATCGTATACATGTACCACATCTTTATCCATTCCTCTGTTGGTGGACAGTGGGTTGAAGACCTAAATAAATAGTTCTCCAAAGAAGATATACAGATGACCAACAAAAACATGAAAAAAATACTCAACATCACTAATCTTTAGACAAATGAAAATCAAGACTACAATGAAGTATCACCTTACACCCATCAGAATGGCTATTATTAAAAAAAGATCTATAAACAGTAGATGCTGGAGAGGGTGTGGAGAAAAGGAATCCCTCTCATGCTGTTGCTGGGGATATAAATTGATACAACCACTATGGAGAATAGTATGGAGTTGCCTTAAAAAACTAAAAATAGAACTATCGTATGACCCAGCAACCCCACTACTGGGCATATCCCCAGAGAAAACCATAATTCAAAAGATACATGAACCCTAATGTCCATAGCAGCGCTATTTACAACAGCCAGGACATGGGAGCAAGGTCTCTGTGTTGTCAAGACTGCCCTCACTCTCTGTCTCTGCCTCCTTATTGCCAAGAAACGAGGCATTCTGGAAAATATGCCTCTCACAGGATCTTCTTGCCATCTCATCTGTTGGCATTGCTGGGCTTTCTCTCCTCATACCTTTCTCATGTGCACCAAATTTCCCTGTTCCTTGGCCCATCTTGGTGCACCAGGGAACCCCTCACCACTTAGTAAGCTTCTGCCCACGCTTGAAAGCCTGTCTCTGACACTCCTGCCTTCCTGAGGCCCACCGGAATTATCCCCAACCAGATACAGCCTCTCCATTCTTCACAGCCATCAACACTGCTATTCTATCTTTAATCATGGTTTTTGTTTTCTTTAAAACAAGTTATTTTCCTATTTCCGTATTTTCCTTGTTGTAAAAGTAATACATACCCATCATAGAAAAAAGGAACACACAGAAAGGCATAAAGAAGAAAATAAGGATTACCAAGGTAACAATAAGCTCTAACATTTGGGCAGGTTGATACGTAGGCTCACTTCTGAGCTCTTTATGTGGATTAATCTAGATCATTCTCACAACCTGCAGTGCCAATAGATGCGATGGGAGGAAGATCCTGGGAGGTGATATTATTACCAACTTCACAAAAGAGGAGTGGTGTTTGAGGTGGTCATAAAGAAGGGTCTCATATGTCAGATGGAACTCTGTGTGACAAATTCATGCCGAACTCGCTGACCCAGTTCCGTGACTGGGAGAGCTGGGGAGTTCTGGGCTGAACCGCTGGGCTTCTCCTGCCCTGGGAACGCTGTGTGGCTCTGGGTCCTGAGTGGGCGTCCGCTCCTCCCTGTTGGATGCTGGCTGTTGGAAGAGCCTGACTTTCAGGTGCCACCTCTGTGCTTCTCTTCCCTCCCACCTCTTCATATGCGACCTCTCCTTAGGTCAGACAGAGGCCACCACACTCCAAGACAGACCAGATTTTAATGGTGAATATGAAAAGTAGAAGAAATAAAACCCCAAAGCTTTAAGTTTAATTAAGTTCCATTTATTTATTTTTTTTTTGCTTTTATTTCCTTTACTTTGGGAGATGGATCCAAAAACATATTGCTTCGACTTACATCAGAGAGTGTTCTGCCTATGTTTTCCTCTAGGAGTTTCACAGTATCTGTTCTTACATTTAGGTCTTTAATCCATTTTGAGTTTATTTTTGTGTATGGTGTTAGAGAATGTTTTCACTCTTTTACATGTAGCTGTCCAGTTTTCCCAGCCCCAGTTATTGAAGAGACGGGTATATATTTCCCCAGTATATATTCTTGCTTCTTTCATTGTAGATTAAGTGGTCATAAGTGTGTGAGTTATTTCTGGGCTTTCTACCCTGTTCCATTGATATTATGTGTCTGTTTTTGTGCCAGTACCATCCTGTTTTGATGATTATAACTTTGAAGTACAGTCTAAAATTAGGGAGTATGATTCCTCTACCTCTGTTCTTTCTCAAGATTGTCTATTTGGGATCTTTTGTGTTTCTATACAAATTTAAAAAGCATTGTTTTACACCTGTCAGACCCTATGTGGGAACCATATATGTGTGAATTCTTTGACTTCTCACACAGTAGCTGCTACTAGGACCTCCAGGTTACAGAGGGAGGCACAGAAAAGTTAATAACTAGACTGAATTACACAGCTACAACATGGTGATATTCAAGCTGAACCCAATTTTAATTACTTGCTTTCTGGCCTTTCTGAATTAAGAGTGGGGAACAAAGGGGAGTAGGCACAATTTCTCTGTAACATTAGGATTAGAACAAAGAGCTAGGAAAAGCCTCAGGGCCTCTCTCCACCCTAGACCATAGAAGGGTCCCTGGGCTGGAGAGCAGGGGTGGGAAAGAGTGGATGTAGGGTGATATAACACGAAGAGACCTGAATGGGGTCCAAGATTGAATAGACTCAACACATTATTGACTGGAGGTGTATTAACATCACAAGCAGTCAGTTCAGTTCAGTCACTCAGTCTTGTCCGACTGTTTGCAACCCCATGGACTACAGCATGCCAGGCTTTCCTGTCCATCACCAACTCCTGGAGCCTGCTCAAACTCATGTCTGTCTAATCAGCAATGCCATCCAGCCATCTCATCCTCTGTCGTCCACTTTTCCTCCTGCCTTCAATCTTTCCCAGCATCAATTTTTCACAGGCATTAGTTTCTGCAAATAACCCCTGGCCAATAATGTATTAAAATGAACTACTTTTTTTTTTTCCACTTAGTCTTATTTTAAAAGAAAATTCTTCAGAGGTTTGAAGAGCTAGTTACATTTTTCTAAGGATGAAATAAATCTCTATCAATTTAAATAAATTAATAAGAAACAAAGAGAGTTCATTTTTGTATTCCACCTGTGGGATCTGTCTCTTATTTGGTAGATGCAGTTGTTCTCAGTGGTACAGATGAGAAAACTGAGGCTCAGTGGCATGAAGTTACTTTCTCAAGACCACCCAGGCAGCCAGTGACTGAGACGAACTGAACCCAGTTTGTCTGAATTATCTATGCATACAGGTGACCCTCTATCTGTCTATTCATGTGGACCCACAAAAATGGAGTGTGAGCCCATCTCCAGGTGTTGTGGCAGATGCAAAAAATACAGTGGAGTGCCTGTTTTGGTAGACTTGGATCTAGTGGGGAGACAGCATTCTAACAAGCCATCGTGGTGTTGAGCTGTGTGACAAGGGCTATAATAGAGACAGGCACAAGGGATCATGGGAGAAGGGAGCTCCAGGTCTGAGACTGTGAGGCTGGGTCCCCGTGCTGCCTGTTATCCAAGGCTAAGGAGATACTGCAATTAAATGACACTCAGCCACTAAATTTCTCCCCCTAAATCCCATCATGTGGCATAGTGTAGTGGCTAAGAGGGGGCACCACCTCAGTGGCATCCCTCAGTTGCTGTTCAGTCACCCAGTCATATCCGACTCTTTATGACCTCATGGACTGCAGCATGCCAGGCCTCTCTCTCCCTCACCATCTCTGGAAGTTTTCCCAAGTTCATGGCTATTGCATCAGTGATGCCATCCAGACATCTCTTCCTCTTATGCTCTCTTCTCCTTCTGCCTTCAGTCTTTCTCAGGATCAGGGACTTGTTCCAATGAGTCAGCTGTGCGCATCAGGTAACCAAAATACTGGAGTTTCAGCTTAAGCATCAGTCCTTCCAATGAGTATTCAGAGTTGATTTCCCTAAAGATCGACTGGTTTGATCTCTTTGCTGTCCAAAGGATTCTCAGGAGTCTTCTCCAGCACCATGGTTCGAAGGCATCAATTCTTCTTTACGGTCCAGCTCTCACAACCGTACGTGACCACCAGGAAGACTGTTGCCTTGACTACACAGACCTTTGTCGGCAGAGTAACGTGTCTGCTTTTTAACACACTGTCCAGGTTAGTCATAGCTTTCCTACCAAGAAGCAATCGTTTTATGATTTCATGGCTGCAGTCACCATCTACAGTGATTTTAAAACCCAAGAAGAGGAAATCTGTCACTACTTCCACATTTTCCCCCTCTATTTGCCATGAAGTAATGTGACTGGATGCCATGATCTTAGTTTTTTTAATATTTAGTTTTAAGTCAGCTCTTTCACTCTCCTCCTTTACCCTCATTAAGAGTCTTTCTGCCATTAGAGTGGTGTCATCTGCATATCTGAGGTTGTTGATATTTCTCCCGCCTATCTTGATTCCAGCTTGTAACTCATCCAGCCCGGCATTTCTCATGATGTGCTCAGTGTATAGATTAAACAAGCAGAGTGACAGCAGACACTCTTATTGTACTTTTTCTGAATCTTGAACCAATCAGTTTTTCCATACCGGGTTCTAACTGTGGCTTCTTGACCCTCACACAGATTTCTCAGGAGACAGGTAAGATGGTCTGGTATTCCCATCTCTTTAAGAGCTTTCCACATTTATTATGATCCACACAGTCACAGGCTTTGGTGTAGTCAATGAAACAGAGGCAGATGTCTCTCTGGAATTATCTAGCTTTCTCTGTGATCTGGCGAATGTTGGCAATTTGATCTGTTTCCTCTTCGTTTTCTAAACCCAGGTTGGGACATTTGGAAGTTCTTGGTTTACATAATGCTGAAGCCTAGCATGCAAGATTTTAAGCATGACCTTACCAGCATGGGAGATGAGTGCAACTGTCTGATGTTTAGCACATTCTTTAGTACTACCCTTCTTGGGAATTGGGATGAGGATTGACCTTTTCCAGTCCCATGGATCTTCCAGATTTGCTGACGTAATGAATGCAACACCTCGATGGCCTCATCCTTTAGGGTTTTGAATAGTTGTACTGGAATTCCATCGCATCCACTAGCTTAATTAATAAGAGTGCTTCCTAAGGCCCACTTGATTTTACTCTCCAGAATGTCTAGCTCTGGGTTGCTGACCACACCATCGTGGCAATCAGGTTCATTTAGATCTTTTTTTTTTTTCAAAGTGACAACAATAGTTTATTCAGTGACATTTAGTACATTCACAGAGTTGTGCAACCTCTATCTCTCTCTAATTCCACATTTTCATCACTCCAAAAGGGAACATTGTATCCATTAAACCATTACTCCCTCTCCCCGCTCCCCAAAGCCCCTGGCAGCCACCAGTCTGCTCTCTCTCTGTTGCTATGGATCTTCCTATTCTGGATATTTCATATAAATGGGATCATGTAATATGTCACTTTTTGGTTTCTGGCTGCTTTCCCTTAGCATAATGTTTTTGAGGATCATATGTACACATTGTTGTGTGTATCAGTACTTCATTCCTTTTTTAAAAAATTTATTTATTTTTTTATCGAGGAATAATTGCTTTACAGAATTTTGCTGTTTTCTGTCAAACCTCAACATGAATCAGCCATAGGTATACATATATCCCCTCCCCTTTGAACTTCCCTCCCATCTCCCTCCTCAGCCCACCCCTCTAGGTTGATGCACAGCCTGTTTGAGTTTCCTGAGCCATACAGCAAATTCCTGTTGGCTGTCTATTTTACCTAAGGTAATATAAGTGTCCATGTTACTCTTTCCATACATCTCACCCTCTCCTCCCCTCTCCCCATGTCCATAAGTCTATTCTCTATGTCTGTTTCTCCATTGTTGCCCTGTAAATAAATTCTTCAGTACCATTTTTCTAGATTCCATATATATGCGTTAGAATATGATATTTATCTTCCTCTTTCTGACTTATTTCACTCTGTATAATAGGTTCTGAGTTCATCAACCTCATTAGAACTGACTCAAATGCATTCCTTTTCACGGCTGAGTAATGTTCCATTTTGTATATGCACCACAACTTCTTTATCCATTCTTCTGTCGTTGGACATCTAGGTTGCTTCCATGTTCAGCTATTGTAAATAGTGCTTCAGTGAACAATGGGATACATGTATGTTTTTCAGTTTTGATTTCCTCAGGGTATATGCCTAGGAGTGGGATTGCTGGGTCATATGGTGGTTTTATTCCTAGTCTTTTAAGGAATCTCCATACTGTCTTCCATAGTGGCTGTATCAATTTACATTCTCACCAACAATGCAAGAGGGTTCCCTTTTCTCCACATCCTCTCCAGCATTTATTGTTTGTAGACTTTTTGATGATGGTCATTCTGACTGCTGTAAGGTGATATCTCTTTGTAGTTTTGATTTGCATTTCTCTAATAGCGAGCAATGTTGAGCATCTTTTCATGTGTTTGTTAGCCATCTGTGTGTCTTCTTTGGAGAAATATCTGTTTAGGTCTTTTTACCACTTTTTGACTGGGTTGTTTGTTTTTCTGGTATTGAGTTGTATGAGCTGCTTGTATATTTTGGAAATTAATCCTTTGTCAGTTGTTTCATTTGCTATTATCATTTAGATCTTTTTTCTACAGTTCTTCCATGTATTCTTTCCGTCTCTTCTTGATCTCTTCAGCATCTACTAAGTCTCTACCATTTATGTCCTTTATTGTACCCATCTTTGGGTAAAATGTTCCCTTGATATTTCCAGTTTTCCTGAAAAGATCTCTAGTCTTTCCCCTTCTTTTGTTTTCTCCTAGTTTTATGCACTGTTCATTGAAGAAGGCCTTCTCATCTCTCTGTGCTATTCTTTGGAAGTCTGCATTTAGTTGGATATACCTTTCTCTTTCTCCCTTGCTTTGCACTTCTTTTTGTTCTTTAGCTATTTGTAAGGCCTCCTTAGATAACCACCTTGCCTTCTTGCTTTTTTTCCTTTGGGGTGGTTTTGTTCACTGCCTCCTGTACAGCATTATGGACGTCCGTCCATAGTTGTTAAGGTACTCTGTCTGCCAGATCTAATCCCTTGAGTCTATTTGTTACCTCCACTGCATATTCATAGGGGGTCTGATATAAGTCATACCTGGCTGGCCTAGTGGTTTTCCCCGCTTTCTTAAGTTTAAGCCTGCATTTTGCTATGAGAAGCTGATGATCTGAGCCACAGTCAGCTCCAGGTCTTGTTTTTGCTGACTCTATACAGCTTCTCCATCTTCGGCTACAAAGAATGTAATCAATTTGATTTCGGTATTGGCCATTTGGTGATGTCCATGTGGTGTCCCTCAGACCTGGGTTCAAATCCCGGGTGTGCAAATCACTAACTCTGTGATATAGGTGTGTTATATCACCTCCTTCTGTAAATGAGGTTGACACGACCTGCCTGGGTCTTAGGAGTAGGGAGGAAATGAAGTCATGTACATACAGCACTGAACAGTGCCTGGCCCATAATATACTCGAGAAATGAGAGCTGTGATATAATATTCTAGACGGATTGTTGCCTGCATGCTTTCCATATCCCTTCCTCACACCAAAGCGTAGGCAAGTTTTTCCTTTTCCCACCAATCTATCTGACAAGACAGAGCCCTGGTGTTGTGTGTGTGTGTCTTGAAAATAGCCTTTTCTGTGGACTAGGACCCTCTGGCCAGAATTCTGTGCACACCCTTTGTCAAAGCATTCACTTCTCAATTGTATTCAGATGAGACATTGGTCCTTAAACACAACCCAGGGGGTGACTCCCATGCACAAAATCAGCCTGAAAACATGGTGGCCCCATGGTTTGGGCCTGGCAACTGGAAGTTGGGCCGAGTCTGTCTGACTTCATTTCTGGAGGCAAATGTAGCTCCAACATTACCTAAGCTGGGAAGTGAGGAAATTCTCATGTTCCCAACACTTTCAACAATGTCCCATTATGCTTGGTGACTCACGAATAGGCCCATGTCCATGGAACAGCATGTGTCTCTCTGCAGTGAGTACAGTGCCTTGCTGTATGTTTGAACTAATTTCATAGGCTTCTCTCTACCATGGATGTTACTTGCCCTCTTTTCTGACAGTTGCTGGATGCTTGTTGTATCAGAAAAAGCCAGAAAAGGGTAAAAAAAAAATGCTTCTTTTGAGTGAGCAACCGAGCACATTGGATATAGTGCCTGGGAGGGAAACTTGGGTTCAAGCTAAATTAAAAGCAGAATCTTGGGATCTTTGCAAAAAGGCATGTACCTCAGTTGGCAGGTCACAGAAAACTCTCAGGTCACCCATCATTGTCGTGGTTAATGATGAAGGCTTTCTTTCCCTTGACAGGCAGGGGAGAGGGTAGCAGAATATTGAAACAGCTCCTCAGACGTGCCAGGGTTGGGGAGACACTGCAGATTTTGTGCAGAGACAGCCAGTTTGCCTCCTGTGTTGTTATGATCATGAACTTGGGCAATTTAATTGGAAACTGAGAACACTAGGAACACAGGCTCTAAGATTCGAAAGGGAGGGATGAACTTCTGGCATCTATTCCACCCCATAGACACTCTGCCCTGTTGCTTTTACCAATTACTTGGCACAAATGTCTTGGCTTTGCTAAGCTCCAGCCACTTTTAAGGGTCTCATGAAATGAGTGGACCCAGGGCCAGCCTTGTTTGTGCCGTTTCAGACTCTGCCCCATTGCAGGTACTGGAATGCTTGCTGCTCTTGGCTGCCTGGTGAGCTCCCAGTCAAGCCCCAACAGCCCGTGTGGATTGCAGTTTCCCCAGCAAGGCTTCCTTGCTGCCTTGATCCCTGCATGAGTGTCCACCCTCTATTATAATCCTAAGAATGAGAATGAAAACTCAAAGGCTCTGCTTACAGCTCTGTCTCTTTCAGCTACACAGTGAATTTTCTGAGATCAGGGACCTCGCTCACTCTCGTATCCTCAGCACACAGGACACTGCTGGGCAAGCACAAGACACTTAGTAAATGTTTGCTGGAGTATCAAATGAGGAAATGAATGAATGG
This sequence comes from Okapia johnstoni, assembly GCA_024291935.2. Lineage (NCBI taxonomy): Eukaryota > Metazoa > Chordata > Mammalia > Artiodactyla > Giraffidae > Okapia > Okapia johnstoni. The sequence goes on from CM044313.1 coordinate 49,224,507, forward strand.
CATCTGAAGGTAATATTCTGTATATGCTGAGGCATGTTAAGTTTCCGGGATACTGGGAACTCCTACAATTATCCATTCTAGTATGTTACTATATTGTCCAAATAGAAGAACCCCTTTAAAAATCATCATTTGATTTTGTCATCAATGATGACACCTGTCATCATTCATTAATAGTTTTGCATGAATGAGTTTACAGGATTTCAAAATACTTGATGAAATAGACTACGCCTGGTACTGTTTTGGGGTGGAAATAGGGGAGTATACCTGGAGCAAGAAAGACCTGGAGTGAGACTGTGGGGTGTCATCTAAAAGAGTTTCTGAAATGAGGGGCCCCTTATGGGCGTGAGCTTCCTTGGTGGCGTAGACAGTAAAGAATCTGCCTTCAATGTAAGGAGACTCAGGTTTGATCCCTGGGTTGGGCAGATCCCCTGGAGAAGGGACTGGCAACCCACTCTAGTATTCTTGCCTGGAGAATCCCATGGACAGAGGAGCCTGGTGGATTATAGTCCATGGGGTCACAAAGAGTCAGACATGATTGAGTGACTAACACTTTCACTTTCACTTTATGGGCATGATGCCTAGGAGAGTGTCCTTGAAAGGGAATAGGGCTGGGAGAGGGAAAGCAAGAGGCCAAGTGTTCCTGTAGCCCGGAGGCTAAGCCCAAGGTGAGAGGGTACGTTAGATCTGGGTGAGGGGGGTCCCAGGTGAATTTATGCTTCTTCTTCCTGGTTAGTTCTCTAACCCAGCAGTTCCCTGTCTTTTTGGCACCAGGGACCAGTTTTGTGGAAGATAGTTTTTCCACAGACCAGGTGAGAGGATGGAAGCACATTACATTTATTGTGCACTTTATTTCTATTATTATTATATTGTGATATATAATGAAATAATTATACAACTCACCATAATGCAGAATCAGAGCATCAGGCGTTGGATTCTCATAAGGAGCTCTCAGCCTAGATTCTGCGCATGCACAGTTCACAGTAGGGTTCACCGTTCTATGAGAATCTAATGCCTCCGCTGATCTGACAGGAGGCGAATTCAGGCAGTAACACATGCAAAGGGGAGCCACTGTAAATACAGCTGAAGCTTTGCTGCTTGCCTCCCTCCCCCTTACCAGCCCTCCCCACCCGCCACGTCCTGTTGTGCAGCCTGGTTCCTAACAGGCCACAGACCATTGTTGGAGTCAGTAGCCTGGGGCTTGGGGGCCCCTGTTCTATCCCACCTCCATTCCTGTGTTTATTCACCCATTGAACTAAACCGCACTGACCATCTCCAGTGCACTCACACCTCTAGGTGTTGAGGACACAGTGAAGAGCAAAAGGGACAGATTTCCTGCCCTCATGGAGCTTACAGTCTAGCTGGGGAGAAGCAGGCAGTAAGCAAGTCTACCGTGATGCCAGATTACCGTAGTATTCTGAGGGAAACAAGCAGACAGGCAGCAGCGAGCGGTGGGGTGCTGAGAAGTGTGGCCACCTTGAGAGGGGACACCATGGCAGAGAATAAAAGAAGGGACCCCCTGACATCTGGCTGGTCATTTGTGGGAGGCAAAGAAACTGAATGCAGGTCCAGCTCTTTTGTTTCTGGCAAGCATGTCAAATTGGGCCAGAGATGTTCTCTGGAAATAATCCTTTCATCTGAGCTGGACAGGGGCCTTCAGTAGGCGTGCTGGGCATCCCTGGCTCGGGGACAGTGATCCTCAGGTTGCTCCTTTGAAATGAGATCAGCAATTAGATCCTCTTCACAGGGCTCTCTTGAAGGTTAAATGAGCCAATGTGTGTGAGAACAGAGCTCAGTGAATCGTGAGGGTGGAGTGCAATTTACATGTTCACCACTCATCAATCTACAGGGTGTTCGAGCCCCACAAGCACTTGGCTGCCTGCTGATTCTGGGGAGCTCTGGGACACCTTCTTTCATACCCCCAAGTCCAAAACCCTGAGCTCTCTACAAGACTCCATTAGTGTTAGGGTTCTGCAGTCTAGAGGTTAAGAGTGGTTTGTGCAAGGCTGGCTGGTTTTTAGCTGGCTTGTGAGAGCATCACAAAATCACCAATGTTTGTCCTGATGAACTGGTGTTAGTACCAGACCTGATGTTAAAGGTTTTTGACACTCAGTTAGTTGAAAGCATGGACTCTGCAGCCAGAGGATTGAGTTCAAATCCCACTCCCCTACTTACCAATTTTTTTTTTTTAAATCAAAGGCCTGTTGGGAGAACTAGGTGAATTATACAAAGGCACTTGAAGCCACACCTAGCATAAAGCCGTAAATAAGTGTTTGCTATTCTTACCATTGCATTTGTTCCTCCCCTGACTTCCTGTAGAGAAGAAGCCTGTTCTATTCATCTCCTGGTTCCCAATGGCTATTTCAGGCTTGGCATATGGTAAGCACTCAATAAATGTTGGATGGATTCATGTATGGTTGGGTGAGTGGATGGATGGATGGGTGAGTGGGTAGATGGGAGGATGAATGGATTGAATGAATGGGTGGTTGTGTGGATGGGTGAATGGAAGGATGAATGGATAGGTGATGAGTGGGTGAGCTACTTTTTACTTCTCTTAAACTTAATGATTAAGGCCTTAAGGGTGATGTAAGAAAGCATGGAGGGGGCTGGTGGTACACTTTGGAGAGGGGTCAGAGGATGGTACACACTCCCCATTATACTCCCTTTTCTGCAGAAATGCCTGAGGGTTGAGGGGAGAGGGGACCTGGCTCATCTCCTCTGGGTTCCATAGCTGCCCAGTGCAGGCTCTGTGCCATGCACGTTATGACACTATCCATCTCTTAATCTTCACAGCCACCCTAGGAGATATACTATTATTGGCTCCATTTTACAGATGAAGAAGCTGAGGTTTGGGGAAGTGAAATGACTTTTTAAAGGTTATACCCAGGACTGCTAATTCCAGAACCTTTATCCTCAACCCTTTTGCTCCACTGTGGAGTCTGTTCCTCAGCCACATTGTTCACAGTTTTGCTACATAGCTCTGGGCCAAGGACTTACTGTTCGGAAACTTCGTTCAGCTGAGGTGAGCAGGGACCTTAGAATGTGAAATTGGAAAAGAAAAGGAGGAGTACCCTACAATGGAGGAAATGCAGTGTTTACTGTTTGCCTACAACACACCAGCATCATATACACGTTCTCACTAGGTGTCACGTCAGCGATGGAAGAGTGTTTTATCAGCTTCGTGTTGTGGGTATGAAGACTGAGGATCTCATTGGGCCTCTGACCTGCTCAAGCCACTTAGCTAATAAAGGCGCCCCTTGGGATTTGAATCCAGGTCCCTCAGGCTTCCAAACTCTCCCCTTCACATTGATCTTCTCTGGGAACGTGCAGCTGGCTCTGATGAGGAGTGAGGTTCCCACAGATTCATAACTGTCTGCACTCACACTAGAGTTACAAGTCTAATCTAAACATGAGTAGGTTCACAATTGCTATATTCACCACCCATCTGACAGCTTCTGATTTACTTACCCTCAGAGAATGCTAGGTTCTCGCCTCTCCACTCCACCTTTCAGGGAAAATTTCATCCCTAAAGAGAAATACCAGTGGTATATACCTCAAAGAATCAGAAGGATATTTGCCTATCCATGCTGAAAGTAGCATTATACTCAATATCCAAAAGGTGGAAGCAATATTGCTTCCATCAGTGTCCATCAATGGATGAATGGATAAGCAAAATGTGAAATAAACATACAACAGAACATCATTCAGCCTTAAAAAGGTTATTCTGAAACATGCTACGATATAGATGGACCTTGAAGACATTATGCTGTGTGAAGTAAGCCAGACACAAAAGGTTAAATACTGTGTGATTCCACTTATTTGAGGAACTTCAGTTCAGTTCAGTTCAGTCACTCAGTCGTGTCCGACTCTTTGCGACCCTATGAATCGCAGCATGCCAGGCCTCCCTGTCCATCACCAACTCCGGGAGTTTACCCCAACTCATGTCCATCGAGTGGGTGATGCCATCCAGCCATCTCATCTTCTGTCGTCCCCTTCTCCTCCTGCCCCCAATCCTTCCCAGCATCAGGGTCTTTTCCAATGAGTCAACTCTTCGCATGAGGTGGCCAAAGTATTGGAGTTTCAGCTTCAACATCAGTCCTTCCAATGAACACCCAGGGCTGATCTCCTTTAGGATGGACTGGTTGGATCTCCTTGCAGTCCAAGGGACTCACAAGAGTCTTCTCCAACACCACAGTTCAAAAGCATCAATTCTGCGGCACTCAGCTTTCTTTATAGTCCAACTCTCACATCCATACATGACTACTGGAAAAACCATAGCCTTGACTAGATGGACCTTTGTTGGCAAAGTAATGTCTTTGCTTTTTAATATGCTATCTAAATTGGTCATAACTTTCCTTCCAAAGAGCAAACGTCTTTTAATTTCATGGCTGCAATCACCATCTGCAGTGATTTTGGAGCCCCCCAAAATAAAATCTGACACTGTTTGCCCTGTTTCCCCATCTATTTGCCATGAAGTGATGGGACCAGATGCCATGATCTTAGTTTTCTGAATTTTTTTAGCCAACTTTTTCACTCTCTCCTCTTTCACTTTCATCAAGAGGCTTTTTAGTTCCTCTTCACTTTCTGCCATAAGGGTGGTGTCATCTGCATATCTGAGGTTATTGATATTTCTCCTGGCAATCTTGATTCCAGCTTGTGCTTCATCCAGCCCAGCGTTTCTCATGATGTACTCTGCATATAAGTTAAATAAGCAGGGTGACAATATACAGCCTTGACGTACTCCTTTTCCTATTTGGAACCAGTCTGTTGTTCCATGTCCAGTTCTAACTGTTGCTTCCTGACCTGCATACAGGTTTCTCAAGATGCAGGTCAGGTGGTCTGGTATTCCCATCTCTTTCAGAATTTTCCACAGTTTATTGTGATCCACACAGTCAAAGGCTTTGGCATAGTCAATAAAGCAGAAATAGATGTTTTTCCCTGAAACTCTCTTGCTTTTTCCTTTTTTTCTTTTTTTTTATTTTATTTTTAATTTATTTTAATATTTATTTTATTTATTTATTTTAGTTGGGGGCTAATTACTTTACAATATTGTAGTAGTTTTTGCCATACATTGACATGAATCAGCCATGGGTTCACATGTGCTCCCCCTCCCGAACCCTCCTCCCACCTCCCTCCCCTTCCCATCCCTCTGGTCATCCACGCTCCTTCCTGAGCATTCCGTCCCCATGCATAGAAACATGGAATGGTGTTCTTCTTCACATAGACAAAATACATGTTTCAATGTTATTGTCCCAGAACGTCCCACCCTCACCTTCTCCCTCAGAGTCCACGAGGACTGATTCTGATCAATAATGTGTCCCCTCTTATTCTGTCTCACATACAGGGTTACCATAACCATCTTTCAAATTCCAGTATACATGCATTAGTATACAGTATTGTGCTTTTCTTTCTGGCTCACTTCACTCTGTATAATGGGCACCAGTTTCATATCCATCTCAATAGAACCGATTCAAATGGTTTTTTTTAATGGCTGATTAAATATTCCAATGTGTATATGTAGCCACAGCTTCCTTATCCTTTCGTCTGCCGATGGACATCTATGTTGCTTCCATGTCCTGGCAATAGTAAACAGTCTGCGAAGAACATTGGGGTATCCGCATCTCTTTCAATTCTGGTTTCCCCTCTGTGTTGTATGCCCAGCAGTGGGAATTGCTGGTCATAATGCAGTTTCTATTTGCCCAGTTTTTTAAGGAATCTCCACACTGTTCTCCATAGTGGCTGTACTAGTTTGCATTCCCACCAACAGTGTAAGAGGGTTCCCTTTTCTCCACACCCTCTCCAGCATTTATTGCTTTGTAGACTTTTGAATAGCAGCCATTCTGACTGGTGTGTAATGGTACCTCATTGTGGTTTTTGATTTGCATTTCTCTAATAATGAGTGATGTTGACCATCTTTTCATGTGTTTGTTAGCCATCTGTATGTCTTCTGGAGAAATGTCTGTTATAAGGTTCGTTGGCCCATTTTTTGACTGGGCTCGTTAATTTTTTTCTGGAATTCAGCTGCAGGAGTTGCATGTATATTTTTGAGATTGTTTTGTCTGTCTGTTGCTATCGTTGCCTGATTATTTTTCTCGCCCATTTCTGAAGGCCTGTCTTTTCACCTTGCTCCTAGTTTCCTTTGTTGGCAAATCTTTTAATTTTAATAGGTCCCATTTGTTTATTTTTGCTTATATTTCCAATATCTGGGGGTGGGGTCCCATGGAGGATCCTGCTGTATTTTATGTTCGGAGAGTTTTGCCTCTGTTTTCCTCTAGGAGTTTTATAGTTTCTGTCTTACATTAGATCATTAATCCATTATGAATTTATTTTTTTTGTGTATTGTGGTTAGGAAGTGTTCTATTTCATCTTTTTACAAGTTGTTGACCAGTTTTCCAGCACCACTTGTTAAAGAGATTGTCTTTTTGTCTCCATTGTATACTCTGCCTCCTTTGTCGAAGATAAGAGTGCCCATACAGTGCGTGGGTTTATCTCTGGCCTTTCTATTATTGTTCCCATGATCATAGTTCTGTCTTGTGCCATACCACACACTGTCTTTGATGACTGTGGCTATGTATTAGACTTGAAGTCAGGCAGGTTGATTCCTCCAGTTCCCATTCTTCTTTCTCAAGATTGCTTTGGCTTATTTCGAGGTTTCTTATACTTCCATACAAATTGTGAAATGAAATTTCTAGTTCTGTGGAAAAATATCATTGTAGCTTGATAGGGATTGCATTGATCTATAGATTGCTTGGGTAGTTAATAACTCATTTTCACTATATTAATTCTGTCCCAATCCGTGAACACGGTAATATTTTCCTCCATCTTATTGTGTCCTCTTTGATTTCTTTCATCATGTTTTATAGTTTTCTAAATATAGCTGTCGTTTTGCTTTCTTATTAGTAGAAATAATCCTAAGTATTTTATCTTTTTGTTGCAATGGTGAATGGTATAGTTTTCCTTAGATTTCTCTTTCCTGTTTTCCTCATTATTGGTGTATAGGAATGCAAGGGATTTCTGTGTGTTAATATTTGTATCCTGCAACTTACTATAAGCATTGATTAGCTATATAGTTTTTCTGGTATATCTTTAGGGTAATCTATGTAGAGGACATGTCATCTGTACAAACAGTGAGAGTTTTACTTCTTCTTTTCTTATCTGTATTCCTTTTTAATTTCTTCTTACCGCTCTGATTGCTGTGGCCAAACTCCAAAACTATGTTGACATAGTAGTGGGAAAGTGGGTGGGGCATCCTTGCCTTGTTCCTGACTTTTAGGGAAAATTGCTTTCAGTTTTTCACCATTGAGATAATGTTTTTGCTGGTGGTTTTGTCAATAAATAGTTTTTTATTATTGTTGAGATATGATCCTTCTTTCCTGCTTTCTGGAGAGTTTTTATCATAAATGTGATGGTTGAATTTTGTCAAAGCTTTTTCTGTATCTATTGAGAATAATCATATTTGTTTTTTATCTTTTAATTTATGTTAATGTGGTGAATTACATTGATTTGATTGCGGATGTAAAGAAACCTTGCAATTCCTGGGATAGAGCCCCACTTGTCATGATGTATGATCTTTTTAATATGATGTTGATCTGATTTATGTCTAGAATTATTATAAGGATTTTTGCATCAATGTTCATCAGTGATATTGGCCTTTGTTTACATTATTTTGTTGACATTCTTTGTCTGGTTTTAATTAGGGTGATGGTGGCCTCATAAGAATGAGTTTTGGAAGTTTTAACCCATCTTCTGCAAATTCTCTGGAAGAGTTGAGTAGGATAGTGTTAGCTTCTTCTCTAAATTTTTTGGTAAATTCCACTGTGAAGCAGTCTGGTCCTGGGCTTTTGTTTGCTGGAAGATTGCTGATTACTGTTTCGATTTCCGATCTTGTGATGTGGTCTGTTTAAATCTTCAATTACTTCCTGGTTTCAGTTTTGTGGAAAGTTAATACTTTTCTAATGAATTTGTCCATTCTTGTTCCCACGTTTGTCCATTTTATTGGCATATAGCTGTTGGTAGTATCTCTTAGATCCTTTGTATTTCTGTGTAGTCTGTTGTGATCTCTCCATTTTCATTTCCTAATTTTGTTGATGCTGATTTCTTCTCCCTTTGTTGCTTGATGATCCAGGCTTAATGGCTTGTCAATTTTGTTTATCTTCTCGAAAAAAAACCACCTTTTAGTTTTGTTGATTTTTGCTATTGTCTCTTTTGTTTCTTGCATTTATTTTCTGCCCTAATTTTTAAGATTTCTTTCCTTCTACTAACATTGAGTCATTCATTTCTTCCCTTCACTAGTTGCTTTAGGTTTAGAGTTAGTATTATTTATTTGATTTTTTTTTTCTTGTTTCTTGAGGTAGACGTCCTGTTGTTGCTATGAACCTTCCCCTTAGCATTGCTTTTTACAGTGTCCACATAGGTTTTGGTTGTTGTGTTTTTTCCATTTCATTCAGTTCTATGCATATTTTGATTTCTTGTTTTGCTTTCTTCTTGTGATTTGTTGGTTTATTTCAAAGCGTGTTGTTTAGCCTCCATATGTTGGAATTTTTAATAGATTTTTGCCTGTAATATGAGGTCTAATCTACTGCATTGTGGTCAGAGAAGATGGCTGGGATGATTTCAGTTTTTTGGAATTACCAAGGCTAATTTATGGCCTCAGAAGGATCTATCCTAGAAAGTTCCGTGGGCCACTATGGAGAAAAAGGTGAAATTGTTTAATTTTGGGGTGGAAAAGTCCTAAAAATATCGATTAAATCTATTTTGTCTATTGTTCATTTAACGTTTGTGTTTCCTTGTTAATTTTCTGTTTGTTGATCTATCCATAGGTGCAGGGAGTGTTAAAGTCTCCCACTAATAATTGGTTATTAGTATAATTTCCCCTTTTCCTTTCATACTTTGTTAGTATTTTGCCTTATAATATTGTGTGTTCTCCTAATGTTTGTGTGCATATTATATTTATAATTGTTACATTCATCTTGCTTGATGACCTCTTTGATCATTAAATGTAGTGTCCTTCTTTGTCCCTTTTCCAACAGCCTTTATTTATAGTCTATTTATCTGAAATGAGTATTGCACTCCCTGCTTTCTTTTGTCTCACATTTGCATGAAATATATTTTTTCCCATCCTTCACTTTCAGTCTGTATTGTCCCCTAGTTTTTGAGGTGGTCTCTGTAACCAGCATATGTAGGAGTCTTTGTTTTTGTATCACTCAGAGCCACTCTTTGTCTTTGGTTGGGGCATTCAACCCATTTACATTTTAATGTAATTATTGATAAGTATGGTCCCTTGCCATTTACTTAGTAGTTTTAAGTTCGTGTTAAACATCCTTTCTGTGATTCACTTTAGATAAGATCCTTTAGCATTTGTTGAGGAAGCTGGTTTGGTGGTGCTGAATTCCCTCAGTTCTTGCTTGTCTGTAAAAGCTTTTGAATTCCCTTCAAATCTGCATGAGTTCCTGCTGGGTACAGTAATCTGGGCTGTAGATTTTCTCTTTCATACTTTAAGTATGTCCTGCCCCATTCCCTCTAGCCTGAAAGAGTTTTCTCTTGAAAGATCAGCTTTATCATTAATGGGAATCCTCCTTGTGTGTTATTTGTTGTTTTTTTCCCTTTGCTGCTTTTAAATATTTGTTCTTTGTGTTTGATCTTTGTTAATTTGATTAAAATGTCCGTGGGGTGTTTCACCCTTGGGTTTTATACCTGATTTGGGACTCTCTTGGGTTTCTTGGACTTCTGAGACTATTTCCTTCCTCATTTTAGGGAAATTTTCAACTATTATCTCCCTCGAGTATTTTTCTTTCATGGCCTTTCCTTTTATCTTTCATTCTTCTGGGACTACCTATGATTCGAATGTTGGGGCGGTTTCAATATTGTCCCAAGGTCCCTGAGGTTTTCCTCATTTCTTTTTGATTTCTTTTTTTCTTTTTTCCCTCTGCTCTCGTTTTTACTTCCCACCATTTCTATCTTCTACCCTTCACTTATCCTATCTTCTTCCTCTGTTATTCTACTGTTGGTTCCCTCCAGCGTGTCTTTTATCTCCTTTATTTCATTATTCCATATATATATTGACTCCTTTTATTTCTTCTAGTCCTTGGTCAAACATTTCTTGCATCTTCCTCAATCCTGTCTCCAGGCTATTTTTATCTGAACTCCATTTTATTTTCAATATTTTATTGGATCATTTTTACTATCATTTAATCTCATTCTTTTTCAGATAGATTCCCCCTATCTCCTCTTTCTTTTGTTTTGGTTTTGGGGTGGGCATTTCTCATTTCCTATACTTGCGAGTATTTCCTGCCTTTTTCATCTTGTTTAGATTGCGTGTATTGGGGTGGCCTTTCTGTATTCTGGTAGTTTGAAGTTCCTCTTATTGTGGAGGTTTTCACTCACTGTGGTGGGTTGGGATGGGTGGCTTGTCAAGGTTTCCCTGTTGGGAAGCTTGTGTCGGTGTTCTGGTGGGTGGAGCTGATTTCTTCTCTTTACGAGCAATGGAGTGTCCAGTATTGATTTTTGAGATGTCTATCGGATTTGTGTGCCTCTGGCATCCGGTATATTGATGCTCAGGGCCTATGTTCCTGCGTTGCCGGAGATTTGCGTGTATGTCTTGCTCTGGAACTTATTGGCTCCTTGGTGGAGCTTGGTTTCAGGGTATATGTGGAGGCTTTTTGGAAGAGCTCTTTATTAAATAATGTTTCCTCTGGCTTTTCCGTCTTATTCCTTGCAGTAAGCCTCAAGACAACTTCCATCACATAACAGCATCAATAAAAAAACTTTTAGGTAAAGGTGAAAAGATTCTCCACATTAGGGATACCCAGTAGAGGTTCCACGAGTTTACATGGAAGTGTGAAGGGAAGGGAGTTGAGGTGAACAGGAGGAGAGGATGGGTGACTCAAACGTGGGAGAGAGCAGTCTAGCAGTAAGCTCTTCCTCTCTGTGCTCTCCACAGTCTGGAGCCCTCAGAGAGGGTTTTCACAGAGATACATAGAGAAGGGGGGAGGAAGGCAATTAGAGTGAGTGAAAGAGTAGAAAGGGAGGAATCAAAGGGGAGAGAGAGATCTGGGCAGTAATCGTCCCCGAAGTGTTCTCCGGTACCCAAACAAACCCTCAGAGATTCACAGAATTGGTTAGAAGAAAGGAGGAGTGTTGGGGAGATAGAGGTTCCCTGGGGGAGAAGAAAGAGGCGTCAATAGAGGGAGAGAGTAATCAAGCCAGTAATTCACACTCCTTGAGTAAAAATGGTACAAAAGATTGTATTTCTTAAATGCACAAAAATAATTATCAAATATTTAAAACAAGAGATTAAAAATCTAGAGTAAGAGGTTAGACTCTTATTAATCCATACAATATTAAAAAAAATAGAAAAAGAAACAGTATAAAAAGAAAAAAACAGTAAAACAGTAAAACAGTAAAAAAAAAAAAAGAAAAAACAAGGAAAAAACAGTAAAAAAAAAAACAGAAAACACAAAAAGTAAAAGATATAGTACCAGTTTGCTTTAAAAAAATAGGTTTTTTTTTTCTTCAAGGTAGTATGGGTTATGAAAATGAAAGATTAATGGTGTAATGAGAGGTCTTAAAGAAAAAAGAAAGAAAAAAAAAAACAAAAGAAAAAAATGATAATATTAAAAATATATTATTCCCGGACTTTTCTCTGGACAAGTTGTGAGACATGTGGGGTCTCTTCAGTTTTCAGATAACTCCTTGCTCCTGCTTATACTTTCAAGATCTATAGGCCCACTTTCAATGCAGTCAGTCTAACTACAGGGATTTTTTAATATTCTTTGGTCTGTCCCTATCCAACGCGCTTCCCTCTGTTTTATTGTCTTTTTGTTTGGAGTCTCTTCAGAGTCTAATTTCCGCCTGCCACATCAAAGGGCGGAGGTTGTCTCTTTAGGTTCACTTGTTCATCCGTGCTGTGGTAGAGAGGACACTGCAACCAATACACTCGGCTGTGGATGTGGAGAGGCTCGCAGTGTTCTCGGCCATCACTGGTTCACCCCCGCTCCACAGCGTGTGTGGTCTTTCCCCGTCTCCCCTGCTCAGGCTTTCAGGTTAACTCCTGGCCGGGGGGTGGGGCCCTGATATGCGCGCACTTCCCAGGTTTAAACTGCTCAGGTTCTAGGTTCCCGGGTACATCCCAAAGGCGTCAGAACTCGGTTGGGCCGGCGGTTTGCCCGATCCCGGTCGGAGTCAGCTCGGCAGCCAGAGTTTGGTGCGAGCGCACTCTCACTTACTCCCCTGTTGGGGCGATGCGCTTATCACCTCCCCCTGTTCCCTCTCCGCCTCAGTTTTACGGGCGCGCGCTTTCCCGGGTAAACTCCACCGAGGCGCAGACTCTGGTTGGGTTCGCCGGTTTGCGCCGTTCCCGGTCGGATCAGCTCATCAGGCAGCCAGGAGTATGCCGAGCGCAACTCTCACCCTGTCGGGGGCGTTTCGGCTTAAGCACCACCCTGGTCCCCGCCTCGGTTATACGGAGCGCGCCCGGCTCCGGCTCCGGTGGTGCTTTGTGTGGTTCTGGGAATTGGTCCTCTGGCTGCGGACCTCTCCGGCGGCTGTAACCCTCCGAATCGCAGCAGTCTTTGCTTCAAACTGGACACTGTTTGCATTTTGGTAGGGTGCCCGTCTCTGGAGACGAGTTTGCCCCTTTCCGCTCTGCTGTCGCCTGCCCGCTATGTCCGGCGGGGGATGGGCGGTCCCAGCCGCTAGCTCTTCCCCGTATCGCTCATTCCTTGTTCTGTGAGCCAGGCCGGCCAGGTGCCTTAGATTTGGGCTTTCTCGGATAGTTGTCTCTCTCTCTGGCTGTCCCACAGTTCAGTTACTATCTTCACGTTAGACTCCCTCCGATTGCCCTCAGGGTGCATTCGGCCCGGTACCTTACCCTAAGCAGTGCCGCCCGCTCCTTCTCCGTTCAGGCCCCACATCTGGTGTCGATGCGGCGTCTGGGGTTCTTACTGAAGTTGCCTTTAGCACGTAATCAGTGGTTTTTTCTTTATTGATTACTCCGTTTATGTTCCCTCCGAATTCGAAATCTTCCCCCAAACCCCCGGTGAGAGGTTCCTGGTGCTTAGAAATTTCTCCTCTTTTAGGACTCCCTCCCCGGGACGGTCTCCATCCCTAACTCTTTTTTCTCTCTTTTTATCTTGTTATAATTTCTCCTACCTCCTTCTGAAGATAATGCGCATGAACTTTATGAATGTCCGACGTCCTCGCCAGCGATCAAAAGTAGTACTTGTGAAGTTTGCTCAGCTTTCAGATGTTTCTTTTCCATAAATTTGTGGGGAGAGAGTGACACTCCGTCCTATTTCCTCCGCCATCTTAGCCCAGCCCCACCTCTGTTTTTCAATGATCCAGCGGATGTTGCAATTTGATCTCTGGTTCCTCTGCCTTTTCTAAAACCAGCTTGAACATCTGGAAGTTCACGGTCACGTATTGTGCATGAAGCCTGGCTTGGAGAATTTTGAGTATTACTTTACTAGCGTGTGAGATGAGTGCAATTGTGTTGGTAGTCCTGAGCATTACCCTTTGCATTTGCCCTTCTTTGGGATTGGAATGAAACTGACCTTTTCGCAGTCCTGTGGGCCACTGCTAGGTTTTCCAATTTGCTGGGCATATTGATGCAGCACTTTCACAGCATCATCTTTCAGGATTTGAAATAGCTCAACTGGAATTCCATCACCTCCACTAGCTTTGTTTGTAGTGATGCTTTCTAAGGCCCACTTGACTTCACATTCCAGGATGTCTGGCTCTAGGTGAGTGATTACACCATCGGTGAATTATCTGGTCTTGAAGATCTCTTCGGTTCTTCTGTGTATTTTTGCCACCTCTTCTTAATATCTGCTTCTGTTAGGTCCATATCATTTCTGTCCTTTAATGTGCCCATCTTTGCATGGAATGTTCCCTTGGTATCTCGAATTTTCTTGAAGAGATCTCTAGTCTTTCCCATTGTGTTGTTTTCCTCTATTTCTTTGCATTGATTGCTGAGGAAGGCTTTCTTATCTCTCCTTGCTATTCTTTGGAACTCTGCATTCAGATGGGAATATCTTTTCTTTTCTCCTTTGCTTTTTGCTTCTCTTCTTTTTCCAGCTATTTGTAAGGCCTCCTCAGACAGCCATTTTGCTTTTTTGCATTTCTTTTCCATGGGGATGGTCTTGATCCCTGTCTCCTGTACAATGTCATGAACCTCTGTCCATAGTTCATCAAGCACTCTGTCTATCAGATCTAGTCCCTTAAATCTATTTCTCACTTCCACTGTATAATCATAAGGGATTTGATTTAGGTCATACCTGAATGGTCTAGTGGTTTTCCCTACTTTCTTTAATTTCAGTCTGAATTTGGCAATAATTTATAGAGACAGAAAGTAGAGTGGTGGTTACCAGGGCCTGGGGGAGGAAATCGGGAGGTTTTTTGTTTGTTTGTTTTGTTTAATTATAAACATGGCTTGTATACACTTTTATTTCATATTGGACTAGAGTTGATTAACTAATGTTAAGTTAGTTCAAGTGTACAGCAAAGTGTTTCTGTTGTACATATACATGTATCTATTCTCTTTCAAATCCTTTTCCCATTTAGGTCATTACAGAATATTTGGCAGAGTGCCCAGTGCTATACCATAAGCCTTTGTTGGTTATCTATTTTAAATACAGAAGTACGTGCATGCTCAGTCGCTGAGTCATGTTTGACTCTTTGCCACCCCATGAACTGTAGCCCTCCAGGCTCCTCTGTCCATGGAATTCTCCATGCAGGAATACTGGAGTGGGTTGCCACGCCCTTCTCCAGGGGATCTTCCCAGCCCAGGGATCAAATCCGAGTCTCCTGTGTTTCCTGCATCGTAGGCGAAAATCTTTACCGCTGAGCCACTGGGGAAGCCCATGTGTATATGTTAATCTCAAACTGCTCATTGTTCTCCTTTGGTAAACCATAGTTTATTTTCTGTGAATCTGTTTCTGTTTTGTAAATAAGTTCATTTGTATAATTTTTTTTCAGATCCCAAGTATAAGTAATATCGTATGATATTTATCTTTCTCTGATTTGCTTCACAAGAAGTTGTTTAATGGTTTTAGAATTTCAGTTTTTTCAAGATGAAAAAAGAGAGATGGATGGTGGTGATGGTAGCACAAAAATGTGCTTAAGGCCACTGAACTGTACATTGAGAAATGGTTAACATGGTGTATTTTATGTGTATTTCACCACCATAAAAGTAACAAATCCTATCTGTGTAGGAACAGGTTGATGTTTTCTGATGGAAAGAATTTGAATTTGGCTTCAAGAGACTTACATTTTGCCAATCCTTACCAGGTAATAGGTGGAAAGTGGGGGTCGTTCTGTGGGTCTATTGGGTTCCTCCAAGTGAAGCAGGTAGTTCAGTAGCTGTTGGATACCTTTCTCTCTGGGCTGAGAATCCCCTTCCCCCTCTCTGTCTCTCTCCCTTTCTTCCTTCCCTCCTTCCTGACGTATTTATCAAGTATCTACCGTATGCCCCTTAGCTCTGCTAGACACTGACTCAGACGGTGAAAAATCTGCCTACAGTTCAGGAGACCTGGGTTCAATCCCTGGGTTCGGAAGATCCCCTGGAGAAGGGGATGGCTACCCTCTCTAGTATTCTTGCCTGGAGAGTTCCATGGACAAAGGAGCCTGGGGGGCTGCAGTCCATGGGATGGCAAAGAGTCTGACACGACTGAACACCTAACACTTTCACTTCACTTTCAGACATGATAACTACTCATCTGTGCCCTGAGTAGCTCCCATTTCCTCCCATTTTTACTATGTTTTATCAGTGAATACACACTCTCAGTTTTGCTTGATAGTGATTCATGCTCCGTCTATTTTCTATGCTGATTTTTTTCAGAGCAGAATGAGCTAACTGCTTCAGTTTTCAATTCTGATGCTTTACAAAGTTGAGCTGAAGGCTGCACCGTCAGGGGCTTGGTAAGCTTGGGTGACTGGCCTTGGCTGGTGTGCCACTAAGTTCAAGCGGGCAGGGCCCCAGGGAGTCAATGAGTGTTTTCACAGTCTTCTGTGCCTGGCATCGTGAGAATTTGCCCGGCCTGCTGGATGGAGAGAGTCTAACTCAGATTCCAGGGGCTTGGAAAGACAGTCACATTGTCTTCCCTTCCCTGAAATAGCCATGCATTTGTTCAAAGACTTGAAACTCTTCTGGGGCTGGAATTTCCCTCTCTGTTTATTTTCACATCTGGGTGATGGTCTTCTGCCATTAGAATACTTTTAGCGAATCACTTCAGAGATCGCTCGTCAGGGTTCCCGGACGAGAGGGGGCTGGGGCTCATCTTGTTCCTGAGGTCTGACAGGGCAGGACTGGCCGGGCTTCCCGGCCAGCCGCCTGGAGCTGTCCCCTGAGGGAGGTGGACAGACGTTTTTCGTCTTTCTGGGAAATCTGCTTCTGCAGAACTCCTGATCCCCGGGCTCTCTTTCCACGTGGGGAGCGGGGAAAAGGTGGAATGAGATATAAATAAAAGAGATAGGCTGGTTTTAACTGGTACAAGATGTTATGGGCTCTTGGTAGCCCCTGGCAGCAGGCACCCCTCTGCATTCCCAGCCTCTGGTTTGCGGAGTCAGGAGTGCCAGGAGACAAGGCTGGCTGGGGTCGCTTCCAGAGGGCAGCCTGGGGAGCTCGGGAAGGTGTTGGCTGCGCTCAGGAGTAACTGGCTGCCAGATGCTTCCTGGTGGACGCCTGTCCCCAGGGCCCAGTGGTGGCCAGGGTCCCTAATGATCACGTCAGGTCCTTGGTTCCCGCTCACTCTTCACCTGCCAGACAGGCTGCATCACAGGCACGTCCCCGCTCCTTGTCCTTCTGTCCCTCCCTCCGTCCCCCATGCTCTGTGTTCCAGCCGCACCTCATACATTCTATCCGGTGCTGTCTAGTTGCCCCTCCCAGTGCCCCCTGCAACCCAGCTCTGTCCAGCTCTGAGCCCCAGGAGCCAGACCACTAGGGGTGCACTGGCCAGGCTCCCCTGCCCTGCCCGCTGGCTTCCTACAGGTTTGGGCATGTGGGAAGCCCCTCAGGAGCTCTGGCAGAGGGAAGGGGAGAGAGAGGCAGAAGGGTTTAATCTCCTGACTTCCTCCCTGTGAGGTCAGCTCAGGCTGGCTCTGTGCCTTAGAAATCTTGCATCCTTTTAAGGTTGCCTTCTCTACATAGTTCGCTGTTTCTGCATCCAGGTAACAAGTGCCTTCTATCATTCTGAGTCCGGGGGTGGTACAGCACCTGCAATCTCACAGTACGTTTTGCGGTTTTCCTGTATTTTGCCCACACTTTTGTCAATAGCTTGTTTACTAATTCCTTCTTGCATTCTCTTCATTTGAGTATTCCTGCTGGAACTCAGACAGATATAGATGGAAGATAGACAGATATAATGTTATTTATATTTATAAAATATATAATACCTGTACACTTTTCCCAATGATTTTTTCCTCTATAAAAATTCCCCTTTTCACCTTGGCTACCTGTTGAACTGCTCCTCATTCTTCTAAAACTCACAGAAACTCACCTCTGTGAAGCCTTGAGTTCTCCATGAGAGTTTATTGCTTTTCTCTTGGCTTTCTGTCTCTCTCTCATTATTGTTGTTCACCCACTCAGTCGTGTCTGACTCTTTGTGATCCCATGGACTGTAGCCTTCTAGGCTCCTCTATCTATCGGGTTTCCCAGGCAAGAATACTGGAGTGGGTTGTCATTTCCTTCTCCAGGGAATCTTCCCGACTCAGGGGTCGGAACTGGGTCTTCTCCTTTGCAGGCGGATTCTTGGTAGAGCCAATATACACTACCATGTGTAAAAGAGATAGCTAGTGGAAACCTGCATTAAAGCATAGGAAGCTCAGCTTGGTGCTCTGTGATGGCCTAGAGGGGTGGATGGGAGTGGGGTGGGAGGGAGGCCCAAGGAGGTATGTGTATGCATATGGTTGATTCACATCATTGTACAGCAGAAACTAACACAACATTGTAAAGCAATTATATTCCAACAAAACATTTATAGCGTTTAACTCCTTCAAAATCTGTTTAAGTGACTGTCAAAGGGACTGCTTCAATGCCTGCCCCAGATCAGATACTCAATAAATAATAGCTATTATCAGAAAACTTCATACTGAAGTGTGAATGCTATGGGTTTTGATGCATTATCTCTCCTAGGAGCAGCTTACATTTATAAGGGGCTATTTAAAGTTGATAGTCCCCCCAGTAAATCTCTAAATTGGTAGAGTGGGGTAGTGGAGTGTGAAGGGGTCTTCCTTTGGGGTTTCTCAAATTATGTCAAATCTAAGGCCTCTCTGTCTGTAGGTTTGAGAAAACAAAGAGAATCACTTCAGGTCAGTCTCCAGCATGCACAGGCTGTTTGGAAAGGGGACAGATTGCTCAATAGTGGCCTGGGGGGAGCAGCGTCTATGGAAAAAGACAGATGTGACTGGACACATCTCTGCTCGGCTATTATACCCTTCCAGTGCTAATGGAATGTGATTTTCTAAATTGTGACTGGCCGACTTTCTTCTCCTGTGGTCGAGTTTGTAATAACATAGACTATGACTCTAGTTTTGCCAAAGTGGAAAAAAAATGCCATCCAATGGATTTTTATGGTGGTTCTTAAACATTTTCAAAAATATTATTAAAGATGTAGCTCAGTAAGCCTTTAATACTCTGCTTTGGGACAGATGAGCCAAAGCCCAGACATACAAGGCTGGGTGTGGGCAGTGGAGGGGTGCTGCACCTGTCAGGTGCCAACACTGGCTAAGTCCCTCTGTGCAATTTTGCCTAAAAATGGAGCTACCTACATAAATACAAATCCAGAGTATTTTGATCTTCTATGGCTTGGGGCAGAGATCAAAGCAAAGCGTCTCACTCCTCATTAAGTTCAAGAAGCCAGGAAGCCTGCTGTGTTGCAAGAATTCCAAATACATCCCTCCCAGACTCCAGAGAATCACAGCTCATATCTGAGGTGGGAGAGAGGCTGGCTTGAGTGAGACCACCTCCTGCAAGGTGGTCTTCTCTCTCCTCTGTAGAGATGAGTGGGCCAATGGGACATGGTGTCATGGTCAAGAGATCTTTTCTAAAAGAGTCCCTCGGATGTTCATGCAGCTGGGAAACTGGCAGAATTCTTGGGAAGAACCCAAAAGTGGTTCTGGCCGGGTCAGGGGTGTGGATGTGAGTATCTTGGAGTGGTTAGGACAGACGGTTTCTCAGATGAGCAAAATGGATATGAGAAGCTGTCATATAGCCACTGTGCCGACCTGGGGAGGGAGGCTTGTAAACTGGGCTGCAGAATGGGCTTGTCCTGGTTATTAGTTGTAGCCCAAATCGACCTTTATTCTGCTTCGCACCTGGGCTCTCCAGTCCCCATATCGTCATGGTCTCTATCACCCAGCATGGCGTTGGTTACACATACATTCTCTTACAATCTGCTTGAATCTCCAATGTAGTAGGTGCTCAATAATTGAATGTCAAGGGGATGATTCTGAACCTTCATTGGAGAGATTCTTAGTTGTCCCCAAATGCAGCTCATTTCACCTCTTCTGCCTCAGTGGTTGTTTTCTTGGATTGGACCCGGTCTTGGGAGGCTGCTTCCATTGGCCTGTGGTGAGTGGGATGCTTGCTCTGCTTCTTTGGCCTCCGGAGGGCGTTACTATAGTTCGAGCCTGATGGCTTGTGAGGCTCTGACTCCAGCCCTCCACTCCACACTGCTGTGCAGAGCAGGGCAAGCTCTTGAGCAAAGCGTTGGTTGAAATCCCCCTGGTTTCAAAGAATTGCACATAAATATATTGAAGACATTTCAAAAATTTCCAGTCAAAACATTTTGGGAGGAGCAGCCAGATTTTGAAATAAAAATGGGGGCAGTTTAATGGGCAAAGATGTTTTGAGTAATTATACGCTTGAGTAACTAGCCAACTTAAGAGGCGGTTCGACTAGCATTTTCAGAAATCAAGGTCTCCAAGCTGGCTTCTCATCAGCGCATCTTCGGCAGGTCATGTGGAGAGGTTCTGGTCATCTCACTCGGGGGTTGGACCTGCTCAGAAGACAGCTGCCCCTCCTCTCTCTCCCACAATGCTACCATACCATACCTGCGGTTTCTTCCGCAGGCAGGAGACAGGTGAATACGGTGGCAGTAAGATTTGCCTTAGGGTTAGTGGTGGATGACAATGGTGGAGTATCCCCAGCTTTGTTCTTTGCTCTCCCCACACCTGGGGAGCGATGGCAGAGCATCAGAGGGGTGCTTGCTCACCTGAAAGAAGTGGGGTGCAATGAATGTCCCCAAGGAAGCCCGTGTGTGCAGTTCTGGTGGTAGTCTCGCCACCTCACCTTAGCACATCGGCTCCCAGCTTCCGACCTCCTGTTCTCTAGACCAGGTGCACTACGTGAAGCAGGCTCCTTGGCTGAGATGGTGAAGATGCTGTGGCCAACCTTTATATTTGTGGAGCAGTCTGTGGCCTGTGGCAGATCTCATTACATCTTTGTGTCTCAGTTTCTCTGTCCGTAAGATACAATGTGGCAAATGTTGTGAGGCAGCCAGGAGGAAACTGTGTTCCAAAGACGAGTTTGCCCTCACCTGATGTCATTTGCTCCCATTTCTGTAGGGGGTCACCTTTCACCTAACTACTCCCCCAATATATTTCACTCTCACTTGGTTGTCAATTTCTCTCCCTTTCAGATATATGTCCAGAGCTTGAGGAATTTTTTCTTTAAGGACTCCCTTAACATACAAGTCCTGGGTGTTCATTGGAAGGACTGATGTTGAAGCTGAAACTCCAATACTTTGGCCACCTCATGCGAAGAGTTGACTCATTGGAAAAGACCCTAATGCTGGGAAGGATTGGGGGCAGGAGGAGAAGGGGACGACAGAGGATGAGATGGTTGGATGGCATCACCGACTTGATGGACACGGGTTTGGGTAAACTCCGGGAGTTGGTGATGGACAGAGAGGCCTGGCATGCTGCAATTCATGGGGTCGCAAAGAGTCGGACACGACTGAGCAACTGAACTGAACTGAACTGAAAACATAAAAGAGGATTCTTGAAGATCAAAAAGCTTTGAGCTACAGATGAATGATAATATTATGAACAATGATAATGAATAATAATATCTGCATTGATAATATTTCAGCCAAGATTTGTTTTTTTTCTTTTTTCAAAAGGGAGTCTTTTCTAAAATGCATTAAGTCCCATCATGGTGGTAGAGGAGCTGTTAAATTACTGGTCATGTAGTTTGCTTTTCCTGCTTAATGTTATAGGGTAACTTTTTTTTTCTTGTCATTTAAACAATTTTTCTAAAATCTTTTTATAAAAAATTTTCAAACAATGCAGAAAAGTTGAAGGAATTTTATAGGGAGCACTCGTATGTCTACTACTTAAATTCTACATGCGTTAATGTTTTACTCTAATGTTTTGATCATGTGTTTTCCTTCTATATACATTCATCAATAATTTTAGGGCTTCCCTGGTGGCACAGACGGTAAAGAATCTGCCTGCCATGAGGGAAACCCAGGTTTGATCCCTGGGTTGGGAAGATCTCCTGGAGAAGGGCACGGCAACCCACTCCAGTATTCCTGCCTAGAGAATCCCATGGACAGAGGAGCCGGGCGGGCTACAGTCCATGGGGTCACAAAGAGTCGGACACGACTGAGTGACTAACACACACACACATCAATAATTTTGGGGTGCATTTCAGAGTAAGTTGCAGAAATTAGTACACAATCCCAGTGTACTTTAGCAAAGTATGTTGTTAACTAGAGCTCACTCTTTGCTTACAGTTTTTTTTAACACACAATAAAAAGCACATCTTAAGTAAGTTATTTTTAGATATTGATTTTTTTTAAATGGCATATCTATTTTAGTCCTTTATTTCCACACTTCTTTACTTAGCACTAATTATAACCATTATACCCATTTCTCAGATGAGGATACTGAGACTTAGAGAGGGAAGGTCCTGTGGCCTGGGTCTGGATCCAGGCATGTGTCCAGAGCCACTTCCTGGGCTCCACTGCTGCAGCCTGGCATTGTCCAGCCAAATCCAGAGATGCTGGCTCTGTTAACACGTGATAGTTAAATAACCATAAACATTAGCTACCATGCTACCGATTGTGAGATACTGCTTGGTTTCTGAAGCGCTTGGCTTCATGTTATTTCATTGAGAAACCCCTGCAGCTCAGTGGGATAGCTGGTATAACCATTATACCCATTTCTCAGACACAGATACTGAGGCTTAGAGAGAGGAGATCCTGTGGCCTGGGTCTGGATCCAGGCCTGTGTGGTTTCATGCACTGAGCTCTTCCTGTGGCCCCACAGAGCTTTCACCTGAGTTGAATTCCCAGACTGTGAAATAGTGACTATGCCTGTCACTAAATATGTCAGAGAAACTTTCTAGGAAGTGTGATTTGGGTACAATGCTAAACTGGCATGGGTTTACAGATGACATAATTTGCTGTTCATGTGATAGGGAGACGTGTGGTCTGATAGAAGGAGCCTGTTTTGGAGTCAGCCAACCTGGGCTGTTTGTATGAAAGCTTTGTGACCTCGGGCAAATCAGTTATCAAGAACCAACTTTTTTTTTATTAATTAATTGTTGTTGCAGTATAATTGCTTTACAATGCTGTGTTAGCTTCTACTGCACTGCAAAATGAATCAGCCATATATTTCCTTCCCACTTAAGAGAATGAATATTTTTTTAATATTTACTGTGGGCCTGGTGGGGGACACACATAATCTCATTTATTAATGACTTCCCCTTCCAACACCCTACAACGATCTTTGACCTGTTTTATAGATGAAGAAGCTGGGGCACAGAGAGGTGAAGTAACTTGCTAAGGTCACATGGTCAAGGAACCCAGGCACTGAGGCCTGTTCTCCTGACCATAGTGCTACATCACTGCCTCTGCACGCAGGGGATAACCAGCACCGCTCCCCACTATGCCCAACACACGCAGGTGCCATTGGGCCCATGAGGACAGATCAAGTGTTCTCTCCAGACCGAAGTAAGCTCAGGTCCCCACATTCATAGTCCAGCCACAAATGCTGCAACTGGGTGTCGCTGGGCCCGATTTGGTCCACATGGTGTCCCCTAGAGAGTTTTGTTCTTTTGATTTGGATGTCAACACCTAAAAATTAAGAGCATGTACATAATGATATCTTTTTCCAGCTTTAAAATATCTGAGCACGTGGCCAAACTGTGTCCCTATCTGTGCACGAAGCAGTTGGCAGGCACCGAGGCAAAGCTGACACCTTCTGCTCCCCATTCTCCATAGCCCCACCTCTCCCTCTTGCCTGCCTCTTCCTAAGGTCAAGCATTAGTGGCCATTTCTCATCCTGCTTGCAGTGTGGCTTTTTTGATACCAGGCCCACTTCACTCCCTGTCTGCCTGGCCCCAGTGGGCCTGTGGGTTTATAGACAGAGCAGAACCAAATCACTCAGCAGGGGCATGTTCTCACTGTTTTCCAGAAGAGAGCCATAACTCAGGTCATCTGATATCTCTGAGATTCAAAGGTCAGGGTGTACTCGTGATAGTAAACTTAGATATGTAGCCAAGGAATATCTGGAAAGTGTTTATTTCGCAGCCTGTCACAAATCAATGATTTTACTGAGCGTGGAGCTTTGGTGAGTGCTGTGTCTGCCTCTAGGACTGTCAGGATTTTCTTCCTTGCCTTTTCCTTGTCAGCATTTGTCTTTAACATTTTCAGCACATACCCGACCCTGGCCCACACTTTCCTCATGGTTGCCCAGGGCAACCCTCCTCATATGCTCAAGCTGATCTGCCCAGGACTCAGATCTGAAAGTGTAACTGTGTTCCCTAGAAGTCACAGGGACACAGCGTTTCCTCAAGTGAAGCATTTAGTGCATTTAGGTGATGCACAAGCATTTTTTAAAAATGTTAATTGCTAAGTGTTTTAATTTTTACGAGTACTAGAAAGATAAAATTAGCACATCAAGTCTCTGGGTTTAAGACTATTGTTGCTTAGAGGAAGCTAAGTTTTAAAAAGAGTTTTTTAAAAGCTGATTTAAAAAGAAATAATAGGCAAATGCTACCACAAGTGAAAAGTCACAGCAAAAAGATGGGGTGTCGACACGTAAATGACTGAAGTTTGGGAAGCACTGCAAGGGATCTCTGTCATACTCTCCATCCTCTTCGGGCCAAGGCCAGGGGCAGGAGACAGGTTCCCTCTCTTAACTCAGCTCCTTCTCTCTTCTCTCTTCAGTCTGGAGAACTTTTACCTGGCTTTGATGGGAAGCTTTGCTATCCCTAATCACAGCTTCTCCTAAGTTTGTTGGTGTTGTTTTTGCAAATAGGCCCTTTCTGTTCTTGAAGGGACTAGCCTTTTGAAAGTCAAGACAGGAAAATAATCTTTGTGCATTGTCATCTTGGGGGAGAGAATGTAGAAACCCTGGTTGCTGCATGAATGGGGAGATCATCATAGGGTGATAGGAAACAGCAGAAACAGAAACAAACCAGCCAAACAGAACCCTCATTTGTGAGTATTTTTTCAAGAAACCTCCCACTCTACATAAATTTAGCAACTTGATGTATGGGTGACAGTTGTTGGAAAGGACCTAGGGACTGAATTATGTGAACTTGGCTGAATTACTTCATCTCTCTGATCCTCAGTGCCCTCATCTGTATAATGGGAATACAAATAATGCTTAACTTGAAAGGACTACATGGGATAGTGTATGCAGCATGGGATGTTTAAGTATTTAATGAATGGTAGCCCATGTGGTGATGATGGTGGTGATTGTGATGATGGCAGGGCTCTAAGATAAGGTTTCTTCGGGTGTTGATATTAAGGAGAAGGAGGAGTTGTATCTTGGTTTTGTGTTGGATTTTTCACCCATGGAAACATCTTGACTGAGGGCATGATCTGTTGGCATATTAACAGCCGTGCCCTGGAGCCACCGTTTTCCTATCCCTTTGTTTGATCTTTGGGGACAAGGGACATTATGTTCTGTTGGTCACAAGGCTAGACTGTAGGAGTGGAGGGCAGCTCTGGGCATTTGGCCGCTTTCTAGATTGGGTAAAAGCCAGTGCTGACCGGCTCTAGCCCATTGGGTTCCATCCAGTAGAAACAGCGCCCCCAGCTGGTGCCCGTGCATGAATGCACAGTTAAGTCCAAGCCTTCAGTGGTCGGTCCAGTGGAGGGAAAGGGGGCTCATGAGCACGCTGTCTGGGTTGCAGATGGCTAGAATTCTCACCATTCCTAGTAAAAAGGACAGGAATGGCCTGGAGAAACTAGCTTGACTTCTTCCAGAGAGAGCTCTCCATTGAAAATAGATTGCTCTTTGGTGTGTTTGATTTTGCCTGCAGTTGTTTCTATTGACTTTTGTAATAACCACAAAATAACCAGTGGTTTCTATAGCTGATGTTCCCCTCAGTGGTTCTCAAAGGATCCGCCGTGCTGACATCCTGACCTTAGCCAGTGAGACTGCTTTTGGACTCCCGGTCTCCAGAACTATAAGGGAGTGAATTTCTGTTTTTTTCCTAAGCCACTGAAGTTTGCAGTAATTTGTTACAGTGGCTTCACAGGAAACTATCATGCATAGTTTTCCTTCATTTAGTCAGCACATCTGTAAAAAAATTTTTTTTGTCAATGTATCTTTTAAAATTTTCTTTCTTTATTTACTTCACTACACCAGGTCCTAGTCGCAGCATGTGAGGTCCTTAGCTGCAGCATATGGGATCTAGTTCCCTAACCAGTGATTAAACCTGGCCCCCTTGTTTTGGGAGCACAGAGTCTTAGCCCCTGATCCACCAGGGAAGAACCACCATGGATGTGCACATCCTTGGGGCACATCTTCTATGAGATGTCAGCCGTGCTTTTATACAGTGCTTCTTGCAGGGAAGCGGCAGTGGGAGATGGCATATCCCATCCAGTTATGGCTGAGACGGTGATTGGTGGACTGATTGATTCCTAGTACCAGATTGCAGTGTCTTAAAATAGCACAGATTTGTTCTCTTACAGTTCTGGAGTACAGAAGTCAAGGTTTCAAAGCTCAAGGAGCCCAGGTTTGGAGGCTTCAGAGGAGAATTTGTTTCCTTGCCCTTCTCACCTTTTAGAGGCTACCTGCATCCCTTGGCTGGTGGCCCCTTGCTCCATCTTCAAAGTGCATCACTCTGTCATCACATGGTCTTTTCTTTTGACTCTCACTGCCTCCCTCATCCCTCTTATAAGGGTCTTTCTGATTGTGCTGAGCCCACCTGAATGACAGAGGACAGTCTCCCCATCTTGAGATCCTTAACTCCATCACAGCTGCAAAGCCTTTGGGCCATGTAAGGTCATCTTCACAAGTTCCAGGCATCAGGACAGGGACATCTTTTTAAATTTGTTTTTAATTGGAGGATAATTGCTTTACGATATTGTGTTGGTTTCTGCCGTACATCAACATCAATCAGCCATAGGTGTACATATGTCCCAACCCTCTTGAGCCTCCCTCCCACCTCCGACCCCATCCCACCCCTCTAGCTTGTCACAGAGCCCTGATCTGAGCTCCATGCATCATACAGCAAATTCCCACTGGCTGTCTATTTTACATATGGTAATGTATATGTGTCCATGCTGTTCTCTCAATTCGTTCCACCCTCTCTTCCCCTACTGTGTCCACAAGTCTGTTCTCTATGTCCACGTCTCCATTGCTGGCACAAGGACATCTTTGAGAGCCATTATTCGCCTACCACATGCTCCCTCAGAGCAGGGCTTTGCCATTGCCCTTTGGGCTTCAGTAGAACCCTGG
Source organism: Okapia johnstoni (assembly GCA_024291935.2). Classification (NCBI taxonomy): domain Eukaryota; kingdom Metazoa; phylum Chordata; class Mammalia; order Artiodactyla; family Giraffidae; genus Okapia; species Okapia johnstoni. The sequence goes on from CM044313.1 coordinate 49,251,201, forward strand.
TTCACGGCTCTCTTTCTGGAAGGTAGTAGATAGTAATCAGGGCCTGAAGTCAGCCTTTCCCTGTGCCCACTTGAACACCATTCAGTTTGAGGGCCATGTGTAACCTGGGCAATGAGGACTTCAGTGACCTTTTCAGAGAAAAGCATAGAAATATGATCATGAGATCTTGTAGCAGGCACTCAGTAACTATGGTAGGACTCAGGACTCAGGGAGCTGGGTTGCAGCAAGCTCTCTGGGAGGAATTCAAAGACACCTGCTATGCAAGTCCTCTTGATTTCCTTTCCGTGGTATCATAGCTGCTTTTTTTCCTAAGTGCATCCTCACTTCTCTGAAGCCAAGTTGAACATCAGTCTAAAGGCTGAGGTCAGTTCATCGTGACCAGGACTTCGGTCTGTGCTCCCTTGTCTGCCACTGCAAGAATGTTGTATGCAGCAACTGGAGTTGGGGTTCCTTCAAAAAAGATCCTGGGGGCCTTCCCTGGTGGTCCAGTGTTTAGGGATCCACCTTGCAATGCAGGGGATGCAGGTTTGATCCCTGGTTAGGGAACTAGGATCCCACATGCTTCAGAGCATCTAAGCCCACAGGCCGCAACTACTGAGCCCGTGAGTCTGTGTATTGCAACGAAAGATCCTGCGTGACACAAGGAAGGCCCCCCATGCCATAACTATGACCCAGTGCAGCCAAATAAATAAATATTAAAAAAACTTAAGCCACAGCAATTGCATCAGAGTTAAAGGTCTCCAGGGTCCTTGGAGGTGAGTGGGGTCTGCAAACACAGCTTTGAGAACAACTGGAGTTCATGGTGAGTAGAGAGAATTAAGGGAGGGGCAGCATGGTAAATGGGCTATCCAGGCAGTGCTAGTGGTGAAGAACCTGCCTGCCAATGCAGGAGACATAAGAGACTCAGGTTCAGTCCCTGGGTTTGAAAGATCCCCTGGGGAAGGACATGGCAACCTACTCCAGTATTTTTGCCTGGAGAGTCCCATGGACAGAGGAGCCTGGCAGGCTACAGTCCATAGGGTCACAAAGAATCAAACACGACTGATATGACTTGGCATACATACACAGCATGGTGAACACTGCATCTTTTGAAAGAGAAGCTACCTTTCAAAGATGCCAAGGGGTAGATGGTGGGATCCAAGGTACCTGATAGCTATGATAGCATGTGTTGTGTGCAAGATAAGCTTGGTAGGGAATACCCAGGTAGCCTTTATTATGAATTAGCTAGATGTTTGGTTGACAGTTTCAGAAATATAGCTTAAACTTTTTTAAGCAAAAAAGGAAACATTTTGGCTCAGATATCTTAAAAAGTTCATCAGTAGAGCCTGTCAGTAGGTATAGCTGGATCTGGAGGCCCAGATGTGTTGCCTAGACTCTGTCTGTCCTGATCTCTCAGTTCTGCTGTGTTCGCATTAGCATCATGATAACTCTGAACTTGCATCCTATCAGCTAAGCAGCCTCAGTGGAAAGGGACAGTGTCTTTCCCAATCATTTCAACTTAAATTGTTGGGATGTTTCCCATTGGCTTGGTTTGGGCCATATGACCATCCTCAAACCAATTATCATGTGGTCAGGAGGGTGTGGTGCTCCTGACTTACTGATTCTGTGTCTCCTGTCCTTCCCCTAGAGCAGGGGGTCAGACCTAACTGAACCACAAGGCCTGAAAGTAGAGGAAGTTTGGCCCTCCAAGAAAAATTGGGTGTTGCTAACAGAAGATGGAGGAGTAGCGGCTGATGAGGCAGAAATAGCAGAATGTCCATGGCAACTTACAGCATCGAAAGAGCTTATTAAAAGGCAGCAGTTAGCTGCTAGATTACTTCCTAGTAGAAAGGGAGGAGAGTGTGCATTGCTTTTACAGATCATTCTGAGAATGTTTGTATCATAACCCTCAGCTCTGTTCCTCAGTTAGGGTGACATAGTCCAGTAAACTTTAAGACAACTGGGATTTATTTTATGAACCTGAAAAAAATGGAGAACAAAACACTGCTTTTGTTTAAATTTTTAAAAAAGCATTTATTTGGAGATTCTTGAAATTCAGAGCATTATCTTTCCGAAGTGGAAGAGAATTTTAGGGGATAAAATGAACCAAAAAAAATGCTTATTCACATATATAAACTGTACCTTGAAATGTTATTCATTAAACATCTCTCCAGTGAGAGGCTCTGGGGTGGTCCTGGTGCTCTTGGACACTCAGGCCCCCCGGTGCTTCTAATAAGAGGAGACTTGTTCTGGCCAACTGTTCTGGCCACGGTCCCATGATGCTTGCTACATTCTATCTCCCAAATTCCCCTTCAATTTCCTGTGGAATTCTTCCCTCTTTTTCTTTCCTTTTTATCTTTTTTTTTTGAAATTGTTAAAATTCCTTTCCAGACTGAATCTGCTTCCTGGAAATTTATAAGAGCTGTATGCAACCCAGAGGTGGCCAGTTCTTCAGAGATGTGTACATTTTGTCTTTTGTGTTACTCATTAATTTGAATGTGGAGTGAAGTGTGACCAGGGTGTTTTCAGATACCACCATGTGTAGAGGATGGTGGTAGCAGTTAGGATACTTTGCATTGCAAAGAACAGAAAAGCTAACTCAAACCAACTTAAATGCTTTGGAAATCTATTGGCTTAGATATCTCAAGTGTCTAGGGATTGTAAGGCTTCAGCACTACTTTTGTCCATGAGGGAAGATGTTTTCCCCTGCTTTATTCACGGATGTAATGAGGCACTTAGAATAGCATCTAGAATAATAAATAGTCTTTGAGTGAACAAAATTATCTCAACTCTGCCTTTCTTTGTGGGTTGGTTTGGCCTCAGTCAGTACAGATCAGTGGGCTTCCCAGGTGGCTCAGTGGTAAAGACTCTGCTTGCCAATGCAGGAGACGTGGGTTTGATCCCTGTGTCGGGAAGATCCGCTGGAGGAGGGCACGGCAACCCACTCCAGTATTTTTGCCTGGAGAATCCCAGGGACAGGGAGCCTGGTGGGCTACAATCCATAGGGTCGCAAAGAGTCAGACACAACCGAACGATTGAGCATGCATGCATGCAATACAGATCAGCGGGTGGAGAGTCAAAGTCTTCTTTACTTCTGCTTCTTTCTTTCTCTCTGTCTCTTCTTTTTTCTCTCTCTCTCCTCCCTTGTTTCCCAGTAGTGTTCCCACTTGCATTATTATGCCACTAAATTCTCACAATGGCCCAAGACCTCTCACATCTTAAAGAGAAAGAAACTGAGGTCAGAACTCTGAAAGAACATAACTTCAGGCAGTCCTTTCACCCTTCTCTGCAAGACTGATGGCAGATATTTCTTTTCCTCTAATTTCTCAGCCCAGACCTTCCGTTTACATTCCAAATGGGCAACTGCCTCTGGGCCAACTGAACAAGGAGCTGAAATGTATTCTCTCGTCCTGCCGGTTTATATATTCTCAAATTGGCAGCACAACCCTTTCTAATCATAACTGCTGTCAGTTGGTAAAATGGGAACACATGGCGTCTCTGCCAGCCCACAGGGAGAGCAGAAAGTCCTGCACCACTGTGGGGAGAAGCCCTGCCCTCGTCCCCACCTCCCTGCTTCAGGCCAAGTCTCTGGAATACTGAACTGGGGCTCTGCGGAGTCCGGCTGTTCTGAATTTAAACCCTTTTATGCCTGCGGAACATCACAAAGCTCACATTTGCCTTTTCTCAAATGCACCTTGATTGTGAGTTAGCTGAATTTCCAATCATTTTCCCAAAATATTTAGTTTTTTTCATCCTCTTCATTAAAAATATCTCATGTCCTTGAGCTGCATCTCATAAAGGAGGAACAAGAATGCCCCTGTTTCTCCTGACACTTCTTACAGACTGTGTATCAAGGAACCACCCCTGGGGACCATCGGGCCCTCGCACCCTTCTGGAAGACTGACTTTGATGAACCAAACCTGAGGCAAGAAGGAGACAAGAGCAGTAACCCCATGAAAATTACATGGTTTGTGTTTAAATTAAGACACCAAAATCAAAGGCGGCGTGTGACAGACCCCACGTTGTTGCCAGAATTTAAAAAACTGGCCTCTCTTGCCAGGCTAAGAATCCACAGAGGCTGGCCAGAGAGAAGGCTGAGGAGCAGCCAGGAGCCTCTCCAGTTGTGATGTGGAATTTGCAAGAGGATCCTGGACCAGGGTCCACAGAATTGCATGTGTCCTGCACCAGGTCATGTTAGCACACCATGTTTCCTAGCTCTCTGGGAACCCAAACAAAGAAGAGACACCCATGGCAAGCTGATTGCCAAGCTATGCCTCCCTCTCAGCCCCCCAGATCTGGTGTCATCTTTATAGGTAAGCTGGGAAGTGCGTGAGGGTAGGGAGAGTAGGTCGGTGAACATATACCTGGCTGAACAACCTTTCTTGATAAGCAGGTTGGGCCCATGCATGGAGGTTGCTGGGTGGGTGGAGGCCTTCCTTATCTAGCATTTTCATTTTTTAAAAATCAGTTTATTGTTACATGAGTTGTTGATTATGGTTTTTGGGGTTTTTTTTGCCGCACTGTGAAGATTTGTGGGATTTTAGTTTCCTGACCCGGAGAAGGCAATGACAACCCACTCCAGTTCTCTTGTCTGGAAAATCCCATGGACGGAGGAGCCTGGTAGGCTGCAGTCCGTGGGGTCACTAAGAGTCGGACACAGCTGAGCAACTTCACTTTCACTTTTCACTTTCATGCATTGGAGAAGGAAATGGCAACCCACTCCAGTGTTCTTGCCTGGAGAATCCCAGGGATGGCGGAGCCTGGCAGGCTGCCGTCTGTGGGGTCGCACAGAGTCGGACACGACTGAAGCGACTTAGCAGCAGCAGTTTCCTGACCAGGGGTTGGACCCGTACCCTTGGCAGTGAGAGTGCAGACTCCTAACCACTGGCCACCAGGGAATTCCCTATAGCATTTTCATAAGTACTGTCCGACTCTTAAGTCATGTCTGACTCATTGAGACCCCCACGGACTGGAGCACGCCAGGCTTCCCTGTCCCTGTCCATCACTATCTCCCCAGAGATTGCTCAAACTCATGTCCATTGGGTCAGTGATGCCATCCAATCATCTCATCCTCTTTTGCCCCCTTTTTGTCCATATGTAAGGTAGGCTTATTATATTTGCCAATGAAACAAAGCCAGGATAGAAGGTAATTCTGTAGGTGGCAGAAAGAAAGCTCCAAAAGATTTTAGGTTTCAACCAAGCATGAACTCTAACAGAGATAGATGATAAATCTCGCTCTACATCCATGAAGTCAGTTCCATCATCTTCCCATCACTGGGGAAGGCTTGCCTCTAACTCCCTTCCAGAGTTTCCAATTCTGAAGGTATTTCTTTTTGCCATAAAGCTTCCTTCAGGTCCGCAGACCTAGCCCCTGGATACCTGTCCTTGATGAAGCTGTTTTTGAAGCCACTTGGGGATCTTTCACCTGACCCCACGCTGTGTCCTCCTATGCCAATACCATCCAGCTCTGGGGGACCCACCTGGGGGACAGAGTGGGGCCTGGATTCCTGGAGCCACAGGGAAGATATGAAATTATATGGACTGGGAGTCGGGCAAAGGCTCTGCCAGAGCTTGGGGTAAGCTCTGCTGCTGAGCAAGAGGGGGCCCCCGCATGCTGAAAGCTGCCAGTGTGGAATGGACCTTCCTGGCGCTATAGCCACTGCTCTTCATGACTTCCGGTGCCCAGACAGCCCGATGCCCAGTCTTGGAATTCTGGGGGCTTCAGGGCTCTGGTTTCTGCCAGCTCTGCTTCACTTGTTTCTCTCAAGATCTGTATCCCACACAGCTGAAGATGTTTTTACGAGTATATATATACACATATATTTAAATGCTCTCTGATATATTTTTTTTCATTTTTTTCTTTTCTCTCCCAACTGAAGTCCATACACACACACACACACAGAGCCTTCTGCGAATATTGGAAATGGAACCAATTACTCTAGGTTTCAGTAATTACTTTTATTTAATTCAAGTTGGGGACTTGTGAATCAATTCCATGCCCATTAGCAATATATGCTTGAGCCAAGCTATTTTTTTTCCTTTCTTTTTTTAATAGGACCAGACAGTGTTGAATATTTGAAAAAAAACAAAAAAACTAACTGGTGAATCTGAAAAAAAAAAAAAAACAACTAACACTTTTTTTTTTTTAAACTGACAGCACATTCCATCTACTCGGCAATGTAGCACTAATGAAGATGTAAGTGTAAGGAAACCTATAATTGAATCCAGCATGTAGCGAGCATCATTGAACAGAATGCACAGCCAGCTGAGAGCTAGTGTGCTGGGGGTCTGATCCTGTCCGGGTGGCCAGCACTCGGAAATATTTCTGGATTATGTCTTAGGCAGTGATCGTCATCCTCATAGCAAAGGCAGAATAAAAATAGCTTCAAGCTAAGTCAGGGAACACCTGAGTTGCCTTGGATAAGGGTGCCCTTTGGTTGATAATTTAAAGGGTAAGGACCTAGGAAAGGTAGTCCTAAGAAATAGAGGTGCTGGACTGGACCGCTTCATGGAGCTTTCATTCCATTTCCTTGACAGTGCTTGTCAGCTTCCTGCACAGGGGCCTGAGGTGTGTCTCTCCCTACATCGAAGAGTTGGGGCAGCCCTCGGGGACATGCTCTCTGGTCTCAGCCCTTGTGTTTTCAGCTCTCAGAGCAAACCCAGTCAGGCCTGCTGACTAGTTCCTGCATCTGAGGACCACTTTGATATGTGGGTCCGCGTGGGAGGGAGACTAGAGTGGAAATATGTGTTTTCCTTTCGAAATTCCTTATTGATGATTCACTGCCTGGTGTCCCTGATGCCCCCAGCTGCTCCGCCCCCTGCCGTGGCTCCCTGGAGATGCAGATGCTGACGGTGGTTCCTTGGCTCCGCACCACTTCCTGGCTGGGGAGGATGAGAGCCTCTCTGCTGGAGAAACTGTGCTCTGAATCCACACCTGCCAAACAGGAAGTCACGGAGCGTTCCTCTGCAGGCCCCTCGGACCAGCCAGCTGTGCAGAAGGAGCATCGGGATAAGAACGGTTTGAATTCGATTGCCTCTGGCCAGTTCCCCCGGGACCCATCGCTCCCCCTTGCCTCCTGACTAGCCAAACATTTACTCAGTTCTTTGGGTCCTCTTCTGGGTCTCGCTGCCTGATGGAGATCCCTGGAGCTGTGCTTGTGTGGCACTGGTGGCAGATTTACACAGCGACCCCCACCAGTCAGCTGCCCCCACCCCTTTCCCAGGTCCCTTGGGCTCAGCTGCAATGCAACCATGGCCGTCCCTGGAGAACCGGCCCAACGTGCTGCCACGCCCTGTCCCTGAGGCTCGGGAGACCAGCAGGGAAGTCCCTCTGTGTCTGCTGAGCAGGCGGCCTCAGTCTGGACATGCAGCCCTTTCAGCTGTTGCGCTCTCATTGGAAGACACATTCCAGGGACATTCTTTCTGTCTGGAGCAGGGACTTGGCCTCAACGATGAACCAGAAACCGGAACAAACTGCACCAGTTTGCTCAACCTCGAACCAAATCCAAATATTTTTTTTTATATCACTGAGAACCAAACCAGAGTTCTGGGGTTTGGTTAGGTTTGTTTTCCCACCAAAGAACATTTAGTGAACAAGGCTGAACCAGAACAGGGTTCATCTGTCTCTTCAAGAGACAAGAGGCAATGAGAAAGGAACCTCAGGTGGGTTTTTGGACCCAGTTGGCTCATGGGCAGAAACACACTAGAAGGCAGGGTTAGGCTGCAGAGGTGGCACCAAGTCGACTCCAGGATGGAGAAGCAATGGTGGCAAGTCTCTGTTCAGAAGACAGGACAAAGTCATGATTTCCCATCTCTGGGGAGGGTGCTGTGAGATGTGGATGGCCCAGAAAACTACTACCAGGCAGCCATAATGAATACAGGATGCCAAAGCTGGTTGCAACCACATACAGAAGGTAGGGACTCTGATAAATTGATGTATCAATTGATTTTTCAGAATTGTTTTTCCTGGTCTATTCTGGTCTAGTCAGTAGGTATTTCCTTGCTACCTGGCTCATGCTGGGGCAGATCCAAAAGAAGTGACAAGGGCCTGACCTCTGCTCTCTCTGCGAGTGTGACACTATATATTGTACCATAGAGAAACGTTATGGTTTAGATAGTGTACCTCCAAATTCATGTCCACCTGGAAACCCAGACTGTTACTTTTTCTGGAAATAGGGTCTTTGCCGATGTACTTAGTTAAGGACCTCGAGATGGAGACATCCTGGACTTCGGATGGACCCTAAGTCCAGTGATTGGTGTCCTTATAATAAGAGAGGGGGACACAGAGACAGAGGGAGAAGAAGGCCACGTGAAGACGGAGGCAGAGATGGGAGTGAAGCAGCCATAAGCCAAGGAATGCTTGGGCCACCAGGAACTGAAAGAGGAAGGAATCTCCATGGTGCCTTGGGAGGGAGCACAGCCTTACCGATGCCTTAAACGTAGACGTCTGGCTTCCTGAACTGCATTGGAGAATAAATGCCCACTGTTTTAAAGCCACCCAACTTGTGCTGATTTGTGATGGCAGCCACAGAAGGCGAAGACAGAAGTCCCTGGGACCCCAAGGTCTCGCCACACCCACATCTCCTTTCTGAGGAACAATGGGGTCTTCTGTATGATTAACCGCATTTGTGTCTTGTGACCTCGCTACCCTGGACACTCATAATGAGATCAAGGATTAGCTGGAGATATGAGGATGTCCGTCCGTGAGGTGCCTGGCCCCTTACCACCCAGTCCTTTGAAAAAGGGAGACACAGGCTGAGCAGGGGATTGATGGGAAATATGTGGAGCCATGAGGCAGAAATCACGAGACTAGCAGAGGAGGCAGAGAGAGACAAGCTTGAGCAGGACAGCATCACCAGAACCAGCAGCCACACTGCCTGTGCTGAGAAGACAGGTCAGTGTTTCCTCCTCCAAGAAGCCTGAATCTGGCTACAGCTGTGATTGTGTTTGTTTCCTGGGCTCCTCTACTTCCTCTGAATTCTTCCAATTCATCTGCCAAGTCCCGAGAAAACAAGAACCCAGGCACTTCGCTGTTCCCTGCAATCTGAAACAACCCACCCAACACACAGCACAAGTGAGACCACTGTAGAAAACCCAGAGTTTACATACAGTTGTGTTTAATCTAAGGCCCACCCAGATAGACTACTTTCTGGCTGTGTTACAGGTTGCTTAACCTCTCTGAGTCCCGATGCCTCGTCTATCAAGTGGGGCTAATGCCATCCTTCAGAGGCTTTTGTGAGTATTAAATAAGCCATGGAAAGTGAAACATCCATTACTATGCCTGGCACAGAGCAGACCCTTGATCATCTCCTTCCCCCCTGAGACTAGACTTGAGTCTGGGTCTTCAGTGTTAGAAACTTCCAGAGTGAACCAGTCTGACAACTGAGATTTTAAAAACACTTTGGTTGGGTTCAGTTCTGAGTTCACTAACAAAACTTAAATTTAGTATGGTTGGAAATTTAGCAACTAAGTATGGTTTGGGGGTCTTCTTACCTTTGTTTGTTTTTATCTTGATTTAGTTGATGTCTCGGAGAGAACCCATTCACAGAGTTTTCATTCAGTCAGCAGAGGTCTTGCCGAAATAGATTTCTGAACCCAATAGCCTGCCCAAACATTCCCTAGTTTATCAAATAATTTTTAGAAATCTGATAGGGACTTTCCTGGCTGCCCAGTGGTTAAGACTCCGTGCTCCCAATGCAGGGGCTGCAGGCTCAATCCCTGGTTGGAGAACTAAGTTTCCACATGCTGCATAGTGAGGCCAAAAAATAATAATAATAATAATAATAATGTTAGAAATCTGTTAACACTCACTACTTCTCTGGACCTTAACAGTATTATGTAGCCAGTTCAGAACTCACCCCACCCAGGTTCCCTAATGCCCTGCCCTCCTCTGCTCCTCCAGCTTCAAGCCTCCCCATCCCTCAGTTCTTAAGAGAATGAAGAACTTAAGTTCTTTTTTTTAATGTTGACACGTGGAATCATTTTCATCACAGGCACAGCAACTTAAGAAAAACAAAGGAGAGTTTCGGCAAAACAGATAACATTATGTGATGCATTTTATTTCATCTTCGGGAGTTGAAATGCGTATCAAGTCCCTTCTGTCCTCCAGGTCCTATCTGCTCGTCCTGACAATTGTGCTCGGCAGCCCTGTTCTGGAGCTGAGCAGTTCTGATAGGTGGGTCTTCCCCAACACAGGCTTCCTGATGCATTACCTAGTCCTGGGCTCCTGGAGCAGCAGGAGGTGGTGAAAGGCTGGAGAGAAGAGTAGCTTTAAGGGCTGGCGAGGGATGGTGGGACAAGAAATGGGGATGTACCCAGAGACCGAGAGGGCTTCTACAGTGTTTTCTTTCTTAAAAAAAAAAAAAAAAAAGATCTGCAGCAAATATGTTTAGATGAAAAACTTGCTATGTGTATTCTCGAGACTTGCTTATATATTTGGAATACCTTATAAGACAGCTTTTTTCCCCAATATAGTTTATTATAAGATATTGAATACTGAATATAGTTCCCTGTGCTATTCAGTAGGATCTTGTTGTTTATCTCTTTTATAGACAGTAGTGTATATCTGTTAATTACAAACTTCTAATTTGTCTTTCCCCTACTTCTCCCCTTTAGTAACCATAAGTTCATTTTCTATATATGTGAGTCTGTTTCCATTTTGCAAATCAGTTCATTTGTATCATCTTTTAAGATTCCTTGTATAATTGATATCATATGATATTTGTCTTAGACTTACTTTACTTAATATGATAATCTCTAGGTCCATCCTTGTTGCAGCAAATGGCATTATTTGTTCTTTTTCATGGCGGAGTAATACTCCATTGTATGTGTGTGTATATGTGTATATATGTATATATACACCATATCTTCTTTATTCATTTATCTGTCAATGGACATTTTGGTGGTTTCTGTGTCTTGGCTATTGTGAATAGTGCTGCTATGAACAAGGGGTGCATATATCTTTTTGAATTAGAATTTTCTCTGGATATATGCCCAAGAGTGGGATTGCTAAATCATATTATAACTCTATTTTTAGTTTTTAAGGAACCTTTATACTGTTCTCCATAGTGGTTGCACCAATTTACATTCCCACCAACAGTATAGGAGGGTTCCTTTTTCTTCTCCCCAGCATTTATTGTATGTAGATTTTTTTGATCATGGACATTCTGACTGGTGTGTGGTACCTCACTGTTGTTTTGGTTTGCATTTCTCTAATAATAATTAGTGATGTTGAGCATCTGTTCATGTGCCTGTTGGCCATTACAGCTTTGTTTTAAAAAATACTGGCAAAGAGAGATGTTGGATTTAAAAGCATTTTCTGTGTTAGATAAGTTTTTAATAGCACTCCGTACAGAACTTGCTCTGTGAATGGGAACTTGGGTGTTGAAATACGCCTCACCTTTGAATGACTTCCGAATTAAGCATATCACTGCGATCAAGGTTGAAATAGCTTTCTCTTCTCTCTGTGGTTGGAAAGAGCCACATGTCTGAGACACAATATAGACCTTGTGAGAGAGTCCTTTCCTAGGCAGGTTGATAAGAAGTCTAGGGGTCCCCAAGGAGAGAAGGGTCTGGAATTCTCAAGCAGGAAGAAAGGACAAACTTTTTTTCTTTTCTATCTATATTCCTTAGGATTATATAACAATAATGTGTCCTGCCTGAGGATAGTCTCTGGATTAAGCTTTCTGGCTAATTCTGTTATCTTAAAACGTAAATTATGGGAGTAGTTCTGTCTTCACAAGGATTATAACAATAATGTGTCCTGCCTGAAGGAGAGTCTCTGGATTAAACCTTCTGGCTAATTCTGTTACCTTAGAGTATATAACTCCACTGCTAACACTAGCAAGGGGGTACTCTTTCTGCCCCTTCTGATGCCTATGTCAGAAGCTTTCTCTATCCCTTTTATACTTTAATAAACTCTATTGCACAAAAGCTCTGAGCGATCAAGCCTCGTTTCTGGCCCCGGATTGAATTCCTCTACCCTGGAGGCCAAGAATCCTGGCCGTCTTTTCATGATTCAGCAAACAACCTTTCACTTGTAAGATGTGAACGTGTCTTCAAATGGGACCTTCTTTGTGGTGGTATTTTTATACCTTCCATCCAGAGCCAGTTTATTTCTCAAGGTGGCTCCTTGTTGGATACAAAGAGAAGTGTTTGTGCAATCCTTGTGCATGGCTGGGGCACTCGTGCCTGGAGACAGTAGCCCATGTGGAGGTTCTTTGTGGGGTTCCATAACAGCTCTGTGCCAAGAGGGGGGCCCCTGGACGCTCACCCCTTGTATGCTGGGCTCGTGTAAGGCTTCTCAGATCTCGGTCCATTGCTTAGATGGTGCTCCTGGTGAAGACCTGTGGAGCCCCAGGGATGGGGCAGGGCAGCAAGTTCATGCCCAGCACTGAGGCAAGCTTTAATTTGCTTCAGAGACAGTTGAGGACTAGGGCAGCACTATTTACGGAGCCTCGAACCGCTTCATTTTGACCCAGTGCTGTTCGGACGGGTTTTTTTATTTGTTTGTTTCTCTATTGAGATATATAATTATCCTTTCCTGGGCTATGAACTCTCAGACTGTGGAGAAGGCACACACACAAGGACCTCCCACAGCTTGTGCTGATCTGCTTGGCTTTCTAGGAGGTGCTCCCTGTTGATCTCAGCCAGTCCTTTGGGCAACAGGCGGGCTGAGTAGATGCAATGGAGATTTGGAAGTGAGAGGTGGGCTGCTGTGTCTTGGGCTTGTCTCATCCCTTGGATGAACTGCCTTTTTCTCATCTTTCTCCTGGCAGTGGTGATATCTAAATCAAAATGTCTCTGACTAAATGAAAGAGCCCCTGGTGGCGCATTTGAGCAACAAAATAAAGTAATATTCATTATAATCCAAGTAAAAAATATCCATGAGTTGGTGCTGATATAAACAAATGATTGATAAATTAATTAATGAGGGAGAAGAGACAGATCTCTCCTACAGATGAATGCCGGATACTTTATGCCAATGCTTCCCCCTAAAGGAAGAGAGTATGTGAGCTGTGTCTTCCTTTTAGGTAAGAGGGACTTTGCTGTGGACAGACCTGACTGCCAGGTGATCTAGGTTAATGTCAGCAATCATCAATCAACTTGATGGCATGTGCCCTTGGTATGTTGTGATGAAAATAGCACTTTACTTCTGTGATCTTCCTCCCCCCAAAAGTAACCTCAATCTAACCATGAGAAAAACACCAGACAAATTCCAATAATAGGGCAACCAACACTGTACCTTACTTCCCTGTGCTCCTCCAGACTGTCAAGGTCACAAAAAACAAGGAAAGTCTGAGAAACTGTCACAGCCCAGAAGAACGTAAAGAGGTGTGAATAGCTGAATATAGTGTGGTATCCTGGATGCGGCCCTGAAACAGAAAAACAAAAAAACAGCTAGAACCACAGAAATCTGAATAAATGATGAAATTTAATAATAAGATATAAATATTAGTTCATTAATGCTGACAAACATGCCATACTAATGTAAGATGCCAACTGTGAATGTGAGGTGGAATATTCCTTAAATGAGAACTCCATAGATCTTTGCGATTTTTCCTATAAATCTAAAACTGTTGTAAAAAATAAAGCCTCAACTTAAAATTTTAAACAAAACAGAAAAAGTATGCACAGAAGATTATTGCGAACATTTGTGTTGTATGCATGCATATGCAATTAAGGTTTTTTCATATTTATTTCAAGCTTATTAAATAAGTAAATTATTAAAGATGAAAAATGTTGCATGGATAAACTGAAAGTACGGATATGTATATAAAATAGATAATAAAGATTTACTGTATGGCATAGGGAAATACATTCAAAATCTTATAATAAGCTGTAATAGAAAAGAATGTGAGAAAATAAACATATAATTGAATCATTTTGCTGTACACCTGAAACTGACACAATATTGTAAATAAACTATACTTCAATAGAAAAAGATTTAAAAAATTTCCTCAAATTCCCCCACCTTCCCCCCAAAATATGGACGTGAAAGTATTACAGTATCTGTGTTGGATGGAAGATAGGCACAAGTTCATTGTCTCATCCTATACTGAGAAGTGGGCTGTATTTCTCCACTCTCTTGAATCGGGGCAGAATGATGTCATGCCAGTGCAAGATCTAACTTTGACAAGACTGACTGCTTCTGCTTTCTCCCTCCTGGAACCCAGCTGCCATGCTGTGGAGTAGCCCAGGCAGCCGTGTGAAGAAGCCCAGGATTCCTCACTTGTTAGCCCAGCTGAACTCTCAACCATGTGAGTGAATCACATGGAAAATGTATCTTCCAGCTCCTGAAAAACTGACCCTGTCCATACCTCTTGAATTTTAGGAAACTGATTTTAATTGCTTTGGATCTGTGGTTAAATTTGAGATTAAGTTGAGATCTTTAAAATATCAAGGCTTCTAGTTCATGAATATGGTTGTTGTTCAGTTGCTCAGTCATGTCCGACTCTTTGTGACCTCATGGACTGCAGCACGCCAGGCTTCCCCATCCTTCACCATCCTGGAGCTTGCTCAAACTCATGTTCACTGAGTCTGTGATGCCATCCAACCATCTCATCCTTTGTCATCCCCCTCTCCTCCCCCCTTCAATCTTTCCCAGCATCAGGGTCTTTTCCAGTGAGTCAGCCCTTCACATCAGGTGGCCAAAGTATTGGAGTTTTAACTTCAGCATCAGTCCTTCCAGTAGTCAGGGTTGATTTCCTTTAGGATTGACTGGTTTGATCTTCTTGCAGTCCCAGGGACTCTCAAGAGTCTTCTCCAGCACCACAGTTCAAAGGCATCAATTCTTTGGTGCTCAGCCTTTTTTATTGTCCAGCTCTCACAATCCATACATGAATATAGTATGTTCCAGCATTTATTTAGTCTTCCTTAATTTCTCTCATTAATGTTAATATTTTGTACGCTGATACAAAGAGTATTCTTTTGAAGTTTTATTTGCCACATTCTTTTGACTATTATATACAAATAAAATTGATTTATTTTCCTTTTTTTAGTCTATTCAGCTATTTATATGAGATTGGTATCATTTCTTCTATAAATATTTAGAGGAATTTACTCAGAGGAAAGCCATTTATGCCTGAAAGTTTCATTGTATGGACATTGTTGATTACAGTTGATTCAGCATTTTTAACGTGTGTAGGACTAGTCCAAGTGTTTTATTTCTTCTTGTGTCAGTTTTTTGTTAGTCTTGTTTTTCTGAGGATTTTTTAATCTAAAATTTTAAATTTATTAACAAAAAGTTGTTCTTAATATATTATCATTATCTTTTAAATATCTGTAGGCTTTGGACTGATGTTCTCTTTTTCACTGAGGTTGGTAATTCGTGCCTTCTCTATTTCTTTCTTATACTTCCCAGAAACCTAACATTTTAATTATTCTAGTGCCAGCTTTGGGGCATGTTGATTTTCTCTTCTGAAAGTCTGTTTTATATTTCATTAATTTCTGCTCTTAGTTTTTATTATTTTCTTCCTTCTCATTTCTTTAGATCTAATTTGCAGTTCTTTTTTGAGATCGATATCTAGATTTTTTTTTCATCCTTTCTTCTTTTAATCTATATGCATTCAAGACTATAACTTTTCTTATAACAGGGACTTAGTCACATCCCACATGTTTTGATATATTTTCATTATCATTTAGTTAAAGATAGTTTCCAATTGCCACTGAAATTTTTTTCTGTGACCTATTTAAAAGTATATTACTAAATTTCCAGGCATTTGAGAAATTTCTACTTTTTTTTTTTTTATTGATTTCCAGCTTAATTTTCTGTGGTCAGAGAATGTACTCTGAGTGATTTCAATCCTTTGAAACTTGTTGAAACTTCTTTTATGGCCAGCATAAATGTTCCATGTACACTTGAAAAGACTGGACATTCTTTTGGGCACAATGTTCTGTACATGCCAATATATTAAGTTTGTTAATTGTGTTATTCAGATTTGATACATCCTTACAGATTTTTCCTGCTTATTATATCTTTTATTGAGAGAAGTATGTTAAAGTTTCCATTATGAGTATAGATTTGCCTTTATTTCCTTATAATTTTGTCAATTTTTGTTCTATGTATTCCAAAGCTATGTTTTTAATGTACATATAAATTGACAAATTGATGTTTTCTTTGAGAATTAATTTTTTAATCTTTATAAACTTTTATCTTTATCCTAATTATGCTTCTTGCCTTGAGTCTACTTTGCTGTCAGTACACCTGTATCAGGATCTTCCCTGGTGGCTCAGCAGTAAAGAATCTGCCTGCAATGCAGGAGCCACAGGAGGCATGAGTTCGATCCCTGGGTAGGGAAGATCCCCTGGAGGAGGGCAAGGCAACCCACTCCAGTGTTCTTGACTGGAGAATCCCTTGGACAGAGGAGCCTGATGGGCTACAGTCCAGAGGGTTGCAAAGAGTTGAACACGACTGAAGCAACCTAGCATGCATGCACACACACTTATAACAGTTTCTTTTGGATGGTTCCTGCGTGGTATCTTTTATGATCTTTAATTTGTAATTACTCTATGTCTTATATTTCAGGTGTATCTCTAGTGAATAACAGGCTTCCCTGGTGACTCCGATGGTAAAGAATTTGCCTGCGATACAGGAGACCTGGATTCGATCCCTGGATTGGCAAGATCCCCTGGAAAAGGGAATTGCTACCCTCTCCAGTATTCTTGCCTGGAGACTCCCATGGACAGAGGGGCCTGGCAAGCTACAGTCCATGAGGTCACAAAGATTTGGACATGACTGAGTGACTAACATACTTTCTAGTAAGCAGCATAAAATTGAATTTTATTTTCTAATTTGGTTTTATAATTATAGACTTTTAATTGAACTACTTAATCCACTTACATTTAATGTAATTACTGTTATATTTGGGTTTATATTTACCATCATGATACTTGGCCAAGCTACTGCATAATAAGTGGAAATAATAGTCAACTCCTCCTTCCACTCGCTTTATTCACTTCTGTCTCTCTTGTTCCTCTTCCTACCTCATTGCTGTTGCTGCTAAGTCACTTGTGTCGTGTCTGACTCTTTGCGACCCTATGGACTATAGTCCGCCAGTTTCCTCTGTCCGTGGGTTTCTCCAGGCAAGAATACTGAAGCGGATTCCCATGCCCTCCTCCAGGGGATCTTCCCAACCCAGGGATTGAACATGCATCTCTTAGGTCTCCTGCATTGGTAGGCAGGTTCTTTACTAGCAGCGCCACCTGGGAGGCCCTTCCAACCTCATTGATCTGCTTCTTATTTTTGTTTCTCTTTGCTGTGCCCCTCTCTCTTCCCAGACCTTTAAATATTGGAGTTTCCTCTTCAGAGGCCTCAGAATAGTTTCATCTCTACATATTCCTTAGGTGATCTTACCTGTTCTCAAGGCTTTGTATAGGTTGCCAACTCCAAAATTTATAGCTTCACCCTTGACCTCCTCCCTGAACTTCAAATACATATACCTAATGTCATGCATCATCGTCTAGATGTCTAATAGGCATAGGCATCTCAAAACTAATGTTTCCAAAACCGAGGTCCTCAGTGAGACCTTCCATGTCATTCTTTATACAATCTTCCTCCTATCAATAAGTAGCATCTGTTTTCTCACTTCTTAGGTGCCAAACTGGGGACCCTTCTTGACTCCTCTCTTTGCTAATATCCAATTCATCAGGAAAGCCTGGTTGAAGCTATCTTCAAAATACATCCACAATCTGACCACTTGCCCCCACCTGCTTGGCTGTCAGCTTGGTCCAAGCCTCTGCCAGTTCTCACCCGCTTTATTGCAATATCCTCCTACCTGGTCTCCATGCTTCCAAACTAGCTCCCATGAAGCCTGTTCACATAACTGCTGGAATGATCTTTACAAAGCATGCGTCACATCACACCACTTCTATGCCTTCTATCTTAATTAGAGTAAAAGCCAAAATCTTTGCCATGGCCTAGGGCCCTGATTGATTTAGCTCCATTTCGCCTTTCTGTCCTTATAATCTCCTATCCTCCCTTCATCCACTCTGCTCGGTCAAACTGACTTTTCTGCTTTTCCTTGTAAATACCAAGCGTCCCATCATCTCAGGGCCTTTGCATGGGCTGTGCGTCCTCTTCCCTCATACCTTTGCATGGCTCACTCATTCACTTTTTCGTTAGTCTGTTCTAATATTCACTCATGGACCATCTTATATAAAATATCAAAGAAACCGTCATTTTCTTGCCCTGTGTCAATTTTTCCCATAGCCCTCATCACCACGTGATGTATTATATACTCATTTAAAAATTTGTTTTGCACTCTGTTTTCCTCCACCATAAGCTATGAGACACAAGAAGCTTGTTTTATTCACTGATGTATCTTTAGAACTTAGGTCAATGTCTAGCATGGAGTGGGCCACCCATAATAGTTACTGAATGGATGGATGGATGAAATGCATTTTTACAACAATCCTGTGAAGTTGACAAGGGTAGATGTTGTTATCTGCATACCAAAGAGGAAGTTGAAACTCAGAGCCTTGAGTTGATTTATAGAAGCCACAGAGCTGTGAAGTGGCTTAGCTGGAGCTCAAACAAGTCTCCTCCTGCTCAGTTCCGGGCTGATTCCACAGCCACACATATCTCAACCATGGCAGATTCCATACTGACAGCCAATGATGACAAACATTTTTGAAAGCAAGGGTCAGCCAGACTCTAAAGTCTCCTTTGCTCCAGTTTCCACACAGATCAACAATACCAAACGTGTGGGGAAGTGCCAGGCCTTTTGATGTATGTAGTTTCTTCAAAGTTTGCCATGGGTGGAAAAGAAGTGGAAGCTGAGTGAGTTCTAAGTGTCCTTGCTACCAAAAATGATGCTTCTCTCAACTTGGACATATTAAGAAAGCATGTAGGTCTCTGAAATCTTGCAAACAAGAAGGGAGAGTTTCAGTTACAAGAGAAATATTGCTGGATAAATGGAGAAAAAATAAGAAAGGAAGGAAGAAAGAAATTATATTGTTGATTTGAGATGCTGGATCAAGCCATACCTGAAGTAAGAGAACTACCTCTGGGCTTAATAGTAATATGAACCAAAAATTCCGTTTAGTGTTTAAGCTGGTTGGAGTTAAGGTGTCTATCAGTTATCACAACAAGCATATGAGAGAAGGGACATGGACCATTTTATTCAAAACTCTGTTCCAGTGTGTAGGGTGTTACCTGGCATGTAGTAGGTCCTCAAAATATATGTTGAAATGATAATATATGTTGAAATGATAATGAATGACCAAATGTCCATTTTTCACTGTTTTTGACATAGTCTGAGTAAAACGCCAAATCTAGTTCTAGGTTCCACAATATTCATAAGGAAAATTAAATTGTTTAATGTGTGTGGTTTTAAAAAAATATGTTTAAAACTTTGGGATCAGACAATCCTCAATCTGTTTGTGACCTTATGAGCATGTAATCTCTCTGGAACTCAGTTCCTCAATTTATGAAACAGGGGTGATAGTACCCAACTCACAGGAGTATGGAGGGACTGAATGAGGTAATGTCTGTCTGCCACCAAGTCGGACTCTATTAGATCTTGGTTTATGCACGGTGCCAACAACATGTATCATGGGATGCTTAGGGCAAATCCAGCGTATAGGAGGCTTCACTGTCATCCGAGGAGATATGAGAGACAATCTGAAGCTGTGAGAAAAGCTGGCTTTGGAGGCAGATCTGAGCTTGAATCTTGTTCATTTACTACTCAGCCAGTCTCTACTGAGGGCTCACTTTGTGCTGGCAACTTTTCTAGAAACCTGGGGTCCAGCAGTAAAAAAGACAGAAGATCTGATTTTGTGGTGCTTTCATTTCAGGGAAATGAAATGGGATGTCTACAGTAAACAGCAGAATAAATCAGACCACATCTGTGTTGTAAAGAAAAGTAAACAGTTTATTAACTCTATGACAAGTTATTTTTAACTTTGGCTTCTTCCTCTTAGCACAATGCATTTAAGATTTATCCACATTGTTGAGTTTAACTGTAGTTTGTAGTTTTTTAAGGAGAATTCCATTATTGGATGCGCTACAGTTTGTTCATTCATTCACCAGTTGAAACATAATACTTTGGGGTTGTGTTTTAGTCAGAATTCTCTAGAGAAACAGAACCAATAGGATGCAAATATATAGAAAGATTTATTTTAAGGAATTGGTTCATGCAATTTCAAGGAGGCTGACAAGTCCAAAACCTGCAGGATGTGTTGGCAGGCTGGCGACTCAGGAAAGAGCCCAGGTTACAGTTAAAGTCTGAAGGTCATCTGCTGGCAGAATTTCCTCTTGCTTTCTGAGATTTTTTTTCAGGAACATATATTGGTTGGATTTTTTTTTTCAAATACTGTTTTTGTATTTATTGAGATGGTCATTGATTATTTTGCTACTGTGATGAATTACGTAGCTCAGCTGGTAAAGAATCTTCCTGCAATGCAGGAGACCTCGGTTTGATTCCTGGGTGGGGAAGATCTCCTGGAGAAGGGATAGGCTACCCACTCCAGTATTCTTGGACTCCCCTGGTGAGTCAGATGGTAAAGAATCCATCTGTAATGCAGGAGACCTGGGTTCGATCCCTGAGTTGGGAATATCCCCTGGAGGAGGGCATGACATCCCACTCCAGTATTCTTGCCTGGAGAATCCCCATGGACAGAGGAGCCTAGTGGGCTGCAGTCCATGGGGTCGCAAAAAGTCGGACCCAACTGAGCGACTAAGCACGCACATGTGTGATGAATTACATTGATTCTCTTTATATCTAATGCTAGATTGAATTTGCTGAGGATTATTTTATCTATACTCATGAGAGATATTGATCTCTATTTTTCTTGTAATGTCTCTGGTTCTGATGTCAGAGTAATGCTGGCCTCATATAATGAGTTGGGAAGTATTTCATCTTTCATTTTTGGAAGAGATTGTGTAGACCTGGTATAAATTCTTAAATGCTGGTGGAACTCACTAGCAAAGCCAACTGGGCATGGAGCTTGCTTGTGTGAAGGTTTTAAACCAAAATTTTAATTTCTTTATTAGGTATAGGGCTACCCGAGTATCTCTTTATTCTTTTTTTTTTTTTTTTTTTTTTTAGTACATGAGCTTAGTTGCTCCGCAGCTTCTGGGATCTTTATTGATCAGGGACTGAAGCCGTGTCTCCTGTATTGGCAGGTAGATTCTTTACCTCTGAGCCACCAGGGGAGTGCTCTGTTTATTTTTAAATAACTTCTAGTAGTTTGTGTCTTTCAGTGAATTTGTTCATTTCCTCTAAGTTGTAGAACGTTTTGGCATAATGTTCAAAATATTCTTGTGTTATCTTTTTGATATCTGTAGAATCTGATGCTACCCCTCTCATTCCTGATGTTGGTAATTTGTGTCTTTTGTCTTTTTCATGATGAGTCTGGCTAGATGTTAATTTTCTCAAGGAACGAAAAAACCTGTTGATCTCTTTGACTTTGCTTTTTCTGTTTTCGGTTTTGTTTAGGTAGTGATCTTCATTTTTTTCCTCCCAATTACTTCCAGTTATGTTTCATTTACTCTATCTGATTTTCTAGTTTCTTAATATTAAAACTGGTGTCATTGATTTGAGACATTTCTTCTTGGGCATTTGGTGCCATAAATTTCCCTCTGAGTCCTGCTTTACTTACAGCTACGCCAGGGACTGTAGCCCGCCAGGCTCCTCTGTCCATGGGATTTTCCAGGCAAGAATACTGGAGTGGGCTGCCGTTTCCTTCTCCAGGGGATCTTCCCGACGCAGGAATTGAACCTGGGTCTCCCGCCCTACAGGGAGACTCTTTATCATCTGAGCCACTAGAGAAGCCCTTACATCTTACAGATTGTGGTTTATTGTATTTTCACTTTTTAATTCAATTCAAATGCTTCATAATTTCTCAGTTGACTTATTCTTTAACTCATGGAGAGAGGAGCCTGTTGGGCTATAGTCCATGGGGTTGCAAATAGTCAAACACAACTGAGCAACTAACACGTTCACTTTTTTAACTCATGAGTTATTTAGGAGTGTATCACTTTGTTTCCAAGTACTTGGGTATATTTCTGTTATTCGTTTCTAATTAAATCCCACTGCTCTCGGAGAACATACATTATATGACTTGAATTCTTTTAAATTTATTAAGGCTTGGTTCATAGCCAAGAATACTCTATCTTGGTAAATATTCTGTGTGCACTTGTTCATTGTGTTTGCCACTGCTGTCAGATGAACTTTATTATCTCTGGTATTATCCTGTGTCTGAAATTAAAATAACCCCTCCAGCTTTTAAAAAAATTAAGTTTAGCATGGCACAACTTTTCCATCTATTTTCTTTAACCTATTTGGCTCTTTATACTTAAAGTGGGTTTCATGTGAATGGCAGGCAATTGTTTTGCTTTAAAAAATATCCAATAATTCCTCCCTTTTAAAGGGCAGTGTTTTTATCTTTCCATTTAATGTGATTGTTGATATGGTTAGGTTTAAATCTACCATCTTGCCATTTGTTTTCTTGTCTCCTGTATTTTCTGTGTCCTTTTTTCTCCTTTTCAGATATTTTTTATTATTTTAATTATTTTTTTCTTTACTACTAGCCATACTTTTTCTTCTTGTTTTAGTGGTTGCTTTAGGCTTTATAGTATTCATCTGTATCATATCATAGTCTTTCTTCAAGTGATAATTATGTTACTCCATGTATAATGTAAGAATCTCACAGTTGTATATTTCTTTCTCCTCTCCAGCCTTTATGCTCTTGTTTCATACAGTTTACTTATACATTTGATAAACCCATCAATACAATGTTATTATTTCTATTTAAATAATCCATTAAAAAGTATGTAAGTATCAAGAAAGAGTCTCATATTTATAAGCAGAGTTACTAAATCTCATATTTACAACAGAGTTATCAGTGCTTTTTATTTCTTTATATAGATCCATATTCCCATCTGTTAAAGCTTCATTCTGTTTCTTAAGGCCATTGGCTAGTCCCTTAACTTGGTGTATTTGAGAGAAATTGTTCTCTTTTCCCTTCACTGCCTTGCTGTCCACTTCATTTCATGAAACTTCTATTCTAAATAATGAGTACTCAGACACTGGTTCCTTCATCCAGGAGAAAAAAGAACCTTTTGAATGTTAGTTTCTCATGTCTGGCACCGCATCACAAAGGGTCCCAGGGATCGTGTAGATGGCACGCTAGACTGATTCAGTGTCATTCCATGCCTCAGTTTATCTCATAGTCCCTGCAGATAGGCTGAGAACTAACTAGAAAAAGCTTGAAAAGTTCTTTGGAAGTGAAAAATACACCAGAAGGCTTGAAGTCTTTCTGACCATGCTGATCTGCAGAGCCAATCATTCTATCAGAATCCCAGTAGTTCTGCCTCACTGCTTGCATGCTGATTCCATTACTAAGGGCTCCTGGGGGGTGTCTTGATTCATTAGGACTTCACTGCTTTCACTGAGTGTGCTTTTTTACCCAGGATGTGATCACAGCAACCAGAACTAAATTAAACTTGTCAAAGTAATAAAGAAGACTCCTTTAGAAGTATGGATTATCCTGAACTTTTCTTTCAAATTGACACATCTTCCTATTTCTTAAGCATGTTAAAACGGAGAGGGGTTCCCCTTGACCTTTACTTTTTACCCATGGCAAAAAAAATTCAAAAAGATTAGATCTTATTATCATTACCATTTAAATATTTATCTATGAATTCAGTGAGTGGCAACTAAATCTCTTGGCATTTAAGTTGTTTGGTGTTTGATAGTTTGCTATTGATGGTTTGCCTTTACGAATAAAAGGATGTCAGAGTTTTGAGTTGGAGGGACATGGGAGCATCTAAAGTGCCATATCATGATTCAAATGTACAGGAAAAAAAGGTAAGGAAAGAAAATCCCTTTGACTATAATGTTTGTGGCATTTTCCTCCTGCTGTTCCAAGTGTTGTGATGTAGGGTGGAGAACTCAGCGGCTGCTGATGATTTGTTCCTTCACTCCACGCAGGTGTCCGTTCGGAAACTAAGACTGCTCAGTCTAAAGTGCCCCTCACTGGTTACTGTGTAAATTCCTATTCCACCTTATTTTCCTTTGTAATACTTATCTCCATCTGCAATTACATCATCCATTTGCTTGTTTATTGCCTCCCTTCTTTAGTGGAATGTCAGCTTCAGAGGGCAAGGAATTCTTCTCTTTTCTTCATCATACTATCTCTAGTGGCTCAAACAGTGCCTGGAAGGTAGCAGGTACTCAGTAAATAGTTGCTGAGTAAGTAAATACACATATAAATGGATAAATGACTTCTAGAGAAGATAATTTAATTTTAACATACCACTTAGCCCAATGTAAGTAGTACCAATATAGACATTTTAATGCTATATTTTAAACCAATTTGATTCAATCTATAAACAGTTTTTACTTAAAAAAAAAGTTAATTTATTAATTTTAATTGGAGGCTAATTACTTTACAATATTGTAGTGGTTTTTGCCATACACTGACATGAATCGGCCATGGGTGTACATGTGTCCCCCATCCTGAACCCCCCTCCCACCTCCCTCCCCACCCCATCCCTCAGGGTCATCCCAGTGACCGGCCCTGAGCACCCTGTCTCATGCATCGAACCTGGACTGGCGATCTATTTCACATTTGGTAATATACATGTTTCAGTGCTATTCTCTCAAATCATCCCAACCTTGCCTTCTCCCACAGAGTCCAAAAGTCTGTTAACAGTTATTACTAATCAAAGTTGGAATGGGACAGAGGGAAGAAAAGACTGGGGAAAGGGAAGAGTGTAGATGACCTCAACTCACAAAGTTGAGATACATATGAGAAGTGACAGAAGAAATAGAGGTTTCAGTTATTTAAAGTCGCAAAGGTAATCAATGGATAAAACACACACACACACACACACACACACACACACACACACACAAGCAACTTTGGAAGGCAGAGAGGGATAGCAAAGTGATAGCAGACTCGAACCATATGTTTATCCTTTGTATTAGAGGCAACAGATATTCTTTACAGTTAATAAAGTAAGGGGAGGAATTGAGCACATATTTCAGAGTAGTGGAGTCAAGGAACTAAAGAACTTTAAATATAAGCAGTAAAAATCCTCAGCAGTATGCAAGCAGGCTAGATTTCTCTCATCTGAAAACAAATTACCTTTTATTTCCCATTTAGCTTCTGTCCCATTTCTCTGGACCTGGTTATTCAGTACAATGATGGAAATTACAGGCAAGAAATGGAGAGAATGGGCAAAGCCACAAAGAAAGGGAGGGAAGAAAAAGGCCAGGGAGGAGGAGGATGCATCTGTGACCAGAGCCCTGAGCCCAGAGTTGGCCCCGAGGGAGGACAGGGACTGTTTATTGTGGATGTGCCAATGCTGACAAGGAGCTGGAGATCACCTGAGTAGCTACCTGGGGGGAAAGCTGAGCAAATGAATTGTGATGCATTAAATCCATGGAACTATTCTGCAGCTACGTACCAAAATGTGTTTGGTTTTATCTATGGATGAGGAAAGCTATGATGCCTTCTCAAGAGAGAAAGGTAAGCCGTGGATGTGTGTGTATTGATAGCCCC
Organism: Okapia johnstoni; assembly: GCA_024291935.2. Taxonomy (NCBI): domain Eukaryota; kingdom Metazoa; phylum Chordata; class Mammalia; order Artiodactyla; family Giraffidae; genus Okapia; species Okapia johnstoni. The sequence goes on from CM044313.1 coordinate 49,276,689, forward strand.
AAGCCAAAAGGCAGCCTATGCACGTATTTTATGTGAGCAGGAGAGGCGGAAGGTTATCCTTTTCCTCTTTTAAGAAGAGGGCAAGAATTGAAAGTGTTAGTCCCTCGGGCATGTGCGACTCTTTGTGACCCCATGGACTGTAGCCCGCCAGGCTCCTCTGTCCATGGGATTCTCCAGGCAAGAAAAATGGAGTGGGGTGCCATTGCCTTCTCCAGGGGATCTTTCCAATCCAGGGATCAAACTCAGGTCTCCTGCATTACCAGATTCTTTACCATCTGAGCCACCAGGGAAGCAAGGGCAGATGAAAAGAGGGTGGGGAGAGGTGATGTTTTTCTTTTGACGTCTTCCTACTGAGTTGGGTGGGCACATGTTACTTGTGTAAAGTTTGAAGAGAAATTGATGAAGAGGGGAAGAAAGAGTTTGTCCGGCAGAAAGCGTGAACAGAAGCAGAGGCATGATCCATATGGACCTGACACTGGGAACAAGACGGATGAGTCCGTCCCTTCTGAGTGACGGACGAGCTGGTGAGACGCGGAGGAAGCCAGCCGCACTGCAGAGCTGACCCTTTGAGAAGAGACTTGTGGTTTCTGGGTGGGGAGGCTGCCTGCTTGGGGTCAACGCTCCTCTGTCAGTGGCGATGACGGGACACACGGAGCGCCATACGCCCCGTGGGGAAGGCCGGGCGGCGGGATGGCAGGTGAGGGGCGCGGCTGGCCGTGCTTGAGGCTGAGCGAGCTAGCTGCACGTCGGGGCTGCTGCAGGAAGCGGGCACCGCGAGGGCAGGGGGAGGCGGCGGGCAGCTGTTGACCCTGGGCCATTCCAGGGCCTGGGCAATGCAGCAGGTGGTGGCGCTGACACAGACCGCCCCCAGGACAGTAAATCCTCCAGGCGCGGGGGCGTGGGGAGAAAGGCTCGGATGAAACGGCACTGCAGTTCAAGGGGGTTGAGCAGAGTGCTTTCCGTTTGTGGCTTGCTGACACTGCTCTCCTCTGGGCCCTCGCGGACGCCTCTGTCACTGCAGTACTCATAGCAGAGGGAGAGGGGCCTGCTTTAGGGACCAGTCTTCCCTCAGCCGGCTTACCACAAAGTCCCCGCGTGGTGTAGCCTTGCTGACTCGGCCCCAGGGCAGCTTCACCCCATTGAGCGAGCTCCTGGGCTCATAGGTAAGGGGTGCAGGCTTTGCCCAGGAGCACGCCCCCTTGCATCACTGCACAGGACCACCTTGCCCCCTTGTAGACTGCCTTCCATCTTTTCTCCTCGCCTCAAGGCCCCTCTGCTCCCCTCCACGGCACCCCTGGGATCCGTTTCCTCTTGGATGGAGCTGGGGTGATGGGGGGGGGGGTGGTCGGGGGTGTCTGCAGGGCCTGACTCCTCCTAGCCCACTTCCTGTCACCTCCCTCCTCCTAGGCCCTGAGTGCCCCCTGCTTGCCTGGCAGAGCTCCCTTGACATGTGCATGGCCTAGGAGCTGGAGGTGAAAGCCCCCCCATCTCTTTACACGAAATAGACACAGACTTGTCGACACAGAACAGCACTCTGGAAAGGAAGTTCTTGGCAAGCTTAGAAACTTGATTTTCCCTCCATGCCCTACAGTGCTCCCTGACTGTGAGTTTCCTTTGGCTCGAAAAGAGAAAGATTAAGACCCAAGGACCCTCAATGTGGAGTCACTGCAAGTTGACATATGCCCAGCTGGACATTTGAGGGCTCCCCCAAACCTGGACCACCTCTAGTATGCCCTCAACCCTACCTCAGATCCCCAAAAGATTTCGGGTGTAAAGGGACCCCCACCCACATACGGCCTTGGTGTCCACAGACTTATGCTGTCTTTCTCTGTCTGTCTAATGGCTCCTATAAAATAAAATCTTCTCAGGCTCAAATCTGCTCCTTCTGCTCTCCTCCCTCTGCTCTGTTTCTCTACAGAGTTTATTTTTCAACATGGTTTAACTTCTACCCTAACACCTTCCCCTCAGATTCTCCCCTGCTCTGTGCAGGACCATCCGTGATCTACACGGATGCCAGCCTTGCCTACTGGCATCTGACACTCTGCGCTTCATCCTCTGAGCTCATTCCTCTCTTTTTTAACTTTAAAATTTTATTTATTTATTTGGCTGTGCCGGGTCTTAGTTGTGGCACACAGGATCTTTAGCTGCTACCTGTGGGATCGAACCCGGGCCCTCTGCATTGGGAGCATGGAGTCTCAGCCCCTGGACCACCAGGGAAGTCCTTGAGCTCATTCCTTTCTGAAGACATGTTGTCATAGTTGTCAGTGGATCCCTGGCCCTTACTCTCTCCCCCCACTACCCCCTCCCCCCATTAAAAGCCCTGATTTTGTTCATAAGGCATCAAAGCCGATTGCCACAGTTCCATTCTCCTCTGTCAGTCATTGGCCCAGGAGTGATCATCTTGTTGAGTCTGAGCAAAGAGATGTAAGGGGGAGTCTGCTAGGAGACTTCAGGGAACATTCTACTTAATAGAAAGATAAAGTTAAGGAAGGCCTCACTGCCCTGTTGTCTAATAGGCAAATAGTGCCTGCATATGGAGTCTGCAACAGCCATTTTACAACCATGAAGGATGACCTGCCACTGCATGGGAAGACCTGAGACCTCAGTGACCAGCCCTGCCTTCCTCTGGACTTCTTGCAAAGTGACATAGTAAGGCCTGTATTGTTTCAGCCACCTTTCATTTGATAATCCATTACTTGTAGCTAAGAGCATTCCAAGTGCTATGCAGGGTACCCACACACCATGGATCTGCCTCTGTCCCTTTGGTAACAACATTCTCTCTCTGCGATGAGGCTTCAGTCACGTCACCCTCCTTGTCTAAAGTTGGTGGGAGTTCCTGTTAATCTAGCAATTTGAGCTACAATTTCCTGGCAGGTCTGGCTTGAAGGAAGAACCTCTCAGGGGAAGCCTGCAGCTAGTGAAGCCACCACGTATGCTACTACAGCCTTAAAAGTCCACGTCGATGTGTTCCACCGGCCATAAGGGGCTTTTGGGACCCACAGGGGTGATTGTCAGCCATGTATTAGAATCCTCTGAAGGCTGGTTAAAAACACACTGTTGGGTCTCATCTCAGAGGTTCTGACTCAGATCTGAGGGAGTGTCAATTCATAGCCATATTTTGAAGTCACGGCACTTATTCCCAGGGCAGTGGGGATTTTTGAAGGGTTTTAAACAGCAGGGTGTTACCGGCTTGGGGCTGGCTTTCCGACGCATCCTGGCTTCCTCCACTCACTCAGAAAATCCCAGAGGACTCTCTCCAGTGCTTTCAGGGGGGCCAGCCTTTAGTCACGAGCATGCTGCGTGCCTTCACAGACCCCTTATAACCACACCAAATACACCTGCAATTGTGAACTCTAACCTGGCTCCTTCTATGTGCCGAGTCCTTTCTAGATGAGAGCCTGCACAGACATCTCCTCATTTGCCCAACCCTAGGAGATGGCAGAAAGGGTGTTGCAAATCACGTGCTCCAGATGAGAACAGAGGATTTGGTTGAAGCCTCAAAGGAGATAAGAGAGAAAACCAGGATTTGGACTTAGGTCTGGTAAAGAATCCGCCTGCCAATGCAAGAGACGCGGTTCGATCCCTGGGTCAGGAAGATCCCCTGGAGGAGGAAATGGCAACCCAGTCCGGTATTCTTGCCTGGAGAATCCCATGGACAGAGGGGCCTGGTGGACTACAGTCCATGGGGTCGCAGAGAGTCAGATGTGACTGAGCACACAGCATGCACACTTCTTTTCCAAAGAAAATGGCTGCTCTGCCTGCCATAGCCCGTTGCTTTTCCCCCCATCCTTGATGGGCCCGGGCTTCCCTTTGGGGCCCCTGATTGGCATTCCTGGTATCTGATTTCCAGGAAGAGGGAACCTCACGCTGATGGTGTGCATCCTGAACAGGCAGCCCCAGCAGCACAGAATTCTCCTCTTTGTGCACACAAATGGGAATTTACAAAACTTACTGCAAAGCCTGGCTAAGCCCTCTGCTGGAGTGTGAAGAGCACCAAAGAGCCACGCCGACCATGTCTGGCCCCCTTGTCTTTTGCCCAATGGACACTGGCAGCCGCCTCCAAAGGCAGTGCCCTGGTCATCTGTTTCATCTCTTTTAATGACAACTTCACAGCCAAACCATTTTGGCCACCTTGCATCTACTGTTTGCATTTATGTGCAGTGTGCGCTGTACTTTTCTGGTGCCCAAAGGGGTAAACAAACAAAACAAGACAAAACAAAAAACCCCTTGGCCTGCTTGAAGAAGGAGGGGCACTTGGGAGAAGTCTCCTGGAAGCATGTTTGAGCTGGCCTGTGAGAATGTCTCTGAATGTTTTCCGATGGAGGCCTTGGAGGCCAAAATTCCATAGCCTTGAACAGGAATAGTCAGTGGCAGGCCCATGTGTCTCGTTGTTTCTGAACCTTGGACAAAATTAGGAGCAGCTGCTCCAAGCCAAGCAGGAATGCTTTATGATGTGCTGACACCTCCGGCAGATATCATAGTAAGCACCAGTGCCATCTCGAGAGGATTCGAGTTTACCGACTTTCCCCTCTGCAGCACACCCAGAATGCAGGCTTCCCGCATGCCTGCTGCTGACAGCAAAAAGGGAACCTGCTAAGAGTCACCTTTGCCCAGGGTCTGGCTGTGCCCCACCCCATTCCTCGAGGGTTTGGCATTCAAAGGAGAGAGCAAATCCTCCCCAGGCAGCACATGCTGCTTCCCTGTGATGTTGCTGCAGCTCTGATAGAGGTGCCCCACAGTGACAGCCCATTGGAGGGGGCTTCACGGTTCACGCGTCCAACCAGCTCAGACTTTGGGTCCATTCCAAATCTGTCGCTTTCCTGTTGTGGGACCTGGACAGGCCACCTAGGTCTCTTCACTCTCAAAAGAGGGCTAATAGAGTAGCGATCAGATAGTAGCTGATCCTTATTGATCAAAGTCCTTATTGATCAAGGACTTTGTTGCACTAGGCATGGTGCTAAGCTATTCCTATGGATTATTTAACTTGGTATTTACAAGATTCCCATGATGGGCCCCATTTTACAGAAGAGGAAATGGGACTCAGAGAGGTTAGGAGGCTTTCCCAAGGTCACACAGCTGGCAAGACTGAAATCTGCCAGACTGCAGGGCAGACCACTACAATTGACAATCTCCTAGGTTTTCTTTTGAACTGTTGTGAGGATCAAATGCTGCTTAGATCAGTGTTCCTCAGGGCCTGGCTCAAGCTGTAGCCCCATTTGTATTAGTTCCTTTGCCCCAGGCCCACCTCCAGAGTTAAGAAAGCAGATAAGCAGATCATGGTAATGGGCACTGTAGCTCAGAGTTGGCAGGGAGCCCAGTGCTAGGCTCGGGGGGCTGGTGGCCCCAAGGCAAAAATCACTACCCAGGTCTTCAACACTGCTCTGAGTTAAAGAGCTGCTTTAGTTTTCTTGAGCTTGAACAATCGTCTGCAGTGATGGTATGATGGTTAGGAGTCTGCTTCTGATACGCGATAGCCCTGGGCATGTTAACTTGCTGCTCTGAGCTTCTGTTTCCTCCTCTGCAGAGCAGGATGATGATAGTTGCTATTGTCCAGGGCAATTGTGAGTCCTAATAAGATGGAGCATATAAAGCATTTAGTATTGTATCTGATATAGAATAAGCATTCCATGGAGAAGAGTCTGTATTATCCTACTCTAAAGACTTCAGATGAAAGGTAGAATAAGAATAGGAAACTGAGCCTTCATGATGAAAGTATTTTAAGAAACAGAAAGACAAAAATCAAAGAAAGACACACCTAGTTTTACACCCAGCAGACTTCCCTAGTCTTTCTGTCCTTCATTCTCTGTGTATCTATTTTGAATCTTCTTTGAAATATCTCTAACCTCTTCTCAAGTGAAGCAGGAAGTCTCATCCCCACCCCGCCCCAAGGGATATGTGAGATTCTGAAGATGCTGCCGATGTCCAGCTTCTGCCGAGAAAGTCAGAGGGTTACCTCCCTGAGAGCACAGGCTGTCTTGTACTCAGAGTGCCCTGGTCAGAGTTTGCTGTGTGTTATGCTTAAGGCACATAATTAGTTGTGCCTTTTTCCTGAGGTCTTCTAAAGAAACCCTTAAATTCCCACAGAGTCCATTTGAATAATATAAACAGTAAAATTCTTTTTGCATTAACCTTGAGTGGGGGAATGAGTGGTTTACAGAAATGTCCAAGAAGCAGTCATTTCATGGGAGCTGAGTGCTGTCATGGGGCCCCACCAAGAATTCTGCCCAGGAGGGCAGCAGAATTATATTACCTGTGGAAGGCAGACATTGTTTATGACTGACACAGTATCCATATCCCCCTTCCTTGCTGACAGCACCCTGATTTTGTTTAGAGCAGCAATGAACTCAGTTCCCAGTGAAACACTCACTTTCTTAGACATCCTTGTATCTAGGGGAAGTCATGTAACATGTTTTTGGCAATGAAACATTTACACATGGAAGAGCTTTGGGAGCTCTGTAAAAAAAAAAAAATGTGTACTTCTTTCTCCCTTATTTCTACTTTCTGCACAAACATGGTGGATAGAGCCTTATCTGATGTCTTAAAAACAAGATGGAAAGGTGATGAGAATTATAGACATGGTGTTTCTGACACCATTGAGCTGCTGAATTCTAGCCAAAATATCCTCTCTCCAGTTGTATTTTGTGAGAAGGACAAACTCTGTCCTGGTAGAAGAAAGAGGGCTATCATGGCAGCTGGGCCTACCAGATGACTGAATTGCTTTGGGGTAGATTCCTGAAACAGGACATTGTGTGCTAGAGAAACCCCTAGATACCAGAATTTCCATCCACCCTGGCCCTTCCCATCCTGCAGAGGAAAAATTTTTTGGTCACTTTAGTTGAATTTTTTGTTACTTGCTGCCTAGAGTATAAGTCGTCCAACTCAGTCATGTCTGACTCTTTGTGACCCCACGGACTACACAGTCCATGGAATTCTCCAGGCCAGAATACTGGAGTGGTAGCCTTTCCCTTCTCCAGGGGATCTTCCCAACCCAGGGATCGAACGCATTGCAGGTGGATTCTTTACCAGCTGAGCCACCAGGGAAGCCCAAAGAATAAGCAGGGCTCTGGATAACCTTTGGAAACCCAGGTAAGGAAAACTAGGAGGTAACTTCGGGGTTGTATTTTGCTCTCCAACCATGGTGTCACCACTTTTTGTGGGTGAACATATTCGTTGCTCAGTCATGTTCGACTCTTTTTGACCCCATCGACTGTAGCCCACCAGCCTGCTCCTCTGTCCATAGGATTCTCCAAGCATGAATATAGGAGTGTGTAGCCATTCCCTTCTCCAGGGGTTCTTCCAGACCCAGGGATCAAACCTGAGTCTCCAGCACTGGAGGCAGATTCTTTACTGTCCAAGCCATCAGGGAAGCCCACTTTTTATGGTTAGAACTTGGCTGAATCCTTGGGCTAAACCCTTGGAGAGAAGTTGAGTATGGTCAGAAAATCTGGATCAAGAATTCTAGCTGTGTGACAGACAAGAGAACTGGAGAGGGTCCCTGGGTCAGAAACCCATAGGCTTTCAGAGGGTGTTCTGTCAGAGAGAACCCTGAGCCTCAGCCCACCCCCACCTCATTCCCCCATACCCACTGCTGAGTTCCTATTCAGCTTTGTCAAATTACCCACCAGTTCCTGAACTTTTTGTGCCTTGGTTGATCCCTTTCCTTGCTCTAAATTTCCTATAATCTCTTCCACACCCCATTATGGCTTATCTTTCAAGGTCTCACTGATGACCTCTTCTGTCCAGTCCTTCTGACCAGCCCCACATCCCCATGCCTTTCCACGTACACAGAACACACTGCTCCTTCTGCTGGGTCATCTCAGTATGCCATTCTAACTTCTTTCCCAGCTCTTGCTCATCCAACAAGTGCCTGTCCCTTGGCATCAGGCTAGGCACTTTCCGCAGAACACTACAATTCACCCTAGACATATTTATGTTACCTGCCAGAGTCTGATTTCTTTGCGGGCAGGATCCATTTATCCTGACAGTTTATATTTGTTTTTGGAGCCTAGAATGTTTGCATGGAGGACAGCAACCAGTATTTGGGTGTTCAAATCTGGTGCTTCCTCAAGTGTTGCTTTGAAACATCAATTTCCAGGAAGTCCTTAGGAATTTCACACCACAGTTAAATAGGTATGAAGAATGCCAGACTGTATGAGATTTCTCAAAGCCTTAACCACACGTGAATCACCGAGAGGAAGGTTGAGTATACAAGGTTTCTCCAGTGCATTTGACCATGGATCTTTTTCTCATGGAGAATCTTAACGGACTAAAATGTTGAGGAATGCATTTTGGAAACCCTAAAACGGCAACTCCTTTGTTTTAAGAGGGAAACATAACCCAGTGCCTTTCGTAAGATCTATCAGCTGGTTGGAGGCATAGAGGAGACCTGTGATTGAAAGCCTTTGAAGGCATACCAGGGGTAATCTCGGGGGTTGCCAGACAGACTTGGCAGTGAACTGAGGCTGAAAAGACAGCACTTTGAGGGATCAGAAAGACCTGACTTCCAATCCAGGTTTTCTGCTTCCTACTTGAGTAACCATAGGCCAACACTCTGAACTCCCAGTCTCAGATTTCTCATCTTGAATATGTAGCCAGTAGTGCCTGTCTGCCATGGCATTTGAGATGTCTGAAGGGCCTACTCTGTAATGAAAGCTCAACAAATAGTTGCTGTGGAAGCCAACGGCATTCTCCAGGCTTCTTGGGATGTGAGGAAAAGAGTCTGCAGATAACTGGAGGTAAATATTGAAGAAAAAAGTCAGCAGCACCTTGGGTATATGCACCGATGATACGTAGAGATGCGGCCAGGAACATGCTCCCAAGGTGAGAGGCAGGAACCTTCTGACCCAATATAACCAGCAGGGCAATAGCCCAATTCATTCTGGAATCCTCCTCCCTGAACCTGGGGACTGATGCATCCTAAAACTCTTCAGTCCTCGAAACCAACTTCCTTCCCCATCCTGGTGGCCATCTTCCCAGGATCCCCACACCCCAGAGTGGGCAGCAGTGCAACCGGACCCACACATTCCTCCTCAGTCTTCCATGATCTGACTTTTGTGCATCTCTTTGCCTCTTTGCTTCACTCTCTCTCTCACTCTGCTTTGGTGACATTGACCCTCTGTCACTTCCTGGTATCCGCAGACTCCTCCCTCCCACCCCTAGGCCTTTGTTCATGCTCTCTCCTCTGTCTGGAAGCCTTCTCTTCTCTCTGCTGGTCTACCTCTTCCTTCTGATCTCATCTCTAACATCACTACCTTAAGGGAAGCCTTCCTCCAGATTCCACCGTGACTAGTCCCTACACTGTCACCCATTCACACCCTTTCTTCTGCTTTTTCTTTATACTGAACATTATTCACGATTATATATTTATGTGATTAAAAAATAAAGTCTACCTCCCACTGTAGAAGCAAGCTTCATAAGATTTGCTTTGCTGACCATTGTGCCCCTGGGACTAAGCAGAGTGGGCCACAGATGCTCATGAAATACTAGGTGAAAAGACTGATGAATGATATACTGTCTAGACAACATTTATGGTTTATCTGGAGGGGTCCCTGGATCTCCCTGGTGGCTCAGACAGTAAAGAATCCACCCTCAATGTGGGAAACCTGGGTTTGATTCCTGGGTTGGGAAGATCCCCTGGAGGAGGGCATGGCAACCCACTCTGGTATTCTTGCCTGGAGAATCCCCTTGGACAGAGGAGCCTGATGGGCTACAGTCCATGCAGCCACAAAGAGTCGGACACGACTGAGCGGCTAAGCACAGCACGGTGGGTCTCACACTTTTCTGAATGCGATTGTTTCCTTTATGGATCTGAGAGGGGTGGGCTGGGAAGTTTGCCAAACATGCTTCTTTTAGGAAAAGACTAGTGTGTGTGAGCCTTGGTGTGTGAATGGCCAGGCAGAGGAGCACTGCAGGAGACGTGCCACCAGTGGGCCCCCAGCTCTGACACCCTACAAATGACCCATTCTGGAATCCTGGGAGAAAACTCTTCCAACCTTCAGTAGAGCATTTTCTAAATATCTGACTGCAAATTTTGGAAGAACTCTTGTCTTCTATTTTGTATAAGTCATTGGGAAGCTCAAGTTGAAATTGTGTCCACCTCTTACAGTCCAGTGACAGCTGAAGTCTTGTAGTTTGCATGGCAAGCACACTCAGGATTCATTTTCCTTTCCTGCCCCCACTTCCTTTGGTTCCAATTTCTTACTGTATTCATTTTGTATCCTGAGGCATGTATGCAACAGCCTGCCATGTCAAATCCTTTCTGCAGTGATTCGGGTATTTTTTTTAAATTGAGATGAAATTTGTTTCATCAAAAAATTAACCATTTTGAAGAATACAATTCAGTGGCATTTTAGCACATTCACAGTGTTGTGCAGCCACCACCTCTATCTAATTTAAAAACATTTCCATCACTCCCAAAGAAAACCCCGTGGCCTTTAAACAGTCACTCCTTATCCCCCCTTCTTTCTGTGCATGTGTGCTAAGTCGCTCCTTGGTATCCGACTTTTTGTGACTTGTCTTCATGGGATTCTCCAGGCAAGAATACTGGAGAGGGTTGCCATGGGGATCTTCTAGATCCAGAGATCAAACCCACATTTCCTGCAGCTCCTGCATTGCAGGCAGATTCTTTACCACTGAGCCACCAGGGAAGCCCCCACTTCTCTCCTGCTCTTGGTAATTACCAGTCTGCTTTATGTCTTTCTGGGTTTGCCTGTTCTGGATATTTCATATAAATGGAGTGATACAATATGTGACAGTTTGCTTTTGGCTTCTCCCACTTGGCATAATATTTCAAGGTTCATCCATGTTGTCAAACTTATCAGTACTTGGATCCTTTTTATAGTTTGTTTAGGTGGTTTGATTAGAAATGTGAGTCAGCAGAGACTGGGAGCATTTAGTTGCCTCTGACATGAGAGAGGAGGAAAAGTCTCTCTAGAGGTCTCTGTAGAGGTCACAATAGGAATTCCCACCCAGAAAACCAATGTACTGTGGATAATCCAATAGTACATTCCAGAGGTCTCAGGACCTGAGCGTGAGCTGCTACTCTCCAGAGATATCCTCCCAGAATAGACAGAGGTGTCAGTCAGCATTAAAATAACCTTGGCAGAAACCCTCATGCCAGAAAGATAGCCACAAACATAAGCGCCAAGGTACATGGTAGCTGGGCAGGGGGTTCTAAATTAAGTCTTGGGCTGTGAGTTATATTGACTTGGGTCTGACCAGTCAGTTCTGCCCCTTTTGGGTGCATGTCCCTGGTTTGGCAAGTGGTGGGTGAGAAGGACCTTGGGAAGGCCAGTGTGGAAATGCTGTCCAGAAGTGTGGTATGGTTTCCAGCACCAAGGCACTCCATTCAGGCCAGAAATGAATTGACGGGGGAGAAAGAAAGGGAGGCAAATAGAGTTCAGCTTCTCGTATGGGACTTAGAAAAGCAAATTAATGGCCGTTCAGCTCATGGAAAGGGATTCCGTTGATGGGTTGATTGATTATTGACATTGGAGATAATCAGAGAGATATCAGAAAGAGAAAGTGTTAGTTGCTCAGTTGTGTCCAACTCTTCACAACCTTATGGACTGTAGCCTACCAGGCTCCTCTGTCCATGGAATTCTCCAGGCAAGAATACTGGAGTGGGTAGCTGTTTCCTTCTCCAGGGGATCTTCCTGACCCAGGGAATGAATCCTGGTCTCCTGTATTGCAGGCAGATTCTTACTGTCTGAGCCACCAGAGAGATGTCAGGGGACTCAGACAAAAATGACTTCAAAAACCACTGAAGCCCAAATGAATTTCCTTCTATGAGGTATCATGAGATTCTTCCTCTTTTTGAATCTCATAACAATATGAAATGATGGTTTGGGCATTTGGGGAATGCTTAGGACTAAGATGAACCCAAGAATAGATTCCAATCGTGTCACCTCTGTTTATGTCAACTTGGGTACATTTCCGCTCTGACCCTTAGTCTTTTCATCTGTAAAATGGAATGATACAGCATGGTAGTCTCAAAGAACCACTGTGTGGAATAAAACTGGTAATGCAGGGGAGATACCAGCATCATAGGTGTTCCTCAATGATCTGTTCTTTTCTTCTTTCTTCGTCTCCTAAATTCCAAGGGAAAAACCAGATCTTCAGGTGAGCACAGCTATGAGTGATGCTATGTGAGACCTCGGTGTGGGATGCGGTGAGAGAGTAGAGGTATAGGATGGGTGAACGCCTTCTAGATGAGAAGACTTCAAGACCTCAAGTTGCAAGAGACAGAGTAAATCTATGTGAGAAGCAATTTCAGAATAACCCTAAACAGTGGCTAACAAATGTGAGGGGGCCTGTGCCATCCTTGACAGTCAGTTGGTGCTCTTTCCTCTGAAGAGCCTCATCCAAAGCCTTGATGAGTAGATGCCAACCCCAAAGTCTCTGCATCCTAACTCTGACACGTCATGTCAAAATGATCTATTTGTGGGCCTAGGCTTCCATCCTCCAACCTGCTATGAAAACTGCCTGGCACATAAACACTTTTGTAATGTTGCAAATTAGCATTTAAGGTACTGACTATATGAGAGGGCCTGTGCTAAGCTCTTTGTACTGAATATCTCCTTTTTCCATTACAACATCCCTAGAAAGTAGTCACTATCTTCTCCCAGACTAACAGAGGAGGGACAGAAGACCCATAGGCAGAATACACATGCCCAAGGTCACAAGGGTAGCAAGTGGCAGAACTGCCCTTGAACTTAAGAAACTGGACCTCAGAGATCCTGCTTGGTGTATTTCACACCCACTGGCATTCATCAGTCCCACCTCCTGGCTGCAGCAGGAAGGGAAGCAGAAGTCATGGGGGCCTGGCTGGCTGCAGAGGAAGGCTCCAAGGAGATACTGTGACATTGCTGGGCATGTTTGCCCTGAAGGTGTGGGTGATCACAGGAGAAAAGGAGACCAAGAACTTCCCAGGGGCAGCAAGTTGTCATAAGCATTGAGGACAGTGGAAGTGAGCAGCAGAAGCAGGAACACCAAGGAAGCTTTGTGGATGGGAAACAGCAGCCCCACAGAAACTATCACCACATCACACGAGCTGGGGCACTGACTGTGCAGACTCAGCGGCTAAGATGTGGGCGTGACGGGGAACAGGAGAGTCACCGCCGGTTACTTAGACAGAAAGCTTGAGAGCAGGGTGCCTGGGAGGGCAGGTCATCTCTTGGAGCCACATGGGGATTTGAGAGCTGGTTCAGCCACTTAAGAGATACACCACTGAGAAAGTCACCTTTCCTCTCTGGGCTGTAGATTTCTCACCTATAACCTAAGGAGGATAATAGTAGCTACCTGATTGGATTATCCCCGAGATTAGGGAGAATGCTTGCAACATAATAAGCATGATGCTTCCCCCATACATAGAAGTGTTTGTGACTAGCAGTAGCAGTGAGTGGTATCATATGTATGTCACTTTTGGCATAGTATTAGTATAAACCCAGGTTTCCTTCAAATGACCTTGCCAGTTTTAGCAAAAATTGAGTGCCCCCCCTCTTTAGTTAAAACTTTGGAATCAGCCTTAGAATGGAGGGTGAAGAAAGTTGCTGTGTAGGTGTGGGTAGTTTCAAACATGGCAAATGAATATGATAATGCTGTAGAGCAAGTCTATACCAAGTGTAGCATGGGCATCCATGAGGGGATTCTCCTCTCTGCTGAGGCAGGGAGAAGAAGCTGACATCTGCATGGGCCCTCAGCAGATGGTATGAAGTTAGTGCGTAAAGGAGAGAGGCAGAGTCTCGGTGGAGCTTACCTTGCAAGGTCAGAGCCAGTGGAGGCAGGGAGCTTGGAGGAGGTGGCAGGACGTGTGGCTGTAAACGTCGGCCCTTTCCCACCTCCAGCCCAAACCAGGACCTGGCTTGCCACCCCACGTCTCCCTGGACTATCTGCTCCATCCTCCACCCTTCCTGCTGTGCCACATGGGTGGCTCTGCGCTCAAACATGCACGTATTCCTGGCTGTGGGTCTGTCCCTGGGCCCTGGGGAGGCAGGAGCACACAGGTGAATGAGGTGGGAAGGAGCCAGAAGCTGGGCAAGGCCCCAGGGGAGGGAGCCTGGAAGACAGTGCTCTTTGAGCTCGCAGACCTTGGAGGACCCACGTAGCCTCCGCTGTGAGCCCTGCCAGGGTGACCTCCAGCTGTCTGCAACGTCTCCGTGGCAGTGGGCCACAGAAATGGAGGGTGGAGCTCGTTCTTGGCGAGGCCCGCCAGGGTCTGGTACATCTCACCATTTCCCTTGGAGGCCTCCCTGGGTGTGCTGTCGGTCACAGGCGAAGATGTCCATGGGGCCCCTATCGCCTCTGACTTGTTTTCCCAAAAGTGCGGCTGGGTTTGCTCAGTACCATCTGCACTGTCTCACTGGCCACCCCACCCGCCCATCTGTTTATAGGCTGTCAGACAGCTGGCTGGGTGAGGGGGACACTCTGTGACCACGGAATGCACAACGCCGGCCACTGCCAATGCAAGGACCCTGGGGTCTTCACCTCACTCGCCCTAGGATCCCAGATGAGAGACGGGCCCCATCCACTCAGAGCTGGGCCTATGCTGACAGCAATGACAGTAATAATGCCAGTGCTGGAGGGTTTACCAGGTACCAGGTACTGAACAGACATCTCCTCTCATCCTTGCAGCAGTCCTGCAGGGCGGGTGGGGGAGGGGGAGCTCAGTTCCCCCTCGGATATTAGCCTGTTCTTGCTGATGAGGAAACTGAGGCTCCACGAGGTCATCTTTGGGACTTCCCTGGTGGTCCAGTGGTTAAGACCTCTCCTTCCACTGCAGGGAGTGTGGGCTTGATCCCTGGTCAGGGAGCTTGGATCCCGCATGCCTCGCTGCCAAAAAAGCCAAAACATAAGACAGAAACAATATTGTAACAAATTCAGTTAAGACTTTAAAAATGGGCCATGTCAAAAAAAAAACTTTAATTAAAAAAAAAAGTCATGTGAATTGCCCCAAGGTCCACAGCTGAGTGACAGAGACGGAAGTGAGCCCCGGGAAGCACCCAGTCCCCTAAGCAGGGAGGAGTCTCCTCCTCCTCCTCACTTCCTGCCGCAGGGCCCTCTGAGTCGTGAACTATCTGCCCTGCCCTCACACCCACAGCATGACCACAGTGCCCTGGTGGCCACTCCCGATGCCCCATCTGCTTTCCAGCCCCTCTCCCTTCACCCCCTTGGTTTCCCCCACCAGGATCTCTGGGCGTATTTCAGAGGGACCAGCCCTGTTTCCTGGAGAAGGCAATGGCAACCCACTCCAGTACTCTTGCCTGGAAAATCCCATGGACAGAGGAGCCTGGTAGGCTACAGTCCATGGGGTCACTAGGAGTTGGACACGACTGAGCGACTTCACTTTCACTTTCCCCTTTCATGCACTGGAGAAGGAAATGGCAACCCACTCCAGTATTCTTGCCTGGAGAATCCCGGGGACGGCGGAGCCTGGTGGGCTGCCGACTACAGGGTCGCACAGAGTCGGACACGGCTGAAGCGACTTAGCAGCAGCAGCAGTAGCAGCCCTGTTTCCACAAGGACGGTTTTCTCTTCCTAGCATTTCTGGTGGCTAGCACTGCAGAGCTGATGATGACACTTGATTCTAAAGATACCAGTTCATTGTGAAAGATGCCAAGAATACAAAAGCACACAGAGTCAAACTGTCCTTCCCCGCTCATATCTCCTCCGCCCCCAGATTTCCCAGAGACAGCCACTGTGCTTGCTGTGTGTCCTCACGTTTTTATGCAAATGAAAAGACAGAGGTAATTTACACAACAAGATCAAACTACAGTCCATTTGCCTCCCTCTCCCCCAGCCCTCTCCTCTCTATCTTTCTGCGCCCTGTTCTGTGTCTGGGAGGCTGCCGGGCAGTGCCCTGGCTTCTATGGGGTGGGTTGGCCAGTGGAAGGCCCTGACAGGAGATGGAAAGATGGGATGAGAAGGAGGCCTAGGTATTTCCTCTCTTCTCCTCCCCTCCTGCTCCTGCTTTGCCCCTCTGTGGTTCTCAGAGTGGCTGGACTCCCTGAGGCCACCAGCTATGTTGGCCTTTCTTGAAAGCCCAGCTCTCTCTGGGCTCAGTAATTTTGGGCCTCCCCTTGTTCCTTGAGGTCCAGACAGAAATGTGACTTCCTGTTGGCCCTACCTCTTGGGCACTTCACAACCTCTGCTGATTCTCTTACCCTTGCCCAGCACCATGCCTGTCCCCTTCATGACATCACCTTCATGCTTTTGTGCTCTTTGCAACTTTCCCTCTGCTTGCTGATGGAGCCCTGTGACTCTTGTGCCATCTGGGAACTTCTCTGCCCCTTGGCACTCGATCGTGAGCAGCTTTTCAATATCTGTACTTACATATATATTCTTAAAAAAATTATTTATCTGGTGTGCAGGCTGTTTGTTGTGGCATGCAGACTTCTCTCTAGTTGCAGTCCACGAGCTCCAGAGTGTGTGGGCTCGGTATTTGCAGCATGTGGCCTTAGCAGCCCTATGGCATGTGGGATCTTAGTTCCCTGACCAGGGATCAAACCCAAGTCCCCTGCACTGGAAGGCAGATTCTCAACCACTGGACCACCCGGGAAGTCCCTACATATCTGTTCTTAAAGCATGCATGGTGCCTCTTCCTGGGAAGATTATAATCTAGATCTTGAGACCAAAAATGAACTGATGAACCAGCTGATGAGATGCATGTGTTGGTAAAGGAAGTGGCAGAGAGGACTGTGGGGGACATAAGTGGTTGTCATGACACAGACCAACGGGGCAGCCTGCTGACTGGTCCCTGTTATCCTCATGGACCATAGTCAGTTTCCTCCACGTTCCATTGATGGATGCCTTGGTTTCATCCACAACTTCACTCCTCCAAACAAAGCTGCAGCCTTCTGGTACCTACATCTTTGTGCCTTTGTCCTAACATAGTTGGAAAGGATTTCCCAGATATGGGACTGTTGAAAACAGGTGAGGGTGAATTTAAAATTTGATAGGTTTAATTAATGACAATGAAGGAGCACTTCTTCCCAGGGAGGCCCATGCAAGATAAAGTCACAACTTATTTGCCCTCTAGGGAACTGGAAGAAGGCTTGTCAGGGCGAGGGCTTCTTGAGAGCTGAGTCCCTCCAGCCTTCATTGAACTAAAGCCCCGTCACAGAATTTCTCCTTTTATTTAAAGTGGTAGGACTTCCCTGTGGTCCAGTGGTTAAGGATCCGCCTGCTAATGCAGGGGACATAGGTTGGATACCTGGTCATGCCGCGGGGCAAGTAAGCCTGTGCACACATCTGCTGAAGCCCCGGGTCATACAGCCTGTGCTCGGCAACAAGAGAAACAGCTGCAATGAGAAGCCCATGCACCGCAACTAGAGGGTAGTCCCTGCCCTCCACAGCTAGAGAAAGCCCTCGCGCAGCAACCAAGACCGAACACCACCAAAAATAAATAAATAAAATTTTAAATATTTTTTAAAAATAAAAAAGTGGCAATAACGTGATTGACCCACTACCACCTCCCCTGCCTTCTTCTATGACCATCTTTCTTCCAAGGAACCTTGGAGTCAATAAAAGAATGTTACAATCAAACATCACAGAGATTTTTAAAAAATGAGATCTAAGAGTAAAGCCTGGAAGCAATTACTACTTCAGCCTTTCTGGTGCCTCAGTTTGAGTCGATAGTTAAAGAGCACCCAGTTTGTGCTTGCTCTGGGCTGGTGCTGAGAAAACATGAATGAATACAACGCGGGCTTTCCTTCCCTGAGGAGTTCGCAGCTTGGGAAAAGGAGAGGGGGAGTTCAAACAGTGGTTTCCAGCTCTATCAGGGGACCTGTTACCTCACCATCATCTCAGAGCTTTTCAACAACACAGGTCTCAGAGGCCCACCCCGGGGGTTTTCTTCTCAGCAGGTCGAGGTGGGGTCCAGGACTCCTACGATGACTGATGTTCAGGGCAGGTGTGAGTTGTGGCTGTGACGTATCTTCATGGGCAAATGATGTGGTCACTTGCATAATGTAGAGAAGGCAGAGCGGCATGGCCCCAGGGCCAAACTTGGTGTTTTGTGTAACCTAGAATTTGGGCTTATGCATGTCAAAAAATTAAATCAGTTTCCAGCCTCTAAAAATCAGGAGATCTCTCCTTAAAATCTGGATGTCAACTGTTTCAAAATTCTAACAACTTGGCTACTACACTTGGCCTCTTAGATGGGACATCTATCCCCCAGTATCATGGTCCCCAGCCCTCCCTAGGGCCCGTTTCTTAACCTCATCAGTTGCTATCTTGTCATTCAGTTCAGTTCAGTCGCTCAGTCGTGTCCAACTCTTTACAACCCCATGGACTGCATCACTCCAGGCTTCCCTGTCCATCACCAACTCCTGGAGCTTGCTCAAACTCATGTCCATTGAGTCAGTGATGCCATCCAACCATCTCATCCTCTGTTGTCCCCTTCTCCTCCTGCCTTCAATCTTTCCCAGCATCAGGGTCTTTTCCAATGAGTCAGTTCTTCACATCAGGTGGCCAAAGTATTGGAGTTTCAGCTTCAGCATCAGTCCTTCCAATGAATATTAAGGACTGCTTTCCTTTAGGATTGGCTGGTTTGATCTCCTTGCAATCCAAGGGACTCTCAAGAGTCTTCTCCAACACCACGGTTCAAAAGCATCAATTCTTCTGCGCTCAGCTTTCTTTATGGTCCAACTCTCACATCCATACACGATCACTGGAAAAACCATAGCTTTGACTAGACGGATCTTTGTTGGCAAAGTAATGTCTCTGCTTTTTAATATGCTGTCTAGGCTGGTCATAGCTTTTCTTCCAAGGAGCAAACGTCTTTTAATTTCATGGCTGCAGTCACAATCTGCAGTGATTTTGGAGCCCAAGAAAATAAAGTCTGTCACTGTTTCCATCATTTCCCCATCTATTTGCCATGAAGTGATGTTGTCATTCGAGGAACACTACTCTTTTTCACATAGTAGAAATGAAGGAAAATGATACACTTCTGTCCTCTTAGCTAAATCAAAAGTTGAAAGATATAAGACATACTCAGATATCTGTGTGTGTGTGTGTTTTACACATGATCTTAGCCAAAAGGCTGAGAAGCAATATGTGTGTATTTTAAATGAGTGACAACGTATTTCTTTATGAAACAGTTCCATAGGGCACATCAAATGTGTCAAAGGTATATGAGCCCAACTCATTTTTCTCATTGTTACTTCCAGCCTCATCTCTGTGCACCAAGGCCAAGAACACTGGATGGGGAAGTGGAGGGCAAGTCATGGACTCCGCCAGCCCCTTCGGCCATTAACTCACGGTGTCACCTTGGGTACAGTTTTTAATTCAGTGGCTGTTAACTGGGGGAAATTTTGCCCTCCCTCCCAAGAGACAGTTGACGTCTTGAGGCATTATTTTGTTGTCACATTTGGAGAGAGAAGTTGAGGTTGACATACAGACAAAGCCCAAGGGTGCTGCAAACATCCTGCAGTGTGCAAGGCCATTCCCCACAGGAGAGCATTATCCTGCCCAGATGCCGACAGTGCTAGGGTTTAGAAACTCTGCTGTAGATGAAGGAGTCCATCCTTTCTCGCTCTGAACATCTATAATGCTACCCTTTGAGAACAGTTATGACTTTCATTTTGGGGGGCAGACAAAGCCTCAGGAACAGGTAGACTCTTGAAGGGTGAAGGAGAAGGTGTTCCAGTCAGTGGGAGCCTTGAACAGAGCTAGGGGAAAGTGAGTCCAGAGTATGGTGATTGTCGAGTAATGGGGAATGATCTGGTTTGCCTGAGTGTCATGGGCCAGTAGAGAAAATCATGCCCGGATAGTCTGGGGCACAACTGTTCAGGGCAGTGTTCTCAGTGCACGCGTGGGATGCAGATCCTGATGGCTGTCCACAAATATTCCAGCTCTCTCTCCCTCCAGTACATGGTAGGATTATATTTTCTGCCCAGATGAAGTCAAGGTTGGCCATGTGACTTAAGTTAGCCATTGACAAGTGAGCACAAGTGGTGAGTGTTCCCTGTTGGGTGGAAGGAAGTATTAATGCTTCCTATCACTCTCTTCTTTCCTTCTGTTATACGACCCTCAGTGGTCAACATGGCAGCTGCTTCATCAGCCTGGAATCCTGAACCACAAGGAGTGGGGACCCTGCCAGCCTACAGTGGGGAAGGGCAAGAAATAACCTTTATATTTTAAAGTTTGAATATTACTTGTTACTCATGCAGAACGTTCCTACCCTGGCTGACTTAGATGGAAATCCTTGTGGTACCTGAGATGACAGGAGATGGTCTGCAGAGATGGCATGAAATTGTGTTACATTCCTCAGTGAGAACACACCTCCCTTTTTAACTCTTTGAATCGCACCAAGGAATAAGTCTCAGAGTGGGAACAGACTATCTCTAACACCTGTTCAATACATCCTATGCTCTCTTTTTAACACAGAGAGGGCACGGACACAGATTTCTATATATAGCTGAAGTTTCATAGCGTAGTTTTAAAATCGAATTTAATTTGAGGGTTGCCTTCTATGTATGGCAAGGGATTATAGTTTTCCATTTATGGTAGTGATATAAAACTTTTTTCAATGGTAAGTAAAGAGAGTAAATCACTTGAAAGACATACAAAGCCAATAAAACACAGTGGCACACATTTATGGATGAAATTATAAGGATGGTTTACAGATGATTGAAGTTGAGAGAGAAGAGCTCACAGTAAGTAGCGAAATGTCTTGCAGAGGTGAGAGGGGTCTGTGAAGGCAAAGGTGGTAACCCATAACAACAGATAGAACACTGATGATAACATTTCCGGGCATTTTGCCTAACAACAACGTGAAAGCAGCTGTCACATAATTCAGAGGGCCTCTGTACCAGCCAGGGCCTGGTGCACAGTGGCTGCCCAGCCACCATTTGTTGAATAAGTGATGGGTAAGTATTCCTAACTGAGTGGGCTGCAAGTGTTGGGAAGGCCTTCGTTCTGCTCGGCAAGTTGCAAAGCTTCTGGGGGCCACAGCAGAGTGCTAAACTAGCTCTGCAAACAGGACGGTGTGGATCCTTGGGCCTGGGTTTGGTGGATGGGAAGAGGAGCCACAGAGGCCGGGGCTGTGGACCAGGAGGGAAGGTGGGTGACGAAAGGGGTGGAATCTCAGTGGTGTGGATTGTGGGGGTGGGGGTTGGGAAGGACTACAGAGAGCAGACCTTTCCCATCTGAGTTTGTAGGCTCTTTGCATGAGACATGCAAAGTCAGTCCCTTCTCCCTGCTCCCCACAACACAATGGATGAGTCCCACACATGCATGGACATAGCCCAGCTCCCGCTCTGCAAAAGAGAAGAGAGGATTGCAGAAATGCTGGAGAGGCTGAGGCTTTCTGAGCCTGGAACCGTTAGGTACAAGGTACTTCTGCTATTATGTCAGGAATTGATGAAGCTGCCTTCTGGGTTACAAGTGAGTGAGTGAGTGCATGATGGTGACTCGTGTACCTGAGGATGGGACATCTAGAGACACTGTGTCCGCCATGAATAGTGAGTAGCATCTCTAATTTCCCAAAGGGGCTGTAACAGTATTCCATCCTCTGTACTCTTCTACAGTGTGACTGGACCCTCCTCCTACAGTAGGGGAAGTCTGTGTCTCCTCCCCTTATGTACTTGTGGGACTGTGGTGGCTCTGATCAGCAGAATAGGGCAAAAGATCCTGTGTAACTTCCGAGGCTGCATCCTCAAGGGTCCTGTTCTTTCTTGTTGCCTGGGATGCTTGTGCTTTGACCCTATGTTACTATGTAAAGGGTATGACCACTCTGAAGCTGCCATATGTGAGAGAGCCAAGCCCCGTGGAGTGGCCCCATGAAGGCGTTCTGGTCTGGAGGCTTAGTCTTCAAGTTATCCCAGTCCAGACATTTTGGCAATTTTATTCCCCAGCTGAAAGCCACCTCTGGGCCTTGTATCTTCCCAGCTGAGGTCCCAGACATCAAGGAGCTCACCATGAAGTGTTCTGTTGTTCAGTCGCTTAGTTGTGTCAAACTCTGTGACCCCATGGACTGTAGTACGACAGGTTTCCCTGTCCCTCACTATCTCCTGGAGTTTATTCAAACTCATGTCCATTGACTCAATGATGCTATTCAACCATCCCATCCTCTAGTGCCTCCTTCTCCTCGTGCCCTCAATCTTGCCCAGCATCAGGGTCTTTTACAGTGAGTCAGCTCTTCACATCAGGTGGCCAAATTATTGGAGCTTTCAGCTTCAGCATCAGTCCTTCCAATTAATATTTAGGGTTGATTTCCTTTGGGATTGGCTGGTTTGATCTCCTTGCAGTCCAAGGAACTCTCAAGAGTCTTCTTCAACACCACAATTCAAAAGCACCAATTCTTCAATGCTCAGCCTTCTTTATGGTCCAACTCTCACATCTGTACATGACTACTGGAAAAACCATAGCTTTGACTATACGGACTTTGTTGGCAAAGTGATGTCTCTGCTTTTTGATATGCTGTCATAGTTTTTCTTCCAAGGAGCAAGAGTCTGTTAATTTCATGACTGCCATCACTGTCTGCAGTGATTTTGGAGCCTAAGAAAATAAAGTCTGTCACTGTTTCCACTATTTCCCCATCTATTTTCAATGAAGTGATGGAGCTTGATACCATGATTATGCTCTCATTGAATTCCTGACCAAGGAATACAGGAGCATAATCAAACGGCTGTTTCAATTTGCTAAATATTGGGGTAGTTTTTTACACGGCACTTGCTGACTGAAACACTGACTGAATGCTCCTCATCTCTGAATCCTCAGCTCACAGCACTAGGCTTGGGCCACACAGGCTTAGTTGAGTAAGTGAGTGAGGGCACAGTTTAAAAGATGAGCATGTGCCTTTGGAGCTCTGCTCAAGAATAGATTTTTCTTCATCATTCAACCGTGTGTTCATACAAAAAGCAGGATACCGAGGCTTTAGTAGCAGAACCCGGAAACAGCACTTTTCCCAAAGAGAATCTGATGTTACTTGCTGTCTGACAAATTAGCTTTTCTGGTTGGTTGGCAACTTTGGTAGGAATGGGAAGCATAGAGGCCAGTGCAAGTAGGGAAAGGGAGGCAGATGCAGAAATGAAGTGGGCAGGAGAGGCATTTTACTGGATCAGTTGCGTCATTTTCCACCAAAGCAAGCAAAGGCCTGCACTGCATCTTTTAGAGGCAGGCCGTTGACCAAAGTGCATCAAAAAGTGCTCTAACTCATTCTAGCCCCACCCCCCACCCAGCTGTTGGGAAGGATTTGCTTCGGGTGCAGTCCACATTCAATTAAGCCCCTGTCCTGGAAGAAGGCAGTATGTTGGCCTAGACTTTTTCAAATGCTGCTCAATGGGATTCCTTTGATTTGCCCCCAAGTTGCTTTACAATTGCTGTTAAAGATTCGTGACTGTGAGAGAGGATTTATAAGGAGCCAGGAGTTTGTCTACCTGGACAACATTGGTAGGCAGTGTTCAGCTGAGGCCGTCATCTCCTGGCTGAGAAGGCGTCACATTGCATTCAGAGGCAGGAGGCCAGCTCCTTTCAACAGAGGGCCACGCCTTTGATTTAATAGCAAAATCATTGCATCGTGGGGTCTCACTGCCTTGGAAGGTTTCCCTGACATGTGACCTAAGAGATGCCAGGAACACTTGCTGACTAAACCTGGCAGGGATCGCTGAAGGAGGCAAAATTGTGTGGTGGGGAGGGGATTGCTCTGTGAGAATTCCACATGGCAAATCAACTGAGAAAGCCCTCTGTCGACCAGAGCCTTGGAAAGAGTCCAGTTCAGCTACTCCCTTTTACTCAAAGGATGGTAAGTTGTGAGTTTCTCAAAGCGGAGAAGGAGGCAGCTAGCTCATTTCACATAACCTGAACCATCAATCTCAAGATGTAGTTAATGCTGAAAAGTGTGTCAGCTGGAGCCCCCATAGGCAAGCTGTGATGCTGCAGCCTAGCGCTATTGGATGTTGGTTCACAGAGGTCCCCAGCCCCCGGGGCCAAGGACCACTATTGGTCCGTGGCCTGTTAGGAACCTCTGCTCACAACAGGAGGTAAGTGCAGAGGGAGCAAGTGAAGCTTCATCTGTATTTACAGCCGCTCCCCATTGCTCGCATTACCGCCTGGGTTACACCGCCTGTTAAATCAGCAGCAGCATTAGATTTGCATAACAGCGCGAACCCTAACCCTGAAGTCAAGGTGGAATATTCTGAGACTGCCACAAAATAGAAATAAAACGCACAATCGATGTAATGCACTTGAATCACCCTGAAACCATTCCCCACTCCCCCAGTCCCTGTAAAAATTGTCTTCCATGAAACCCATCCCTGGCGCCAAAACAGGCGCCATACAAAAAAACACCATAAAGTCAATAGATAACAAGTGCAAGGGGATTTTTAAAAATATGCATATGTAAATATTTGTTGGCATAATTTGTTTTATAAGGAGGTAATACAAGCTCTTTGAAGAGGGGTCAAATCATTAAATTGTATACAAGAAGATGGAGAAAACTATGTTAGAGAAATTCCTCTTGGAAAAAGTTGTGTGCGTCAAGGAAAGGAATTGTCTGATAAGCCTCTTTGGTTGTGGAGTAAGACTCCAGAGGCCATGCTCCAGGAAAAGTAGATGATCTTTAAACTGCCTGCTAAGGAGGGTGGATCCTGTTAACTGATCTGGCTGGGGCAGACATGTTTGAAAGCAGAGCTGTGTTTCTGGACCCAATAGAAAGGAGGCAGAGCCTTTGCGGGAGAGTTTAGAAGAGGAATATTATCAGGGGCAGCAGGAAAGATAGGCACTTAGGGGGAAGCCATGTCTAATGAGGAGCAGAGGAAGTGTGTTGAGAGGGGTACGGGGTACCCTCCCTCCTGCATTACCCCCATGGGAAATCTGGTTGGATCCTTTGTGGAAAATGGATGAGTGGTGAGAGCCTGGGCTTCTTGGGTTCTAAACAAAGGGGATTTTGAAAGGTCATCAAGCCCATTCTCACCCAAAGGAGAAGCCCCTTCCCTGACACCCCACAGGAGGCATGAGCAGTCTGGTTCAACCATGTGCAGGACAGCGAGCTCACTTCTTCAGGAGGCAGACAGGGCCAGTGAGGAGCTGCCTGTTTTTGGTTTGCTGTCTTGGTTTGATTCAGAGGAATAGCAAATAAGTAAGTGACTACATTTTGTGGTTACGGGCATAACCGTAAAGTCACAATAGCTCCTGGGAAGAGCATTCCTTCTGGTGCCAAGTACTTCCCTTACATTGTCTTATTGGAGCCTTACAGGAAAGTCATTTCTTTTGTTTTGAGATGAAGAAATTTTTGAGATCCTGCAAGCCCAGCTGGTCTGCCTGAGGTCACACAGCTTCTTCAAGGAGAAGCAAGGATTTGAGCAAGGTGTCGTGGAGCTTTTCACCACATCTCTGTTTCTCCCCTGTTGATCTTACTGGGAGTCACCCTCCTACAACACTTGTGAGAGGACACTTGTTTTGCAAAGTGATGGACTCCACCTCAGTCTGATTATGATCTCTGTGTCTCAAGAGGAGCAGAGAGAACTTCCAAAGGGATCAAATCATTTGCAAAGGAAACTTGGAGAACAAATAGGCTCAGAGAAACTTAGAAAAGAATGGGGATTATTTCACTTGCAGAAGGCTGGTTATATAATGGGTCCTCAGGTTTATGAAAGATTCTTAGAGACAGTGGCTACCAGCTGTTCTTCATCACTCTGGACCAGAGAGGAGGAAATAGGCTTAAGCAGCAGCCTCAGGGTGTCTATATGGAAGAATTTCCTGCCCCTCAATGGGTCAGTGAAGGAAAAAAAAAGAGAGAGAGAGCAGGCCCTTTCCCTTTTTCTGATGACACCAAATGGAGAACAGTCATCTTGGTTTGTATGGGCTTTTTAGATGCCAATATCTGCTTTACTTCTCAGGTTCACTGGGTGTGTATCTCAAGATTTTGTCTCTAGTAGCACTCAGGGTCAGAGAGCATTATTGTGGGATTCCTTGAGGATTTCTCTGACGTAGCCTCAGTGGAGCTATGCCCCCGTTACTGCCAGGACCCTTAATAATGACTGATCTTGCCAAGCTCCAGGGCATTATGCATAAGTGTGTGCCAGGGCTCTGAGCCACTGGTTCTGACCCTAGCAGTTTCCTGGTCCCTAGAGCTGGGGTTCAGAGCATCTCATGGGATTCTGGGGAGGGGGGAACGAAATCGTCTTTGTGTAGGTCTAGCAGAGAACCTGGCATATAGTTGGTACTCAATCAATGATAGTCTCATATATGTATAACTGAACAACTTTGTGGAGAAGGAAATGGCAGCCCACTCCAGTATTCTTGCCTGGAGAATCCCAGGGACAGGGGAGCCTGGTGGGCTGCTGTCTATGGGGTCGCACAGAGTCGGACACGACTGAAGCGATTTAGCAGCAGCAGCAGCAGCAGAACCACTTTGCTGTACACTTGAAACTAACCCAACATTGTAAGTCAACTATACCCCAATATAAAATAAAAATTAAATTTAAAATACAGTTAAGCAAAAAAAAAAAAAGAAAAGATCGCCTTCTGCTCCCACTACCCAAGTTTTAGAACTTATGTGAAGTCTAAATACACTCTGCTTTTTAACAGTAAAATTACTTGATTTTGAGTTGATGAGTTTTGCAAGATCACTCTGTTGGACCTGGTCAAAGATTCAGGGACACAACTTAAATTCTTGGTGTGGGGATTTGGTGATAGAGCTCATATTTACTCTCACCACAACCCTCATAATGTTATTGATTTTGGATTTCTGCTCTTAGCCCAGATCTTTCCAGACCAAAATGCCTAGGATCCATTAGAGGCCCCCCTTGCCCAACTCTCCAGCCAGTGTGGCTCAGTCCCTTCCAGGTCCCAGTCTTCTTTAGATACAGAAACAAAGAGGCTTCAAATTATTTTAGATCAGGCTGGGTTCCAACCCCAGCTTATTCACTGACTTGATCTGTGGCCTTTGGCAAGACATGCTATCCTCCCAGACCTCAGTTTCCTCATCTGTAAACTTGAAAATCCTGCGTCCTATTGCATGGCTGGAATCAAATAGGGTATGCAAAGCACCTGGCCCAAGGTTTTGTATGCAACTGCCAAATGAACATTGAGATTAGGGTCATGATTCAGTGAATATTTCAATGATTGTTTCAATGATTGTTTCTAACTCTTGGCCATACGCTAACCTCTCTGGAGCACTTCTTGGGTTCATCAGATTCTGGAGCTTTACCAGACAACCTGAATTGGCATATACAGGGACCCTCTTTTCTCCTCTCCCCAAATCCCTTCTCTGCTCACACAGAAGGAACGCCCTGTCTTTGGCAGAAGGGCTAGGAAAGGAGCTTCTGTAACCTCCTCTGTGGCCTTAGTTTACCTGGATCAGCTAATCTGATTGGCCGGAGCAGTTGCCAGGAGACCGGGGTCACTGATGACTTACAAGGCATGCGTGCAGCTGGGCCTCTGACTGGTGCCTTCAGATTTCCACACAGCCTTTCCAGGATGCCAGTCTCGGAGGGCAGGTAATGGTGGTGGTTATCAGATGCTTGGTTTCTCAGTTTTGGCACTACTGACATTTTGGGTGGGATATGTAGCATACTTCATAGGATGTTGAACAGCATCCCTGGATTATACCCATTAGATGTTGGGGAGTTAGTGCTTCCTACCTTAGCTGTGGCAGCCAAAATTGTCTCCAGACATCCAGACACTGCCAGACATCCCCCCGTCGCCGCGGCGGGGTGGTGGTGGAGGGTGGGCGGTAGGCGGAGAGGGGAAGGGAAATTCACTCCAAGCTGAGAGCCACTGAATGAAGGTGAGGCATTAAACCAGGTTTAGGTAATGAGACTGTATCAGAGGTTTGGATAGTGGGTCTGTGAGTGTGTGTGTGGAGGTGCTCTCCTGTGTCCGACCCTTTTGACCCCAGTGGAGTGTAGCCCACCAAGCGCCTCTGTCCATGAAATTTTCCAGGAAAGAATACTTGCATGGGTTTCCATTTCCTTCTCCTGGGGATGTTCCTCACCCAGGGATAGAACCTGGGTCTCCTGCACAGGCAAGACTAAATTGACTAAATTCTTTATCTCTGAGCCACCAAGGAAGCAGTGAGTCTGTATCAGAACTCAAAGGCTGGGAAATTTTATTCCCACTAACCCTTAAACTCTTCAATGGTGCTCTAGTTGGCTAAGTGAGAGACCTTCTTTAGTTTCTTTACAGAGAGAGAGAAATAGAGCAAGAAATCAAGCAAATGGGAGAAAGGCCCAAAGGGGAAACCGAGGCAGGAGCCAGTGGCAAGTGACTTCCATGAAATTCCCAAGGGCGCTGGGTGTGCAGGAGCAGTGGAGTTGGCGGGGTGGGGCAGGGCTGTGAGGGCTGCCCTGGGCCTGGGTAAATATGCTTTTTGGGGTGGAAGGGCTGGAAGGTAAATATTAGTGACCATCTATCTCCACAACAGCTTCTGGACAGCAAGAACTGTCTGTCTCGCCACCTTTCAGTTCTTGTTAAAAAGCAGAAGGCATGTCAGGGCCGGGCCGGGTCACAGCACAGAGAGGGCTTTCTTTGCAGTGCTGGACAAAACTCAGTGCTTTAATGAAAGCTCTTATTAGCCCCAGCTGGCGTCCCATTTTCCTGAGCTGGAATAAAAAATTGCCTCGGTCATCCTTTCCCAGGCTAATTTCAAAAGCATAATTACCGTCATCATAATTGATTAGTATTTATTTTGGTCATTAATAGGCATAAACCCCCTCGTTCCATGTGCATTAAATGGTCCGAGAATATTTATGGCACGTGGCAGCTGTATTCATTTTCCTTCATTCCACACATCCCCCCCATCCCTTTTCATGGTAACCCCTTGATTTCATGACACCCAGAGAATCCTTTTCAGGCTTTCATGTTCAAACTCCTAAGCCATGGTGACTGATGAGAGCTGGGATGAAAAACTGAGGGTTCAAAAAAGACAGGGAGAGAATGCTATCTTGGATAATATTAAAGGGCAAGAAGTGGGTATAGCCTCCAAGCTTGTATTGGAAGTGGGAGGCTAGAGAGGGAGTGGAAGGGAGATGAACAATTATGAGATTATTGTTTCTTCTCTCTTTTGAAGGAGGCAGTTACCAAGCCTCTGTGGGCAGTTGGTTTGGGAAGAGAATTGGGATTTTCTGCCTTCAAGGCAGAGAGCTAGAGAGCTGCCTGCATGTGACCACACAAGGATCCTAATGCCCCCCAAACATTCAGACTATGAATATAGGCTCCCATGTTGCCAAACTCTTAAGACTACATCAAATGCAAGTCCCAGAGGAGGTAGTTTAATTCACACCTACTCTTGAGTTGGGGCAGGTTCACTTCCATTTTATCCTACCTGCTGTTAGGTAGTTAGAGCTCCTAAAAGGCTCTAGAGATTACAAAAAAAAAAAAAAAAAAAAAAGACAAAAAAGCAGGCTTAAAAGCCTTAAATTCCGCCAAAGGGATTGTTCAGACATTTCTTGCCTCCAACTGAGCAGACATGCTGGGTCCAGGTGGGGATCTGACTCAGGCTAAGGCACAGGTAATACCTATATCCATCCATCCTGCTCCTTGATGAGTAGAATGATGGACACTAAGCTCAAATCATGCATCAGAGCCTTTTTGTAAAAGTTCTGAAGTTGGGGCCAATAACCTTACAAGTCAGTGCCTCCTTGATGTTGGAAGTTTTAGGAACCATTCACTGACAGTTCTTCCTCCACCACCTGTATGAAACTAGCCCATGGTGGGAGGGATTCAGTCAATACTCAGAGAGAAGTCCATTTCAGAGATGCAGAGAGAGTCCTGGTAGCATCTGAGACCCTGCTTCCAGTTTATCCCTGAAACCTGGACAAGGGACACTGAGAGGAGCTAAACGAGTTGAACCCTGCACAACTCCAGGAAGTGCCTTGTGATAGTGGCTCCTGGGGTTGTGCAGTATGCAGCTTGCACAACTGTACATGGTCACCCATCAGGCAGCATTGCTGCCCTTTCTTCACTTTTCTTGGAGATACTCTAAAGCTCTGTTATTAAACTTCTCTTTTTGCCAAATCCATTTGGAATTGGATTTGTGCCGCTTAAGCCAAATGAGATCTAAATGATCATAATTGTCTACAACCACAAAGCAAAAAATAGATGTAATCTCCCCTGTCCAACCCAGCTTATTCTAGATAACAGGAGGGAAGTACCTCTCTTTCTTAGCTGTGAACTCTCAATTTACTGGGCCTTCAGGGACTCAGAGAAGGAGAAGAGAAGCATAGAAACAAAGCAGCACCCTCACCCCAGGAGCAGTCCTGGGGTGCCAGGCCTTGCAGAGTTGCCAGGCATACAGGAGGCGCCTGAATGCAAACAATTTCCGGAAGGTCTTTGGTCTGGCTGCATGGTAACAGCTGCACAGCTCCCTAATGGGTGTCAATGTCAACGCAGACTCAACATTTTCCAGGGGAATGGGGCTGAGACAATGCTGTGCTCCGGCCAGACAGAGCTCCGGAGGGGTGGGGGGATGTGGAGGGAAAAGGAAGGTTGCCAGGCAGAATAGCTGCACGTCCAGCCTGGGGAAAAGAGAATGAGGAAGAGTCTTGAAGAGGCTTTCAATTCAGAATTCCCGCATTCCATCCCTTTCAGCTCTTGAGTCTCTCTAATCAAATATGTAGACACTTAATTTCAGGAATGAACAATAATTAAAGGATTTTTTTTTTTAAGGGAGCAGGGTAAGAGGAACACTGGCAGGTTTCTCGCTAAGAAGGCCGAAAGAAGAGAATTCAAAAAATCCCAAGGAATGTAAATAAGTGTTCTACAAAGAGACATGGGTGGTGCCGTGGGATTAGCGTGGATTTTGAAATCAGCCTGATTTGGGTTCATGTCCTGACTCTGTGGAACTATAAAAAGCCACCCCAATTCTGGAAGCATCACTTTCCTCATTAAGATAGGCATAATAATACCTAATGTGTATGTGTATATCATCAGACACAATAAAGAAGTATTCATTAGGACCACAGAGCTAGTGTCACCCAGGAAGATAGTGCAGTGCCAGAAAGTGAGCTGTTGGGTTTTGTTTAGTTGTTATTTTTTTCCCCTCACTCCATTTCTGACACCATGCTAGGATTGTATATGCATCTTTCTAATACAATTCAGTTCTCTGCTTTCATCCTCAGACCAAGTATTTTTGGAAATAATGTAACATCGTCCACTTGATCATAAAGGAACTCAAACTCATAGGCCTTCCAGGATCCATGCCACCACTGTTTGAATTTTTTTACCTCATCCCTGCCATACTCACCAACATCTTGCCTCCTAAGGGTATCCTTTTGGTTTTGCTTTGCTATTGCTGTGTTCAGCTTTTTCTCACTGCCCATTGTATTGGTTATCTATTGCTGCATAACAAATTATACCAAAACTTAGTGGCTTAAAATAAGAAGCACATGTTAACTAATGGTATCTGTGAGTCAGAAATGCTGGCACATCTGAGCAGTTCTAACTCAGTGTTTCATTAGGTGCAGGAAGATGCTGGTCCAGGTTTTAGGCAACTGAAGTCCTGTCCCAAGGGCAGAGGATGGAAGGGAGAGTGAGCATACAGCAAGTCCCAGTGCCTTTTAGGACCTAATCTCCAAAGTCGCACAGTGTCACCTCCACTTTATTTTGTTGTTAGAAGTGAATTACTAAATGCAATCCATATTCAAGGAGAAGTAAATGAGTCTGCTTCTTGAAGAGAGTAGCAAATGGTCTGTTGGCAATTTAAAGCACCACATCTCGCTTGGTCAGCTTTCCCATCTTGTCTCCCTTTTCAGGAATTTAAGGCTTATTTTTCCACGGAAATATTACACCCTATTTCCATGGTGTAGCTGGCTGAATGGTGGCCCCTAAGAATATAAGGTTATTCTAGTATATTCCTGGAAACTGGGACTGTTACCTCAAATGTAAAGTTTTTGTAGATGTGATTAGATTAAGGATTTTGTAATGAGATTTTTCTGAATTATCTGGGAAGGTCTTAAATCCATCACAGGTGTCCTTTTAAAAAATTTTAATTTATTGAAGTATAGTTGATTTACAATGTTATATTAATTTCTACTTATAACAAAGTGATTCAGTTATATATATATATATGTTTATATATATATATGTATCTTCTTTTTCATAGTCTTTTCCATTATGGTTATCACAGGATATTTATATAGTTCCCTGTGCTATACAGCAGGACCTTGTTGTTTATCCATTCTCTATGTAACAGCTTGCATCTGCTAATCCCAAACTCCCAATCCATCCCTCCCACTACACCCCTTGCCCCCTGACAACCACAAGTCTGTTCTCTATGTCTGCATCACAAGTGTCTTTATAACAGAGAGAAAAAGAGAGACACAGAAGGAGGACAAGCTGATGTGAAGGGAGAGATAAAGATGGGAGTGATGTAGCCACAAGCCAGGAAATGCTAGCACCCACCATAAACCAGAAAAGGCAAGGAACGAGTCTCTCCTAGATTCTGTCCTGGAGAGAGTGTGGCCTTGTGGACATCTTGATTTCATATTAGTGGTGCTGATTTCAGACTTCTGGCCTGCAGAACTGTGAGACAGTAAATTTCTGTTGTTTTAAGCTGCCCAGTTTGTGGTAATTTGTTATAGGAGCCACAGGAAACTGGTACACGTGGGTTTCCTTCATCCAGCCCATACATATTTAATACGGATCTTTTATTAAGTGTCAGCCACTATGCTAGGTCTTGGGTAAACAGAGGCTTAAAAGAAACCCTAAATGTGGTGACTGCCACCTAGACTTCTGTTCTAAACCCCAGGACCCTACCGACTAAGTATCTTCACCTTGACCTCCCGTGGCCTCTAAGGCTTGCAAACGAAACCTGCCCAACTAAACTACTTTTCTTCTCACCCTTCACCCTTTTACTGGTTCTGGTTTATGGGATCAGCATCCACCCAAATACCCGAATAAGAAAACTCAGCCTTGATTCCATTGTCAACACCTACATCCAGTCTCAAGTCCTGCCTTCCTATTTCAAATCCTAAAAGATGGTGCCATCTTCTTAAGTGAACAATGCAAAGAAACAGAGGGGAAAAACTAGAATGGGAAAGACTAGAGATCTCTTCAAGAAAAGTTAGAGCTAAAGGGAACTAGCAAAGATCAACTGTGCACTCAATATGCCAGCAGATTTGGAAAATTCAGCAACAGCCATAGGAATGAAAAGGTCAGTTTTCATTCCAATCCCAAAGAAAGGCAATGCCAAAGAATGTTCAAACCACTATAGAACTTCACTCATGTCACATGCTAGCAAGGTAATGCTAAAAATTCTTCAAGCTAAAGTTCAACAGTACGTGAACCGAGAACTTCCAGATGTACAAGCCAGATTTAGAAAAGGCAGAAGAACCAGAAAAAAAAACTACCAACATCCATTGGATCATAGAAAATGCAAGAGAATTCCAGAAAAGCATCTGCTTCATTGGCTATGCTAAAGCCTTTGACTGTGTGGATCGCAACAAACGGTGGAAAGTTCTTAAAGAGATGGTAATACCAGACCATTTTACCTGCCTCCTATGAAACCTGTATGCAGGTTAAGAAGCAACAGAACTGGACATGGAACAATGGACTGGTTCTAAATTGGGAAACAAGTATGTCAAGGCTGTGTATTGTCACCATGCTTATTTAACTTATATGCAGAGTACATTATATGAAGTGCCAGGCTGGATGGAATCAAGATTGCCAGGAGAAATATCAACAACCTCAGATATGCAACAAATTCTTTGTTGTTGTTTATTGTGCTCTGTGCATTGCAGGATGCTCAGCAACATTCCTGTTCTTTACCTACTATTAACAGACACCCCTTTCTCCAAGTTGTGAAAGTCAAAAGTGCCTCCAGACATTATCAAATTTGATATGTCCCCAGGGGTGGGAATGTTGGGGAATGTGGCTCCCTTAACTGAGAATAACTGTGTTAAGCTGACTCTAGAGTTTCATCATAAAATATGGTAATGATAAAATATACTTATGGTGTAGTGTGCAATTACAAGGCTCTTGATGATTGGCCCAATTTGTGCCTTTCTCTCTCTTGTTTTAATTTTTATTTTTCTGGTTGAAGTTATGAGTATGCATAATTCAAGTAGTTCTGCAAGATTTGTTAGACAAACAACATTCCTTCATTCTCCTCCCCTTCCATTTTCCCTTCTCTGGGGCCAATAGTTTCAACTCTTTAATATTTATTTCATATCTCTATAAAATTGAATTGCTAACTCTGGCCTTTTCAGTTTGTGGCCTTATCTATCAATTTATCCATTGCCTGTTGAAGATAAAGACTTATCACTACTTCTTTCCTCCATTTCCACCACTTCCCATCTCCCCATTCTCTTCATATATTTATGCTGTAATTTTGGCTTTATAAGCATTTATTTTTTCTTTTATATGTTTACATATGCCTTGCAGAATGGAGCTATGAACTAATCTTCTGTTTTTCTTGGAATTAACAATGGCCTTTTTATTG
Source organism: Okapia johnstoni (assembly GCA_024291935.2). Classification (NCBI taxonomy): domain Eukaryota; kingdom Metazoa; phylum Chordata; class Mammalia; order Artiodactyla; family Giraffidae; genus Okapia; species Okapia johnstoni. The sequence goes on from CM044313.1 coordinate 49,311,070, forward strand.
GTGCTGTCACTTATTTGTTTAATTTTCTAAGTGTTTATCATTAGTTCAATCCCCAAATCTCAATTTCACCTTCCTGACAAAATCTGTGAGCATCTAATCTGTTCGGTCCAGCCTGGATGACCTCTACCATCATACACACTATCAGCCTGGGCTGGTCCTTTGCCATTATTCAGATAATTCCTTTCATCTCCTGTTTCTGTATGTTGTACTGGGTTAAATATTGTCCCTCCCCTTTCAAGCTCATGTTTCTCCCAGGATCTTAGAATGTGACATTATTTAGAAATAGGCTTATTATAAATGTAAATAGTTACGATGAAGTCATATTGCAGTAGGGTAGGGGCCCTTAGCCCACTATGACTGATGTTCTCACAAGAAGAGAAGAGATACAGAGATAGACATGCAAAGGGAAAAGACTACGTGATGATGGAGGAAGAGACTGGAGTTCGACTGCCACAAGTCAAGGAATGCCTGGGCCCACCAGAAGCTGAAAGAAGCAAAGGAGCATCTTCTCTTTGAGGTTTCAGAGAAAGTATGGCCCTGCTGACACCGTTATTTTGGATTTCTAGCCTCTAGAACTGTGTAAAATGTCTGTGGTTTTAAACCACCCAGTTTGTGATAATTTGCCAAGGCACCCCCAGGAACTATTACATATGGCATGTCTTTTTTTTTTTTAAATCAGTTTATACCTTCATTGGTAGAGTATACATTCCAGTGGCATCCTGGGAAAAGGCATGTGAAAGTTAATTTTTTTTTTTCAGAATTTGATGCCTGAATTATTTTTATTCACTTACTACACATCAGTGATAATTGGGCTGGATATAGAATTCTAGGTTGGATATAATGTTTCTTAAGAATTTTGAAGTCACTGCCCCATTGTTTTTTGCTTATCTGCTTGTTTTTCTCCCTGCATGCTGTTGAGAATTTCAAATTCATTCTAATTCCTGACCTGTTGCATAAGACCTGTTTTTTTCCCTACACTTTAGGAACTTGGTAGGATGTTTCTTTTATTCCTAGTGTTCTTGAAATTGCATAACAATGTACTTTGGTGTGAATATATTTTTTCACACCTGCAAACTTGAAGTTCCCTTTCAATCTGGAGATTCTTGCTCTTCAAGTTTGGGAAATATTCTTTTATTTTGTTGATGGAGCTCCCCTCCTCTGAGTTTTCTGTTCTTTGTTTGTGGTACTCTTGTTTGCAAGTGAGACTTCTTGGACTGGTCTCCAAATTATTTTCTCTTTTCTTCCCTGTTTTCTGTCTTTTCTTTCTTTTTCTTTTTTTCCTTTGGCCACATTGCATGGCATACATGTTGGTTCCCTGACCAGGAATCAAAGCTGGGTCTCCACAGTGAAAGCATCATATCCTAACTACTAGGCCACCAGGGAACTCCTTCTTTGTCTTTCTGACATGCTTTCTGAAACTTTTCCTCAGTTTCATCTTCATTTCTTATTTTTTACAAAGTTTTTAACTTCTGTTTTCACATTTTTAATTTTCAAGAAATGTTTTCTATTCTGTTAAGTGTTCTTTTTCTATAGCATTCTCTTCTTGTTTCATGGATGTAATGTCTTTTATTATTTTGCAAAGGTTATCAATGATAGTTTTTTTCTTGCATAATTTCTGTTTCCTCCAAGTTGCTTTTATTTTGTACTCTAACTTACCTTGTGGAAATTTTCTTGAAAATTTCTTCATCTGTGGTTTTCTGAATGGATGGAGCTTCTTGATTGTGAGCTTTAGTGTGGAGTGCCATGCTATGCCAATCGGTGGGAAATACCCTCAGTCGGTATCTTCAGGTACCTCTACCTGAGCTTGTAAAACATAGCAAAGAAGATTCTTCCAACCTTCTGTCTAGAGGGCAAAGGCTTAGCTACCAGCATTCTGGAAGTTCAACAGGGACAGAGGGAGAGAAGACAGTGATGTCCACAGTCACTGAATCCCCTGTTTCTAAATTATAACCTGGTATCAGATCCCATCAACTGGGTCTGATGTCACACAGTCCAGAGTCTATATGTTTTATCCTTCCTTGAAAGCAAATGGTCAGTCTTCTGCAATAGTAGGGGAGGGGCAGGTACCCAACAGTGTGGAGTGGGGGGTGGGGTCCAGGCATCTAACTGCTACTAAGTGGATTTCAACCAACCCCACAACTTTGTTCTGGGTTCCAGAAGTACCTGCTGCTGCAGATTCCCGGGTTTCTCTGTGCATTCTCTTGTATCAATCCAGTTGGTTCATGGATTTTCCTACTGTGAGCTTGGAATTCAGCTCAGTCAGGGCTATTTGGTGAGTTACTTCCTATCTATAAACTTTCCAACTCCCAGAGTTTTGTGATTTTCACTTCTCATTTTCCTTTTAGGTTTATGTCTTTATAAACTCCTATCATGATAGTTGTAGCAAGGTTTCATGAGGGATTCCAAAAAGATGCTTGTGTTCAGTCCAGGCTCTCTACTCAAAAGGGCTTCTTTTCCAATCCTATCTTGTGTCTTATTTTGGAAGGGAGCTCAAGTATATCTCAAGTCTGTTTTGAAATGCCTTCTTCAGTATCACTTGGTCCAAAAATTCACTTTGAACCAGTCATGTCCTATCCAGCAAAACCCATAAAATATATTTATTTATATCATAGTATCTTCCTATAGATGGACATAACTTGGGCAATTGACATAACTTGGGAAAACTCCAGGAGATAGTGGGGGACAAGGAGCCCTGGCATGCTCCTGTCCATGGGGTCGTAAAGAGTCAGACACGACTTGGTGACTGAACAATGACATCTTCCTATGTAACCCAAGGAATCAGTTTCATCAGTTACTTTTGTCAAGCATTTTGCCACTCCTTTCTACCTTTCCTACAGCTGATCCACATGTGATACTGGGAGGAAATAAAGAAAGCAGGGTTGGGGTGAGGGATATTAGTGATTTATTGGCTTGTGACACATGCAGTCAAAAGTCCACTTGGGGACTTGTTTATTTAGGATGATGACGGAAACCTACTTTGATGAAATGGGTGTGTGAGCAGAGACCACAGCAGATAAACGAATAAGGAATGCAGTTGTTGGGGGTGAGAAATTTCTGGAGTGGGAAAGACAAGGTCAAAGGCTCTAGGAAGGAAAGCAGGAGACCAGTGAGGCTGGAGAGGAGGAGCGAGAGGGAGAGTGTGGTGGGGGAGCAACTTTATGGACCCATTAGATGCTGACATTTTGTCTGAATAAGATGGGAGTCTTGAGGAGAGTTACACAGTGCATCCCGAGTTGCTCTAGCTATAGCAGAAGAATAGACTCATGGGCAAGAGCAGAAGGAAACAGCCCAGCAAGGAGGCTGCTGGAGGCACCCAAGGGAGAGATGGTGCTGACCTGGACCAGGTAGTAGTGGAGGTGATGAGATAGGGCTGGATTCTGGGTCTATTTTTATTTATTTATTTATGTTAATTGGAGGCTAATTACTTTACAATATTGTATTGGTTTTGCCATACATTGACATGAATCTGCCATGGGTGTACATGTGTTCCCCATCCTGAACCCCCCTCCCACCTCCCTCCCCACCCCATCCCCCTGGGTCATCCCAGTGCGCCAGCCCCGAGTACCCTGTATCATGCATCGAACCTGGACTGGCGATACATTTCACATATGATAATATACATGTTTCGATGCCATTCTCCCAAATCATCCCACCCTCACCCTCTCTGGGTCTATTTTAAAGGTAAAGTTAAAAGGATTTGCAGGTGAGTTAGATGTGAGGTGTGCAGAACAAAAGGAATACAGCTGTTTTTTTAAGCTCCTAGAAAGATAGAGTTGCCAGATGTTGGAGGGGGCAAGAGAGAGGGAAGGGCAGATCAGGAGTTTAGCTTTGGCTCTGCCAGTTGGAGGTGCCTGTTAGATGTCAAGGTGGAGATGGTGAGCAGGCAGTTGCCTAGAGGTGGGAGAGTCGAGAAAAACACGCAGTATTTATGGAGCTCTTCCAGTGTGCCAAACTCTGTCTGTGTGCTTTACACATATCTACTCATCCCATCTCCACAGCACTCTGATAAGGGATTATTCCTCTTCTACATGGAGGGAAAACAAAGGCCCAGGAGGGTAAAGTAATTCGCCCATGGCCATACCATGAATAAGTATCAGAGCTGAGTTCAAACCTGAACCATCTGACCCCAGAGGCTGCCCTTCCACCCCCTGTGGTCTCTTTCAGGTTCAGTGTGGGCAGTGGACACCTGATCGGGTCTGGTGTGGAATAGAAAAGTGTGAATCTCTCAGGCTCAGAGCTGAGCAGGCGGCAGATTGGTACATTGTCAAAATGAGGCTTATGGGGCCAGTCAGATCTGGGTTTGAATCTCTGTCACTTACTAACCTTGAGGAATTTATTTTTCCCCTCTCAGCCTCCATCTTCTCTTCTGTAAAATGGGGATAATAGTGAGACTTACTTCATGGAGTCATTGTGAGGTTGAAATGGAGCAATGCCTATAAGGTACTCAATAAATGTCATTAGCTATTATCATTGTTATTATTAAATGACAAAAGTTGCAGTGTCTCTTGATCACACTCCCACCCCATCCTCAATCCCCCATAAGATGTTGTGTTGGGAGGGAGACAGGACTGGTGGAAGGAAGCTTAAGAATCTAGTGTAGTAGACTTCATAGAATCTTTGGGAACAGCCCCTCTCTTTCAGAAGTCAGGTGTGGTTCAGGACATTACCCAAATCCTAGGATGTTAGTGAGACTTAGTGGTCAATAAAGCCATCTACAATTCTTCAGGGCCAATGATCTCTTTCTTCATTTCCATTACTCCAGGACCTCAGAGATTGGGGCTATGGGAGGGAAGGGTCCATCCAGGTTGGAGATCAGACTCATAAGGAAGCCTCCTGTTTCCCAAGGCTACCTTGGACTCCCACTTGGAAGATGCTGGGATGTAGCTTTAATGGGCTCATCTCACCACACAACATGCCAACAGCCCTGGATGGTTTCCTGAGATGAGGCCATCTCTGACTTACAGGAATGACAGTCACCTTTAATTCTTGGGCCCAGAAGGATCCCAAATGAATTTAGAACAACTAAAGACTCTCAGTTCAGAAGGACCCTTTAAAAAGCAACCAGTAATTACAGTTTGGGAGTCATGAAGTAGCCTGAAGAGACCAAGGCCTGTCCAGAAGAGACCAAAGAAAGAATTCTGTTTACCAACTTTTCATTTATGCTCCACCTACTTCCAAAAAGAATTTGAGGTAGCTGACTGGAGAAAGCAAACAAGAATCCCAGCTCTAAGACTTTGCCCACTGTTAAAATGCCTGAGATAGGGTCACTAAAGTGGATTATTTTGCCATGAGGAAAAAGAAACATCATGGAACCAAGCACATCACACAAATGGATCAGCCACATTTATGCGTGATATACATTGAGAAGGGAAACTATTCCAGTGGTTCTGTTTAAGCATCACCAGGGAATGGGATTTTTAAAGCAAATATTGCCATACTTAAATAACTGGTTCCTCTCTTTTCTAGGCCCTGAAATTCTACTGTTAGAATTCTTAATGCAGATGTTTCAGGGAGGTGATAGTGATGTATCAGTTTTTTAGGTGGTTCCCATTTTGACAGTCCAGGAGAACATCCTAATTTGGACAGAAGACTTGAGAGTCTTGACTCTTGGTAATACTGGGGGAAAGACAGATGGGCTGGGAAGGGGCACAGGTAGTGGTGGCTGACTGCATGGGGCTGGGTTGGAGGGTCGGTGCTGAGAGTGGAGAATGTGGTAAAAAGAAAAGGTGGGCAAATATGGGATAGCAAGAAAGTGCATTTGGTGAGCATCTATTTTACATTTAAGCCTTTTAAATGTTATCTTTATGACAACTCTGTGAAATTAGTGTTATTATTTATAATTTTACTAAGGAGGAAACTGAGGCTCAGAGAGGCATAGTTGTGGGCCTAAGTCACACAGCTAGATAGAAAATCAGTACTGGCTTGTTCACAGCGTGGTTCAGCACCAGTGGATCCAAAACTCTGCAAAGTGTTGACTCTTTAGCTCCTAAAATCCTAGACCTGGGGGACAGTTTAGGGATTCTCTTGTTCAACCTCTTACTTTGATGAGGAGGGAGGTAAAAAAACAGAGACCCAAGGTATCTTGACCTCTGGGTGATCGCAGAGACTCATTCTGAAACAACTCTAAAGCCCAGGTTCCTGCTGTTTGCTAACGACCACACACTTGAGCTACCTGGACGGCTGCCACGACACAGCCTTACACGACAGAGCTCCTGAAAATTCTCCAAGCCCGCCACCATTTTCATAAATGGAAAATTTTCAGCAGCCACACCTGCTGGGAAGTGGAGTCTATTTTGTGCTGGAAGCCACTTTATTTACCATGCCTAACCTTGGTCTGCATCAGAGAACATTCTTAAGGATCTAGAGACATGCAGGTCAAATCTTGTTACAACCAGTACCCGGGGCAATGCACAGCGGCGGGGAGCGGGAGCGTATAGTTGTGCTTCCTTATGTCAAGTATTTCCAGGCATAAGTGGCCTGGGGCTTGGAAATATTTTTGACATAGTGTGCTTTTTGTTGCTTATGGGATTCAATGTTTTTTTATGTAAATATCAGCCTGAATTCCAGGACAAACAGACTTCCCTATATCATTCACAGGTAAATTAAAATTAACATCACTTTTACCAGTACCTAGTTGACAAACTCTGCTAAATTTAGGCAGTTGTGTATCAGAAATCAAGTTGTTTAAAATCCACTGTGACACATATAAAATGGTTGAATATATTAAATCAAAGGCATGTGTCCGGTTCTTACTAGGGGGAAAAAGAGCAACAAAACATGTACATGTTCAGAACTATACAACCAATGGGCAAATAATAGCAGCCAAAGACGACCACTTTTTGATTATATACCCTGTGCTGGGCACTGTCTTCCCTACAAATTATTATTTAATGGGTAGCAGTCAGATGCCTGGGTTAAACTCTCAGCTTTGCCGTTTACCAACTGTACGACCTAGGGCAAATTTACTCACCCTCTTGTTCCTCCGCTTTCCTCATCTGTAAAATGGGGATAAGACTGGCCCCCACCTAAAAGGCAGGCTTGTGAGCTGAAAGGAGAACCTCTGAAGGCATTTAGCAGAATTGGCCTGGAATCAGCACTTGTTACATGTCAGCAGCTCTTACCTTTGGACTGTTACAGATATGCCAAGTAAGTTTCCTTATTCTCATTTTGTGAATGGGTGCTGTGGGCTCACAGAGAGCTAACACACTGCCCAGAGTCACACAGAGGGTCTGGGGCGGAACTGGGGTTTGAACTCGAACCTTTCTCCATATGAAACTTAACTCATGAAAAGCCAGAGCAAGCCTGTGCACAATCTCAAGCAGGCAGATGGTGGCGGGAGGTGAGGTGGTTTTGAACAGTGGAGTCATGAGCATGTCACTTCTCCTGGGGTTGGTGTGGGTTCTTCTGTTTCACAAACGTAGTGAAAGGAAGCCCATTACTGTTACCATACAATTGCTTGCCTTAAAAGGAATTACATTTTGAAGGGAAAAAAGGAAAACACTTTACTCTTCTCATTTAATTTGAAATGTGAGGTCCTCTGGGCAGAGCCAATTACAGTGGCCCTCACCCTGTCAGACCTAGTGATTCCTTCTTACAGAAAATATTTTGTAAAATCCCCTTTGCCATCCTGAAATGAAATGTATCTACACACATAATTCCCCCTCCCAAATAAATATAATGCCCTATTGTAATAGAAAAGAGAAATTTTTAAAAAAGCAATTTATGGTAAAATCATACGTGTGCCAATATCTAAACACCTGGGCATGACCAGATCAAGGGATATAGTTTAAGTGATCAGATATGTGCTCCAAGCTATAATGACTACATTTGGATTGAAGAAAAGTAAGACAATTATTGAATGAAGATTATTAAGATTTCTTTCATGGTTAATAGTTTGAAAAGAGTCAACTGAGCGTCTATTTCAAACGTAGAATCATCTAGACGTGTAGATAGATACAGGTGGGTTATATGGGTAACTCATGTAACTCAAGCAACTTTTCTGCCTGTGACATATTTTTTCTGAAATGGCGATTCGAATCTTGGTAAGGTTCCAAATAAAACAAAATTTAATCTTCTCTAAATTTACACAGGAGTTACATTCTGGGAAACTCAGTGTATATTAAACTTTACAAAAAATACTTTGCGTTTATGTGTAAAGCTGAACCAGACTCTAGGTTAGAGCCTTATAAACAGGTTTTTCACCTTCATTTATGTCTGATGGATCATTCAAAAGTGTGTGGGATTATAAGGCAGAATGTGAATGGTGAAACTCCTAGAAGGAAAAGATGACTTAGCACCAAAATTTATTAACCTTAAAGGAAAAGTTAGTGAATTTTACTCTATAAAGATTCTGGTTTCATCAGATGACACTTTCAGGAGAGCAAAAAGACAAGTTGAAGACAGGCTATCTGTAATCCATATATTCATGGAAGAAGTCATTCTGGGAATCATAAAGAATTACAAATAAGAGAAAAGACAAATTACAGTGGTAAACTGGGCAGAAGACTTGAGTATATACTTCACAAAAGAGAATATCCACAGCACACCCTCTAGTATGGCTAACATGAAACAGACAGACAGTACTAAGTGTTGACAAGGAAGCAGGGCAACAGGAATACTCCCACTGTGGAGGTGGGAGGGCCAGCTGCTACAACAACTTTGGAAAACTCTGGCAGTAACTACTGAGGCTGCATATATACCTTTCCTGTGATCCAGACATTCACTCCTTGGTGTCTGCCTAGGAGAAATGTGTATGTTTATCAGTAAATAAGTGTGTGAGGGTACTTTTGAGGCAGTGCTACTCCTTGTGGCTTCAAACTGAAAACAGCCCACGTGCCCATCACGAACTATATGCAGCAACACAGAGAAGTCTCACAAACATGACAGCAAGTGGAAGAAGCCAGACACAAGAGAGTCCATGGGGCATGACATCATTTCTGGGAGGTTTAGAATAAAAAAGGAATTCCTTAGAAGTGTCAGAAGTCAGGGTGGTGGTTATCCCTGGCGGATGGTCGTGACTGTAAGGACCCAAAGGATTTGGGGTGCCGATGTTCCCCTGGTTTTGGTCTGAGAGTTGGTTACATGGATATGTTCACTTAGTGAAAATGTATTGGGTCTACACTTCTGTATTTGTGCCACAGTTTCATAATTTTACAGTGAATATTGAAAAAAGAAGTCAACCCCTATCTACTAATATCACTGGCTCCACCCCCATCACTGGAACAGCTGAAGGTCCCTCTGTGAGAAACACTGGCCCAAACAAAAGGGGTTAAAACAAAGGAAGGGGGAAATTCTCCTCACAGGAAGGTAACAGGGGTGTTTCTGAGCCCAAAGAACAAGCCCTGAGCTTACTGGTCACAGGTGGGGACCTGAGTCAGCAGGGCACCAGAAACCAGGAGGGAAGGGCCGTGGATCTGGATGCTAGCAGGTGCCAGCAAACACCCAGGTCAGGGCCCCGTCCTTCCCCTGCTGAGATGGTATGTGACCCCTCTCCCAAACTGGGATATGGACACAGCTCGTGGGCATCACCGATCCGAACACACAGGAGGCAGGTGAGTCAGAGCAAAGTCTTAGACCCTTGCCTCCCCAGGTGTCAGCCTTTTAATAAAGTCTGGATTATGTGAGTCTGAGGGTTACAGGGAGCAATGGGGGCCAGAGTAGGGGTACAGTAGTGGGGCTTGAAGCAGTAACTGTTTACAACCTGTGTGGTAATGTTTATAATTTATCAGCCAGTAAAAGAATGTCTTTATATACTAGCTGAAGGTCAGCCTAGCATGAACTCACTATCCAGATGAGAATCAGAGGGAGGTCATCTGAAAGACATTTTTATCCAAGAGACACGCAGGCAGCATACACTTCTCTCTTATAAACAATTGTACAAACCACCCGAGAAACAGAACATCCTGGCCCACAAAGTGGATTGAGGCAGTTCACAGGATGTCAATTCCACATGAAGAGAGAGGGGAAGAGGCATCTCAGCTGGAAGTCAGTCCAGGGACAGACAGTCTCTTGATTAAGTTCATAGCAGCTGCTATGAAAACACTGCACCTAGGACAGCAGTAGTTTATAAACAATCATGCTGATTTCTCCTTTCAAACAGTTCTACAGGACTGGTGTGGTGCTTCCATGGTCAAAGGGATGCCAGATTCCTTCACTATTTCTGCTTCCCCATCTTTAGCTTTTGCCTTCATCCTCTAGTTTGTCTCATGGCCCAAAGAAGCTGTTGGAGTTCCAGCTATCTCTTATGCATTCCAGAAAGGAAGATGGAGGGGATGGGAAAGGGATGCTCCATCTAGCTGACTTCCTTCTAAGGAACATCCTTGATCTTGCCTGGTGAAGACTTGGAGTAATTTCCAGGGTATCACAGGGAAAGTGAGAGCAGCAAGTCCTCAAGAAAACAGAGAATCAGAGAAGCCTTCTATGCAGCCAGATCTGGAGCAGGCATTTTGCAGAACCCACTGGGGAAAAATGCGTTTTTAGAAATCAATAGTGACCTAGGAGCACTGGGAGATGCAATTAGTAACAAGACCTCTGGGCCCACAAAGCAACTGGAGAGGGTAGAAGACAGAAGGTTAGGTTTAGTTGAGTCTAGGTGCTAGAAGAGAAAGAGGATCCAGCCAGATCAGAACAGTGAGTGGCCTCCGAAGCACCTGTCCAGATGCTTCCTGGTGCTCCTTGGTGATGAAGGTCTGGTGTTCACTGAATGCCAGTTCACCACCATGTGACACATGCATCTGTGCCCAGCCTATTCTTAGAGTCCCTCCTGAGGCCTTTCCTGAGATACCCAGGACTCCCAGACTCAGGGCAGTAGCCTCATCGCCAAATTTAATCTCCCAAGTTTAACCAACACAAACACACATTCATTCAGCGGTGGAGATGTGACGCTGAGACCCTCTGGAGCCATGGGGAAGTCATTCATCTGGCTTCTTCTGATGGCTGAGCATGGGGACAACCTTCCTATTCCAATGCCGTGGGCAACTGAGTTGGAATCCAGTCCCACAACCAGGCAAGTGCAGGATGTTCTGGACTGCCTCTCACCCCTCCATTGCCCCTACTCCAGTCCCATAAGTTTACCATTTAAATCAGATCTGTAAAGCATCTACTGAAAATGCCAGTAGTGTTCTAGGTGCTGGTGGTCAGATCTGTCCCTGGAAATGTGTTCGCAGGCAGGAGTCCCAAGGGATGACCCTATATCATATGCTTATCAGTTAGGGGTTCTAATCAAGCTACCAAGCCATTAACAACAGTATGCTCTAAAACCTTCTCTTAACCAATGTGGTTTCCTAACTGTCTGCCCTGTGGTGAGACAATAGGGCTTCCTGAGGACTGGGGTGAGCTGGAGTGTATGCCCAGTCCAAAGAGGGCAACTGCCCCAGAGCTCCAGAGAGGTTTCCCATGTGAGGATATAGGCCTTTCACCCTATTTTATATGCAAAGACAGAAATGTGGATTTTATGTGAAATCTCTCAATTTAAAAATTTTAAAACAATGACCACGCCACCCCCCCCCCCAGTTCAGTTTATAAGACACCACGAAGCTGAACAGAGGATACGTGGGGCACGTATCTGGCCCACAGGCTGCTCTGTTGCCAGTTCTGTGTTGCCTGCCTCTGAGTAGATCCCAATGGGGTGGAGTAGGTGGTCTGCATAGGTTGATTTATTGTACTTTCCCCATCCAGCCTCCAGAATTATTAACTTCACGCTTTTGCAATGTCACCCTGGAGCCAACAGCTGACTATGCAAGGATAAAAAAGAAAAGAAAAAGGGATCATGGAACTGAGTTGGATTCCAAAGACCCTAGACAGTCCGCCCTGGAGCTTGAGAGTTCACAGGTTCCTTTCAGCTCACATCTGCGGAGGTTCGGAGGCTCAGCGCCCTGTCTTCAAAATCAAAATATAAAAGATAAAAAGAGAGACAAAAGAGGTAGGGACGGAGATTTGTCCCCAGAAGGCACCTATACAAAACTGCAAGCAGACCTTGTTGCTAACCAAGACTTCTTGGGATCCTAGAAAGTCAACACCCACCAGGAGGGTCGCAGCCAGAGATCAGCTCCCCAGGGGAGAGGACGGCACACCTGGGAAGCTGCGCCCATTGTACACCCAGAAAACCGAGTGGCTGGGACGGGGGAGGGGAAAAGGCACAGCCCCTGACCGCGCTCCCAAACACCTGGTCACCGGATCTGCTCGGACGTGGGAAGGGCACAAAATGCAGGCTCAGCCAAGTCTGCGCCTTTGTGGAGTACCCGAGAACCAGAACCTGAGCTGCTTAGACCTGGGAAGGACAGGCAACCCCAGGGGCCAACCACAGACAGTTCCTGGCAGTGCAACCTAGAGCCTGAGCAGTGTTGACTGGGAAAGCACACACGCCATGAGCGGGGCAAACCCAGTGTGGTTGAAACATTGTGAGCACATGCCAGTGAGATTTGTTTGCAGTGTTCCTCCCTCCCCACAGCACGACTGAACAAGCGAGACTAAAAAAAGTGACCACCACCGCCCCCCTCATGTCAGGGTGGAAATTAGACACTGAAGAGACCAGCAAACAGAAGAAGCTAAAATAAACAAAGGGTACTGCTTTGGAAGTGACAGGTGCAATAGATTAAAACCCTGTAGTTAACACCGACTACATAGGAAGGGGCCTATAGACCTTGAGAAGTACAAGCCAGACCAAGGAACTATCTGAAAATGAACTGACCCCACACTCCACAACAGCTCCAGAGAAAGTCCAAGATATATTTTTACTATTATCATTTTTTTAATTTTTAAAACTTTTATTATTTATTTTTATTTTTATTTTTTGTTTTTAAGTCCCCTATTACTCCTTTAATTTTCATTTTTATAACCTACTATTACCTTTCAAAAAAAAAAGACCCTATTTTTAAAGCAAACTTCATATATATATTTTTTATAATTTTTCTGACTCTGGTTTTTTTTTTTTCTTCTTTTTCTTTTTTTTTTCTTTTCCTTTTTTTTTTAATATTGTATTTTTGAGAATCTAACCTCTACTCTAGATTTTTAATCTTTGCTTTTTGGTATTTGTTATCAACTTTGTATCTTTAGGAACCCAATCTTCAGTACCCATTTTTACTTGGGAGTGAGATCACTGGCTTGATTGCTCTCTCCCCCTTTTGACTCTCCTTTTTCTCCACCAGGTCGCCTCTATCTCCCCCCAACCTTTCTTCTTGACCCAACTCTGTGAATCTCTTTGTGTGTTCCGGCCTGTGGAGAACACTTAGGGAACTGATTATTGGCTGGATCTGTCTCTCCCATTTTGATTCCCCCTTTTCTCCTTCTGGCCACCTCTGTCTCCTTCCTCCCTCTTCTCTTCTCTGTGTAACTCCATGAACATTTCTGAGGGATCCAGACTGTGGAGAGCACATAGGGAAGTGATTACTGGCTAGCTTGCTCTCTCCCCGTTTGATTCCTCTCTTCTCCTCCTGGTCACCTCTATCTCCCTCCTCCCTCTACTCTTCTCCATGTAACTCTGTACCTCTCTGGGTGTCCCTTACTGTGAAAAACTTTTCATCATTAACCTAGATGTTTTATCATCGGTGCTGTATAGATGGAGAAGTCTTGAGGCTACTGTGAGAATAAGACTGAAAACCAGAGGCAGAAGACTTAAGTCCAAATCCTGAGAACACCAGAGAACTCCTGAATCCAGGAAGCATTAATCGATAGGAGCTCATCAAACGCCTCCATACCTACACTGAAACCAAGCACCACCCAAGAGACAACAAGTTCCAGAGTAAGATATACCATGCAAATTCTCCAGCAACACAGGAACATAACCCTGAGCTTCAATATACAAGCTGCCCAAGGTCACACCAAACCCATTGACATCTCAAAACTCAATACTGGACACTCCATTGCACTCTAAAGAGAAGAAATCCAGCTCCACCCACCAGAACACCGACACAAGCTTCCCCAACCAGGAAACCTTGACAAGCCACCCGTCCAACCCCACCCACAGTGAGGAACCTCCACAATAAAGAGGAACCACAAACTGCCAGAATATAGAAAGGCCACCCCAAACACAGAAATATAAACAAGATGAAAAGGCAGAGAAATACCCAGCAGGTAAAGGAACAGGATAAATGCCCTCCAAACCAAACAAAAGAGGAAGAGATAGGGAATCTACCTGATAAAGAATTCCTAATAATGATAGTGAAAATGATCCAAAATCTTGAAAACAAATTGGAGTTACAGATAAATAACTTGGAGACAAGGATTGAGAAGATGCAAGAAAGGTTTAACAAGGACTTAGAAGAAATAAAAAAGAGTCAATATATAATGAATAATGCAGTAAATGAGATCAAAAACACTCTGGAGGGAACCAACAGTAGAATAACAAAGGCAGAAGATAGGATAAGTGAGGTAGAAGGTAGAATGATAGAAATAAATGAAACAGAGAGGAAAAAAGAGAAAAGAATTAAAAGAAATGAGGACAACCTCAGAGGCCTCTGGGACAATGTTAAACACACCAACATTTAAATCATAGGAGTCCCAGAAGAAGAAGACAAAAAGAAAGACCATGAGAAAATACTTGAGGAGATAATAGTTGAAAACTTCCCTAAAATGGGGAAAGAAATAGCCATCCAAGTCCAAGAAACCCAGAGAGTCCCAAACAGTATAAACCCAAGGTGAAATACCCCAAGACATATATTAATCAAATTAACAAAGATCAAACACAAAGAACAAATATTAAAAGCAGCAAGGGAAAAACAACAAATAACACACAAGGAGATTCCCATAAGGATAACAGCTGATCTTTCAATAGAAACTCTTCAGGCCAGAAGGGAATGGCAGGACATACTTAAAGTGATGAAAGAAAATAATCTATAGCCCAGATTACTGTACCCAGCAAGGATCTCATTCAAATATGAAGGAGAAATAAAAAGTTTTACAGACAAGCAAAAGCTGAGAGAATTCAGCACCACCAAACCAGCTCTCCAACAAATGCTAAAGGATCTTCTCTAGACAGGAAACACAGAAAGGGTGTATAATCTCAAACCCAAAACAATAAAATAAATGGCAATGGAATCATACTTATCAATAATTACCTTAAATGTAAATGGGTTGAATGCCCCAACCAAAAGACAAAGACTGGCTGAATGGATACAAAAAGAAGACCCCTATATATGTTGTCTACAAGAGACCCACCTTGAAACAAGGGACACATACAGACTGAAAGTGAAGGGCTGGAAAAAGATACTTCATGCAAATGGAGACCAAAGCAAAGCAGGAGTAGCAATACTCATATCAGATAAAATAGACTTTAAAACAAAGGCTGTGAAAAGAGACAAAGATGGACACTACATAATGATCAAAGGATCAATCCAAGAAGAAGATATAACAATTATAAATATATATGCACCCAACATAGGAGCACTGCAATATGTAAGGCAATTGCTAACAATTACGAAAGGGGAAATTAACAATAACACAATAATACTGGGAGATTTTAATACCCCACTCACACCTATGGATAGATCAACTAAACGGAAAATTAAAAAGGAAACACAAACTTTACATGATACAATAGATCAGTTAGACCTAATTGATATCTATAGGACATTTCACCCCACAACAATGAATTTCACCTTTTTCTCAAGCGCACACAGAACATTCTCCAGAATAGATCACGTCCTGGGCCATAAATCTAGCCTTGGCAAATTCAAAAAAATTGAAATCATTCCAAGGATCTTTTCTGACCACAGTGCAGTAAGATTAGATGGCAATTACAGGAGAAAAACTACTAAAAATTCCAACCTATGAAGGCTGAACAACACGCTGCTGAATAACCAACAAATCACAGAAGAAATCAAAAAAGAAATCAAAATATGCATAGAAATGAATGAAAATGAAAACACAACAACCCAAAACCTGTGGGACACTGTAAAAGCCCTGCTAAGGGGAAGATTCATAGCAATACAGGCTTACCTCAAGAAACAAGAAAAAAGTCAAATAAAGAACCTAACTCTACACCTAAAGCAACTAGAAAAGGAAGACATGAAGAACCCCAAGGTTAGGAGAAGGAAAGAAATCTTAAAAATTAGGGCAGAAATAAATGCAAAAGAAACAAAAGAGACCATAGCAAAAATCAACAAAGCCAAAAGCTGGTTCTTTGAGAAGATAAATAAAATTGACAAGCCATTAGCCAGACTAATCAAGAAACAAAGGGAGAAAAATCAAATCAACAAAATTAGAAATGAAAATGGAGAGATCACAAAAGACAACACAGAAACACAAAGGATTGTAAGAGACTATTATCAGCAACCATATGCAAATAAAATGGACAACTTGGAAGAAATGGATAAATTCTTAGAAAAGTACAGCTTTCCAAAACTGAACCAGGAAGAAATAGAAAATCTTAACAGACCCATCACAAGCACGGAAATTGAAACTGTAATGAGAAATCTAACAAACAAAAGCCCAGGACCAGATGGCTTCACAGCTGAATTCTACCAAAAATTTAGAGAAGAGCTAGCACCTATCCTACTCAAACTCTTCCAGAAAATTGCAGAGGAAGGTAAAGTTCCAAACTCATTCTATGAGGCCACCATCACCTTAATACCAAAACCTGACAAAGATGCCACAAAAAAAGAAAACTACAGGCCAATATCACTGATGAACATAGATGCAAAAATCTTTAACAAAATCCTAGCAAACAGAATCCAACAACATATTAAAAAGATCATACATCATGACCAAGTGGGCTTTATCCCAGGGATGCAAGGATTCTTCAATATCTGCAAATCAATCAATGTAATACAACACATTAACAAATTGAAAAATAAAAACCATATGATTATTTCAATAGATGCAGAGAAAGCCTTTGACAAAATTCAACATCCATTTATGATAAAAACCCTCCAAAAAGCAGGAATAGAAGGAACGTACCTCAACATAATAAAAGCTATATATGACAAACACACAGCAAACATTATCCTAAATGGGGAAAAATTGAAAGCATTTCCCCTAAAGACAGGAACAAGACAAGGGTGCCCACTCTCACCACTACTCTTCAACATAGTTTTGGAAGTTTTGGCCACAACAATCAGAGCAGAAAAAGAAATAAAAGGAATCCAGATTGGAAAAGAAGAAGTAAAACTCTCACTGTTTGCAGATGACATGATCCTCTACATAGAAAAGCTAAAGACTCCACCAGAAAATTACTAGAGCTAATCAAAGCATATAGTAAAGTTGCAGGATATAAAATCAACACACAGGAATCCCTTGCATTCCTATACACTAACAATGAGAAAACAGAAAGAGAAATTAAGGAAACAATACCATTCACCATTGCAAAGAAAGAATAAAATACTTAGGAACATATCTACCTACAGAAACAAAAGACCTATATATCAGTTCAGCTCAGCCTCTCAGTCGTGTCCGACTCTTTGCGACCCCATGAGTCGCAGCAGGCCAGTCCTCCCTGTCCAACACCAACTCCCGGAGTTTACCCAAACCCATGTCCATCGAGCCGGTGATGCCATCCAAACATCTCATCCTCTGTCATCCCCTTCTCCTCCTGCCTTCAATCCTTCCCAGCATTAGGGTCTTTTCCAGTGAGTCAGCTCTTCGCATGAGGTGGCCAAAGTATTGGAGTTTCAGCTTCAACATCAGTCCTTCCAATGAACACCCAAGACTGAACTCTTTTAGGATGGACTGGTTGGATCTCCTTGCAGTCCAAGGGACTCTCAAGAGTCTTCCCCAACACCACAGTTCAAAAGCATCAATTCTGCGGCGCTCAACTTTCTTCACCGTCCAACTCTCACATCCATACATGACCACTGGAAAAACCATAGCCTTGACTAGATGGACCTTTGTTGGCAAAGTAATGTCTCTGCTTTTAAATATGCTTTCTAGGTTGGTGATAACCTTCCTTCCAAGAAGTAAGTGTCTTTTAATTTCATGGCTGCAATCTCCATCAGCAGTGATATTTGACCCCCCCAAAATAAAGTCTGACACTGTTTCCACTGTTTCCCCATCTATTTCCCATGAAGTGATGGGACCAGATGCCATGATCTTAGTTTTCTGAAGGTTGAGCTTTAGGCCAACATTTTCACTCTCCTCTTTCACTTTCATCAAGAGGCTCTTTAGTTCTTCTTCACTTTCTGCCATAAGGGTGCTGTCATCTGCATATCTGAGGTTATTGATATTTCTCCCAGCAATCTAGATACCAGCTTGTGTTTCTTCCAGCCCAGCGTTTCTCATGATGTACTCTGCATATAAGTTAAATAAGCAGGGTGACACAATACAGCCTTGATGTACTCCTTTTTCTATTTGGAACCAGTCTGTTGTTCCATGTCCAGTTCTAACTGTTGCTTCCTGACCTGCATACAGGTTTCTCAAGAAACAGGTCAGATGGTCTGGTATTCCCATCTCTTTCAGAATTTTCCACAGTTTATTGTGATCCACACAGTCAAAGGCTTTGGCATAGTCAATAAAGCAAAAGTAGATGTTTTTCTGGAACTCTCTTGCTTTTTCGATGATCCATCAGATGTTGGCAATTTGATCTCTGGTTTCTCTGCCTTTTCTAAAACCAGCTTGAACATCTGGAAGTTCACGGTTCATGTATTGCTGAAGCCTGGCTTGGAGAATTTTGAGCATTACTTTGCTAGCGTGTGAGATGAGTGCAATTGTGCGGTAGTTTGAGCATTCTTTGGCATTGCCTTTCTTTGGGATTGGAATGAAAACTGACCTTTTCCAGTCCTGTGGCCACTGCTGAGTTTTCCAGATTTGCTGGCATATTGAGTTCAGCACTTTCACAGCATCATCTTTCAGGATTTGAAATAGCTCAACTGGAATTTCATCACCTTCACGAGCTTTGTTTGTAGTGATGCTTTCTAAGGCCCACTTGACTTCACATTCCAGGATGTCTGGCTCTAGGTGAGTGATCACACCATTGTGATTATCTGGGTCATGAAGATTTTTTTGTACAATTCTTCTGTGTATCCTTGCCACCTCTTCTTAATATCATCTGCTTCAGTTAGGTCCATACCATTTCTGTCCTTTATCGAGCCCATCTTTGCATGAAATGTTCCCTTGGTATCTCTAATTTTCTTGAAGAGATCTCTAGTCTTTCCCATTCTGTTGTTTTCCTCTATTTCTTTGCATTGATCGCTGAGGAAGTCTTTCTTATCTCTCCTTGCTATTCTTTGAAACTCTGTATTCAAATGGGCATATCTTTCCTTTTCTCTTTTGCTTTTCACTTCACTTCTTTTCCCAGCTATCTGTAAGGCCTCCTCAGACAGCCATTTTGCTTTTCTGCATTTCTTTTCCATGGGGATGGTCTTGATCCCTGTCTCCTGTACAATGTCACAAACCTCTGTCCATAGTTGATCAGGCACTCTGTCTATCAGATCTAGTCTCTTAAATCTATTTGTCACTTCCACTGTATAATCATGAGGGATTTGATTTAGGTCCTACCTGAATGGTCTAGTGGTTTTCCCTACTTTCTTCAATATAAGTCTGAATTTGGCAATAAAGAGTTCATGATCTGAGCCACAGTCTGTTCCCGGTCTTGTTTTTGCTGACTGTATAGAACTTCTCCATCTTTGGCTGCAAAGAATATAATCAATCTGATTTCGGTGTTGACCATCTGGTGATATGCATGTAGAGAGTCTTCTCTTGTGTTGTTGGAAGAGCGTGTTTGCTATGACCAGTGCGTTCTCTTGAAAAACTCTATTAGCCTTTGCCCTGCTTCGTTCTGTACTCCAAGGCCAAATTTGCCTGTTACTCCAGGTGTTTCCTGACTTCCTACTTTTGCATTCCAGTCCCCTATAATGAAAAGGACATCTTTTTTTGGGTGTTAGTTCTAAAAGGTCTCGTAGGTCTTCATAGAACCGTTCAAGTTCAGCTTCTTCAGTGTTACTGGTGGGGGCATAGACTTGGATTACCATGATATTGAATGGTTTGCCTTGGAAACGAACAGAGATCATTCTGTTGTTTTTCAGATTGCATCCAGGTACTGCATTTTGGACTCTTTTGTTGACCATGATGGCTACTCCATTTCTTCTAAGGGATTCCTGCCCACAGTAGTAGATATAATGGTCATCTGAGTTAAATCCACCCATTCTAGTCCATCTTAGTTTGCTGATTCCTAGAATGTCAATGTTCACTCTTGCCGTCTCCTGTTTGACCACTTCCAATTTGCCTTGATTCATGGGCCTAACATTCCAGGTTCCTATGCAATATTGCTCTTTACAGCATCGGACTTTGCTTCTATCACCAGTCACATCCACAGCAAGGCAGCTGTGACGGTCCACGCAGAAGCGAGGCCAAGAGGAGCTACCCCACGGCCGAGGCTGGCGGGGCGGCAGCCGAGAGGAGCCAGCCCGGGCCAGAGGCCAGCGGCGGCAGCAAGAGGAGCTACCCCAGGTCCAAGGAGCAGCGGCTGCGTGGGCACAGGAGGGCCTAGACGAGTTACTTCACATTCAAGGTCAGGAGGGGCCGTCTGAGTAGATACCCCTTGTCCAAGGTAAGGAGCAACAGCTGCACTTTGCTGGATCAGCAGTGAAGAGATGCCCACGTCCAAGGTAAGAGAAACCCAAGTAAGATGGTATGTGCTGCGAGAGGGCATCAGAGGGAAGACACACCGAAACTATAATTACAGAAAACTAGCTAATCTGATCACATGGACCACAGCCTTGTCTATCTCAATGAAACTAAGCCATGCCGTGTGGGGCCACCCAAGACAGATGGGTCATGGTGGAGAGGTCTGACAGAATGTGGTCCACTGGAGAAGGGCATGGAAAACCACTTCAGTATTCTTGCCTTGAGAACCCTATGAACAGTATGAAAAGGCAAAAAGATAGGACACTGAAAGATGAACTCCCCAGGTCGGTAGGTGCCCAATATGCTACTGGAGATCAGTGGAGAAATAACTCTATAAAGAATGATGGGATGGAGCCAAAGCAAAAACAATACCCAGCTGTGGATGTGACCTGTATATAGAAAACCATAAAACACTGGTGAAAGAAATCAAAGAGGACACAAACAGATGGAGAAATATACCGTCTTCATGGATCGGAAGAATCAATACAGTGAAAATGAGTATACTACCTAAAGCAATCTATAGATTCAATGCAATCCTTATCAAGATACCAACGGTAGTTTTCAGAGAACTAGAACAAATAATTTCACAATTTGTATGGAAATACAAAAAACCTCAAATAGCCAAAGTAATCTTGAGAAAGAAGAATGGAACTGGAGGAATCAACCTGTCTGACTTCAGGCTCTACTACAAAGCCACAGTCATCAAGACAGTATGGTACTGGCACAAAGATAGAAATATAGATCAATGGAACAAAATAGAAAGCCCAGAGATAAATCCACGCACCTATGGACGTGGATTATCTTTGACAAAGGAGGCAAGAATATTCAATGGAGAAAAAACAATCTCTTTAACAAGTGGTGCTGGGAAAACTGGTCAACCACTTGTAAAAGAATGAAATTAGAACACTTTCTAACACCATACACAAAAATAAACTCAAAATGGATTAAAGATCTAAATGTAAGACCAAAAACTATAAAACTCCTAGAGGAAAACATAGGCAAAACACTCTCCAACATAAACCACAGCAGGATCCTCTATGACCCACCTCCCAGAATATTGGAAATAAAAGCAAAAATTAACAAATGGGACCTAATTAAAATTAAAAGCTTCTGCACAACAAAGGAAACTATAAGCAAGGTGAAAATACAGCCTTCAGAATGGGAGAAAATAATAGCAAACAACACAACGGTCAAAGGATTAATCTCAAAAATATACAAGCAACTCCTGCAGCTCAATTCCAGAAAAACAAACGACCCAATCAAAAAGTGGGCCAAAGAACTAAACAGATATTTCTCCATAGAAGACATACAGATGGCTAACAAACACATGAAAAGATGCTCAACATCACTCATTATCAGAGAAATGCAAATCAAAACCACAATGAGGTACCATTTCACGCCAGTCAGAATGGCTGCTATCCAAAAGTCTACAAGCAATAAATGCTGGAGAAGATGTGGAGAAAAGGGAACCCTATTACACTGTTGGTGGGAATGCAAACTAGTACAGCCACTATGAAGAACAGTATGGAGACTCCTCAAAAAACTGGAAATAAAACTGCCATATGACCCAGTAATCCCACTGCTGGGCATACTCACTGAGGACCAGAAATGAAAGAGACATGTGTACCCCAATGTTCATCGCAGCACTGTTTACAATAGCCAGGACATGGAAGCAACCTAGATGTCCATCAGCAGACAAATGGATAAGGAAGCTGTGGTACATATACACAATGGAATATTACTCAGCCATTAAAAAGAATACATTTGAATTAGTTCTAATGAGGTGGATGAAACTGGAGCCTATTATACAGAATGAAGTAAACCAGAAAGAAAAACACCAATACAGTATACTAACACATATATATGGAATTTAGTAAATTGGTAAAGATAACCCTGTATGCGAGACAGCAAAAGAGACACAGACAGATGTATAGAACTGTATTTTGGACTCTATGGGAGAGGGTGAGGGTGGAATGATATGGGAGAATGGCACTGAAGCATGTAAATTATCATATGTGAAACGAATCACCAGTCCAGGTTTGATGCATGATACAGGGTGCTCGGGGCTGGTGCACCGGGATGACCTGGAGGGATGGGATGGGGAGGGAGGTGGGAGGGGGGTTCTGGAAGGGGAACACATGTACACCCGTGGCGGATTCATGTTAATATATGGCAAAACCAATACAATATAGTAAAGTAAAAATAGATAAATAAATTAAAATACATAAATAAATAAAAAGAATATTGTTAACAACCTGAAAAAAAAAAAAAAGAAAAGAATATTAAAAAGACAAGTCACAGATGGGGAAAAAGTATTTGTGACACACATAATCAATAAAAAGATTTGAAACCAGAACATAGACAATTCATGTAAATAAGAAGACAGACAACTCGATTTTTTAATGGACAAAAGACCTGAATAAACACTAACAAAATAGGACATTCAAGTGACAAAAAATCACACTAAATTAATTTGTAATCAGGGAAATGCTAATTAAAACCAATATGGGATATCATTATGCACACAGTAGTTTAGCAAAAATTAAAAGTCTGAAAACATCAGGTGTTGATGCATCAGGAGAAGCAAAGGCATTCTCATTCAGTACTACTGCCAGAATAAACTGGTACCACCACTTTAAGAAGAAAGTTTGACTTTATCTAGTAAAGCTGAAGATCCATATACTCTGTAATTTCCTATATCTACTCTTAGGTGTATACCCTATACAAATGAATGCACACACAGAAGAATATTCACAGCAGCACAACTGATAAAATTAAAATATGGTCAAAATAGATATAAATTGGAAATAACCCAAATTAAGATAGAATGGATAGTCTTGTGCTGTATATTCACGTGATGGAATAACATATAGCAATGACAAGCTGATTAAAAATAAATAATACAAACATAACGTATTACAAAAAAGTACTTCCCAAAGTTGATTCCTTGTATGTGATGTTCAAAAATAGACAAAACTAAACTACTATATATATTATTTAAGGACGCACAGCTTTGTGGAGAGGAAGGGGGTTGTGATCAGATAAGAAAGGTTCTAGGGAATTGGCAATGTTGTATTCCTAACAGGACCAGTGGTTAAATGGGTGTTTATTCAATAACTATTTGTCAAACTGTATTTTAAAATGTTATCATTTTTATGCACATATTCTGTTATATTCCACAGTAAAATGTTTAAAAAAAAAATAGCCTGACCTGGTGCCAATTCAGTCAATCATTCAGTTCAGTTGCTCAGTCGTGTCTGACTCTTTGCGACCACATGGACTGCAATGCGCCAGGCCTCCCTGTCCATCACCAACTCCCGGAGTTTACTCAAACTCATGTCCATTGAATCGGTGGCCATCCAACCATCTCATCCTCTGTTGTCCCCTTCTCCTCCCGCCTTCAATCTTTCCCAGCATCAGAGTCTTTTCAAATGAGTTAGCTCTTCGCATCAGGTAGCCAAAGGATTGGAGTTTCAGCTTCAGCATCAGCCCTTCCAATGAATATTCAGGACTGATTTCCTTCCGGATTGACTGGTTTGACCTCCTTGCAGTCCAAGGGACTCTCAAGAGTCTTCTCCAACACCACAGTTCAAAAGCATCAATTATTCGGCACTCAGCTCTCTTTATGGTCCACATCCATACATGACTACTGGAAAAACCATAGCCTTGACTAGATGGGCCTTTGTTGGCAAAAAAATGTCCCTGCTTTTTAATATGCTGTCTAGGTTGGTCATAACTTTTCTTCCAAGGAGTAAGCATCTTTTGATTTCATGTCTGCAGTCACCATTTGCAGTGATTTTGGAGCTCAAAAAAATGAAGTCTGACACTGTTTCCACTGTTTTCCCATCTATTTGCCATGAAGTGATGGGACCAGATGCCATGATCTTAGTTTTCTGAATGTTGAGTTTTAAGCCAACTTTTTCACTCTCCTCTTTCACCTTCATCAAGAGGCTCTTTAGTTCTTTTTCACTTTCTGCCATAAGGGTGGTGTCATTTGCATGTCTGAGGTTATTGATATTTCTCCTGGCAATCTTGATTCCAGCTTGTGCTTCATCCAGCCAAGCATTTCTCATGATGTGCTCTGCATATAAGTTAAAAAGCAGGGTGACAATATACAGGCTTGATGGACTCCTTTCCCAATTTGGAACCAGTCTGTTACTCCATGTCCAGTTCTAACTGTTGCTTCTTGACCTGTATACATATATCTCAAGAGGCATGTAAGGTGGTTTGGTATTCCCATCTCTTTAAAAATTTTCCACAGTTTGTTGTGATCCACACAGTCAAAGGCTTTGGCATAGTCAATAAAGCAGAAATAGATGTTTTTCTGGAACTCTCTTGCTTTTTTGATGATCCAGCGGATGTTGACAATTTGATCTCTGGTTCCTCTACCTTTTCTAAATCCAGCTTGAATATCTGGAAGTTCACAGTTCACGTACTGTTGAAGCCTGGTTTGGAGAATTTTGAGCATCACTTTACTAGTGTGTGAGATGAGTGCAATTGCGTGGTAGTTTGAGCATTCTTTGGCATTGCTTTTCTTTGGGATTGGAATGAAAATTGACCTTTTCCAGTCCTGTGGCCACTGCTGAGTTTTCCAAATTTGCTGGCATATTGAGTGCAGCACTTTCACAGCATCATCGTTTAGGATTTGAAATAGCTCAACTGGTACTCCATCACCTCCACCAGCTTTGTTTGTCGTGATACTTCCTAAGGCCCATTTGACTTCACATATCAGGGTGTCTGGCTCTAGGTGAGTGATCACACTGTCGTGATTATCTGGGTTGTGAAGATTTTTTTTGTATAGTTCTTCTGTTTATTCTTGCCACCTCTTCTTAATGTCTTCTGCTTCTGTTAGGTCCATACAATTTCTGTCCTTTATTGTGCCCATCTTTGCATGAAATGTTCCCTTGGTATATCGAATTTTCTTGAAGGGATCTCTAGTCTTTCCTCTTATATTGTTTTCCTCTATTTCTTTGCATTGGTCACTGAGGAAGGCTTTCTTATCTCTCCTTGCTATTCTTTGGAACTCTGCATTCAAATGGGTATATCATTCCTTTTCTCCTTTGCTTTTCACTTCTTTTCTTTTCACAGTTATTTGTAAGGCTTCCTCAGCCAGCCATTTGCCTGTTTCCATTTCTTTTTCTTGGGGATGGTCTTAATCACAGCCTCCTGTACAATGTCACGAACCTCCGTACATAGTTTTTCAGGCACTCTATCAGATATAATCCCTTGAATCTATTTCTCATTTCCACTGTATAATTGTAAGGGATTTGATTTAGGTCATACCTGAATGGTCTGGTGGTTTTCCCTACTTTCTTCAATTTAAGTCTGAATTTGGCAATAAGGAGTTCATGATCTGAGCCACAGTCTGTTCCCAGTCTTGTTTTTTCTGACTGTATACAGCTTCTCCGTCTTTGGCTGCAAAGAATATAATCAATCTGATTTCAGTATTGACCATCTGGTGATGTCTATGTGGAGAGTCTTCTCTTGTGTTGTTGGAAAAGCGTGTTTGCTATGACCAGTGCATTCTCTTGGCAAAATTCTATTAGCCTTTGCCCTGCTTCATTCTGTACTTCAAGGCCAAATTTGCCTGTTACTCCAGGTGTTTCTTGACTTCCTACTTTTGCATTCCAGTTCCCTAGAGTGAAAAGGACATCTTTTTTGGGTGTTAGCTCTAGAAAGTCTTGTAGGGCTTCATAGAACTGTTCAACTTCAGCTTCTTCAGCGTTACTGGTGGGGGCATAGACTTGGATTACCGTGATATTGAATGGTTTGCCTTGGAAACGAACAGAGATCATTTTGTGGTTTTTGAGATTGCATCCAAGTACTGCCTTTTGGACTCTTTTGTTGACTATGATGGCTACTCCGTTTCTTCTAAGGGATATGTGCCCACAGTAGTAGATATAATGGTCATCTGAGTTAAATTCACCCGTTCCAGTCCATTTTAGTTAGTTGGTTCCTAAAATGTTGATGTTCAGTCTTGCCATCTCCTGTTTCACCACTTCCGAATTGCCTTGATTCATGAACCTGACATTCCAGGTTCCTATGCAATATTGCTCTTTATAACATCGAACTTTGCTTCTATCACCAGTCACATCCGCACCTGGGTGTTGTTTTTGCTTTGGTTCCATCTCTTCATTCTTTCTGGAGCTATTTCTCCACTGATCTCCAGTAGCATATTGGGTACCTACCGATCTGGGGAGTTCATCTTTCAGTGTCCTGTCTTTTTGCCTTTTCATACTGTTCATGGGGTTCTCAAGGCAAGAATACTGAAGTGGTTTGCCATTCCCTTCTCCAGTGGACCACATTTTGTCAGAACTCTCCACCATGACCCGTCCGTCTTGAATGACCCTACATGGCATGGCTCATAGTTTCATTGAGTTAGAGAAGTCTGTGGTCCGTGTGATCAGTTTGGTTAGTTTCCTGTGATTGCGGTTTTCATTCTGCCTGCCCTCTGATGGAGAAGGGTAAGAGGCTTACGGAAGCTTCCTGATGGGAGAGACTGACTGAGGGGGAAACTGGGTCTTGTTCTGATGGGCGGGGCCATACTCAGTAAATCTTTAATCCAATTTTCTGTTGATGGGCGGGGCTGTGTTCCCTCCCTGCTATTTACCTGGGGCCAAACTATAGTGGAGGTAATGAAGATAATGGCGACCTCCTTCAAAAGGTCCCATGCACGCACTGATGCACTCAGTGCCCCTGACTCAGCAGCAGGCCACCACTGACCCCTCGCCTCCTCCAGAGACCCCTGGACACTCCCGGGCAAGTCTGGGTCAGTCTCTTGTGGGATCACTGCTCTTTTCTCCTGCAGGTGGCTCTCTGCAATTGAAAAACTCCTCGAAATACTAACAATGTCACTAATAACAGAAACAATAGTGACTAGAACGACAAATGTGATGAATATTTAACAGCTTATGACTTACAGTTCACGAGAGGTTTTTATTTACTGTGCCTATTTTATAACTAAAACCGCCTCATACTCTAGTAACATAAATGTATTCTTATTGAACAAGATTCAAACAACACTCTGAAAGAACATACCACAAACATTTTTAGGGTCTTTTAGTAATTTTTATTTTGAAATCATTCCAAACTTACTGAAAAGTTGCAAGAATAGCACAGCCTTTCCATAAACCTGTTATCCGATTCATCAGTTGTTAATATTTTGCCACATTTGCTTTATCATTCACTGTCTTTCTAAACACATACTATTTAAAAAACTCTGAGCCATTTGAGAGTGAGCTGCAGAAGTGAGGCTCCTTCATCCTTAAATAGTTCATGTGTTTCTTAAGAACAGGGTCATCCTCTCCAGTCCAGTTATCAGAATCAGGAACGTTAATATGGATGCTATACTATTACGGCAGCACAGACCTTATTCAAATTTCACCAGCTGTTGCAGTAATGCCCTTGCTAGCATTTTGGTTGTAGTTGTTGATCCCTATTACAAGATAGGAAAATACAAAGGCTTTTCCCTCACCCTGTCCGCTCACTTGTCCACAGGTACCTCTCCCAACCATTGAGGTGGCGCACTCCTGTGAAATCCTGTTTCCCACTACTCAACATGCCTTCAGAAATCTTGTTCAGTATCTTCTCCAGTCATCCAAGGACAGACTCTCCTGTCCTCAGTTCAGTCGCTCAGTCGTGTCCAACTCTTTGCGACCCCATGGTCTGTAGCACGGCAGTCTTCCCTGTCCATCACCAACTCCAGGAGCTTGCTCAAACTCATGTCCATTGAGTCGGTGATGCCATACAACCATCTCATCCTCTGTCATCCCCTTCTCCTCCTGCCTTCAATCTTTCCCAGCATCAGGGTCTTTTCCAATGAATCAGTTCTTCGCATCAGGTGGCCAAAGATTCGAGTTTCAGGTTCAGCATCAGCCCTTCCAATGAATATTCAGGACTGATTTCCTTCCAGATTGACTGGTTTGATCTCCTTGCAGTCCAAGTGACTCTCAAGAGTCTTCTCCAACACCACAGTTCAAAAGCATCAATTCTTTGGCGCTCAGCTTTCTTTATGGTCCACATCCATACATGACCACTGGAAAGACCATAGCTTTGGCTAGACGGACTTTTGTTGACAAAGAAATGTCTCTGCTTTTTAATATGCTGTCTAGGTTGGTTATAACTTTTTTCCTCAAGGAGTAAGCATCTATTAATTTCATGGCTGCAGTCACCATCTGCAGTGATTTTGGAGCCCCCCAAAATAAAGTCTGCTATTGTTTCCACTGTTTCCCCATCTATTTGCCATGAATTGATGGGACCAGATGCCATGATCTTAGTTTTCTGAATGTTGAGTTTTAAGCCAATTTTTCGTTCTCCTCTTTCACTTTCATCAAGAGGCTCTTTAGTTCCTCTTAACTTTCTGCCATAAGGGTGGTATCATCTGCATATCTGAGGTTATTGATATTTCTCCCAGCAATCTTGATTCCAGCTTGTGCTTCATCCAGCCCAGCATTTCTCATGATGTGCTCTGCGTATAAGTTAAAAAGCAGGGTGACAGTATACAGGTTTGACATACTCCTTTTCCAATTTGGAACCCTTTCCTGATTTGAAGATCTTTTTGGTACAGTTCTTCTGTGTATTCTTGCCACCTCTTCTTAATATCTTCTGCTTCTGTTAGGTCCATATAATTTCTGTCCTTTATCGAGCCCATCTTTGCATGAGATGTTCCCTTGCTATCTCTAATTTTCTTGAAGAGATCTCTAGTCTTTCCTATTCTATTGTTTTCCTCTATTTCTTTGCATTGATCACTGAGGAAGGCCCTCCTATCTCTCCTTGCTGTTCTTTGGTACTCCTGTCCTAGTGGACATCAAAGGAAACAAAGTCTCAGCCTGATAAGGAGAGTGCCTGTGATGACAGAGCTGGGTCTCCAGTCCTGTCCCATGACCTCAGGGCCCCAGACTGGCTAAGAAGGCAGGAGAAGCCTTCTCAGCTCTCACCTGTCTGACCCAGTTGGCCACACTGGAACAGCCCTGTCCCCTGGCCTTTGTCCATCTCCATCTGGCTTTTCCGTCATGTCTCCCTTCTGGTATCCCTCTACTGCACTGTTCTGGCTTCTCCTCGCATCCTTGCCTCTCAGCATTGGAGTCCAGTCCTGGACCCCTCTCCCCTGTCCCTGTTCTCCCTGCGCAGGTGAGCGTATCGCCTCCTCACTTTAAGATGCACCTAAATGCTAGTCACTCCCAAATTCATCCAGCAAGCCTGGAGTCTCACGTGAACTCTGGGCTCATACATCCAAGTGCTTATTTGACATCTTCCCTTAGATTTCCAATAGTCGCCTCATGTCTAATAAGCCCAAATGGAACTCCTGGTTTCCCAGTCCCAGGCTGATCCCATTCATCCCCAGCTCAGGAGGTGGCTACTCCTTCCTTCTAGTTGCTCAGGTTAAAACCTGGACCTGCTTTGGATGCCCCCCTCCTCTTTCACTCCACATTGTTCCTCTTTCAAAATACATCCTCAGTCCAACCCCTTCTCACCCCTCCATGGCTGTCCCTCAGGTCTCCCACCCGGAAGATGACAGATACCTTCTCACTAGTCTCTCTGCTTCTCCTCTGCCTCCCTTAGAGTCTGTTCTCTGAAAATCAGCAGACAGAATAATGTTTATAAAACATAAATCAGCTCATGGCACATCCCTGTTCTAAAGGCCCCAGCGGCTTCCCATCTCAGAGTAAATGCCTCCTCTCCTCTCAGATCTCTTCTCCACCCTTCTTGTCCTGGTCTCTTCCTTCCAGCCACAATGGCCTCTCTGCTGTGGCCTCAACACCCCAGCTTCTACCTCAGGGCCCTTGCACCAGCTGTCCCCTCTGCTGGGAATGTTTTTCCCCAGGTGATTTACCCCTGCTCAACCTCTGCCTCCATGACGTGGTTAACTGTCACCTCTCAGTGAAGTGTCCCCTAATCACTCATTCATTCAACTCATTCATTCATTTCTTCAGCTAATATTTGTTGAGGGCCCATTATGTGATAGCACTCTTCTAGGTATGCGAGAAACATCTTTGAACAAAATACATGGAATTTGAAAGATGGTAACGATAACCCTATATGCGAGACAGAATAAGAGACACAGATGCATAGAACAGTCTTATAGACTCTGAGAGAGAAGGAGAGGGTGGGACGTTCTGGGAGAATAGCATTGAAACATGTATATTATCATATGTGAAACAGAGCACCATTCCATGTTCTATGCATGAGACAAATGCTCAGGACTGGGGCAATGGGATGACCCAGAGGGATGGGTTGGGGAAGGAGGTGGGAGGGGGGTTCAGGATGGGGAACACAGGTAAACCCATGGCTGATTCATGTCAATGTATGGCAAAAACCACTACAATATTGTAAAGTAATTAGCCCCCAACTAAAATAAATAAATTTATTAAAAAAAAAAAACAGACCAATGTTCCTTCCCATATGGAGAAAGTTATAAACAGAAAGGTTAAAAAGTCACTCTTAGAGGATGATAACTGCTCTTTTCTTTTAAAGGGAGGAAAATGAGCAGGTCAGGGAGATTGGGTCTGCTGGAGAGGCTGCAGTTTTAAATTAGATAATCAGAACAGGGTAATTCATAAAATGCCATGTGAACAAAGTTTTGGAAAGGTGACGGCTCAAGTCATGAGGGTGCCTGGGGGATGGGGGGAGAGCATCATGGCCAGAGGGAACAGCCAGTGCAAAGGCCCTGAGGCAGGGGGCATTCTTGCCGGTTCAGAGAATGGCAAGAAATCCAGTGTGGCTGGAGTGGATGAGCAAGGAGATGTGGGAGAGGAGAGGGCAGAGGAGTAGTGAGGTGTGTGCCGTGGAGGATGCGGGTATCCAGATCTACCTTCTGGGGAGAGCAGTGGTCACGAGAGAGGCCACCACAGTAAACACGCTCCTTCTCCCCATTGCCCACAGGCTCCCTCTGCTCTGCTTCCTCAGCCAACATATATGCCATTTCTAGGTTGCTGACGGCTGCTCTCAGAGATTCCTCAGGCCCGTGCATGGGACAGAGAAGGGGCGACAGTGCGGGAGCCACATGGAGTGCCGTGTGGTGCCATGGTGTGATGGCCTCACCAGATGTCCTCAGCAGGGAACCCAGCAGGCGGCAGCCCCATGCCCAGTAGGAGTGTTGACCGGGGTCGGTGGACCTGAGTGCAAGGGCAGGCGTGTGGCTTTGTTGCCAGGACAGTGGGGATAGGAGAGGTGTTCAGAGGGGGAGGGTGGAGAGGACCCAAGATCACCTAATTTTAACTCAAATCCCTTGCAACAGCCACGGCCCCTGGCCCCAGGGCCCTAGGTATGGGCACAGAGCTGAGCACACAGAGATGACTGCGCAAACCCTTCCAGCGCTGCGGACCGCCCCCTCCTAGGATTCCCCGGAGCTCAGCAGGGAGAGGGGACAGAATGGTGTGCCAGGCGTTTCTCCCAGGTCCTCCCCTCCCGTCCTCTGTTGATGGGGCACTCTTGCCAGATTTCACACTCCCTGGATCCCAAGAATGTGGGCTGAGAAGCTGCCCTCTGAGGGGTTGGGTCCCTGGAGGACCAGGGCCTCAGCCCCGGTTTGGACCCATCAGAGCTGTTGAAGGAAACTGGCAGCTGGAATCCTGGGGCCAGGGCTGATGCCCCATGGGTCACAGGGAGTAGCTTCTAGGATTCCCAAAGGCGGTGAGCATCCCCGCTTTAGGGTACTTCAGTCCACAAGTGATGAAGCTTCAAGCTTTCAGTCGCGCCACACCACATGCTGGCCCTCAGAGGGTGCTGGAGAGACAGGAGCGACGGGGCTGAGGCCAAGCATGGGGTCTGCTGGAGAAGACGGAGAAGTCAGCTGCAGGTTCCTGGCAGTTCCTGTGGGTCCCATGGGAGGAGAGCCACCAGCTAGCACCAGCTGGCAGTGGGCCTCCGATGGAGCTGCTAGCCCAGCCTGGCATTCGGAAAGCCCTCTAATTAGTTTCCTGGAGCTGCTGTCACAAATGACCACAGACTCAATTTAAAGCAACATAAATTTCTTCCCTTTCAGTTCTGGAGGCGAGCAGTCCGAAATCAGGGTCACTGGCTAAAGCCAAAGTTCCTTCTGGAACCCACGAGGGGAGAATCTGCTCCCTGCCTTTTTCAGCTTCTAGAGGCTGGTGGTGTTCCTCTGTTCAGAGCTCCTGAAAGTGTGAGTTGCTGTCATCTCCGGCTCTTTGTGACCCCATGGACTGTTAGCTCAGCAGGCTCCTCTGTCCATGGGGATTCTCTAGGCAGGAATACCGGAGTGGGTATTTTCCCTGTCTAAGTCTCCTGTGTTGGCAAGCAAGTTCTTTTGGGTTAGTTGAGGCCGTCGGCGAAGTCTTTAAGGACACTGGGGAAATTTAGGGTCCCCCCGCAGCCGTCACGCTCAACGCATCCCTGTCTCAAAGATACTGGGCCAACAGGGAGGTCTCCGGCAGGCCAGAGTCTTTGCCACACAAGGGAAACACCTACAGTGAGTTTCCAGGGATGAAACGGGATTTACTGAATCCGTGGGGGACCTTCCACAGCTTCCTAGTGTTGACGACTGGGTGTGAGGCGAGAGAAGTGATAGTGCTCCTGAGTGGGCGGGGTGAGGGAGCAGGGGTGGGGCAGACCTGGGGCTGGAGCTGCAGCGATGTGCTCCCCCCTCTTTAGGAGGCTGTGACCACCCCAAGGAGGGAGGCAGGGAGGGGTGACCAGAGCCCAGGGCTGATGGGAAAGGGATGCTGCTGACCTTGGTGACCCAGAACGGGAGGATCTGGGTTACAGGTGCCCAAGCCCACTCTCCTGTCTCCCTCGCAAGCCTGCTGATGCTCCCGTCTCCACACACACACACACACACACACACACGCACACACACACACACACACGGCAGCCTCGTGGGCACCGGGTAGGGGACGCCAGCAGAGATATCACTTGGGCAGTGGCACAGCCAGATGATTTTTGAGAAAGTTCATTCTGCCCACACAGGCGATGATGGGTCAGCGCGGGAGGGAGTATGGAGGCGGGAGGCCAGACCCTCCTGCACGGACCCCAAGCGTTGTTTAATCTAAATGGCCCTGCGTGGAGGTCAGTTTCCCCTATGGGATGTTTGGGTTAGTTGAGGAGTCGGCGTGTCTGACGGGGAAACGTGGTACCCCGCAGCCGTCACGCTCAACGCCTCCCATTCAAAGATACTGGGCCAACAGGGAGGTCTCCGGCAGGCCTGGCTGCAAACCGCGGAAACCACCTACAGTGAGTTTAGGAGGAAACGGGATTTACTGCAGAAGGCTGGGGGCTGCCAGCATCTCCCGAGTAGCCCTATAACCGGGTCAGAGGCTCTGCCATGGGAACTCAGCCCACACATGCTGCAGTGGGGTGGCTCCAGGAAGCAAGACCGTGGCCAGCACCCAGCACAGCTACCACGCAGAAGGGCCCAGACGGAACCCTGGCCCCTGCCATCCCCCTCACCCTGCCATCGGTGGGCATCTGCTTCATGTCAGAGGCACTGGCTCTGAGTCAGAGTCCACTGCTGGGGCATCTACTCGAAGAGCCTTCTCACGTGCCTGCACAGCAGCTTCTGGAAAAACAGTTTCTGGCTTCTCTGGGGAGTCAGACCCAGGAGGAGAGAATTCTTCAAAGCCATGAAGGGCATTCAAAATGCCAGACAAAGGATTCCCTAGTAGTCCAGTGGCTAAGACTCTGTGCTCCCAAGACAGGGGGCCTGGGTTCGATCCCTGGTTAGGGGAACTAGATCCCACTTGCTGCAACTACTGGGGCAGCCAAATAAACAAACAACAACAAAAATGCCAGACAAGCAGAAGGACAAATATGCATTGCAAGTAAATAAGGGAAAATCATTTTCAGGTTGAGGTCATCACATACCCCGTCATTGGAAAGGAGAGACAGCATGTGTGCTAATGGCTTCTGTCACTGGGGAGAATAATGCGGGAGGGGCCTCCTCTATGCAAATCCCATCTGGGCCCCCCCAAGAGGGGCACAGACACCCCAAAGCGCACCCCAGTTCTAGGCCATGTGACTTTGTCACTGTGTGTAAAGTCCCCTTGGCAGGGTGGAGTGCTGAGTCTGTGTTTTCTGGGGTATCCTTCATCCTCATCTCTCCTAGTGTCTGGGGGAATACAGGTGGGACAGGAACAGTCTCTCACTCCCAAGCTCTCTGAGCCCCACTCTGGGAATCAGCAAGAACCATAATCCTCTCTCTTCTCAATCCATCAGCTCCAAGGAGACCAGTGGGCACACCTCATGTTGCTGCACAAGCCCTATATGAAGTCTGCATGCTTAGCAAGGAAGGTACCTTCATGGAGGTGCTGGCTGCCTGGACTTGCCCTAAAGCCCCTTGGCTGGATCAGCCAGTTCATGACGCACATCGTCTCCTTCCTGTGTTGCCGCACTGCTGTTAATTCCTTCTTCCTCATTTCTCCCGGTTTCCATAGTGCATTCTTGTGCCTCTCCACAGGCTGTTTCTGCTTCTTTCCGGCACGTCTTTGATGGCAGTGAGGGGTGGGGGATGTTTATACACAGTTGCTGGGGATAGGGAGCAAAATGTGGCAGTTACTATGGAAACGTGACCTGGGTATGCCCCACCTCGGGTCTACCTTGCAGAGCCCTAACCACCACTGCACAAGGCTTTCCTGCTGCTGTAGTCAGAAGTGGAAACCGAGACTCAGCTCAATGTCCATCCAATGTGGTCATATGCACAACAGCATGGGCTGCAATGCCCTGGTTAAAACGAAGCGGTGCAGAAGAGTAATGAAGCATTAAGCATGATTAAGTACACATCGGGGCCATGTGTACACTGAAGACAGATGGCCCAGGTCTAAATCTCACTTGGTTACTTGCTGTGTAATCTCGGGCAAGTCACTTAACCTCTCTGTGCTGTGATTTCTCCGTCTGAAAAATGGACGATAACAATGGCCCCTGCCTCACAGGGTCATGGTGAAGATACAAGGAAATTAGTACTATGTAAAAACCATAGAAAGTGTAGGGTATAGTCTGGGTGAGGCAGAAAAGGAAAGACGACCTCAATGGAAGTAGATTACCTTTATTCAGGCAAGGAGAGGCGACAGTCGGCCTAACGACCAGGCTGAGTGCCGAGAGGGATCAGGGAGGCTCCATATTTACAGGGGGTTTGTAGAAAGTTTCTGGTCAGGGGGTGATAAGTCTTCTGGGCAGGTGTAGGGGGTGGAAGGTCTCTGGACAGGGGGTGATAAATCTTCTGGGTGGGTGTAGCGGGTGGAAGGTTTTCGGACAGGAGGTGTTAAGTCTCAGATAGATGCAACCAGCCTGGAGCATCAGGGCGGGACCTAAAGTTCTGTTTTGTTTTCTCCGAAGTTAGATGATTCAGCAAGGGCCTTTGAGACTGTTGTTTTCTTTTCTAGGCCCAAAGGACTCCCTCAGAAAGGGCTTCTCTGGTGGCTCAGTGGTAAAGAATCTGCCTGTCAATGTAGGAGACACAGGTTCAATCCCTGGGTCAGGAAGATCCCCTGGAGAAGGAAATGGCAACCTACTCCAGTATTCTTGCCTGGGAAACCCCACAGAGAGAGGATCCTGGCAGGCAATAGTCCATGGGGGTCACAAAAGAGTCGGACACGACTTAGCAACTAAACAACAACAAATACTACAGAATGATCCTCAAAATACATTAAATGCAAAAAAAGGAACTTCCAGAAATACCTATGTATAGATACACATACATTCTGTTACAGCATTTGTGAAAGAATTTTGCCAACAAACCCAAATCGTTTACATGCATACACACATTCACATGCATAGAAAAAGTTCTGGGAAGATCCACAGCAAATATTTAACCCTTAAACAAGCCAAAACAATAAACCACCCATAAGAAAAACAGCTACCAATTTGTGAGTTCTTCTACCCTGGGTGTAGCTTACTCTCTGATTTCATTTTGGCTGTCGGCAAGACGATTTAGTTTAAAAGCGTAATCCATTTCCCTCTAACCCACTGCTTGAGCATTCATGCTCATTTTGCGTTTCTTTCCGTGCTGCATCCTTGAGCATTGTGTTGGGGAGGGCAGGGCGACTAGTCCTTGCCGGTTCTCCTAAGCCGCTTCCTCCCGCCCGTTCATGGCGCGCCCTCTGGTGGTGGTAACGTGTAGCGCTGTGAACCCATAACGTGTGCGGGAAAAGCAGAAAAGAGCTGCTGATTCTCGCTGGAGTCTGCCCTGAACTTTTGACTCTGGGTTGGGGGCTGGTCGTCTCGCCAGATCTGCGTACAGTGGGAGAAGTCTTTACCTTGTTTGTTTTTTAAGTTGTTCCTATCTGGGTTTTCAGATTTAGCAACTAAAAACACTAGGTGCCTGGCTGGATTTGAATTTTAGTATATATTACGGATCAGTTTTTTACGAGTATGTTGTATAATTGCATGGAACACGTGAAGGTGTTAGTCGCTCAGTCGTGTCAGACTCTTTGCGACCCCACGGGCTGTAGCCCGCCAGGCTCCTCTGTCCATGGGAGTCTCCAGGCAAGAACAGTGGAGTGGGATTGCCATTCCCTTCTCCGGGGGATCTTCCTGACCCAGGGATCCAACCCACATCTGCATTGAAGGCAGATTCTTTACCATCTGAACCACCAGGGAAACCCCTGCATGGAACATACTTATGCTGAAAAAGTATTCACCCTTTATCTGAAATTCAAATTCCTAAATTTTGTGCGTCCCCAGTGGGAGAGGCTCCTGTTGACCTGGGGGAGGGGAGTAAAGAAGCGAGTGAGAAAGGGAGGAAGGTTGGGGAGTGGGAATGAGTGAAAGAAAGGAGTGTGGGTTCAGGTGACTCTTTTGGTGTAGGAGGTGATATCTGACATCAGTTTTCTGTGCAGCTGGGGTTGTCAAGGTCCCTTGCTCTAGGACAGCGCTGAGCACCCTAAGCTGAAATTACTCTCTGAAAGTCAGATGATCCTAACTTGGAAAGTCTGATGATTCTGATGCCATTGGTTTAGGGGAGGCAAAGGCCTGGCAAGTTTTTTTAAAGCCCCCAGGCCGTTCAAAATTTGCAGGCAAGGTAGAGATTCACTGTTAAAGATCTGGTCCTGCACAGCGGTGTGTGGGTGTGTGTGCTTGCACACGTGTGTCCCAGATGACTTCTGTTTGTATATCCCCAAGTTCGCCAGTCTGTGGAGGGGAGGTGGTTCCTTCTTCCGGAGAGCCGACATCTACATCTGCGTATTGTGGAGAAGCCTGGGGCTCTTTTCCAAATGTTCCCAGACACCGGCCCGCAGGGGCTTATACTTTACGGCTCACTTCCTGTCTCTGATTCCCCGTTCACACTGAGCACTCAGTCTCATTCCTGGCTCCCCTCCCCGCCCCCCACGGTCTCTTTCTCTCCGTCCCTGTCAACTTAATGCTGGTTTTCAGTGACCGCCAGTGCACAGCTGTCAAGTTGAGCAGATGTTTCCTGAAGGTCTGCAATTAACAAAGGGTGTCATCCCCAAAGTAAATTACTCTGCCCTCAAGTCCCCCGTTTAGGCTCACAAACCCTGCTTCCTCCAGAGGCCAGCAGGCAGCTCTAGCCAAGTTTCAAGCTGCTGTTTCCTTTTAATCAGAACAATTAAACTCTTTTTTTTTTTCCCATACACATCTCTCGCCTTTTCAGGTATTTCCAAAGGAGACATGTTATCCCTGTGGAGAACTGGGTGATGCTCTTCCTAGGCAAGCCAGCTACAGTTGCAGTCGGGGTTTAACAAAATAGCATCACTCTCTTCCTTCTACATGTGCAAGTCTTTAGGGTTATAGCAAGTTATCTTAATATTAATAGCTGGAAGACCCTGCTGACTTCAGTGCAAATATTCTGGCCAGAGAACCAAGGTCCTTGGATGAAACCCAAAAGTCGGGGTTCTCTGTTCCTGGGGGAAGGCAGCTGGCGTCCCAGCAGACGCTGCTAAAGCCCTGGGTTTGTGCCCCCTCTGTTCTGTGGGGACAGCAGGAAAAGGAGGACGGGGAGAGGAAGGGGGCGAATGGGAGAGAAAGCAAAGGAGGTGAAGATTAAAGCAAGATGACGCAGGACTCGAATCTTTAAAAATGTTACAAATGAAGTTATTTACACAGCAGAAACAGATTTACAGATATTAAAAACAAACGTACGGTTACCAAAGAGGAGAGGTGTCAGAGAGGGATCAATCAGGATCTTGGGATTAACATACACACACCACTATGCATAAAAATACATAACTCACAAGGACCTCCTGTATAGCACAGGAAACTCTACTCAGTACTCTGTGATAACCTGTATGAGAAAAGAATCTGGAAAAGAGCGAATAAACGTGTATAGCTGAATCACTTTGCTGTACACCTGAAACTAACTCAACCTTGTAAATCAACTATACTCCAACAAAAGTAAAAAAAAGAAACACAATGATATGGGTCCCCCTAAGATAGAGTCTCTAATTCCCAAGAAAGAAGTGAGAGGGAAACAGGAGGAAGAGGCAGCATCCTGGTGATAAGAAGGCTGGATTCCAGACTCTCTGAGGTCCCGGAATCCTCTGGGAGGCAGCCAAGCCAGCCTTGGAGGTATGGGTTGAATGCCTTGCAGCCAAGCTACCTGGGAAGCCATCTTCCCAAAGTCCAACTGCATTGCTTCCTTCTCCCCTAGGTGGCCCGAGACCCCTCTGTCTGTCTCTAGGATTGCACAGGGCTCAAGCAGTCCAGCAAGATTCATCTCCTGGTACTGCCCTCCCAGCCAGCTGTCTCTTTCTTTCCTTCCCCACTTCCCTCATACTTTTCCCGAAGGAGAAAAATTTTAAAGTTTGTTTCAAAAGTTCAATGTGAAACTTCACTTTGTATACCCATTTTGTTGTTGTTCAGCCAATAAATCGTGTCTTTGTGACCCCATGGACTGCAGCATGTTAGGCTTCCCTGTCCTTCACTATCTCCCGGAGTTTGCTTAAACTCATGTCCATTGAGTCAGTGATACCCATTAGATAAGTGAAAATTAGAAAGCTGGGTAATGCCAAGTGTTAGCCATAGTGTGAGGGGGAAGGGAAACTGGTTCTCTGCAAGGAGCGTGGGAAGGCGCTGCCTAATGATTGAGGAGATACAGTCCCTCTTAGAGGAAAACAAAAGTATAATTTTTGTGACCTTGGATAGGGCAATGGTTTCTTAGGTATAATACCAAAAGCACAAGCAACAGAAGGAAAAACACTTTGAACATCATTAAAATGAAAAAATTGGGGGCTTTGGACGACTGCAATGAAAAAATGAAAAGACCTTTCACAGAATAGGAGAAAAAATTTGAAAATAATTTATCTCACGAGAAAATTGTACCTAGAATTTATAAACCATTACAACTCAGTAATATAAAAACAAACAACTCAATTTTTAAAATGAGCAAAGGATCTGAATAGACAGCATCTTAAAGAAGATATACAAATGGCCAATAAGTACATGATAGAATGTTCAACATCATGAGTCATCAAGGAAATGCAAATGAAACCCATAATCAAATATTACTCCATACCCACTAGCATGGCTGTAATCAAAGATGGCAAGAATAAGCATGGGGAAAAATATGGAGGTGGGAAAATAAAACGGTGCACCAGTCAAAGCAGAGATGGAGACACAGTGGCAGTCTCTCAAAAGGTTAAAGGTAGAGTTACAACAAGATCCAGCAATTCCGCTCCTAGATGTATACCCGATATACCCAAGAGAAACGAGAACATGTGCCCATATAAAACTGTGTGTGCTCACATTCATAGAAGCACTATTCGCATTATAAACAAGGGGGGGGAACCCAAGAATCCATTGACTTTTGAATAGATGAATGAAATGAGGTGTGTCTGTGCAATGCAATGTTGTTTGTTAATAAAAGAGAATGAAGTACAATACATGCTACAACATGAATGAACTTTGAAAACATTATGCTGACCATGAAAGTCCACATATTGTATGATTCAATTTACATGTAATAGGCAAATTAGGAAAATCTGTAATAGGCAGAATAGGCTAATCTATAGACACAGAAAGTAGATTAATAGTTGCCTAGGACTAGGGGAAGGTAGGACTTAAAGGGTGAATAGATAAGGGGTGTAGGTTTTCTTTTTACTGTGAGGAGGATGTTCTAAAATCAGTTGTAGTATTGGAGGCACAGCTATGTGAATACCCTAAAAGCCGTTGAACATTATACTTTAATTGGATAAATTGTATGATGTATGAGATTATGGTACCATGTTTGTCATAAGATTCCAACTAGTTAATTGAAGTGGTCTCTAAACTGAACTCTGAGTTTCCTAGTAGAAAGAAAAATAAAACCGAGGTTCTTATGATATCCTCTCATGGCATCTTTCAATTCCCAAGGGAAGATTCCAAAGCATGTTTAACAAAAAGTAATTCTATAAGGGTCCAAAGATATTTTTATTATCTTGTTACAAATATTTACAGAAGTAAGTTTTCACCCAAAGAGGATGAGACTAACTTGGGCAGTAAGAAATGTGGTTCTGTAATGTGTTAATTTCCCTTCCATGTTGAGTAGAAATATGTACATAAGTCAGGGAAGTCCATTTGCCTCACCTACAACTTTGACTGAAGGTAAGTTTATGGGTAGGAGTTCCACAGGATGATGACATGGACAAATATTTTATATGAACCCAGCTTCAAAGATTAACATTAAAAGCTGGGGTTTGTTCCTGGTTGGAAGAGGGTAGATGAAGGCAAAAGGGGCAGGGCCAGGGTAGAGGATGAACTGATAAATGATGTCAGACGTGATTAGGCAAAGATTTTCCTAACTGCTGGCGGCAGTGTCCCTCCTAAGAAGGAAACAGTCTTTGGGAAAATATTTTGGTGAGATGCTTGGGATGTAAGGTGTGACCTAGATTCCATGGGTGTGGACAAGAACCCAAGCAATAAAGATATTTTTATTCTTTTTCCTAAGAGGGGGAGATAGGAAAGAGCCCAGGGTGGAGGTAGTGTTGGGGATCTTGTGGGGCAAAGGGACCAGGAGAACGTGCCTTGAGACCCCACAGCCCGCGGCCGTTTATGGAGAGCAATGCCTAGTGTCTGGATGAAAAGTGTTGGAGTTGCTGAGACATGAAATCCTCCTTCATCTCCCTCCGTGCCCTTGAATTTCAAAACCATCTCTTGCTTCCAATGAGTTCTTGGTGCCAGTGAGCTCTTGTGGAAATCAAGGGAGGAGATGAGCTTCCCAGTGCTCACAGGGCAGGGACACAGAGGGGGAACTGGGGTGAGGACTTTGAGTCTCTTGCTTCCTTGGAGAGCTGGGTAAATCTGAGAGGCCTCTGAACTGCCAGGGTATGCAATTAGGGTGCAATCTAATTCATACGAGGGGCTGGGGGAGGTCCTGTGTCTTCTGCCTTTCGAAACAGTTCCCAAGATACCAGCAAAACACAAGTTACAAATATTCTTTATCTCTTCCCGTCCCCCTACTCCCTCTCCTCCTTACCCACTTCTCTTCCCTCCTCCTCCTCCTTCCACTCATAGCTCCTAGTAGGGACCAACGAAGACCTCACCTCCCTGTGAAACATCTAACTTTGCCAAGTACCTATGCAATAAGCATTCAAATAGGATGTTGGTCCCAGACCCTTGGGAGCTCCCTTAAAAAGGCCTGAGGAGGACTGATGGATACTGGTGTGTCCATCTCTGGATGAGTTACTGATTGGATAGACTAAACTTTTATTTAAAAAGTCCCCAAAATGGCAGAGCAAAATAAACATAGGTAAATAGATTTAAAAAAGACGTTAAGTCCAGCTGAGATGCCAAGGCTTGTAAGAAGGTGATGCCAGGAGGCAAACAAGGAAGGCAAAATGTGAAACTAAATCTATTCATTTTGTAAAACAAACTTGATATTGTCAAACAGTCTTAGACTTACAGGAAAAAACCGAAAATAATACTGTAATGTGTTTTTTCTGCTCCAGTACCCCATCCAGTATCTCACCATATTTAGTGACCATGTCTTTGTAGTCTCCTCTCGGCTGTGACAGTTTTTCAGGACTCTCCTTGCTTCTATGACTTTGACAGTCGGAGAAGTACTGGTTTTGTATTTTATCCGTTATTTTTCTCATGATTAGATTGAGGTTATAGGTTTAGGGAGGGAAGACCACAGAGACAGTGTCCTTCATGCCACCTCCCATCAAGGGAACATACTTTCAGCATGACTTATCACTGCTGATGTTGATCTTGACACCTGGCTGAGGTGGTGTCTGTCAGTCTGTTAAGCTACCTTTTTTCCATTTCCGTAGGTTGTCTTTGGAGGAAGTCACTGTGTGACTCAGAGGGCTTCCCTGGTGGCTCAGATGGTAAAGAATCTGCCCTCAATGTGGGAGACCCGGGTTCAATCAATGGGTCGGGAAGATCCCTTGGAGAAGGGAATGGCAACCCACTCCAGTATTCTTGCCTGGAGAATCCCATGGACAGCGGAGCCTGGTGGGCTACAGTCCAGGGGGTCGCAAAGCGTCCGACATGACTGAGCGGCGATCACAAACACACTGTTTTCGCCCACACTTAAAGAACAGAAGTTGTGTTACCCCTCCTGAGGGAGGAGTAGCTACATCAATTTTGTAGCCCTGGGCTGTCTCACATGTACCACTCAGGCTGGCTGACATGCCCAGGCTTGACACAAAAAACCCATGGGTTTTCCAAACAACAGGGGGAACGCATTCACTCTTCTGCTCCGAGCAGATTGTTTAAAAAAAAAAATAAAGGTAAAGCAATTATTTTTGTTTAAAAATAATTGTTTTTAAGATTGTTTTTTAAAAATACGATTGTTTAAAAAAAAAAAAAAAGAAAGACCCTGATGCTGGGAAGGATTGGGGGCAGGAGGAGAAGGGGACGACAGAGGATGAGATGGCTGGATGGCATCACTGACTCGATGGACATGAGTTTGGGTAAACTCTGGGACTTGGTGATGGACAGGGAAGCCTGGCGTGCTGCGGTTCATGGGGTCGCAAAGAGTCAGACACGACTAAGCGACTGAACGGGACTGAAAGCAATTATAAAACCTCAGCAAAATGATCTGTCCCAAGAGTACCTCTCCTCTTTCCTCCCCTCTTTCAACGGATTGCTAGCGCTGAGTTGTGTGTCCAGAACTTTCGAGACGACAGGCGCCCCTGTGAATGCCCCAGAAGTGCCTGGTCAGGGGACGTGGGGATTTGGGGCTCGCAAGCAGGTCTCAGCTCTGGGTGTGTGCCGTATTTGGATCTAGAAAGGTGGTACCAATGAACCTGTTTGCAGGGCAGCAGTGGAGACGCAAACATAGAGAGCAGACTTGTGGACGCAGTGAGGAAGGAGAGGGTGGGGTGAATTGAGAGAGTGACATCGGAACATGTACATTGCCATTTGTAAAGTAGACAGCCGAATGGAAATTTGCTGTATGACCCAGGGAGTTCAAACCTGGTGCTCGGTGACAGCCTAGAGAGGTGGGACAGAGTGGGAGGTGGGAGGGAGGTTCAAGACGGAGGGGACATGTGTATACCTACGGCTGACTCACGTTGATGTATGGCAGAAACCAACACAACGTTGTAAAGGAATTGTCCTCCAACTAAAAATGAATATATTTTTAAACATTAAAGGAAAAAAAAAAGAATTTTTCCACTCTGTGATGAAAGGAAAGGCTCTTTGGGGTTGGGTTGTGTAATGAAAGGCAAAAGCGATTTGGAAAAAAATAAGATCTGGCTATAATGGGAAAGATTATTTTTACTGCAGGAGCCAGGTCATCTGTTAAAATGTTGCCATTG
The DNA here is from genome assembly GCA_024291935.2 of Okapia johnstoni. Taxonomy (NCBI): domain Eukaryota; kingdom Metazoa; phylum Chordata; class Mammalia; order Artiodactyla; family Giraffidae; genus Okapia; species Okapia johnstoni. The sequence continues at coordinate 49,355,274 of CM044313.1, forward strand.
CCAAAAGTTTGTCTGGCCCTCGGAAATGTTATGGGCGCTTTCCCTTGCAGAGTTTATTTGCTTTGAGTGTGTCAAAGAGTTAAGTGAGAGCCTGGCCAAGGTCACGCAGTCCCTGCCAGCGGAGGTGGTGTCCACTAAGGGCTGGGGCTTGTTGGCCACATCTGCTTCCTGGGGCTGTGCAGTCCAGCACACAGGCCACGGGAGACACGAATTCTGGGTTGCTCTGTCCTTTCCTCAGACTTGAGATGCCAGTTTCTCGCAGAGGTCACGTGCCCTGTGCACGGCTCCTTTGCAACTGGACAGAAAATATTCTTTGATGGCTGTCTGTGGTGGGGTTCAGGGTTGAGCAAGATTTCTGCATTCCGGAATCCTGAATGAAGATGTGCCTAGATAATCCATCGCCCTCCTAGCAGTTATTTGAAACGAGCTTTCAGATGCTCCCAAATGCCCGTTGCACTCTTCCCCACCTCTTCCATAGAGATGGGCAGAATGATACTAAAGCGACCCTGGGGCAGTGCAGGCAGGCACAGCGGGGTAGGAATACTGGATACTCACTCTCGGTTGCTCTTCTGGCGAGTCCCGGAAATCTCTCTGTCCCCCAGTCTCTCTAATTGCAGGAGGGGATGGCGTGAAGGTGGGTTGCAAACAATAAAGAGAGTTCACTAAGAAGACTACATTTCCTCTTCTGACAGAGCTCCCACTCTTGATTCTTAAAAAATAAAATGCTTCCACTTCTCCACTACTCAAAGAAAGTCTTCATTTTGGAAATAATGCCATTTGCAGCAACATGGGTGGACCGAGAGTGATCATCCTTAGTGTATGAAGTAAGTCAGACAAAGACAAATATCACGCATATCACTTATATGTGAAATCTAAAAAAATGATACAGATGAACTCATTTACAAAGCAGAAACAGACTCATAGACTTTGAAAGGGAATTTATGGTTCCCAAAGGGGGGAGGGATAAATTAGGAGTTTGGGATTAACATAATGTTGTTGCCGTTGTTTAGTCGGTAAGTTGTGTGCGATTCTTTTGCAATCCCACAGACGGTAACCCGCCAGGTTCCCCAGTCCTCGGGATTGTTCAGACAAGAATATTGGACTGGGTTGCCATTTCCTACCGCAGGGGATCTTCCCGACCTAGGGATCAAACCTGAGTCTCCTGCATCGGCAGACGGGTTCTTTAGCACTGAGCCACCTTGGAAGCCTGGGATTAACATATACACACTGCTATACATAAAACAGATAATCTACAAGGACCTACTGTACAGCACAAGGAACTCTACGCAATACTCTGTAATGACCTATGTGAGAACGGAATCTGAAAAAAAAGAATATATGTATATGTATAACTGAATCACTTTGCCATACACCTGAAACGAACATAAAATTGTAACTAACTATACTATAAAATAAAAATTAAACTTAAAAATGAAATTAAAAAATTCTTCATTTGGGGGGACAATTTTAGGTTCATAGAAAATCGATAGGAAAGTTAGAGATTTCCAATATACCCCCAGCCTCCACATGTTCCCAGCCTCTCCTGTTATCTATATCACTTACCAGAGTGTACACTTGTTACCAAAGATGGACCTACACTGACATGTTATCATCACCCACAGTCTATAGCTTCTTAAGATTCACTCTTGGTATTGAACATTCTATGGATTTGGATGAAAGTATAATGACATGTGTTTATCATTATAATGTCATACACAGTGTTGTCACTGCCTCAAAAATCCTCTGTGTTCTGCTCATCTCTCTCTGCCCAACCTCTGGCCACCATCGATCTTTTTACAGTTTCCATAGTTTCGCCTCTTTTTATTGGAATCATATAGTATGTAGCCTTTTCAGATTGGCTTCTTTCATTTAGTAATATGCATTTAAGGTTCTTCCATGTCTGTCTGTGGCTTGATAGCACCTTTCTTTTCAGTTCTGAGTGATAGTCCATTGTCTGGATGTACCACAGTGCATTTATACATGTACTTACTAAAAGACATCTTGATTGCTTCCAGATTTTGACCATTATTACTAAAGTCCTTTTAAGTATCCTGGGCAGGTTCTGTTTGGACATAGCTTTTGACTCAGGGTAAATAGCAAGGAGCACGACTGCTGGATTGTATGGAAAGAATGTCTCTAGTTTCGGAAGAAACCAGCAGTCTTCCACAGCAGCCACATCGTTGTTCTAAACTGAAGTAGAGCTGACTTACAGTATTGTATTAGTCTCAGGGGTACAACATAGTGATTTGATATTTTCACGATTGTGATCCATATAAAGTTAGTGTAAAATGTTGACTATATGTGCTGTATGTTACATCCTTATATCTTACCTATTTTATACATAGTAGTCTGTACCTCTCAATTCTCTACCCCTCCTGCGCCCCTTCCTCTTCCCTCTCCCCACCGGTAACCATTAGTTTGTTCTCTATCTGTGAGTCTCTTTGCTTTCTTACGTTCATTTGTTTTCCTTCTCGGATGCCACATATAAGTGAAAACATGCAGTATTTGGCCACGCCCCTCCCCACAGGACGAGAGTCAAGGGATGTGCACACCCGAATCCTATGTCACCTCTACTTCTCTGCCAGGCCTTGGGTACTCTGTACCCTGGGATTCCTTCCCCAAATGGCTTTCAGGTAGGACCCAGGTGACCCTGATCAAAGTATGCTGGATAGAATGGAGATGAAGGACCCCAGACAAACTCACTGTAATGATCTGCTTGGGCTGCAATGGCAACATACCACAGACTGGGCAGCTTAAACAACAGACATTTCTTTTTCTCATGGTTTGGAGGCAGAAAGTCCAACATCATGATCAGTAAGCAAAGGATGTCGCCGTCTTCAAGCCATTACATGACAGCTGCCTGGACAGTGAGCCTGGAGGGACCTCAGGATGGAGACAAACGGGCTGCCCACCGCCAAGTCCATCTGGTGGGTATCAAACCACAGGCACCCCTGGATGGCCCTGGATGGCCTCACTTCTTAGGCCTCTTGAAGTTCTAGGATAGTATCGGTGTAAAAAGCATGGATTCTTGAGCTATCCTGCCAGCAGGCCTCTCTCCAGCCTCGCTCGTCGGCCCCCACCGTTCCCATTCCTCTGCCCAGAATCTACCCCCCTTCTCCTTGGGAGAGACTCGTTTCCTTCCTTGTCTCCTGGTCTCTGAACCACTCAGTCAAGTTGTTTTTTATTTGAACCTGTGCTAAAGGTCTCACCCTCCACCCCGGTCATTCTATCAAAGTATTTCTTTCAAGGAGATGGGATGGTCTCTCTCTGAGGACCCTGGCAGAGGGCAGTGTCTCCATCCTTCTACGTGCAGGACTGAAAGCAGGGCCGTGGCAGGCTTGTGAGGCCCGGGTGCGCTATTTCCATCTTGTCTCTGCACCCACAGTTGACGTGAGCTCCCCGGAGGCCGGCCTGACACTTCACAAGCCCCACCAGGGCCTGGCTCCCAGAGTGCAGACGGTGGGTGGGTGTGCAACAGCTGAGTGGGCGCTGCCCTGGGTCTCTGCTGGGTCCCCGGGAACAGGGGGACCCTCTCTGGACGGCTCTGCGCCAAGCTCCCTCCCGGGAACAGCCCTTTGGTCATTTCCGTTTTCATCCTTGCCGGAAGGCTTTTGAGGAGCTCTGTTCTGAGCTTTTCCCTAGCAACACAGCGTTCTCAACTTTGGCATTTAAAACTATCCCTTTCACGTTATTTCACCTTAAACAGAAAGGGAGCAAAGTGACTCCAGTGCCAAGATTAACGGGGAACATCCTCCTGTCACATGTTCCTGATCAAGGCCTGAGGTCCATCTCTGAAGTAGAACAAAATATAAATTCAGGGTTTGGGCAAAGGTATCTAAATCCACAAGAAACCAAGAGGTAATGTTTTTTTTAGCAGGTCAGTTACTAGCTTAGACAACTGTGTAATTTTAAAGGTTCATACAATGTCACCTTCAAAAAAACATTAAGACAGCTATGCAGTAGAGTTACAAATACACACACACACACACTCACACACACACACACACACGGGACCTCCCTGATGGTGGTCCAGTGGTTAAGAATTCGACTTGCAATGCAAGGGACTCAGGGGTTGATCTCTGGTCAGGGAACTAGGATCCCACATGTCGTGGGGCAGCTAAGCCTGTGTGCCCATGCTCTACAGCTAGAGAAACCCGTGCACCTCAGTTTGAAGACCCAGCACAGCCAAATATATATAAAAAATTAAAACTTCCTACCAAATCAGTAAACAAAGGATGTCGCCGTCTTCAAGCCATTACATGACAGCTGCCTGGACGGTGAGCCCGGAGGGACCTCAGGATGGAGACAAACGGGCTGCCCACCGCCAAGCCCATCTAGTGGGTATCAAACCACAGGCACCCCTGGATGGTACATCTGAGAAAACTTTGGATAAGAAAACATAGGATGCTGGCCCGAGATAGCTGAGGTGCACATCAAAGGAAACATATTGGTAAGCCCAGAATCTTGCATCTTCCCATACACAGAGGAGCACTAAATTCTTTAACTTGAGATACCTAGTTTTCTTTTATTAACAGGAATCTTTTGTTCTGATTATCTGGTTTTGTTGCACAAACGCCTATATATCCTGGTTTCCCCCCTTCCTCTTTAAAACAGTTTTCTCAGCATTACCTGAGATGCTGTCTCCTAGGCTTGAAGTTCTAAAAATGTCCCCTGAACAAAACATAACTCTCAACTTTTAGACTGTGCATTTTTTTCAGTCAACAATACACATATACATTTGTTTCTAAACTTAATGAACACTTTGTTGAAATTTGTTTTGTGCCAGGTAATGTTCTAAGACTGTTATAAGTGCTGACTCACTGGCTCCTCACATCAACCCTCTGAGGCGGGCACTATTATAACTCCCATGTTACAGATGGAAAAGGTGAGGGAGGGGAGAATGAAGTAACTCACTCGAGAACACACGGCTGGTTGGCGGCAGCTGGGATGAGGAAACTAGTTGGTGTGGCTCCAGAATCCATGCTTTTTACACCGATATTATCCTAGAACTTCAAGAGGCCTAAGAAGTAATATGTTTACCTGTGGGTCTATTCAATGACCAGACTTGTGGTGATCACCCATGCTGGGCCAGGTCCACACAAGGCAGTGGCCCCGCAGAGGGGAAGGCGTCTGTGGTCCTCACCACATCAGCATCCCAGCCCCGGCTCCACACTCAGCCCTGCCACTTAAGAGCGATGTGATCCTTGGGCACCTTACTTAACCTCTAGTCTCTACTCCTTCAGTTGTAAAATGAGGATCAGACTGCAGACCCAATTGGGTGATTTTGAGGGTGAAGTGAATGAGTGCTTGCAAAGCAGTGTGTGAAGTCCTGACACGTGCTCCACCCACGCCCTTGTCCTTCAGAGAAACACTTCCCTCTTGGATTCTTCTTTCTATTTCTATCTGTGGAGCCATTCAGCAAACGTGCTTGTTTCACTGAGGGTGTTGGAGTGTGCTTGGTACGGGCAAAGGCAGGGTCAGCGGAGCCGGAGTGGCTCTGGGGGTTGACTCCAGGGCAGGCAGGGGTGATTTTCCAGCATGGAGCAGGGTGAAAGCTGGGGTTCAGAATCACAGTGGGATTCTGACTCCAGGCATCCCTCCAGCTATGTGATTTGGGGCGGGTTGTCTTGCTGAGACTGTTTCCTCTTCAGTGATGGCAGCCATCAACTGGGGTATCAGGGAGGGTATTCATGAGATGCTGTGTGTACCTGGGGTGTGTACTTTTGTCAAAACTGCTGCTGTGGTCGCTCGTGGGTACGAGGGCCAGCTTGGGGGTGGGAGGTGAGATAGAAGTGGGGGACTCAGCCTGTATGCCCTCTGGTTTCAGCACCCCGTGTGCTGCCTTGCCTTGCCAAGGGTCTTTCATGGCCTGCTCTGTTCCTGGGCTCAGTCTGTATTTCCGTCAAAGCAGGCTGCCACCCTCCCCCTGGGCTCCTTCGAGGCTGGTGGCCTCCAGGGCCAGCAGAGAGTGCGTGCTTCCTTACACCAACTCTGTCTGTTTATGGTGGTGGAACGGATGAGACCAACCCTGTGGTCGGGCCTGGGTGCTGCCCACAGAATCAGCATTCAAGCTACACTCGGTTGGAAAACTCGGGCTGAAAGCAGAATGAGATACAAGTCAAAGTCAGACCAGGATCTGGTTCAGATCGAGAGTGAAACAGGCAGTAATAATGACTGATGTTTTGTAAGTCCTCACTACATACTAGATGGTACTGAGGGCTTCACAGGCATTAGCTCAGTAATTCACTCCACACAGAGAAGCAAACAGAGAGGCTGAGAAACTTGTCCAAGGCTGCTCAGCTACTTTTTAGAGGGGCTGGGATCTGGCCTGATCTCTTTGAAGTCAGAAGTCTGTGTTATCTCCAGCTTGGTTATTTTGCCTCCCCAGGTAAAATTAATACCAATACTTCCTTTTTTAAATTTATTTTTTTTATTGGCTTCCCAGCTGGCTCAGTGGTAAACAATCCGCCTGTCAATGCAAGAAACGCAAGAGATGTGGGTTCGATCCTTGGGTCAGGAAGATCCTCTGGAGTAGGAAATGACAACCCACTCCAGTATTCTTGGAGTATACTTGGATCCTGGAGGATCCCATGGACAAAGGTACCTGATGGGCTTCAGTTTATGGGGTCACAAAGAGTCAGACACAACTGAGAGACAAAGTACACAGTTGATTTAGTGTTGTGTTAATTTCTGCTATACAGCAAAGTGACTGAGTTATACCTATATATACATTCTTTAAAAATTGTTTTTAATACCAGTAGTTTCTGTTTAAAGAATTTCTATAGTCTTCAAGGCAATTTTGTAGATGGGGAGACTGATGTTCAGAGAGGACCAGTCACTTTCTTGCCCATGGACACATAGGTAGGAGGTGACAAAGCTAGGGCGCATTACCCAGCTCCTCCAATTGTGTGGGAGTGAGCCTGGTGGGTGGGCCAAGCAGCTTTCTTCTGACGAAAACTTTTCCTTTAGGAAAATACGTGGCAGTGTCTTGGTGGTTCCCTCTTCCATCATGACCACGGGGTGGATCCAGAAAGGATGGGTCTGTCATCTCTATTTGGCTCTGTGATAAGAACCACAGCTTGGCTGAGTGACGATTAAGAGCTGCATGCGTGTGTGCGTGCATGCTAAGTCTCTTGAGTCATATCCCACTCTTTGCAACCCCATGGACTGTAGCCCACCAGGCTCCTCTGTCCATGGGATTCTCCAGGCAAGAATACCAGAGTGGGCTGCCATACCCTCCTCCAGTAGATCATCCTGACCCAGGGATTGAACCTGTGTCTCTTCTATCTCCTGAATTGGCAGGTGGGTTTTTCACCAGTAGCGCCATCTGGGTGCTGCACATTCTCTCATCAGCAGCTCCATGAGGTAGGAACCTCCCCATTCCCCCATGTTACTGATGAAAAAACAGAGGCTCAGGGAGTTCGGAGGATTGGCCTCAGGTCGCCTGGCTACTGAGGGGTCTGTGCAGCGCATTCACCCTGTTGGGTTTCCCTCCACAGCCCAGGCTGGCTGCCACCACCTCCTGTTTTCTGCATCCCCCCCAGACTGCTGGGACCTCCTGTCTCCAGCCCTCCTCTTGCCCAGGCTGCATCCCCACCCCTGCCTTCCCAAGTCTCCTTTCCCTTTTCCCTCATCTTTTGGATCTTGTTCTAGTTCCATGCCTTGAGCTGGGCTCCCTGACCTCCTTGCCCTGGCTCTGCTGTCCTTAGGCCAGCGGGCAACCAGGCTACTTCACAGCTCTGGGCTTCCATTTCCGTACAATGGGGGTGTAATGGCTGCTCTGGACTCTGCACTCTGGTTACATGAATCATCAGCAACAACGCCTATAGCTATTGTTACTGTGAGCAATTACAATATTTCTTGAGTGCTTACTACGTGCCCCGAATGGACAGGTGCTCTGCAGGCACCATCGCACTTGATAAAGGATGGAAAAACGAGAGCTGAGGGACAGGAGGGCTTCCCTCGTGGCTCAGCGGTGAAGAAGCCGCCTGAAATGTAGGAGACGCAGGTTTGATCCCTGGATTGGGAGGATCTCCTGGAGGAGGGCATGGCACTCCAGTATTCTTGCCCAGAGAATCCCACGGAAAGAGGAGCCTGGTGGGCTACAGTCCACTGGGTTGCAAAGAGTCAGACACGACTGAAGTGTCTTAGCACACAATGCACGCAAGGGACGAGTGTTTCCTCTCCCGTTCCTATTCCTTTCCTGTTTCTAGCCTATCCCTTGTCTGTCCCCATGGAGCAGAGCGCCACATCTCAGAGTCTATGAACAAAGGACAAGAAAGCTACCGGATAACAGAAGTAGTGGTTGGGTGAGGTGACTCTGTCCCTCTAGGATGTAGCTGTGTCCCTCCTCACGAATGGATGGGCCACACGTTCACAGTCTTACATGACAGCACCTAAAAACCATCGCCAGGGCAATCTCTGGGAACCATGCATCTCCTTTTTCCGCTTCTTACAACAACTCTTGTCAGGTTGGTGGAAGGGCCCCTCCCCCTGCTTCACTCTGGCCTGGAGATGAACCCACCTCGGAGACCTCCACTGCCTGGGGCGGGGGGTGCGACCAGCCCTGTCAGAATAGGTCAATTCCAGGGTCTAAGCAAAGCTGCAGGGCTAGCATGGAGTCACTGGTCTCCACGCACAGGTCCAGTGCCCTGGGTCATCGCCTTACTCTGATCACCGTACAAGGTAAGAATGGACACAGATGCCTCTCTGCTTCCTCAGGTCCAGCCTTGCTCTGGAGGCATGTGGTGAGAACACAGCCTGGCTCTACCGGCCCTGGAAGGGCCTCTCCATTTTTCACGCGTCCCTCCCTCTCTCACTCCAGGAACCCAGTTGTGTTCCATGTGCCTCACCTACTCCTTTTTCTCCTTCTCTTCCTCTGCCTCAGGCAGGAGAGGTCTGCGCCTCCCTGGTGTTCCAAGACCTGGGTGTAGCACAGGGCAGCAGACAGAGCCACCCTCTTCAAGCTGGCTTTGGTTCAAGGCCATGCCATCTGAGAGCTGGCTGGGGTGAACGCAGCACCCCCTGTGGTCCAGCTTGTCCCCCTGGAGTTCTGTGTCAGGGTTTAGGGCCAGAGGCTTTGCTGATCATAAAGGATCACTCTGCCAGTGTCAACTGTGCAAACATCTCCTTGGGGACTTGTAAGGAGGTGAGAGGCTGGGCCAAGGCTGGAGAGAAGTGGTCCTGGGTCTCCAGTCACATGGGACTCATCTGACGACTGCAAACCACAAGGTGTCCCCAGGGTGCACTTAATGAGGAAAAGTGCAATGGCGCAACACGACAGTCCTTTTACAGCGATTTTAGCCAAGAGTGTTCTCTGTGTTTTCATCTGCGCTTGCCGAGCGTCCATGAAGAGATTTGTGCTAGGAGTGAACACCAGTAAAATCCCAGCTTACTAATAACTTATGGAATGTAAGTAAGTTTCTGTTAGTTTCCACAGCTTGTGGACTTTTGCCAAATTTGGCATGTACCAGGTGGTCTAGCTTGGTGATAAGAAACAAGCCGGCGTCAGAAAGACATGTGGCCTGCCACCCGAGGGGCCGACATTGAGCCACAGCAAGAGACCCCAAAAGCTGACGGGGCCAGAGTGGGGATGGCGAGACGGCAAGAGCAAAGGAGAAAGAAAGAGTGAGCTTGACCCCAAAGCCTCTCTCCGCTGTTTCCTCCTGTGGATAAGCCGGAAGTCAGCTGTGCCGCCTACTCTGCCAGGCAGGGGCTGTCACGTGGTGTGCGTTTGATTCACCGCTCCAGCTGATTCATCGCTTATCACCATCCCCTGGCCCATTCACACCATAGGACCTTGGAGTAGGGGTGAGGTCAAGGGTTTGCAAATAGTCACAGGGCCACTGGTTGGGGCTGAGCAAGGTGAGTGTGCATGGAGATGGGACAGTGGGGGCCAAGGATCAGGGTGTGGAGTCGGAGCCAGGACAGGGTCAGGGGCATCTGGAAGGGCTTGAGGTGGTGACAGTGATGGGAGAGGGGTTCCAAAATAGCGGTACAGATCCATTGTTAATGTGTTTAGGATAATGGGAAAGTGGTGGAAAAATAATTACAGTTAAAGGAAGGAAACTAATTGAATCCCAAGAGGGTCTGGGAGCAGAGGCATGTCTAGCTCTCAGATTCGATTTTTAAATACCAGCCAGAGGATCAAGCCTCCTTGGAAAAGTGGCAGATTCCAAGTTGGGGGCAGGGAATGTACACGATGAGCTTGGGGCATCTTCTGGTGTCAGAAAGGAAGTGCCAAAGAGAGATGGAGAAATGTTTGCTGCTGCTAAGTCGCTTTAGTCGTGTCCAACTCTGTGCAACCCCATAGACGGTAGCCCACCAGGCTCCGCCGTCCCTAGGATTCTCCAGGCAAGAATACTGGAGTGGGTTGCCATTTCCTTCTCCAGTGCATGAAAGGGAAAAGTGAAAGTGAAGTCTCTCAGCCGTGTCCGACTCTTAGCGACCCCATGGACTGTAGCCTACCAGGCTCCTCCATCTATGGGATTTTTCCAGGCAAGAGTACTGGAGTGGGGTGCCATTGCCTTCTCCACACGGACACAAAAAACAGCATGGAGGGCCACCCACTGGCCGAATCTGGGACAGTTTGAGCATCAGAAGAAATAAGACTGAAAAATAGAACACATTGATTGAATAGGAATCCATGAATCAACACAAATAGAAACAAATAAAAGAATAAATGAGGACAAGATAAAGTTTTCACTGCAGTAGGATGTCAACTAATAATTGTAGAAGCAATGATGGAATTAGAAAATTACCATTTGGTACTTATCATAGAACAGAATATTTACAAAGTCTGAAAGTACATCCCCACAAAATATTAACCACAAAGGGACAAAACAGCAATCTGAAAGACACATCTTTAATCAAGTGATCAAGGTGAACATCACCAGCAAAGGACAAATCTAAATCATGCACCTAGTAGGATGCTGTGGAAGGAACACAGCTTCACTTCTGTAATATTCCTGCTCAAGATGCAGAATCTGAATCTAACCATAAGGAATTGTCAGACAAACCCAAGGACTATTCTACAAAAGGTCTGGCCCATTGTTTTTAAAAAGAACAATTCCAGACAGTGAAGAAAGCTGAGTGCCGAAGAATTCATGCTTTTGAACTGTGGTGTTGGAGAAGACTCTTGAGAGTCCCTTGGACTGCAAGGAGATCCAACCAGTCCATCCTAAAGGAGATCAGTCCTGGGTGTTCATTGGAAGGACTGATGTTGAAGCTGAAACTCCAATACTTTTGCGAAGAGCTGTAGTGGACAGCACACGGCGAGTTCTCAAAACAGGGCACCTCCTCTTATTCTGATCATTCCACATCATTGCATCATCAACTTCACAGCTCTGTGGGGTGGCTGCCATTTTCCCCAACGGCCCCTCCTCCCACCTCCAAGAACTTGCTGACTATTCAGCGCCCAGCCCGCTCTCTTCCCCTTTCTAGGAACTTCTTCTGCGGACAGTTAGAGAGGTAGAGTGTGTCCCAGTTAAAGACATGAAAACCTTATATAAGCATATAAAGACCTGCTTACATATGCACAGATCATCTCTGGAGGGATCTATATAGACCCACGAAACAGTGATGGTCTCTGGGGTCCTTAAGGGACACGGTGGGAAACTTCTGTTAAACCCATGTGTACCCTTGCAATGTCTTCCCACACATACAGGCATTGTTGCTTTAAATAAATAAGAGCAATAAATAGCTGGATCAATCCATCTAGTCACCAAAGAGGGGGCCTCTGTGACAACTCAGTTCCTTTGGGAGGATCTGTCTTGAAGCAGATAAGAGGAGTTCAGAGAAAGCATCTCCCTGCATTTGCTGTTCTTCAAGTGCCAACAGCTCAAAATAATGTAAAAGCAGCCTATTTTGTGGTGGCATGTCCTCAACTCCTGCAGTCATAGTTTGGGGCGGCATTTTTGCTACCTTCACCCTCATTTACAAAATGCTAAGCTGCATACACAGATTAACTACAGACAAGCCTTCCTCCGTCTTTGCCTGGGGGATGCTGCCACTTGGGACACCTCTGAGAGGCTTCTGAGAACACCGGGTGCTGGCTCCTCCTCGTGCCTCCACCCACCTCTCCCTGCTGTCCCTGCAGTGTCACCCTCCCACAGCCTCGGGTGGTCCTATGTGGATGCCTAGACAGGGATGTGAGGGACCCTCAGGCTGCTTCCCATCTTGAAAATTCTAGAGCCCAACTCATGTAACTTAACCGCCTTGTCTCTTATGAAAAATTAAAGTCTAGAAGATAGCTAAAGAGATGCTTTTGAATAATCTGAAGTAATCACGAGATGATGACCCTCTGGGGCAAGTACTTCCAGCTCTCATGTCCTCAGGGACCAGCAGGGGGATGGAAGTGGGTGAGGCCAGCAGTGGTACCTGCACGCCTCGCCTGTCGTCTGAGATGGTCGGCTGCTGATTGTTATCTGTGGGGCACAAACGCATTTCTGAACCTTGACATTCTCCTGTAGGAGTCAGAAATACAGATCTATATGGAATCTCCCCATTTAGAAATATTGGTAAATAGTTGAAAACAAAATAAGAGACAACAGTCACAACTCTTGGCTGACAGAACACGGTTTGAGGCGCAGCAGAGTGGCCTGGCACTTTGCAAACTCTGCCCTGTGACGTGCACTTGAGCAAGGGGGCAAAGGCTGGCTAGACCTAACGGCTTGTGTTGAGATGTCAAGTTGACTCAATTTGGGGCTATGTTTGGAATGAAGGGTGGACCCCGGAGCACTGACAAATTTGAACTTGTTCTATTAACTAATAGGGAGGCAGAGTAGCAAAGGGTGACGGGGACGGGAAAATACAGGCTTTGAATTCACAGAGGCTTGGGTTCAAACCTTGCTTCGATACTTAACAGTTCCCTACTTAATAGTAAGATGCTTCACCTCTCTGAGTCTTGGTTTCCTCATCCATAAAAGTCAGGATAGATCCTACATAACAGGGTTGTGAGAATTAAATGAAGTTGTGTCTAAGGAAATGTCTGCCATCTGGTAGGCAACTAGTTCACTTATTCTTACTTTCAAAGGTTTGTGAGTAAGGATACTTGATGAAAGGAACATTTCGGGAAGGATGGCCAAATGGCAGCTGGGAAACTGAAGTCAGAAAGACTGGCAGCTGGAGTCAGAAAGACTGGCTAGGTCTCCGGCAGCGTTACTGCTTTGAGAGGATGGGTCATTATTACTGCAACGGCCTTGGAGCTGAGCCTGTCCCCAAGGACCAGACCATAAAAGCTGACCTCCTGGCTTCTCTACGGGTAAGGTGATGGACAGGGTGCAACGCACAGCGCCAAAGCAAGCTTGGCTGTGCCAGCTTTCCTGTCTGCTTCCCACCCCCTCTTCAGCAGCCTTCGTGCAGCCAAGGGAGGCAGGGCCTGGCCTCCTGCCAGTGCTAATCCAGACGCAACTTCCAAGCCTGAACCTTGGTGCCAGCCTCAGTCACAAGCCAGGCCCTGACCTTTGATGGGTCTCTACAGACATCTCTTCTCTATCTTGAGGAGTCACTGAAGGCCTTTCTGGAGAGTTCCTGGTAAAATTCTGTTGTTTTTGTTGTGCAGTCATTCAGACATGTCCAACTCTTTGCGACCCCATGGACTGTAGCAAACTCATCTTTGGAAGATGGCTTAAAGCTTTTGAAAGCTTGGGAGCTTAAATTACATACAGACACTTCCAAGCCAAAACGGCCAAATGCACAGCACTTGCAAGGGACTAATGGCAGAATTAGCCAGAGAGAAATAGTTTTGCTCCTTAGGAACAAGAGATACATTTTACCCACTATGTAGACGCTATGTGTACCCACTAATATAATTAACCTGTCATTACCAGTCAGCATTGCCAACTTTCCAAAAAGGTTTCCTAAAGTGCAAACGATTTTTAGTGTGCATCAGAATTGTAAGAAAGGCTTGCTCGACACCACCCCTCCTCCCCCCACCAATCCTGCTCCGGTAAGTCTCTGAATTGGTAGATCTGGGGTCAGGGTTCCGTTTCTAACAACTCCAGGAGATGCTGATGCTTCCTGCTGGTGGCTGAGTGGTTATGCTTTCAGAAGTATTGCTGTAATGAATCTGCTGGTATTTATTCAGTCCACACTACTAGTGAGTGTTACAAAATGCAAGGGAACCCCTACATTCCCAGTTGAGTGAACAGGAGCTAAGGTTAAATGACAGAAATAAGATAAAACAATGCTTGAAAATCTTAATGTAGGAGCCACAAACTTCACTATAAGCCAAGGGTGATACAGTCACAACTGGGTGGACATGGTGGTTTGGTTATACCAATAAAGTATTTAGGCTAGTAACTGGAAAGCTGCTGGGGCAGCAGTCTCTAGTTGCAATGGTAGATGCTGCCCCATGTCAAAGAATTGGACTACAAAATGAACATGGGGTTCTTCATATCATCATGACTCTAAGCCTTGGATGGTTTCTAAAGGCTGGTATTTATTGATGTCTTAGAGTAAAGCAGACGTTACTTTGCCAACAAATGTGTGTTTAGTCAAGGCTATGGTTTTTCCAGTGGTCATGTATGGATGTCAGAGTTGGTCTCTAAAGAAAGCTGAGCGCAGAAGAATTGGTGCTTTTGAACTGTTATGTTGGAGAAGACTCTTGAGAGGCCCTTGGACTGCAAGGAGATCCAACCAGTCCATCCTAAAGGAGATTGGTCCTGGGTGTTCACTGGAAGGACTGATGTTGAAGCTGAAACTCCCAATACTTTTTTGAAGAGCTGACTCATTGGAAAAGACCCTGATGCTGGGAAAGATTGAGGGCAGGAGAAGGGGACAGAGGATGAGATGGTTGGATGGCATCACCGACTCAATGGACATGGGTTTGGGTGGACTCCAGGAGTTGGTTATGGACAGGGAGGCCTCGTGTGCTGTGGTTCATGGGGTTGCAGAGTCGGACACGATTGAGCGACTGAACTGAACTACAGAGGTTAGTTCTGTGCTTCATAAGGCTTTTGCAAATGTTAGTGGTTTTTCCAACTACACAGAAAGATGTGAGGTCTGAGACAGGTAGTTTCTTGTTTAGGAGCTTGCTGGAGCAAAGGTGCTTGAGGGGTGAAATATTTTTGGTGGCCTCATCTTCATCTAGGAGGAATTTCGCTTTTTCTCAGAACACAAGATCATTTTTCTAGGCTCTGCATGCCTAATACTCAACATGACGACTCCACTGAGAATGCAAAAAGGCTTAGCAGGTGACCAGTTCTCGAGGGAGGAGAGGTGGCTTTGGACGTCCCAGCCCCCCTAGTGCCGTTTGGTCTCATTTTCCCAGGCTGTCCATTTAACTACATTTACTCAAGGGAATATGGGAACTACTTCCATTTCAATTTGGCTCAGCTAAGAGTCCAAGTCAGCCTTCTGTCCCAACAGTAGTGATGTATCTAGTTACTTCTGTAATCTCATGATTTCATTTGAAAAAATTCTCTCTAGTCTATGGTGACTCTTAGTGGATACAACAATGATTAAAAAAAAAATCTCCTTGGTGTCTCGGCATATTTAACATTCTGTGAAAATCAGGGTATTTCTCATTAACTGGTACATCCTTCTATAATAACTGAAAAAAGAGAACTGAGATGGACCAAAACTGTCTGCCAAAAGGTACGCACAACAGAGTCACTTGCGAATTTGGGGACAGAAGGAAGAAGCTTCTCTGGGCTGCTCATACTGCCCTGTCAGTGGTGGACGGGCAGAATGTTGGTGAGGTTGAGAGGGGCTCTGTTGAGACCTCCCTTCTGGAGCAGACGCCTTGGGATGGAGGCTCACGGTCCTGAAGAGGGGGGTCCGAGTCTGAGAAGTTTCCTTGCAGAGCACAGGCCTGGTAGTCCTTCCATATGTACCTCTTAGTGAAGAGGACTGCCTAGAGGGGCCCTTCTCTGGGCAATGAGGACCTGGTTGTTGAATCCCAAACTGAAAAGGGCAGCAACCTGCTTTACCTGGAAGCAGAACACACTTCAGAAGTAACTGCCACTTGCCCTAAACATGTGGTCAGCTTGCTTCAAAATAAGGGCATATGCAGCCCAAACATCTTGCTAAACATAGAAGTGCAGTCCTAACATAGTTATTGATGGTAAAGGGGGAACAGGTTAAAGTCTGAGTAACAATATCCAGAAGAAGGCTCAACCAAGAACCAAAGACTCTTAGTTTGAAGTAAATTTTGATATCATCCAAAAGCTTGGGATGCAAAATGGCAAGGGTCAGCAGTGAAAGCATCACTTGGATCTTGTCAGAAACTTTCAGGTCTTTCTGAACTTCTGAATCAGACTTTGCATGTTGTTTCAAATCCCCTGGTGACACTTCTGCAAGTGTGGGAAAAAGCACACTGCCCTCAAGTAAAGAGGAGGACGGCAATGGTCCGGGGAAGAGAGGACCACTTCCAGGAACACCCACTAACTGCAGGACAATGGTAGTTCCCAGGTACGTCTACCAGCCCTTCATTGCCACTAAGTCATGTCTTTGCACAGGAATGGTACACAGATGGAGGAGAAAGGTTATGCTCCATACCTGGGGTCTAAGAATTAGGTGAAGTTTCAGAGTATCAAATGATTTAATTACAAAACTCAAGTCCCTTTATTCACTTTCTAAAAAAACACAAACATGAGAATAAAATAAACACACCCAACTCACTAGCCCTTGCAGGATAGGAAACAGCCCTGGACAGAGAGTCTGCAAATGTTTTTCCTTACACTTAAGTCTGCATTTCCTCAGGCATTCTAGGGTCCTGTGTTTTGACACCTCTTGCAGGGGAAAGGAAGTGGAAGCTAAAAAGAGTCACCTACAGCAGGGTCACAATGACCTTACAGCTATTTGATGCTAGTGGCTTGTAAACTCTGATTTGCAACTCTCAGAAACTGATAGTATCAAATAAGCATTGTTAAACCCTACCACCCCTGGCTAACCTTTACTGTCATTCTTTGAAACTGCATCTTTAGGACTAGTTATGTTCCTTCACTGTAGCTTCTGATTATCCTCAAGCACAAACCCTAAAATCCATACACGGTCTCTAAGTTCAAGTACAAAGGTTCACTTCAGGACAAACCCCAAAGTGATGTAGTGTTTCTCAATGCGTCTGTAGTGTCTACTGGGTGTCCCACCTTGGACAGGCTAGCTGGATGGCAGCACAGTGTGGGGCCCGCATGGTGAACTCTCTACAGCCCCGCTTGCTCCCTATTCCATCTGGACGCCGCCCCACGGTCAGCATTGAATTTGGAAGTCAGTGAGGACTGCGGCCTGTCTTCATTCCGAAGTTGTACTCTTATGTAACTGAATGCAGTTCTTCACCATTAATTCAATGGAGCTTCCAAAACATGTCAGGCATATTCTAAAAAGAAAGATAATCACATCAAAATGTTAGTTTTGTGTTATGTTTAATTTTATGTTCCCAAAGGAATTAAGCTAGAAAGACTTAAAGCGAATGTTTTACACTCCATAATGGAATTGAGGTTTTCTCCTAATATAGGCACAAAGGGACAATTTCTCTCATGAGTTCCCCATGCGAGCCTGATGTTCTTGCTTTGTTCACTCACTGATGCTTATTTTACCTATCAAAAATAACAGACATCTTAAAGACTCTTACACAGAGAACACCCACGTAGAATGAAGGGATATGGTACACAGCGATGGTCACCCACGATGGCTGGGAGTCCACCACGGCTTACTTGGTGATAACTGTATGCTTATTAATGTCTCCCAACCCTTGCAAACAGCATTGTTTTGTGCATCTTGAGCTGATTTTTAAAATTAAATTTCAAATGTGAAAAAGAAAAAAAGAGTACTCATAGCAGAAGAATCCCATGGTAATTGACAGTGGTAAACTAAAATCCTTACTAAGTACTACAAGGAAACCAAGAGGGCTGAAAGCAGATTCTGAGCACCATTTAGGGGGCACTTTAGAATGCATTGCTTGGTTTTATATTCAAATTGTAAGCCCAAGTTAACTCATGTCCAGGGGAGAGACTCACTTAGGCCATTTCAGAACAAGGCTTTCATGTGAATTTGGCGTGTGCATACCCAGCATCCCAGCTGGTTTCTAATGAAGCATCTATTCATGGCTTAAATGTTCAGCTCTGCTGGCACAGAAAACCACACTCACTGACATAGGAAAAGGCTACTAATTAATTCTCAGTAAAAAATGACTCACGACAAAATGAAATCCATTTGCAGCAAACACTCTTCTGAATAGATAAGAAACATGAACCTCGGCATGGTTTACCCCTTTCCTATCCATTTCCTGTATCTATAAGCCAGAGGTGAATGCTCCTGGACAAAAGATGGGATACTGGACCTTAGGAAGCATCCTGGGATGGAGCAGGAGGGTCCTGGCTTTCAGGCTCTGGAGGCGGTGCTGGCATGGCTTCTTTTTTCTGGGCTGCCAGGAACTCATGAATTGCTCGTTCTATCTGTGGTCTGAAGATGTGGTTCAGTTTGGGATCCACCACCTGGGAAATAATTCTGTCCACTCCAGCTTCCAACATCCCTGACCTTGAGAAGACAAACAGATTATTCCATTATTTAGCCTGCAAGTGTCATGGGAGAGCCAGTTAAGTGTCCACCTGGTCCAAGGTACAGCCCCGTGAGAGAGTTCTTTCAAAGGATGTACACTGAGCACATGGGTTCAAGCCATGGTATCCTTATAGAGGGCAATTCATTATTCCCAACGCACAATCTCATCCAATGCAACCTTGTACAAAAGAATCAAACAAAACTCTCCCAGAGACAGACAGTAACACTATGGTTGAAAGAATCGACGTCACGGGTAGATTTGAAACGTCAATCTAGCAAAGCCAGCAGGCCTCCCACTTGACTCCACTTCCCTCAATATCTGTTCTTCCACACGTCAAAGCAGAAGCGGCCCCAGCAGCAACCTGGCTACTAAGCCCTAAATCTTATACAGCACAAACCAGTCAGGGCTGGGAAGGCTTACAGCATCATCATCAATTCAACAAGGCCTTCAAGCTGTTCCAACAAGGTAACTTGGATGCAAACAAGTAAACAGACAAGAAATAGACTGTATCTAAGCTTCTAAGGGGCTAAAATATAGCCCCAGTCCTTTTTGAAATAGAACAAAAATTAGTCAAAATGTCTATATTCAAACATTAGGGGTGGGTAGCAAGGAAGATTATGGTCACAGGAAACAAATCACATTTGAAGAATTTGGAACATAGTCCATGCAGGATCAAACTGAATTGTTCTCCTCAAAGGGTTAAAATATTCAAATACCATTCACAAGTGTGGTTGACAGGTTTTACTGACTTTTCTTTAGACTTCTTAGGCCATTCAAGCTTTTGCTTAGGTAAAAATAGGTCCTGAGGTAATGGGGCAAACGGTGTGTCAGGGCACAGCCCAGGAGACCACCGAGCAAACACATGCAGTGATGAGTGAGATGAGAAACAGGCCCTGAACTGGTTAGGCTGCGTAGTGAATCAAGGGCTCCCTAAATCCAGTGGTGACTGACAGCTTATCAACAGGAAGCCTAGCTGTAAACGGACCACTGTTAGAGTACAGGGGCACTTGCGAGCAGACCTCAATAGACAGTGTGTGCCATGGAACACAGCGAGGCCAGCAGCAGCCCGTGGGTCAGAGGGGAGTAGAGCCGCCTCTCGCTAGTCACAAGCCAATGGCTATCGACCTCCATCACCCTGCTTCCTGGGTCAGGCTCACGGGTGTCTTTACTGGAGGTGAAAATCTGACCAAGGAAAACAAAGTACCAACAGTATAGCTCCCTTTCTTGGGGATTTTAAAAGTGCTAGGAGGAAGTAAGAAATATTGTCAGGTGCCTAAAACAGAAGATGAAACGAACAACTATCATGTACTTTCCTCCACGCTGCAGCCTAGGATACAGCATCTGGGCATGGGCAGCGGGGCTGGCCAGTCAATGCTGAGGGCTGTGGTGTCACTCTGACAGGGTTAAGAAGCGAATCTTCACTGTAAAACGTCATTCGAATTTGCCTCAAATTCAAAATGTTAGCAGGAATCACAGACAAATGTCTCAGTATGATATCCAAATCCCTGTTTTCAGGTTAAATACACTATAGATCAAATTGAAAAGCAGGGAATAATTACGTAGGTGGTAAAACTATGGAAAAAAAAAAAGCAAGGATTCGAATAAGGACCATCCAAGCGAGGAGTATGGTCAACTTCTGGGAGGAGGACGGGTATCGGGAAAGGTGGGAGGCAGGGATGGGCTGGGTAGGGCATGGGGTTTGGAGGGTGCTGGTAATGTTCTATTTCTCAACATGGGTGGGACTACAGGGATGTTCTAGTTACTTGTTATACTGCATTTCTGTTGTAAGCACTTTTCTGTGTTACATTTCATATGAAAGGTATATAAAGAAAAGTGCCACATGCATACCTCAAGGATGATATCAATACCCATTAGAAATTAACTGTAATGTTGATAGTATTCATGCCATTATTGGCACCTTTTCAAATATTTAAAATATTTTGTGCTTTATCTTTTTAATATGGTTGTCAATCTTTTAGAAGGTAGGATTTAAAAAGTTTCATCTGATTTGTTACTTAAGCTGTCAAATAGTTTTAAGGACCAGCAATAACTTACATGCAGAGTACATCATGAGAAACGCTGGGCTGGAAGAAACACAAACTGTAATCAAGATTGCTGGGAGAAATATCAATAACCTCAGATATGCAGGTGACACCACACTTATGGCAGAAAGCGAAGAAGAACTAAAGAGCCTCTTGATGAAAGTGAAACAGGAGAGTGAAAAAGCTGGCTTAAAACTCAACATTTAGAAAACTAAGATCATGGCCATCTGGTCCATCACTTCATGGCAAATGGATGGGGAAACAATGGAAACAGTGAGAGACTTTAAATTGGGGTGCTCCAAAATCACTGCAGATCGTGACTGCAGCCATGAAATTAAAAGACGCTTACTCCTTGGAAGAAAAGTTATGACCAACCTAGACAGCATATTAAAAAGCAGAGACATTACTTTGCCATCAAAGGTCCATCTAGTCAAGGCTATGGTTTTTCCAGTGGTCATGTATGGATGTGAGAGTTGGACTATAAAGAAAGCTGAGCACCTAAGAACTGATGCTTTTGAACTGTGTTGCTGGAGAAGACTCTTTCGAGTCCCTTGGACTGCAAGGAGATCCATACAGTCCATCCTAAAGGAGATCAGTCCTGAATATTCATTGGAAGGACTGATGTTGAAGCCGAAACTCCAATACTTTGGCCACCTGATGTGAAGAGCTGACCCATGTGAAAAGAAAGACTCTGATGCTGGGAAAGATTGAAGGCAGAAGGAGAAGGGGATAACAGAGGATGAGATGGTTGGATGGCATCACTGACTCAATGGACATGAGTCTGAGTAAGCTCCATGAGTTGGTGATGGACAGGGAGCCCTGGCGTGCTGCAGTCCATGTGGTCACAAAGAGTTGGACACAACTGAGTGACTGAACTGAGACTGCGCAGTAACTCATATAAGGACCAGACCAGACGCGAAGCAGCTGCTCTGTGAGTGGCAGCCGCTGTCCCCTTCTTTCTGAAGGACTCCTGCACCAGTCTGCTCACCAGAGGAACAAGGGCATGGGTAATGAACCCAAACGACAAGGCACTGGGCATCTTCTGGAATCATGCTTCTTCCATAACTCTGAGAGCTTTTATAAACTTTAGTTTCATTTAGAAAGATTCAGATTTCATCAGCCACACTGAAAGTACCAGCATGTTAATAAACATTCTTTTCTACTTCATAAAAGTTTTTATTTTGAAATTATATATTCATAGAAAGTTGCAAAGAAATACATAGCGGAGGTCCATACACTCTTTACCCAGACACCTCTAATGCTCGTACTGTGCACAACTACAGGACAATATTGAAGCCAGGAGCATAAGAGGAAAAATTCTGTAACCATATGTGGTGATGGATGTTAACTACTTATTGTGGAGATCATTTCAAAATATACACAAATTGAGTCATTATGCTTGAAACTAATTACACCTGAAACCAATAAGCTGTATGTCAACAATACCTCTGAAAAGGCAGAGGCGGGCAAAAAACCCCAGAAAACCAGCATGGGTACTCAACCTCATTTACATCTCAGTTATAGCTGCACTTGTGTGTCTGCATACATAGCTCTGTGCAATTTTATTGTAAGAAACTTCATGAACCACCACAATTAAAATACTCAATTGTATCCTACCCGCTTCCAGCTACCCTTTCCTAACCACACTCACATCCCCTCAACCCTAGGCCCTAGAAATCACTAATCTATTTTCCATCTCCATAATTACATGTCAGTTCACGAATGTTATGGAAGTGGAATCATGCACCATGTATCTTTTTGATACTGGGTTTTTTTCACTTGCCACAATTCCCCACCATTTCTCCTTTTAAAGAGGAAAGCATCACAAGCTTTTAGATATTCCAGGAGAGTGAGTGGATCAAGAAAACTGGAACATAAGCACTGGTATTAAGAACAAAAAAGAAAAAGCTTATCTCAGGACACCAGATTTCATGAGCCACCTTCACTTTTGTACCCGGTGACACGCAGAAGTCACTTGGATGAGCAATCAACAGCACCTAATTAACTGAGTTTCAGTTTGCTACTATGAAGAATATACTTTAATAAGACCTCATGCCTTCTTGAACACTACCATTACACTTTAGAGGAGTCATGTGGATTCAGAAAATTTGTGTAACTCACACTGGCTTGTGAGAAGATCCAGCTGCTCTTGCCCAAGGCTCAAACACTGATACATTGGTACGAACTCCAGTGTATGTTCATGCTACACTGAAAACTTCAAAGAGCCTGAAGTATGTCTTACAATTTGGAATCTCTCTCCTGGTAGAGATGTGCACAGGAGGCCTCTGTAAGTATCAAGAATTTTAATTGAGTTCTTTGCTTACTTGAACTTAACTGGGGGGTAGGGGTCTGCAGCAACTTGTATGTCATATCTGCTAGAAGGTACCATGCACTTGGGGCTTCCCAGGTGGCTCAGTGGTAAAGAATCTGCCTGCCAATGCAGGAGCCACAGGAGACACAAGTTCAATCCCTGGGTTGGGAAGATCTCCTGCAGGAGGGAATGCCAACCCACTCCAGTACTCCTGCCAGGATAATCCCACGGACAGAGGAGCCTGGTGGGCTGCAGACAATGCACTTGACCAAATAGGGCCTTTTACCGGCCTTCTGAGTCACACTTATGGTTACTGCCTTTTCACTTTCAATTCTGCTTACTTACTGAACCACACTCTGCCTCAGACCATTTCGCAATTGGTTTTTGTTCATCGTGGGATTCCATTCCTGCTTGTCCAGATGTGTTGATACAAAATTATCCACTTTTTGCCTCAGGTTTTGGTAAGCTGGCTAAAATATTAAAAAAAAAAGGGGGGGAGGCAAGGTCAGAAGTTACATGCACCAAAGTTTTATAAATTTGCCATTCAGAATACAGATTTTCATAGGAATGCAGAATTTCAAGTCCTTAAATACACTCCCAGCATGTCCATGAAGATCACCATACAGCATAGCAGAGCGTGGACTAATGACCAACAAGTGTGCCTACTTTAGGGCATGCATGTGTGAGTGCTAAGTCACTTCAGTTGTGTCCAACTCTTTGCAACCTTGTGCACTGCAGCATGCCAGGCTCCTCTGTCCATGGGATTCTCCAGGCAAGGATACTGGAGCGGGTTGCCATGCCCTCCTCCAGGGGATCTTCCAGACCCAGGGATCAAACCCGTGTCTCTTATGTCTCCTACGTTGGCAGGCATGTTCTTTACCACTAGCGCCACCTGGCAGGTAGGTATGAGGCCAGATGCTCTACTGTCCCACTTACTTTTCGGATAACTCTATGAGCGTGGTCCTGTTAGTTCTCTTCTGCACTCATGTTAAAGGATTTAGGTTTAGAAAAAGTAAACAACTTGCCTACAAGGACAAAATGTGGCAAAGTCAAGGTCAGACCCAGGCCGTTTCCAAGGAAATGAGTTCTAGCCCAGCTCCACTGCTCACTAGCTCTCTGACTTTCAACAAGTCAACCAACCTAAGTCTCAGTTATTTCCATCTGTAAAACAAATTTTACTGCCCCACTTACCTTATAGGGTGTTCTCAGCAACAAGCAAGGGCCCACGAAAGCCCTCTGCATAAAATGAAGCCACTCAGCCCTCACAAACACAAGCTGAAGTCAACGTCTATGGAACACTGGGAGAGGCTGACAGGAAGCAAAACTTAAGTCCCCAAAGGAGCCTGACTGGCACTACTGTTCTCTAAATCCAACTAGTATCAGGAGAACAAAATCAGAAAGGAACCTGATGAACACAAGGAATGCATATGAACACAAGGAAGGTACATTTTGAGCCTCCAAGAGGTTCTGGCACCATCAGCTGCTGTTGTTCAAACCAGGTGTAACAGTATGCACTGCTGTTTCACACTTCATTCCTCTCTCCTCCCACTGTGGCCAGGGACCACTTCCCTACCCCACTGATGTCTCATTTAGCAGCGTGATTTTCTTTGGCCAATGAAGTGTCTGGTAGCTCAGCTGGTAAAGTATCTGCCTGCAACGCAGCAGACCCTGGTTTGATTCCTGGGTTGGGAAGATCCCCTGGAGAAGGGAAAGGCTACCCATTCCAGTATTCTGGCCTGGAGAAATTCCATGGACTGTATAGTCCATGGGGTCACAAACAGCTGGACACGACTGAGTGACTTTCACTTTGATAATACTGTGTCAGTGACAAGAAGTCCTAAATGTGGTTGTACCACCTGGCATGGCTCTGGTACTCTGGTGACCTTCTATGAAGGTATATTCTTTGCAACCTCTGTCCCTCGGGCCTGGGATGTAGGAAAAGTACACATGCAGAGATCTTCCCTCAACCACAGCTTGGACCTAAGCCCAGGTTGCCTATAGCTGAGCCACCAAGTCTATCTAGATCAGCTGAACTTTAGCTGACTTGCAGTCCCATCAGCATGCAAACAAATGCTTATTATAAGCCACTGAGATTTGGTTTATTATGTAGTGTTACTCTGGCAAAAGTCTGTTAACAGTCAGGTATGTGACACTGACAAAGGAATCAGGAGGCCTCAGTTCTGTGAGTGGGCTCTTCCCAAAGGCCATGACTCACAAGCAAAGACTCTCCACCAAACCTGAAAAGATAAAGGCAGGGAGATGGATGAGGACTAAAATTCACAGACACCCATGTACTATTCGCCTAGCAAGTCCTTCTTCCTGGTAACCATCTTCCCCTCCTCACAGGGGTAGGGCGGCGGGTGCCACATTCTCCTGGCCACAGGGGTGGCTGCCTGACCCACGTTTAGACAATGCAGGTATTTCCTGGGATTTTTTTTTTTTTTTTATTTAACTGGAGCCTTTTTGAGAGGAAGTAGCTATAAGATGGGAGAAGGCAATGGCACCCCACTCCAGTACTCTTGCCTGGAAACTCCCATGGACGGAGGAGCCTGGTAGGCTACAGTCCATGGGGTTGCAAAGAGTCGGACACAACTGAGCGACTTCACTTTCACTTTTCCCTTTCATGCACTGGAGAAGGAAATGGCAACCCACTCCAGTGTTCTTGCCTGGAGAATCCCAGGGATGGCGGAGCCTGGTGGGCTGCCGTCTATGGGGTCGCACAGAGTCGGACACGACTGAAGCGACTAAGCAGCAGCAGCAGCAGCTGTAAGATGTAACCAAGACTACTAGTAACCAAATGGATGACTCTGCTCTGCAGTGACATAGGGTTAGACAGCCCTGGTGGAGAATTCTTGGTTCCAAATGCATCCCTACCCTTTTTTTATTCTATCCTTCCTTAGATTTCCACCAGTCAATAGATTCTCTCCTTTTGCTCCCAGGAGTTAGAGAGTTAGATTTGTCACTTGTAACCATCAATCCTGATACTGTATCTTTTACTATTCAAAATAAGTCACGCAGTTTTAGGTAGGACTATTTACTGAAAAGGACCAAGGACAGCTAATGTCATCAACCAAACTCTATAACCTTAACAGACTCTGACAATATAGAAAAATCCCTTCAGTTCATGAAGTGAAAGATCTACAGTGCCTGTCACTAACGTTTTATTATACTATCACTTTCTCTTCTTAACCTATCAGTCTATTCTATTTATTTATATTTTGGATGCATTGCAAAGTAAATTACAAACATCAGCACTACACATTCCCTTCCCTATGTCTGCAGTCTGGGGTGGAGCCTAACAATATGCAAATCTAAGAAGTCCTTAGGTGATGCTGATGATCCATGGACCACACTTTGAGAACCATGGGACTAAAGCAACAAAGGATGTGCCTAGAGACATACTATTTCAAGAATTAAAACAACCTGGTGACAACCAAAAAGAACATCTAAGGAGGTGTTAAGTGGTGAAGGCTCCAATTCCCCCTACCCCAACAGATTCTCAATACTGACTAAAAAAATGTATACTACGTTGGTTAAGCCACATAAAACCTAACGAGACACAAGAAATGTAGTGGAGAACTTGCAATGGGAAGCTGGGAACACCCAGGACTGGAAAACAGGAAAGGCATGTCAATACGTATGTTAAGGAAGAAAAATTAACTATCCCATTTCAAGGAGAGAACTACTCCATGAGTTTTTTAATCTTGGAGAATAACAGTATGCACTACTTACTATACATATTACCTGGTCTACATTTCAGTTTTCTACGCCAGAATACAAACTTTGAGGACAGGATAGTGACTTGCTTGACCCTGTATCCAGAAACCTCACCAATAAATGTTTAATGGGTAACCTATCTTTAAGGCCTAAGCTTTAAGTTTTAAGCTCACAATCTTCCTGTGAGGTAGGCAAAAGATTTCCATGTTGAGCTCAGAGAGGAGAAATCACTTCCCTAGAGGAGCCCATTCAGTAAGAGAGCCTCCTATATCTACAACCACAGTCTTGTGAGAGAAACTTCTGAAAAGGGAGTAAAAAAACATTTCAGCGACTACTCTTTGTCTGACACTTAACACCGGTGAGTTCACTGAATACAAATGAATCTGGGCAAGGTCAAATGAAACAGCATTGTATTAGCAGGTTGACCTACGGCATTAGGATCTAACAGAGAATCTTTCAACCAATGACGGAATACAAAACAAGGGTGCTGGTTCTACGAAAATGTTACCTCAACTAACTGCATACTCAAGCCTGCAAATCACCGAGCTAGAGAAAAGGAAGAAAGGCTGATGTTTGTGCATTCAAACCACTCATGCTTACTTACCTGGTTTTCTCCAGTGTTCTTAACATACTGAGATTTGTTACTGAGGTGCTTAAAGGAGTCTCATCTTGGGAAATACAGGGTCGAGGCTGTAAAACCGGTATTGGGTCCCCAAGTTCAGTGATGCTGTTGGGCTAAGTCGCACAGAGCAAGGATGGGGCGGGGAGCCGAACCCACGTGGTCATCCCTCAGAAAGCTTCCTATACTGCCCCAAGCGATCTCCTCGCTGCTGAGATTTGAAAAGTACCTTTCGTTTTTCTCTCCGATTTGGAAATGCGAAGCTGCAGCCCTAGCAGCCTCAAGCCCAGCCCGCCCCCCATGAGCCCAAGCCGCCTCAGCTGACCTTGGTGTCCACGTCGGCCAGGCAGTCCCGGCGGAAGCTGTCAAAGAGACCCCGGCTCTTGAGTTGCTCCACGATAAGCGCGATGAGCTGCGGGTCGCCCGGGGGCAGTGAGGCCGGGTTGATGGGGCCGCCGCTCCCGCCGGCCCCGCTGGCGCCCGCCGCCGCCGCCCCCGCCGAGGCCGGGCCCGCTCCGCCGCCGCCCACCGCGCCGGTGCCCCCGCCGCCCCCGCCGTCAGCCATGGCTGCTCGCCGGGCCCGCGGAGGGGCCCGAATAAGGCTTCCTCTCAGGAACAGAGGGCCTAGGTGGTGGAGAGGTGGCGGAGGGGCCCGAAAAGGAGAAATCGGCAGCGGGGGGGACGGGGGAGGAAGGGGCGCGGGGCGGCGTCGACAGCAGCCGCGACAGTCCCTCAGGTATCGCAGCCGCTGCCGCAGGCGGCGGAAACCGCCCGCCGCGCCCTGGACGCTCTCCGGATGACGTCACCTCCGCCCTTTGCATTGTGGGGCCGGAGGTCTTCCGGCAGGCAGCTCCCGCCCTCTTATAGGCAGAGGTCTGGCTGACGGAAACTACATCTGCCGGCAGGCTCCGGGGTCGCGTCTCTAGTTTGCGGGACAGCATGGGACTTGTAGGCTTAGGCCCTAGTGATTGCTGCAGCGTGGGCTGGCCTTCCTCGCCCTCGCCGCGTTACTGCCCCCTCGCTCTAAATCTGCGCGTTTCCAGAGTACCTGATTGTAAGAATCGTTTGTAGGCTGATTGAATGCATAGATTAACAGGTTTGTCCCTTAGAGATTCTGATTCAGTATTTCTAGGTCGTGGCCTGGGAATCTGTGCTTTTAACATGTATTCCCACGCCCTTCTTGAGCAACAGATATAATCTGGGAAATGTGGGAAGCAGTGGACTCGCCACATTACTTTTATTCAAAAATTGTGGGTTTTATTTCCCCTTCTGATTTTAATAGAAATACATACTTATTTTAGAAAATTGAAAAATAACAGAAAATTGTGCTATAAAAAACTTCCGTGTGTGTGTGTGTGTGTGTGTGTGTGTGTGTGTGTTCTGTGTGTGTGTGTGTGTGTGTGTGTGTGTGTGTGTGTGTGTGTATTTCCTTCCAGATAGTTTTGGTGTTTTTTTGGCTTGCTTGGTCAGTCCTGTCTGACTCTTTGCAACACCCATGGACTGTGGCTTGCCAGACTTCTCTCTCCATGGAATTTTCCAGGCGAGAATACTGGAGTGCGTTGCTATTTCCTTCTCCAGGGGATCTTCCCCACTCAGGAAACAGAACTCTCATTTGCTGTGTCCCCTGCTTTGGCAGGTGGATTCTTTACTACTGAGCCACCTGGGAAGCCTATAAAAATAATAAATGAATGTTGAGTATTTGGAATATTACAGGCATGATACCAAATACTTTATATACACTGCTTCACAATCTAAACAGCAGTTATTATCGCTATTTTGCAGATCCAGAAATGAGGCACACAGTTTGTTACCCTGATCACCTAGCTAAAGGTGGAAGAGGAGGGGTTGAACTCAGGTTTCCTGAATCCGAATCTTGGCCTCAGGTGTACTACATTTTGCGAGCTAACTGACGTCAAAGGTAAAGCTTTTTTTCTCAATTTTTTTGTAGCTACAATTCACCATTGGAACTGCCACCGCTATCCTCTCTTCCTTTCAGCTTTTACCTGTTACTGACTGAACTCCTGCCCATAACCTAGGCATTGTTATTTCCTCATCTTCCATAAGCAGTGGAGGGTATGTAAATAATAAATTCTTCAATATCCTTTGCTCCTAAGAAGAGAAATAATAGAGATCTCTCTATTATGGATGCTCTCCACTCCAACATTTCCCATGTAAAAGCATTTAGCCCTTAAAATGAATATTGGGGTGTTATAGTTTATAGTCATCCTTTAACTCAAGTTCAGTCTTCCTCAAAGGTTAAGTTAATAACCAACATTATCTCTCAATACTTCAGCCATCCTGGGGATTTCCTAATGACTATTTCTCCTAATTGTTCCACATGTTATCACCCACTTTTAGCCCCAGGAGAGGCCTGGGTTCAGGCTGCCTGGGCCCCAAGTTCATTCTTCTCTGAACTCTCTGATCACTTTGACCAGCCTCTTCTCCATTTTGACAGGCACACCTTACTCTCTTTCCTCAGGGTAAACTTTTCTGACCTTCTGACCTACTTGGTCTTGTCTCACTTGTATAGACTCTCAGAGCCTCTTTCTTGTAACAATTATTGTAATTGAAAGTGAATAATTTATAGGTTTAAGTTTTAGAGCTTGCTGTTCATCGTCATGTTTCCAGCCCATGGCTCAATACCTAGTTCAAAGTAGTCGTGTAAATTTTGGTCTATTTTCTGTAATCATGGGATAAAGTCAGAGAGAGAGTCTGTGTTGGGGGTGGGTGGAGGAGGGTGTCATTTGTAGCCACCACTTTCAGAAAAAGCAGGGGATGATGGTTTAATCCATCATGACCGAATAGGTAAGTGATCCCGGAGACTGACAGTAAATGGTTTAATCGTTTGTCAGTCTCATGAGGACCTTGTGTCATATCCTAGTTGCTAGAATTCTGAACTGTGAAAACAGGTTGAATCTTATAGCTGAGACCTTGTCTCTGGAATCGCTTTAAATGGGTTATGTTGGAGTCAAGGGAATGAGGAGAAAGGAATCAAGACTTGTGCAGTTGCTAAGTTGTCGTATTTGACTCTCTGTGACCCCATGGACTGCAGCACACCAGACTTCCCCGTCCTTCACTGTCTCCCGGAGTTTGCTCAAACTCATGTCCATGGAGTCCGTGATGCCATCCAACCGTCTCATCCTCTGTCGCCCCCTTCTGCCGGTTTATTGCTCATCCAGATTTGCAGTAAGTTTCCACTACACCCAAAATACCAAGACATGTAATACACAATAACTGTCACCAGGGGGAGCCATTGTTGTATTAATAATCCAGGATCTTTAGCAATTTCTACGCAGATACTGTTTTAATTTTGGCCCAGATAGTGATCTCATTTTCAGACATCCTTTAGGAAGAAATAATCTTTGCCTCTCATTGTTAAAATTTGTCTGTAGCACATTGCCTGAGCCCAGTGCATTGTACATATTAAGGGCTGGAATATATTATGTCAGTGACTGCAAGGCTAAACCTGGATCTCCAAAAGAGAAAGGGCAGAAACTGGAAATGAGATCCATACTTTGCCAAGGGAGATATGAAAAAGCAGCCAAGCGTGAGGGCTTTCTGCACCAGATGACACTGGATTGGAATCCCGGCTCCAGCGCTTTGGGGTGGTGTGACTGGGAAAGTTGCATCATGTCTCAGAGCCTTAGTTCCTCAGGGCTCTGGTGAGGATGAAGCTTTAATTTGACATTCTAGTTAGCATAATTCCTGGTCCTCAGATGTTGATAATATAATACAGTCACAAGTTTACATTTGGGTTGGGAAGTTATTTAATTAACCAGTGTCTCCTCTGCTAACTTATAAATTGCGTGAATGGACAGTTTGTCTGTTTGTTTATCATTGTGTCTCCAGCATCTAGAATAGTGCCTGGAACATATAGGCTCTTGGTAAATATGGATGGGTGAAAAAAAATAATGAGTAAATGGGAAATTTTCTCTTCTAAGTATATAATGTCAGACATAAATTGAACAGTTTACACAATTGCACTCATCTCACACGCTAGTAAAGTAATGCTCAAAATTCTCCAGGCCAGGCTTCAGCAATACGTGAACTGTGAACTTCCAGATGTTCAAGCAGTTTTAGAAAAGGCAGAGGAACCAGAGATCAAATTGCCAACATCCGCTGGATCATCGAAAAAGCAAGAGAGTTCCAGAAAAACATCTATTTTTGCTTTATTGACTATGCCAAAGCCTTTGACTGTGTGGATCACAATAAACAGTGGAAAATTCTGAAAGAGATGGGAATACCAGACCACCTGACCTGCCTCTTGAAAAACCTGTATGCAAGTCAGGAAGCAACAGTTAGAATGGGACATGGAACAACAGACTGGTTCCAAATAGGAAAAGGAGTACGTCAAGGCTATATGTTGTCACCGGCTTATTTAACTTACATGCAGAGTACATCATGAGAAATGCTGGGCTGGATGAAGCACAAGCTGGAATCAAGATTGCCAGGAGAAATATCAATAACCTCAGATATGCAGATGACACCACACTTATGGCAGAAAGCAAAGAGGAATTGAAGAGCCTCTTGATGAAAGTGAAAGAGGACAGCAAAAAAGTTGGCTTAAAGCTCAACATTCAGAAAACAAAGATCATGGCATCTGGTCCCATCACTTCATGGCAAATAGGTGGGGAAACAGTGGAAACAGAGACTTTATTTTGGGGGGTTCCAAAATCACTGCAGATGGTGATTGCATCCATGAAATTAAAAGACACTTACTCCTTGGAAGGCAAGTTATGACCAACCTAGACAGCATATTAAAATGCAGAGACGTTACTTTGCCAACAAAGGTCCGTCTAGTCAAGGCTATGGTTTTTCCACTGGTCATGTATGGATGTGAGAGTTGGACCATAAAGAAAGCTGAGAGCCGAAGAATTGATGCTTTTGAACTGTGGCGTTGGAGAAGACTCTTGAGAGTTGCTTGGACTGCAAGGAGATCCAACCAGTCCATCCTAAAGAAGATCAGTCCTGGGTGTTCATTGGAAGGACTGATGCTGAAGCTGAAACTCCAATACTTTGGCCACTTGATGCAAAGAGCTGACTCATTTGAAAAGACCCTGATGTTGGGAAAGATTGAGGGCAGAAGGAGAAGGGGACGACAGAGGATGAGATGGTTGGATGGCATCACTGACTCAATGGACTTGAGTTTGGGTAAACTCCGAGAGTTGGTGTTAGACAGGGAGGCCTGGCGTGCTGCGGTTCATGGGGTTGCAAAGAGTCGGACATGACTGAGCGACTGAACTGGAGTATATAATGTAATGTAATGTTAGTCACTCGGTCATGTCTGGCTCTTGGCGACCCATGGACTGTAGCCCTCCAGGCTCCTCTGTCTGTGGAATTCTTCAGGCAAGAATACTGGAGTGGGTTGCCATTCCCTTCTCCAGGAGATCTTCCTGACCCAGGAATTGAACCCTGGTCTCCCGCATTGTAGGAAGTTTCTTAGCCATCTTCTAAGTATCAGTTCAGTTCAGTTGCTCAGTTGTGTCTGATTTTTTGCAACCCCATGGACTGCAGCATGCCAGGCTTCCCTGTCCATCACCAACTGCCGGAGCTTCCTCAAACTCATGTCCATTGAGTCCGTGATGACATCCGACCATCTCATCCTCTGTTGTCCCCTTATTCTCCTGCCGTCAATCTTTCCCAGCATCAGGATCTTTTGCAATGAGTCAGTTCTTCGTATCAGGTGGCCAAAGTATTGGAGTTTCAGCTTCAGCATCAGTCCTTCCAATGAACACCCAGGACTGATCTCCTTTAGGATGGACTGGTTGGATCTCCTTGCAGTCCAAGCAACTCTCGAGAATCTTCTCCAACACCACAGTTCAAAAGCATCAATTCTTTGGTGCTCAACTTTATAGTCCAACTCTCACATCCATACATGACCACTGGAAAAACCATAGCCTTGACTAGACGGACCTTTGTTGGCAAAGTAACGTCTCTGCATTTTAATATGCTGTCTAGGTTGGTCATAACTTTCCTTCCAAGGAGTAAGTGTCTTTTAATTTCATGGCTATAATCACCATCGGCAGTGATTTTGGAGCTCCAAAAAATAAAGTGTCTCACTGTTTCCACTGTTTCCTCATCTATTTGCCATGAAGTGATGGGACCAGATGCCATGATCTTTGTTTTCTGAATGTTGAGCTTTAAGCCAACTTTTTTGCTGTCCTCTTTCACTTTCATCAAGAGGCTCTTCAATTCCTCTTTGCTTTCTGCCATAAGTGTGGTGTCATCTGCATATCTGAGGTTATTGATATTTCTCCTGGCAATCTTGATTCCAGCTTGTGCTTCATCCAGTCTGGCATTTTGCATAATGTACTCTGCGTATAAGTTAAATAAGCAGGGTGACCATATACAGGCTTGGTGTACTCCTTTCCCAGTTTGGAACCAGTCTGTTGTTCCATGTTTAGTTCTAACTGTTGCTTCTTGACCTGCATACAGGTTTTTCAACAGGCAAGTCAGGTGGTCTGGTATTCCCATCTCTTTACGAATTTTCCACAGTTTGTCCTGATCGACACAGTCAAAGGCTTTGGCGTAGTCACTAAAGCAGAAGTAGATGTTTTTCTGGAACTCTCTTGATTTTTCGATGATCCAGCAGATGTTGGTAATTTGATCTCTGGCTCCTCTGCCTTTCCCAAATCCAGCTTGAAAATCTGGAAGTTCACAGTTGATGTCCTGTTGAAGCCTGGCTTGGAGAATTTTGAACATTACCTTGCTAGTGTGTGAGATAAGTACAATTGTATGGTAGTTTGAACATTCTTTGGCATTGCCCTTCTTTGGGATTGGAATGAAAATTGACCTTTTCCAGTCCTGTGGCCACTGCTGAGTTTTCCAATTTGCTGGCATTTTGAGTGCAGCACTTTCACAGCATCATCTTTTAGGATTTGAAATAGCTCAACTGGAATTCCATCACCTCCACCAGCTTTGTTCATAGTGATACTTCCTAAGGTCCACTTGACTTTGGACTCCAGGATGTCTGGCTCTAGGTGAGTGATTTCACCATTGTGGTTATCTGGGTCATGAAGATCTTTTTTGTATAGTTCTTCTGTGTATTCTTGCTACCTCTTCTTAATATCTTCTGCTTCTGTTAGGTCCATACCATTTCTGTCCTTTATTGTGCCCATCTTTGCATGAAATGTTCCCTTGATATCTCTAATTTTCTTGAAGAGATCTCTAGTCTTTCCCATTTTACTGTTTTCCTCTATTTCTTTGTATTGATCACTGAGGAAAGCTTTCTTATCTCTCCTTGCTATTCTTTGGAACTCTGCATTCAGTTGGGTATCTTTCCTTTTCTCCTTCGCCTTTAGCTTCTGTTCTTCTCTCAGCTATCTGTAAGGCCTCCTCAGACAACCATTTTGCCTTTTTGTGTTTCTTTTTCTTGGGTATGGTCTTGATCCCTGCCTCCTGTTTGATGTCATGAACCTCCGTCCATAGTTCTTCAGGCACTCTGTCTATCAGATCTAATTCCTTGAATCTATTTGTTCCATTGTTCCATCACTTCCATTGTATAATCGTAAGGAATTTGATTTAGGTCATACATGAATGGTCTAGTGGTTTTCCTTACTTTCTTCAGTTTAAGTCTGAATTTTTCAGTAAGGAGTTCATGATCTGAACCACAGTCAGCTCCCGGTCTTGTTTTTGCTGTCTGTATAGAGCTCCTCCATCTTTGGCTACAAAGATTATAATCAGTCTGATTTTGGTATTGACCAACTGGTGATGTCCATGTGTAGAGTCTTCTCTTGTGTTGTTGGAAGAGGGTGTTTGCTGTGACCAGTGTGTTCTCTTGGCAAAACTCTTCCAAGTATAGGAACAGGCTATTCAAGATTTTTGATACTGCCCTCCACCAAATGGCAGAATATCATCAATATATTGGCTGTGTTTTCAGAGGGGTCAGGTGCAATCCAGTGAGCT
This sequence comes from Okapia johnstoni, assembly GCA_024291935.2. Classification (NCBI taxonomy): domain Eukaryota; kingdom Metazoa; phylum Chordata; class Mammalia; order Artiodactyla; family Giraffidae; genus Okapia; species Okapia johnstoni. The sequence continues at coordinate 49,390,367 of CM044313.1, forward strand.
GTCCGTAATATATGACTGAACTGGACTAGGAGCCTGGAGCTGAGAGCAGGCCCCAAGGCTAGAGGAAAATCTGTGGGTTGCCTTGGTATCCTTCCAGTCTTGCAGGAGCATTCCAGAGTCCAGGGCTGCATTTAGACATCATGCCCACTTGGGTGAGACAGGTTGTTGGTCCTCATTCATGTTCATGGTGTGGCCCTTTTTCTCCTTGCTTCCATATCTTCATCCAAAGAGCCTTACTAAGTCTTAGGCCATATAGATGTTCATTTTTTAATTGACAGTATATGGTGTTTCTCGAAATTTCCTGTCTGTAGTATATTGGCTACATCTGCACCAAGGGATCTCAGCTGCTTTTTGTTTATTTCTTTGTGATGGTTTCTAGCATCTCTAATGACCGACTGGATCCAAACACATACTCAGAAAACAAGATTTTGATAAGCAGGTGTCCTCAGCATCAATCAATACTATCACTGCCTCTCCCACCAAATATGCATCTTAGATAACATTTCAGGCTTCAGTGTTTTTAGCACATTGTCATTTCAAATTATTATCACTAAAGGATGCTTAGTGAAAGAGGCGATCTGATATAATGTAAGAAAAGAATGGGAAGTTTCAAATCTGGGTTGAGTTTGGATTGGGAACCTCTCTTATCATGTGTGTGACCTTGAACAATCCATGAACCAGTCTGAGCCTCAGTTTGCTCATCTGTAAAATGAGCATATTAATACTTACCATTTGTTGTTGTGAAACAGATACTATGTATGCAGAACCTGACACATAGTTGGCACTCAATAGCTAACAGCTAATAATATGGTCTTGATACAACATCCTAGTTTACTCAGTTGTAGTCTGTTATTGGGCAGAAATCTTGATTAATATGTATTTATTTTATTATTATTTTTTAAAGTATTTATTTTTATTTGGCCACTCCAAGTCCTCACTGTAGCATACAGGATCTTTTAGTTTCAATATGTGGAATCTAGTTCCCTGGTCAGGGGTTGAACCTTGGCCCCGTGGTTAGGAGGGTGGAGTCTTAGCAACTCAACTACTGGGGAAGTCCCAATATGTATTTAGAATTATACTTATTACTTGCTGGTTTTAATCTTTTGATTACATAGAGAACCGCTTAGCCAGTCCCTAAATTGGTGGGCTCAGTGAAGCCAGGTTCATAGTTGGGCCATCCATGCTATTGCTGCTGGGATCTGGATCCATTTTGTCTGTTTTCACACATAGAATGCTATCTATCATTCTTCAGTGACTCCCCTATTGAATCATATGCTTCTAGTGTTCACTCCCTTTCTTATCATCAAAACCCAGTTTTATCTGGGGCTTCAGTGTGCCCTGTTAAAGTGTCTGCCCTAGATCCCTTGGGTTGCTAAGGGTGACCGTAGGTGTTCTGACCAAGGAGATAGAAGCTCCGGGTGTCTGGAAAAGCTTTGCTTGCTGATAGAGGCGCTGCCCCATCCTGCTGTGGTATGGAGGTGCAGCCGTCCTGAACCAACACCCTGAGGGTTGGTTGGGGGACACATAACTGGTTCTGGCTAGTGAGCTGTGAGCAGAAGGGATTCGGGTCACTTCTGGGCTGGGACATATAAGGACTAACATGAGACCCTCCAAGAATTCTCCTTTCACCTGCCATGATAGCCAGCACAATTTGAGATCGTGGCTGATCTATCATCCTGGGCCCAAATGAGAGGTCATGGAGTAGGGGCTCCAGTTGGCCCCTAATGGACCAGTAGGATTGAGAAATAAACCTTGGTTGTTTTAAGCCACTGAGATTGTGGAGTTGTTTGTTACTGCAGCATAATCTAGCCCATCCTGACTGATACAAACCTGACCACATTGCTCCACTAAATCCATCATTGTGGAATGACTGAACATAGAAACTAACAAACAAATGATTGACTAAAAGCGTGAATGAATCAGCTTCCTTCTTCTGGGCCCCATCCCTTCAGATCATGTCTAGGAATGACTATAAATCCACCTTCTTCACTACGTATACCTTTGTAGATGTCTTCAGTCAGTCTTTCTTCAACTTTGGTGTTCATCAAAATTCCCTGAGGATCTCATTAAAAATATAGATGCCCAGCCATCCCTCAAATCTACAGAATCATTCCCTAGAGGTGGGTCATGGCCATGTGCATTTATAACAAGTTTCCTAAGAGATTCTGACAATGGGCCAGGTCAGGAACGTTTGCCTCTTTGGGTAGAAAATTCTGACCCCCATCAACAAGCCAAAAAGGGTGATTATCTTTTGGCATGTTGGTTTTTTATCTTCTCTTTGTCATCCCCACCTCAACCTCTGCTCCCAACTCTCACCCTTGTTCCCAGCTGGCCACTTATGATGGTGCCCTTGAAAATATCCTTACATCACCCCTCTGGCCTTTGCATCTCTTGTCTGTAAAGAGAAGGACATTATACCTTGAGGGAGGTCATCAGTAGTGGTTCCTGAGAATGGAAGTGGGTACAAAGGGTAGAGAGGAGTGCAGGTAACTGCTCAAGGCAGCCATGGGGGCATCCCACAGAAGCTGGCATTCAAACAGGGTCCTCATGAGTGTGGTGGGTGTTGCCCTTCTTTATGGAAGTGCCTTTGAACATGTTCGTTCATTTGGGCCATCCCCACCTGTGAGTCTCTGTAGGATGGGGAGACCTCTTCTACCTGGCAGCCCAAAGACTTGATTTCCTCGCTTCCTAAACATGGTTTTCACTCCAGCCATTAGAGGCCACTGTGGCACTTGGTGCAGCAGGTGGCAGGTGAAGAAAGCGTGTTCCATGCCAGGAGGTGGTGTCCTGCCTTCAGAGGGGCCGTGGGCGGGGGGGGGGGGGGGGGGTCCCACAGGATGTCCAGTGTCTGAGGCACCTGATGCTATTCTGACCCAGCACTGGGGTGATAGCGTCTCCGTGGAATGTCCAGCACTGTGATTTTAGGGGTGACTCCTGTCCTTGTCATCTCCAGGCTTGGATTTCTGGCCCTCCCAGGGATTCCAAGAGCCACTCGTATTCCTTTATTTTGGGGGGGGGCTGTGCTGACTCTTCGTTGTGCAGGATTCTCTCTAGTTGCGGCCAGCAGGGGCTACTCTTTTCTTGTGATGAGTGGGCTTCTCACTGCAGTGGCTTCTCTTGTTGCTGAGCACAGGCTCCAGGGCACACAGGCTTCAGTAGTTGCAGATCCTGGGCTCCAAAGCACAGGCTCCATAGTTGTGGCACACAGACTCAGTTGCCCTGCAGCATGTGGGATCTTTCCGGATCAGGAATTGAAACCCCTTGTCTCCTGCATCGGCAGGCAGAGTCTTTACAACTGAGCCATCAGGGAAGCCTCGCCCCATATTCTTTACTGCATAACTTTACTGATTAAACCAGCCAGAGTTCATTTCTGTTGCAACTAAAGGACCTTTCCTGGGTAAGTACAGAGAGGAGAGAGGATCAGAGCTCCAGGCAGAGGGTTCCAGCTTGAGCAGAGGCCCAGGATCTTGAAGAGCATTGGATATATTCTGAAGAGGGATGCCAGTCCCGTGGGGTTGCAGAGCACGTATTTGGGGTGGAGTGGGGACCAGCAGGAGATAAGGTTGATGAAATAAGCTGGGACCTCAAATGCTACCATTTCAGGAATTAAATTTGACCTTGGAGTGGAAACAGTGGGCTTTAAATAGGACAGAAGGAATACCAGATGGAAAATTAACAAAGATTTCTCTGGGGCAACATGGGGTATGATTGGACCTGGTGAAACTGGGGGCAGGGAGATGGATGAGGAAGCTGCAAGAAGTATCTCACATGGTGGATGCTGTCTAGGGTGTCCCTGCCCCTTGAGATCTGGCTAAGACTACTCGCTCCTTCCTCTTCACCGACCACCCCGCCCTCCACCCACCACTGCTGTCCTAGGCCCTGCAGAAGGCCAAGCCTGACCCCACAACACAATTTCTGCAACCTCTCCATGGTCACCTCTGCCTCAGAACTCCAGCCTCTACTGTGTTCATTCTAGTTTATGGATTTTCTTGTGAAATGCAGCACCTTGAATCCTTGGCATGGATTGAAGTTCTGAGAGTATCAGAGGAGAGACTGACATTTCAGCAACATTGAAAACAAACTGCAAATTGTACTTTCAACCTCCTTGTTCTTAGAGGACTTTATATGTCCCGAGGGATTCATGGTCAGCTGTTTCTCCCCATGGGTGCACCAGCCTCTGTCCCAACTCATTACGTCCTCTCTCCTCTTACTCACTCCATCGCATCTTCACTCCCAGCCTCGTGGTTTGCCTGTGAGATGCCGGATACTCCTGACAGGTTGCCCCACAGAGGATGCCTCTCAAGCCCTCTCTTCCAAACCCGGTTCCAGGCCCATGAAAGAGGCCATCTGAACATGGAAGTCACACTTTTAACAAGCCCCATACTCCTTCAAAGACAGGAGTGGTTAAGAGTTACTTTTCTGCCTCTACAATAGCTTTGGGCAGTTGAATTTTGCTTTTGTCAATAGTAATTATAAACCACAAAATAACAGAAACTCATCTGTCTCATGGGAGAGTCTGGAGGAAGACTGACAGGGCAGCTCCATGGCCTTTAGCCTTCCAGGCGCCTCTGCCCTCTTGAAAGCTCTGACCCAGGAGGGCTGCTTAAGTCTCCAGGCCCTAGAGCGCTGTTGAGCATGCTGGGAAGTGTAGTTGGACCTTTCTGGTACAACCTCTGGTTAAATATTGGTGTACATATTCTTAAGGAAGAAGTGGCGAGTGTGTATTGGGAGGAACTAGTGGTTTGTGCTGTATCAATGAAACCCACTCGTCTCGGAAGTTACACCTGTACTTCTTCCAGGACTGGATCTTGAAAGAAGCTTCAGTGTTTAGTCTGTGGGTCACAGGGCACAGTGGTCCCAATTGTTGTTCTCACTCCTTTAGAAGTGTCGACTTTACAGCTTCATGAAGGGCTGGGATGCAGGGCCCCTCAGAAGCGCAGCAGACCCTGCTCATACTGCCCCACTTCCCTGTGTTTCCTTGGGGCTCAGTCTGGCCAGTCCCCTCTCTGCAGCTGAAACAGAGTGTGGGCCCAAGAGGCCCGTGAACACCCCAGAAATCTCAGCTCTTGTTGCTCATAGTGGGTTTATTTCCAGAGGGATCTTGGGGTTACTGAGAAGTGCTTTTCTTTCTGGGGAGACAGTACAGCAGCTGAAGAGCCTGTGGGTGAGACGGGGTCAGCTCCTGGCACCAGTTACTCCTAGCCTGTCCAGGACTTCATCGGTGGGCTGTGCGCTGAGCATTTGCTGCTGCCACGTGCTACTAATATTTGAGTGGACTGCTTCCTGGGATCACACTTCACAGTGTGGGTTTCCTCCATTTGTAGGGGTGTTAGAGAAATGTACAGGTCCCAGTGGCCCAACCCGAAATGAAACCCAGGTCCCCTGCCTTCATTCCAGTGCCTTTTTCTTCTACTCCCTCCCGAGGAAGGCTCTGACAGGCAGGTTCCATTTACTGGGCTGTGGACATCACCAGGTATTCTCAGCTCTCTGCCTTCTAGGCCCAAGGCAGTATTGTATCTGCTGGCCCTAATGCAGGGCCATGTGACTAGTTCCAGCCAATGAGCCAGGAGTAGAGTGATGTCACTCCTGGACTAAACTCTGTAATAGCTGCTCCAGATCTCTCTCTCTGCAATGATGGTGGATGCTCCATTAGCCTGGGCTCTGGGTGACCTAGAGCAGAGCCCTTAGCTGACCCTTGAAGGAGCTATAGAGTGATCAAGAAATAAGTCTTTGGTGTTCTAAAGTCATTCAGATTTAGGATCTTTTTTTGCTATCACAGCATTACCTGGCCTGATGTAACAGTGCACACTTACCATCTGCTTGGTTACTTGGCATTTCAATACCCTTCCTATTTTGGGAGTAACCTCCACCCTCTGATACTTGTTGGGCAGCAGAGCCTTCCTATAGAAGGTGGAAGTGCCCAGTACATGCTTTCCCAGCTCCCCTTGCAGCTCAGGTGCAGGCACATGGCCAAGGTTAGCAGAGACAGTGCTATAGCGGTGGCGCCAAGGACTCTGTTTGTAGCAGCTGCAGTGGTGACTTGCTGGGCTGGTTCCGTTGCAAGAGTTTGAGCTGTGATTCTGGCTGTGTGACCTCCCTTTATTCCTGCCTACCTTCTAAGCCTAGTTCTCCAGTCTTCCTGTCTCATCTGTGAGCTGCTCAGCATCCTTTTAATAAATTTGCTTTCAGTTTAAATCACCCATACTTCATTTATGTTGCTTGCGACTAAGAGCCTTGGACGGATACAACCAAATAGAGGGCAGCGTGGGGTGGCACAGGAGCCAGGAGCTGGAAGGAAGGATCTGGCAAAATGTGCCTGACTTCTCTCCCTTGCACAGATTGCTTCTCTGGGAGCAACTTTTGTCTGTCTTAGGCCAGAGCAAGCCTTTTGGGCATGTGAACCTCACTTTTCTTATCTGTAAAATGGGGCCAATGATAAGGACCTCACTTATAGGGTAGTTGTGAGGCGTGTATTTGAAAGAGAAGATATTTGAGAAAGTTCTGGGAACCATAAAACAAAACCCCAGTGCAGGTTCACCGCATTATTCTTCTGTGTTAACTTGCCCAAATATACCCAGCTGGGGAATCTTGGATGGCACGACAGGTTAAATGAAACCCATTCTTCCTGATGCCACCATTCTATCATTCACCTGTTGGGAGGTCACAGACCAGTCCTTACAGTTCAGACCCATCTGAGATTCCGCTCAGGAGACCAGAGACCTCAGACTGGAGGTGATGAAAAGATTCCTGGTAGGCTTGGTAAAGGCAGAGAAGCACAGAGGTGGGAAAGGATATCAGGCATTGTTTTATTCAATCCTCTCCATTTTGAGAGTCCACAGAGAGAGGGAGAGCCTCCAGCCCATAGCCACTCAGCAGCTCTGTGGCTGAGCTTGGGGTTGGGATGCAGATCTTTTCATTTTGACAGCATGCCTTCATCTGGAGATATATGTGTGCTATCATCCAAGAATGCAAAGAGAACTCGGAAATATGACAACTCTTCCTCAAATTAACAATCCCTACTTCCTAGCAACCTATGACCGACTGGTCCTTATCCCCCATAGAGAAGGATCTCTGGAGTACCGTTTCTGTTTTTTTTCTCTTAGCCCTCTAAACACTTTATTGAGGAAGGCTGAAAACTGCTGAATCGATTTTTTTTTTTAAATCAGCATGGAATCTGAATCAAAGAAATTTGGAAGAAGAGAACTTTCTCATCCAAGTGGCTGCCAACACCCCCACCCCAGCTGAAGTGCTCCCTTGTTCTCGCCTGCTCTGCCCCAGATTCATGGGCCGTGCTCAGAATCGTTGGCAGTTTTCTCTGCACTGTCCTGACAACCTCCGGCCATGAAATTAAAAAGCTAGTTACCGAATCTCGCTCCTACCGGCTTTGTCCTTGCCAGGGATTCAACAGAGAAATCTGGAAGAGGGAGCCTCCCTGCGCCTGCAGCAGGCTGAAATGCCACCAGAATGACAATGGGCCTGGGTGTGGGAGGAGGGGAGAATGTGCAGCGTGCCAGGAATGAATGAATGAATGAAAGGGAGTGAGAGAGAGAAAGAGCGAACTTTCGGCTTCAAATTAAAAAATTCCAGGGTCTCAACAGAGGTGCTGGTGTCTGTACTCCAAGACCTGCTCCTGAATGCTGAGCTGGGCACTTTTCCCCAGGCGGGTGCCCTCTGGCCCTCTGCCAAGGTCCAGAGCTTGGGGCTGAAGAAGGGGGAAGTAGGACTTTGGGGGAGGAAATGGCTCCAAACTGGGGCAAGCCCTGGGAGGCCAGCCTACCCAGTCAGCTTGCTGTCTGGCCAAACTCCCCCTCCCATACCCCTACCACCTCAAGGGTCTCCTCTGAATTTAGACGTTAATACTCCCTCCACATACCCTCCCCACCCCGTTAGAGGAATTTTAAGAAATCCACAAAAACCAGAGGAATTTTGATTACCCTTAATTAAGGAAAATCTTTCCAGAAGACCACGTGATGGGTGACTCACTGTGACATGGGTGTCCCTGAGCTGCAGGAGCGTGGGGTGCAGCCCCATGGCTCTATGGCCTCTGTCCTTGGCCCTGGGACTCACACAGAGCAAGGTCCTGGTGGATGGTTGTAGGGACGGCTTCATTGAGAGAGCTCTTTTTCCTGCCTCATCCCCTCCCTAGATTTGGGGACCGGGGTGGGGGTGTGTGGGGAAGCAGGAGGGAGAGGTGTCTGAGCGTCAGGCCTCCAGGGCCAGGCCGAGTGGGGTCTCTGACTTGATAGCCCAGAGACCTTGGACCAGTTGTTTAACATCCCCAAGTGTGTCTCCTTATCCCTGATGTGGGAATCACCATGGTGACCATACGCGGAGAGGCTGTGAATTAAAGACCTCCATGTCTGCTTGCCAGGTAGTCAATGCTCAATAAAAAGAAAAAGTTAACCAGGCATAAACCCAGAGCCCATCCTGACACAGGGAGACTCTTCTCAAGAGCTTCCACCTCATCATCCACAGATCTTGGGATTGGTCTTGTTACTGGACTGGCCTGGCATTGAAGGGACCTTAGGAAGCTGGGCTGGTCCTTTGTGTTTTAACTGAGCATGTGCATTCACTCAGTCAGTCTCTCTGTTGTTCAGTCGCTCAGTCGTGTCTGACTCTTTGCGACTCCATAGACTGTAGCACGCCAGGCTTCCCTGTCCTTCACTATCTCCCTGAGTTTGCTCAAACTCATGTCCATTGAGTCAGTGATGCCATCCAACCATCTCGTCCTCTGTCATCCCCTTCTGCCTTCAGTCTTTCCCAGCATCTCATTTGTTCACAGAGACTATTTCCCAGTCTCTCATCTGTTCACACAAGTATTTATTGAGTGCCTTCCACGCACCGCCTTGTGCTGGGGTTTGAGCTAAAAGAGCAAGTGAAAGGTGGCCTGATGTCAGTTTTTGAAGCTCAGAAGCCAGCAACAAACAAAGTCAAGATCAGAATCATTTGGGGTCCAGATCAGTAGATGATCAGGGAAGGCTTCTCTTGGGAGCGACGTTTGAGCCTAGATCTAAATAGCAAGAAGGAGCGGCCATGCTCACACCTGAGGAAAGAGCAACCCGGGAAGGAAGCAGTAGTTTGGAGGCTTGGAGGTGGGGACAGGACTGGTTAGGGGGCGCTTGTGGCTGAGGCTGATGGAGGGGGGGCAGGACTGGTTAGGGGGCGCTTGTGGCTGAGGCTGATGGTGATGGGGCAGGACTGGTTAGTGGGTGCTTGTGGCCGAGGTTGATGGAGGTGGGACAGGACTGGTTAGGGGGCGCTTGTGGCTGAGGCTGATGGTAATGGGACAGGACTGGTTAGGGGGCACTTGTGGCTGAGGCTGATGGTGATGGGGCAGGACTGGTTAGGGGGCGCTTGTGGCTGAGGCTGATGGAGGTGGGACAGGACTGGTTAGGGGGCTCTTGTGGCTGAGGCTGATGGAGGTGGGGACAGGACTGGTTAGGGGGTGCTTGTGGCTGAGGTTGATGGAGGGGGGACAGGACTGGTTAGGGGGCGCTTGTGGCTGAGGCTGATGGTGATGGGGCAGGACTGGTTAGGGGCGCTTGTGGCCGAGGTTGATGGAGCACCAGGAGCGCTGTGGGGAGGAGCAGATGGGTTCTGGGAAGCCGCAAGAGAGCTCATTTCATAGGAAGGCAGCCTGGAGGACTGGGGCTGGGCCCAGAGTCCAGCATGTGGTCGGAGCGGGGTGCTTCTGCCAGTGTCTCCGGCCCCCTCTTTGCCCTGCACCTGCTATAAGGGCATTAAAGGACAGATTGTGCAGAATCGAGGTATAGTCCCATCATTATTATGCATGGCCTACTTTCTCAAAGGCCATCTCCCCAAACTTGGGGTCACACCTGGGTCCGGTTGGGGGGAGTGGGTGTGCCTTCCTGCCTGTCACCAGCCTCTCCTGCTGTTCTCTGTGTGTGGCACACACGCTGCTGCTGACTCCCAGGGGTGCAGGCAGTCCTGCTGGAATTGGAGATGCCCTTCACCTGCTGGGTCCTGACTGAGGCAGTTGTCAAGTAAGCTCCATGGTGGGCCTGTTGTTCAGGCCTGCAGCCTGAGATCACCCCCATGATCAAAGTCTCCCTTGGTCCCAGCTGTGCAACAGAGAGCCAACAGCTATCCTGAATGTTGGATCTAGGGTCCCAGCACTGTGTGGGCATCACCTGCTGATTCACAAAGGGCTGCCTGCTGGGGTTAGACAGCCAAAGACCCTCTGGTGATCCGGAGCCTGAGGCTGTTCTTGTTGAAAGGAGCTAAGAGACATGTAACCCAGCCCCATTCATTCAATACATGTTTGTTAAGTACCTACCATTTACCACACATTATATTAGGGCCAGGTTATATGCTATACACAGGGAACTATGCTCTTCACCAAGAGCAGACAAATGATTCTGGTCCTTATGGCTGCCAGTATTTTTAAGCAGGTGAAGACACACAAAACAAGGAAACCTACAAATACATAATTCGGAACATAATATATGTGAGAGAAAAAACACGAGAGCAAGACATACAGCATGTGTTACAGACCCAGTTTGATCAAAATGGCCCAGGTGTGAAGGCTCAGGTAAGGTCGCAGTCCCATATAAATACCCAGAATGCCTGTGTCATCTGTGAGGCTCGTTACTAATAATACTGCCAAAAAGAATAAATACGAAAACCATGCAGAGAAAATCTGAAACGCGGCCAATATTGAGATTAGTCGCAAATCCTGATGTTAATGAAAGTGGTGAAATCTGACAGTCGTTGACTGTGTGTGTAAACTCAGAGGTAGGAACAGGTGACATGTTTGTGGAGCATCTCCCACGTTAGGCTATGTGGTGGGGGGGCGGGGGTCCCCAGGGTGTTAAATGTTAGCCAGAAGTAAAGTATTCCTGCCTGCGCCCCGCTTGGAGCACCTCTCAGGGTCTGCCTGCACTGTGCCACGTGAGGCATGGCAGGGCTGCAAATTCCCAGCTGTCTGTTTTGATTTGCTTCAAGATTTGACCTTGTTGCCAGATTTCTGTCGAGATTAACTTACAGAGTCCCAGATGTAGTTCATTCTATGGCAGGTTAGGTTTCCACAGTCGATGAAGTTAGTTATATCTACACCTCGGTGAAGCAGGCACAGAAGGGAGGTTTGAATGGCAAAAAAATCTCATTTTAGATTAGGAAAAATAGAATTCATGTTTGGGAAAAGAGTGCTATTTCTGTCTCCAGTCTGATTTTACACCCATTTCAGTTTAAAGCTGTGTCCCATTCCAGATCAAAACCTTCCTCTCCCCCTCCTCCCACTCATCTCCTCTCCCTCCTCCCACTCCCCTCCTCCCCCTCCTCCCACTCATCTCCTCCCCCCTCCTCTCACTCATCTCCTCCCCTCCCCCTCCTCCCACTCATCTCCCCTTCCCTCTCCTCCCTCCTCATCTCCTCTCCTCTCCCGCCCTTGTCTTTCTGCCCTTCCTCCCTCCTCCTCTCCCCTACCTCTTTCTCTTGCTCTTCCCTCTCCTCAGTCCATTTGCTTGACTTTGACTGGGGTGTAGTAGCAATCAGGAGATCTAATGTTAGAAGGAAATCAGATAACCTTGGAGCCACTGACCCAATTTATAGGCGTTCCTCTCTTTTTATCTGTAAAATGGGAATGGTTCGATACCACATCTGTTTGAGCCTGTATTTGTTTATGCTAGTCTTCTGTGAGATATAAGAAAAGGAATGAATGGGACTGTACCCTTGCTCTTAATAACTTCCTATCTCAATGGGAACCTCCTATCTGGTGGGGACTTTCTATCTCAGGACACTCGAGACAGACTACATACAGTATGTAGATAATTGAAAAACAGATTGAGAGGCACAGACAAAAAATACTAATAGAGAGTGGGGTCACTGTGAGCTGGAGGAAGACTCTGCAGGCAGTGTGGTGCTTAAACTGAGTCCTGAAGTTTGGAAAGATCCAGAGTCAGATGGCTAGACATCCTGGTTCTGATGGAAGGAATGGTCTGTCATAGGACCAGCTTGTCTGTCCCCAGATTCCCTGTTCCTACACCATGGGGACTTGCCTCCTTGTGTTTCTGCCTGTCTCCCCTGCAGAGCAGTCCCCTGCCCCCACATCTTTTTGGTATCGGGCTTTTCCTCTCCCTTTTCCACACACTGACAATGAGCACACCTGTCAGTCGTGCCCACTCAGTCTGGGAAAAGGTTCCCTTGTTTCTCCCAGGAGGACCAGGTGTCCTAACACAATTAGAGCAGTGAATGTGGCAAGAAGGGCTTGGGCTCCGAACTCACATTCACTTGTGTCTGGATCCTACTCTGGCTGTGGACCTGGGCAAGTCAGCCCACAAGTTGAGCCTCCAAATCCTCTCCTCTACGCTGGGGGTGATAATTCCTGCCTTGCAAGGCTTTTTCTTTCTTCCAGGAGGAAATAAGATACTGCATGGGTAAAAGATCTGGTGCAGGCAGAGACTCCCCCAGAAGGCTACTGTCAACTTTCTGCCAGTTCATTTCAGCCAAGTGTGATGGATATCAAAGAAGACTGGCGGGAGTAAGCCGGGCTGGAGCAACTGTCCTCACACCTGTGGGATCTGATCACACTGGCCTTGATTTCTGGTTTCTGGGTCCAACAGTGTTGTCTTTTGGACAAAGGGCATATCCTTTGGGAGCTGCACTTTCTTCATTGGTCAAACAGACCCGTAGTCCCCCCAGGGCTGTGCTCAGTGTGAAACTAGACAATGCAGTGAAGAGTTGCACCCCGTGGCTGGGGTGTAGAAAGTACAGGCATCACTGTGGTAACCGTGGCTGAGCCAAGGCCACAGAAATGGTACCTGCATGGCATCAGGCAGAACTTCTGTGCCAGCCTTAGATGAGGACACGAGCTGGAAATGGCATCAGGTCTTTGCGTGGAGTGGTTCACCATCTCTAACAGTATCCGCAGGCCAGAAACGTGTTTGGACATAGAACCTGGGAGCCCCAACATGAGTGACTGACTTGCATTGCCCTTTGGAGCTCATGCACACATCCTACCTTCTTCAGAATTCACTCAATGCCAAGATCTCATCACACCTCGAGAACAGAGTAGCCAAACTTGAGACAGCTGGCATTCTGGGGCGCTTTGTTCACTAACCTTAAAAACAAACCCATCACACTGACAACAACCCGCCAGCCTGCTTCAGGCAGGGCAGAGCCTGGGAACCTAAGAACCCTCCTAGTCTGCTGATGAGAGTGAAGCAGCAGAGATCAAAGTTTAACGCACTGACTGTCCTTCTGGTTTTGAGTGCCCAGCAGGGCTGAAGGGGCTGCCTCATCCTCAGGCCCCAGAGAGGGTGGTTGGGTGGAACTGAAAAAGGAAGGCAGCTCCGCTGATACGAAGCCAACCCCACTGCAGTCTTAATCAGGGCTCTGGGTGCCCCGGGCCTTCTCTGTGACTTGGCTGGAGGTCCTGGTTCAGTTATTTTCAGACTTCCCAGATCCATGGAGGTTCAGCAGGCGTGAAGAACAGAACATAGGGAACCAACTGGAATAAGCTCTCAGAATAGAACTGCTTGAAGAAAGACCGAAGTAATAAATATCTAGACTTACTATCATGTTTCTAGATCGGCTTCAAACGCATCATGTTACCAGAGCTGCCATTATTATGGGAAAGTGGACCATGAAACTGCTGGGCATAGAAGGTGCTCACCCCCTCTCCCCTCATGATATTTTACAAGAGTGATTATTATGATGACAGTAATGAAAGCAGCTCGTGTTGATTGAGTCCTTCCTATGTGCCAGGTGGATTACTGGACACTTCACATTCATTAATGCATTTAATCCTCTCCACAGCTCTCTGAGGTAGGGTGCTAGTATCCCCATTTTACAGAGGGGGAAGTGGAGGCTGTAAGTGCAAGACCCAAGAGATAATTTTCTTAGACCAATGTGATGTCAGCCGTCAAGGAGCCTGCAGTCCGGTGATGGGTCATTGAGTTTGAAGAGTGGATGAACGAATCGATCGGCAGCTGTGGGCAGACCATGCTGCCTGACGTCAACACAAATAAGAGATGCAGAAGATTAGAAAGAAGAGGTTGTCTGAGCCTGAAAAGATGGGTAGGATTCCAACAGTCGATCAAGATGGGAGGGAGAAGGGGCTCCTGATGGAGGTCACTGCTCCAAAAAGACCCAAAGCAAGTCTGGATGAAAAGGAAAGATCCTAGCGTGGCTGGACTGGGGATTCATAGAAGGCAGCCTGGAAAAGGGAGGTGCAGCTGGGTTGGGAAGCGTTGAATGCCAAGTGGAAGGGACTGGATCTTTTTTGGTCAACTGTAGGAAACTATTGAAATTTGAAGCAGTCAGGGCCCGGAACACTGCTCTTCCTCTTGGCTTAGCGGAAGTAGAAAGGACAAAAGTGGCCTTGGGAATCAGGCAGTCTGGCTTTAATCTAGATCTTCCCCACAGGTTTGCTGTGTTGTCCTGGAGTGCGTCACCCCACTTCTCCAAACAAAGAGAATACTTACGTGCATTTCAGAGGTTTTTGAAAGTGAAAGTGTTAGTCACTCAGTTGTGTCCCACTCTGCGACCCCATGGACTGTAGCCCGCCAGGCTCCTCTGTCCATGGGATTTCCCAGGCAAGAATACTGGAGTGGTTGCTATGCCCTCCTCCAGGGGATCTTCCCCACCCAGGGATCGAACCTGGGTCTCCTGCATTACAGACGTATTCTTTACCATCTGAGCCACCAGGGGAGTCCCACCAGGGAAGTGCCACTTCTCCAAACAAAGAGAATACTTATGTGCATTTCAGAGGTTTTTGGCGAGTGTTAAATATAATGTGAAGTGATGGGAGGAAGGTGCAGGAGGGAGGGGATATATGTATACAATAGCTGATTCACTTTGTTGTACAGCAGAAACTAACACAATGTTGTAAAGCATTCTACTCCAATAAAAGATGATAATGTATATAAAGTGTAAGGTATGTAGTAGGTGTTCCATGATGGTGGCCTGTACTTAATTTACTAGTAATATGAACTCAGTTGTTTATTTTCTTTATTGTACCTGTTTCTAAAAGCAGATCCTAGGGAGATTCCTAGGGAGCAGGTCCTCCAGACTCTTTCAGGGGGCTCTCGAGGTTAAAACAGTTTTCATAAAAACCCAGTGACGTTATTCGCATTTTGTATACTGTTGATATTTGGACTGGTGGTAGTAAAACTGCTGGTGTCTTAGTGCGAATCAAGGAAGTGGCACCAAAGTGTACAAGGAAGTGTTGTGTCATTTACTATCACACACATGCCAGCTTCACTTAAGAATGTCTTTAATAAAGCAGTAACCTGATTAACTTTATTAATAGACATCTCCACCCTTGAGTACCTGTCTTTTAAAAAATTTGTGTAAAAAAATGGAAGCACATGCAAGGCACTTCTGCTGCATACCGGAACAGACTGGTTGAAGGTGAGGTCAAGGAAAACACGTGTGAATTAACTATCTTCTGGGCTTGTGGCTTTTTTCATGGCACACCATTTTTACTCGAAAGAAAGCTGATACACCACGGTTTTCAGATTTGAGTATTTGGCAGTTATTTTCTCAAAAATGAACAAAGTGAACCTGTCACTTTGAGGAAAGCAACAGGCAGTATTTGTCACCAGTGATAAAATTCAAGCTAAGTGAAAATCTGAAGTTTGGAAAACTTTTATCTGCTGCTCTGAACTTGACAGCTTCTCATGAAACAGACTCTGATGAGAGCTCTGGTGATATTAATGGATTTGAATTTTTGATGCTGTGTAATGAAATGTGTCAATATTTGGAAGATCTGTAGGAGTCAGTGAGGCCATCGTTTTCAAATGAACAGTGTTATAAAATCATGCCTGGGTAAAAGATCTAGTCAAAGTACATGATAGACCAGTGAATTTTAATGTGACAGAATAGAAGAGTTCATTGACATGGTTTCAGATCCTCCATTGCAACAACCCCTCACACTCATCAAGTTTTGGTGTAGAACCAGAGAATATTCATCATTATCTGTAAAGGCAATTAGAATACTTCTCCCTTTTCCAGCTGCATAATCTATGTGAGACCAGATTTCCTTTATACATTTAAACCAGAACAAGATACTGCAAGAAACCAAATGTGGAAACTGATCAGAGAATCCAGCTGTCTTCCATAAGCTGGATGTTGAAGAGATTTGCAAATATATGAAACAATGACCTGCTTCTCATGAAATGTCTTTATTCTGTAAAATAGTTTATTTTCATAAAATGTGTTACATGTGAAGCTGTAATGAGTTTTTTTTAAATTGATCTATTTGTTTTTTTCAAGTATACAGCAAAGGGATCCAATTTATATGTGTGTGTGTGTGTGTGTGTATGTGTGTATAACTATTTTTTTAGATTATTTTCCATATAGGTTATCACAAAATATTGAACATAGTTCCCTGTGCTATGTAGTAAATTCTTGTTCCTTATCTGTTTTATGTATGCGTGAATGCTAAGTCATGTCCAACTCTTTGCCATCCTCTGGACTGTAGCCCACCAGGCCCCTCTGTGGGATTCTCCAGGCGAGAATACTGGAGTGGGTTGCCATTGCCCTCCTTCAGGGGATCTTTCCAACCCAGGGATTGAACCTGCGTCTCTTACATCTTCTGCAATGGCAGGCAGGTTCTAATGCCACCTAGGAAGCCCATTTTATATATAGTACTGTGTGTATGTTATTCACATCCCAAATCACCTCTGCGGACTGAAGGTTCTAATTCCATTTGTTTTCTGCCTTTATCTGGTGGGTTTAGAGCAGATTGAGAAGGCTGCAGAATTGCTGAGACAGCAATTTGCAGTAAAAGAAATGGTAGAATCAGGCCTGAGGCAGATGTAGGCTATTTTTAAAGAGGGGCCACTTAAGAGGAGTAAAGGTGGACCATTAGCTCCAGGGCCTTCCTCTGCCTGGGATGCGGCTCCTGCAGGAGGGGAAATGCTGATTCCGCTCTCCTTGCTCAAAGGCGGAGAGAGGCCAGAGAGCAGTGACCTTTCCCTGACTCCCCGCGATCCAATCTCCCCTCTGCTTTCTCTCTCCTCTGCGCTGTCCCGTATGGGCCTGAAGAAGCAAGCGTGTCTTCCCGGTGGCCTGAGCGCCTGCCTGTCATCAGCGTTGAGGCCATGATCCACTTGATCCACTCAAGGAAAGTGTAATGGGGCCTGGGAACAAAGCTAATTAGCTAATGTATTAAAACACAGAAATAAAGAAACCCAGCCACCCCCAAGGCTTTCAGGGCTTGTGGAGGCTGAGGTGACCCTGGGGTTCAGGGTGGGTTCAGGGCCCTTTGAGAAGATCAGATGCACCCGGCTTCCCTTCACTTGGGTCTTACTGGGAAAGGACCGCTGGGGAGATGGAGCTGTGCGGCGCTGATTGGGGGCAGATGCCTTTGGACAGCATCTTAGGTGGAGTTTTCAGGCAACTGTCTCTGCACCGGGTGGTGTTTGGGACAGTGGACTCAGGAACCACACCTGTGATGGAGGGAGGGGGCTGGGGCTCACAGGAGAAGGTGGGCTGGGATGTGGCTGCAGCAGAGGCCTTGGCCCATCCCCAGGGGGCTCGGGGGCCTGCAGAGTTATCCTGAATTGAATGAATCAAGGAGTTTCCATTTTGTTCCTCCACAGTACTCAGTCCCTGCTTGTCCGCTATCCCCAGGGGGAAGGACTGGAAACGATATCCACGCAGTTCTCTGCAGTCTAGTGCAATTCCCAGAGAAGGATTCAGTGAGAGCCGTCAGCAGCCAACACCCCCAGATGCCAGAGGGATGGGTGCCTGGGTCCCGATGAGCCATACGGGCCAGGCACCACAGCACAGCGCATGGAAGCAATTGCAGGCATTTGAGGATGCAGGGACCAGGGGATGCGAGTCAAAGGACGCAGGGAGCTGGACAGCAAATTTCACTTAGAAATAAGTATTGCTTCATAAGAAACACAGAAGACACTCAATGCATATCTGTTCAATGGGTGGATGAAAGAAAGAACAGAAAAATGAAATTGTGTATGGGAATCCAATATGTACAAAGGATAGAATGGCTCTTGGGCAGGTATTTAACCTTTCTGTCATGCAGATTTCTCATCCATAAAATGGGAATAGTAATAGCACCGTTGTCATCAGTGTTTTTGTGAGGGTGAAGTGATTTCATACGTGGAAATGCTTAGAACAGTGCCTGGCACGTGATAAGGAATCTATAAATGTTCACTCTGATGGTGGTTGGTGCTGCCCATGCAGTGGTTGTGGTTATTGCTGTTCTGCAAAGTACTCACCCACCATGGCAGGCCCCAGGCATAGCTATGAAGTTCAAGGTCTCCAGTGAGCATAGTTACAGCTGCTGGGAACTGTGGAGACACATGTACGGTTGGGGTTTGGCTCAGGTTTTGGCTGAGACCCAGTGTCTCTAAGTGTGGGGAGCACTAGTAGTTTGTTGGGCACCTTTGGTGAGGGACACAGGTGAAGCATCAGAGACAGCATCTCAGCCCCGATTCTGTCAGGAAGCTCTCGACGCTAGGGTGTCCCTGACCCTCCCTAACACTAGCTAGTCTCTCTTTAATGACGACTAGAGAGCAAGGCTGCAGACAGCACCTCTCAAAGCTGTGGAACCTGGCTGGGTTTCAGGAAAGTTATCTTGCTTTCAGTGTTCTTATTTTTATGATGATCATCTCTCTATAGCAAGTAAAACCTATTTTCCAGTTGTTACCATGAGAGGAAGATTCTTCTTAACATAAATTTCGTTTTATTAAAATATTTTATTTTAATCTTAGGGTAGGTTTTTAAAGCTTTTTAAGTTACTTTTTATTGGACTATAACTGCTTTTTTTTTTTAAGTCATTTTAATTTATTTTTTAACTTTTGACTGTGCTGGGTCTTTATTGCTTTGCCCGGGTTTTCTCTAGTTATGGCGAGCGGTGTCTACTCTTTGTTGCCACTCACAGGCTTATCATTGTGGTGGTTTTTCTTGTTGCAGAGCACAAGTTCTAGGTGCACAGGCTTCAGTAGTTGTGGCCTGTGGGCTCTAGAGCATGGGCTTAATGGTGGTAGTGCATGGGCTTAGTTGCTCTGCAGCATGTGGAATCTTCTTGGACCAGGGATTGAACCTGTGTCCCCTGCACCAGCAGGAGATTCTTATCCACTGCGCCACCAGGGAAGTCATATAGTTGCTTTTTTAATATGCTGTCTAGGTTTGCAGTAGCTTTATTTGTCGACAAAGGTCTGTATATTAAAAACTATGGTTTTTCCAGTAGTCGTGTACAGATGTGAGCGTTGGACCGTAAAAAAGGCTGAGCACCAAAGAACTGATGCTTTCGAATTGTGATGCTAGAAAAGACTCTTGAGAGCCCATTGAACAGCAAGGAGGTCAAACCAGTCCATCCTAAAGGAAATCAACCCTGAAGATTCATTGGAAGGACTGATGCTGAAGCTGAAACTCCAATACTTTGGCCACCTGATGCAAAGAGGCGACTCTTTGGAAAAGACCCTGATGCTGGGAAAGATTGAGGGCAGGAGGAGAAGGGGGTGACAGAGGATGAGAAGGTTAGATGGCATCACTGACTCAGTGGACGTGAGTTTGAGCAAACTCCCGGAGATGGTGAAGGACAGGGAAGCCTGGCGTGCTGCAGTCCATGGGGTCGCAAAGAGTCGAACATGACCGAACAACTGAACAATAGCAACAAAATTTTTATGATGATCATCTATAGCATGTGAAGCCTATTTTCCAATTGCTACTGTGAAGTTAAGATTCTTCTTAACATAAATTTTATTTTATTTTTCGGGTAGGTTTTTTAAAGTTTTTAAACTAATTTTTATTGGAGTACAGTAACTTTACAGTGTTGAGTTAGTTTCTGCTGCACTGCAAAGTGAATTCAGCATATAGCATATGTTTACATGTATCCCCCCCTTTTTGGACTTCCTTCCTATTAGGGTCGCCACAGAGCGCTGAGGAGAGTTCCCTGAGCTATACAGGAGTTTCTCATCAGTTATCTATTTTATACATAGTATCAATAGTGTATGTATGCCAAGCCCAGGCTCCCAGTTTATCCCACCTCCGCTCCAAACATAAATTGTATAAAACAGAAATTGGTGAGTTGATTTAAGGAGAAATGTGATGTAAAGAAGAGTACAGGTTATATGGGGATATGGCAAACATGCGAGGGGCTTCCGTGAAGGATTGAAGTCTGTGAATCCCTGGGTTTAAGGGAACAGAAGGACGTGTGAGGGAGGCAGGATTGGCAGGGCTGGAAATGGCCTCCGTCACTTTGTATGCAGTTGACGCCACAGGGACTGCTCCTGTATTCGCCCCTCTGCGCCCCGGATCCCCCACACCTTTCCCATCCTGGCTCCAGGGCCACTTCCTTCACCAGATGTTCCCTGATGGCTGCCCAGGTGACAGCTCTCCCCTGCTCCGTCCGCATAGTTCATAGCAGGCAGCGAGGTGCTTCTGTTCTTTAAAAGCAGCACACACTAACTCCAGTCTTGCAGCTGGCGCAGCCCAGAGCATGCAGCAGGTGCTCCATGGATGTTGACTCTGAGTCAGCGCCTTACTCACCCTTGGCCAGATGATAAGCGTGTGCACTGCACCAGGTGAACGGAGCCAGAGATGGAACCCAAGGCAAGTGCTGTGGGACCCCCAGCAGCCAGTTGCATGGGGCGTCCTGTGCTTAAGACTGTGATGCACATGTCTTAGGCCAGGGCCTGACACTGCTTAAGCACTGTGATGCTTAAGGCAGTGATGCATATGACTCAAGCTGGACTTGGTGGGAAGTGGTCCTGAGGGCTGGGTGGTGAAGGACAGAGGCGGGCAGCCACCGTGTCTGTATCTGTGAGGTGCTGTGGGCAGCTAAGGGCTGCGGGAGCCCTTCAGAGCTGATGCCTGCGGCAGCTCTTGTCCTCTCCCCAGGAACCATCTGCTCTTATCAAAGCCACTCCCCCTCCTCCCCCACCTCAGGACCCTGCCGTGTCCTCCTCCAGATCAGAGACGACTAGCCCTCTGCCTTGGTGGTGGTAGCTGCTCATCAGGAGGCGAGAGGAGCTTTGTCCTCTCAACACCACGATCACCTTCCCCCTGTTTCCATTTGGGGGGAACCATTTCCACAGTTTGGCCTGATGGGAAGCTCCCTAGGGAACCCTAGCTCCTCTACTGATGGCCTTCTGACCTTGGCCAGTGACCTGCCTCTTGGAGTCTCAGGTTTTCCACTGCCATCCCTGCCCTCCAGGTTGTGCCAACATGACCAGCCCAGGGACGGGCGGGTGGTAAGAACTCCTGTCCCACAAAGCTTGGATTCCTTCGTGGGCTGTGTTCCAACGTTGCAGTGAGGTGGGGAGTGGCCTGGCTGGGGAGAAAAATGCTAAGGTGGGAGGACACCCGTGCCCCCATCTTAATGGCTGCAAGCGAAGAGCTTGCTGCTGCTGCTGCTAAGTCGCTTCAGTCATGTCCGACTCTGTGCGACCCCACAGACGGCAGCCCACCAGGCTCTGCCGTCCCTGGGATTCTCCAGGCAAGAACACTGGAGTGGGTTGCCATTTCCTTCTCCAGTGCATGAAAGTGAAAAGAGAAAGTGAAGTCGCTCAGTCGTGTCCGACTCTTAGTGACTCCATGGACTGCAGCCCACCAGGCTCCTCCGTCCATGGGATTTTCCAGGCAAGAGTACTGGAGTGGGGTGCCATTGCCTTCTCCGAGTGAAGAGCTTAATTTCCTATTAAAATGGAAAATCCAGAATTTGTAGCTCTCAAATTTTAGTGAGTGTAAGCACCATCTGAGGATGCTTGGTAAAATGCAGATTCCTGGGTGCTGGCCCCCGAGAGTTTGGGTGGGGCTGGGGAATGCAACTTTAAACAGTCCCCTCAGGCGTCTACGGCAGATGGTTCCCGGAAAGACCTCTGAGAGCCCTGCCCTAGCTCACAGGGCTGGTCCATCTAGTGCAGAGGTCACAGACCACAAAACGGAGAGTTTTTCTTTTCATTTCTATTTAGATTTCTTGTTCTTTAGGAAAATCTGACGCCTTAGCAATCCTGGGCCTGCTGTCCTACCCATGGGGGGGCAGCGCTGAGTGGCACCTGCTCCCTTCAAACGGGGCTGCTGTCGCTGTTTCAGACCCTGGCCTAAACCCTTGTGGTGTTGACGTTTGCGGCCTCTGGCTCAGTCCAGTCCCCTCAACCCACAAATCCAGAAACTGAAGTCCAGAGTGAAAATGGCTGAGAGGTAGAGAGCGGGCTGTGGATGGCCTGGTCAGAGGCCGCATCCAAAGAGCTGCTGTGTCCACCGAGGTCTGAGTGGGGAGGAGGAGCCAGTGGGTAAAAGGGAGAGGAGAGGGTCACTGGGTTGTGGGCTCTGATGGATAGCAGAGTCCAGGGGAGCAAGCCCTAAGTGCCGCCTGGCAGACAAGGGGGTCATTGGGCAACTCCAGGCTCAGCGTGGGCGCAGGATGAGAAGTGGAAAGGGTGGAAGGCGGGGCTGGAAGGCAGGGAGGATCTTCTGCATCGCACGTCCTAAGGAGAGGGCCCAGCTGATGGTTGTACCCCATTCCCCTCAAGAAGTGAGCCTCCCTGAGGCTGCAGAAAGCAAAGCCCAAGGTGGGAATGGGGAGAGGAGAGAGAGAGAGGGTCCTCATGGTGTTATTTGAACTTCCAGATCCAGCCTGTGTCATGAGTTATAAGGTGCCACCCAGCTTGGTCAGTTAACTCTGAATTTCAGATATACAATGACTCTTTTTTTTTTTTTTTGTACAAGTGTGCCCCGTACAACATTTGAGACATACCTGGACTGAAAAATTATTTGTGGTTTATCTGAAATTCAGATTTAACTGGGCAACCTGTATTTTTATTTGCTGAATTTGGAACCCTAACCTCATCAACTCTCTGGGGCTGAAGCCAGTCTGGTTGAGTTTCTGAATCTCTCAAGTAAAGAAATCTCAGTGGAAGCAGGTGATTGGGAAATGACTCAACTTGCCCGGGGTCACAAGGCCAGCAAGTCACCGCAGCTGGATTAGAACTCATGTCTGTGACTCAGGAATTTGTGGTTACTCCTCTGGGGTTTGGGGTGTGGCAGAGAACAGATGATCTGAAGCTCAAGTGACACAACTGGGCTTGAACAGACCGGGGCGCAGGGAAGAGGGCGAAGAGGGAAGGAGATGGGGACGTGTAGCTTTGTTGCCTGGGAGATGGCAGTGCCTCCTACTACTGTTTGCTAAGCTGCTTACTAAATACTTACCAAGTACCTGGCAGGCACTGTGCTTGTTTCTCTGATACCTGAAACGGGCTGGTACTATCACTCTTTATCTTTACCATTGCACAGAATGGGTACATCATACAGAGGCTCAACTATGGAAACACATGGACTGCACTCCGCACTTCTCCTGCGATCTGTGGGGTTTTTTTCCCTAGACTGGAGTTGACAGAGAGGGGGCAACTCAGTCGTCCAGAGTGAAGGCCAGGTCTCGTCTTGGGATTGCCCTCCCCATGTCTCCATCTTCCTCTCCTGCCACGACCCTGCCCCTGCCCTCCCCTTACCCCAAATGGTCTCTGGTCTCAGGGGCTTTGGCTCTGGTCCTCTCAGCCCGGAGGACCCAGACTTCTTCCCTTGGCGAATTCCTACTCATCCTGCAAGCATCATCCTGATGCTCTCTCTCATTCAGCAAATATTTAAAGAGTGTTTACTAAGTACAGGACACAGGGTCACTGGGGACCAAGACCGACAAGGGCCCTGCTCCCATGGAGCTGCCGGTCTCGGTGGAGAGAGAGGCATGACAGAGGCACCCAAGTGGGTGCCCAAGACTCCATTCCGATCCAGCAGTGCCTTGGACGGAGCGAGGAGGCTGATGACAGCCCCATGCCGCGGGGCTTGTGGGTCAGGGGAGGCGTCTTAGGAGTCTGTCCTGTCTGCGCCCTCCGGCTGGCCCTACCTGCACAGCCTGGCCTCCGAGTCAGAGCACCAACATTA
The DNA here is from genome assembly GCA_024291935.2 of Okapia johnstoni. Classification (NCBI taxonomy): domain Eukaryota; kingdom Metazoa; phylum Chordata; class Mammalia; order Artiodactyla; family Giraffidae; genus Okapia; species Okapia johnstoni. Next base: position 49,414,238 of record CM044313.1, read on the forward strand.
TAGCACTAACTGTAAGGTCCCTGCCCGTTTCCCACCCTAGACTGTTTCTTCTGTGAAGGCAGGAGCGAAGCTTCATTTGTCTCTGGGTCCCCAGTGTCTGGTGTGTAACAGGGACTTGATAAGGTTTACCGAGTTGGGCAGTGTCACAGATGGTTTCTCATTTCCTCTTCATATTGAGTCCAGGACATAAGTATAATTCAATCGTTTCTTATCACTTTTGAGATTTCGGAACCAGGCTCCACCAGGTTAGGGAACCAGCTTTACATCCCGCAGCTAACCCAGAGTAGAGCTGAGAGTCAAAGCCGGTCCGCCCTGTTCGTGCTCCTTTTGTGTTATATCGTAGCAGATTTATTGAGATGTAATTCACATACTGTACAGTCTACCTTTTAAAGCACACAAGTTAATGGTTTTCAGTTTAGTCACAGAGTTGTGAAAACATCAGAACAATAAAGTTTAGAACATTTTAGTCACAGCCCCCTCCCCACCCCCAACAACTGAATTCCTCCAGCCAGGGCCCCCAGCCTTGTAGGAGGACTTGAACTTCAGAAGTTGGCTGCAGTTGTAAATTTGGAGCTGAGGGGTTCTGTGTGGGATGGCTGCCTCTCTCTTGGCATAGCGATAATGAGCTTTTGCTTACTGGCATTTTAAATGTATATGCCTTACTTCTCTGAATTAAGACCCTGATTCTCTACTGCAAATCTCAAAACAACCTACAGACAAATAAGCCGAATTCCAAGAGAGCCTTGGAAGGTTTTCCTAGCTGGGGCATGGGGGCTGCCGTCTGTGGCTCAGAACGTCTGGAATCCACCAGACTCTGCTTGCTTAAAGCCCCAGGCTTTCTGGAAGCCTGACTCTGTGGTATGTACAGGCACAGTAGGACCAGCAGCCAGGGGGAACCGGGAACTCTTTGAACCCCAGGACTGCTGTGTCCTCCTCTTCATGAAGGGCCCATGGTGACCCGTTTAACCCATATGTCCGGTTCACTTAGCCCCAGATCCCGTGAGTGGAGTAGGCAGAGGACTTACCCTTTCCTTGGTGCCAAGGGAGGTTCCATTGTCCCCTCACCCTTCCCCCCTCCCTCCTACAGCTAACCAAAAATTCACTTCCAAAGATGTATTTATTAAAGCATTGAAGGGGAGTGGTTTAACTTTTCCCCTAGCCTGTTGCACAAAAAAGGTCACAGGATAGCCCCCAGTTGCCCAATTTAGCAGAAGGTTTAGAATCTCTCTCCTGGCTCCATCTCTCCTTCCCTTGGAATTGTGTAAGAAATTCAAGTTCTTCATTGGTCTCCAGGGGTCAGACTGCAGTCAAGGACGGATAGGGTGAGCTCTGAAGATCCTTACTGGTCCTTGCATCCTTTTGCTCAAGACTGGCTCTGCATTCTCTCTGTCCCTGCTCAGAAACAGGAACCAAACCTGGCCAGTTGAAGTATAAAAGGATTTCTTAAATGTTGCTAGTTGGCTGGCTTCCAGAGTTCTTCCAAGGGCCAGAGAGCCAGGCTTGAAAACTCACTTAGCTAGAAAAGAACTTCCAAAACCACAGAGCTGTTCCTCTGCTGGTTGCAGATGCGGCCTCCGGCACAGCAGGGCTGGCCCCTGCATCCTGGGCTGATGCTGCCACTGGGAACAGTATTCGGCTCAGGACTGTCATCCTCGCCACACAGTCCCTACTTCTCTGTGTCCCTGGTACCAATGTGCCAGTGCTGGTGTCCCTAGAAGGGACGTCTGATAGGAGTAGCCTAGCTCATGTGTCGTCTACCTAGCTGTACTGGAGGCTGGGAAGTGAATTTCAGCTTTTGTAAAGGGAAGTGGTCTTTTCCCACCCGGTAGACTCATGAAGTGGCGAATTTGCCCTTAAATGAGCCACCCAAATAAATACTCACTTACCAATGGCTTCTATACAAATCTGCCCATCTCCACCCTGTGCCTCTGTAGCATGGGGTTTGGAGAGGGACAGCCACTGGCCCCTCCTTCTCCCTCCCCAAACCACGAGTGTCTGCCTGGCATTTCTAGAATTACGATAAGCCACAGGTGACTGCACAGAATAAAGAAGCCTACTTCACGATGACTAAAACCCACATGGACCCAAGTGGAAGGAGCTGTTACCCAAAGGAAATCAGGGCACTGTTTCCAAATGAAGGGATTCTGGGCAGGAAAAACAACACACATTCGCCAAAAATAACACCTTAGAGGAGACACGCGTGGTCTCGGAGCACCCGTGTTGGCAGTGGAATGCTCTGGAGTGAGCGTGGCACTCAGCCTGTTCTTAAACTCCTGTTGCCCCTCAGGAGTCCCTCTCTTCTCCTCTCCATCTTCGCATTCCTTCCTGCCTGATCCGGGGAGGCTGTGATGCCCTCACGTGGGTCTTCATCCTTGACAGGTATTGTGCTCTGGACTTAGAGGTTGGGCTCTGGACTTGAGCAGATCTGGGTTCTGCTTGGACTCTGCTCCTTTTAAAAATTTATTTTATTTGGGGGCCATGTTGTGTAGTATGTGGGATCTTAGTTCCCTGACCAGGGATCGAACCCAAGCTCCCTGCAGTGGAAAAACAGAGTCCCAACCACTGGGCACCAGGAAAGTGCCAGACTCTGCTCCTTTTTTGCAAGTCGGGCAACTTTACCTTTCTCAGCCATGGTTTCTTCACCCATAGAATAAATAAAATGATAGTATTTATATCATAGGATTGTTTTGAACTTTAAATGAGATTATTCAAGTGAAGTATATAACAGTGCATGATACACAGTAATTCTTGATAAAGGCAGTTTTTTTTAAATATTACTAATGATAGATAATCATTATTATCATTTAAGAGTTGGGGGAAGTTATTCACCATCTCCAAACCTCAGTTTCCCTCATAATGGGGGAACAGTTGTGCTTGCCTTTAGAAAGTTACTGTAAGGATGCTATGAAAACATCTGGGTGGAACCTACCAGAGTGTCTTCACTTCCCAGCTCTGTATTTATTTAACTGGGAAGTCACCGCAAGAAGGCATTTATCCTGTGCGGAAGATCACATCAAAGTAATAATGGAGTCCACAGCCAGGAAGGACTTTCCAGTCTACATGACGTGAGGAGAGAACTGTTCTTCACAGCAATGGCTCTCCAGCTCAGAAGGGGGGCCACGAGAGACTGCACTCCCTGCTCTCCTGGGTAAGATTATACTTTTCTGCTCCATTAACATCAGGCTTGCCCATGTGCCCTGTTTTGACCTGAAACGTGAGAGGAGTCAAGTGTGTTACTTCTGTGGGAAAGCTTTAAGGGTCATCGTGTGGTTCTCCATATTCATTTATTCTCTGCCACAAAAGTAGCCATGTTGCAGATAAGGGCCTCTCCATCATCCTGAGTCCTGAGGAAGTCCTAGAGCAGAGTTGGTGGACTCTGCTGAACACAAAGCATGTGGGGGAAATTGACTGTTGTTGTCATAATCCACTGAGATCTGGAGTTTTTTGTTTTTGCAGCATAACCTAACCTATTGTAATGGACACAGGCCAGATACACCAAACAGTTCTCTTCTCCCTCCTAAGCCACCGTGGGCAGACTCTTTGCTTTCAGCCTTGGATGTTGATTGGGAGTGATAGTCTTAACTCATACTGCCCCAGAGAAGGACAAGGCAGCGGAATCCAGTGAAGACTCCATCTCAGTGTGTATAAAGTTGTGCTCCAAGTTGTGGATGGAACGTGACCTTATCTCACCTGGTCACACCCAGTAGCCACTGCTGAAGTGTGGTGTAGGGAGCGCTGTGAATTGTCCACCCAATTTTCTTCCTACCTTCATGCCTTGCCAACGTTTTCCTGACTTTCTCAGCTCTTCATCCTGCCCCACATGAGTTGGGGGAAGCTGACCCCATCCCAAGTCTAGGAAGAGATTCTGAGTAGGCCAGTGTTACTCAAAGTGTGATCCATTGACCTGGGCTGTTCCACAAACCATTGTTACTGGTGCATAATGAGATGAGTATAGAAGCAGAGGAGGTGTTCAGAAACATTGATTTGGGTGATTGAACACTGGGTGATTGAACCTTGCCATGACATGCAGATATATGAGAAGAGAGCTCTTGTTGAACAGAGTATTGACCCTTGCTTGACATGCTGTCAAAACCAAGTAAGTTTCATGTGATAGAATTGCATACTGTCCATGTGCATACAGAACCCTGTACTGATCTATGGATGGCCTAGGCCAATCATGGTAGCCCTCTCCCACTTACCAGTGATTGGTTTAGGTGTGGGCCTGTGGCCCAGATCTGACCAATGAGACATGAGAGGAAGTCTGTCTGATGGGGATTTCTGGGACAGTTTTCTATATTCCTAGGAAAGACAGAGAAAGAAACCATTCTTATTTTCTCTGGGGGCATTGGAGTCTGGATGTAATGTCCCGGGCTGCTGCTGCTCCTCCTCTGGATATTAGTTATGTGAGAGCATGTTTCCTCATTGTTTAAGCGCTTGGGAGGCTGGCCCCACTGTTATTTATGGTGCTCCCACCAGCGCGTCCCACCAGCGTGTCCCCTCAGGGCTGTTGCAAAGGTCAGACTCTCCAACTTCTTGAATCTCTCCCCCAGTAACTTGCCATCATGGTAAACCCCTCCCTTTTTTTTCTTTTCATCTAACAAATGTTCACTGATCACCTATTATGCGTAGGCATTTTCAAGACACCCAGTTGTGTAAGACAATTCTTTTACCCACAAACACCTTACAATCAAATCACAGAATATAAAAATGTATGCAAATAAAGCCAGCTAGAAGGTAGTGCCTATTATTAAAAATACACAAAAATATGCAAACGGGGGCAGGGATAACTGATTTCCAGTGGATATAATAGTATGTTGTTGGCACAACAATCACCAAGTACCATAGCACATATCTGAGAGTATAGCTTTGTTTTTCTGTTCTTTTTTTTTTTTTTTTAAATAAAAACTGTTTTAAATAAGAGAAATTCAAGCTGAAAACTGTTCACTGTCCTCTCATCTTTTTGTTTGTCCATTTTGCCTTTAGTATTTCTATTCAAGTTTTACATATTGATATCAGGATAATTATGGCCCGTATGTGTTGTGTTTTACTTAATGTCATGCGCACTTTCTGTTTTGCCAGTCTTTTTCTTCCTGGTTCTCTTCCCTTCTTTGTTTCTACTTTTATTCCCCTGAAGTAACAATAACAGTCTGATAACAGCTTTTCATGCTCTTGCTGTGATGTATAAATATGTTGGTTTTGTTTTTCTAAAATGGGGACACAATATATAAATTTCTGTGTAGTTGCTTTTCTTATTTAACCATAGGATAAAGACTTTGTTGTTGTTTTTTTAACCAACTCCTATTACAGAAAGTTGCTGGATTTGCCATTGCTCTCTATTCCCCACGTAAACATATTCTTGGGTGTCCATGGTGGGCGGACATGCTCTTGGCCAGAAGACTTCTTTCTAGTATGTTGGTACCCTTCTGCTCCCTCTTTTGACTTCTGGGCTTAACAGGAGTCAGGTTATGTGGGTCTCTAAATCTCTTATGCTGTTGTACTTGTATTTCTGCAACTAGATATTTTATAAATCAAATGCAATGAGCATATAAAAGAAAGAGCATCTCGTTTCTATGAAAATTAAGTTAAAAGCTTAGGAAAGATTTGCCAAATGTAGCTTTCTAAAAATATTTGCAATCAAGGCAATGGTAGAAATCAGAAATAATATGGTGTCTTTTACTTTGTAACAAACCACCACAAAATATTTTCGTTTAAAACAATAATAATCTATTGCTATAGATTGAATGTTTGTGTCCCCCTCAGATTCATATGTTGAAGCCCTAGCCCCCAGTACGATGGTATGTGGAAGTGGGGCCTTTGGGATGTGAATAGGTTTAGATGAGGTGATGGGATTAGTGTCCCAGAGCCCTTTCTCTTTCATCACTCTGTGAGCACACAGCCAAAGGCAGCCTTCTACACAGCAGGAAGACGGTTCTCACCAGAACCTGACCAAGATGGCACCCCGATCTCAGACTTACAACTCCTAGAGGTGTGAGAAGGAAATGTTTGTTGTTTAAGCCACCCAGTCACTTCTGCTCCATCCTGTTGGTAAAAGGACATCACAAAGTCATCCCAGCTTCAAGACGTAGGAAACAGAAATGACCTCTTGATGAAAGAAACAGCAGTCACATTACAAAGGAACGTACACACTGGGATAGGAGGAATTTGTGACAACACTTTGCAGTTTAACACAAGAGAAATTATTTAACAGTCTAGAAGTATACATTCACAGGTTTTAAGCTTAAAAATATAAAAAACAGTTTGCCTTTTGCATGACTTTTAGTTGACTAACTCCTACCCCAGTTACATTGCAGAAGAGAGCTTCTACCATACACCAAGCTTGTTCTTTTAGGCCAATAACTAGAGAGGTCTCTCTCAGCCTCTTTTGTGGCTCCATGGAATTTCATGGCATGGGTATGACATATTTTATTTAACCAGTCTCTTATTAATAGGTGTTTGGGTGACTTCCTTTTTATTGCCCCACAGTGAACAATGTTATGATAATATTAATGTAAATATAGCCTTTCATACTGCTGTTTCATTTGTGTGTTTAAATATATATATGTGTGTGTGTCTGTGTGTATACACACACATAAGTCTCAAAGGAATTTCTGGGTCAAATGTCAGGTATATATTTTAAAATATATTTATATTTTAATATATTTCCTCTTCGGTTTCTGCCATTAGAGTGGCAGAAGAGGAACTAAAGAACCTCTTGATGAGGGTAAAGGAGGAGAGTGAAAAAGCTGGCTTAAAACTAAATATTAAAAAAACTAAGATCATGGCATCTGGCCCCATTACTTCATGGCAAATAGAGGGGGAAAGGTGGAAGCGGTGACAGATTTCCTCTTCTTGGGCTCTAAAATCACTGTGGATGGTGACTGCAGCCATGAAATCAGGAGACGATTGCTTCTTGGCAGGAAAGCTATGACTAACCTAGACAGTGTGTTGAAAAGCAGAGGCATTACTCTGCTGACAAAGGTCCGTCTAGTCAAGGCAACGGTCTTCCTGGTGGTCACGTACGGTTGTGAGAGCTGGACCAAAAAGAAGGCAGAGAGCCAAAGAATTAATGCTTTCAAGTGTCGTGCTGGAGAAGACTCCTGAGAGTCTCTTAGACAGAAAGGATATCAAACCAGTTGATCTTAAAGGAAATCAACCCTGAGTACTCATTGGAAGGACTGATGCTGAAACTGAAGCTCCAGTATTTTGGTCACCTGATGCAAACAGCCGACTCATTGAAAAAGTCCGTAATGCTGGGAAAGATTGAGGGCAGAAGAAGAAGAGGGCATCAGAGGATGAGATGGCTGGATGGTATCATCGATGCAATGGACATGAACTTGGGCAAATTTTGAGAGGTGGTGAGGAACCGGGAGGCCTGGTGTGCTGCAGTCCATGGGGTTCCAAAGAGTTGGACACAGCTGGGCGACTGAACAACAACAACAATATGTTAATGTATATTTTAAATTTGGGCAGATATTGCCAAATTGCTTTCTGAAAAGCTCCATAGTAATTTTCATTGCTGCCAGCAATGTAAGAGAGTATCTTTTTCCTGACCTGTCCAGCCCTTAAGTTTTTCTTTTTGCCAAACTGAGAAAAATGTGAAAAGTGAGGGAGAGGAATTTTTTTTTTTCTTTTTTGCTAAGGGAGGCACATGTCCGTGCTGTAATCTGCATGCCCCAGTGACAGACTCATTTGGCCTCTGCACTTTTGTATCTGTTATATACCTCACTTTCCATGTTATATACCTGGATGCCCTTTTTCCTTCTTCCCTGCCTGATGAGCTCCTTCATAGCTTTGAGAACTCAGCCAAAATGCCCTCTGATTGGGAGGCTGCCCTAATCCTCCAAGATCAGCGTGCCTTCCTCTCTACTGCCTTTGCTCTCTCTGTGGTTTCCTCTGCCAGGCCTGTACCAGGGCACAGACAGACTCTGGGTTTCTGGAAGGCTCCCCCATAGGACTCTAAGCTCCTGGAGGACAAGGCACATGTCACAATCTTCTCTGGGTCCCTTTTGCTTGAACTGTGCCTAGTGCAGAGCAGCAGTCCTGGAAATGTTCATTTATTAAGTGACATCATAATGAAGCTTTTCCATAAATGTTTATAGAATAAAAGAAGAGATTTTTTTAAAATTAATTTTTACTGGAATATAAATGATGCAGTGGTAAAGAATTTGCTTGCTAATGCAGGAGACGCAGGTTGAGTCCCTGGGCCAGGAAGATCCCCTGGAGTAAGAAATGTCAACCCACTCCAGGATTCTTGTCAAGGAAATCCCATGGACAGAGGAGCCTGGCAGGCTATGTCCATGCAGTCACGGAGTCGGATGCAACTGAGCAACTGAGCACACATACACGTAGTTGCTTTATAATATTGTGTTAGTTTCTGCCATACAGCAACGTAAATCAGCTGTATGTTTACATATATCTCCTCTGTTTTTGGATTTCCTTCTGATTTAGGTCACCACAGAGCACTGGGTAGAGTTCCCTGGGAAGGGATTTTTGAAAAGGAGACTGGTGCTTGTAGCTGTGCAGGCAGGGTGAGGTGGGAGGGATGCACGGTTACACACTCCGTGCACAGAGTATCTCGGGTGGAGGGAGGCCACGAGCACCGAGCAGGGCTTGATCAGGTTAGCAGTTCCTGGGATCCGACCTCCTCTCTCTGTTCATCCCCACTCAGGCATCCAAGGTCACCTCGCTGTGGTTCTGTGTGAAGACAGTACCCCAAAGGGCCATCGATTTGGAACATCTGATCGGCTTTCTGAGTTGTATCCACTAGCTCGTAAAATCCAATGAATGTCAAAGATCTGGCAGGCCCATTAGCCTCTGGAGGTCTATTTACAGACTCTGCTTTTGCTAAGGAGGTTCTGTTTCTGTGTGATAGATGCCAGGGCAGCCCATTCTAAAAACACCGGAGTTAAGGAAGTTAGGAAGGGGACAGATTTAAAGAAGGGTCACCTGGTCTCTACCAGTTTTGTCCTAGGACTCTGTCATCTCTTCCATTGGTACATATGGAGCCTGTCAGTATGACTAGCCCCATGGTAGCTATGTGAGTGGGGGGCCCTCCTCCAGAAAATGTTCCAGAACTTCTTTATCTGCCTCCAAGAAAATGAACCCAACTCCTCTCTTCAAAATACCCCACGTACATCTCTGTTTTACCCCTTATGACACTGAAGTGTAATTATTTGCTGCATTTGGGTCCTTTCTGTTTGACTGTGAGGGCTGCAAGAATGGAGTGTTCATAGGAATCTTTCACGAGAAGTGGGGGAAACCTGAACCCAAACTACTTTAGTAAAAATAACTTCGGTTGGCACACCTGTATCAAGCCCTCCCCATACACTGCAAGGTGGTCCCTGGCAGACCCCATGTGATGGCGTGCTGCCTCCAGCAGCTCCAGGCATCCTGCGGCCAGCCTCACCTTCCTGGGAAAAGAAACTTTTCTCTCCCAGTTGCTGTTGTTTTCCAGTGGCTCAGTGGAATGAATAAATGAATGAAACTAACATCGTTGTTGATAGTCTCCTATGTATTGTTGTTTGTTGTTGAGTCACTCAGTTGTGTACGACTCTTTGCAACCCCATGAACAGCAGCATGCCAGGCTTCCCTGTCCTTTACCATCTCCCGGAGCTTGCTCGAACTCATGTCCATTGAGTTGGTGATGCCATCCAACCATCGCATCTTCTGTCTACTTCTGTCTACTTTGCATCATCTTTCTACTCCTGTCTTTGATCTTTCCCAACATCAGGGTCTTTTCCAATGAGTCGGCTCTTCACATCAGGTGGCCAAATTATTGGAGCTTCAGCTTCAGCGCCAGTCCTTCCAATGAATATTCACGGATGATTTCCTTTAGGATTGACTTGTTTGATCTTTCTGTCCAAGGGACAGTTTGAGAGTCTTCTCTAGCACCACAGTTTGAAAGCATCAGTTCTTTGGCACTCAGCCTTTTTAATGGTCCACCTCTCATGTCCGTGCATGACTTCTGGAAAAACCATAGCTTTGACTATATGGACCTTTGTTGGCAAAGTGATGTCTTTGCTTTTTAATATGCTCTCTAGGTTTGTCATAGCTTTTCTTCCAAGGAGCAAGAATCTTAATTTCACGGCTGCAGTCACTGCCCACAGTGATTTTCGAGCCCAAGAAAATAAAATCTGTCACTGTTTTCATTTTTTCCTCATCTATTTGCCATGATCTTCGTTTTTTTGAATGCTGAGTTTTAAGCCAGCTTTTTCACTCTCCTCTTTCACCTTCATCAAGAGGCTGTTTAGTTTTTCTTTGCTTTCTGCCATTAGAGTGGTGTCATCTGCCTATCTGAGGTTATTGATATTTCTCTCAGAAATCTTGATTCCAGCTTGTGAGTCATCCAGCCCAGGATTTCTCATGATGTACTCTGCATATAAGGTAAATAAGCAGGGTGACAATATACAGCCTTGATGTACTCCTTTCCCAATTTGGAACCAGTCTGTTGTTCCATGTCCGGTTCTAACTGTTGCTTCTTGACCTGCATTCAGGTTTTTCAGAAGGCAGGTAAGGTAGTCTGGTATTCCCATCTCTGTAAGGATTTTCCAGTTTGTTGTGATCCACACAAAGGCTTTAGCATAGTCAATGAAGCAGAAGTTGATGTTTTTCTGGAATTGGCAATTTGATCTCTGGTTCCTCTGCCTTTTCTAAGCCCAACTTGTACATCTGGAAGTTCTTGGTTCACATACTGTTGAAGCCTATCTTGAAGGATTTTGAGTATAAACTTGCTAGTATGTGGAATGACTGCGATTGTGCAGTCATTTGAACATTCTTTGGCATTGGCCTTCTATGGAATTGGAATGAAAACTGACCTTTTCCAGTCCTGTGACCACAGCTGAGTTTTCCGATTTGCTGACATATTGTGTGTAGCATGTTAACAGCATCATTTTTTAGGATTTGAAGTAGCTTAGCTGGGATTCTGTCACCTCCACTAGCTTTGTTCATGGTAATGCTTCCTAAGGGCCGCTTGACTTCTCACTCCAGAGTGTCCAGCACTAGGTGAAGGACCACACCATCATGGTTATCTGATCATTAAGACCTTTCTTGTATAGTTCTTCTGTGTATTCTTGCCACCTCTTCCTAATCTCTTCTGCGTCTCTTAGGTCCTTACCGTTTTTGTCCTTCATTGTGCCCATTCTTGCATGAAATGTTCCCTTGATACCTCCCATTTTCTTAAAGAGATCTCTAGTCTTTTCCATTCTATTTTTTCCTGTATTTCTTTGTCTTGATCATTTAAGAAGGCCTTCTTATCTCTCCTTGCTATTCTCTGGAACTCTGCATTCAGTTGGGTATATCTTTCCCTCTCTCCCTTGCTTTTTGCTTCTCTTCTTTCCTCAGATATTTGTAAATCTTCCTCAAATGACCACTTTGCCTTCTTGGATTTTTTTCCTCCTTCGGGATGGTTTTGGTCACTGCCTCCTGTACCGTATTACGAACCTCCATCCACAGTCCTTCAGGCACTCTGTCTAAGAGATCTAATCCCTTGAATCTTTTAATCACCTCCACTGTATAATCATAAGGGATTTGATTTGGTTCATATGTGAAGGGCCTAGTGGTTCTCCTTACTTTCTTCAATTTAAATCTGAGTTTTGAAATAAGGAGTTCAGTATCTGAGCCACAGTCAGTTCCTAGTCTTGTTTTTGCTGATGGTATAGAGCTTTTCCATCTTCTGCTGCAAAGAATATAATCAGTCTGGTTTCAATATTGACCATCTGGTTACCTTCTTTGTGGGGCTTCCCTGGTGGCTCAGTGCCTGAAATGCAGGAGACCTAGGTTCATTCCCTGGGTGGGGAAGATCCCCTGGAGGAGGGCATGACAACCCACTCCAGTATTCTTGCCTGGAGAATCCCATGGACAGAGGAGCCTGGCAGGCTACAGTCTAGAGGGTTGAAAAGAATAGGACATGACTGAAGTGACCTAGCACATACACAACCTTCTGTTTATTGGGTACTGTGAAAGTCTTTTTGTAGAAAATTGTATTTCCAAAGTGAATGCAAAAAAATATTCCCTACCTCCCATGCCTTTTTGTGAAAACTTCTATGTGCACACCAGTGGCAGAGTCCATTTGTCCTTCCCTTGAATCCTTGGCACTGGCCCTCCCACCTGTTATGATCAATAGAATGTGATGTCGGTGACACTGGGTAATTTCTGGGCCTTAAGAAAGCTGTAGCTTGTCTTCACCTCTTGGGTTAACCCTCACAACATGCAAGCAGCCATGTGGTCGAGGTACATGGAGGAGAACCGAGATTCCTGGCAAACAGCTCCAGCTGAGACCCCCAGTGGTGGTCAGAGCTAAATACCAGGCATATGGGCAAGGCCATTTTGGACTTTCCCGCCATCCCTGGGCTTCATCTGTACCATGTGAAGCAAAAGAATCATCCAATCATCCTCCAAAATCATAAAATGTGTTCAATAATAATAATAATAATAATACAATTTTATCCTCACATCAGTCCTGTGGAAATAGGCTCAGAGACATTACACAGCTTTCCTTAAATCACACAATCCTTAAACAGTAGATCATCTGACTTATAACTCAGATGTGCTCATGGAAACTAATTTTGCCAGCAGATAATAGTAGAAATCAGTCATTGGAAAGTAAACCATCTGGCACCATCACAGGAATGCATCTCACAGTGAGGCAATGGATTTAGCTTGACTCTTTTTGAGGACTTTAGCATGGTAGCTAGATTTAGCCTGGTAGGACCTTAGGACCTAAGATAGGGGCTAAATAGTAGCACAGTGGGAGAGATGCAGGCAGCTGTGGTATGGTTGGGATGGTGGGGACTGTGGCAAACAGGAGGGGGTGTGCCTCCTCCAAGAGAGACCAGCCATCATGAAGGCCATTCCTTTTGCTGCTAGGTGCTACTTGACCCAAGATCACCAGTTCCTTCAAAACTTCAAAAGCACTAAGTATTCAGATCCCTCAGTTTTGTCTGACTTGGGGATGGGGGATGGGAGAAGACATTTGCATACCACAATTGACCCACAGAAACCCAGATTTTGACTTTCCAAAAAACCATCTGCCTTTAGACACTAGAGAGAGAAACATACCCACTGCCTTTGTTCCAACAGGAAAAAAAAAAACAGCAGAGTTTTCACTCTAAACTCTGGAAACGGTTCCCAGATGTCCCAATTTTTTTAGATACCCCTTGTCCAAGGTAAGGAGCAATGGCTGCACTTTGCTGGAGCAGCCGTGAAGAAATACCCCACGTCCAGGGTAAGAGAAACCCAAGTAAGACAATAGGTGTTGCTAGAGGGCATCAGAGGGCAGACACACTGAAACTAAAATTACAGAAAACTAGCTAATCTGATCACACAGACCACAGCCTTGTCTATCTCAATGAAACTAAGCTATGCCGTGTGGGGCCACCAAAGATGGACGGGTCATGGTGGAAAGGTCTGACAGAATGTGGTCCACTGGAGAAGGGCATGGCAAACCACTTCAGTATTCTTGCCTTGAGAACCCCATGAACAGTATGAAAAGGCAAAAAGATAGGACACTGAAAGATGAACTCCCCAGGTCAGTGGGTGCCCAATATGCTACTGGATATCAGTGGAGAAATAACTCCAGAAAGAATGATGGGATGGAGCCAAAGCAAAAACTGTACCCAGCTGTGGATGTGACTTGTGATAGAAGCAAAGTCCGATGCTGTAAAGAGCAATATTGCATAGGAACCTGGAATGTTAGGTCCATGAATCAAGGCAAATTGGAAGTGGTCAAACAGGAGATGGCAAGAGTGAACGTCGACATTCTAGGAATCAGTGAACTAAGATGGACTGGAATGGGTGAATTTAACTCAGATGACCATTATATCTACTACTGTGGGCAAGAATCCCTTAGAAGAAATGGAGTAGTCATTATGGTCAACGAAAGAGCCCGAAATTCAGTACTTGGATGCAATCTCAAAAATGATAGAATGATCTCTGTTTGTTTCCAAGGCAAACCATTCAATATCACGGTAATCCAAGTCTATGCCCCGACCAGTAATGCCGAAGAAGCTGAAGTTGAATGGTTCTATGAAGACCTACAAGACCTTCTAGAACTAACACCCAAAAAAAGGTGTCCTTTTCATTATAGGGGACTGGAATGCAAAAGTAGGAAGTCAAGAAACACCTGGTGTAACAGGCAAATTTGGCCTTGGAGTACAGAATGAAACAGGGCAAAGGCTAACAGAGTTTTGCCAAGAGAACGCACTGGTAATAGCAAACACCTTCTTCCAACAACACAAGAGAAGACTCTATACGTGGACATTACCAGATGGTCAACACCGAAATCAGATTGATTATATTCTTTGCAGCCAAAGATGGAGAAGCTCTATACAGTCAGCAAAAACAAGACCGGGAGCAGACTGTGGCTCAGATCATGAACTGCTTATTGCCAAGTTCAGACTTAAGTTGAAGAAAGTAGGGAAAACCACTAGTCCATTCAGATATGACCTAGATCAAATCCCTTATGAGTATACAGTAGAAGTGACAAATAGATTTAAGGGACTAGATCTGATAGACAGAGTACCTGATGAACTATGGACAGAGGTTTGTGGCATTGTACAGGAGAGAGGGATCAAGACAATCCCCATGGAAAAGAAATGCAAAAAAGCAAAATGGCTGTCTGAGGAAGCCTTACAGATAGCTGGGAAGAGAAAAGAAGTGAAAGGCAAAGGAGAAAAGGAAAGATATTCCATCTAAATGCAGAGTTCCAAAGAATAGCAAGGAGAGATAAGAAAGCCTTCCTCAGCGATCAATGCAAAGAAATAGAGGAAAACAACAGATTGGGTAAGACTAGAGATCTCTTCAAGAAAATTAGAGATACCAAAGGAACATTTCATGCAAAGATGGGCTCGATAAAGGACAGAAATGGTATGGACCTAACTGAAGCAGAAGATATTAAGAAGAGGTGGCAAGAATACACAGAAGAACTGTACAAAAAAGATCTTCATGACCCATATAATCACGATGGTGTGATCACTCATCTAGAGCCAGACATCCTGGAATGTGAAGTCAAGTGGGCCTTAGGAAGCATCACTACAAACAAAGCTCGTGGAGGTGATGGAATTCCAGTTGAGCTATTTCAAATCCTGAAAGATGATGCTGTGAAAGTGCTGCACTCGATATGCCAGCAAATTTGGAAAACTCAGCAGTGGCCACAGGACTGGAAAAGGTCAGTTTTCATTCCAATCCCAAAGAAAGGCAATGCCAAAGAATGCTCAAACTACCGCACAATTGCACTCATCTCACATGCTAGTAAAGTAATGCTCAAAATTCTCCAAGCCAGGCTTCAGCAATACGTGAACTGTGAACTTCCAGATGTTTTAGAAAAGGCAGAGGAACCAGAGATCAAATTGCCAACATCTGCTGGATCATCGAAAAAGCAAGAGAGTTCCAGAAAAACATCTATTTCTACTTTATTGACTATGCCAAAGCCTTTGACTATGTGGATCACAATAAACTGTGGAAAATTCTGAAAGAGATAGGAATACCAGACCATCTGACCTGTCTCTTGAAAAACCTGTATGCATGTCAGGAAGCAACAGTTAGAACTGGACATGGAACAACAGACTGGTTCCAAATAGGAAAAGGAGTACGTCAAGGCTGTATATTATCACCCTGCTTATTTAACTTATATGCAGAGTACATCATGAGAAACGCTGGGCTGGATGAAACACAAGCTGGAATCAAGATTGCCAGGAGAAATATCAATAACCTCAGATATGCAGATGACACCACCCTTATGGCAGAAAGTGAAGAAGAACTAAAGAGCCTCTTGATGAAAGCGAAAGAGGAGAGTGAAAAAGTTGGCTTAAAGCTCAATGTTCAGAGAACTAAGATCATGGCATCTGGTCCCATCACTTCATGGGAAATAGATGGGGAAACAGTAGAAACAGTGGCAGACTTTATTTTTTTGGGCTCCAGAATCACTGCTGATGGTGATTGCAGCCATGAAATTAAAAGACACTTACTCCTTGGAAGGAAGGTTATGGCCAGCCTAGATAGCATATTGAAAAGCAGAGACATTACTTTGCCAACAAAGATCCGTCTAGTCAAGGCTATGGTTTTTCCAGTGGTCATGTATGGATGTGAGAGTTGGATGGTGAAGAAAGCTGAGCGCCGAAGAATTGATGCTTTTGAACTGGTGTTGGAGAAGACTCTTGAGAGTCCCTTGGACTGCAAGGAGATCCAATCAATCCATCCTAAAGGAGATCAATCCTGGGTGTTCATTGGAAGGACTGATGTTGAAGCTGAAACTCCAATACTTTGACCACCTCATGCGGAGTTGACTCATTGGAAAAGACCCTAATGCTGGGTAGGATTGGGGGCAGGAGGAGAAGGGGACAACAGAGGATGAGATGGTTGGATGGCATCACTGACTCGATGGACATGGATTTGGGTAGACTCCGAGAGTTGGTGATGGACAGAGAGGCCTGGCGTGCTGCAATTCATGGGGTCGCAAAGAGTCGGACGACTGAGCGACTGAACTGAGTTAAGATAACTCACCAGGGACTCCTGGCCCATCGTCCACCTTCCAACTGGCTTTTACTTCTCTGAGCCCTTGTCACCCTAAGAAATGCTGCTGCTTCCCAGGGAAGGCCGGCCAGGGAAGCTCCTCGTGGAGGGGCAGGTAGTTCCTGTTTTCCAAGGCCTGGCTGGCCGTGGATGCCTGTCCCAGGCACAGGCCCCGGGCGGTCTGGAGGGAGTGGCACTCCCTGCCTATGCCGTGCGTCTGTGTGGCCCATGGAGCCGTCCTGGGCAGAAAACATACCACTGGTTGACTGGCTTACTGGGTCTGGGACCTGAAGGTGGAGGCTTCTGCAGGGAGCATGAGCTGGGCCTACTGCCCTCGCCCCTGACTTTATCTATGGCCAACCTCAAGCTCATGGCCTTTGTTTCTCTGTGTTTTTCTGTCCATTTACAGAATGATGAAAACCTCGCCTGCTGCTGTCTGTCTCATGATGCTCCCTGCTGCTGTGTGGGTGGTGATTACAGCTACATCAAGTGTGCTGCGTCCATGAACTGATTTAGCATTTACTGCCGCCCACCAGTGTTGTAGTGCTGCCTGACCGCAGCTCAGAGAAGGTAGGCAACTTGTTCAAGATCGTACAGTTAGTGAACCTATGACCCAGGTGTTCTTTGGTTCTTTGTTTTGCACTTAGAAGGTTTTGGAAAAAAAAAATGACAATAATAATTCCTGTGTGAATCATTGAAAAATTCCATTCTTTACCCTGATTTCCAAATGCCCAATCTTCTCCCCAGAAATAGCCACTGTGACTGGCTTCTTGTGTGTCCATGTCAATCATGAAAAATTCCATTCTTGGTGTCACCCCAGGCCAGTGGGATCAAAATTTCTTTGAGAAGGACCGAGAATCTGTCATTTTTTAACTTCCTTAATATCCTTTAGCAAGCTCACAAAAGGACACAAAGATTTATGCATAAAGGAATGTAAGTGCTAGGAAGACGTGCTGCTGCCTTGCTTGAGCACGTAATTAGAATGTCCATAGATGTCCATCAATAAGGGGTCAGGTCCGCACAATGGAGTACTACGCAGCCATAAAAATTAGTTATAGCTTCACTTCCTGGTATGTTGCTGGACACACCCAAAATGCAGTGGTAACAAGACTAGGGGAATGGCGTGTGGACTGGGCGTGTGTAGAGCAGTGTAGAGAATAGTTTTGCCTGCACACATATGGGTGACCTTCTAGAAGGTACATAAGAAAGAGTGTTTGTTTCTGGGGAGGAGACGCTGCGGGACTCTTTATTGAATTCCCTCTTGTACAGCTGGAGCGTCCATGGTGTGCATGCAGGAGGAGACCGTTCTCATGCTAATGTCTGAAATGCTCCCAGGTAATCTGATGAGCCCCTAGGCTTAGTAACCACTGGATTAGGTGATTCTTTGGCCTCCTGAGGACATTTCAGCTCTAAAACTCAGGCCCTGGGATTTGTGGTTAATACATGTGACAGAGATGAATGAACTGTAGGGTGGCCCCAGAAGTGCAGCATTACCATCACTGCCCCTGGGAGTCAGTCTGGAAAGGCCACAATGATGATACAGTCTCTGGATGGGGCATGTGTATGCAGTGCATAAATGCCAGCTCCCTGCCGGTGGATACCAAGCACGGGCTGTGTTGGACCCTTGAACAGTGGTTGGCCTCCGCAGCTCTTTAGAGAGAAGCATGGGGATGGGACACACCAGTAGGCCAGAGCCGGGAGGGCCTGTGGAAGAGGCCTGCCCTGGGACTCCCTGCTTGGTCCCAGGTGAAAGCATCATGGATGCTGGTCAGCAAGTGCTCACTCCAAGTCAGGCACCGGGCCAGGTGTCTCCGTGAGCATCATCCTCTTTCTTCACACAGCACTGTCCCCCTTGTGCAGATGGGGAACTGGCCGGGACTCAGAGGGGTCAAGTGACTTGCCTTTGAACTTAGATCTTTCTGACTATAGCGCAAGTCCTGTTTCCAAGTTTTCATGACCCAAATGACCTCCTATTGCATGGGATCTGCTGCCATGGGATCCCCAGCACCATTTCCTATGCACCTTTCCCAGAGCCCCCCGGGGACCCAGCTTCCAGGGGTTTAGGTGGCCAGGGTCTCTCGGCTCTTAGCTCAGAGCCACTCCAGTCAAGCTTGTGGTGGTGATGTGGGAGACAGGTGAAGGCACTTTGTGGTCTTCGGGTTCAGGCAGACTGGACATTTGACCTTGGCAAGTGCCTGAGTGCCCGCTATGCTACGGGACGTACCTGTTCGGGTTTTGTCTGCTAGGATCAAGCAGTGCACCATACGTGCCCTCACCAAGCTTGGCACGGGGTAATTTATACATTTCCTGTACCATCAATGGGCCCTTCAGGTATTCCCCACCATACCCGCCAGCACTAGAACAGTGCCTGGTACATAGCAGGCACTCAGTAAGCGTGTTGCCCAGCTGAACAAATGAGCTGATGACCTTTTTGCTGGAGCTGCTGCTAACAAACCGTGTGACTATGGACCTGTTCCTTCCCCTCTTCTAGCCTGTTTCCCCATCTCCGAGGAGGTGGGTCCCTTCTACCAGGTCTCATCTGAACCAGCCTTCAGGGACCTGTGAGCAGCCCAGAGCAAGCTGTCCTTCTATTTCCCTGACTATTAGTCTTCAAATTAAACAGATCTGTTTGGAGTGTTCAGCGTTGCCATGGTATTACCACTGCTCTTGTTCTCTCTCTCTCTCCCTCCCCTATCTCCCCCAAGCAGTTGAGTCCCTGCCTCCTCCCAGCACCCTCCAACACCAGCCCAGGAGACTTCAAGGACCAACTCTGCAGTCCCCAGAGAAAGATGCCTTTTGAAGTCACAGGATGGCTGTTGCTTCCTGGCAGGGCACTTATTTGGTTTTATCCTTTGGGGAGGAAAATTGTAGCTAGAAGCTGTGGAATCAGAGCTCCCTAAGGAAGTAGGGACTCTCCCTAGGCTTCAGCTGTGGCTAGCCTATGCCTGAAAGGTTAGACTCTCATGCCACCTCTATGACTCTCATACCAGTATGACCCCTGACACAAGCTGGGTGGGAAACAGAAATGTCCTCTAAATGGATCCATGGACCAGAGGACCCTGTGCAAGGCCAGAGCACTGCAGACATAGGCCACTCCTTTGGGGAAATAATTAATATTTAAAAATTGAGACTTAAATTTAGTCATGGTTGCTCTGTGAGGAAGAGGCTTTGGGGATGGAATTTTCTTTTCCAGCTTTAATGAGGTAACGTGGTGGCTCAGTGGTAAAGAATCTGTCTGCTTATGCAGGAGACACACGCTTCGATCCCTGCATTGGGAAGATCCCCTGGAGAAGGAAATGGCAACCCACTCCAGTAATCTTGCCTAGGAAATCCCATGGACAGAGGGGCCTGGAGGGCTCCAGTCCATAGGATCACAAAGAGTCAGACTTAGAGGTAAGTAGTACCAACAACTGACACATAACATTGTGTAAGCTTAAGATGTACAATGTGATGATTTGATACATTAGTATATTGCAAAGTATTGGCCCTGACAAGGCTTATGAACATATCCTTCACCTCACATAATTACCATATTGTTGTTGTTATGGTGAGAACAATTACGATTTACTCTCATATCAACTTTCAAGTGTACAGTGCAGAATTGTTATCTATAGTCTCCATGTTGTACATTAGATCCCCGGGACTTACTCATCTTATAACTGAAAGGTGTGTGCCCTTTGACCAGCGCCTCCCAATTTCCCCGCCCCCAGCCCCGGGTAGCCATCAGTTTCCTCTCTGTTTCTCTATGTTCTGCGTTTTCAGATGCCATGGTTAAGCGAGATCCTGCAGCATTTGTCTTTCTCTATCTGAATAATTAGGGGTGGAAGTTCTTAAAGACATTGCTACGGTGGGAGGAAAGGGCCAGAATTTCCTTAAGGAACCAGATTCTGGCAAAAGTTAGTAGATAATAATGTGTTATTATTATTGTAGAAATGATAACTATAATAAAATGTCTGTGCCTGATGTGTCCTGAGCTAAGCAGTAACATCCGCATTTCACTGATGAGAAAACAGAGGCCCAGAGGGGTCCAGTATTTGACTGTGGCAGTTTGGACTGAGCTGTTCAGAACTCCCTCTGCTGCATGGCTGTGAGCATGAGCTGGTGGAAGGAGGCATGTGTGTGAGAATCCGGAAGTGGAGGTGAGCAGGGGCCACACTCACCATAGACCTCGTTGTGGGGGACAGCAGTGAGACGCGGAGGGGCCAGAGGCTCCTGGGGACTTTTGCTCTCTCTGGCTGTGTGTCCAGCTCTCGTCTCCCAGACACTGTGGCAGATGCACAGAAGCAGCAGCTCTCATATTTCTCCCCCACTAACCACCACCCACCCCCACTGCCCCCACCAGTCCCACTCGACTTCCCGGATCCTGGCTGGTGAGCCACCTGACGCATCCACTCCGTCTCAACCTCCCTTCTCCCACACGGTGTAAGGTCAAACTCCAGAAACAAAGCTCTTATCCCATGCCCCTCGTGGCCTCTTCCCACATGAATCCTGACTGATCCCTTGAGAAAGGCACGGTGACTAAGAGGTGGAGGAAACCTCGATCTAAGCCTAGCTCTGTCCGACTGGGAAGCCTCTGTTCTGTCCAGGACGTCCTCTAGGATTCCCATCAGTAGGGAGTTACTGGTCAGCCTGGTGGCCAGCACTGTGGCTTAGACCACGGATGACACTGAAGACAGAGAAGCCAGGCTTGCTCTCCAGGAGCTCTTGTCTGTTTAGAGAGCAAGTGACGAGTCATGGCACTTTGAGGACGTACATATATCAGGGTCTTTCCTAGCAGAGATCATGTCAATGACAGAGTTTAATTCCACCAGCTTTATGTGTAGGGCGTAAAGCAGTGCCCTGGAGGGGCTGCAGAGGCGAGCCTGCCGCGGGCCCTGGCGGAGTGAGATGTGTAATTATAGAGACGCAGAGCTGAAGAGCCAGTGACATTGGCTGTATGTGCTTGGCTGGCCTTCAAACCCTCTTCTTCTAGAAACTTGTTCCTTTGGGAAAGTGCATCCTCTAGTCTCACCGCATGTGACTCAGGCAGGGCTGACCCTTCTCTCCGGCCACAGTGCATGGTCCAGCCTGCTGAGGGTCAGTGGAAGGACTTTGGCTGGAGCAATAGGAAAGAGAACTCTTGCCATGGGCTTGCCATGCCGGCAGGAAGTGAGCCCCGGGTCTTCCAGGGGCTGCTGCCTGGAGAGAGCCTGCCCAAAGGTGGGTGGGGAGGCAGAACCAGAGGTAAAAAGAGGCTGCTTCCAGGCATCCTTCTGCCAGCCCTGGGTCTGCTCTGGCCCTGCCATGTACAGATGTGTGAGCCGCTCCTTCCAGTTGTGTTTTGTTGTGGGAAACAACCAGGACTCAGGAGAGAGTGGTCACACCGGGCCTCAAAAGGGCCTCCTGGGGGGATTGGCTTGGATCCTTGGGAGAGAGGTCAGGGAGGGACAGATGAAGGCAGAGAGAAGGGAAGGTGCTAGGGGTGCAATGAACTAGCACAGGGAAGGGGCCTCTCGTCCTGTGAGGGGTGTGCGCTGGACACCAGGCTCTGTGGGATAGAGTAGGGTGATGTATGGAGGGCCCAGGGATGGGCTGGAGTGGCCTTGAATCAAGCTGAGGCCTTGCAGAGTTCTGGGGGGTTTTACATTGTGGTGGAGTGGGTGTCATGCCTGGTGTTGCTGAAGACGCTACCTATTCAGGGGGATGGGTTTATCAGCATGAATGAGTGGTGATGTCATTCAGAATTCGGGCTGTGCTCCATGGCATCTGTACCGGGAAGAGGCTGGATGACTCACTCCACACCTGGCTGCCTCAGGCTCCAGAACGTGGCTGGGTCTGAAGTTCTTCCACCGCGTAGGACAGGATGGTTACCCCAGTGAACGGGGACCAGCAGGAGGCTTCCCCACATTCCATAGTGGGAGGGGCCCAACCTTGTCAGGCCCAGGGCTCAGGAACACCCCCCTTTCCTCCACGTCCCCCACCGCACGCTGATCACCCAGTTGGAGGATTATCTGGTGACTGTCCACCTCAGATGCTGACGAGGAGACTGCCAAGGCCAGAGAGCTGAGAGAACGGCTTGAGTCCTCAGAGAGCAGGGGCACTGCTGGGCGGCAGAGCTCGTGACCTTCTGGGGGTGGCAGCGCCCACTCTGGGCAATGCATTCCCAGAGGGAATGGAATCCTCGTTTTCTTAAGAGAAGCTAGAATTCTAGACTTTGATGTGAAATTGCCTGATTTTTAAATGTTGGAAGCCATTTTCTTTTGTTAAAATTTATTTTGTTGGAGGATAATTGCTTTATAATACTGGTTGGTTCTGCCATATATCAGCATCAATCAGCCATTGGTACACACATGTCCCCTCTCTCTTGAACCTCCCACCTCCCACCCCATCCCATCCCTCAAGGTTGTCACCAAGCACCAGATTTGAGCTCCCTGCGTTAAACAGCAAATTCCTGCTGGCTATCTAATTTTATATATGATAGTGTATATGTTTCAATGCTACTCTCTCAATTTGTCCCACCCTCTCCTTCCCCTGCTGTGTCCACAAGTATGTTCTCTATGTCTGCATCTCCACTGATGCCCTGCAAAGCCTTTTTCTTTTAAGGATAAACCAAACAAACCCAGGGCCCGAGTTCTGTTAACCCCTTGCCTGTTCACCCTGTACCAGCTCTCAGTCCCACAGGGATAGGAGCAGTTCGGCTATAGCTCTGCTCCTGGAAGGGAGGCCGTGGTGTCTGCTGTGTGAACTCAGGAGTGGATGGCAGTTTTTCGTGGTGTTTCTGGCTGGGCCAAGGTCGTGGTTCCAGAGGACCCTCCTCTCTTGGATACGCTGATACAACTGCCTGGACTCTCTGGCTGGCCTGCTGGCCTGGAGGCATCACGAATGAGGACATCTACCACTTGACCTCTCAGGCAGCGGCGGAACCTTTATTAGCGTCATCCAGCCCATCAAAAAGGCGTGCCCCCCACCATCTTCCCCAGCTACGTGGCTGGGATTTCTGGAGCCTGAGGAAGGTGCTGGCTACTTGCCAACTTCCAGGGCCCTGCTGTGGCTTGGGCAGCCTTGGGCAGCCATATGTGGGAGGGGACCGAGATGCTGGCTGGCTGTGGGGGGCAGGTATCAGCACCTCGCCTTCTGAACACCTTCCCGGGGCCAGCTTGTTTCCTCAAGCTGTCCACCTTCATTGGTGGAGTGAGGGACCCTGCAGTGAGCCCAAAGCCATTTTCCAGAGTCTGCCTGCACCAGGGGAGGAGAAGGTCACTGCAGCCCTTCCATCCCAGAGAGACCTCTAGTGTTGTCCTGCAGTCACTGGGCCTGGTACCTGAGACCCTCTGGGGATGTGTCCCTCCCCGGCCTTTCCCCTGCAGGCCCCATCTCTGCCACATGTCCCGGCTTCAGCATCTTCCTGTCCATGCAAAAAAAAAATTCACAGCAGGCTTGCTGGGTGTAAGACCCACCCATCAGACTGAGTCATCACAGACGTGTGTGTAGAAGTGTCAGCTCTGCTGAGCATCAGGGAGGAGAAGAACATCACGTCATGAGGCCTAAAACAGGGGTCTGACCTCGTCGGGGCTGGGAGGCCTTGTCGGGGAGGAGCGTTTGAACAGCACCCTGGAGGGCAGTTTCGAGCAGGGATTCTGATGTGCAGAGGTGAAGGCCGTCGTGGCTGCTCCAGGGGTGCGGGATGGTGGTGGGACACCGTCAGGAGACAGTGGCAGCAGAGGGAGGAGCTGGAGGGTGCTGCTGGGGGGCGGAGCGGTGGGCAGATTTGGACTATATTTAGGATTTGGTGACAGCTTGGACGCGTGAGTGGGCAGGTGCCAAGGTGCCTGCCACCTGTGTTTGTGGCTCGTGCCCTTGGGAGGCTGGCTGTCCCAATGCTGAGATGGGGGATCCCAGAGAAGAAGCAGGCTGTGGGGCAGGGTGGGGGCGGAGAGGAGTGGGAGGGGGTCTGAGGCAGCCGTCTACCGACGTCATCCCTTTTCCTCAAAAGTGCTCCGCTTCTCACACCTACAGACTTTTCCAGCTGCCTGGAACACTGGTTCTTTCTGCCCTCCGGGTCAAACGCCTGTTGAGGTTGCAGGGTCCAGGTCAGAGGCCCCTTCCTCCAGGCTGCTCAGCTGCATCCCTGGTGGGAGCTCATAGCCTGAGTCCTACCTGACCCAAAGGAACATTTCAGCTGGGAAGGAAGGAGGTAGGGAAGCTGACAGCAGGCTGAGGGTCACCTTGGCTTCTGAGAGCAGGAGTGCAGGGTGTGTGTGTGTGTGTGTGTGAAGAGAGAGAGAAAGAGAGAGTCTATGAGTGTGCATTTGAGAGAGCATGAATGTGTGTGTGTGTACTTGCCTGAGGGAGGAGGGGGAGGCTGACCTTGCCTTGCCCTGCCATTCCCAGAGGGCTGTGCTCAGGGTCATGGGCGTTGGAGACAGGTCCACCTTGCTTTGTGTCCGGTTCTTTTCCACATCATAAGCTCTGTGCCCTTAGGCAAGCACTGTCACCTCTCTGAGCCTGAGCCTAAGGGGACTTTGTCTGTAATGGGATTATCACTGGCATCTGCCCCGTGGGGCTGGTGTGAGAAGTGAGGAAGATGATACCTATAAGAACACTTAGGCAGGATGTAGCACAGGAAGCACTCAAACCTAGCGACCCTTCACCCTGGCCGTCCCCACGCCCTGGGCACACTGCCCTGACCTGCCGCCTGGGTCTTGTCTCCTGGCTATTCCTGTGCACAGAGTGTGCACCCACGTGCTTCCGGTGGCAGTCAGCAAAGCAAAGTCAGTCCTGTGTTTATTTATTTATGTTGACGTGGTTGAAATTATCTTCTCCATTATCTTCTGTAGCTCTAAGAGGGCTACAGGGGGGTCTTGCTTTGCTCACCATTGTCTCCCTGGCAACTAGCGTGAGTTGCACACAGTGTGACAAGCATTTATCGAATCAGTGAATGGCTGTAGCAGGGTAGTCTCTTCCCTCCTTTTCTCCTTCCCTTCTTCTTTCTTGTTTCTTTGATAGCTCATCCCCACTAGCAGAGCTAACCTTTGCACTGGACCTGGGATGGGCCTCACTGCCCTCGCAGGGCGGGATGAAGCTGGTAGCTGGAAGGCAAGTGAAATGGCCAAGACAGCTCTGAGGCTCCCCTGAGACTGTGGTAAGGCCAGTGTCAGGCAAAGAGCTGGTGCTTCATTATTGAACTGATGGCTGCTGTCACCGTTCACACCTCTGTGCATACTTGAGAAATTACACTTCCCTTTTTTTTCAATCCTAAGGTTCATTATAATTTTGATTACTTTTAAGATCTCATTTCTTGTTTTAAGCATCCTTAATTAAAGCCATTAATTTATATTCAGCCATAATGGCAGAGTTTTCTAATTTGTTAATTATTGTTGAACTTTAACCTGCTAGATCTTACCAGAAGGTAGCTTTTGGCCTGAGGAACTCTTAAAATTGTTAATGAATCTGTTACTGGTTGTGTGTTTCACTGAATAAAACAAATGCAAGAAAGCATTTCTCTGCCATCTGAAAGATTGCTGGTCATCCTCCTGAAATAAAACCTCTTCTTTTCCATTATTTTCGGGAGCTGAGGCTCAAGATATTTATATGGAAGACAGGGAGCGGCCATCAGTTTGATGTTTTCCCCTTTTTTTCTTTTACCTTCAGGAAATTGCTCACTTATGCAAGAGAACTGCAAGTTCACCCACAGCAGAGCAGTCATATGATAAATCTGTTTGCAGGATTGGAAGGCTCATATCCCCTTTGAGAAGCTGCATTTGCTTGCGTGAAACATGGAGGGAGACAGCATTTTTCTGGGGGACAGCGAAGGGATTAAGGCATCATGACAAGCACATGGTTTAGAAATGAGCCCAATTAAAAAAACATGAACCTGTCTGACCCTCATAGGAAAATCCGGAGCTGTCACCGTTCACGCCTTGATTTGAGAAACCAGCACAATTATCTTGGAGATCATTAAGATTCTGGGGGAATGAGTTTTCTGGTTTTGCCTGTGATTTCCATTTTCTCATTACTGACAGAAGCTGCATTTATGGATCTTTCTCTTTTAAACAGGAGCTTCTCAGACTATTAACAATTGGCTTCCCCCAAAGGTATCATGTCAAAGCTTAAATGGGTTCATCGGCTGGTTCCGTGAGAACTATTTCCCTCCCCTTTCCCCTCCCCCTGCTACTTAAAACAGGTTTTTTTTTTTGCCTTTGGAGAGGGATTCACAGCCATGGGCAGGCAATTAGATTTCAAAGCTGGAGAAGTCCGTCGCACTTTGCCAGGAACTGCTGAAGCAAGCAACACAGCCCATGGGCTTTGAATGGCTGTCCCGGAAGCAGGCCCTCCCAATGCAGCTCTCCCAGGATGGGCTAGAAGAGTGTGTGTTTGTCTTTGTTCTGCAAAGGGAAATCTAATTTCATCCCTTCAGCCCTATCTGCGTTGTAATTCCGTAGCTAGGCGATACTGGCGCATTCGAAAGGCTGGGAGATGGCTGAATTTGTGAGAGGCTGAGAGCTGGTGGGGTCCAAGAAGGGGACAGCTTCCAGCAATCAGGGCAGCCTTTGGGACTGATTCTCAGCCTTTATCTGTGACTCGCTTCCTTGGAGAGCTGCTATCTCTCTGAAGACTGAAGGCACCTTTGTGTCCTCATCGCAGCCTTCTCTCTTGCTGCCGACTGAGTCACATGGCTTGGGAATGAGATCTGATTTCTAAAGCTGCTGAGAAAAAAATACCAGTACTTGTTCCAGAAGCAGGCTGGTGCTGTGGCTAGAACTCTGAACTAGGAGCTGCCTGGAGACTGACCGAGAATTGTGTGTTGTGTTTGTGACCCCAGACAATGCTGCTTCTCTCATGGAGCTCATTTGCTCATGGGGGAAGGAGAATACATAATGGAATAACCAGAAAGATATTGCTGGTGATGAGTGCTGGGATTAAAGAGAAACTGAGTGATGTGAAAAAGCAAGCCGGGAAGGCTCCATGGTGGAGGTGACATTCCAGGGCAGACTGGATGAGAAGGAACCAGCCATACAGAGATCTGAGGGAACAGCATCCTAAGGTAGTAGGTGCAGCACCTCTGAGCAGAAAGTGATCTTGGCATGTCTGTGAGGCAGCATCGGCAGCTAGAGCCTGGTTGTCAGTCTGGGGAAGGCCTGAAATTTAGGCATAAACTAGGAAGGAGTTTGGGGGAGATGCTATGTGGTGGTAGTTTTGGAGGCAGGGAAGAGACAGATGACTTGATTTGTATTTTAAGAAGATCACTGTTTTCTGGATGGAGAATGGATTGGAGTGGCACAAGGCAGGAAGCAGGGCTGCGAATCAGAAAGCTACTGCAGCGCCCCAGGTGGGAGAATAAAACCGTTTTATCCTCCAATGACAGAAGGCACCTTCCACAAAACGAACAGGGTTATATTTCTAGGGTTTTGCTTGTTTTGGACATTGAGAACCTCACTCCAGTAGGCAGCTGGGTGGAGGTTATGAATGCTTCCTGAAGTATGTTTTACTAACCAGGCCCCAGAAACTCATTTGTATGCAAGGATTTGATTTGATTTTTTTTTTTCTTTTAGCACCAGCAGCTCGGCAGTAATGAAGCAGTGAGAATGGACTTGAGCACGGTGGATACTCAGAGCAAACCCCAGTGGAGTGTAGAAAAGGCCGAAGTCTGTGTTGTATAGCAACAAGAGAATAAAATAGTATCAGCCATGCCTGATTTTCAGGAATGCATTCCAGACCATGGGTCTGATGCTTAGCTGTCTATAGAAATCAGCACAAATAGGGATACATTTAACATAGGCTGTATACTTATTCCCCACACATTTCATAGCTTTCTGACGTGGATATCAATTACACTGTACAAAGGAAAGCAAGTCATGTCCCTTTTAGTACGTGATGTTGTACACCATTCAAATTTCTTAAATCCTTTGTGATTTCTGACTTTACGCAAGCTGAAAGAATATCATTAGTGTCAAAAATCAGAAAAGATTTCTTTGGAAGGATTTTGACTGTCATTCTCCCAATTGCTGTATGACTTTGAGCAAACTAGCCTCTCGGTGCCTTCATTTGTTCTTCTGTGAGGTGGTGTCTCCTTCTCAGGCTGCGGTGTGCACTGAGTCAGATCTTGACCACACAGAACTCTTGGATAGTGCTTGGACCATGGTGTGTTCTGGAAACGTGTCAGCTGCTCCTGATAAGACAGCTGTTCTTCATATGAGTAGGGCTGCATTGGACATAAAATGCCACAGTTGTAAATACACAAGGGGTAAAAGTGTGACTCTGCAAAGCAAACTGCTAGTAAGTCAAGGACTACATGTCAACAACAGTGACAATAATAATTATACAGTGAATGGACCTCGTGCTACTGTTGAAAGGTACATTTATCAGAGTCCTGGCAGGAAACAGAACTTCATTCAGATGATTCCATTGGAGAAACACTGATGAAGCCACCACTCACATAGGAATGGAAACTCAAGGGAACCAAAGAATTGAAATATTCAGAAACTATGGTGCTAGATTTCAAGTTAGGGTCACAAATTCTTCCCACTCCGGTATCCGGCCCCTCTGCAAAGAGACTTTGAAGTTGCTCCTGTGAAAAGAGGAAGTCCATTTTCCCATTCCTTGAATCTGGCCTAGTCTTGGTACTTTGCTTTGGTCAATAGAATGTGCCAGCACTGGTGTTGTGAAAGGTCCAAAGCAAGGCTTCTGGAAGCCTTGCAACTTCTGCTTTCACCTTCTTGGAAGATGACCTGAGACTTCCCTGTCCAGAAGTCTGATTTAGCCCAATGGTTGATGAGAAGCCGCATAGAGGAGAACCAAGGCACCCAGCCAATAGCCAGTCAAGCTGTCAGATGAGAGCAGCTCCAGGAGTGATTCCCTAACCAGCAGAACAGCTGCCCAGATGAGCCCCGCCCAGACTGCAGAATCATCTGCAAATAAATAAGGATTGATTTGAATCCCTACGTTTGGGACGATTTGTTGCACACCAATAGATAACTGATACATCTAATAACAGCGAAAGCCATATCATCCCCAGGCCTGCAGGGTCACGCAGCTGCTAGAGGCCTGTGCTTTAGGAAGATGGCAGTGGGGAAGAAATGCCCCAACCTCTCTCCCTTCCTCATTTTATTTCTCTTTACTGCCTCCTATTCGGCAAACTCAACCAGAAACCAGAGGTTGAGAAAGACTGGGTGATACAGTCCCAAGGGGGCAAACTTCCAGGGCTGGGAACCGCTTGGGAGCTGGGAGGAGGGCACAAAGGGAAAACAGCCAGCTGAGAATAATGAGTGTGAGGCCTCACACTTACTCCATCTGAGTCCCCAGCCCCTGTGGTTCTGCAGAGCCCTCCATCCTCAGAAAAACCCAAATACACACAGAGCCAGTCCTTCTAGACATTGCTTGATTTCCTGAAGAAGAGAAGACGATTTGAGACTGCGCTGTCACTGTTTTTCCTGAGCTTTCAGGGGGTGATTTTCTTCATAGTCTGTGCCCTGCTCACCACCACCCAGATGCTCCCCGTTCCCCATGAAATATGAAGAGGGAGAACGTAGTGCTCACCAGTCTGGGGACTTCACTTCCTCCATCCTCACCTCCCAGCACGTTTCCCACGGGGGAGCTGCTCAACCACCCTCCAGAATTTTGAAAAACTCCCCAGTCCCTGTTGACGGGTTGCTGGCAAGCACTGAGCTCACAGTTCTGCAGGGCTGTGCACTCCTGCAGAGTCCCCCTGGCAGCGCTCCCCAAATGGTCACAAAGTCGGTGACCTCTGAGAACAAAAGGAACTTTGCCTGGCCGATGGACCCCAAAGTTCTACTCTCAGGCTTGAAAGGAACCAGGGGGCTTTCTTTTAATCCCTGGCCTTGCAGCAGGAAAAACGAAACCGTATTTTCAACACTACCCTTTCATAAGCAGCTAGGAGAGGCTTTGTGAATTGGTGATCATTTCAACTTGATTCTGGAAATGTGGAAAATGTCATCTTCCTGCTGTTGTACCCTGACATGACATCAACAGACTAGAGAGTGGTCTCGCTTTAGAGAGTAGCCAGGCAGGGTTCCCGGGAGGCACAGGTTTTATCTTGACCAATGCAGGGCTGGAGGAAAAAGCCCAGAGAAAAATTGAAGCAGGTTGACTGATAGGGGGAGAAAGGAGAGCTTGCAGAAAACCTGGATAATGAATGCAGACAATACAGACAAAGTAACTCTTTAGCGTCTCACAAAAGAACCCAAAGGAGGGGCCAGCTGAAGTTGGGATGTGGAAAGGGACTGCCTGAAGATGATGGCATGCTAGCCGACTCGAGCAGAGATGGAGCCTGGCTCCCCAAAGCAGAGCAGGAGAAGCTCATCTCGGATCTTAACCCCCAGGGTGGAAAAGCGATAGAAGGACTGTGAAAGAGAGGCACTCCCCTGAGAGACAGACCTGACAGGCCTGTTCCACTCTTGGCCTCAGGACGCTGGGTCCTGTTTCAGTGGTGACTTCTTCAGGAGGCCCAGTGTGGGGGGCTGCCCGGCTGTGTATCCATCCCACAGCCATACACAGAGCCCACTGTTTCCTGTCCTTTTCTGCTGCAGAATCCAGGCCCATCCATCCTGCTAAGTGACGGGATGTGGTCAACAACCCACTTTTCCTGTCTCTGGCGGGAGGATAATGATGCCGCTTCTCATTGTGCCTCCAGACCTTGGGACCCGAGAGAGACGAGGCTTTCTTTCCTGCCGGAGATAGAGAAAGGGCGGGCCGGGGTCTCAAACACTTAGCCTTCCTCCAGTTGAATAGATGTGAGGAGGGATGTGGAAAAGCGAGAGGCAGCCTGAAAGGCCTTGCAGCCTGGCCAAGAGGAGCAGTCAGTCAGGGACCTGACATTTGCCTGCTGACCTCTTATCGGAGTTGCTAAGTCATTGAGGCCTTTGTGCTCCAGAATTGGGAAGGAAGGGATCACCTCGCCGGCTCCCAGCCTGGCGCCCGCCATTAGCATTTCCCTGACATCTGACTGATATCTTCATTTCACTTTGGTAAACAGGCCACCTCAAGGCCAAGGTGACAGTGACCTCTGGCGCTGCAGGCAGCACAGGATTCTCCCTGGAGACCCCGGTAAAGCACTTTCACGTGGGCCAGGGCTCTTATTTCCCATCCCCACCACACTGATGAGTGCTGACAAAAAAAATAAATAAATAAAAGGCCATCCTGCAGAATACGCAGCGGGGTGTGCTGTTCGGAGAAAGAGATGGGAGGAAGGGCGCCAGGGAGGGACGGATGAGGCCGAGGCTGTGGGGGTGGTCGGACTTAGAAGGTCGCCTTTGCCTCTCTGCGTCTAAGAACAATGCGGCTGCCCAGGAAACACAGCCAGAGGCTATTAATAGGCTGGAGCACGAGACTGGCCAAGCTGCTGCATTTCTGACGTTTGGGAAGGATCTCCAGTGCGAAGCTGCTCGCAGGCTCCGATTTTGCAAAGACAATTAAATATAGATCCTTTGGGGAGAGGGGTGGGCGGAGTGTAAGCTGCCGCTTCATTGCAATTTTAATTCTGAATGTTTCCACGGATCTAGTCGCACGCCTGACAGGTGCTTTTGAACATGCACAGTGCGCCAAGTGCAGGGTACACCCAGAAAAGATGCACCTTGCCCCCAAAGAAACTCATGGTCCAGGGGGTTGCAACCCCTTCTTCCTGCAGGGCCAGGTAGGCAACATAAATAAAATGAAGCGGACATGACATGAGACAGTAGGGCCTGGTGGGGTCTGTGTGAAAAGTCCTATGTCTTCTGCACAGGAATTAGGGAGCTACTCAGCCCCAGTTGACTGGTCTTACACAAGAATGACTGCCCAGTATGGCTGTACTTTTATGATTTTTAAGGAGGAAACGAATATTTGAAATTTCGTGTGATTTTTTTTCTGTTTTTTTTTTTTTTAAAACGGAAAGAAATAGTGTGGGCCAAACCATGTCTGTTGGTCTGTTGCCCATGGGAGATCTTGTAATAACATATGATAAGGGCTGAAATAGAAGGAATCTCAGAAGCTTATGAGAGCCTGTGTTGGGGTAGTGGTGGGGGTTGGGAAGGGCATTAACCTAGTCAGGGTAGGGGTGGGAGTGTCTTCCCAGTGAAGATGAACTGAGTCTTAAATGATGGTAAAGTGAGCCTAAACCATAACAGAAAGATTGAGAGACCCATTCCGGGCAAAGGGGTAGAAATTTCACTGGCTATGTTGCATATGCCTGCCCAGCCAAAGACCACACTTATGAGCATTCATTGCAGCCAAGGGTGGCCATCTGACTACCGGAGTCTGTCTAGTGCTCTTACGGGGAGGAGGGCATGCACCACTCCTGCCTCACCCCTCCCGACTTGCTGATAGGTGTGGTTGCCAACAGCTCGGATGGTGGGACGCTTGGTTTTCTGTTTAAAACTGAGTTACTACTATCTGCCTCATAGGATATATGTTAAAGGATTCATAGCTATGAAGTATTTAGAACAAGGCCAGCCCCATACATGTGCTGCCACAGCATTATTCCATCAATATAGTCCTGTTGGCAACCTGATTCTGCAGTGTTGAGGGAAGGGCAGAGCAACAAGAGTGCTGGAGGCTGGGTCCCAGTTCCCACCTTGCACCTCCACTGATGCTGACTGCTTTCTCCTTTAAGCTGCTGTGTCTTTGCATCTCTGATGCAGCACCCAGGCTTATATCCTTCCAACACAATGAATTAAGTCAGAAGTGAGCCAAGGTTCACCAGATGAATTATGTCAAACTGCCCCAAAGTGCATAGCCTGCCACAGTCCAGAGTGACCCTAATACCCAGATGCTTGTGGCTCTTGGACCTTGTGAGCCCAGCTTCTTCTCATGCTACCCTGGCCCACACCACACCATGCCCTGGAGTTCTCACAACAGTGACAACAACCAGGTACCCAGTTGATAACCTCGGTGGACGGAGCTGAGTTCACTAAGAGGTTGATGGAGTCGCCAGGTGACAGGGCATGTGACTGTCACACAGACATTGGTCCCCAGCTGGATCCCTGGGTCTCCTTCCCCCCTACCCTGCTGGGAGCTCATTCGCCCCCTGCCTCCCCGCCTCAGCTGCCTGTGACGGCCAGGGGATGCTCCTTGCAGTCCTCTGCTTACAGGGGGTGTGAGTGACCAAGGGCCTGCTGCATCCCTGTGGCAGGAAAACTAAGGTGGTCCATCCTTGGTGGACACAGGACTCCTCTCACAGTAGACTTTGGCAGAAGGACAGTCCTGCCAGACCGTTGCTACAGCATGACAGCCTAGGGCATCTCCACCCAATCTCCCCTCTTTCCCTCACTCAGGGTCATAGTGGATCATAGTCTGCCTGCTGTCTGAGTCCCCCCTCCCTCCCCCATTTAATCCTGTGGGCATTTCCTTTAATAAAACCCCTGTACATATGTTCCTGTCTTTGCATGGCTTCAGTGGGTAATAGATAGTGCCTACATTTCTAGAAGAAGAGAGAGATATGATTAGTTCCTTCACAGTTAGGGGACTTATTCCATCCCAGGACTTTTTGCCTGCCTAAAGAGAACCATGCCTCACTCAAAGTGGTATTCAGACACCAGGAACACATTTTGGTAGTGGTAGAGCTTTCCTCGCTGCCTTCAGAGCAGACCCTGTCTGCTCTGCCTTTACACAACTAGGAGAGTGGGAGTGCAGTGTCTGGGAGTTGGGAAATGTCTGGAGCTTCAACTAGGCCTGTTTGAATCTCTTGAAGGAAATGGGAGGTGATTTCATGTACCAGTTAGATGCTTTGGAGGCAGGTAACAGAAATCCAACTCAAAATGGTTTAAACAAAGGAGGATCTATGATTCAAGGTAGAGTGTCTTCAGGGCCTGTTGACTCCTTTGTTCTTCATGTTACCAAGCATCCAGTTTCCTTCCATCTCACTGCTCTGACATGCTAGGCCTATCAGTCCTGCCTTAGGCTGCTTCCCTCATGGTGCCCAGGTGGCTGCCACAGCCCAGTCATCACACTCAGTTGCAACAATTTTTTGACATAAGTAAAAGAGACTGAATTTCTCTGTGTTTCTCATTTTAAGAGTGAACAAACTTTCCCCGGAGTCCTACATCAGGACTATGGTCAGAAATGTGTCACATGCAGTTTTGTACTTATTATTGTCAGAGGAATGGGACTGCGTGTTTGGCTTGAACAATTGGGATTTAGTCTTGAGCTGAGGATAGGGTTACCTTCCTCGGAGTGGAATCTGAGCACAATCGTGATTCCATTTTTAGCTGGAAAATGTGTTGCTCTTCCTTCACTTCCCACCATTCAAGCTGTTCAGCCCCTTTCTATTTTTGCTGAGCTGTCTCTTGGTCTCCCCAAAGGCAAGAATTTCTTCTTGATCTCTTGACTGCTAAATTGGTTCTATTTAGTGTCTTCCTGGAAGACATGAGTGGTCTGATTCCTGATCTCATTTTACTAGTGAGTTGCCTTTGGCTGCAAATGATTAAAATCTTTTGAAGTAATCAGAAATAATGAAAGAGCTTTTTAAAAAATGACTTTCTGACTATGTGATTTCATATTAAAGATAATCTCTTAAGTTCCCTTCCAGCTTAATGTCTGACCTTAGGAACACAAACTAGGTGTCCGGCCATGATGGCCTGTCCTTTGCCTCTGGTGTGCTATGAAACTGGGGATGAATAAGGGTCCCCCTTTGGATCTCAGAATCTCAATCCAGAAATTGATTGGGGTGGGCCAGATCAAGTCATTTCAGTGAAGTGGCTGAGGCTGCCTGGAGCAATATATTAAGAAGGACTCGGAAGTTCAGAGGGAGAAAGTACTTTGATCTCTTGGTGATGTCTTCCAAGGGCATGAGAGAGGAAAGTGACGGGACACGTTCTGTTGATTCTGGGCTAGAAGATCTTGAAGAACCTTCTAGCTCCAACATTCTTTGAGTAGCCACTGCTAGACCGGGTATGACCTTGGGCTTGTATTTCTTCAAATTTGTATTTGTATTTGTCTCTAAAATTCTTCAGTGGATACAGAGCCAGAAATAAAATCTTGGTCCGTATCTCTTTATGAATGAATATGTTCTGCTTAATGTTTTATAGGTAAATATAGATATGGATATGGACATATAGATATGAATAATGTGTGTATGTAAACGTATGTATATATAACGGCACATACACATACCTACATACATATCCTCATGTCTAAAAACCTTACCTAATGTCTACTAATTCAATCAGTCACTCAGCACATATGTGTTGCTCATCTATGTTCCAGGTACCATTAGGTGCTGGGAATACAGCAGCAAATAAGATGGTAAGTCTTGTTTGTAGAATAAAAGTCCTCAAGAAGCTTTTATTCTAGGAGGAGAAAGAGACGATAGGCATATGAAACGTAATTGTTTCTTGTACAAAATTGTACGAACCCGAAGGCGGTGAGGGAACAGCATCCCAGGTAAAGGGAAAAGCAGCTGCGACGGCTCTGAGGCAGAAATGAACTTGGCAAGTCCAAGGGACAGCAAGGTGGCCAGAGTGGAAGGGGCATGATGGCCCGAGGGGAACATCATGGGGGAGGATGAGAGGTCAGAGAGGTCATGTCCTGCAGCACTTTGTAACAGCTGACAGTGTGGACTTTGCCCTGAGTGGGATGGAGGGTAGTAGGGTTCCTTAGGGGAGGGGCTTGGTTTTTAAAGGATCCTCTGGTTGCTGTGTGGTCGAAGAGCGTCCAGGTGTGGGAGGGAACACAGCAAAGGTGGACGCCAGGAACTGAGTTAGGAGGTTGTTGTGACGGGGGATGGGGCCTCTGGCTAGGGTGATAGAAGCAGGAGGGTGGGTAGGGAGAAGTGGTCAATTTCCTGATGTATTTCGAAGATGGAGCTGACAGGATTTGGGGATGGATTTTGTCTCCAAAATGAGGGAAAGAGGACTCAGGGATGACTCATATTTCTGGCCCCGAGCATCTGGTGGAAGGTGGTGATGCTGTTTACTAAGAAGGAAAGACTGGGGAGAAGCAGGCCATGGGGCAAGGAAATCAGGGTCCTACTTGGACAAGTTAAGATCATCACTAGACAGGTGCAGGGGAGCCCAGAGCTGGAGGTAGAAATTAAGTATTAGTTGCTGATATATGTTTTAGGACTGTGTGTCAGAGCCAAGGCTCAGAATTTTCTAAGTGTAGTGATCTCCATTAATCCTCCTAACACTGTTGGGTCAGTGATACCATTTCTTACTGCATCTCAAACTCTGTTGGTTGTATGGCATGTTCTGATTTCAGACCTGCTAACATGTGAAAAACTGCATCTTAGAATTGATAACATGTGGGCATATCGTTCCCATTTTTCAAATGAAGGAACTGAGACTTAAGTAGCTAGCTCAGACTTTCAAAGCCAGTATTTGGCAGAGTTAGGGTTCCTGTTTTTGCGAGACATGTGACTGTGACTCTGGTCTCTGCAGCTGCGCTTCCATCTCCTTGGGACTAGATTGGACCTACCTGGATAATCCATGCTCCTCTCCCCGCCTGCAAAATCCCTTTTGTTACATAGGATAATACATTCACAAGTTCCAAGGATTAGGATGTGAACATTTGTGGAGGGGGTGTCATTAGGTCATTATTATCGTGACCACATCAGCTTATTCTCTTTATGTCATTAGTGTGTAGAATAGATCTGAAAATTAGTAGCTGTTCATTAAGTTTGCTGAATGAGTGACTAGCTCCCATGTACAGGGCAAGGACAGGCAGTGGGCACATGTGAAGTACTGGAAGTGTGGTTTCTCATTTGCTCTTTACAGTCACCCTGGGTGGCAGTTTTCCCATTTTACAGATGGGGAAACTAAGGCTCACAGAGGTGACATTACTTGCTCAGGACCATCCCCTTAGGAATGACAGAGCCAGAACTTGAATCTGTGTCTTTCTGTTTCCAAAGCCCAAGGTCTATACTTCTGTCTCTGTAGCTAAGGAGGATGTCCCAAGCCTGGGCTTGCCCCTACCCACAGCTGTCTTACTTATATCTGCTCACCTTTCCACATCCACATTGCCAGTTCCAAAACTGACTATCGTTTCACACCTGTCTTCCTCCCTTTCATTCGGAAAACCCCTTAACTTCTTTTGATAAAATCAGTTTCACCAGCCTGAGGATTAGGGGAGGTCGGGTGTAAGTTTTGCTACTCCATGTGTGGCCGAGAGGCTAGTAGCATTGCCATCCGCTGGGAGCTGTTAGAAACGCAGACTCCCAGGGCCCCACACTACTGAATCAGGCTTTTTAAATTTATTTTTATTGACATGTAGTTGATATATTGCCTTGTATAAATTTAAGGTGTACATTGGTATAAATGTCAGTTGATTTGATGCATTTACTGTATTTACTGCAATGTGATTACCACCGTAGTCTGTTAGCTAACATCTCCATCATGTCAAATAAGTCAGAGAGTGATCATTTCATTTTTGTGGTGAGAACACTT
The DNA here is from genome assembly GCA_024291935.2 of Okapia johnstoni. Taxonomy (NCBI): domain Eukaryota; kingdom Metazoa; phylum Chordata; class Mammalia; order Artiodactyla; family Giraffidae; genus Okapia; species Okapia johnstoni. The sequence continues at coordinate 49,452,097 of CM044313.1, forward strand.
TAAAATCTAGTCTCTTAGCAACTTTAAAGTGTATGATACAGTATTGTTGACTGTAATCAAAATGCTGTGCATTAGATTACCAGAAGCTTATTCATCTTCTAACTGCAAATGTGTGCCCTTTAACCAGCATCTTCCCAACTCTCCTACCTCCCAAACCCTGATAGTGACCATTCTGCTGTTTCTAATGAGTGCAGCTTTTCTAGATTCCACACGTAAGCGAATACATACAGTACTTGTCTTTCTCTCTCTGACTTATCTCACTGAGTGTAATGCCCTGCAGTTTTATCCATGTTGTCGCGAATGGCAGGATTTCTTTCCCACAGCTGCACAGTATTCCAGTGTATACACAGGTACCACCTCTTCTTTATCCATTCATCACTGACAGACACTTAGGTTCGTTCCACACCTTGGCTATTGTGAATATTGCTGCAATAAACATGGGAGTGTAGCTATCTTGTCGATATTCCTGTTTTCATTTCCTTTGGATAAATACCAAGAAATGGGATGGCGGACAAGCGAACATCAACAAGTGGGACTGCATCAGGCTGAAGCAATTCTCACGGCAATAAAAACAATCAACAAAATGAAAAGACAACCGATAGGATGGAACAGAATATCTGCAAATCATGTATCTGTAAAGGGTTAATATCCAAAATATGTAAAGAACTCATACAACTCAATAGCGACAACAATAACAAAAACCCACCTGAAGATAGAACTACCACGTGTCAGTCTTTGAAAAGCAATAGCACACGCCCAGACACGTGGTAAGTGCATGATAAAATGTTGGTTGATGATGGCAGGAAGTAGGACCTATTATCTTTATGATAAAAAAAAAGCATCTCAGATTCTCCTATGATGTAAATAGTTTCACAGGCCCTTTAAAGTATTATCTAAATCAGAAATAGAAAGAAAATAAGAAAGGGGCAGATTAAAAAGACTCAGATTCTTTGGGCGAATAAAAAAGGTGGCGGGGAGAAAGAAAAGAAAAATATGTTGAGTGTGGTGAGGGTTTCCTAGGCCATCTGTGTGAAGAGATAACAAAACCAGCCTTGAAATGCCAGCGAGAGAGAACACTGGAGAGCTTTGCTAGACAGAGTTATTGGCAATGGTGCTTCCTGGTCCAAGAAAAAAAAATTTTTCAAATATATTTGTCCTTTTTTCCCCTAGCATGCTTATAACTCCTGGTAAAGCCGACAATCGGTTTTCAGCTCTTTTTAATTCTACTCATCCTGTGGTTAATAATTTCCAGTTTACCCAGCAGGCTAACGTCACCTCCCCTTTCCTGGGAAAGGCTTTCTACGCTCCGGCTGGCAGTGAACCTGTCTTCCTAGCAGCTGCCCAAGTCATCCAGCCCGCCCCTGCCTTCTCTCCGACAGGGACCCTCCCGGTGGGTGTCAAACAGTGACTTAGTGTTCTCACCGGGAGGGGGAAGAAGAGAGGGCTGTCTCCTTCTTCCTTTATAATCTGGCAACCAGAAGAATTTTCTCCCTGTTTCCTGGGAAATAGCTGATAAAGGGCATTTTGTCTGCTGCTATTTATGTATACCTAGGCTGAACAAATCCCCAAACCCTGCCCCTCCCAGCCCCCTCCAGACTGGGAACTTTGAAGACAGGGGACAGTGGTGAAAGCCTAGAGCTGGCAGCCTGGTATGAGCCCGGGCACCCCAGCTCCCCTTGCTCCTCTGGCCTGCTGTTGAAAGCTTCGCCTGCTGCCCTCACCACCCAGGGGCTGGCTTCTCAAATGTCCATGGCCCTGAGAAATATTTCTTTTGGGGGGTGGCATGGAGGGATTGGAGAAAGAGGGCACATCCCGGAAACTTGTAGCCCTACCCACCACCGCCTGTGCCCTCCCCGGGTGCACATCTTTTCCCAGCATCCTCGCTATCATCAGATCTGGCCAGTGTGGTTCAGAGGGCTGCCAACAGGCTTTCGGATCATCTTCTCCCTGGCTGCTCTGAATGGGCAGAATGGCTACAGAGTAAACCAGCAAAAAACCCCCGGGGTGTCCCTGAAGCATGTACCTTCAACTTCCTGTTTACAACTCCAGAGGAGGAGCCCTGGGGACCAGTTCTGTGCGTCAGCTTTGTTTCTGCTTCCTCTGAGATCTCTGACCTTGCGAGGGCAAAGGCCTTCCCTTCTGCCACCTGGAAAAATAATACGCTGGGAACACGGGCTTGACTGTGAAGGCTGCTCAAAAAAAAACCCCACCAAGTTGGCAAGTCGGTGGTTGTGACTCAGGTTAACTTGAGCCTGAATCTTCAGGTCTTTCTGGGAGCATCCCCCATCCCAATGTGGGGTCCCAGTCTGAGACCCCAGCCGATAGCCCACTTGGGGACTTAAGGGGGTCAGTGGTGGGAAGGGGGAACCCAGCTGCAAAGGCAGCTAAGCACCCCCCCACACACACACAACCCTACCTGCTGTTTGTCCCTTGCTTCCCACGTTCCCCTTTCCTGAACTAAAAGAATATTTAAGCATCCTCAAAGGGATTTATCATGGTGACACCAAGCAAGTGGCTGACGCAAGAACACCTGGATGGCCTGGAAAAGATGGTGGTGCTAGAGAGCCTGCTACTGCAACGGATGCAGGAGCCAGCAGCATTATCCTCCCCAGCACTTGTTAGAATACAGAGTCTCAGGCCCTGCTTTGTCCCACTGATCTGAATGTGTCTTAGACTGCACCCAGGTGATTCCTGTACACATTGAAACTGAAGAAGCACTGCCCTAGGGCACCCAGCCCTGTGGATGCCTGCACTGACTTTGGACAGCTTGCGCTTTAAAAAAAATCTCATGGGCACTTTGACTTTTTGTAATTGATCTTGCTTTCCTCTTTGCTAAGAAGAGCAGGTTTAATTCCACTGAAGTGTCAGCTTATTTGACCTCATGTACAACAATATAAGACATGCTGCATAGCAGAGACTAATAAGGGCACTGCTGGGTCCTCAAAAGAAGAGTTTCTCAGATGAATATGATCTGAGACCAGAAAATTCAAATTCCAGAGGGGGCAGGCAGATGACAAAGATGCAGAAAGTGAGCTGGGTGGACCCATGAGGACTAGACTGGACAGGAGGTGTTCTGGCTGAAGGTCCAGTTGCCACTCAACCCCGACCTGGCCTTGTCATGCAGAGACCCAGCCAGGGTGCCAGATCATATTTTTCAAGAGAATCTGAATTTAGATTTTTTTTAAATCACCTAGTATTAAAAGACTGGCAATTAATGAAAACCTTTTTTTTTTTTTGAAAGAAAACATGGGGGTAGACCTAACCAAGCGTGTCAGGGAACATCTTGGGGCCATGGGTCTGTAGAAACTCACAGACGGGTTGGGGGAGAATGGAAAATTTCAGCGTGGTACAAGGGAACTATGCTACCAGAGCTCAGAAAAGAGGTTATTTGAGTATCAGCCTAAGGACACCTTTTTTCCTGGTCTTACTGACATCAGACTGAACCCCTCCATCCTGGACAAACTCACAGACGGGTGGGGGAGATGGAAAATTTCAGGGGGTAGACCTAACCAAGCGTGTCAGGGAACATCTTGGGGCCATGGGTCTGTAGCCTCAGACTGAACCCCTCCATCCTGGACAAACTCACAGACGGGTGGGGGAGATGGAAAATTTCAGCGTGGTACCCCAAGGGAACATATGCTACCAGAGCTCAGAAAAGAGGTACTGAGTTTGCTCCAGAAAGTCCAGAGAGTCATTAGGGAAGACTTGGGCAGTGGTCCAAGAGTGAGGTGATGTAGGACTGAACCATGCATCATGCAGGGATAGAGAGGTGGCTGTGCAGAGTTAACAGCAGGATGATGCCTTTAATGGGGACCCTGAGGAAGAAGGAGGAGCCAGGGCTTCTGGCCAGTGAGACAGGGGGATGTGGATTGCCGTGGTTGGTGACAATAGTGGTTACTTGCATTGCCAGTGGAGTCAGAGACTGCCTCTGTTCAAATGCCACCTGCACCCCTTATTCTGTGAGTGACCCTGGCCAAGTTCCCAGGGTCTGAGCCTCAGGTTCCCCATCTAGGAACGCGGCAGGAATACTGGCTGAGTTGGTGTGAGGATGCAGTGAGATCAATGGTGGAAAGCAGTCTCTGTCTGACATGTGGTGGATGCGCAGGGACGGAGTGCTCTTTCTCTCCAGGCTTCCTTCACCAGTCCATCACATTAGCATGCACTTGGAGACCTACTGGTCCTCTCATAATAGAAAGAATAGTAATAGTGTTCAGAAAACACCAAAATGGTTTGCAAGTTACCTGTCGTGGCCTGAATGGTGGTCCCCAAAAGATGTGTATGCATGCTCAGTTGTGTCCAACTCTTTGTGACCCCATGGACTATATAGCCCGCCAGGCTCCTCTGTCCATGGGACTCTCCAGACAAGAATACTGGAATAGGTTGCCATTTCCTCCTCCAGAGGCTCTTCCTGACCCAGGGATCGAAACTGTAACTCCTGCATCTCCTGCACTGGCAGGTGGATTCTTTACCACTGAGCCACTTGGGAAGCCACCTGCCCTCCTGCAAAAGATATATCTATGTCCTAATCCCTGGAACCTGTGAGTGTGGCCTCATTTAGATATACAGATGTAATTAAATGAAGGATCTCAAGATAAGATATTCCTGGATGATTTGTGTGGGCCCTAAATTGGATGCCGCGTGAAGAGACACGCAGAGAAGACAGACAGGTAAAGAGTGGAGTGATGGAGACCGGAGCCAGGGAATGCCTTCCCTGGAAGCTGGAAGCTGGAGGAAGACTCTTTCCTAGAACCTTTGGAGGGCACATGGCCCCGCCAACACCTTGATTTCAAACTTACGGCCTCCAGAACCGTGAGAGAATAAATCTTCATTGTTTTAAGACAGCCAGTTTGTGATTTGTTACAGCAGCCCCAGGAATCTCAGCCAGTGCTCTTCCACAGCGTCTCACCTCGAAACTGCATGAGAAGTAGAGAAAGTCTGTCTGCAGCCCTGGAGATGACCCTGTTACAGAAATGTTACACCATTCAGGCCACCAAGGCTCAGGAGGTGGCAGGAAGCAGTGGCTCAAAGCCACGTAACCAGTGAACTTCACGAGCCTGACGCCCAGCTTTCCTGAGTCCTCCTCTACCCTCGGGCCTTTGGAACAGTCTACCTTCCTCCCTGCACCATGCATCAGTGGATGATGGTTCACTCTATGGTCAGGGCAGGGGCCTCCAAGACCAGGCGAGGGCCCTTCTGTAAAGAGGAAGGGAGCATCCGCTCTGTCTGTCTTGATTAGCTCCCAGCAACCTCTAGTGACTCCCAGATTCCTTCCTAGAAACAAAGCCATGAAGAACCAAATAAACACGTGGGCACAGTGGGGGAAGGGGAGGGTGGGATGAATTGGGAGGTTGAGGCTGATATATATACACTACCATGTGTATTAATAAAATAATTAGCTAGAGGGAAGCTGTGCGTAGCACAGGGAGCTCAGCTCCGGGCTCAGTGATGACCTAGAGGGGTGGGGTGAGGTGGGGTGGGAGGGAGGTGGAAGACGGAGGGGATATATGTATGTATGCGTGCATGCTCAGTCGCTTAGTCGTGTCTGACTGTTTACGACCCTATGGACTGTAACTCCCCAGGCTCCTCTGTCCATGGGATTCTCCAAGCGAGAATACTGGAATGGGTTGCCATGCCCTCGTCCAGGGGATCTTCTCAACCCAGGGATCAAACCCATGTCTCCTGTGTCTCTTGCATTGCAGGTGGATTATTTACCCACTGAGCCACCTGGGAAGCCCCAGATATACGTATAACTAACACAAAACTGTAAAGCAAGTATACTCCAATTAAAAACAAAAAAAATGATCCAAGCTGGGAAAGCATTCATGTTTGTTGGAGGAAGATGCTACTTTGAATAACTGAATAACTTTACAATATTTGTCCTGCACACATACCTGGTAGTCTTACCTATTTCCTAAGATAGAGTGGAGTTTAACAGACTCCAACCAGCAAATCAAAATCAATAAATACATAAGTAAATGTTATGGTCTCAAATATTTGTGGCTAAATTTGCTTTTCCCTACTGTTATATTGTGAGTTCAAATTTATTGGAAGGACTCATAGGGTAACCAGCTCGAGTACCTAGTGAGTCCTGCTGTCTCAGCGAAGTCTCCATCCCATGCTTGTGAGGTTGTGTTATTATTGCTGATTTTAGACAGATGAACAGCTCAGGACTGTGCGGTGAGTTGAGTGTCACATGTAGAGCTGCACTTAGAAGTTCCAGAGCCAGGATTCCAACGCAGGCCAGTCTAACTCCTGAGCTTGTCCTTCTGATTTAAGCCCCTGACTCTCAACCCTGACTCCACGCTGGGTGCACTTGGGGCTTTACATCATCCTGCAACAGGTGCCATCCCCATGAGTCTGAACCAGTTGGCCTGGGGTGTGGCCACAGTGTAGGATTCCTCAGAGCTCTCCAGGAGGTCCGAATGTGCAGCCACGGTAGAGATCCCCTGTCTGAAACCCATTTCACATGATGGAGTTCACAGAGAGCCAGGGGCTGGTTTCAGGGCCAGCTTGCCCTTCCTGATTTTTGCCTCTCGTCATCCCGGGTTGGCTTAAAGGGAAACGCACTGCCATCCTTTAAAGCAAAACAGGACAATCGGGATCGAAGGAGCGTGCCTTATGAACCTGGGTTCCCTGCATAATGTCACATCACCCTCACCACGCTGTCCTCATTAGTCACAGGAGGAAACTGAGACCCAGAGGATGGAGGGGTTTGCACCAGTCACGAAGCTCGTGGGTGGTGGGACCAGGACTGAGACTCAGGGCCTGTTTCATGTCCAGCCATGGTAGCCACTCTGCTGTGTGCTCACAAACACACACGTGTGCCCGGCATTCTTTATTTCTGTTAGTTAAGGTTGTGGCATGGGCCTTGGAGAAGTCATGGATGCGTGGATGGAGCTGGGTTTCTGGTTTCTATACCAGCCTCTAGGGGCCCAGGGAAGTGTGTGCTCAGCTGGGCTGAGGAGGGGTCAGAGGCAGACAGGACCACCATCCATCCCTGAGGCTTGGCCTCCTCTTTCAGCTGAGGTCCCCTTGCCACCCTTCTGTGCCCCTCCAGGTTTGGCTGTCCCAGGTGTGTTGTGAGGGGCCGAATAACCAAGCACCCCCAAACTCCTGTGACTTCACTTCCCGCCTTTACTTTTAGGCCCTTGTATTCAATGTGAGAAGGCACTGGCGACCCACTCCAGTACTCTTGCCTGGAAAATCCCATGGATGGAGGATCCTGGTAGGCTGCAGTCCATGGGGTCGCTAAGAGTCAGACACGACTGACTTCACTTTCACTTTTCACTTTCATGCATTGGAGAAGGAAATAGCAACCCACTCCAGTATTCTTGCCTGGAGAATCCCAGGGACAGGGGAGCCTGGTGGGCTGCCGTCTTTGGGGTCGCACAGAGTCGGACACGACTGACGTGACTTAGCAGCAGCAGCAGCAGCATTCAATGTGATGGCTGTTTGTACCAGGGTAACAATAATTAAAAATGTAAAAAATAGATTCTACCATTCCTTAAGAGATTGTTACATGTAGGTAGCAGGAACCAGCAAGTAGTAAGAATCAGTATTCTCATTCAAGTCTCCTAAAATGCCACAGAGAGTGGGAAAATTATCCCCATTTTACTGATGAGGAAAACTGAGGCTCACAGCTCACATGACTTTTTTAAGATCATCCCACAGCTAGGACATGGCAGGGTTATTTTTAGCTCCATTGTTACACTCTATGCCGACTCTGCGGCAAAAGAGGGATTTTTCCTACCCACTCAGCTAACCACCTTCGTGGCTACACTGCCTAGTGCTGGAGAAACTACAGGTGTAGACTGTGCTTCATGTAAACCAAGGTCTTGCACACACCTTCTTCCTGGTCTCATACACTGAATCATATAGGTTACCAGTTAATGTTGAAAGCAACCTCTGCAGAAATTCAAGTGCAGTCTTTTTGCTGACAGATGGGGAAACTGAGGCCCAGAGGGGCAAAATGACTTGCCCAGCGTTATACAGTCGGCTAGCTGTGGACTGGGACTAGAACCCAGGTGTCTGGATGTGATATATGGCTCACTTATCAGTCACAGGCCAGCTGGTTTCATTCATTCATCTGTTCAGTCTGTTGAATAGTAGTTTGTTGTGTTGTCAACACTGGTTCATTTGACTCTTGACACAACCCCACGAGGTCAGTCATATAACTGCAGATGAGGACCCTGAGTGCAGAGGGGTGAGGTATGCTGTCCAGAGGGCAAGCGGCAGAGCAAGTGTTTGAAGCCAGGTGTTCTGAGAGGGGCGTAGTGAGGAGTCAGGAGGGAGGCAGCACAGGGCAGCTGCAGGGGCGGCTCAGAGCTGCCTGGGCCCCGTGGGCTTTGCCCCTGTTCCGGAGGTGGGGTCAAGTCACTGGAGTAGAGTCGAGGCTGGACCTGTGGGCGAAGGGAGGCCGTGGACATGGGTGTCTGTGAGGTGGGCCCATGGGAGGGCACACAGATGGTCTCCCCGAGAGGTTTCTGAAGAGGAGCCTGAGCAGAGCACCCTGAGCGTGGCCCTCTTTCAAAGGCAGGGGGGCTTCTGCCTGCTGAGCCACACGAGGCACCGACCAGGCACAGCCCCTCCCAGGAGTGTCCTGAGGTCTGTGTCCCTGGGGCGGGAGTAGAGAGGACGGGTATGTCATGCCCGGTCACTTCTGCTTGTTCTGTCGAGTTGGTACATTCACAGCAGTGAAGAGTCTATAACTGGAAATGGTGCTCAAGGTGATCGGGGCCAGCATTTCCCCAAGAGCAGAGCAAGGAGATGTGCTCTTACCCGTGGTCTGCAAAAGCACGGAGCTGGTCCACGTACCTGGTACTGCTGCTGCTGCTGCTAAGTCGCTTCAATCGTGTCCGACTCTGTGCGACCCCATAGATGGCAGCCCACCAGGCTCCGCCGTCCCTAGGATTCTCCAGGCAAGAATACTGGAGTGGGTTGCCATTTCCTTCTCCGGTGCATGAAAGGGAAAAGTGAAAGTGAAGTCGCTCAGCCGTGTCCGTCTCTTAGCGACCCCATGGACTATAGCCTACCAAGGTCCTCCGTCCATGGGATTTTCCAGGCAAGAGTACTGGAGTGGGGTGCCATTGCCTTCTCTGGCCTGGTACTAAATGACACTAAATTTCCCAGAGAGGCTTGTGTTCCCTCTTCAGGTCTCTTCCAACCCTTACAATTCTGCAGGGAGAGAGTCTCGCCTTGGTAAAGTCTCACCTAGCTGTTGGGGTGTCTTAAACACCCACCTGAACACCTGCTCATCTCCTCCGCCCCTTCACTCCAGACCCGAGGCCCAGCGTCTTCAGGAAGCGCCAGCGTCTGACTAGTGGTCTATCCCGTTGTTTCCTTCACAGCTGTCTTCTATCCATGGCAAATGATACTGGCTGTGAGGTTAGGGCATTGTTACAAAGTTTTTGTTTAAATGAGCAATTTCAAAATATTTTTGTTTAGAAATAAGTGATCTTTAAATAGGGGTGCCTCTGTTTTGAGACAAATATCAAGTCAGTCGCCATGCTGGCTTCCGTGGCTGTGGTAACTTGTGAAGTAGATAGGAGGTGACTGGGGGGGAAGGCACAGAGCCGGGACCCCCCCACGCTGGAGATGGAGGGGAGGGGTCTTGCCCAGAGGCTCACAGCGAGGCCAGATGAGCAGGCACCTTCCAACCACTTTTCTCTGCTGCTGCTTCCTTTGTTGTGTTAGCCGCCCAGTTGTGTCCAACGCTTTGTGACCCCATAGACTGCTTCCAGGTGGCGCTTGTGGTAAAGAACCTGCCTGCTAGTGCAGGAGAACTCAGAGATGTGTGGGTTTGCTCCCTGGGTCAGAAAGACGCCCTGGAGAAGGGGGTGGTAACCCACTGCAGGATTCTTGCCTAGAGAATCCCATGGACAGAGGAACCTCCTGGGAGCCACGATGAGGTGGATGAAGTTCTCCAGTAGCATGTGTGCCTGTATGCCAGCCTCCTGAGACATGGCTGTACCTCCTGATTTCGATCTCTGACTTGCGAAGCCCACCCCCGCTGCCCCAGGCAGCCTGCCTGCTGGTTGGGCAGCAGGTGTCTGTCAGCCCCTTTGGGGACTCCCGCTGCCTGGCCAGGCGCTTGTGTTTCTGACTTCCAGGCTCTACCTCTGCCGTCACTCTGCTACATAACTTCAACCCACCCCCCCAACTGAGCTGTAGTATATCTCCTCTGGGGTGACTCCCCAGATCCCCAAGGCCGGGATGTCCCTGGTCGGTGCTCTCGACCCTCTGTTCTCTCCTCTGTCGGCGCTCTACGTACTCATCCGGAGTCCCCCTTACATGATGTGCTCCTTGAAGGAGGGACAGTGCCCTCCTTACCTTGGCATTCTCAGAGCCTGGAACCTGGCACATTGAAGGCCCATGTGAAGTTTGTGAGCAATTTAATAACAACAACAACAATCACTGTTTATTGAACACTCACTGGGTATCCCCATTTTATGAATGAGGATTTGGAGCTCAGAGACGTTAAGCATCTTGCTGAAGGACACACAGCAAATGACAGAACTGAAAGTTGAACCACAGCAGCCTCAGCAGCCCACATTCTCATTGCACGTGGCAGCCATTCTGTCTGTCCCTCTCTCCACACAGGCACCGCAGAACATGGTGAGGCTGGAGGGGCTGATGCAAGGTTCCCCCACTCTTCCTGCTCCTCCCCATCTGTTTGCTGTTTGCTAACTCGGCCTCTGTCCTTTCCGGAACCCTGACTCTGGCTGCCTGTGGGTGCAGCCGCCCTCACCAGGCAGACTGGCCAGGCAGCCCACCAAGGCCTGGCTGCCCACCGGGAGTCCATTAGTCAAGTCATCCTCCGGCAGGATTATGCCTTCGCCTCGGCGATTTCAGGCCCAGCTGCCAGGCCCATGGGCAAATTTGTACTGATTTGATTAGCTTGTTTAGTCATCGCTGCTGATGAGCATGGGCTGTGGCCACCAAATGACATTCTGCTGCCTGCAACCCTGTAATCGCTTTTGGAGGGGATATTATGTTAATATCTCACACAAGAGCCTCCGATCAGGCAGAACGTCAGGGCAGCCAGGCCCAGGCCATATGGTGCATCCGAGGTCCTCCTTTGTAATCCTGGGTAATTGAAATCCTCTTCTTCATTTGGACGTGGAAAGCCTTCCTCGGTGGGTAGCAGAGGACCCTTGGGTAATTTACTCGCTGCTCCTCAGGGGAACATCACTGAGGGGATGATGGCAGGGTGGCTGGGAATTCACACCAAAGGAACTTTACTCTTTTTGAGAACAAAAATCCCTGTACCTGCTCAAGAGGGAGACCAGCAACAGTAATAGACCTACTAATTGCTGAGCTCCTGTGATGTTCCAGGCACTGAGATAATTACATCTGCTGCCTTATGACAAACTGCCAGACATGTGTTACGCCCATTTCAAAGAGGAGAAAACTGAGGCTCAGAGCAAGCAGCTTGCCCAAGGTCAGCAGCTTGGAGTAGAGGCACTGGGACTTTCCCCAGGTCTGGCTGGCTAAGGCCACAGTCAGACTGGGAGCTGGAAGGGGTTTTGAGACTGTTGATAACCCCCAGATAGCTACCACTTAATGTGGTGCCTTGAAATCGTGAGTGTCAGAAAGCCCTGGAGGTCTCGTTAAAATTCATAAATTGCTGGGCTCCATTCCCAGAAGTATGATTCAGTAGATCTGGGGCAGGATCCGAGAATTTGCATTTCTAGCAAATCCTCAGGTGCCACTGCTGACCCAAGGACCCCACTTTGAGAACCACTGGTCTAGGGAATACCTGCTATAAGCCCAGTGCTACCCAAGTATAAGAGGTTTTTCACCCCCATTTTTCTGAAGAGGAAACTGAGGCTTGGACAGCTGAATTTGCTTTCCTAGAGGCTCTGAGCCAGTATGCAGGACTTGAAAGGAGGCGACTTGTCCATGGCAGGAAGGTCACAGAGCCAGGACTCAGCCTGGGTCTTTGATTTGCCATCCAAAGATGTGGCCTCGGGGAAGCAGATGTTACATTTTGATTTTGCTTCTACCAGAAAGAACATAGAAAACTCTGTCAATGCTGACTGAGCGGGCTCTCCCTGGGTGGCTCCAGGAGGTCGCTCACGTTGTCTTACGGGCCTTGACTTGGGCCATGGTGGGTTCTGGCCTGTGGACCTGTGCGCATGCCCGTCGGTCCTTTCTGAAGGCTGGCCCCAGTCCCCACTTGAAGCTGACTTGTGCTTGCATGGAGGACCCTAAGCTGGGACAGGCAGCCTGAGGGGCAAATGAGGAGTTGGGGGGCTCAGGGCAGAGTGTGTCCTGCCTCTCATCCCAGCACCCAGTGTGTTGCATGCTCTGCTGGGGTCCTGGTGACAGTTAAGTACTTCTTTATCTGCTGACCAAGTTCTGCCCAGGCTGGCCAGGCAGATAATCCCTGGTCAGCCTCCCCTCCCTGTCCTCCATATTCCTGCCAGGTGAAGAAAAAGGAAACCATCATCACGGAGGATCACCCTAGGCTGGACACAGACCCGTGCCCTGTCCAAAAATAAGATGCAGTGTCCCCACTATCCCCATTTTACCGATGCACAAACTGAGGCTCAGAAAGGCTCCTGCCAAGTTACCAAGCTGGTAAGTGGACCGAGCAAGGATATACAGGTGAGGCAAGCCAATCCCAAACCCAGTCCACTCCCTGACTGACTCCCTCCTTCCTGCCCACTTCCTGAAAATGCTGATGAACATTTGTCAGTCTCCTGGAGGAGAAATATTGTTTGCAATCATTTCAAAACATACTCATTAGTGGAAACTTTTCTTTCTTATTTTTTTCCTAGTGCAGAGTACCTCATAAGAATAAGATGCTGGAGAATCAAGGTCTTTTGACCTGTGCCCTTGACTCCAAAGCAGTAGCCCTCCAACCCAGGCACCTGGGTGCCTGTGACGTGCTTCCTGGGTAGGAAACTGCAGAGGGAACAGAAAGGGTCCCATCTATTGACTCCAAAGCTGTGTCCCTAAAGCAGGCACAGGCTGTTGCACATGACTGATGCTTGATATACATGTTTGTTTGATGGTGGCAAGTGTTTGTATCTTATAGCTCAGAGTACCTGGCAGGGCCACCGTCTTGAGAGCAAAGGCCTTGGATCCTGTTCCGTTTGGCCCCTTAGAGTCTAGGAGACCTTGGCAAAGTCACTTTTCCTCTCTGGGCCACTTTTCTTCTCTGCTGCTCTGAGAACTCCCTCCTCCATCTCTCCCAGTGTGTGCTCAGTCATGTCCGACTCTGTGATCCCTTGGACTGTAGCCCACCAGGTTCTTCTGTCCATGAGATTTCCCAGGCAAGAATACTGGAGTGGGTTGCCATTTTCTCCTCCAGGGGTTCTTCCCAACCCAGGGATCAAACGCACATCTCTTGTGTCTCCTGCATTGGCTGGAAGATTCTTTACCACTGAGCCCCCTGGGAAGCCGCCTTCTCTCCCAGGGTTTGTGCCAATTGGTAGGTGTGAATATTCATTGGAAGGACTGATTCTGAAGCTGAAGTTCCAATACTTTGGCCACCTGATGCAAAGAACTGACTCACTGGAAAAGACCCTGATGCTGGGAAAGATTGAAGGCAGGAGGAGAAGGGGACGTCAGAGGATAAGATGGTTGGATGGCATCACCGACTCAATGGACATGAGTTTGAGTAAGCTGTGGGAGTTGGTGATGGACAGGGGCACCTGGCATGCTGCAGTCCATGGGGTCACAAAGAGTCGGACATGACTGAGTGACTGAACTGAACTGAATTGAAGGGCTTCCGTGACAAGGGACCATGCTGGGAAGATGAGATGTTGTCATGGCTGCTTTGGTGAGAATAACAACTTGGACTAAAAGGGAGAGAAGTCACAGCACTGAGAGGGGAACCGTCCAAATCTGCCCTGTTCAAAGTGGGAGCCACTGGGTACATATGACTATTTAACTAAACTGATTAAATAGAATGATGCATGCAGTTTCTCTGGAGTGGCAGCTACATTTCAGGAGTGGCCAATGGCTACTGTATTGGACAGGGCAGGTAGAGCACATGTCCACCATGGCAAAGTCCAGCTGGACAGTGCTGAGGAGTTTGTGCTGCATCGTGGCGTTTGTAGACGTTTATTGTTTTCACGTCCTCATATGACACTTAGCCCTTTGGAAGTCCTCTTTCACCTGCTTTTAGGTGGAAGAGGGAAACACGCATTTGAAATCACCCACTGCATGATTTGGGTCTTCCTAGGTAGTGCTAGTGGTAACAAACCCACCTGCCAGTGTAGGAGATGTAAGAGACATGGGTTTGATTCCTGGGTTGGGAAGATCCCCTGGAGAAGGGCATGGCAACCCACTCCAATATTCTTGCCCAGAAAATCCCATGGACAAAAGAACCTGGTGGGCTACAGTCCATAGCGTTGCAGAGTCAGACATGACTGCAGCGACTTAGCACACACACACTGCATGATCTAATTAGCTCCTTCTTTACCATCAGAGCCATCAAGGAAGTCCTTAGCTCCTTCTTTAAAACAAAAAACAACAACCAAAGAACAAAACAGATAATCTGAATTCCTGAAGAGTTAATTGAGATTAAGTGTCCTCCCTCCCATCTTAGCTCAGTAAACTTTTTAACACCCAGGACAGCCTGGACCTCACTCAGCTCAGCCCAGATGGGGCTGCCCGTGTCCCACATGAGTGGCATCCAGGTGGATGAGGCTTTTCCCGTATTTCCTGGGCTGACGCCTCTGGCTTCTGTTTGGCATCAAGATCTTTCTCCCCCTAAGGTCTCTCTCCCCTGGAGCACAGCCCTGTGGGGGTCCCCCCACTGCAGTTCCTCACAGGCAGAGGGTGACTTGCTGGCCTGCTGCCTTTGGGCCATGACTTTCCAGCGTCCCCAGGAACGCCAGTGGTGTCCTCTGGAGCCCCCGCACTGCGCTGTTCATAATGATGACTCCTGCATTGGCACGTCTCGTTGGGGTTCAGCTTTTGTCCCTGCAGCTTCTGAGCTGTGTGACATGGGCATGGGATGTCAACTTTCTGAGCCCAAGTTGCCTCTTCTGGAAAGCGGGAGTTGTGCCATCTTGCTCACAGGGTGGTGGTGAGTTCACATGTACAGTGTTTCTCAACCTGTTCTAGTCTGTGTCCTCTTTTGTTCAGTACAAAACTCTCTGCCTTCCTCCTTTAAGGCTCCACCTCTACCTGATAAGCATTTCATGCACATCCACCAACCGAGAACATTTTGTCTAGCTTTCCCACAATTTGTATTATGAAAGAAAAGATTCCCCCCCCCAAATATGAAATCTTATTATTCTGCTGACTCTATTGTTTTGAGCTATAGACACACCCCTCTCTCTGTCTCTTGTCATCTTGGTTCTGGTATATTTCCCGGAATAACAAGCTTCTTTCCCCCACTCCCATAGAAATGTAACAAGTGGGCAGGGCCAGCGGATGTTCACTCACTAAACTGTGGTTCCCTCCCATTCCTGTAGGCAGACATGTGACCACGGCCAAAGGACCATCAACCAGATTATGGTTTTAAGCATCATCTCTGCAGATGCTCAAGTGTAGATAAAGCCCCCTCTTACGGTCTTTTATAGTTCACCTTATTTTTCAAAAAATAGATGTGACTTTTCAGAGCAGTTTCAGGTTTACAGAAAAATTGCACAAAAAATACAGACAGTTCCCATACCCCACCCCCTGCCCCTCCACGTTTCCCTATTTCTAACATCTTGCATTAGGGCAGTGCCCTTGTTACAACTGCTGAACCAATCCTGGGATATTATTATTATTAATAACTAAAGTCCATAGTTTCCATTAAGGTTCACTCTGGGTTCTACAGGTCTATGGGTTTTGACAAAAGCGTCATGCCTACATCCACCAAAACTGTATCAGACAGGATATGTGTGTGCTAAGTCCCTTCAGTCATGTCCGACTCTTTGTGACCCTATGGACTGCAGCCCTCCAGGCTCCTTTGTCCATGGGCTTCTCCAGGCAAGAATACCGGAGTGGGCTGTCATGCCCTCCTCCAGGGGATCTTCCCAACTCAGGGATTGAGCCCACATCTCCTGCATTGGCAGGCAGAGTCCTTACCACTGAGCCACCTGGGAGACCCATCAGACAGACTAGTTTCCCTAAAAGTGCCCAAGCTCCTCCCGTTCATCCCCCCCCACTCCTTCCCTCTGAACCCAGCTTTCTTTGCTTTTTCTTCAGTGCCCTTTTGCCCCATGTAGGACATACACTGACTGCTTGAAACCGCTTTGTTGGATGCATGAGATGTGCAGTGAAGGGAACCCAGCAGGCTGGAGCAAGGTGGTGTCGGGGCAGGAGGAGGGAGCACTACCCAAACTGATGTTGCCTTTCTCAGTCACCTCCCTATTAGGCAGATGACATGGCAAGACAATTATTCCTGAGCAAAGCGGCTGTGTCGTGGGGGCCAGCGACACAGCTGCACCATCCGGCGGTCGGTGCAGCCCGCCCTCGCCCCACTGGCATGGCAAGTCCACGTCACAGGAGCCCGGCCCTGAAACTGATCAACAGGATGCAGTCCAGCAGCGTCTTCATCATTGTGACTTTTGGAGTCACCTCTAGATGTTTTGGCCCAGTAAATGATTAAGCAGTTAAATAAAGACAGGCTCATTAAGGAAACACGCTTCCCTGCGTATCTGCCCCAGTTACTCCTAAATTTAATCTGTCCATGAGCCAATTTCCAGGACAAAAACATACTGTCTCTATTTTTTTTCTCTCTCTCTTCAGAGCCTTAACCTTTGTTGAGGTCATTCATCACTCAGGGCTTTTTCTGATTCTCTTCTCCCACCTCCCTTCTCCTCGGTGCTTCTCCGCACCCACCCCCAGGCTGTGAGGGGCGAGCAGGTCCCAGATACAAATGAGAGTGGACAGGGCCCCCGCGGGACCCGAGCCGCAGGCAGCAGGGCCGGGCCCACAAAGGCGCCCTGTATTCTCTGTCACACGGGAGCGCCAACCTTAAGCGGATTGAGTTTCCTTGGTGGACAGGTCGGCTTTGTTCTCCTCTCCAGATTTGTGTCTGCTGAACTCCCCAAACTGCTTCTCGAATTTTCTCTGACCTGATTTCCCTGAGGACACATCAGACTTTGCGGGTTCCACTGGGATGGCCAGAGCACAGGGCTAGGTGAGGGTTGGGTGACCTCAGAGGGGAGATGGGCAGTGAGGAGCCAGGCCAGCCCATGCGGGATTTTCTCATGACCACTCATGGGCCCCCTGCCCAGCTTTCTGCTTCCTTTCCCTCTGCCCTGAGCTGACTCCCTTGAGGGTGAGGACCTGTGCCCCCCTTGCCTGGGGCCAGTGGCACCCTGGGCTGCAGGGCTTATAATCAGCAGGTCAGGAGAGGACCTCCGGTCCCTTCCCAAGGCTCTGCAACTCCCCTCGCCCTGCACGTCCACGCTCCTGCTGGTCCCGGGGCCCTCCATGGGTGAGGTGTGTGGAAGGAGGGTTTTGCTGATTAAAAATCCCAGGAGGAAATCTCTTTTCCCGGAATGCTGAATCGAAAGCTGTTAAAAGAGGACTTCCTCTCAGTCTAGTTGAATCCTGGGTAAAGACCCAGGCCTTGCTCCAGAAGGAAGAGCTGCCCGCACTGTGAGGAGTGCCCACAGAGGCCGGGACCCCTGCCTGCTGTGCCCCGCCCAGGCTTCCTGCGTTCCTCGGCAGGGTCAGGGTCCCGGTGAAACCGCCGCTGTGGGCGGGGGCCCTGCTCACCGCCCCTCACCCCTCGCTCAGGCCCGGGGTTGTGTCTGTGCTCCACCCCCAAGGAGCCTCTCTGCACCATGGCCGCCGCCCAACCTCACCTGGCCACGAGTGAGGATCCAGGAGAGGACACAGCCCCGGCAGAGCTAATCGGTATCCTGCCCTCATAATTGGTGGATGTGCTAGAAGGGGAGGTGACCGCTGCAGGCAGCCCCTCTCGTGGTAAACAGAATGAAGACAGCACATTCAGAGATGTCGGGGTGGGGGAGATGGAGAGGGGTCTGAGAATGTTTGCCTCCCTGCACCCATAGGCCCCTGTATCTGCTTCCTACCTGTCTTTTCTGGATTTATTTTTGTCGTCCACTAAGTCCTCCATTTTATTTCTGTTCATTCATTCGAATCCTGTTTCTTTTTTCTTTTCTTTCCTTTTTTTTTGGCAAATAAAAGAGTGCCGATGGATTCAGGAGTGGTGAGGAGCTCTCTCCACCTCGTGGGAGGTGGGCTGGCAGGGCGGCTGGGAGGGCAGGGACCAGGCTGCCTGGGTTTGAAGCTGATCTCTCCACTTAGCGTGGGTTACTCTGGGCCAGAACTTCGAGCTTCTGATCTGTAAAATGGGAGTCATCCAGTGTCTACGTTGTGCAGTCGGTTATGAAGATGAGGTGAGTTGATATACACCGAAGGTGATTTGAACAGGGCCTGGGGTGCAGTCAGTTCAAGAGCTGCTATTACCCTCTCCCTTGGGCTCTGTGAACAGAGCCTCACTACGCCCAAGCGCTGGAGGAAAGGGAACAAGCTCAGAGTGTGAGAGATGCTCTCTTGTGACCTGGTTAGTATCTAGCTGGACGGCTGCTGGTCTTGCTGGCAAGTGAAGGACAGACAGGGTGCCTCCTGAGTCTTTGGAGATGACCGGGGGCTGGCCTGGACCTGTCTCCTCACATACCAGCACCCAGACCCAAGTGGGGGCTACTGGACCCTGCTTAGATCAGAGGCGTGGAGGGGGCCCACAGGCCAGCGGTTCCACCCCAAGGTTGCCTAGAGAAACTTCAGAGAATCACGCACAGGTGCTCACAAGCTGTGCCCGCAAATGCCTGAAAGAGCGCTGTTTGAGACGGCAAAGAGCTGGATACCATGCACGGGCCCACTGACAGGGATGTGTAAGTAGTTGAGTTATAAACACATGGTAGAATACACCATATACGTGTGAGAGCAAATAAAGTATAACCACATACTGGGAGAAAATATTTGCAAATGATATGAATGATAAGGGGTTAATATCCAACATATATGGGCTTTCCAGGTGGTGCTAGTGGTAAAGAATTCGCCTGCCCATGCAGGAAACGCAAGAGATGCGGGTTTGATCCCTGGGTTGGGAAGATGGCCTGGAGTAGGAAATGGCAACCCACTCCAGTCGTCTTGCCTGGAAAATCCCATGGACAGAGGAGCCTGGTGGGCTACAGTCTGAGGGGTTCACAGAGTGGGACACGACTGAGCAACTGAGCACCCACACGTCCAATATAAATAAACAGCTCATATGTCAGACAAACACACGGCCCCATTAAACAGTGGGTAGAAGAATTGAAGAGAAAGTTTTCTAAAGAGGAAATGCAGATGGGCAAAAGCACATGAGAAGATGTTCAACATCGCTGGTCATCAGAGAAATGCCAATCAGAACCACAGTGAGATATCACCTCACACCTGTCAGTGAGGCTACCGTCAGAATGTAACAAGTGTTGGCAAGGGTGTGGAGGGAAACCTCGTGCATTGGTGAGAGTGTAAATTGGGGCAGCCACTGTGGCAACAGTATGGAGCTCTCTCAAAAAACTCAAAGTCGAATTACGATATGATCCAGCAGTCCCACTCCTAGGTATAGATCCAAAAAAACCAAAGGCATGAATTCAAAAAATGCATGCACTCCAATACTCATAGCAGCATTGTTCACAGTAGCCAAGATATGGAGGCAACCTGAGTGCCCATCAACAGAGGAGTGGGTAAAAGAGTGCGTGATATATGTGTCTACATATATATATATATACAAGGAATGCCACTCAGTTATAAGAATAAAATTTTGCCATTTGCAGCAACATGGATGGACTTGAAGGACATTATACTAAATGAAATAAGTCAGTCAGAGAAAGACAAATACTGTTTGATATCACTTACATGTGGAATCTAAAGCACACTAGTGAATAAAACAAAAAAGAATCAGACATAGAGAACAATGTGGTTATTAGTGGAGAGAAGAGAGGGGTGATAAAGGGGTAGGGAAGTAAGAGGTACAAACTACTAGGTATAAAATAAGGGAAGTTAAGAGGTACAAACTTAGATACAAACTTAGATATAAAATATGCTAGAAGGATATACTGTACAACACAGGAAATGTAACCTATATTTTATTAATAACTATTCATAGAATAAAGAAACAAAGAAAGTGAAGTCACTCAGTCATGTCTGACTCTTTGTGACCCCATGAACTGTAGCCTACCAGGCTCCTCTGTCCATTGGATTTTCCAGGCAAGAGTACTGGAGTGGGGTGCCATTTCCTTCTCCAGGAGATCTTCCCAATCCAGGGATCGAACCCAGGTCTCCCGCATTGTAGGCAGACGCTTTACCATCTGAGCCACCAGGGAAGTCCATTCATAGAATATAACCTTTAAACATTGGGAATCCCTATATTGTACATTTGTAACATATAACATTACTGTACGTCTACTACTGTTTAGTTGCTAAGTCATGTCAGACTTTTTTGCGACCCCACACTCCTCTGTCCATGGGATTTCCCAGACAAGAATGCTGGGGTGGGTTGCCATTTCCTTCTCTAGGGGATCTTCCCAATCCAGGGATCAAACCCGTGTTTCCTGCATTGGCAGGCAGATTCTTCACCACTGAGCCCACCTGGGAAGCCCAATTTAGGAAGAAAAAAAAAAACTGCAGCCACGGGGGTCAACATGGTTCAACTGGAGACACAGGATACTGAACTTAAAATGCAAGTGGCAGAAGTATCTAAGATGCGTTTTTGATAAAGCTTGAAAACAAGAAACTAAGCACATAAGCACGTTAGACACACATTGTATTTGGTAAACACGAGAAGTGAAGCAAGGGGAAGAGACCAAATGAAACGCAGGGCGTGGTCAGCTCCCAGTGGGTTTAGATGTGTGGGGATGAGGGCGGGGAGGGCATCAAGGTGGATCCGCCTCAGCTAAGATGGCCTCGGCAAGTTCTAGCACCTACATGGAATGGAGGGGTTATGGTTGTTTATCATCATGCTTTATGATTTAGTATAAACTGCATTCAGTTATTCCTGTGAAATATTTCATAATAAGATGTTAAAATGTTTCCAAACAGAATACTGGCTTGACTTTGCTGTTAGTTATGTTTCTCCCCTCCTTCTAGTTTCTTTCCTTCTTTCTTGCCTTCCTCCTTCCCTCCCTCATCTCTCCCTTCCTTCCTCCTTTCCTTGTATTTTAATGAGCAAG
Organism: Okapia johnstoni; assembly: GCA_024291935.2. Lineage (NCBI taxonomy): Eukaryota > Metazoa > Chordata > Mammalia > Artiodactyla > Giraffidae > Okapia > Okapia johnstoni. Next base: position 49,473,234 of record CM044313.1, read on the forward strand.
GATAGTTTTGCCTCTAAAAAGATAAATTACAAAACAATTTTCAGTTCCACTGCCATTGCCTGGATGAGCCTGCAGTTCATCCAGCCACATTCCTCACCGCCTCCACTTCAGCCTCTGCTCAGCTTCAGAGGGATCTTTGAAACCCTCAGTGGCGTTGGGCCACTTTCCTGCTTAAAACTCACCAGTGCTTCCTGAAAGCCCGAGGCCATCCGAGCTCAGTGTCCTCTTCAGCGGGGTTGCTCCCTGACCTTTGTAACCAGAACTAGAATTCCCTGAACCAAAGACCTGCCTCCTGCCTCTGGGCTCTTGCTCAAGCTGTACTTGAAAGAACAAGTCAGGTCTAGGGAGCTTTGTCAAGGTCCTTAAGGGTGCAGCAGCCAAAAGAGATCAGGTTCGAGCTTCATTCTCTGCAGGGCTCAATTTAGGTAACACCTCCTCCAGGAAGCCTTCCCTGATGCCCACTCTTTATTCTCTCAGCCCCTCTTCGAGTCCCTATGAAAACATCCTAAGTTTCCGCAGTGCTGTTAAATTTCCCATCTATGTGTCTCCTCCAGGACAACAGCACCCTGAAGGCAAGAACTGGGTCTTAGCTTTCTTTGTTTCTGTAGTTACTGAACAGGCTCTGGCACTGTGGCACTCGAATGCCAGCTCCATGAGGGTGGGGATTTTGTCAGTTTTGTTTACCCACGAATTCCAAGTACCTAGAACAGTGTCTGGTACATGTAGACATGTCATAAACATTTATCGAATGAGTGAATGAATAGATAGATGGATGGATGTTACACTGTACTGAATAGAATTCTACTACTTAGTAGCTGTGAGAGCCTAGGTCAGACGCTTGACCTCTCTGTGCCGCCCTTTCTTTCTCTGTAAATGGGGATATTAATAGTACTTTTCTTGAAGGGTGACTAGGAGAATGCATGTGCAAGTACCTAACAAATGTCAGACATGCACAACCCAAGCTGGTGCATATGATTCTCAGTCTGACCCCAAAGGCCTGGACAAATTCCCAGGCGGCCCAGTCCCCTCCCTGTGTGGTCCACGGGAAAAGTCATCACGGGTCTGTGCTCCTTCTCCTTGACCAGGGGCTAGTGACCTGTGGAGGTCACCTCTGACTGCTGGGTCAGTGCGTCTATTGTGCAGGGGCTCTTAATGGCTGGGCAGCTCCAGCGAGTCCCTGGAGCCCAGCTGGTCTGTGCAGCCATGGTCATGGTCCCCATTTTCTGAATGGCTCTTTCTTTAAATAGGGGCAAACTCTTGGGCAGCCACAGGCAGCTCCTGACTCAGCCAACTGTCTGACCACTCTCTCAGGTCACTTTGGGTCTGAAAATTCTAGGACGGAGGCAGCAGGGAGGTGGAATCATGCAGACCTGGGCTCCAGGACTGCTTCCCCCCACCACCCCATTCTGTCTGTGTGACTCTGAGCAAGTAAATTTATCATTCAGAGCGTCAGGCTCCACACCTGTGAGATGGGGAAACCAAACGTATCCTATCCAGTGGGACTGTTGTGAGGATGCGTACGATTTTCCTGGTAAAGTGGTATTCACTAAAGAGTTATAGAAATATCATATGTGTGTGTGTGTGTGTGTGTGTGTGTGTATAATATTATATAGAAGTATAAGATGTGATAGCTTCCCTGATGACTCAGTGGTAAAGAATCTGCCTGCCAAGCAGGAGACATAGGTTCAATCTCTGGGTCTAAAAGATCCCCTGGAGTAGGAAATGACAATCCATTTGGGTATTCTTGCCTGGGAAATCCCATGGACAGAGGAACCTGGCCGGCTACAGTCCATGGGGTCGCAGAAGAGTCAGACACGGCTTAGTGACAGATTATAAGATGTGGTACTTATATAATTATGAAGATGATGATGACAGTGTCTGCATTTCAGTGAATTATTTTATGTAGACTATGTGTCAGGGAGAAGAAAGAAGCAATGTGCACATGTGCTTGTACATATGTGCTATGTGTCTGTACATTTATATATAGACATATATGGTATATAAATAGACACTTCACATTATGTAAGAGAAAGTGACATCACAGGAAAAATACATCTCTATTATTGAGCATGTTTGTATACAAGAATGAACAACGAAGCACTTGGAATGCCAGCTCAGTGCTACCATGCTGTCTAAACACAGGCCAATGTCTTAGTGTTGCTAATACCCAGAGGGCTCCTGGATGCAGCCTCCCAGCTCTGAAGCACCCGCTTACCGGTACCTCCCCAGGTTCCTGCTGCTGCTCCTGCCACACCAGACTTTTCCTGTCACCGACACTCAGGGCAGTCAGGCTGTTACAGAACTTGTGGATGGATGAATGAGTGGATGGATAGTTGGATGAATAGATGGGTAGATGAGTGATCAGATGGATGAAAGGACTGATGGATGGATGCATGCATGCTGCTTGGATGGATGGTCAGATGGATAGGTGGATGGATAAAAGGATGGATGGATGAATGGAAGGATGGGTGGATGGATGAATATCACAGATGTACCCTTGAGGAGATTGCAGTCCACTTGGAATAATAAGATTTAGACCCATAAGATGCTCAGTCATAACTCAAGGCACTCTGTGGCTCAGTGTCTTTGATGGAAGGATGTATTTCTGTGGGAGGAAGAAGAGGAAGGGCCTTGTGACTGGCAAATAGAAAGGAAGCCCATGATCATCTCCTTGAAGGACAGAAATTTTGTTTATATGAAACAGGAGACATTCTCAAAAGACCCAAGGACGACCTCTTCCAATTTCAAACACCCTTCTGTGTCTTGGCTGAAATTCAGTACCGCACTGTTTCAGTTCTTCAGGTCTTTATTAGCCATTCCTCCTGCCAGGCTCTGTGCCAGGTTCTGAGGACACAGACAAACCTGAAGGTCCTTGTCTGAGAGCCTCAGATCCACAAATGTCACACAGCTGTGCGGGTCACAGCAGAGAGATGTCAGCGCAGAGAAGCAGCAAGACAATCTAACCACTGAGACAAAGAGTCAGGGAGGAGGTGGAGGTTAAGCTGATCCCTAAACGATGACAGGAGGTTGTCCTAGTAGAAGAAGAACCACAGGCAAAGCAGACGAACAGGAGAGAGCTTGTGGCTTCCTAGCCTGAGTGCCCACTACTCATGGGAAGGCGAGAGATGAAGCTGGAAAGCTTGGTGGCCGCACCCAGTTGGCTATGGCCTTAGACTTTATTCTGAGCGTCTTGTTGTGATGGAGAGCTCTTGTTGGCATTTAAGCAGGAGGGAGACCTGGTTGCATTTGAGGCATGGTAGGAGGGGAAGAGGTGGAGGCAGGGAAGCTGGTTCAGAGGCCACAGCAAATTTGAAAGTGGTGTAGGTCTAAACAGAAGCTCCAGATAGACAAGACATTTCATTTATTCATCTCTAAAAGTGGAGGGAAGGCAGGTGAAGACTGCTTATCCCACAGTCCAGGGCATCACATGGGGGCAGGAAGTTGATGATTGTTTTTTCTGGTCTAAGAAATTCAAGACATCTGACCCCACCCCTGCCCCACCTCCCGGGTACAGAGTGCACTTACTTGGCAGTGCTGTCTTTGGATTCTCGTGCCTGCCAGATGCAGAAAGGAAGGGCAGGCCCCCTCTGAGCTGCAGGGGACAGAACACAGGGCTGGGCTTCTATAGGGAGGTGGAGAGGAGAGGCTCCTAGTGGGCAGGCAAAGGGAAGAGGCTTGGGGGAAGGAAAGACTGTGGGAAAGTGAGGACTGTAACCCCTAGTAAGATCCAAACTGAAAGGCAAAGTGGGGAATCTAGAGAAAGGGCTCAACTATGACCACAGGCAGAATTTTCTGTTTCCAAATGCATGTGAGGAGGAACGTTTCTTTTTCCACGAGTTTGGGAGAAATGACTCAAGAAAACAGAAGGTAATATGGTACAGGAAAAGAACAAGTTTTATAACTCTGTCTCCTGAAACATTTGTTTTTAAAGGAAACACTCTAGGGCCAGAATACTAAATGCCTGACCACAGGACAGGGAAGGTTGCATACATGAGGGAAGCAGGCTATGTGTTCAAAACACAGGAGGTCAGGCATGAGGGTGCACTGCAGGCAACAGCAGGCTATAGTAACCAGGATACAATAGAGAAGGGTGGAGACTGTGGCAAATAGACCATGGAGCCAGCCAGAGGAAGCAGCACAGGTCAGCTCTAAAGGTTTATTGTCAGGAATAAATACAGGTCCAGGGTGACCTGGCCTTGTGATTTTTTTTTTTTTTTAATTCAGAAACTTGCATTTTTTTTCCTTTAAAAAAATTTTTAAGTTGATTTATTTTTAATTGAAGGATAATTGCTTTATAGAATTGTGTTGGTTTCTGCCAAACATTGACATGAATCAGCCATAGGTATACATATGTCCCCTCCCTCTTGAACCTCCCTCCCCATTCCACCCTTCTATATTGTTACAGATTGTTATAGGTTTGAGTTCTCTGAGTCACAACAGCAAATTCCCATTGGCTATCTATTTTACATAAGGTGATGTAAGTTTCTGTGTTCCTCTCATATGAAACTTCCTGATTTACAAATTGTAGCAAGTAGGTCAGATATTTTTCTAATCATTGTGCTGCCTAAATTGTAGAAACAGGCAAACCCACTCCACCCATGGGACACCTCTGCTCTAGACCAACCTTGCAGTCAACTGAAAGCACGTTTTATAGGTTCTACTGCTTCCACTAGTGTCCCCAGCTCTCCCAGAGGAGGTCTGGAGAGAGGACTGGCCTGGGGATCAGGGTGTGGCGTTTACTCCCCAGTTCTCCATCTAATGAGATTCCTAGAGCAGGCCCTTCAGCCTCTCCAGACCTCAGGTTACCAATCTATAGAGTGGCAGGAAGGTATCTAAGGGATCTGCCTGCCCAAATTCTCTTCTCTTTGTTCTCATCTTCCTTAAATCACTACCACTTTCCATTATGTAAGGCCCTACTGTGCTCCAGGCATTGTGCTACCCAAGATCACACAGCTGTTAGTGCTGCTAGAGCTGGTTTCCAGCCCCAAACTGTGTGACTCCAAATGCCATTGGCTTAAACACTCTATTCTGCCATCTCCAGGAAAAGCAAATTATTCAATAATTCAGGTGGTACTTGAGGGAAAAGGAAAGATGCTCGGTTGCTTTTCATTCTGCTACCCAACTTCTAGGCGACTCCAAGGATGATTTTGGTAGCTCATGGGCAAGTACAGATTTTTGAGGATTCTCTCTGACTTTGCAAAAGGCTGAAGATGAGAGAATGTCACCAAAGGCCAGAGGGACGACCCACGGCAAATGCACTGGGGCGGGGGTGGGGGTGTGTCGGTTTGACGGCTCAACCTGGGCCCCCCTGAGGTTTCAGACCCAACCTGGGCTCCTGGAGTGGAGGCATCAGTTTGCACACAGGGCAGAGGGGCTGGGAGCAGAGCGCTGACCTGCAGAGAGAGTTGGAGTGGGTGGGCAGGCCAAGAGCACGGCCTCTGCTGGGGTCGGGGCGATTCTTCAGGCAGCTCGTGCTTGTCCCTTGACTCCAGTGTGGAGACCAAGACACAAACCGGAAGTTCTATTTAATTAAAGGGGTCCCCCCCCACATTGCTTTCTTCCGTTACTTCAGATGTCACCACTTTCCGCTCCATTGTTGAAATCAAAGCCTGGATGATCCGTGACCCCTTCTTTCCCCTCAAGCCCCATATTCAATCCTTTGCCAGATTCTGTGGCCCTCCCTGAAAGGTCTCAGGAATCCGTTCGCTCCCCTCCATTGGCCTGTGACTCCACAGCCTCCCTGCCGGTGTTCATCATCACTCCTTTCCAATCTGCTCTTGATCCAGCGGCTGGAGAAATTGTTATAAAATGCAAATCTGGCCTTGTCACTCTTCTGCCCTAAAGCCCGTTGGTGGCTCCCCAGGGCACCATTAACAAAACCCAGGCTTCTCTCCACGACCTACAGATCCCTTCATCATTTGGTCCTGACAAACCACACTCCAGCTACCGTGGCCTGTTTTCAGTTCTTCCCACGCTTTGAGTGGAGAAGGCAATGGCAGCCCACTCCAGTACTCTTGCCTGGAAAATCCCATGGACGGAGGAGCCTGGTAGGCTGCAGTCTATGGGGTCGCTAAGAGTCGGACACGACTGAGTGACTTCACTTTCACTTTTCACTTTCATGCATTGGAGAAGGCAATGGCAACCCACTCCAGTGTTCCTGCCTGGAGAATCCCAGGGACGGGGGAGCCTGGTGGGCTGCAGTCTATGGGGTCGCACAGAGTCAGACATGACTAAAGCGACTTAGCAGCAGCAGCAGCCATTCTTTCTGACTTTGGAGTCATACTGACCTGGATTTGAATCCCAGGTCACCATGGGGAAGTGACTGTACCTCTCTGAGCCCCACTCTGTTGACTTCTGAAATGGGTATAATTGTGTAGCTTATTTCAAGGTTTAAACAATAAAACCAACATGTGTGGAGCACTCTCTTGCTGGAAACTTACAGACCCACTGGAAAGGGAGGAGAGATTGATTTAGTCTAGTAATAATTTTACCTGCCTTTTCTACTTTAACAACAAAATAAGTCAAGAGACATTCATAAATCTTGGCTGCTTTTTAAGTGAGTTGTACAATGAAGTATCAACTGTTTTCACTTTTTAAAACTACAAAATCTCCATCTCTTTATTTTGAATGTGGTATTAATTCCTCCCTTGCTTTTATTTATATTTTTATGATTTAGTTATGAATTCCTAAACAATGAATAGCTAGTTTTGGCTGTGTGGGGACTTTGGGTAAATGGAATCATACTGTATGTGTCTGTGACTTGCTTTTTTCACTCTCATGAGGGTTTGGGAGCCCAAACCTAGGTCCTCGAGCCCAAGCCCCAAGCCCAAGCATCAATTCCTGGGTTGGGAAGATCCCCCGAAGAAGGGAACGGCTACACGCTCCAGTATCCTGGCCTGGAGAATCCCACGGACCCAAGCCCAAGCACACAGTGGTTGATTTGTCTTGACTGCTGTGCTGTGTTCCCCTGGAGGAATGTCACCTAGCTTCCTCACATGTTCTACTTTCTGTGGGCATTTGGGCTATTCCCGTCTTTACGATCGTGAATAGTATTTCTGAGCAAATGAGTGTGCATGTATCCTAGCATGCACGTGCAAGGTTCCCTGGAGGGTCCACAGCTAGGAGTACAGCTGTGGATCTCTGGGTATGTGTGTGTTCAGCTGAACTGGGCAATGCCAAACTGCTTCCAAAGGGATCCTTTTGCGAGAATTCTCCCAGCAGCGATGGACGGGAGTGCCCACCGCTTCTCATCCGCTGGCGTCTCGCTGCGGCTCCGTCTGTCAGAGTGATCAGGGCATCGCGCAGCCTTACGGTTCCTGCCTGAGCCCACCAGCACTGTGGGTGTGCCTCTCCTTAGACCCTCCAGTGTAGGGCCTGGGCTGATGGCAGTCCTGAAGAAGTTCAGAAACGCTGGAGCCTGCTTTTCTAGAGCAAATTTGAGACTCCTCAGCCAATTTGGTCAGGGGGAAATAAGACTATTGTATTCCTCTGCCCTAAACTTTCCAGAGGTGCCCAGCTCATGCGCATTAAAATTCAAAGTCCTTTCTGTGCCCATGTAGCACCATCTCCTGCACTGACCTCCTTCTGTGTTTGAATTCACCGAGCATGTTGATCAGGGCTTTGCCCTCATGGATCCTCTGCAGGAACACTCTTGCCCAGATCTCCACTTTGCTCAGTGCTCCCTCAGTTCCTTTTTGGGCCTGTGCCCAGGGACCTTCTCTGGCCACCCTGTCTGAAAGACTGGCCACTGTCCATCACTCTCTGTTCCCTGCCCTGCTCTATTTTTCATGCAAACATGACTGCGCAATGCTTTACACACAGGTGTTCATCTGTTTGCTGTCTGCTTCTCCCCCAGGGTGTGAGCTCCAGGAGACAGGGATGCATATAATTTCCTGTTGTGTGCACACGCCTAGGGCAATGCTCGCTTAGGAAGTATTTGTTGAATGAATCAGTGAAAGAGTGAGTTACTCAACGTACTTTAAATAAATAAAAATAAAATTCACTTTTCAAAAAGCAGAGCCCTCAGCTTTGGAGACTGGTTCAATAATGAGTTTTTTTCATTTAACAACATTCCTTACTAAATTCTTGTGAAGAAATGAACAGAGTAGGGTTCTTCCATTACTGTGCGTGAAAACACTCAATGGCTGAATAAGCTATACATACACATACGTACAAAAAGTGGTCTCTGTATATTCCTTTTATTCCACCCTTCTTGCCCAGCAGCTAATGCTAGTAGTCTTCACACTCAAACATGTACAAAATAAGGCTTATAAAAATACGTGACTTTTTGCCAAACAGTGGGATCTTGTAATTGATATTATTCTGTATCTTATTTTTCTCATTTAACTATATCCTAGATATCAACCCAGATTGTTGGCTATATAGCTAATTTCTTTTTAAAATCGAATTAGTATTCCATTGTTTGAGTGACCTATAATTTACTCAACCAGTTGATGGACATGAGAGTGTTTCCAGTCTCTGCCACTGCAAACAGTACTACAATAAACATGAGCTACTTGGAAGTCTCATAAACTGGCGTTTGTTATGTTGGATAGATTCCCATGTAAAGGATTACGTGGTCAAAAGATATGAATATTTTGTATTTTAGTAGATATGATAAGGTTACTTTCCAAGGGGTCATTAGTTCTGCTCCTTTGCTTTCCCAGGGGACTTTTTGGCTCCTGGCTTCCCTGGCCCTGGGCCGCCACCCTCCACCCCACCGAAGGTCACCCAGAAGCTGGGTGCATCCTGAACATCTTCCCTGGGAAACTGGTCTCCAGGTGTGTCGCTGCTCCTAGCCAGCCAGCTTATTTGGGGAAAGCGATCCTAACCCCACTCCTCACTCCCCTGCGGGTGCCTCGACCCCTTTGCCTTCAGCTGCTCAGCTAGGCCGGGTCTAGTCAGGAAGTGGCTTCAGGAGCCAACCGCAGAGAAAGGACGAGGAGGTGGGGTGAGGAGGAGAGAGAGGAGGAAAGTGGCTGTTGGAACAAAGGCATGTTCTCGCTCTGCTCTGGGTCCCCTTTCTTTTTTATTTTATTTATTTATTTTTAGTTGCCCTGGGTCTTCGTCGCTGTGCACAGGCTTTCTCTAGTTGCAGTGAGCAGCTCTTTGTTGCGGTGCGTGGGCTTCTTCCCGCGGTGGCGTCGCTCTTGTTGCAGATCATGCGCTCTAGGTCGACGGGCTTCAGTAGTTGCAGCCCTCGGGCTCAACAGTTGTGGCGCAAGGGTTTAGGTTCTCTGCGGCATGTGGAATCTTCCCGGATCAGGGATTGAACCTATGTCCCATGCATTGGCAGGCGGATTCTTATCCACTGCACTACCAGGTAAGTCCTGGGTCCCCTTTCTGTACTGATTATCTTATAGCTAACATCATCCTCTTGATGATGATGATAATCATGGCAACAACAATAATAATAATAGTCAACATGTATAGCAGTGATTCTCAACAGGGGGAGATTTTGTACCCCCCGGGGAACATTTGGCAGTGTATGGAGACATTTTTTGTTGTCATAACTTGGAAGAGGGGTTGCTATTGGCATCTAGTGAATAAGGCCAGGGATGCCGCTATACATCCTACACTGTGCTGAATAGCCCCCAACCACACATACACAGCAAAGAATTATCTGCCCCAAATATCAGTAGTACCAAGGCTGAGAACACCTGGTTTATAGTGCGCTTACTATGTGATAAGAGCTGTACTAGGTGTTCAATAAGTGTTAGTCTCTCAGTCGTGTCCGACTCTTTGTGACCCCATGGACTTTAGCCCTCCAGGCTCCTCTGTCCATGGGACTCTCCAGGTGAGAATACTGGAGTGGGTTGCCATTCCCTTCTCCAGGGAATCTTCCAGACCCAGGGATCGAACTCAGGTCTCCTGCATTGCAGGCAGATTCTTTACCAGCTGAGCCACCAGCCTATATGCACCATCTAATTTAGTTCTCACAGTGTTCTGTGAGCTAGGATGATCCTTGAGCTCATTTTACCGATGAGGAAACCAAGGCTCAGAGAGCTAAAGCGACCTACTCAAGGCCCACAGCTTTGGGGTGGCAGCAGCAGCATTTGACCTCTGATTTGCTTGACTGCACCCCTCCCGATGGTCTCTGCTTCACCCTCTTTCCCCCTGGCCTGTGACTGAGTGCCAGTGGGTCAGATGGCTTCATGCTATTGTAGCAGATGGAGTGTCTAAACAAACCACGCGCTGAAGACTTGGGTGGGGTGACGGCCTGGTGTGATCTCGGTCCCTCCCACGTACTTCTGGGACAGTGGGAGGTCTCCCTCTGATTCCCTCAGCCCCTGAGCTCCCTGTGGGGGTGGGGGGCACCTTCCTCCCTGTCCCTAGACACCTGGCTCAGGCCCAGCTCAGGGCATGCTGTGACCTGGGAAGCTGGCAGCCGAGGGGACACATGGGCAGCAAATCCTGTTATGTCTGATGTGACATTCTCAAACCAAAGGTGGGCTATTCTGTGCTACAGCTGGGAGTGGATATTTGCATCCTCTGCTTGCATGTATGCATGTGTATGTGTGTGTGTGTTTCCCTGTGTGTGTATTGATTTGTGTGTGTCATAGTGGGTCTGTGAATGTGCAAATACGTGTGAGATTGTGCTGTGTGTCCTTGTATATAGGTGTCTTTCTTTGTGTACATGGTGTCTTTATTTCTCTATCTGCCTGTGTTTGAATATCTGGGCAGATATGTCTGTGGATTTGCTTACCTCTGACTGTGTTAGTACGGTATCCATGTATACATGAATATGTAGGTGACTGTGGGCATGATTGTGTCTATGTGTATGTAAAATGAGTCTTTGTACATGTGCACACATAAAGGTATGTTGATGTGTTTTTATGTACACAGATATTTGTGGGGGTGTGTGTCTGTACCTACATCTCTGTGTTTGAGTAAACAGTGTGTCTGCCTATAGATGTATCCCAGTGACTGTATAGGTTGTGTGTTTGTGTGTGCATGGAGATGGCGATGACTGTGCTCAGTGATTGCTGTGTGTGTGAGAGAGAGAAGAAGAGACTGACTCCAGGATATTCCCAACACAGAGGAAGCTGCAAACGCTGCTCTTCATTTGCTCCTTGTAGCCTCTGGGGGTCTCAGCATCTTACCTCTCCTTAAGTTAGAAGAGGTAACCATGGGAGGACCTCCGTGGGACCCTGGCTCTCCATCCCTGCTTCCCCTGCTTGCCCCCATGGAGTCAGATGTCAGGGGTGATGGCCTCCGCCTTGCCCCTGCCAGCCAGTCACTGGGGTTGAACACTTCCCGAGGCCTCAAAGCTCTGGGGTCAGTGACACAGGCAGCCTCTGGTTCGAATGCTTTCCCTTCTGTGGACTGAGGAGAGCAGGTGCTGGGGAAGCAGATAAGCTAGGGTTACAGTTTCCCTCTATGGAATAGGCTGGCTTAGTCAAGGTTTGCTTCATCTCAAGAAATTTAACCTCGGCAATGCATTCACTGTGTGTGTTAAAACTCTACAAATCTGTACACTTCCTATAACTATTATTTTGCATTTTAAAAAACTGATCTGCTTTTTAAAATGTAAATACTTAAGCTTTATTCAAAGCAATCATCTTCTGTAATCAAAGATTAGACATGCTACTTATATATTTATACATTAAAAAATTCATTTTAATATATATTAAAATAAAAGGCACATATCCCTATACTCCTTTGAACTATCCTGTTTGCCCCATGTGGGGGTTCCCTCTTGTCAGCTTTAAGACAAACTGTCTTAGAAGATCTGATCTCCATACACCTTGCTCAGAAAGACACCTTTTGCATAAAAACGGGCAGAGCTGGTGTACCTGCCTTCAGTTACTGGGAGAGAGATTTCCACACTCCCCAGTGGAAAATGCTTGGTCAGGGCAGGACACTTGGGGAGCCTAGGAAGGCAGTGCTGGAGGGTGGCTTTGAGGAGCTTCCGAGAAGCTCTCTGCCCTTGTCTTTCCTTGGTCAGGATCCTCCCCTGGGGAACCATCAGCTCCTGGTGTCACTGCCTTGGTGATCCTGGCTGGATCACAGAACTCCTCCCTTTGCAGGTAAAGAGCATAGAAGGAGTGGGCAGCGGCGGGGGGGGGGGGGGGGGGGGAGGGGACAGATGCCCCAGACAGACGGGCTGGGCCACCAGCTCTCCCAGCCTAATGAATTTCCTTCCCCGGCCCTCAGGCAGGTCAGAAAATGAGACCAGTGACAGCGTCTGGGATGATTCCAGGAAGAGGCTAATAAATCAGGCCCAGGATGAATCTGGCTTCCCCGCAGATGGAGGGAGGCAAGCCAGGTACCAGGAAAGCTGGGGTGGGGGTCCCCGGGACCCTGCTGCAGCCAGCCTTTGGGTGACGCTGGAAGGAGTGCCCTTCTGACAGGAGTCAGTGGGCTCGGAGGTACTGGCTGTGCAGTTGTGTCCCAGAGCCGACTGTGGGTGGGTGGGTGATGAGTTCTCCCAGTGGCCTGGCTTTCTGACCTCTGGGGCTTAGCACTGGACCACTCTACCCCCACCTACCCCCACAGTGACTTCATTTCAAATGCACTGGTACCAGGAGGGCATCGTTCCTCTTCAGGGAAGCCTCCTGGACCCCAAGGGGCTCTGTCCATGTGCCCTGAAAGGTCCCTGAACTTCCACCTTTAGTGCCCCCCCACCCCCACACAAGGAGGCAGGCTTCATCTGCTTCCCTTGTGGAATGCAAGCGTGTGGGGGCAGGGATGGCAGTTCCTGGCATGAGGTGGGTATTAAATATTCATTCAGTGTTAACTGAGGGAAAGAAAGGAGGGAGAAGTTAGAGGTAGCAGGGGTTGCAACTCTCCAGGGGAGCAGACCCCACCTGTCCCCAGACGGAGGAGGCGGGAAAGAAGTCTGGGCCACTCTGGCCACTCAGGCCCCTGAGGGCGCCCAGGTTCTTGGGCTGGCCCCACCACCAACCAGAGACAGGGCTTAGCCTCCTGTTCATAACCTTCCTGAACCTCCAGGGAGGTTCCCCTCTAGGTTGTGTGAATCCAATCCGGCAGGCTATTTGTAAATACTTTGAGAGGCGTGGAGTTTCTCCCACTTACCAAGTGTTAACTATGAAATCACACTCTCCATCTGTTGGGGGGAGTGGATGAGGGAATACCTCCTTTAACTTCACTTTGCAGATGGGCAGTGAACGTGTCCTGGCCCAGACACAGGTTAAGTGGGCACACGACTGGCACTGATGGTCCAGTTCTGGAACCAAACTGCCAGGGGCCAGAACCCAGCTTGTGACTTGGCGGCTGTGTGCCTGCAGGCACTTACCCTCTTTAAGCCCCCCGGTCTCATCTGTAAGGCGAGGGTGCAAAGGGTACCTTCCTCATGGTGTTGGTTGGAGGATGGAACAAGATGCTAGGCATCTTGTGCCCTACGCTAGGGTTCAAGGTCTTCCTGGGGAAAGTCTGCATTGTCACAAAGAAAAGGATTGCAAGCACGTGGTGTGAATATGAGCGTGTGTGTGTTCAATATCACGGGCATTTGCGAATGCGCCTGTGACCCTACGTGCATGCGGGCGAGTATTTGCGTGTGCGCATGCGTGGAAGTGAGAGGCTGGCATTCAAGGGCGCAAGGTACCCTGAGAGGTGCGATTTTGTGTCTATAAATGGGCGCGTGCTCTGAGAGGGTGAGTGGGCGTGTGGCGGTGTGTGTGCATGTGCACGTTTGTGTAGTGTGGCTGTGCGCCCCAGGCCCTCTGGAGGGAAGGGAGCAGAAGTGGGTGGGACATTTCCGGGAGGGAATTTCAGGTGACAGCAGAAGGGCTCGGCCAGGAATTCTGGGGTTTGCCATTCCAGGCCCAGCTGGGCGAGGCTCAGGCCGGAGAAGGGATGAGGAGTAAAAGCTTTGAAGGGGACTGTGGGGTCACAGTGAGGCTGGCGCCTGTGTGGGCAGTGTTTACATGGAGAAATCCCCAGAGGAAGCGGGCTATGGTGCTGAACAGGACATTCACAAAAGACCGCCCCCCCCCCACACCCCAGCGGCATCACTGTCCTCACGAACATTCACAAAAGACTGCCCCCCCCCACACACACCCCAGCAGCATCACTGTCCTCAGGGACACAGGCAGGCTGTCTCAGCTCTCAAACGAACCTCTCTCTGTGAATTTGCTACCACTTGGTTCTTGAGTTGAACATTTTGCACATCCTATTGCTGGAGAAGGTGTCGCCTATTCCTTCAGTTCCCATTCAAAAAGGCCTAGGAAAGATGTCTGGTTTGGGCTGGGGCAATCAAAACTGCTTGAGGTGGGAGGGTGCCATGATTGGCTGGACAGGTCAACAGAGGTTGGGGAACAGGGTCCTATAAGACATGGCCTCTCCAGAGAGAGGTTCAGTGGCTGAAGTGGGGACAGAGTTATTCCCAGGAAAGGGGGTAGCACCATGCAGGTAGGGTCATAATTATTGATTACACTCAATCCTCTGCCCAAATGCCTGAATTTCCTTCAGAGGTTTATTTGACTAAACCCCAAAGGTGTTTCAGTGTCCAGAGGCTCCTATTGGAACCCCTGTTAAACTCATACTGAAGTTGAAATTAGCTACCAAGAATTTGAAATCCTGTGGAAATAGGGTAAGAACAGATGCCTATGGGATGGCTTTGCAATTTGGCTCCAGGATCTGCCAATGCATGCATAAAACAGAAAGAGAAACAGCTTGGGGAAAACATAGGCTTTGGAGTCAAGCGAAGCTGGGATCAAATCTCCACTCAGCATTCCCAGGAGCTGGCTGTGTGGCTTTGGGCAAATTACTTCACCTCTCTGAACCCCCGTAAAACCAGGAAATGAAAACTGAGGCTGTCATGAGTTCAGTTACGTCATTCACAGCTTATCGATCTTCACTGAACAGGTGCGGCTGGATGCTTTCTTTAATTCAGCCTGGTTAGTTCTTGTCCTCTGATGACCAGATCACAAATCTTGTGAGCTATGTAACCAGAGAATGAGACCACCCATTCTCCCGGCAAAGCAAGCACCGTGCTTTCCTGATTTCCCCATTAGATTAGAGAGAGAAGGGAGAAGTGGAACAGGGATAGATTTGGAGTCAGGTCGAACCAGGCTTGAATCCCGCAAATGCCACCAACCAGTTATGTGACCCTAGGAAAGTCACTTTTCCTCTCTCATCTGATCTTTAAACGATAGATAATTATCAAAAGCTGCATGTGAGGATTCAATGCAGTAACACACATAACTGCCCAGTATACAGTGCCGCTGGCCTGTCACTGATTTTAAAAGATCATCTTGCATACCTACTGTTCATTCAATTATCTGACAACTATTTATGGGGTGCCTCCCATGTGTCAGAAATTCTACTAGGTACTCACAAACAGACTGTCTCTCATCTTCACAGCCTAGCATGTGCGATGTTTCAAGTACAGATACGTTCTTTGAGGAGAAACAAAGGGAATGGGGGTGGTGAGTGGCGGGGTGGGTGTGTGGGGCAGAGGATGCAATGTGAGTTCAGATACTGCAAGCCAGTTGTGTGGATTTCCAGGGGCACAGAGATGAAGAGACCCAGTTCCTCTCTTCTAGGAGGTGGCAATTCAGTGGGGAGACAGAGAGAAAGCAGACGGTGTGGTTGAAACTGGAGTGGAAGCATGCAGAGGAATATGGAGGCTCAGAGGTGTTCACTGCAGACTTGTGTGCTTAGTAAAGCCTGTCTCTGTCACCTGTACCCCTTCTCTCCTGGGAAGGAACTAACCCTTCTCATAATCCACGTGGGATTCAGAAGTGCACTTAGCAGCCTGGTCCTCTGAATGCTCCAGAACACTTCTTTGTATGCTCATGGAACTAAAATTGCAACCTCCCCACCTACTCCCTGTCTGCCTCCCATTCCTCCTTCTCCAGGTGCCCTGAGCAGAGTTGCTGCTGCTGCTGCTAAGTCACTTCAGTTGTGTCCGACTCTGTGTGACCCCATAGACGGCAGGCCACCAGGCTCCCCCGTCCCTGGGATTCTCCAGGCAAGAATACTGGAGTGGGTTGCCATTTCCTTCTCCAGTGCATGAAAGGGAAAAGTGAAAGTGAAGTCGCTCAGTCGTGTCCGACTCTTGGCGACCCCATGGACTGCAGCCTGCCAGGCTCCTCCGTCCATGGGATTTTCCAGGCAAGAGTACTGGAGTGGGGTGCCATTGCCTTCTCCGCTGAGCAGAGCAGGTGGGCTTCAATGTTCAATGAGTTTAGAGTCAGATCTGGTTCTAATCTTGGCTCAGTGCCTACTCGCTCTGTGACCTTGGATGAGCCCTTCACTTGGCTGAGCTTCACCTTCCTCATCTGGGAAATGGGGATGATAATGGTGCAGAGTGATGCAACATTTCAAAAGCTCCTCTCCCAGGGTCCAACCAACGAGACGCCGCTGCCCTGCCCTCCTTCTCCGTCCGCTCTTCTCTCCCCTTCTCTCCCCCTTCATCCTGAATTCTCTTCTGTCTGGGGAACAGGTCTGTGCTCCCCTTCAACATTCCTTAACGCACCAAGGGCAGGAGAGGGTGTGGTTTCGAGTTAGGAACAAAGTGAAGTCTTGCCTTGGCCATTCAGCTGTGTGACCTGGGGCACTCCCTTGCCCTCTCCTCCCTTATCTTCCTCATCTGCCAGTCATTAGGAATAATGACCACCCCCAGGCCTTGCCTCCCAGGCAGGTGGTGAGGGTCCGTGAATATAATGCAGAGAAAGGATCTGGAACATCTCCTGTCTGATAAGCAGCAGCTGCTGTCCTTCATTCCTAGGCCTCAGCACTTCATCTGAAAATGAGTGACATTTACTCAGCACTCACTATATGAGTAAAAACTCACTCACTTTGCCTCTCTTAGCCAACACTCTGGTTAGTATTTTCATTATATGCCTTCTGTTTGAAGTCATTGAACCAAGAGAGGTTAAGTAACTTGCCTAAAACCCCCGAAGTTGTAAGTGCTGGTTCAACATTCAGAGCCTAGCATCTGGCTCTGGGTAGATCTGGTGATCTAGCCACTGTGGTCCTCTCTTGCCTCTCAGCTGTTGAATCGCACTGATTGGTGTAGACTGCTCAGCCCAGAGTCTTGGTTTCTGAGACTTTGGTCTCTGAGAAGGTGCATTGAGGGCCCTGAGGAGGGGCTGAGTGCTGCCTTCTCCTGGTGCAGAATTCTCTGCAGGGCGTCTGTTAATCCCACAGGCTAAATGGTCAGCGAGGGCCCCCCTGCCCCCGTAGACCTCAGAGTCTATAGAGGTCATAGACATCATAGGTTGGCTGAGCAGAGCTGAACAGGCCCTGAGTCCAGCAGCCTGGATCTGAAGCTCAGCCCTAGCACTTAAGAGCTGTGTGCCTCTGGGTAGGTCTTTGAGCCTCAGTTTCCTCAGCTGCAAAATAGGGGTAATAATCCTAGTGCTATCCCCGAAGTCAGACATAACTTAGTGACTGAGCAACAGCACCACCCAAAGGTTGTTTGAGGAGTGAGTGTCTACCGGTAAAGTATGTAGAGAAGCACTTGGCTCATGGGAATGCCCAACAACAGTTTCTCTTAGAGGAGGAAAAGGCCAGCATGCTCTTCCCTGTATGCAGGGCCAGCTGGGGCGTGTGCACTAGGACCAGGCAGCTGCCAACAGCAGTCCAAGAGGTTTATTAAACACTTATTTTCTGCTCTGTGCTTCGCAATTATAATCCCACTTCATCTTCACGGTAACTCAGTGGGGTGGTAACCACTGCTCACCATTGGCAGACAAGAAAGCTTGGCTTAGAGTGGTCACAGCCAAGGGCACACAGTGGTGTGAGTGAGCCGCCCCTGTGTCTCCTGAGCAGGGGCCATGCTCCTGGCAGGGCTTGCCTGGTAGGGCTGGCCAAGCCTCTTCCTTCCTCTGGCTGGCTTCATGTCCCTGCTTCCCAGGGCTGGCGCTCCCGGGGATCCTTGCAGGCCTCTGTATTCTCCTTGGGAAGCTTCCTATTGGGCCCCAGGGCCCTCGCCTAGGGCTCACCGACTTGGCTTCCATCTCCCGCCCTTCCCAACTTCCATAGCCAATTCCAACTGGTCCCATCTGACATTGCTCTGAGAGTCAGCCCTACTTCTCCCCTCCCCCGCCAGCCTGCCCCAGCCCACCCCATCCATGGCTCAACACATACTCAGCTTGGGTCTTATTTAAAGCCATCTCCCCCTCTCAAAATGTCAGTCTCCAATATCTGATAAGAAGAAAGAGCCTCATCTGATGAAAACTTATTGTATTAGTTAGGGTTCCACAGAGAAACAGGTTAGATAGATAGATATGTATCTATATATGTAGATTGGAAAAGACCCTAATGCTGGGAAAAACTGAAGGCAGGAGGAGAAGGGGACGATAGAGGAGGAGATGGTTGGATGGCATCACCGACTCCATGGACATGAGTTTGAGCAAGTTCCAGGAGTTGGTGATGGAAAAGGAGGCCTGGTGTGCTACAGTCTGTGGGGTTGCCAAGAGTCGGACATACTGAGCAACTGAACAGAAGTGATATATGTAGATAGATATAGATATCATAAAGAATTGGCTCATGAAATTATGGAGGCTGACAGGTCCAAAATCTGCAGTGTGGGCTGGCAGGTTGCAGACCCAGGAGAGCCAGTGGTGCAGATGAGGTCTGATGGCAGTTTTCTGGAGAATTTCCTCTTGTTTGGAGGCCTGTTTTGTTATGTTCAGGCCTTTGATTGGGTGAGGCCCACCCACAATATGGAAGGCAATCTCTTTTACCCAAAGTTCACTGATTTAAATATTAATCTCATTTAAAAACACCCCCCAGGTTGACACATAAAGTTAACCATTGTATATATTATCTGCCTCTAGAGAAACCTGTATGCAGGTCAGGAAGCAACAGTTAGAACTGGACATGGAACAACAGACTGGTTCCAAACAGGAAAAGGAGTATGTCAAGGCTGTGTATTGTCACCCTGCTTATTTAACTTATATGCAGAGTACATCATGAGAAACGCTGGGCTAGAAGAAACACAAGCTGGAATCAAGATTGCTGGGAGAAATATCAATAACCTCAGATATGCAGATGACACCACCCTTATGGCAGAAAGCGAAGAAGAACTAACTAAAGAGCCTCTTGATGAAAGTGAAAGAGGAGAGTGAAAAAGTTGGCTTAAAGCTCAACATTCAGAAAACTAAGATCATGGCATCCAGTTCCATCACTTCATGGCAAATAGATGGGGAAACAATGGAAACAGTGGCTGACTTTATTTTTGGGGGCTCCAAAATCACTGGAGATGGTGACTGCAGCCATGAAATTAAAAGACGCTTACTCCTTGAAAGGAAAGTTATGACCAACCTAGACAGCGTATTAAAAAACAGAGACATTACTTTGCCAACAAAGGTCCATCTAGCCAAGGCTGTGGTTTTTCCAGTGGTCATGTATGGATGTGAGAGTTGGACGGTGAAGAAAGCTGAGCACCAAAGAATTGACTCTTTTGAACTGTGGTGTTGGAGAGGACTCCTGAGAGTTCCTTGGACTGCAAGGAGATCAAACCAGTCCATCCTAAAGGAGATCAGTCCTGGGTGTTCGTTGGAAGGACTGATGTTGAAGCTGAAACGCCAATACTTTGGCCACCTGATGCAAAGAGCTGACTCATTTGAAAAGACCCTGATGCTGGGAAAGATTGAGGGCAGGAAGAGAAGGGGATGACAGAGGATGAGATGGTTGGATGGCATCGCCAAATCAATAGACATGGGTTTGGGTAGACTCTGGGAGTTGGTGATGGACAGGGAGGCCTGGAGTGCTGCGGTTCATGGGGTTGCAAAGAGTTGGACACGACTGAGTGACTAAACTGAACTGATATTATCTACCTCCTGCTCTGCTTCATGCTAAGGAGAATTCCAAAGGGGAAAAGTGGTATTTCTGACATTCTAAAGCTCAAAGTTTAGTAAAAAGATCATCCCAATTCTGTTATCAGTCTCAGTCTGGGCTTGAAGCTCTTTGCCTGCTCCATCCCATCTACCACGCTTGTGGTTTCTGAGGAGGAAAGTAAACCTTCATGCTGGTGCCCACATAATCCTCTATCTCTCTGACTCCTGGGCATTCCACTGCCCTGAAAGGGACACTATGGTTTTACCTTCCTGGCACTTCACCCTCTTCTTTGGGTGAACTTCCCTTGCTCCGACCTCATGATCTGGGAGTCCTGCCTGACCCCTGTACAGCAGTGACCATGTGATCTAGGGTGGGCCAATCAGAGACCTGCCCTGGGAATTTGGGAATGAAGCTTAATGGAAAGGGGCAGAGAGTCCTTCTCTGTGGTCAGAATGAGATGTGCAAGCTTGGAGCCCATTAGCACCCCCGGTTTCAGCCTCATGGAGTAGAACAAGGTTGATGGGGCTAGAGAAGCAACAGTGAAAGATGAAGAGAGAATGTTCTGGTGATGTTCCACCAGTTGATTCCATTTGTCCCCTAGACCCAGCCTCACCCCTGCCTTTCCCCTCTTCTGGTCACGCAAGCCAAAACCATACTTCCCGGTCCCCCCTGGCTCCATCTTATTCTAGCATAGTGGTTCTCAAATGGGGATGAGTTGGCTCCCTGCCCCAGGAACATCTTGGAGTATCTAGAGATATTTTTGGTTGTCACAATTTAAGGATTGTTCATGGCCTCTAGTGGGGAGAGACCAAAGATGTTGTAAATATCTTATAATGCACAGGTTATTCACTGCAACAAAAAACAATCCTGACCAAAATGTCAGCACGAGGAACCCTGCTGTAGGTCCTTGTCCAGATGATCCCTGCTACTCAAGCACTTCTCATGGTCTCGTTACTGGACCGAATTCCCAGCTCGGAAGTATATAATCTGGGTGACCTGAGACAAAGTCTATCACATAGCCAAGGCTCCATGTCCTATATCAGAGTGGTAACGTCCAATATGGTAGCCACATGTGCTTGCTGTGGGCCTGCAATGTACTAGTCCAAAGGGAGACCCGCTGGTAAGGGTAAAACACACATCAGATTTCTAAGACCTCGTTAAAAAAAAGGAATATAAAACATCTCATTAGCGATTTGTTTATTGATTATGTGTTGAAATGATATTTTGAATGTATTTATTGTATTCAATAGAATATAGGATTAAAATGAATTTCACCTGTTTTTTTTTTACTCTGATTAATGTGGCTCCTAAAAACATTAAAGTTAATAATGTGGCTGACTATAAAATGGTTAAGAAGAGACCAGGACCTTCTTGAAGTGGATGAGATGATAGGTACGGAGGCTTTTTTCTGATGCCAGGTACCTCGTGCTGACAAACCTGGAAAATTACACCTCAGAAATCTACTGAAGAGCTCTCTTCTGGGAAGTCCTCTCCAGACTGGGTTCCAGGTACTTCCATCTCAGTGATGGGAGCATCCCATCTCCTCCTCACTCCAGCATCTAAGCTGCAGCCTGGTAGACAACTGTTGGTGGCTGTGATCCCAACGCAAAGAGTAATCCCTGTTTTGGGGATCTCAGCACAGGTTAAGACTTAGGAACGTTTCTTTCTCTCAGTATGAATTTGGTTTGTTCCTGGGTCTTTTCACTGCATTCTTGGTTAACTGAAAATGTAGGAAACATAACTGCCCCTCTTTTTCAGCCTCCAGCAGTTCCCTGGTGTGATTTTCTGTTCATGGCTCTCACTTCCCAAACATGTTTTTCCGTGGCTCTGCCATTGTTATAGAAAATTCAGGGGCAAATTGGAAGTTGATGCTGCCTGGTTGCCATGGCAATGCCAGATGCTTCTGCCTTTGCACAAGGCAGAAGCAGTCACGGGGCTGACAAGATGTGATTTGAGCCTCTGAGAACAAAACACAGGAGGCCCTTCCAGTCTCTTTTAATACCAACCTTCTTCCAGACCCTCAGCACCACCACCTGTTTTTCTGGGGGAGGGGGTGGGGTTGGTGCCATCCTACAGCTGATCTGCTGGTGCAGTGAATGAAACACGCCCCTCTGGGTGGAAGGGGAGGCCTGCATTGCCCTTGTCAGCCACCCTGAGGTGTGAAGACCTACTGTGTGGTGTCTCTACATGTAGACATTAGTGACTTCAGCTCCTGCGCCAGCCTTCAGGATGCTGACAGAGAGCCTTGCCCTCTTGGCCTGTTTCCTTAGCTACTGTCATGGGAAATTTCCCTTTTCGGAAAGAGAGCTGTTTTTCAGGGAATGTGACATCATCTTTTCTGATTCCTGGTTGATAAAAGAAAATCATTTGTGTCTGAATAGATGGTGTTCCTAAAAAAAGAGGAAAAGGCAGGGAGCCTGGGCATCTTTAGGGCTTTTGCATCCCCGAGTGAGACCTGAGTAAGTGCTCAGTAAAGAGATGTTAAATGGCTGGTGGACCGCTTTAGATGGTGTTTGATCTTTTCCACAACGCTACGGATTAGAGACTTTCATTATCCCCATTTTATAGATGAGGAAACTGAGGTTTAGCAAGGCCAAACAAGGTGCCCAAGATGACACTGTCGACAGGCGGCAGAGCCAATTGAGATCTCTTTTCCCAGAGCCTGAGGTCTTACACAGCTTTGGAGCACATAGGAACAAATGTGAGGGTTAACGATTGTCATCCCAGTTTACATCTGAGGACCCTGAGGCTCCCAGAGCTAAGATCAAATGCCCAAGATCATTCAGCTAAGAAGCTGCAAAGCCAGGATCTGAAACTCAGTCTATCGTGTTCCAACCTTTGCTCACCCTGCCAGGTCACTGGGATAAGCAGAAAGGCATCTTGGACACAGGATGGTGCTTTCCGGCTGTGAGTGGGCATTTCACAAGTGGGAAGCTCTCTCAGGAGCCCCCAAACATGTCCAGAATGTACTGCGAAGAGTCCTGCTGGGTTGGGAGAGCCAGACTCCCGCCGGAGCTTGGGGCTCATGTGGTGATCTGAGCCCAGGGAGCAGCTGTGTCCTCAGCCCCCTCGGCAGGCCCTTTGGTGAATCAGGAGCAGGTGATGTGGCCAAGCAGGGCTGAGAATGCTTAGTGCGCTGTGGGGACTGCTTTTGAGCCCTAAGGGCACGGCATTTGCTTGGGGAGTTTCGTCATAGCTACTCAGCCACACAGATGTAGCCAAGCCACTGACGACTGAAATCTCTTCTAAACATGCCCCAAGGTCCCAGGGAAAAGCGTGGCTGTCTTCCTAAAGAACCACCAACCCTGAATTTTCATTGGAAGGACTGATGCTAAAGCTGAAGCTCCAATAGTTTGGCCAGCTGATGCAAAGAGCGACTGGTTGGAAAGGACTCTGATGCTGGGAAAGATTGAGAGCAGGAGGAGAAGGGGACAACAGAGGACAACAGAGGTAGTTGGATGGCGTCACCGACTCCAAGGACATGCATTTGAGCAAGCTCTGGGAGATGGTGAAGGACAGGGGAGCCTGGCGTGTTGCAGTTCATGGGGTCACACAGAGCCCGACACGACTGAGTGAACAACAACAAGACTTTCCAAGGAGGAAGACGCACGCAGGAGGAGCTTTCTGAGGACTGTCAACTGGGAGGCGATCTCAGACACAGCCTGGTTCAGGGGTTGGTGAGAGATTTGCTTTCCTAGGGTTTTACACCTCTAAGAAAAAGCAAGAGAAGATCCCAGAGAAAGAAAGGCAAACTACAGGAGCCCCAAATTGTAACCAAACTGCTCAGCCTTCTGACATCACCCTGTGCTCTAACAGCCAGAAGGCTGCCTTGGGCTCCTGCCCCGTGCCCGTCGGGTAGCTCCCCAGCTGGCAGCCCCCTCGGCCAGCCTCAGCTCCACGTTTTGCTTCTCTGCTGTTCGCCTCTGTTCTTCATGATTTCTCAGCTCCAGAACGGACCCACCTCTTCCTTCATTTCCTCCTTGGAAGAAAACAAGCTTTTGGATTCCCCCTAAGTTTGAATCCTCATTCCACCATTCTTAGGCATCTGAGCAATTTGCTTCGCTTCTGAAAACCTTCATTTTCTCCTTTGTCACATGGAGTAAATTACACCTGTCTCTCTAGGTGGGGACAGTGGAGGTAAAAGCCCCAGCTTAGCACCTGGCCCATGGCCAGTGTTCAGCACAATTCTTTCCCGCCTTTCCTTCATCCTCTCCAGGGCCAGAGCGCGTGGGGTCTGGAGCCAGCTAGATGCTGAGCAGGTGGCCCACTGGAGCGCTCCCGCAGGCCTGCACACTGCCGCCCCTCTCTACCCAGGCCACTCCTTGTCATCCACCCTGCCTCTCATGACAGAGCCGGCCTGTAATCAGTCTGCTGCCTGGCTGTGGAGAACGTGCCCATCAGCACCGCGAGCGCCCCTGCCTTGCTTGTTGATGAGGCCTGCCACAGCCCTGGAGCCGGGAGAGGGGATACACGATCTGAGGAACGTGGAGGCCCAGCTAAGGATGCACTCTCCGCAGCCCTGTCCTCTGAGGAAGGCCACACTTCTTGACCCGTGATAGCAGGGATTTGGTGACATGGGCCTGGCCCCACCCAGGGATAAGAAAGGCCTTGACTGCAGTCACAGTGGTCTGCAATATTGCCAAGAGAGGCTCGTGGAAAAAACTCCGAAGCCTTCCTTATATAATAGGTACAGGCTCTGTGGGTCTGGGGCCTGACCATGCCCTGGGGCCTCCTGGGAGCCACTTGCCTCTGGGTCCAAACAGTTACCCCTTATACCACTCTGTTCTCTTCACCTCCGTGGGCTTTGCCTTCGTCACTCTCTGGCAGGCCCTTTCTCATTTCTCTGACTGCAATGTAAAAGTCATCTCCTCAGGACCCTTCCCTGGCCACCTCACCGCCCCCTTCAGTCACTCAATTCCTCATCCGATTTTACTGTCTTCACAGCATTATCCTCATCAGAACCAATTCATCTTCTTCTGTGTTGATTGTCTGCCTCTCCTAGTAGACCCTCAAGTCAATGAGATTATGACTGGGTTTCTCCTGTTCAAGATTGTACCAGGACTGGGACTTCCCTGGCAGTCCGGTGGTTAAGACTCTGAGCTTCCACTGCTGGGGGCACAGGTTCGATTCCTGGTTGGGGAACTAAGATTCTGCATGCTGTGCAGTGCAGAGAGGGAGTGGGGAAATTGTACCAGGTCTTAGCAGGGGGCTTGTACAGCATAGAGCATAGGATCTGGGTGAATGAATGAGTGAGCAAATGAGTCAATGAGTGAGAGAATGAATGAATGGGCCAAATTCTCTGGGCCTGAGTAGGAACAGGCCTCCATGCCTGGTACCACGCCATTAGGCTGTGGTTTTCCTCAAGTCCATCTCACTAGCTAGACTCTGTCTTGAGACCTCGGAGCCCCTCCATGGGCTCTGGAGGGTCTGATCCTTGGCTAAACCCCCAGCTTCAAGGACAAGACTAGGCACAGAGTAGATGCCCCCAAAATATACATGCCTGTGTTCAATGAATGGGTGGATGGGATCTGATTCCCATGGCAAATGCAATTATGAAGAACTTAAAAGCATAGCTCAGGAGTCAGGAACTGACTACTTGGGTTCACATCTTGAGTGTGACACTTTCTTGTCCTTTGAGACTCAGAGCACATTTCTTACCCTGTCTGAGCCGTTGTTTTCTTCAGTACAAAGCAGACAAAAACAGTAGGGACCCTAGGGGGATATGGTGAAGACAGAGTGAGATCATGCTTGTATAAGTGCTGACACAGGGTAGATACCAATGACATTTGCAGCTGCAGCCTGTACCCAGCCACAGTGTGCTCTTAAGGTGCTTGTAAAATGAAGGAATGGACTTACATGGAATCTCACTCCCAGACCCTTCAGCTGAGACTTTGGAGGGAGTTGAGAGCTTCTCTGACGTGCTCTCTTCTCTGTTTCTGCACCATCACCATCACTGGGTTATAGTTATGTCGTGGATGAAATTAGCAGAGCAACATGTGTCACAGAGAAGAACAGGGAGAGCCTTCTTCTGTTTTCCGTGGCTGGAGGTGGGGGCACAAATTGATGATCACAGCCTAGTTGCCTGCCATGTGAGTGCTGGGAAGATGAGGCTAAGGAGCAAAATCTAATCACCCCAGATAAGTATGGACTCTGCCAGCTGGGAGGGACCGTGAGGATCATTTACCCTTCTCGCCTTAGACAATGGGGAGACTGAGGCTCAGAATGGGAAACAGACTTGCTAACTCATGACAGAGCCGGGCCTCACTCCTGGGCCTCTTGTCTTCCAGCCCGGATGTTCTAAAGTCAGTCTTGGGCCCAGGAATGAAGCCTTGAGAAAAATTTGGGTTGTATTTAGAAACTAATTTGCATTTTTTAAATTTTTTGAAATTTATTTTTAACTTACTTTTTTCATTTAGTGTCTGTTAATCCCAGAGCCCAAGTTTGTCCCTCTCTGTTTCCTCGCTCCTTTGGTAGCCATAAGTTTGTTTTATTTGTCTGTGAGTTTGTTTCTGTTTTGTGTATGCATTCACTTGTATTGTGTTTTAGATTCCACATACAAGTGATATCATATACTATTTGTCTTTCTCTGACTTATTTCACTAAGCTTAATATTCTGTTCAGTTCAGTTGCTCAGTCATGTCCGACTCTTTGCGACCCCATGAACCGCAGCACGCCAGGCCTCCCTGTCCATCACCAACTCCCGGAATTTACCCAAACTCATGTCCGTGGAGTTGGTGATGCCATCCAGCCATCTCATCCTCTGTTGTCCCCTTCTCCTTCTGCCCTCAATCTTGCCCAGCATCAGGGTCTTTTCAAATGAGTCAGCTCTTCCCATCAGGTGGCCAAAGTATTGGAGTTTCAGCTTCAGCATCAGTCCTTCCAATGAACACCCAGGACTGATCTCCTTTAGGATGGACTGGTTGGATCTCCTTGCAGTCCAAGGGACTCTCAAGAGTCTCCTCCAACACCACAGTTCAAAAGCATCAATTCTTTGGCACTCAGCTTTCTTTATAGTCCAACTCTCACATCCATACATGACTACTGGAAAAGCCATAGCTTTGACTAGATGGACCTTTGGTGGTAAAGTAATGTCTCTGCTTTTTAACATTCTGTAGGTCCATCCATTTGCTGCAAATGGAATTATTTCATTCTTTTGTATGACTGAGTAGTATTCCATTGTGTATATGCACTACATCTTCTTTTTTGTTTGTTTATTTTTGACTGCATCAGGTCTTAGTTAAGGCTCTTCAGTGCAGTGGATGGGCTTCTCTCTAGTAGTGGTGCAGAGGCTCCAGAGCGGGTGGGCCCTGTAGTATGCAGCATGCAGGCTCTCTAATTGAGGCGTACAGGCTTAGTTGCCCCTAAGCATGTGGGATCTTAGTTCCCCAACCAGGGGTCAGACCATGTCCCCTGCATTGAAAGTGGATTCTTAACCACTGGGCCAACAGGAAAGTCCCGCCCCACATCTTCATCCATTCCTCTGTCGATGGACATTTAGGTGCTTCCGTGTCTCGGCTGCTGTGAACACTGGGGTGCATGTATCTTTTCAAATTAGCATTTTTTTGGATATGTACCCAGGATTGCTGGATCATAAGGTAGTTTTATTTTTAACTTTTTGAGAAACCTCCATATTGTTTTACATTGTGGCTGCACCAACTTACATTCCCACCAACAGTGTTTCTGAGGATTCCCTTTTCTTCATATCCTTCCAGTGTTTATTATTTGTAGACTTTTTGATGATAGATATTCTGACACATCTGAGGTGACACCTCATCCTGTTTTTTTTTAAAAAAATATTTATCCATTTATTTGACTACATCAGGCTTTAGTTGCAGCATTCAGGGTCATGTGGGACCTTCCATTGCAGTGAACAGACTCTTATTGTGGCTCTCAGCCTCAGTAGTCGTGGCATACTGGTTTAGTTGCTCAGGGGAATGTGGGATCTTAGTTCCCCCGCCAGGGAATCAAACCCAGTCCCTTGCATTGCAAGGCAATTCTTTACCACTGGACCACCAGGGAAGTCCTCCTCCTCATTCTGGCTTTCAGTTATATTGCTCTAATAATTACTTTTAATTTGTTTTAAAAACACCATAACTACTTCTTATACAGTTGCTGCTGCTGCTGCTGCTAAATCGCTTCAGTCGTGTCCGACTCTGTGCAACCCCATAGACGGCAGCCCACCAGGCTCCGCTGTGCCTGGGATTCTCCAGGCAAGAACACTAGAGTGGGTTGCCATTTCCTTCTCCAATGCATGAGAGTGAAAAGTGAGAGTGAAGTCGCTCAGTCGTGTCCGACTCTTAGCGACCCCATGGACTGTAGCCTACCAGGCTCCTCTGTCCATGGGATTTTCCAGGCAAGAGTACTGGAGTGGGGTGCCATTGCCTTCTCCGTCTTATACAGTTAGTAATCTTAAAAATAAAATCAAACAAAAAGACAAGAGACCCCAAAACTTAGACTGGCTGAAATCGTAAGTGTGGGGATTGTCCAAACCTAGAACCTCCCCTACCTTCAATTCCAACTTCAATTGGTGCGATGCCTTTGACCTCCATCTAGATTCCCTCAATGCACAAGGTAACAATGGCAAGACAATTGCAGCCTTCATATCCAAACACCGTCTCTTCCTGTAGCTCTTCTAGAAGGCCCCAGTCTACCGCCCTCACATCTCATTGGCCCAAATTGAGTCACATGCTCATTTCTTTTAAAAAATAAATTTTTAAAGTATAGTTGATTTACATTATTGTGTTAATTTCTGCTTACAGCAGAGTGACTCAGTTATACATACATACAAACATATATATATACATATATATATACTTTTTCATAATCTTTTCCCTTATGGTTTATCACATATTGATATATGATATTGAATATAGTTCCATGTGCTATACAGTAGGAAGTTCTCATTTATCCATTCTACATTTAAGAGTTTGCATCTTCTAATTCCAAGCTCCCAATTCTTCCCTTCCCTGCCCCCACCTCTTGGCAACCACAAAAGACTGTTTTTGTTTCAGAGATGTGTTGATTTACGTCATATTTGAGATTACACATATAAGTGATATCATATGGTATTTGTTTTTCTCTTTCCGACTTACTTTGTTTAGTATTATAATCTCTAGAACTGTCCAAGTTGCTGCAAAAGGCATTATTTCATTCTTTTTCAATACATACCCATTTCTAAATCAGTTCCTGTAACTCTTTTTGGCCGAATACTGGATTAAGCTATTCTTCCTTTCAACAAATATTTTAGAACCCCAGCATAGTGATGAACAAAACAAGCAAAAGTTCCAAAAATGGACTTATATTCTAGCAGGAGGATATAGACAAAAGCAAGGAAACAAGTAAAACACATGGTATTTTGAATATGTCTGCAATGCAGCAGACACGGGAGATGCAGGTTCAATCCCTGGGTCAGGAACATCCCCTAGAGAAGGAAATGGCAACTCACTGCAGTATTCTTGCCTGGAAAACCCCATGGACAGAGAAGCTTGGCGGGCTACAGTCCAAAGGGTTGCAAAGAATTGGATGTGACTAAGTATGCAAGCCGGAGAAGGCAATGACACCCCACTCCAGTACTCTCGCCTGGAAAATCCCATAGATGGAGGAGCCTGGTAGGCTGCAGTCCATGGGTCACTAAGAGTCGGGCACGACTGAACGACTTCACTTTCACTTTTCACTTTCATGCATTGGAGAAGGAAATGGCAACCCACTCCAGTGTTCTTGCCTGGAGAATCCCAGGGACGGGGGAGCCTGGTGGGCTGCCATCTATGGGGTCGCACAGAGTCGGACATGACTGAAGCGACTTAGCAGCAGCAGCAAGTATGCAAGCACGTGCCAAGTAGGGAGAAATTTAGAGAAAAATAAAGTAGAGCAGGGAGATGGAGAGCACAAGTGGGGGATGTTGCAGTGTTAAGGAGAGGAGTCTAAGCAGAGATCAAAGAAGGTGAGGGAGTGAGCCGTGAGGGCCTCTGGGGGAAGAGCATTGCAGGCAGTGCCAACAGCCTGTGCAGAGGCCCTGAGTCAGAAATGTGTCTATATTTTTGATTAAGAAGGAAGCCAAGTGACCAAAACAAGGAGGGTGCAGGAGTGAGGTCATGGATGTAAGGGGAACAGCAGGTGGTACAGCCCTTGAGACCTGCGGTGAGAATATTGGCTTCTCCTTTGAGTAAAATAGCAAGTCCGTAGAGGTTCTGAGGAGGAAAATGATAAGATCTAATTTTAAAACAGAAGTTTTCAGTCTTGTTTCCACGTTGGAATCACCAGGAGAGCTTTAAAAATATAGATGCCTGGGTCCCACCCCCAGAGGCTCTGATGTAGTTAAGTGGAGATGGGCTCTGGGAAATAGGATCTTTAAACGTTCCCCTGGGAATCCACAGGCTTTCAGTGTATTCGTGAAGTTGAGAAACATGTGTCTATAGGCCACATCCTTATCTCTGACTTAAAACTGTCCCTGGGTATACATATTTCAGTCAACTTTTGACTCCAGGTCTCAATTTGGCTGCCTGATCATCATAATAATCATCTCCCAACTTAGCCTGGCCTCTATCAAAGTTTCTGCCCACCCCCCACCAAACCTGCCGTTCCTGTAGTGTCCTCTACCTTAACGAGTGGGTTCCCCGTCTTTTCAGTCCTCAGGAAAAAACCTTGGCATTGTCCTTGATTTGTCTCTTGGTTTCTCATCACACCTTCAATTCTCTACAAGATCCTGTTCACTCCACCTTCAAAATATATCTAGAATCCACCACTTCTCATGTCCACTGCTGCCCTCATCAAAGTCCCAGATAATCTCCAGGTCTTGCAGGGCCTTCTAACTGGTTCCCCTGCTTTATCTCCTGCCTCCAGTAGTGGCTTCCAACCTAACTTCAGTGGATTCGTGTGGGTAGCTTTAAACGCTATAATGCTGAGTCCTTGGCATCTGCTGGAACTTTGGGGGCATAGCCAGGCACTGAGAATTTTAAAAGCACCCAAGTAATTCCATTGTGCAATCAGGGTTGAGAACCACTGAAATGGGATTTAAATCCATGAATTTGGCTGTGATTACCTGGGCAGGGAGTATAGCTAGAGAATCAAAGAGATGCAAAGACTGAGTCCTGGGTTCTCCTATATGTCAAGACTGGGAAATGAGGAGGAACTAGGAAAAGATTAAAAAAAAAAAAAAAAGGCTGATCAGATGACTGTGGCAGGGGTCAGAAGGTCACTGACCAAATCAGACACACCCCTTGAATTACAGGTGAGGGGTCGGAGTCCCCTAGCCAGAGCAGCACAGGCAACCAACTGAATAGATACCTGAATCAGTTACTTGTAGAGCAGGGAAGGAGCAAGATGAATGTTGGATGGTCAAGAAATGTCTACCTGTCCAGTTTGTTTCTTTTGCATATAGCTGCCCAGTTTCCCCAACACCATTTATTACTGAGGCTGTCTTTCCCCATTCTGTATTTTGTCTTCTTTATCATAGATTAATTACCCATATAAGTATGGATTTATTTCTGTTTCACTAATCTGTGTCTTTTTTTGTGCCACCTGAGGCAAAAAGCTGACTCACTGGAAAAGACCCTGATGCTGGGAAAGATTGGGGGCAAAAGGAAAAGGGGGTAGCAGAGGATGAGATGGTTAGATAGCATCACCAACTCCATGGACATGAATCTGAGCAAACTCCAAGAGACAGTGAAGGACAGGGAAGCCTGGCGTGCTGCAGTCCATGGGGTCACAAAGTGTTAAACACGACTTAGTGACTGAACACTACCACCACCATACTGTTTTGATTACTGTGGCTTTGTAATAAAAGTTTCAAATCAAGGAGTGTGGTCCTTCCTGCTTTGTCTTTCTTTCTCAGGATTGTTTTGGTTATTTGGGGTCTTTTTTGTTTCCATGCAAATGTTGTAATTATTTGTTCTAGTTCTGTGATAAATGTTTCGGGATTTTGAGAGTAATTGCATTGAATCTGCAGATTGCCTTGGGACTTCTGGTCAATTTAACAATACTAATTCTTCCAATCCATGAATATGATATATCTTCCCATGTTTGTGTTATTAATTCTTCTCATCAGTGTTATACAGTTTTCCAAATACAGATCTTTTACCTCCGTAGTTAGATTTTTGGCCAAGTATTTAATTCTTTTTGATGCAATTATAAATGGGATTACCTTCTTAATTTCTTTTTCTGTTAGTTTGTTGTTAGTGTATAGAAATAAAAAAGACTTCTGTACATTAATTGTGAACTCTATGACTTTAACAAAGTCATTAAAGAGTTCTGATAATTTTGGAATAATATGTTTAGGACTTTCTATAGATAGTATAGCCATGAAAATAAAAGATGCCCGCTCCTTGGAAGGAAAGCTATGACAAACCTAGAGCTTGTATTAAAAAGCAAAGACATCACTTTGCCTACAAAGGTCCATATAGTCAAAGCTATGATTTTTCCAGTAGTTACGTACTGATGTGAGAGCTGGACCATAAAGAAGGCTGAGAATTGATGCCTTCGAACTGTGGTGCTGGAGAAGACTCTTGAGAGTCCCTGGGACTGCAGGGAGATCAAACAAGTCAATCCTAAAGGAAATCAACACTAAATATTCACTGGAAGGACTTATGCTGAAGCTGAAGCTCCAATACTTTGGCCACTTGGTGAGCCAACTCACTGGAAAAGACCCTGATGCTGGGGAAGATTGAAGGCGAAAGGATAAAGGGGCAGTAGAGGATGAGATGGTTAGATAGCATCACTGACTCATGGACATGAATTTGAGCAAACTCCGGGAGCTAGTGAAGTACAGGGAAGCCTGGCAAGCTGCAGTTCATGGGGTTGCAGAGTCGGACACAACTTAGCGATTGAACAACAACAATGTATAGTATCATGTCATCTGCTTTGTCACACCATATACAAAAATAAATTCAAAATGGATTAAAGACTTAAGTGTAAGACCCGAAACCATAAAACTTCTAGAAGAAAACATAGGCAGTACTTAAACTCTCTGACATTGACCTTAGCAATATTTTTTGGATCTGTCTCTTCAGGCAAGGGAAATAAAAGCAAAAATAATCAAAAGAGACCACATCAAACTAAAAACTTTTGCACAGTGAAGGAAACTATCAACAAAGTGAAAAGGCTGCTTCCTGAAAGGGAGAAGATACTTGGAAATGATGGGTCTGATAAGAGGTTAATATCTAAAATATACAAAGAATTCATGCAACATCCAAAAAAAAAAAAATGACTAAGCCAAGTAAAAAATGTGCAGAGGATCTGAATAGACGTTTTTCCAAGGAAGACATACAGGTTGTCAAGGGGTTCATGAAAAGATGCTCAACATCACTAATTATCATGGGAATTCAACTCAAAACCACAATGAGATACTACCTCACACCTGCCAGAATAGCTATTACAGAAAAGACTAGTAACAAGTGTTGGAGATGATGTGGAGAAAAGGAAACACTTGTACAGGTGGGAATGTAAATTGGTGCAGCCACTATGGAAAACACTATGGAGATTGTGCAAAAAAGTAAAAATAGAAGAACTATCATACCAGCCAGCGGTTTCACTTCTGCATGGTTATTTGAGAAAAATGAAAATACTAAGAAAAGATATATGTACCCAATGTTTATCGCAGCATTATTTTCAATTGCCAAGATATGGAAGCAACCTAAGTGCCAATCAAAAGAGGAATGGATAAAGTATATATATATTTGAAGTGAAAGTGAAAATGTTAGGCACTTGGTTGTGTATGACTCTTTGCAACTCCATGAACTGAAGCCTACCAGGCTCCTTTGTCCCTGGAATTCTCCAGGCAAGAATACTGGAGTGAGTTGCCATGCCCTCCTCCAAGGGATCTTCCCGACCCAGAGATTGAACTCGGGTCTCCTGCATTGCAGGCAGATTCTTTGCCGTCTGAGCCACCACACACACACACACACACACACACACACACACACACACACACACACATATATATTCAATGGAATGTTACTCAACCTAAAAAAGTAATGA
The DNA here is from genome assembly GCA_024291935.2 of Okapia johnstoni. NCBI lineage: Eukaryota > Metazoa > Chordata > Mammalia > Artiodactyla > Giraffidae > Okapia > Okapia johnstoni. Next base: position 49,506,960 of record CM044313.1, read on the forward strand.
AATCTTGCCATTTGAGACAACATGAATATCCTAGAAGGTATATTGCTAAGTGAAATAAGTCAGACAAAGAAAGACAAATACAATATGATTTTCACTTATATATGGAAACTAATAGAACAACGAACAAATATCAAAACAGAAAAAGAGTCATGATTACCGGAAAAAACCAAATTGTCAGAAGGCAGGGATGTGGGGAAAGGAGTGATATAGCCAGAGGGGGATTAAGACCTATAGGAACTTCTAGTTGCAAAGTAAATGAGTCATGGATATAAAATGTACAGTGTGGAGAATATAGTCAAAAATTATGTAATATCTTTGTATGGTGACAGATGGCAACTAGACTTATCATGGTGATCATTTTGAAATGTATAGAAATATCAAATAGCTATGTCATATAATGGGAGCTAACATAGTGTTCCACGTCAGTTAAACTTCAAAACAAACAAAAAAGCAGTCTTACACAAAAAGAGATCAGATTTATGGTCACCAGGAGGTGGGGAGTGGGGGGAGGGGGGATTGGATGAAAGCCGTCAAAAGGTACCAACTTCCAGTTATAAGACAAATAAATACTAGAGATGTAATATACATGATAAATAGAATTAATACGTCTGTACATTATACACAAAAGTTGTAAATCCTAAGGGTTCTCATCACAAAGAAAAAAAATGTTTTCTATTTGTTAAATTTTGTATTTTATGAAATGATGGATGTTTACTAAACTCATGGTAATAATAATTTCCTGATGTATTTAAGTCAAATCATTATTCTGTGCATTTTTACCTTATTCAGTGCTATATGTCAATTATATCTCAATAAGTGTGGAAGAAAAAATGTTTACTAAGCCAATAATGATGATTATCATGAAAATAAAAATACTACTAATTGTATTAGTTAACTCAGGCTACCATAACAAATACCACAGACTGGATGGTGTAAAAACAATGCAAATATTGATATATTTTCTTGCAGTTCTGGAGGCCGGAAATTTTGACTTCATGGTGTAACAGGGTTCAGCTTCTGGTAGAGCTCTCTTCCTGGCTGGCAGGTGGTTGCTTTCTCATCGTGTCCTCACATAACCTTTCCTTGGTGGGTGCGCGTAAAGTTAGAGAGATCTTTCTTCCTCTTCTTAGAAGGCCACCAGTCCCATTGGATTAAAATCCCACCTTATGAGGTCATTTAAATTTAATTATCTCCTAAAAGCCCTATCTCCCAATACAGTCAAATTGGGAGTTAGGGCTTTAACACATCCATAACATTAACACATCCATAGCATTAACACATCCATAAAATAGAACATTAGTGCTTACTTCCTAGAGTTCTTTGGAAGATTAACTAATGGCTGGCTCAATGCCTGGCACACAGCAGGAAGTCAAGGAATGTGGGATATTATTAGGCAGGGCTAGAGTTTGCAGGTTTTGTTGTTAGCCTTTTCAGGCTTAACCTTAAGTAAAGTTAGTCCACCGAGCATTCTACATTCCTTCACTTTTTCATCTTTCCAAATGATGTTCCCTTCTCTCTTCTCTCCAGGCTTACTCCTATTCTTCCTGAAGGTTGAAGATCCGACCCCTCAGCTAAATTTCAGGGCCCCTCTTCCAGGCTCCACAGCCCCATGTAGAAAGATTCCCCCCCCCTCCCATCTTAGCCCTCAGCTCATGGCATTATAATTGGACCTGGTCTTCCATTTAGACTATAATCCCCATGAGAGCAGCAGCTGTGTGTTATCCTCTATATTCTCAATGCCCAGCCCTGAGCAGAAAAAAAAGCTCCATAAAAGTTAGGTGAACAAATAATTAATGATTGATTAATTATAGCCATCAACATAAACCACGTGCATGTCCAGTTGTGTCCGACCCTTTGTGACCCCATGGACTGTAGTGCGCCAGGCTTCTCTGTCCATGGGATTTTCCTGGCAAGAATACTGGAGTGGGTTGCCATTTCCTCCTTCAGGGGATCTTCTTGACCCAGATATCGAACCCATGTCTCCTGCATCTCCTGCATTAGCAGGCAGATTCTTTACCACTGAGCCATTTGGGAATCCATCAACATGAAAAAAAAAAAGCAACCATTCTTGTAGAATCAATGTGGCCTTCATAACCACACCAGAAAGGATGTTCCTTTTAGGAAAGGAGCTTTGTAGAATGATTCAGTTACAGTCACTGAACTCATGGTCTTTTCTGGAGGGACACTAAATCCCTCTTGCCGCAAATACCAGTTAAACTTTCCAGGGAATTTGACTATAGGACGCAAGATACGATACCCAAGAGTAATGCTCAGTGTGAATGACTATCCGCCTCCTCTGATGTTAATCCAGGCCAAGCCCCAGGCACACCCAGAGTTGGGTGCAGCCACCTTTCTGTCCTACCTCGAGGCAGGTCAGGCATACAGGAGGTCAGCCCAAAGGACAAAGCAACAATTAAGCCAACACCTGAAGAATGAGTTGGAATTATTTAGAATATTAGTCAACATAGGCCAATTACTGTAACAACCCCAAATCTCAGAGGTTAAGCTAATACAAGTCTGTTTCCTGCTCCTGCCACAGTCTAAAAGGTTGGTGAGACTATGCTCCACAGAGTCATTCAGGGTCTCAATTCTTTATGTCTGGACTGTCCACTAGGTCTTTGGAGTCTTCTCTCTTCAGTGTGTAGATGGGTAAATGGGGCAGGACTGTACATGGGTGGTTTTATAGGCTGTTCCTGGATATAGCAACATCAGTTCAGTTCAGTCGTGTCTGACTCTTTGTGACCCCATGGACTGCAGCACACCAGGCCTCCCTGTGCATCACCAACTCCCTGAGTTTACTCAAACTCATGTCCATTGAGATGGTGATGCCATCCAACCATCTCATCCTCTGTCGTCCCCTTCTCTTTCCGCCTTCAATCTTTCCCAGCATCAGGGTCTTTTCAAATGAGTCAATTCTTCACATCAGGTGGCCAAAGTATTGGAGTTTTAGCTTCCAATGAACATTCAGGACTGATTTCCTTTAGGATGGACTGGCTGGATCTCCTTGCTGTCCAAGGGACTCTAAGAGTCTTCTCCAACACCACAGTTCAAAACCCCACAGTTCAAAACATCTATTTTTTGACACTCATCTTTCTTTATAGTCCAACTCTCACATCCATACATGACCAATGGAAAATCTATAGCTTGGGCTAGATGGAACTTTGTTGGCAAAGTAACGTCTCTGCTTTTTAATAAGCTGTCTGGGTTGGTCATAACTTTTCTTCCAAGGAGCAAGTGTCTTTTAATTTCATGGCTGCTGTCACCATCTCCAGTGATTTTGGAAGCCCCCCCCCCCAAAAAAAATTCTGTCACTGTTTCCCCATCTATTTGCCATGAAGTGATGGGATTGGATGCCATGATCTTAGTTTTCTGAATGTTGAGTTTTTAAGCCAACTTTTTCACTCTCCACTTTCACTTTCATCAAGAGGCTTTTTAGTTCTTCTTCGCTTTCTGCCATAAGGGTGGTATCATCTGCATATCTGAGGTTATTGATATTTCTCCTGGCAATCTTGATTCCAGCTTGTGCTTCGTCCAGTCCAGCGTTTCTCATGATCTACTCTGCATGTAAGTTAAATAAGCAGGATGACAATATACAGCCTTGACATACTCCTTTTCCTATTTGGAACCAGTCTGTTGTTCCATGTCCAGTTCTAACTGTTGCTTCTTGACATGCAACATATATCACATATATCTTGATAGCAACATATATCACTCACATTTCATTGGTCTGAGCTAGACCACACGTACCTGCAATGGCTCCTGGGAAATGTAGCTCTGATGTGTGCTCAGGAAGAGGAGGAGCATGGATATTGTTGCTGGAAGAGCTGCAAGAAGGGGAGGAAGGTTACTCCAGATGGGGGAACTGTTGCATGCAGAGGTCTGGAGGACAGCTAGCAAAGTGTACTTGGAAACCAGCACACTTCAGCCTGATTGTCCCTGGATATAGCAGGTAAGAATGGTAACAGGAATTGACGTGGGTATCAGGCACACCATGGCCCTTAGGAGCTTATGCTTAAGATCATCAACTTGGGTCAAAGGGCTGTATTTTTTTCCAACTCAGACTATCAAGTAATTCTGTAAGCATGTGATTGCATAGGATTTTTTAAATACTGTTTCAATTTTTTATTTATTGTTAGGTAGCACACTCATGGTTCAAAATTTTAAAAGAGCAAATGAGTAAATCACGAAGTTTCCCTTCAACCTTATCTCTCAGGTACCTACTTCTCCTCTCTGGAGGCAGCCAATGTTATCAGCTCTCTGTATATTCCTCCAGAGATGTTTTATGACATGTAAGTACCGTGAGTGTTTTTATTTTCCCTTTGCCCATGTTTGCACTAATTGTAGCATACAGTATCAAGTACCTTACTTTTGTCTGAGAGATATTTTTCATGACAGTGTGTAAAGAGCATCTTTACCTTTTCTATGCCAGCGTAGGATTCCATTGTATGGAATCTTAAACCACCAAGATAGTCCCTTACTAACAGACTTTAGATTGTTTCCCAATTTACAAATAATCTTGCAATAATTAGGCTTCCCAGGTGGTGCTAGTGGTAAAGAATCTGCCTGCAGATGCAAGAGATGCAAGAGAGATGAATTCGATCCCTGGGTTGGGAAGATAGATGGCAACCTGCTCCAGTATTCTTGCCTGGAAAATTCCTTGGACAAGGATCCTGGTGGGCTACAGTCCATGGGGCCGCAAAAAGTTGAACACAACTGAGCAACTGATCACGCAGTTGGAATAATTAAGTTTGTACACGTTTCTTCACGAATGGGTGAGTCTGTTTGTAGGAAAAACTCAGATGAATGGAACTTCTAGGTCAAAAGGATACACTATTCAGATGTGAACCACCAGGGCGCTCCACCTGCTCTGTCTGAGCTCTTCCCCATTTCCCTGCAGTACCACAGATCTGGAAGACAACCCTGAGAAGAACTGTGCCCTACCACATGGCCCGGGCATGGTTCAGTCGGTAGGAGTTACCCCTTCCTTGCAAGATGGCATAAACTATCTATAGAGTCTTGGTCAGAGACCTCTCAGGGAGGCTCATCCTTGATCCCTCCCACATGGCCCAACCTCAGGATCACCTGTTTCCATGGCCTCCCTTCATTTGCCAGCCCAGCCACATCCCTACCTTCAACTCCAGCCCAGTGACTTTACCCCAAGTCCCAGAACAAAGACATAGATCACAGCAGGCCAAGGAAGTTGTGGTAGGCAGAAAAATGCCCTCTCTAAAGATATCCATGCCCTAACCCCACAAACTTGTGAATAGGTTGCCTTATACAGCAAATGGGACTTCACAGATATGATGAAGTTAATTAAGGCTCTTGAAGTGGGGAGGTGATCCTGGAGTGGATCCAGATAATTACAACGGTCCTTAAAATATGGAAGAAGGAAGTAGAAAGTGAGAGAGGTCAGAAGATGTTGTGCTGCTGGCTTTGGAGATGGAGGAAGAGAACGTAAGACAAGAGATGTAGGTAACCTTTATAAACTGGAAAAAACAAGGGAATATATCCTCCCCTTAAAGCTACCAGAAGGAATATAACTGAGCCACCACTTTGACTTTAGCCCAGTGAGACTGTTTGGACTTCTGACCTCTAGCACTGTAAGATAATGCCTTTGCATTGTTTCCACCAGTGTGTTTGTGGCGATTTGCTACAGCCTCATCAGAAACTAACACAACAGGCCCTGACCCACCCATACAGCCGCCCAGCACCGTCTCTCTCCTGACTCCCCAGGCTCCTCCCTTCTCTCAGAAGACCTGACCTCAAATCCCAGTTCTGTTTACCCATGTGCTGCTCTTGGTTACCCATAGCATCTCTTTGGGCAAAACACAGCTCACAATCAAACTGGCCCCACAGGCTTGCTGTGAGGGTTAGATAAAATTATGCTCATGAAGTCTCTTAGCAACAGTGCCTGGCACCAGATTGGTGCTTGATGACATTTTCAGTTGAGCATAATTCTGTAACTTTCATTTCTACTTCTAGAACCACCTTCTGCTCTGGCCCTGACTAGGCTCCTCGCCCTCCCTAAGGGGTCAGCCCTTTCCTGTAGTGCTTGGACCTGCAGGAGATCCGCTTCTTCCCACCAGTCCTGGGGGGCAGCAGCATCCTGGACACTGCCCCCATAGCAAGGATTTAAACAGTTTGTGATCCCTCTTTAAGAAAGAGCATCCATTCTGAAATTAATAAACCAATATAGCAGGTTGCACAACACAATGTTAATGTATAAAAGTCAGTTGTTTTCCTCTATATTTTGTTCAGCTGGTAAACAATCCGCCTGCAATGCAGGAGACCCCGGTTCGATTCCTGGGTCAGGAAGATCTCCTGGAGAAGGGATAGGCTGCCCACTCCAGTATTCTTGGGTTTCCCTTGTGACCCAGCTGGTAAAGAGTCCACCTGCATGTGGAAGACCTGGGTTCGATTCCTGGATTGGGAAGATCCCCTGGAGAAGGGAAAGGCTACCCACTCCAGTATTCTGGTCTGGAGAATTCCATGGATTATATAAACCATGGGTGAGTGACTGAGTGACTTTCACTTCACTCACTTTATATTAACAATGAATCAGTAAAATTCAAAGTTAAAAACATAATACTGTTTACATTAGCAACCCCCAGAATGAAATACTTAGGTATAAATATAAAAAAGTATATTCAAGATTTATGTGAGGACAGTCTCTCAGTTTCCATTGTTTCCCCATCTATTTCCCATGAAGCGATGGGACTGGATGCCATGATCTTAGTTTTCTGAATGTTGAGCTTTAAGCCAACTTTTTCACTCTCCTCTTTCACTTTCATCAAGAGGCTCTTTAGTTCTTCTTCACTTTCTGCCATAAGGGTGGTGTCATTGGAGGTTATTGGTATTTTTCCCAGCAATCTTGATTCCAGCTTGTGCTTCCTCCAGCCCAGCATTTCACATGATGTATTCTGCATATAAGTTAAATAAGAAGGGTGGCAATATACAGCCTTGACGTACTTCTTTCCCTATTTGGAACCAGTCTGTTGTTCCATGTTCCAACAGTTAGAACTAACAGTTGCTTCTTGACCTGCATACCGATTTCTCAGGAGGCAGGTCAGGTAGTCTGGTATTCCCATCTCTTGAATAATTTTCCACAGTTTGTTGTGAGCCACACAGTCAAAGGCTTTGGCATAGTCAATAAAGCAGAAGTAGATGTTTTTCTGGAACTCTGCTGCTTTTTCAAAGATCCAATGGATATTGGCAATTTGATCTCTGGTTCCTCTGCCTTTTCTAAATCCAGCTTGAATATCTGGAATTTCATGGTTCACATACTGTTGAAGCCTGGCTTGGAGAATTTTGAGCATTACTTTACTAGCATGTGAGATGAGTGCAACTGTGCAGTAGTTCGAACATTCTTTGACATTGCCTTTCTTTGGGATTGGAATGAAAACTGACCTTTTCCAGTCCTGTGGCCCCTGCTGAATTTTCCAAATTTGCTGGCATATTGAGTGCAGCACTTTCACAGCATCATCTTTTAGGATTTGAAATAGCTCAACTCGAATTCCATCACCTCCACTAGCTTTGTTCGTAGTGGTGTTTCCTAAGGCCCACTTGACTTCCCATTCCAGGATGTCTGGCTCTTGGTGAGTGATCACACCATCATGGTTATCTGGGTCATGGAAATTTTTTTTGTGTAGTTCTTCTGTGTATTCTTGTCACCTCTTCTTAATATCTTCTGCTTGTGTTAGGTCCGTACCATTTCTGTCTTTTATTGAGCCCATCTTTGCACAAATGTCCCCTTGGTATCTCTAATTTTCTTAAAGAGATCTCTAGTCTTTCCCATTCTATTGTTTTCCTCTACTTCTTTGCATTGATCACTGAGGATGGCTTTCTTATCTCTGCTTGCTCTTCTTTGGAACTCTGCATTCAAATGGGTATATCTTTCCTTTTCTCCTTTGCCTTTAGCTTGTCTTCTTTTCTCAGCTATTTGTAAGCCCTCCTGAGTCAACCATTTTGCCTTTTTGCATTTTTTTTTCCCTTGGGGATGGTTTTAATCACTGCCTCCTGTACAATATCATGAACCTCCATCTACAGTTCTTCAGGGACTCTGTCTATCAGATCTATTCCCTTAAATCTATTTGTCCCTTCCACTGTATAATCATAAGGGGTTTGATTTAGGTCATATCTGAATGGTCTAGTGGTTTTCCCTACTTTCTTCAATTTAAGTCTGAATTTGGCAATAAGGAGTTCATGATCTGAGCCACAATCAGCTCCTGGTCTTGTTTTTGCTGACTGTATAGAGCTTCTCCATCTTTGGCTGCAGAGAATATAATCATCTGGTTTTGGTGTTGACAATTGTGTAGAGTCTTCTCTTGTTTCATTGAAAGAAGGAGTTTGCTATGACCAGTGCGTTCTCTTGGCAAAACTGTTAGCCTTTGCCCTGCTTCATTCTGTACTCCAAGGCCAAATTTGCCTGTTACTCCAGGTGTTTCTCGACTTCCTACTTTTGCATTCCAGTCCCCTATAATGAAAAGGACATCTTTTTTGGACTTCAAGGAGATCAAATCAGTCAGTCCTAAAGGAAATCAGTCCTGAATATTCATTGGAAGGACTGATGCTGAAGCTGAAACTCCAGTACTTTGGCTACCTGATGCAAAGAACTGACTCATTAGAAAAGACTCCGATGCTAAGAAAGATTAAAGGCAGGAGGAGAAGGGGACAACAGAGGATAAGATGGTTGAATGGCATCACAGACTTGATGGACATGAGTTTGATCAAGCTCTGGGAGTTGGTGATGGACAGGGAAGCCTGGCATGCTGCAGTGCATGGGGTCACAAAAAGTCAGACACAACTGAGCGACTGTACTGACCAGGCTATATGTGGAAAGCTACAAAACTCTGAGGAATGAAATAAAAATACTAAGTAAATGTTTGTGGGTAGAAAGGAACACTCAATATTGTCAAAATGTGAGTTCTTCCCAACTTGATCTATAGATTTAATGCAATTCCTATCAAAACTCCGTCAAGTATGTTTGTGAATATTAGTAAACTCATTCTGAAATTAATATGGAGAGAAGAAGACCCAGAATAACCAACGCAATATTGAAGGACAAAAAAGTAAAGTTAGAAAATTGACACTACCCAACCTCAAGACTCACTGGGAAGCTGCAAAGTAATCAAGACAGCGTGGTAACAGCAAAAGAATAGACAGATAAATGGGACAGAATAGAGAGCCCGGAAATAGACCCACATAAATACAGTCAACTGATCTTTGAAAAAGGAACAGAGGCAAACAATGGAGCAAATATAGTATTCTTAACAAATGGTGCTGGAAGCTGGACATCCACATGTCAAAAAAATTAAGCTAGACAGAGACCTTACACCCCTCACAAAAATTAACTCAAAATGGGTCATAGACCTAAATATAAAACATAAAGCTATAAAACTCCTAAAAGGACTTCCCTGTGGTTAAGAATCTGCCTGATAATGCAGGGAACACAGGTGTGGTCTTTGGTCTCGGAAGATCCCACATGCCATGGAGCCACTAAGCCCATGCGCCACAACTTCTGAGCCCCTGAGCCACAACTATGAAGCTGTGCTCTAAAAGGGAGAAGCTTCCACAATGAGGAGCCCACTCACCGCAGTGAAGGGTAGCCCTGGCTTGCCGCAACTAGAGAAAGCCCGTGTGTATTAGTGAAGACCCAGCTCAACCAAAAATAAATAAATAAAAATTAATAAACAAAATGCCTGAAAGATACTAGGGGAGAAAACCTTGATGACCTTTCAGTTAGTGATGCCTCTTTAGGTACACCAAAGACATGACCATCAAAGACATAACTGATAACCTGGACTTCACTAAAATGAGAAACTTTGCTCTGCAAAAGACGGTGTCAAGATGATTAGAGGACAAGCCATAGACTGGGAGAAAATATCTGCAAAATGCACATGTGATAAAGGACTGGTATCTCAAATATACAAAGAACTCGTAAAAGTCAATGGTAAGAACACACATAATCCTTTAAAAAATGGGCCAAAAACCTTAACAGATACCTCAGCAAAGAAGATCTCCAGAAGACAGATAAGCATATGGAAAGATGCTCTACATCCTAAGTCATCAGGAAGATGCAAATGAAAACAACAGTGAGATACCACTACAGACCAACTAGAATGGCCAAAATTCAAGCACAGACACCAAATGCTGGAGAGGATGTGGAGCAACAGGAATGCTCAGACAATGCTGGTGGGGATGCAAAATGGGACAGTCACTTTGGAAGTCAGTTTGGTAATTTCCTACAAAACTAAACATACTCTTACCATAAAATCCAGCAGTTATACTCCTTAGTATTTCTCCCAAAGAGTTAAAAATGTTTGTCCACAAAACATCTGCAAACAGATGTTTATAGCAGACTTATTTGTAATTGCCAAAACTTCAGAGCAACAAAGGTGTCCTTTAGTAACTGAATGGATTAATAAACTTGCGTAACATGCAGACAATGGAATATTGCTCACACCTTAAAAAGAAGGCGCTATCAAGCGCTGAAAAGACACAGAGGAGACTTAAATGTGTATTAGTGAGTAAAAGAAGCCAATCCGAAAAAAGCTACATGCTGTGTGATTCCAAGTATATGACATTTGGAAAAGGCAAAACTATGAAGACAGTAAAAAGTGGTTGCCAGGGGTTCGGGGAAGGGAGTAATGAATGAGTGGAGCACAGAGAATTTTTAGGGCAGTGAAAATAGTGTGTAGGATGTTATAATGACAGTTACACGTTGTTATACATCTGTCCAGACCCATACAATGTGCAAAAGCAAGAGTGTACCGTAATGTAAGCTATGGACTTTGGGGGGATTATGATGTGTCCGTGTAGGTTTATCCTTGACAACAAATGTACCACCCATGTGAGTGATGTTAATAAAGGTGGAGACTACTTACATGTGTAGGCAGGGGGTATGTGGTAAATCTCTACACCTCTTTCTCAGTGTTATTGTAGACCTAAAACTGCTCTAGAAAGAAAAAATATCTTTTAAAAAGAGAAAGTGAGAGCAGACTTTACAAACATAAAATAAGGTCTCAGATAGGACCTGTGCCAGAGAAGGCCTCTGAAGTTTAAAGTCCATTAGTTTTTTTTTTTTTTTTTCTGCTCTAAATCCCTTCTCCTCCTGTGCCAAACAGCCTCCAGAAAAGTCCCTCCAAACAGCTCGAGTAACTGGTGCAGGCAGTGACCACTTGGCCTCCCAGCAGTCTCCAAGCTCCCTTGGTAAGTGAGCAAGACCTCTGATGAAACAGATGCAAACTCTCCAGGATGCGACCAGCTTCTTGGGACCGAGGAAGAGCTAATCTCCTTGCTCTGACAGGTAGTCGAATTTGGAAAATCAAAAGATTGGACACCAATTCCATTTGCGTTTCAGATAACAAATAATTTTTTTTAGTATAATATAGGACAGTTTGGGCTTCCCTAGTGGCTCAGTGGTAAAGAATCTGCCTGCCAGTGCAGGAGACGTGGGTTCAATCTCTGGGCTGGGAAGATGCCTTGGAGAAGGGAATGGCTACCCACTCCAGTATTCTTGTCTGGGAAATTCCATGACAGCGGAGCCTGGTGGGCTGCAGTCCATGGGGTTGCAAAAGAGCCAGAAATGACTTAGCAGCTAAAGAACAACAACAGGACAGTTTACAGGGGACATTTAGCAGGCTGTCCTGTATGTTACCTGGCAGCCCTATCTCTCAGGGACCCAGCAGAGTCAGGTTAGTGCCATGGGAAATGAAATTGATTTTAGCAGTGGGGCTCCTGACAGTTCTTTGCCAGACAAGGATGTGGGTAGTCAGACTCTGGGTGTGTCTCTCAGAAGTGCCCCTGGTCTGGAAAGTGGGTGGAGACACTTGATTGGAGTAACCAGCAGCAGAAAGGATGTGGGGCAGCCGCACCCCGGCAGGTTGGTGACTCAGAGCCAGACCACCTGGGCTTGAGCGATTGACCTGAAATTGTGAAGATCTCACTTCCCTCTGAACCTGTTTCTCCACCTGTAAAATGATGGCTCCTTGGTTCTTGGGTGGTGTGAGCATAAAGTAGGAAAACATATGTGTAAAATGTAATATGTAGGAGTCAATGGTAAGTACCCCTATGTTAGATATTTTTACTGTCAGGTATTTAGGAAAGATAAAAACATTTCTCCAAACTGTTGGACCTGCTTTGCTGAAGCTGAAGCTGGCAGGTGGGGGCTCTGAGGTCCACGTGATCACCCCTCTCTGTGCGGGACTCTCTGTTCTTCTTGAATGAGCCTGTGTCCTTTGTTCCTGCAGTGGGTTCTGACAGACTGCGCACTGGACTGTTTTTCCGGGGATCCGCCCTGGAGCCCCTGCTCGCTTTGCCTCTGACGGTTGCAGGCTCTGTAGCCCCAGGCACAAGCTGCCGACAGCCGTCTTCCAATTCTGCTGGCCCCCTGCTCAGGCCGAGGCTGTCCTCCCTGCCCTGAAACACTCCAGGAGCATCTCTGGGGCGGCCTCCGCCTGTCCCTGAAGCGTGACCGCAGAGCCCTGAGATGTGGGTAGCACTCAACCTGGTACATTTTGTCTTCTGTGAGTGTTGAGAGCAGGCTTCAGCACACCCACTCTGCAGATGCGGAAACTGAAACTCATGGGAAGAACACCATGTGAGCAAACACCTGTGCTGGCATTTTACATGCCTGATCTCACAGTTTAGAGTGGGCAGATCTGTTGCTGTTGTTCCTATGAATGGAATACATTCAAACATTAGAAAAGCACTGTATTAAAATAAGTCTTCCTCCCCAAATTCAATAGCCCTCATCTCCCTCTCAAGTGCAGCTTCTCATTTAGGGCCAGATAACTCATTCCGGGGCTGTTCTGTGCCTGTTCCATGCAAGATGTTGAGCAGCATCTTTGGCTTCTACCATCAGTGGCACACTCCCCCCGCCCCCCAGCCACCGTGTGACAACCAAAAATGTCTCCAGACTTTGTCAGATGTCCCCGGGAGGCTAAATTAGCCCTGCTGAGAACTGCTACTCTAGAAGGATCACCATTAATAGCTTCCTGAAAATCTTTTTAGAATATTTCTAAGCACATGTGTGTGCCTTTTAACAAAGATGAATTAGTACGTACAAATCTTCCACTGCTTGCTTTTTTACTTAACAATATGTCATGGACCTCTTTCTGGATATGCACACAAATCTCCATTTTGCCTTGGAACAACAGCATGCTAGTTCTTTGTGGGTCTAGCTGTGATTGGTGTAACTAGATTGATAATTCCCCTAACAACAAGCATTTGAGTTGCTTCCAGCATTTTGCGGCTACAAACAATGCTCCAGTCAGTATTCTCACATGTATATCTTGATGCATCCATGGAATAAACACCTAAAAGTAGAATTGCTGGATCAGAGGTAGGGGCATTTTACATTTGATCTGCCACATTGTTATCCAAAATTGTACCAATCTACTCCTCTGCCACGAATATCTTGATTAAAGGTACCACAGTATTTAATGAGCATTCACTATATTTCAGGAGCCGTGCAAAATAATTCACGCATGCTACCTTATTTACTTCTCACAATTCTTTTTGGTAAGTACTGTTATTATTTCTACTTTACAAATGTAAGAATTGTGGTTTGGAGAGATTAAAAATCTTTTCTAAGCTTGCACATGACAGTACTGGGACTCCTCTTAAATTTCATAACCATCTTGGGAGGCAGGCCCCATATTCCCATTTTCTAGTGAGACCACTGAGACCCAGAGTCAAACGACTTGCCCAGGGCCACAGAATCCAACCACAAACTCAAGCTTGACTCCAGAATCTGTGCTTCCCTGTGAAGGCTCTAGTGGCACCTCCTCCAGGAAACTCTCAGGGATTACTTCAGTGGCCTTCTCACCTGACCTCTAGTATCAACTTCCTGGGAGCCCTGGAACCTGCAGCAGAGTGCAGATTCCACACTCACTGACCAGAGTGTGGGTGTGTGGGTGCATGGGGCCTTACAGGCATTGGTGTTATTCAGACCTAGGTTAGGATCCCCCTTGGCCCTCTACCCACTGAAAGTAAACTTGGGCAAAAGACCTTCCCTTTTGGGGTCTTAGTGATTCCTCATCATGATTCTTGTTTTACTGCTGTTACTTGTTCCCCTGACACATTATTATTGATAATTGATACATTATTATTTGGGCTTCCCAGGTGGTAAAGAACCTGCCTCCCAATGTGGGAGGCATAAGATGTGTGTGTGTGTGCGTGTGTGTGTGTATGGGTTAGTTGCTTTGTCGTGTCTGACTCTTTGCAACCCCATAGACTGTAGCCCACCAGGCCCCTCTGACCATGGGATTCTCCAGGCAAAAACACTGGAGTGGGTTGCCATTTCCTTCTCCAAGGCATAAGATATGCGGGTTCAATCCCTGGGTCGGGAAGATCCCCTGCAGGAGGACATGGCACCCACTCCAGTACTCTTGCCTGGATAATTCCATGGACAGAGCAGCCTGGTGGGCTGCAGTTCACGGAGTCGCAAAGAGTCAGACACGACTGATGCGGCTTAGCACACATGTACGTTATTATTTATACAGTATTATTAACTGAAGTCCATAGTTTATACTAGGATTCTCTTTTTGGGTTGTGTGTTCTTTGGCTTTGAACAAATGCATCATGACATGAATAATCCACTGGACAGTCTTACACAGCGTAGTTTCACTGCTGTCAGAATCCCCTGTGCTCCACCACTCACCCCGCCTCCCCTGTCCCATCCCCTGACCCAGGGGCCATTTTCAGTGCTGGGGATACAGCTGGGACAAATTAAAATTTCTGTTTTCATGAATCTGACATTTTAGTGGTGGACTTAGACAAGAAACCAACGAATGAATAACTCATAGCAAGTTCCAGTAATGATAACCTCTGTGCAGAGAGTGTGTGGGAGTGGAGAGGGGGCTCCTTTTTAGACAGAATGGGTAGAAGAGGCCTCTGAGGAGATGTCGTTGGAGTAGGCTCTGCCCGTGTGTGATGGCCATGGATCCCACTGGCAGCCCTGGGCTCAGAGACCCCTGCCGCTGAGAGGCCAGCCAGAGCGTGAGGCCCCGACAGGCACCCTGACCTCTCACAATCAGGAGAAGGCTCAGGGCTGAAATTCATTTATTGTACCACACTGTGACTGTACTGGAGATAAGGTCTTTACAGAGGTAACTAGGTAAAAATGAAGCCTGATATGACCGGTGGGCTTGTAAAGAGAAGAAATCGAGACAGAGACATGGAGGGAAGGCCACCTGAAGGCACGTGGAGACGCCGGCCATCCACAAGAAGAAACTGACCCTGCTGACACCTCTATCTTGGACTTCTAGCCTCCAGAATTGTAATGAGATAAGTTTCTGTTGTTTGAGCCCCCTATTAGTGCTTTGTGTGGCAGCCCTAGCTGACTAAGATGGGAGGCAACAAGACTCCTCCCATTGTCCCACCTGCCCATCCTCTCAGTGGTGTTAGGGAGGATGGTCTAACACCTCCCTTGGGAAGAACAGTTCTGACTCCATATTGGATCTGTTTCTTTTCCTTTAACCTTTGTGTTCCATTGCTTTAGCTACCAGTTAAGAATGTTGCCTATAACCTAAAAAATATAGGATAGTCCATTCTCAAGGGTCTGACCTTTGAAAGTATAACACTTTTCCATTCATGTAGTGATAATCTGCAGAACAGAGAATTAACATTTGCCATATTGGAGGTTTAGCAACATTGTGGCCAGACCTAGGCAGACAGTTCTAAGAACAAAGGATTCCGACACCAAGAAGTTTGCAACAACCAAACTTGCCATGGCAAATAGATGGGGAAAAAGTGGAAACACTGGCAGACTTTCTTTTATTCATTGGAAGGACTGATGCTGAAGCTGAAGCTCCAATACTTTGGCTACCTGATGCAAAGAGCTGACTCATTAGAAAAGACTGTGATGCTGGGAAACATTGAAGGTAGAAGGAGAAGATGATAGAGGATGAGATGGTTGAATGGCATCACCGACTCAATGGACATGAGTTTGAGCAAGCTCCGGGAGATGGTGAAGGACAGGGGAGCCTGGCGTGCTGCAGTCCATGGAGTAGCGAAGAATCAGACACAGCTGAGCGACAATGAGTACAATGAAATTTTTATGATGATCATCTATCTATAGCAAGTGAAACCTATTTTCCAATTGCTACTGTGAGAGAAAGATTCCTCTTAACATACATTTTATTAGCTCAAAGGACCAAATGTTTGGGGTGCACTCGGCACAATACCTGCAATCCCCCACTTGGATGAGTTAGCAGCACTTTTATTCCATTAAGTATTTGTCTTTACAATGAGCCTGGGATGGAGGTATTATTCTGACTTCATGGCAACGGAACTGACCTAAGGACACATTCTGCTGACCAGTCAGCCTGCCCACAGCCGTGAACCCCATTGCAAATCCTCCGGTGGGCTCAATGGGGTGCTTGGCTATGGCACTAAGGTCACTGGGGTTGAGGTTGTGGGTGTGATTTTGTAAATAAGTCTCAAAATTCCTGTCATCTTGTCTGTCCCTCTGCAGCCCCTGGCCCTGAAACAGATTTTCTGTGTTATCTCCAGCTTTTTTTTTTTTCCTACTTCCCTTCTAATTTACCTCTCTGGAGTACAGACGCATCTGGAAAATGAGGATTAGAGGTTCAGTGGTTTTTCAAGCAAGCAAGCTTCCTCCTAGCAGCAGAACCATCCTGAAACTCTGCTTTATATGCTGCTGGAGGATTGAGGACCCTGTGGTGACAGTCACTTAAAGAAAGCTCTTATTGATTGTGTGTCTCCTAGGTCTGGGACTCTTCATATATCATCTCATTTTGCTCAAAGGCTCTGACAAAGAGCCACGGAGGTGGACAATGTTGTCACTGTTTTTCAGATGAGAAGACAGAGGCCTGGAGATGGGCAGTGAAGTGGTGAAGGTCCCGGGGTCAGTGCATGGCAGAGCTGGGAGTCAGACTCACATCTGTCTAGGTTCAAAGCCTGTGTTGTTTTGTTTTGAGGCAAACATTGTTTCGTCTGGACTACGATTCAGTTCAGGTTTATGGAAAAAATAACATTTATAATAACACAAGTGACCTTCATGTTTTAGCAGGAGGCTCAGTGCCTGGGGCATGATTTTTACAAAGCCTGCTCTTCTTTTCCTCTTCCTTGGGAGGAGAAAAGCCCCTGTGCCCTGAACATTTACTTTAGCTTTCACAAAAAGAAGCCGGAGGCAGGTGTGTTTCTGTAGCTCTCCTTTGAAATGGAGGGAGTGAGGAACAGAGATATTACTGCGGCTTGGGGCTGAAATTTGAGGGCAAATAGAAATCTTAGAGAGGTGTTGATTTCCTTTGGACCTGGAGAAGTCTGTCAGAAGGATGCTAATTCCCAGAGCTCAGAGGAGCTTCCCAGAATGCATTGCAGGAGAGAAGGACAGATGCAAGTGAGACGAGGCTGCATGGCCCTGATCCCTTTGTTTCGGACGTGGCTTCTGCAGGAAACTGATGTGATGGGGACAGATACGTGTACAAACACTTCGTCTGCTGGAGAGTGCAGTGCAGAGGGGGATGGGGAGAGGACGAGCAGGAGGAGGAAGAGGAGGAGGAGGAGCCTCAGAAGGCCTGGATCCAGGCTCAGCTCTGCCACCAGCTACCTGCGTGACCTGGAGGAAGCTGCCTATCAGGTAGGCCCCAAAGTCTCAATCTCTAGAAAATGGTTGGGCACTAGACTATCTCATTTTTCCACTTAGGTCTAACAGAGATGACTTTGGCCAGTACAGTGTGGGACTCTGTTTCCTAGGAACATGCCCTGAGCAGTGACAATGGGAAGATATGAGAAAAGTAGCTCAGACTTATTAAGCACTAGTGTGGACTAAGCACTATGTGAAATATTTTGTGTGGCTTATATCACTTGTGTCTCCTAATAAATGTGAGAGCTGGATACTTTTGTATCTTCACACTCAGAGATAAGAAAACTGAGGCTCAGAGGCTAAGGGATTTGCTCAAGCCCCAGACCTAGAAAGTGGCAGACCCAGGATTCAAACCTGGCATGCCCTCTTATGTGCAGCTTCAAGTAGCGGCCATAGGCCTGGATGCAGGTGTGGACACTGCCAGGCCCCATCGACATGCTCTCATCCCAAGGTCCAGAAAACCGAAAGCTGACCTCCCTCAGCTGAGTGTCCCTGGCTCAGGGAGGCATTGCTGGGGTGTAATGGGATCTGTTTAGACAGGCCCCGGCAGTGGGAAACCTGAGCTGCTCCCAGACCTGTCCCTGAAAGGGGCCAGAGGACAGCTTGGGACTTGGAGATTGGTTCACACGAACCCAGATCTTCCCTAGCAGGCTGAGTAGCTTTCAGCCCTTGTTAATAGTGTCATCTCAGATCAGTGCCAGGGGAACCACTGGCCATGTGGGTCACTGTGGGGGTGTGGAGGGGTGGCCCTTGGTCCCTTCGGTTGACGCACTACCTGCTTCAAGTTGACAAGGCAGAAATGTCAGGTGGAAGGGCTGCCCAGGTGCAGGAGTTAGTTTCATACTTGCATGTATATCACTTGCAAGCTTGAACCACAGCCTGACTGCAAATTCCAGACCATGCTCCCGAAAGCCAACCTGATCAAATATTCATAGACACTGGTGGGTTGTCATCCTCATGAATCCCATGATCCGCATTTATTGCTTTAGTGCTATTTTTATGAGAGTGATTTTTCCTCCTTTGCTGTGTGCTGCATTTTCACTACCCTCCAAAAAAAAAAGTACAGCTTAGAAACATGTGGACAGCTGTGGTTTATCAAAGTTGTGCTCAGGTCTCAACCTTGGAAAGAAAATTAATTTATGTATGTGGCATTGATTACAGTGATGGAACCACTGAAATATTTGTTTGTAGAGGTGCACGACTTGGAAGGAAAAATCTTCCAATCAAACTCTTGGTTTAGTCAAGATTTATCATGTGATACATATATGATACAATACTCATATAACAAATCTATGAGCCAGATGATATTATCACCACCTCCATTTTTCAGATGAGGAAACTGAGGCACAGGGAAGTAACTTGCCCAGGTCTCATACATTACAAAAGGCAATTTGCTGAGCCCAATTTGCACTTATTCAGAAAGTGAGGGATGATAATTCCTAGTTTACCAGGTTCTTGGGAAGATAAGATTCTGTAAGGGAGGAGCGCTAAGCATATGGAATGTTCTTCATCCTTCCTCCCTTTCTCCCTCATTGTTTCTTTCTTTCCAGCGTTGATCAGAGTCTCTATGATGTCAGGTCTAGCCCCAGATCCCGGAAGGATAGCCCAAAAGGTCAATAGTGCCTTCATCCTTCCTGTCTCCTGAGAGATTGCCGTTTTGCTGAGAGAGGGGCAATAAGCAATGATCTTCTCATTGTCTCACTCTCCCCTGGTGCCAGGGGGGCTTCAGTAGTTCCCCTCATATGGCTTCTGCTTCCCCCCTAGTTCTGGAGGGAGAGGTGATTCTTACAGGCAGGCAGAATCAGAGAATCTTTGCCATCTGTTACCACTTCCTTAGCATTTTATGTGAGCAGAACTCTGACCCAGGCAGAGGCCAGGGAAATGGAAGGGTTTGCCCAAGGTCACACAGGAAGTAAGCTAAGCCAGGATTTGGACAAGATCTATCTGACCCAAGCCCCATGATAAGAGTGGGTTGCCATTTCCTTCCCTAGAGGATCTTCCCGACCCAGGGATCGAACCCTGGTCTCCAGCATTGCAGGCAGACGCTTTACCATCTGAGCCACCAGGGAAGCCCCATGATAAGACAATGCATTTCAAACTCAGACCACCGTGATGGGTTCAAAGTCCCTCCCTACTTTGAGCCTAAATCCACAGCCTGTCATTGGCATCCAACAGCCTCCAACCTTGGATCCATCCTTGCGTGCCACTTTCCCCAAATAGAAGTCACTCCCTTCAACTTCATTCTGGCAAATGTTTGGCATCATGACTCTGTCTTCACTCAAGATCCCTAATTCCTTAAAATCTTCTGGTTGGAAAAGATGCTGAGTTCCCCTCCCTTCCCTGGCACTCTTCCTTGATCCTTTTTATCAAGGTCCCACTTTTAAGCCAGATACCTGAGGTTGAATGAGTCACTGCAGATGAGGCTAAAATGCAATGGGACCTGCTTCTCACCTGTAGTGGGCTCCTGCTCAGCCTCTCTGCTGAGCACACTCAGCGCAGCATCATCTTTGAGTCGGCTGGAGTCCCCAGGTGACAGGCACACCTGCTGCTACTGAGGCAAAGGTGTGCAGGCACCCACAGGCATGGAGCACCTCCTAGATTCCAGGCTCAGTTCACGTACGATGCTGCTCAGAATCCTCACCCTGTCTGTCCGAGGCAGGTCTTATCAGCCCCAAAGGAGACACTGAGGCTCAGAGAGGGACTGTAATTAGAAGCCCAGAACTAAAGGCAGGTCTTAGCCCCAAATGAGACACTGAGGCTCAGAGAGGGATGGCGCTTGGAAGCCCAGAACTAAGTGAAAGCCCCTAATCTGCTGTCTTTGTGGTCAAGTTTTGAGTCCCAGTGGGAATGACTTACCCTTTGAACATCATGTGATTGGATTCAGTCTCTCATACATGCCACTCACAACATTTTAGGGCTCCAAGTATTTCAGTACATCCAAGTATTTCAGTTGGGTTGTGACCCCTAACTTTGTAATTTCTGGAATGTAATCATCAAGTCATTTGTAAATGTCACGAATAGGATGTCATTGAGTTCAGAGTCCCGAAATCTCCACTAGAGACCTTTCCTGCTCCAACCTCTACTAACTTACTAATTTTTGAGACTTGACCCCAAGAATCCAGCAAACATACGCTCATCCCGCCAAACTTCTCCAGCTTGTCCAAATGAACATTTCATGAGACCACTGTGGTTGACATGGGTAGTTTTGAATTTATTTCTATTCTTCTGTTGGTATTAACATTTTTATTTTCCTTTGGGGAAGATAGTAGATTAAAATATTACTTCTAATTCTTCATTCCTATAGAACAGGGCTATACATCATGTTATTCAACACATGGGTTTTCAGTGCTTCTCAATCAAGTAGCTGGAGTTTTATCCCCTTATGGCACTGTTATTGGGCTTGGTCAAGAGGCTTGTACTGACCAATGGTATATGGTGGACACGATGTGAGCAGAGGGTCTCAGTGTGCTTGTGAGGTTTGCTCTGTGTACCTGTCATCCGAGATGAGAAAATCCACATCGGATGAGGAGCAAGTGGCGCAGACCCAACTCAACCTGGAGCCTGGAGCCTAGCCCAGGCGACCCCAGCAGGGGCACAATTTGTCCTCAGATGCACGAGCAAGAAAAAAAATGCCTGTTCATGTAAGCCACTGGCTTTGGTGGCTGTTAACTAGAATTAGCATGTGATTGCCAGTTCCTACTGGGAAGCGTTCCCCTTCCATCCTCAGTTGTTTGGATGGGGCTTGGCACCACCCAGCGGGGCCAGCATGGCCCCAGTGTGGTCAGTAGATGCCCCTGTGCTGGAGATGCTCCATTTGCCACCCCTCCCATTCACTCTCCGCCCAGCTCCTGCCTGCTCCAAGTCCAGGGGAGCTTTCTCCCCTGCAGTCCCCACTAGCTGATAATGATGTTTTCTTTCCTTGCCCCTCAGCCCAACAGACAGTGTGAGATTTTCTCTGTGCTCCTCCCAGCTACCCCAACACCCCTATCAGCTCCTTATCTCTCCCTCTCTCTCTCTTTTTTTTTGTCCCACCCAGTTTTTGTTCTGTTTAGTCACTCAGTCGTGTCTGACTCTTTGTGACCCCATGGACTGCAGCATGCCAGGCTTCCCTGTCCTTCACCATCTCCGGGAGCTTGCTCAAACTCATATCCATTGAGTTGATGATGCCATCCAACCATCTTGTCCTCTGCCACTCCCTTCTCCTTTTGCCTATAATCTTTCCCAGAATCGGGAGCTTTTCCAATGAGTTGGCTCTTTGCATCAGGTGGCCAAAGTATTGGAACTTCAGCATCAGTCCTTCCAATGAATATTCAGTATTGATTTCCTTTAAGATTGACTGGTTTGATCTCATTGCAGTCAAAGGGACTCTCAAGAGTCTTCTCCAGCACCACAGTTCGAAAGCTCCAATTCTTCAGCACTCAGCTTTCTTTATGGTCCAACTCTCAGACCCATACTTGACTACTGGAAAAGCCATAGCTTTGACCATACAGATCTTTGTTGGCAAAGTAATGTCTCTGCTTTTTAATACACATTCTAGGTTTGTCATAACCTTTCTTCCAAGGAGCAAGTGCCTTTTTTAATTTCATGGCTGCAGCCACAATCCATAGTGATTTTGGAGCCCAAGAAAATAAAGTCAGTCACTGTTTTCAATTTTTCCCCATCTGTTTGACATGAAGTGATGGGACCAGATGCCATGATCTAAGCCTATCTGGTTATATGGAGGTTTCCTTGCCTTTTTGGAAGTCTGAGGTCTTCTGCAGTGTTCAGTAGATGTTCTCTGTGAATGGTTCCACTTGCGGGTATATTTATTGATTTATTTGTGGGAGGAGGTGAGCTCCACGTTCTACTCCTCTGCCATTTTGATTCCTCCCTCTCCCTCTTCTGCCTGTCAGCTCCCTAATTCACCCCATGTCTCCGTAAAGAGATCAAATAGTACTTTATATTCAGCATCTCCCCCACACCCTAAATGGGATTTGGTCTTGTCCAGTATGACACTTCTGATGCCCACGGGAAAGTTCCTTAAATTCATTTTTCCCCCACTGGACAAAATGAGGGTTGTACTGTTTTGCCCTTTTGAGGTTGTTGTGAGAAAGAAATCAGATCACAGATGGACAGTGCCCAGTCTTGTGCTTGACTCCTGAGTGTTGCAAGACAGGTCATCTCCCCCAGCCCATGTTGCTATGGCTGGCACTCACTAAAGCATTAACAAATATTTGTAGTTTGAAAAACTCTATGGTAGATTTTCTTTCTTTGACCTTTTGATTATTTTTCTTCTTGAAATAGCAGAATAAGGCCCCTAGTACCATGGCGACAGTCTCTATAGAAATCCATAGTTTGTTCTCAGCACACCCACGGATGCCAGTGGGAAGCTGGCATAGATTTGGACCAATGGAGAGAAGGGAGGTTTAGCCTTGTCCTGGTTACAAAGAACTTTTTTTTCCTCTCTCAAATGGACCTTTCTGTCCCCAATTCAGCATCATCTAGGCTTCTCTTAATGTGTGCTAATTTTCCAGTGGCTCCTAGAAAGAGTGTATTTCCAGTCTCTCCTGGGACAGACAGAAGGGTTTTGAACAGGGTAAAGCAAGTTTTGCTGGGGAATATTTGGAGCCTGCTGAGGAGTCAGGTGGCTCTGATTGCATTCCTGTCACGGGTTGTGAGCGTGTTTGCTTGGAACAGGTAATCCTTTTGGCTGCTGTAATCTGAGGTTAGAAATAGACTTGTGCTGTTCCCAGAAAACCCTGTGGTTTTGGCCTTTTCTTTGGCAGGCTTGCTCTAGTCAAGGTTCGAAATATATTCACTTAGGAATGGAGGTTCTTTATGAAACCAAGGAGAGTCTCTGTCCCTTTAAGAGGGTCCTTGAGAAGGGACAGTCAGAGAATCACAGAGATGAGGGCCAGATGGCCAGTAAACAGGATGGCAATGAGTTACACAGAGGCCAGCTGGGCCGTCTGCTGTAGTCGCCTCGCAGTAGAGAAGCCTTCGTTTGGTGGCTGCAGTTAGAAGATCTGAGTGAGAGCTGGGCAGCCTGGTCCAGGGATCTCAGGATGATCTGACTTGTCCCATCTTCTGCCTGAACTGGGACCCAGAGTTCTAGACTTGGGAAACAGTGGGAAAACAACAGAAAAAGTACAGGCTGTGGGGTCAGACAGGTCGGGGTTCAGATCCTAGCTGTGTTCCCTGGAGGGTGATGTAATCTGTCTGAGCCTCCATTTCCTCATCTGTGAAATGGGATGATAGCCCCAGCTCACAAATATGTTGTGAGATAAGTACCAATAATGGGTGGAGTATGCTGTATGGGGTAAAGTTCGGGAAACGTTCGGCCCCCTCTCCTCCCTCTCCTCTCCTCTCCTCTGGAGAGTGTTGTTGTTGTTCAGTCACCAAGTCGTGTCTGACTCTTTGGGACCCGGCAGACTGCAGCACGCCAGGCTCCTCTGTCCTCTACTATCTCCCGGAGTTTGCTCAAAATCATGTCCATTGAGTTGGTGATGCTATCTAACCATCTCATCCTCTGCCACCCCCTTCTTTTGCCTTCAATCTTTCCCAGCATCAGGGTCTTTTCCAATCAGTCAGCTCTTCACATCAGGTGGCCAAAGTATTGGCAATTCAGCTTCAGCGTTTGTCTTTCCAATGAGTATTCAGGGTTGATTTCCTTTAAGACTGATTAGTTAGATCTCCATGCAGTCCAAGGGACTCTCAAGAGTCCAACACCACAGTTCAAAGGCATACCAATAACTGTTAACCAAGAGGGGCAAAAAAATCTTTCTATAAGAGCCTGGAGTCTTGGCAATTTAAAAGGGAAATCCCAAAATGTAGCTAAATACCTTACTCAGAACGCAAGTATTGCTTAGGACTGACTGGTTTATCAGCTACCTGTAAGAGAAAACCTAGATAATCATGACTTAAACAAGATAAAGAATTATTTTTCTCTCATGTGACACAGCGAAGAGTCAAGGCTTAGAATGGTGGCTCCCATGTCATCCCTTCCAGGGAGCCAAGGCTCCTTCATCTTTTTGTTCTGTTATCCTTAAAGTGTGGCTTCCATCATCAAGATCATTACATGGTCATAAATGTTGCCACAGCTCCAGTCATTGTACCCACATTTCCAGGCCCCAGCAAGGAGAAAGGGAAATACAAGAGAGTGTACTTCTCCGATGACTCAACATTTAAGAACAAGACAAAAAACCTACCAGAACCTCCATCCGGTGATTTCCGCTTATATCTTATTGCCTACCTCCCCACACATGCAGATGGCAAGGGAGGCTGGGAAAGTGTACTGGGTAAGTAGATTCCCCCCAATAATACAGGGGTTCTTTTTAGTAAAGAGAAAGGGTAGAATGTTGTCCCTGCCATAGCCAAAGCTTCTTCAGTTTCATTGGAAAGGTATGCCTGGGCCAACACTGGAAGCAAAAGCATTTTACAAGAACCTGGTCCTCCATAGATTGTCAGCAAAGGTTAGTTCCTGTCCCTTCCAACTTCCCATTGCTCCATACCACTTCCATGTTAGAGAATCTGATATTAGCTTACATACAACTCCTAATGCTACACAGATTTTTTTTAATGAATCAGAAACATTCAGAGTCAGAAGCTCAGGTGAATTACACACAGGTTCCATGTGGAGAATTTACTAAAACCCTAAGACTAACCACCAAAATCAAAAATATTTCGCATTATCTCACACCTGCTTACCTTATCAGCTGCATTAGTTATCTATCACTGTGTAACAAATGGCCCCCAAACAGCGACCTGGAAAACAACACAGGTTTATGATGTCACTATTTCTGTGGGTCAGAAATCTGTACATGACTAAATTCGGTCCTCTGGCTCAGGGCTTCGCACAAGGCTGCCACCACGTTATACAGGAGGCTGCGGTCATCTCAAGCCTCAACTCAGGGCTGATCTTCTTCCAGGTTCACTCATGCAGTTACTGGCAGGATTTAGCTCCTCGCTGGCCGTTGGCCAGAGCCTCTTTCAGTGTCTTGCCATGAGGCTTCTCCATAGGGTAGCTTACAATATGGCAGCTTGCTTCAGCAGGACAAGCAAGTGATAAAGCCAGAGACAGAGTGGGTGCGAGAGGGAAGTCTTTTAGAACCTAATCTCAGAGGTGGCATCCCATGGCTATCTTATCCTGTTTGTTAGAAATAAGTCACTAGGTCCAGCCCAGGCTAAAGGGGGTTCAGGAGGGAGAGTTTCAGAAGCACCAGTCAGTGTTCTGTTTCATCACTCACCTTCACTCTCAGGGTTTCTGACACAGGAGTCTATTTCCCCCCATGAATGAGCCCAGCTCCTTCCTACCACAGGGCCTTTGCATATGCAGTTCTGTCTGTCTGGCAGCTCTTGTCTTCCTCCCTGCCTAGTTCTTCTCATTTTTCAGAATTCCTCTCCAGCCTCATTCTTGCAGGGAAGCCATCCTTGACCTGCCTGCTCCTGTCACAGGAAGGAAGGGTGCTTGAAATATTCAACCCAGCTCTGAATATGCGTGCCTTACTGGCCAAGCTACTTTTATCAACTGTGTTATTTCCTTCATTCGCTTGTAATGGGTAGGATTTTCAGGCTACAAACTCAGGTGTGGGATACATATAAAATCTGTATTTCTCTATGATGCCTAGGTTCAATTTCTATTTTGAGTCTCCATTTAGCTGAGGTAGGTCTCAGCTGAATCACAGTCAATGCATTCCCTCCACTTCCCAGCAATCACATCTATGCTTGGTGTGCAAAGGTGACGGGATGAAGGCCACTGGTCACTGATGTCACCTTCAGTGGCATTTATCATTCAGTCATTGGTCAGTGCGGGTTACCATGGAGTGGTCCCTTGTTCTTGTTTGTGAGTTAACTCAGATCAGGTGACTCTGTGACCTCTGTGACATTCTAGGGCTCACAAGAGTCATCGTATTACTCCTTAGGCCTCACAGGATTGTGGTAAACTCTGAGATGTCTAAATTCCCAATCACCTATGTGACATGTGGACACTGCTACCCTTTGGGGCTTTCCTTCCTCCCTGGGGGTCCTCCTTCCCTTCAGCTCAGAGATCCCACAGGTTATTCCTCTGGGGACTTTGTCTTTGTCCCCACACCTGGCCTGGGGAGCAGAGCACGGAGGCCTCTTTAGTCAGGGCAGCGGCTTTCTCATCCCCCGCCCGGTCCTTTTCTGCGAGCCCAGGGGGCATTTTTCTGGCCAGCAGGGAGGATTGGAGCACCCTGCTCTGTGCATGTCTTCCTCCAAATGCCTTTAACTAAGCCACGAGTCCTGTGCAACCTCCTGAGAATCTCCTCTTAAACACCCAAAAGCAGACTCCTGACACCAGGTGATAAGTGACTCCGGAGGGCACGGAGGCCCAGAGGAGTCGTCCCATCTGGGCCGTCCAGACGGGAGGAGTGGGCCTTCGAGGCCAGAGTTGAGCTGAAGAACCAGAGGAGTTGGATAAGCCCGAAGGGGCCGCTCAGCAGGGATGAGCCTGGTTAAAGGGGAGGCGTGGAGATGGGCTCTGAGTGGTCGCCGCCTGTTGGGACAGAGGAGAGTGCAGGTCGTGCCTTGGGGAGCAGCTATAGAGAAGGCTGGAGAAGCGAGCAGCGATCTGGTAACAAAAGGTCTTCGATGTCAGGTCTAGACATTCGGATTTTATCTTCAGGAAATGGAGATCCATAGGAGGATTTTTAAGCACGTGGCGAGGTGGCCGGCTTTGTGATTCAGAACGTTCTCTCTGAGCCAGGGGGGAGGATGGGCTGGAGTCAGAGGACCAGGGAGGGGCCTGGCGCAGCCACAGTGACAAGGAAAGAGAGGGCTGCAGTGGGCAGAGAGGCTTGGTGAGCAGGGGACCAATTCCCAGAGCCTGGAGGGCGGGGAGGGGAGGTGGGGACATAGAGAGCCAAGAGCTCAGGATGACTCCACAGCCTCTGGTGGCGCCCCTTACCGAGCTGGCAAGATGGGGGCCCCAAGGGAAAGAGTCTGGAGAGGGGGTGAGAGCGAGTTTGATCTGAAGTCCAGTTTGGAGTTAGGATTCTGTGAATAAGGAAGCGTCTCAGCAGAAATCTCTAGAGCAGAAAGCTCATGTCAGTCTGTCTTCACCTGTGCCTCTTCTTAGGATCACACGGAAGGTGTATTGTTTTAGTTAGTTAAAGCCCTTCCCTTATAAAATGGCTAAATTAACTCATTATTGATTTATTTCAACTGTTAGAGCTCTTACTCTATTAAGGTACCATCATAGAAAAGAGAACCAAAGATAAAAATGTTAGAGTTTATCATCTAACATGGAGAACAGATCATTTTAAAAATGACAGTACAAAATCAGTGCTACAGGGAACTGTATTCAATATACTGTGATAAACCACAATAGAAAAGAGTATGAAAAGGAATGTGTATATATATATATATATACATATACATATATAAGTGAATTATTTTGCCATACAGTAGAAACACAACATTGAAAATCAATTACATTTCAATAAAATAAAATGCAAAAAAATGTATATCAAAGAGGCAGACTTAGAACTCCAATAATTTCTTGTAGTTTCTAGGGACCATGGTCAACTAGGATGTTTCAGTAGCAGCTGACTGTAAAATTCACTGTGGACCAAATAAATACAAAAACTAGGATTCACCAAAGAAGAGCACTCCGGGGCTGCTTTCTGGGGCTCGGCCATCCCTGCAGGGGCCCCGGGGCCTGCCTGCTTGCTTCTCCACCATCCTCTGCACTTCAGGTCTTTGTACCGATCTCTCCTGGTAGCACATGCGTGCTGCATCCTCAGCTCCACTGTTTCAGTGAAATAGACCAATTTTCCCAGGAAATATGACATTTTCCTGTTTCTGCCAGTGTATTGACATTGGCACTTGAAAGGACATTTGTCATCCCGGGTGGACAAAGTGTGGTGTGTCCAGCAGCATTTTAGTAGGGCTGGAAAGCATCTGGGAGGTGATGGGGATATGAGGAGAGAGCTTAGCCTTTGAAGCCAGGCAAACCTGCATCCTGGTCTTTCTGCGAGTGCTTGGTAGGGGTAGGCCACTTCCTCTCTCTGAATGTCTCTGTTAGCACTGCTAAAATGTAGAGAGCCAGGGACTAGAGACTGTGAGTGATTGAGGAGATGACTTTTGTGAAGTGCCTGGTGCTCTCCTGGCTCACAGGGGCTCTCTTCTTTGCTGTCAGCATGCCTTCCCTCCCACCCACCTGCTTTGTACAATGAGAAGTTGGTGTTCTATCAAACAATCCATCCCCCAACACCCACACCAGGACCAAGCTCAATCCCGCAAAATGAACTGATCATGGTAGAATTTCATGCAGATGCTGAGGGAGAGAGTTGTGGGAGGGATTTGAGGTGGCAAGGGTAGGGAAAATACAGGTTGCTTGGCTAATATATATACCATATGTATGTATATATTATTTTTTTAAAAATCTGTTCACATAGACTATTCCAATGAATAGAGTAATAATTGGAAAGCAAGAGAATGACTTTGGTCTTCCCTGGTGCCTCAGATGGTAAAGTATCTGCCTGCAGTGCGGGAGACCCAAGTTTGATCCCCGGGTCAGGAAGATCCCCTGGAGGAGAGAATGGCAACCCACTCCAGTATACTTGCCTGGAGAATTTCATGGACGGAGGAGCTTGGCAGGCTACAGTCCATGGGGTTGCAAAGACTCAGACATGACTGAACGACTAATACTTTCACTTTTTTTTTTCCAGGATGATTTCACTAAAAAATGTCTTAAAAACCACCTGTGTCATGTTAGGGTTCAAGCTATCAAAAATAGAACCTCCCTCGCTGTCAGATGCCTCTGTTCCACTCATTCACCTGGCAAAGCTGTGAGTGAGTATGGAGCCTGCTTGCAGGGGAAGAGTGTCTGCCTGGCATGCCTGATGGGTCATTGCAGCCTGCCCTGGCCCCCTGCATGCAAGGTGGCCACTATCTTTAGATATTTGTATTTTCCTTTGTGTGGAAAGGTAATTGTGGCCTCCATACCCCGTGGCTGTTACCCCTGAATAGAGGCAAAAATCTTTCATAAAATTCTTTTTTTTCCAGGGAAACTGTTGGGAGAGGAGGTGGTGGGGATTTGAGTCTGTTTTCTAAGGCATGCAGAAGCAAGGCTGGTACAAGTGTAGCAACCTTTCAGGATTTGCAAAATGCTTAACTGTGCGCCATCAATTGCTGCCAAATGCGGTTGTCATGTAAAGTAGCTTAATTGGCCCACGGGTGGGTTGAGTTTGAAACCCTTGGATTGTACCAATGCAAGAGAGAGGAAAACAGATTTGACAGATTCAGGCTGGGACTGTGTAGTTTACAGGAATACAGAGGAAAAACATCTGAAGACAGAATGGGCCTTAAATGGAAAATGGTCAGGTCATAGATAGAAAGATAGATCAATGGATGGATGTTAGCTGAGAGGGACCAAGGAAAAATGCAGACATCAGGAGTTTTGGACTGTAATATTTAAAAAATGTAACCATAGCCATATGGAAGATATTCCAGACAGATGCTATATACTGAGACGTCCAGGGATTGAAGATGACAATTCACTCGAAAGAGTTAGTCCACATTGTAACTAAGGCAGAGCTGGCTGTAGACATCATCAGTTGAGTTGTGTCGCCAGGGGAAAATATTTACTCACGGAGTCTAGAGTTAGGTTCAGCAGTCAGATTCCCAATTTCAAGCTGCCACCCTCAGGAAATCAGGTAACCTTTGTAAACTACTTCTTTGGATCTCAGTTTCCTCATCTACAAAATGAATGCCTGTCATGGAGAGCATGGAATGCTGTAAAAGACATGCGTCAAATACAATTAGAGCTTGGTCCGTGGTTGCAATTATATATTTTCATGTATCACTTTTTTCAACACTCTATAACTGCAGTTGATCATATCCTCTGTGCCCGGTCTGTACTAGGAGCTAAGGATACAGGATAAGGACACTTGTTTATTTCATAAATATTTGCTGAACACCTACCATGTGCCAGGTCTTCCCTGGTGGCTCAGCAGTAAAGAATGTGCCTGAAGTGCAGGAGACCTGGGTTTGATCCCTGGGTTGGGAAGATCCTCTGGAGAAGGGAATGGCTACCCACTCTAGTATTCTTGCCTGGAGAATCCCATGGACAGGGGAGCCTGGCAGGCTACAGTCCATGGGGTCACAGAGTCGAACATGACTGAGCGACTAACACTTTCACTTTCACTTACCATGTGCCTGGCAGACACTGCTGAGCCCTGGAAACGGACTTGGGTGGAAACAGACAAGACTGCTATCTACAAGGTGGCTCCAGGCTGGGGAGGGAGACAGACATTCAAATAACAAAAATACCTGCCATGGAGAGGTCCTTGCTGAATACCAGAACTTCAAGGGGCTCCCGTCCAATGGTCTCATCACAGGGATTATCAGCCCCTTTTGCAGATGAGAAAACTGGAGCTCAGAAGGGTGAAGAGACTTGTCTAGGTCCCCCACCTAGTGACTGGCAGAGCCTCAACTATCACAGAACACAGACCAGCCTGACTCCAAAGTGTGGGATCTTTCTCAACTGCACACTGCTGGGGTGCAACCTCAGCTGCTGGGGTATGTTTCAAATTTCTGGGTGAAGACACCAGGCCATGGCAGAGTCGAGAATATGCACAGGCACCAGAAGTATACCGTTTTCAGAGGCTCCAGTTTGGGGGGGATGTCATTTGCAGGCTACAGAAGAGGGCTTTGAGAACAGTAGGCTCCTCCTGGCCGCAAGGGGTACTGGATGTATCTTGGTGTGTGTATGTGTGTCTGTGACCATGCATATGTATCTCTATTTCTGTGTGTGTGTGAATATACCTCTTGTGTTTGCGTGAGGAGGGGAGGCAGACATATTTGTGTGTAGGTGTAGGTGTATTTGCATATGTCTCTGTGTGACTGTATCTCTGAAGTGTGTCTGTATTTAAGTGTGTGTGTGTGTGTTTGAGTGACTGTGTGTGTCTGAGTTGGGGGTGTGTGGATAGATGTGTGTCTGTGCATATGCATTTGTGTGCATCTCTCGATTGGCGTGCGTGTCTTTGGAGACGTGTCTGTCAGTGTCTGTGTGTTGTGCATGCCTCTGTGGGTGTGTGTGGGTGACCTGCCCCCCACCGCAGGTGTTCCTGTGGAGCTAATCGAACTTGTCCTTCAGAACCAGGGAAACAACAGCGTCGGTGCCTTTCGCCTTATCTCCCAGCCTGCCGTTCTGTCAGAGGAAATTAGATTTGCTTGGCACAGCCCGCTCTCTGTGACGTCATTTTGGCTGCGGACCGCACGTTCTGCTCTCCTAGGTATTTGTCTTTTGATTGCTTGATGAACACATGCCAGCCAATGTCGAGATCAAGAGAACATGAGTTTTGGGGGGGGGGGGGTTTAAAATAAGAATCATCCAAGGGTGTAACGTTAGCTGTCCGTCTTCTTTGCTGTGGACTTGGAAGCCATGATAAAGAAGATAGAGCTTTGGCTTTGGAATGGTAAAACCTTGGTTTAAGTTTCCTGTTGGTCCCTTATTTAAAAGCTGTGTGACCTTGGGGAGGACATTGTACCTCTCTGAGCCCAGGGTTTTATACCTGCCAAGTTCAGAAGTACTTTGGAGGAGCCGATATAATAAAAGATGAAAATGTTCTCAGAAATCCACAAAGTCCTTAAATTCTATGATGTCAAGGCTAAGAGGCTGAGTGGGAAGTCTCCAGGCTCAGAGGTCAGGAAGGTGCATGTTTGGATCCCGGCTCTATCCTTTTCCTAACACAGGAACTTCAGCAAGTTGTGATGTCTCTCTGAGCTTCAGATTGCTTCTCTGTTAAACAGGATATTATTTATAAGGCACTTACTTAGTCACTGCTAGCCACTGTGAGGGGCCCCCACTGTTACTATTTTGGCTGATACAACAAGGGTGATGGGAATATGAATATCTTCTCACTTCCAAACTGGCTGTGAATGTAAGCAAGACACAGCCTCTGGGATTGAGGGGGAACTGACGATGTGATAGAAGTGATTTACACTTATTTGTTTTTACGACTTCAAGACGCAGCATCAGCAGAGTGTTCTTGGCATCGCCATATTTCTGACCAGCAATTTGTGTTTCCTCTAGAACTCAGAGGCTGTTCTAATTGCAGAAAGGAGCTGAGGATGAGGTGGCCTCCATCCCAGAGTGGTCCAGACCAACTGCTGGGGGCCAACTTCCCCACATTTCCAGCCGCATCCCTTCTACAGGATTCCCTCACTCCAGCACGATGTCACCTCGTGCCCGTTGCCTTGGAACATGCTGTTCCCTCCCTGGGAATAGCCCTCACCACCACGCTACCCCCAGATTGTCTGGGCTGGGCTCCAGGTGCCTTTGCTCAGGCTAAGACAGATGTCCCGGCCCCATGTCCCCAGCCTACCCTGGATTCACCACACCATGTGTGATGCCCAGGGCATTTCAGTGGTCTGCTCTGTGTCTGGCTCTCTCCCAGCCAGTGCCTCCAGGAGGGCAGGGACAGGGGATGACAAGGCCCTTGGTGGATGTTTGCAGAGTGAGCCCATGGAGATCAGCTGTTTTCTCTCATTTTCTGTCCCTGCCCCCTTAGATGCAATGCCTTCAGATATCAATCTATTCATACAGACTCACTTCTGACAACCATTTTGCTCAAAAACAGAGATCTTGGAGAGACTTACCTGGTCGATTTGGTTTGGTTTAGAAGCAGGTTTATGTCTGCTGGACTGCTGGTCTTTAATTAGAGTGCAACACCGGCCAGAGGACAAAAGTCTCCCAAGCCCTTGGCCAGCTTTCTCCAGTGTATTAGGGCTAGCGTGGGGATCTGTCATAAGGAGCGTGGTCATCCATGTAGGCCTGTGATGTCAGCTTTGGAGAGTGGTTGAGGACCTAGGTTCTGGGATTGGACTACTTGGTTTCCAGCCTCAGAGGTACTGAACCTCTTTGTACCTCAGTTTCCTCATCTGTAAAAAGGGGATACATAATAGTACTTTATCTGCCTCACTGAGGTATGGTCAACATTAAAGGAGATATTCAAGGAAAGTCCTTGACCCAGTGTCTGGTGTAAAGTGAGTGTTCAGTGGAGGTGTGCTAGTGTTTCTGTTGCATTGCATTTGTAACTAGTGGAAATATCAGCCCAGGACCTCCACTGTGACTGTAACAGAGACTGCACAGCTGCAGTGAGACATTGATGTCCCTTCTGCCAGAGCTGAGCTCCAGGAATTAGATGTTGGAATTACTCTTTAATTCAGATGAGTTTTTGCGAACAGGAAGACATCATTCAAGACGAGATATGAGATCTGTCTGTACCTAATGAGGTGTGAGCCTTTCTCTTCCTCAGTGGGTACCTGGTATGTGAGTTGGTTGCCTTGGTGGTTGGGTCACCTGATGGCATAAAGCAGCAGTTAGCAAACGACAGTTCTCAGGACAAATCTGTACCACAGTCTGTTCCTGTAAATGAAGTTTTACTGAAACACAGTCATGACCATTCCCTTACACAATGTCTATGGGTGTTTTGCACCATAATGGCTGGAGAAGGCGATGGCAACCCACTCCAGTACTCTCGCCTGGAAAATCCCATGGATGG
Organism: Okapia johnstoni; assembly: GCA_024291935.2. Taxonomy (NCBI): domain Eukaryota; kingdom Metazoa; phylum Chordata; class Mammalia; order Artiodactyla; family Giraffidae; genus Okapia; species Okapia johnstoni. The sequence continues at coordinate 49,541,082 of CM044313.1, forward strand.
AGGAGCCTGGTAGGCTGCAGTTCATGGGGTCACTAAGACTGAGAAACTTCACTTTCACTTTTACTTTCATGCACTGGAGAAGGAAATGGCAACCCACTCCAGTACTCTTGCCTGGAAAATCCCATGAACGAAGGAGCCTGGCAGGCTGCGGTCCATGGGGTCACGCAGAATCGGACACGACTAAGCGACTTCACTTTCACTTTTCACTTTTATGCACTGGAGAAGGAAATGGCAACCCACTCCAGTGTTCTTGCCTGGAGAATCCAAGGGATGGCGGAGCCTGGTGGGCTGCCATCTATGGGGTTGCACAGAGTCAGACACGACTGAAGCGACTTAGCAGCAGCAGCACCATAGTGACAGAGTTCAGTAGTTGTAACCGAGACCACAGGGCTTGCACAATCTACAATAGTTTCTGTCTGGTTCTTTATAGAAAAGTTTGCTGACCCCCTGGTGTTAGATTGAAGTAGGATTAAAGCTGATTGAGCTCAACCAGAACACTGGGCACCATCCCATCTCTCACTCTCCCTCAAGCCCTGGCATCAGGCTGATCACCAAGACCAGATTATTTTGCCCCACACTGTCTCATACATTTGTTCCCCCATCTCTTCCTCAAATGCCACAGCCTTCGTTCAGCCCTTTCCCCACCCCTCTTGACTATCACACACAAGGGCCACAACCAGCCCCTTAAGGTGTCTGGGTGAATTAGATTAGGATATCTTCTGTGGGAAGGTGCAGCTCCACCACACATTGCTGTGCAGCAGGAGTGCCTCTTGGCTGGAAAACTGCCCACCTAACACTATTGATTATACTGGATCCACGGTAGCTCTTAGACCTCTTGGTTCTGTCTGTTGATTATAGCGTCTCCTGGTGTCCCTGTCTAGGCAGTCCTCCACACCAGAGCTAGAGTGATCCTTCTAACCAACTTGACCACTTCATGGCTTCCCCTGGCCCTCAGGACAGAGCCTATGAACATGACATTCAAGGCCCATCGTGGTTTGGTCTTGGCTAGTCTCCTAGTCCTATGGCTCAAAACCTGCTCAGTCCACATCACACCTGAGCCCTGTCATACAATTTGACACCCCCCCTACCAGCCACGAGACCTAGACTTCCACACTTGCTAATATTTTGGGGATCAGCACAGTCTTGTCCTTAGTGAAATACTCTGCTCTTCCTCTTACCCATCCAGAAAATTCCTAGTCATCCTTCAAATCCACTGCAAGCATCTTCTCCCTGTTTTGCCCTCCCCAATTCTCCCAGGCAGACTTGGACTCTCCTTCTGCAGTTCAATTCACAAACCATGGTCCATAGCCCATCAGTGGGTCAGGTTAGCGGTGTAGTGGATCTTGATGAATACTTCTTGAAAGATGAACTAGGGTGGAAAACACATAAGTGCATCACTCTTTGTCAGGTGTGGATATAACATAGGATGAATAACACAGGCTATGGAGCTGGACTGCCTACATTCAAGTCTAGGTCTACAGTTGATTAGCAATGACCTTAGGCAAGTGACTTCATCTTTCTGTGTCTCAATTCCCTCATTTGGAAAACAATGATAATGATAGCAGTTCCTTTATGGCCTACCATGAAGATTAAATCAGTATATTACTTAATATATATTTATATATTATGTATAAATATATTTGTATGTTTGCACAACCATACCTGGAGATATAGCACATTTGGTTCCAGATCAATGCAATAAAGCAGATATTGTAACAAAGCAAGTCACACAACTTTTTTGGTGTCCTGGTGCATATAAACTATGTTTGCACTATAGTCTATTAAGTGTGCAGTAGCATTATTTCTAAGAAAACAATGTACATACCCTAATTAAAAAACAGTACTATTGGAAAAATGGCACCCATAGACTTGTTGGACACAGAGTTGCCACAGACTTTCAATTTGTGGAAAACATAATATCTGTGGAGCATAATAAAGCAAAGGAAAGGCCTTATGGGCTTCCCTGGTGGCTCAGTAGTAAAGAATCTACTTGCAATGCCGGAGACATGGATTCAATCCCTGGGTTGGGAGGATCCCCTGAAAGAGGAAATGGCAACCCACTCCAGTATTCTTGGCTGAAAAGTCCCATGGACGGAGGAGCCTGGCAGGCTACATTCCATGCAGTGTCAGAGTTTGACATGACTTAGCAACTGAACATGTACACACATACACATTATATATATATATATATGTATATGGTGCTAAGTCACTTCAGTTTTGTCTGACTCTTTGCAATCTTAGGGATTATAGCCCACCAGGATCCTCTGTCCATGGGACTTTCCAGCCAAGAATACTAGAGTGGGTTGCCATTCCCTTCTCCAGGAAATCTTCCCGACCCAGAGATCAAACCTGTGTCTCTTATGTCTCCTGTGTTGGCAGGCAGGTTCTTTACCACTAGCGCCACCTGGGAAGCTCAATATAGATATAATATAGATATAGATGTAATATAGATCTAATATATTATCTGCTTAGATAGATCCCAGGCCACACATGGAATGCTATAAACATGTTAGCTAGTGTGTGTGCACGTGTGTGACCGTGGTTTATGATGAGCCTTATCTGAAAGCCTATTCTCTGGCTGAATCTATTTTGATCCTTATTAAAGCAATTATTTGACTATATTAATGTTTTTTTGTATTCTTTTCTCTCTCCTTTACCAGACAGGCAGCTCCTGGGAGGTGGTAGATGTGTCTTATTTATCTCTGCATTCGAAGCATCTAGCAGCATACTTACTTGATCAATGTTTTTTTTTTTTTCTTAGCAAATGAGAAAATGAGGCCTAGGTGCAGAAGATGAAGCCCCCAGTGTCTCCTTAGTTCAATAGCAGGGGTCAGAATCCTACAGCCCCTCCCCAGCCTCCACCTTCTCCTGGAGGAAACATGCCAAGCCTGCTTGGGATTCAGGCAACTTTCTCAGGCTATCTGGTGTCCATGATGAGAATGGTGAGCACATCTCACTGTCGGTGAGAAGGAGGAAAACATGCGGGACCCTTGAGCAAGAAATGGAGCTTCCAGACTGATGCCGGAGAAAACGGAAACTGCAGTTGACCCAAGAGATTTCTATAATGAGAGAAAACCAATTTAAATGCAAATAGCCCACAGCTAGTTGGGGAAAGATTCCACGCTGCCTGCTGAGGAAGGATGGGAAACCAACACAGCCCTCATCACGAGGCTGGTTCACCACTGGACAGGAGGGTTGCTTTATCTGTTTAGGATTAAAGTCTAAACTAGTGACCAAAGTCACATGCATTGCTGGCAGCATTTCCTGGTGCTCTGTTGTACCCATTGAGAAATGGAGGTCTCTGAGGGGGCCAGTTGTCAGCCACTACCATTTACTGAGGTCCTGGCAGGTGATAATTGCCTGGCAAGGCATAGAGGACAAAAGACATCCTGTAGACGGGTACTGCTTCTGAGGGGTGTGCAGCCTAGGGACCTTTAGACCCTAGTCAGTTCTGGAGCCATAATAATAACCAACATTTTACAGAGCATTTTATGTGCCAAGCCCATAGCTAAATGCTTGATATGATAGTAACTCACCAAATTCTCACAGTGACCCTGTGACATACAGCCTATTATTATTCCCATTTTACAGATAAGCAAACTGAGGTTCTAAGACCCAGACAGGGTTCCAGAGCTCTAGCTCATACTCCCCTGATGTGCTGGGGAGAGACATGGAGTATATGTGCCCCAGTCTCTGCAGAGCAGAGATGCTGGAAGTCTGGATGCCCTGGGACAGAGGCTGCCCCTGGTCTTGGCCTGGGACAGAAAACATAACCCTGATCAACAAAACAAGAGGTGTGGGTTGCTCTGCCACTAACTGGCTATGTGACCTCGAGGGTCACTTTCCCTCTCTGGGCCTCATTTGCTTATATAAAATGAAGAAAGTAGTCTCAAATGATTTTAGGCTATAAAATTCTATTATTCTAGGACTCCAGCTATTCTCAGGAATAGCCATTGTCCAGCTGATAAAACACCTCCTTCACTCTCCTTTGTGGCCTGGGCCCTGCCCTCTACCCCTTCTGGCCCATATCTGTTGCAATGGAGCACTTTAATTTCCTCCTTTGGTTTCATAATTCAAGGACAGCACCATCTGCCACATTAAATCCACAGTTCCTGATAGCCTCCTTCTCAAAACAAGAGATGGATAAAGGCTTCATCTGGTTTATTTCATGGACAGAGAAAGAGCTGGCAAAACCAAGTGGGGACAGCTTTGGCTTTGCAAGCTGCATTAATCCCCTAATCTTCTGGGAGGGCCCCAGAGCCCATTCTGTCATCTTCACCGCCTACTCTGGCCAAGTCATTGTGATGATGATGATGAGAGATGGCATTTACTAGGGCGCTTCTGAGTCAGGCATGTTCTTAAGTGTTTTGTGGGTTAATTTGTTTCATCTCCACCACATCTCACAAGGAAGGAGCTAATAAACATAGCCCCACTTGACAGATGCAGAAACTGAGTCACAAGAGGCTTCAGAAACTTGCCGAAGGCTAAATGTGAACTGGCCGGGGAAATAAACAAATGCAAATGCATCCCAAGATGGCCAGTCTGAGAAGGGCTGGGCTTCACAGCTGAGTGTTCTGACCTCTGCTCTTGGAGGAGGTGCATCTGCTCTCCTCTATGAAACATTCACTCATCACGTTTTTGTGGAGCAGCCCACAGCGTGCCGGGTACTGCTTTCCAGGCTGGGCCCCAGCTGGGAACAAGGCCCACGGGGGCCCACTCTCCTAGGGCTGACCCTGTTGTACAGGAGACAGGACCCAAATAAGCAACTGAATACGCACAGTCATTTTAGGAAAATACAAAAGGGGGCAAGAGAGAGAGAGACATGGGTAGATGGTGAGAGAAGGCCTCTTGGCGTGGAGAACTTCCGAGCAGAGACGTGGGCATTCAGCCACACCCCTGGACTCCTCCACCTCAGCCCGAGGGGCATGTGGGGCCTGATAGCTCTCTGTCGGGGAGTCTGTCGGGGGTCTGTCCCGTGCTTTATGAGACATTTAGTAGCCTCACTGGACTCGACCTGTAAGATGCTGGTGGCAGCCTGCTTTCTAGTGTGCCAGCTGACACTGTCCCCAGATGTCACCAGATGTTCCTGGAGGACAAAATCTCCCTGATGCAGAACTGCTGAGCTATGAGGTCAGCAAAGCAAACAAATGGGCAGAAGGAATAGCAAAGTAGGCTGAGTGCGTGAGGAGCAGAAAGAAGACTGGTTTGCCTTGAGAGCAGTGGCCCGGGGGAAGGCGGGTGGGATCATCAGGGCAATGGGCTCTTTAGAACTCTCTCGAAAGTCCTCAGTAGCATGTCTCTGTGCCAGGAAATGCACAGGCTGTGCCCAAGGACCCAGCGCACACTCTAAGGTGGGCATGGCCAAGGTGCCATCAGCTGAAGGCAGACGTCAGCATGGGGCTGTCCATGGTCACAGAACAGAATAGGATATTCTGGACATAAGGCCAGCAGAGCTCCTTGGAAGGCAGTGAGCACAGTACAGAAAGGCCTAGGGCAGGCGGTGTCTGGACTGCCTCACGAAGAGGGATACAGGTGACTGAGGCCCTCACGTTTCCAGCATCCTGTCTTTTCTGTTGCCATTAGCAACCACCCTGCTCCCCAGGGCCCCATCACAAACTATTTTTGTTGATTTCTATAATCATGGTAGACCCCCTAGCCTAGCCAAGGGGTTGGCATGAGACCCTGGCTTGGCTAACAAATTCTTTCTTACTGGAGTTAGAATATTGGGCAGAGAAACCCACAGGCAGAGGATGATTTGAGTCCGTTTTTCTAATGGAAATGGAACAAGGCATGTTCTTTTGTTCTGGCATATTTTTTTACTCTCTCAGCTCCCTAAGAAACCATCATTTCTCTCTCTTCCAAGGCCTCCTAGCTTTTCCTTGTAATGCCCTTTCAATTGATGTATATCTATTTAATTTACCAGGGAGTTTCTGATGCTTGAAACCACAATTAAAATAGAAATGGTGCATTGTGAACAGGGAAAAGGGAGTGTGCATTTCTGATCCATTACACTTGGTACTTGACATTAAACAAGCTGTGTATCCTTCTCTCTCCTAGCTGCAACCAGGAGCTTCTCCAGGGCTGGGACCCTGCGTTTTCCTTTTCGTACTCACATCACTCAGCTCACAGCTGCCTTCTTATTAATTTATTTCTGGCTGTGCTGGGTCTTCTTTGCTGCGCATGGGCTTTCTCTAGTTGTAGCGAGCGAGGAGCGCCTCTTCATTGCTGTGTGCGGACTTCTCACTGCAGGGACTTCTCTAGGGCCCCCAGGCTCAGTAGCTGTGGCTCATGGGCTTAGTTGCCCTGCAGCATGTGGGATCTTCCTGGACCAGATATCAAACCCATGTCCGCTGCATTAGCAGGTGGGTTCTTTACCATTGAGCCACCAGGGAAGTCCTGGGGCTGCCTTCTTTTTGCACTCACCATGGCTTGTAATGACTTATTTCTTTGTGGGATAATTTGTTTACCGTCTCCTCCCCCACTGTGCCGGGGGTCCCACAGAGAGAGAGCACGTGCAGTCTTAACACACAGGGTGACCGACCATCCTGAGTTGCCTTTGTCACATGGGTTTCCTGGTTCTTGGTCTGCCAGTGCCAGAATCAGGAAAATCCTCAGCAAATTGAGACAGTGGTCACCCCACCACGGCAGGCATATAGGAAGTTTTCAATCACCATTCGTCCCTGACACTCAAGAACTACATGTTGAAAGGGACTGTAGAGGTATCCCAGCATAAGACAGATTCTTTTCTTCAATTACATTTTTTCACACCTAATCTGTGCCAGGGAACCAGGTTGTCTGAATCAGGAGATTCAAGGAAGGGACGTTCCAGCAGCCAGAACTGCAAGTGCAGATTAGAACCAGACTGAGGAGGGGCTCACACGTCAGGCTAAAGAATCTGAATACACACAGGTGTGGCAGATTCCAAGCAACTTAGAAGCAGGGAGGAGACCTGGAAAGAGGAATTATTTAGGAGCGATGCCTCAGCAGCATTTACCAGGATCTCTAATGAAGGAAACCTTTGCAGGGGCTGCTGAATGAGGGAATGAATCCTGAAGTCGTTTTGCCATTTCTTCCTAGGGTGTAGTCTGGGCAGAGAGGGGTTTTGGCTATTTCCTTTTTCATTCAAACACAGCCATCTGCTCAGTTCAAAATGCAGAAAATGCCCCCCTCTGGAAACATAAATTCATTCGTGGCTATGTGGTGAATCCTACTTCTTCGCTTCTCATGGAGATCCAGGGACCTGAACTATTCCATGAGACCATCCTTGGGGTGGGTTTCACTCCTGATCTGTCCGCAGGTGAAAAACATGGATGGGCAGCCAAGCACACTTTGGGGGCCTGAAAATCATCAGAGAAGAATATGTTTCTAATCCAGCTCCCTCATTTCAGAGAGGGGCTTCCCAGGTGGTGCAATGGTAAAGAACCTGCCTGCTAACGCAAGAGACTCAGGAGATGCAGGTTGGATCTCTGGGTCAAAAACATCCCCTGGAGTAGAAAATGGCAACCCACTCCAGTATTCTTGGCCTAAAAAATTCCATGAACAGAGGAGCCTGGCAGGCTCCAGTCCATGGAATCACAAAGAATCAGACACAACTAAGCAAGAACATGGCAGTGACATTTCAGAGAGGGCTAAGAATCTTCCTAAAAAGACCTAACAAGTGAGAAGCAGAGAACGGGCTGTTCACTCCTTACCTTTCTCAATAAAGAACTGAAGAGCATATCAGGGAGCCCCTAGCAGACAGGAGAAGGTTCTAGCAGGTGAACAGACACAGAAATAAAAAGATAGAATCAGGTGGTTAGAGAGTTTTTCTTCTTTAAAGTCTTTCTCAATCCTTATTACACCAAGAAGACTCTCACTGAGGCACTAATACGTCTGTCACACCTCTCCAGATCTCCCATTTAAATGGACATCTAAAGGGCTTCAAGAGCCTAGAGTCTTCAATGGCTACCCTATTCCTCCAGAATTCAGCAATACTGCTTCATTTGCATAATATTTCTTTTTATGAGTAGTTCTATTTGTGGCTTTCCATTTATAGTAATGAGTATGCTTCCCTTTAGAATCAACATATTTTGAGCTTTAAATGTGAGACAAATTCAAGAAAAATAATGAGGGAAGAGGAGACCCAGTAGACTAGGGGTATACAGCTGTTGCACAATTATTGGTGGTCTTCAAACAACTAAAGCTTGAAAACAGGAGCGGAGGCCAGAGGTCCTGTGATCCTAGGCTGCTCACCTGAGCAGGTTCCATTCATGTCATTCAGCAGATGTCAAGCCTTAAATGTAAAAAGTGGTTCCTTAAATGAATTAGAGACAGAGACCCTGGAAAAGGTCAGAGGATTCTTCCCATGACCTTGAACAGATAAACCTCCTGAGATGAGAGAGAGTAGATCTGTTGTTTAACTTGGCAAAGGACCTCCTGGTAGGTAAGGGATCTCCTTTCTAAACAAAAAGGTGGCTGGTGAATTTATATGTTTCCTATGAAAAATCACTGAAACAGTAATCGTGGTAGAAAGGCAGTAGCAGCCTTATTGGCACCCTGTGTTAAGTTCTGTGCTTCCAAAAGCTTCTCCCTTGATGCAAACTCCCTATAACGTTAATGCTAATATTACCTGACATTTAAGGAGCACATACTATGTGCTCCGACCTCTTCAAAGTTCTCCATCCATTCATTTAATCCTATCATCAGTGCTAGGAGACAAGTATTATTACTCACATTTTACAGATGAGAAAATTGAGGTCTTGAGAGGCTAAGCATCTCCACAAGGACATAACCAGAAGAGGGTAGAAGCAGATTCAAGCCCAGGCAGTCTGCTTCTAGAGCCTGCCCCCAACTATCACACTTCACAGAGGTGAACGAGTACAGGCTTTATCTTCACCTTACAGAAGATGACTCTGGGCTTAGAGGGTAGAATAATTAACCTGAGATCACACAGCTAATAAATTGTGAAGTCAGCTAAACCACCTCCCAAGAGTAAGCAGCATTTTCCTGGCAGTCATCTCACTAATTAACAAATGTTTATGGAGCATCTACCATGTGGGCAAGACCCCTCTTCTTGCACACACGTGCTCTTGCACTAGCCATGTACAACTGGGGGCATTGTTCCCTCCCTACTCTCCCTCAGACAGGGGGAAGGGGGCAGTAATCTCATGACTTCTTCCTGGGGCCTCTGGGTATCTGGATGCATCTAAGGCAGACCTAAGGGCCCCAGAGACCTCACTGCATGGCAGAATCAGCCAACCTGGGCAAAGGCTGTAGAAACTTTATTCTGGTCCCAGTTCTGACATTTTCTGCTAGAGTCTCTGCACCTTCCAAATGGTCTGATTTAACTCACGGGGTTATTGCAAAAATGCAACGGGATGACATGGGCAAAAGACTTTTCTTCCTGTAAATGGCTCCACATAATTGGTGGCCATTAGCTTGCATTGCTCTCTGGTGCATGATTTTTAAGAGAGAAATTATTATTTGTTTCTAGTTGTCAAAGTTTGGGCGTTACAGAAAAACACACAGAAACAAAGAAAAAATTGTTCATTACCCCTCTACCCCTTGATGATCTCTATTAACCCATTGATGTATTTCATTCTGGCTACAAAAGTATAAATGTAAATATAACCATTTCCTGACAAAATCCAGCAGTGTCCCATCGCACTTAGAATAAAATCCAAACTTCCCGTAAACACCTCACCCTGGCTTTCAGATTACCTTATCCTGCCTGTGCCTGAGTCTCCCGTACCTCTCTTCTCCCTGCTCACACACTACTTCTCCTTTATTTTCTTTTCTAATACTCCAGTGGCATTGTCCTTAAAGTCTTCAGCACTCTGCCTGAAATGCTCCTCGCCAGATCCTCATGACCAGATTTTTTCAATAGGCGGGAGGCAATCAAGCTGTCAGTTCCTCGGGTCATCCCTACCTTGTCCCTCACTCTAAACTAACCCATCTTATATCTTTTTTATGGCACTGTACTACTCCCGGGAATTACCTTGTTTATTCCTGAACATATTCTATATGTTTGTCATCTGACTGCCTCCCAACTAATACACTCACCTTGTTGCCCTGCATCGCCGAAGTGTTCCGAATATTGTCTGGGACACAGCTCCCTAGCTACTTAAAAAGTGAATGGAGAGGGCGTGGGCTGCGGTGGGGCTGTGGGCACCCCCGGGCACAGCCCGCCTGGCCTCTGCCGCCTCCAGTGGACCCCAGGGCCCCGCCCGAGTGGGTGTCCCGCCCATGGGCGCGGAGCTCTGCTCCGACCTGGTCGCACGTGCTTGGTTGCGGGCCGGCCCGGGCCGGCTGCGTATTCTCTGCGCGCAGAGCCGCTGCCCGCTGCGCACTGGGTCGTGTGGCTGGTTGAGCCAGACCTGTGAGCTGTCCCTAGCCTTCTAGTGGAGCCTCCTCAGGCGGAACTTCTGTCTTCCTGCCTTACAGAGGAGCCATCTCCACCAGCCAGCCCCTTCCCCGCCAGCCGGCCCCAGGATGGGCGAGTTCGGGGAGAAGTTGACAACTACATGTGGCACCATCTGCCTCAAGTTACCTGCTCTTCACTTGCAACCACTGCTTCTGGCTGGCTGGTCTGGCCGTCACGGCCGTGCGCATCTGGACACTGGTCCTCCAGCGTGACTACATCAGCCGGCTGGCCACAGCCTGCATCCTGGTGGTGGCAGGCGTTGTCGTCATTGTGACTGGGGTTCTGGGCTGCTGTGCCACCTTCAAGGAACAGAGGAACCTGCTACGTCTGTACTTCATCCTTCTCCTTATCCTCTTTCTGCTGGAGATCATTGCAGGAGTCCTAGCCTATGCCTACTATCAGCAGCTGAATGCAGAGCTCAAGGAGAACCTGAAGGACACCATGAAAAAGGGGTACCACCAGCCGGCCACGAGGGCGTGATCAGCGCTGTGGACAAGTTGCAGCAGGAGTTCCACTGTTGTGGCAGCAACAGCTCGCAGGAATGGCAGGACTGGCAGGACAGTGAGCGGGACTGGTAGGACAGTGAGTGGATCCGCTCGGGCCAGGCAGTTGGACATGTTGGTCCCCGAGAGCGGCTGCAAGACCATGGTTGCTGACCTTGGGCGTGGGACCACGCCTCCAACGTCTACAAAGTGGAGGGCAGCTGCAGCACCAAGCTGGAGACCCTCACCCAGGAGCACCTGAGGATCATCGGGGCCATGGGCCTGGGCATTGTCTGTGTGCAGGTGTTGGGTGTGCTCTTCACGTGCGGCCTGTACAAGAGCCTGAAGCTGGAGGTATTGACCATGTCCGCGGGTGCCAGCCCTCCATGTGCACTGCAGCTTCTCGCGATGCGTTGACTACTGACACTCCTGGCAGCCGGGTGCTGCGGTCCAGGACGCGACTCTGCCCCTCAAGTGCCGGGGAGACTGTGCTCTGGTGCCTGGGCCCCCCACCGTGCCATCACCGTGACCTCTGGGGACCCCCAAGCCCCAGAAGTGTGCCTTTAGCTGCACACCAAAGTCCCAAGGCCTAAAACGTCAGCCCCACCTATCTGCTGATGTGGGTGGGTGGGGGCTGAGGATTATTAACAAGGGTCCCACCGCTGTCTTCTTTGGGCTGAAGTCATGGTCTTGGGTTGCTCCCTGAGGCCTGTGGAAGCTGGGCAGAAATGGGCTGGCACAGGGGGAGCTGAGCAGCAGGTGAGGAGGCCCCAAGTGCCTCCCCCAGACCCCTCGGGTATTGGGGCCTCCTCCTTAGCTGGGAAACAGCTCTGCTGGCCAAGCCTCCACTGCTCCTCCTGCTGCCCTCGCTCTGTGCTGACCACCATATACAGCCTTGTGTTGACTAGTTCTTTGTTGTCACCCCTCCCCAAGAGGCAGGCAGCCTGCGGGTTATAGTCACTGCTGTATTCCATGCCTAGGACTGCTCCTGCTACTTGATAGGTGCTCAATAAATGTCTGTGGAATAAAAAAAAAAGGGAATGGATTTTATTAATATACTTTCAAGCTGAGATCATACTATATTAATGGTTTGCAACTTGATGTTTTCACTTAATATCATGTGACCACAGTGACTTTTCCCAGGTGGCTCAGTGGTGAGGAATCCTCCTGCCAAACAGAAGACCTGGGTTCAATCCCTGGGTCAGGAAGATCCCCTGGAGAAGGAAATGGAAACACACTCCAGTATTCTTGCCTGGGAAATCCCATATGGACAGAGAAGCCTGTTAGGCTACAGTCCATAGGGTTGCAAAAGAGTCAGACACGACTCAGAAACTAAACAACAACTTTTAATGGTAGTGTGGTAGTCCATTGAATGAATATATCATCATTTTCAACTAAGTCCCTTTTATTGACTAGTTGGGACATTTCTTATTTATTTGATTTATTTTATTGAAGTATAATTGATTTACAATGTTGTGTTGATTTCTGCTGTAGAGCAAAATGATTCAGTTATACAAACATATACATTCTTTTTCATATCCTTTTCCATTATGGTTTATCACAGGATATTGAATTTAGTACCCTGTAGGACCTTATTGTTTATCCATCTTATATATAATAGTTTTCATTTGCTAATCCAAACTCCTAATCCACCTCTCCCCCACTCCCCTTTCCCCTTTGCCAACCACAGATCTGTTCTCTTTATTGGGGTTGGAGGGGGGACGTTTCTGATACTTGTGTTTGCAAATGATACTATAGCAACCATCCTTGTACACACAGAGTTTTGCATCCCTCCATGACCATTCATTAGAGATTAATCCTAGCAGTAAAATCGTGGCATCAAAGGGGGAATCCTGTTTATCTTCTTGATATATATTGCCAGACTGGGTTGAAGAACAGTTGTATCGTCTCTGAGTTTGCTTTGATGATCCTTAGCATTTGGCCTTCTTAGTGGGATCATCTGAACACAAAGGAAATGTCACTATTTCCTTACTTAAGGTTGAGGTCACTCAGCAAGACCAGTGATGTCCACTGCCTACAGAAACCTCCTTCATTTCCAATGACAGGTACACCCTGGAACACTGCTGAAGGGCCAGCATGTGATTTGTAGGGATCCTCTAGGCAGTGATGCTTTAAGACTAGAAGTCACTTCAGCTGGGCTTGAGGAGTTTATCATGCTGAAAACTGATGACTGCCTGCCCCAGCCAGATTTGGTCCCAACTGGATATTCCTCCTTTTGGGTCTAAAACAGACCCTGGGCTCAGCTGGCTGGCCTGTCACTGAACCCTGCCCACACCTGACCAAGTCTTGGGTGCCTTTGCTCACTTGCATTCTCTAGACTCGCCTCCACCTGCTTCCCCATGGTCTAGGGCTACTCTCCACCCCCACCTTCTTGGAAGCCCCTCAGGGAGCCCCTTCCAGCCCTGAATTGCTGTCAGTCACTTTGATGACAGACCTCTCCTCTGACATTTCATCTCACTGTGCTGTGTAGACACCTCTGTGCCTGGATAAGTTGAAATCTCCAACTGAGTGTTTTTCTCCCTCTGGGAACTGGTCCGTTGTAGGGATAGTCTGGCCTGGGACTGAGCCTTGTGTCTGCTTCCTACTAGCTCTGTGCCTTTGGACAATGTATTGAATCCTTCTGAGCCTCAGTTTTCCCATCTGTAAAGTGGGATTATAATAGTACCTATCTGAAAGAGTTGCTCTGAAAATCCAATCTGCATAAAGTGCTTCACAGAGTGCCTGACCATGAAACAGTTGCTGAAAACAATGGACAAATAGGAATTCATCTTCATTTTATCTCTACTTCCACAGAGGCTGAACCAGTGATACCCACAATGTTAAAGGAAACATTTGTGGATGGAGTGAACATACATAAGCCTTCACTGTGTTTGTATTTAGCCTTGCTAAACAGCATCCAAGGGGACCAGAACCAGCCATCTCAGGATCTAGGGGCAAAACAAGGAAAAAGAAATCTCGTCTTTAGCTGACTTCTCACTGAGACCTGTATCCAGTGTTTCCCTTCCCCACATTATCTGATTTAATCCCCACGCCAACCCCAAAGGAAGATATTTTTATGTCTCTCTGACAACAAAACCTACTCTTTGGGGACCATCTACTGTGTCCTAGACCTAGGCAAGACACTTTTTAAAAATGTGATTTCGTTGAAACCCTCACACTATCTTAGCGAGATGAGGATTGTTATTCTTGAAGATGAAATGGGGTCAGAAAATTTAAGTACACACCCAAGGGCTGACAGGTAGCAAGAGAAGAGGATGAGACTGGATTTGAAAAAAGAAAAGAACCGATACCCCACCCCACCCCCCCCTCAAAAAAACTAGAAACTTTCCCTAACCACCTGACTTTTTGACATTCCCACAGAACAGAGCTCCGCATTCAGTTGGCGTTTAATAGACGGGATTCTAGTTGCGTGGTGGTCTTGGCCTTTCTAACAGATGCTTCAGAGGGAGCGGTTGCTATTTCCGGTGGCCATTCGTGATCTCCAGGGAGGTTGCTCTCCACCTCCTCCCTGCCATCATGATGATGTTGTTTTCCTCTGGGCCCTGTGACTCAGCACACAGCTCCAGATGGCTTCCTGCATTTCCAGCCTTGTTGGCTGGGGTGCCCAGGTCCTGGTACAGTAAACTAAAACCGAAAGTAAGTTACAGCTAAGAACGGAAACGCTCTCTTCTCTGCCCTCTAATATGAAGACCGCAGGGTCCACGACTCATGCTGGTTGGTCCCTCTATGGCCTTAGCTTACATTGCTCATCCCTTCTAGCCCCAAGACGCCCACACTCCACCCCAGCGCATCCTTGATTCCTTAAAGATGACACCCAAGGGTGAACCCAGAGGCCAGGTTCTGCCACCACCTTGGTTGATTGACCTTAGGCAATTTTCTTTGTGAGCCTCGACGATCAGGGAGGGACACTGATACTGCCTGCCTCTGAGGATTGTGGGGTTATGGTTGCCAGATAAAATACAGAGCACCCAGTGCTATAGACTAAATCCGTATATCTCACCAAAACTCATTTGCTAAATCCTAATGCCCTATGTGATGGTATAGGAGGCGGGACCTCTGGGAGGTACATAGGTCACAAGATCAGAGGCTTCCTGAATGCCATGAGTCCTGATACAGGAGACCCCAGGGAGGTCCCTCATCCTTCCTACCATACAAGGACACAGGGAGAAGACATCCAGCTGTGAATCTGGAAGAGGGCTCTCGCCAGACTCCAAATCTGCTAGTGTCTTGATCTTGGACTTCTTAGCTTCCAGAACTATGAGAAATAAATGTGTGTTTTTTAAGCCATCTGGTCTGTGGTATTTTGTTATAGCAGCGCTAATGCACTAAGACACTTAATTAAAATCAAACTTCAAATAGACAGATTTTTTTAAGTATAAGTATGTTCCAAATATTGCATTCAGATTTAACTGGGTAATTTGTAACTTCATTTACTAAATTTAGTAAGTCTGTGTGGAGTGAGGTAACAAATGTGGAAGTTCTCTGTCGCCTAGCAAGAACTGTTTCCTTAACAATGTCTTTACCATGAGGCGTGTGTGTATCAACCCCTGGGCCACCAGCTTGGTCTGGAGCATAGAACAGGTAGTCTTATCATCAGGTGGTGGAGAATTGTGCCACCTCAGCCTGTAAATTGGGAAACCTGGATCTTGTTTGTCAACTGATCCTTGGACAGTTCATTCTGGGGCTTCAATGATTCCATTTTGAATTCTCCCAAATACTAGAATGAGAACCTTTGGGACAGCAGGTAGCCAGAACGTTTCCTATTGCTGGTTGACAGGCACACATCTGGACCCAAATCTCCTTTTGACTATATGATTGAAGAAGAAAACACCCAGCCTGACTTACAAGTGGATTATGCCATGAAGGATAGATTTAGCTCCAAGAACACTGCTTAACGTAGGAAAACACAAGGAAGCCACTAGTGTACCACATGCAGACAGCTTGTTTATTTAGGGCTTTGGGTGGCTCCTGCTATCAGAATTCTGAGGGAAGGGATTCCTTCTGTTTTGTTCTTAGTGCCTGGCCTAGGCACTAATGAATGCCCAGTACCCAGTGAGTGTTTGAATGTCATGACTGGCTGGCTCCACCAACCAAAGAAGGACAGGTTGACCCCAGAAACTCCTTAGCATTCAGAAAGCCATCTTGGCATTCGCCTCTGAAAAGCGACAATCCAAAGGGGGCCCAGGAATGCTGGGGACTTGGGAACGGCTCACCAGTTCCTGCGGCTGCATAGGGGCCCCCGCCTCTGAGTCTCGCCCTTCCCTCGTCTCCCCGTGAGCTGCCTCAGTGTCAGCTTTCTACCCCGTGGTTCTCCAAGCTGCTCTCATCTCCACTCCTGTCACCTGCCCAGGCCAGCCTTCCCCATCTCTCCCAGCATTATTGCTTCCAGACTTGGTCCTCACATCCTTCTTCCCCACCGCCCCAGACTGATCCTCTGTAAACCAAGAGTCAGCGGCGGTCAGCTTGTCCCATATCTCCCATTCTATTACATTTAGGAAGCCTGACACTCTCACTAAAATGTTTCTTTGTGCGAGATGTGGGGAGACAGGGCTTGCACACTCATGGCCATTTCTGGTTTTGAATACCCGCTTCCACTGAATTTGCCCAGGATAGGAATTGAATACCTTGCATACATACCGGAGCCATCCAATCATCTACCATATCAATACAGACATGGCTTTGGCCCTTGTTCCAATTTCCCACTGCCCCAAACTCCTATAGGTCATTTTTGTGAGCATCAGACTTTTCTGAATTTTTCTGGATGGAGAAACTTATATGTCCGCAAAGCATTGTGTCTTTAATTATGAACTTGAAGTAAATAAGTAATGCATGACTCTTCATTAAGGAAAATTAAAACATCAGAGATAAAGCTCATGGCATAGAACAAGAAGATGGAGAGACATGTTTTCTTGACATCATCACTGAGTCCCCATCCAGCCCTGGAGTACTTAACTTTTGAACTTCCTGTTGTGAGATACAAATAAACTCCTACACACTAGGCTACTGTGAACCAGGTCTTTTGCTCCTTGCAGTAAATATAATTGTATCTGATGTATTCCTCATCTGGCTCTGAAACTGCCCACTCTTAATGATTTCTAGCCTCTTACCCATATTTATTTTCCTACCTAGCATTTCAACACTAGCTGAAGATACACTATTTCTTATTAGTTTACAAGTTTTCTGTTTCCCCATAAGAATGTTGGCTCCTGTGAGGAAGGAGTTTCTCTTGCTTCCATATCCCTAGGGTCGAACACAGTACTGGGCATATAGTAGGTACTCCATACGTCTTTGTCAAATAAATAGTAGTAGTAGTGTTAGTCTCTCAGTCGTGTCTGACTCTCTGTGACCCCATGGACTGTAGTCCACCAGGCTCCTCTGTCCATGGGATTCTTCAGGCAAGAATGCTGGAGTGGGTAGCCATTCCCTTCTCCAGGGGAATCTTCCCAACCCAGGGATCAAACTGGAGCTTCTAAATGGGTGAATGCAAATCTGATCATGTCCCTCCTCATTTAAAGGCTAACCTCCAAACTGCTCAAATAGGCAATCAAGGCCATTTCTGCCCTGGACTCTGCCTGCCCCACCTGCCTTATCCCAAATCATACTTTTTGCTGCTGCCTCTGTCTGCACCCTCTGCTGAGGCTTTACGCAGGCTCCTCACTCATGCACACACACATGGTATTGAGCCCCTACTCTATGCCAGGCGCTCATTTAGGTCTAGGAGAGAACTCAGTGAACCAGACAAGTAAAGTCTCTGCAGCCATGGAATTCAGCAGGAAGGACAGATGTTGGCCAAGTAGCTACCATGTGCAGTTTTAATAAGAGGAGGGGATAAGGGAATGATAAGAGCTCCTCAGTCTCTAGGCAGCAAATTTCTATTATTCTTTAAAATCCAACTTAGAGGAAGTTCCAGTGTCACTTCCTCTAGACGGACTTTCCCTTGCCTCTGGCCTGGAGTAGCTGTCTCTGGTGCCCCCTTAGACACTCGCTGGACGTCCCAAGCCATAGACTCAGCCTATTGTCTTTGCTGCCTCCTTGTGTGTTTCTCTGGCCAGCCTGTGAGCCCTGTCTTACTGATCTCTGTATTTCGCAAAGTCCAGGAGAGGGCTCAGCATGGAAGTGTTTATTGAGTTCAGCAACTGGCCTGTCCCTTCTTTGGCCTGCCCCCTCCTTCGAAGCCCCCTTTCCCTTGCTCAGGCTTCAGGCTATCTTGGTCTTTCCCTTCCATGCTCAGCTCCCTAGGCATTTCTTCATCTTGTTTGAATTAACCCTTCCTCTCCTGAGGGAAGCTGTGGATTGGGGAAGTACCAACTTCCTCTTGGGAGGTCTAAGTGAAGCTTAGGTAAAAGGCCAAGAAAGGTCACTTTAAACTCTAATAGTGATTGCTTTTATGCTTTTTCCCCCCTTTATTCCTCAGGCTAAAAAGCCCCTCTTCCCCTTTCTTGTCTTGCATTGTTACCCAACTATACTCTTTCCAGAATATACCAGATTTCTCATGTCTCTGTACCTCTGCACATGCTGTTCCCCTCTGCCAGAAATGCTGTTCCCCACCACTCCTTCTTGATGAAAGTGACACACCCTTTGAAGCCTAGCTCACATGTTACCTCCTCAGTATGGCTTCTCCGATGCCCCCTCTCCCATCCCCAAGCAAAATGAATTGTTCAAGGGTGCTCTAGGCTTCCTTGGCTATCACCTCATCCTACTATCAAAAGATGGTTCGTCCGTGATACATTTATTCTCAGACAGCGAACTCCTCACCACTTGGATCAGTGACAAGTCTATGCTCACCCCTCTTTGTCCTTCCAGTGCTCAGCTTAGGGCTGGCACCCTGCAAAAGCAAATATTAATAAATGATTGTTGCTTTGGATGGCTGAGGTCTAGGGCAGTGGGTGAGAAGGAGCAGCTGTCCCTTCTGGTAACAGCACTCTGATATGCCCTGGAATCATCTCCCCACTTTCCGCCCATATGGTTTGGGTGAAACTAAGACCCAAAACAGAACATAGGATCCAAGGCAACCCAGTCAGCACAACTGACCACAGTGATTGCCCAGTGCTGGTTAGGCAACCCAAGCCTGACCAATAAGAGCATGGCAGCAAAGCTGAACACGGATCTTGGGGGAAAGAAAAATGATACCCTAAAAGTAGAGCCAGTGCCCCTAAAAAGTGTCCCTGAAGTCCAGGATAATCGACAGTCCGACTGCTCATTGTTCTGTGCTTCCAAAGGACCAAAGTGTTTCTACCCTCAAAATATGCGACTGTTGTGGGAGAAATTAGGTCTGCCTAGAGTTAAAGGAAGCAGGCTGAGGCTGTGGTCAAAGAGCACATGCTTTGGAGTCAGACTGTGGAAGACTGAATTTTAGCCCTGCCACTTGCTAACTGTCTCTTATCTCTGTGACCCTTGGTCTCTTCAGCAGGCCAAAGAGAGTATCAGTTTGCAGGGTCGCTATAACAAGTAGGAAGTGCATATAAATAGCAGTTATAACAGTTACTCTGTTATAATTATTAGTAGGTGGTCTGGTGCAATAACCCAGGGTAGAGATGCCAAGGCCAACAAAGAGGTTTAAGCTAGAACATAGAGTGAAAACAGAAGAAAGAATAAATATTATCCAGGTGGTGCTATTCGGTGTCATTTATTTGCCAGTGACAAAGACCTAACTTTAAAACATGCATAAGCAAAGAGGCAAGTGTTAGTCCACGTAGGTGAAAGCGAGAGGTACGTTTTGAGTTTCACAAATGACTATGAGACTGGGTGTCCTGCTTGCACCCTCTCTCGGCCTTGCTTGTCTCTGGGGTGACCATATTCTCGGGCAACCACCATGCATGCAGAGTCTCTAGTTGCTCCAGAGAGATAGCAATTCCTGTTGAAAAGAAAGCGTCTTTTATGCAACTATCTTGGAACTGAGGCTCATTGGTTATTGCGTTCACCACATTGTTCTCATCCTGGAGCCAGTCAAGGGCAAGAGAAAATGTTCTGACTGGCTAAGCCTGGGTCATGTGACCAGACTTAGTGTTGAGGGGGGAGGAGAGAATCTGACTTCTTTCAGTTTGAGAGTAGTGGGGAAGAGGGTCTCCACGGAACATCAGGATGTTGTCACCCAAAGAGGGGGGTATGCTGGGGAAAAAAGCCCCAAAACAACAGCTGTGCTCTGCTAAAGGGGATTAATTGGGCCCAAGGAAGGATTAGACGTGGAAGGCCAGGGAATCAACAGGCTCAAGGCTAACCGGATGGCTTTGAGTTTGCAGCCCTGACTTTGGTCCTAGACTGGCCTCAGGAGCATGACTCAGCAGTTAGGCTGCCATACGTGGGGTTTTGCAACCGACCTTTCCTCTCTCCCCAGCCCTGCGCTGGTGTGTCCCTGGGGCTGGAACCAGCTCCTGCCTGGAAATGCCCCCTGCCTGGGCCTCTCCCAGTCCCTGGGAAAGGGAGGGTCTCTGGCCTCCTCACGCCAGCTCTTCCATTTCACGCTTCCATCCTCCTTGCCCTGGGGCAAAGTCTGGCAGTTGTTGAGAAAACGGTCAACGGCCACTTTGCTCTTTGGTTAGGAAGCACGTGGCCAGTGCTGTGTGGCTCCCCTGCCCCGAGCCAAGCAGGGGAAAAACCAGAGAGGAGCACGGTCCAGTGCTTCTCAGCCTCCGGAGTGATAGCATGGAAATAATAATAGCCATTCTGATCAGTCCTCCGTCAGTAAATAGCAGATAGGGTCACGCTGGGAACACACCCTTGCAGAGCCGGGGCTCCCACCCTCAGCTGACCTTTCCTGAGCACCTACTGCATTCCAGACCTGAGCTGTACAGTGATTCTAAGAAAAGAAAAATAGCTAGTCCCTGCCCCCAAGTCATTCACTAGTTTCTCTAGTGGAGAAAGACAGGTAGCTGTCAGCCTTCAGTGTAGAGTCCTTTTATGGAAGGAAGCACAGGGGGCTTGGGGAGTGTAGGGGAGGCACAGAGGGGACAACCGGGGGCAACTGGGAGGGGCCCGGCCGGGGGATGGGGACTGAGCTGGCTCCCGAAGAAGAACTTTCCAGCCGGTTGGAGAAAGGAGGGAAAGGGCATCCTAGGGCAAGCAGCATGTGCAAAAGCAAAAGTTGCTTAGGAAGCTGTTAGTGGAGCCCAGGGCACCGGGAGGGGAGATGGAAAGAGAGGAAATTGAAGCAACAGATGGGACCACTGTTTAGATGTTCTAAATAGGGGAGGGTCAGGTCTGACAGAGAACTCTGGTTCAGGTCATTTCATCAGAAACAATTAAACAGAAGCTCTGGCAGAGTAAAAGTCTACTTTCCATAGGAAATTAACTTAGCAAAGATTTGGGGGCTCCCAGGGAAAGATACAGGGAAGCCTAACTTCCCACGAAACCCCATTCCAATGTCATATGCATTGGCACATCTGGTGCCAGCTTTTATTTCCTGCATTGTCACCCCCTTAAATCAAGCTTCTTCCTGAGAAGTCACAGCATGGTAGATGATTGGACCATAGCAATAGTCAGGAGGAGAGGCACTTAGCCCCTGCCCAACCCAGCTGGCCAGGTCAAGCAGCCAGGCAGATGCTCAGCCAGCAAAACCTTCACAGGCTGGAGGGGCCTTTCGGGCGGGTGGGGCAGGGCAAATACATCTCTTTCTGTCCCCTCCTTTTGTCATTTCAAAATTAACTTGCTGTTTGTTTGGGAAGGGCGAGAGCCCCTTGGCCATCTGTTCCTGGCTATGTGACCTTGACCAAAGCCTTGTGAGCCTGAGCTTCCTCAGCTGAAAATGTGAAATGAAGGGGCCCTAGAGGCAAACTGCCCGAGTGAGGGGGCAGGGGGTGACAGGCTCACTCCCTGCTCCCTCCTCCCCAAGGCCTGAGGGTCTCCCTCCCCGAGCAGGGTGCACTGGAGGTCCCGAGAAGCAGTGTGCAGACAGCAGGTTCATCCCAGATCTGGTCATAAACCATAGTCTACATATTTCAAAAGTCACAGGTCAAGGGAAGAAACGCCAACTACAGTGTGTTTGAAGGCCTAACGTGCAGGGCTTCCCAGGGACCTGGAGGTAGGCCTCGCTCTGCAGTCTGACCCCGGCATGTGGCAGCTGCCCTCGCTTCCTCGGTATTCTCTGGCTCCGTGAGCGGCTTCTGGGAAGCGGCCCACACGTGCCCCTCCACCCTCACTTCGCAAGCGGCACCCGCTGGCCACCTAAGGGAAGACGGAATGGGGAGGTGCCTACGGAGGCCTGGGAAGTGAGTTCGGACACTTAAGTGGGAATCCCAAAGTCCTAGAAATCCAGAGTTCCACCTAGAGGGGAGGTCTGTGGGCTCCAACTGGGCACATTCCTCTGTTCCCTGAGACTCCTCGCTTGTGAGGAAGGAAGAAGGCCCAAGTGGGGTCCTCTGAACTGCAGGGCCCAGAGCTGAAGTCCCTTTTGTTCTAGTCAGAGGGTGCTGGACAGGGAGTCAGGAAAAAGACATCAGGTTTTTGGTTTTCTTCTTTCCAAGTGAGATGGTGATCTTTAATTAATTAAATTCTAGCTGCATCGCGTCTTGGTTGCCCCATGCGCACCCTTCGTTGTGGTGCACAGGCTTCTCTCTAGTTGCAGCGAGGGGACTCAGGAGCCCCCCCCCCGCCAGGAGCTCCCCCCCCAGGAGCCCCCCCCACCCCAGCATGTGGGATCTTAGTTCCCCGACCAGGGATCAAACCCGCATCCTCAGTGTTGGAAGGCAGATTCTTAACCACTGGCCCAGCAGGGAAGTCCCTCCAAGTGAGATCTTGAGTCAGTCCCAGACTCTCTGGACCTTGGTCTGCTCAGCTGCACACTGACTTAGTCTGTTTAGTCTCTGAGCTTCCTTCTGGATCTCGTCCAGGGTCCTGAAGCCGCCCTGTCCTTTCTCAGGCCAGCGAGTGTCACCCAGCAGCTTCCCTAGGCCTTCCTGCCGGAGGCCAGCGCCTTCTCAGCACTGAGCACCTGGGCTCGGAAACAGCAGGCCCAGAATTGAGAAGCAGATAAACTAACAAAAGCCTTTCATCGATTTTGTCTGTGACCTGGGATCATAAGCGCAGTCTTGCCCACACAGGTACCTGAGTCTCCCAGGCAGGACAGGCTTCATTACAAGCCTGTTGACGGTCTGGTTCTCCCAAGCCAGGCCTATAATCAGGGTTTTTAAAGAAACTAGATGAGTTAGGCAAATTGAGAGGCCTGAAAGTTCCTGTGAGTTCTGCAGGGCTGGGGACAGTCCTGGTGAGGACAGATAAGGACCCCGAGGAGGAAAGGAGGGGGGAAGATGGGGGAGGGGCACAGGAGGACAAGTAGAATCGTTACTGCCAGTTAGAATTTTAGGAAAACTTTCATATTCGTTTGCTCAGTGATTTAACAGATCTGTAAAATCCTCTCCTTTCCAATGCCTGACTTCAGGAGCTGGAAAAGAAGTGAGTTGTTCGTTTTTCATTTTGTCAAGGAAACACATTAAAAAAACAAATATTCATGTAATTGTTTATTCATCTGACAAATAACTTTTAATAGAGGTCAGGGAAGGTTTCCTTGAGAACGACACGTTTGAATCAAGTTCTGAAGCTGGTGAGGCAGTAAGCATTGTGGGTGGACAGGTGGGTGGATTAGGGATTCCAGGCAGAGGGAATGAGAACAAAAACCCTTAGCCCTTTCAACCACAAAATAAAAAAAAATAAAGGAGAGATATGATCTCAGAATAAAGGCTAAAATTCTTCTTAAAGGAAGACAATTGAAAATCTAACGTGGTGATAAATATCACCATGTCACTATGTCTGTATATTTGCCTACATAATATATAGAGGGATCTATAGATATGGATATATATATATATATATATATATATATATATATATATGTATTGTGCATATATATAATATATAGTATATATATTATATGTATATCATCTATGAATATGTCATATATGATATGAATATATAATATTCATTTTCATCCTTTTTCTCTCTATCTTATATGTCCTAAGTCAGTATTTGTCTACAGACTAACATATGGCAATGTATTGTTTGTGCTTTGTAAGTGAGGAATTTGAGCCTTGGAGAGGGAGATGGCCTTGCCCAGGGTCACAGCAGCTGGTACCCACAAGGCTAGCAATCCATCTAGACCCAGGACCTACACTCTTCACCATGAGCACCCTGGCCTGCTTCACAGCCACACCTCCTGAGCCCAGCCCCAGGACTCCACAAGTGGTGAATAAAAAAACAGCTTGACCATCTGGTTGAACCTGACTTTTGCTCTTTTTCCTTCCCCAAACGGTGGGCCTAGGAAGCTGGGGAGGTGGGGACGGGAGCTAGCAGGATGAAGGGTGGCCATGCAGGGCCACAGACTTTGCTTCTTTCTGGAAATCAGTGGGCAGCCCTCTGGCACCGGGCCTGCTGGAGCCTTTGTGTTGGCATTTGTTCTGATCAGGAAGTCTAGCTATGCTGGCCGGGTGTGGCCTAGGAGACCGCATTGCTTCAAACCACTTCATGGCACTGAGTACATTACAGGCCCCTGCTCGGGTCCCCTCTCCATGCTGGAGGCTTTGTGGGCCATCTCACTGAAATGAATCCTCTCTACAACAGTGAAAGGGCCACCACGCATCCACACCTTCATTCTGCCAAAATTTGGGGAACACTATTTCACTCCGGAGAGTGTGGTCTGAGCCAGACATTGGGCCCTGCACTTGTGTTATCATTTAAAGAAATTTGAATGAACTTATCTAGAAACCCAGAAACAGAATCATGGACATAGAGGACAGACTGGTGTTTGCCAAGGGGGAGGGCTTGGAGAGGGATGGAGTTGGAGGTTGGGGTTAGCAGATGTTAAGCTTTTATGTATAGAATAGATAAATAACAACGTCCTGCTGTGTAGCACAGGGAACTATATTCGATATCCTATGGTAAACTATAATGGAAAAGAATATATATATATGCTCAATGGTAAACAATCCACCTGTCAGTGCGGAAATGTGGGGTCAATCCCTGGGTCGAGAAGATACCTGGAGGAGGAAATGCCAACCTGCTCCAGTCTTCATGCCTGGGAAATGCTGTCAACAGAGGAGCCCAGCCGGCTACAGTCCGTGCAGTCGCAAAGGAGTAGGACACAACTTTGTGACTAAACAACTAAAATGTATATATATATTTACTAAACAACAACACACACATATATATATGTGTGTGTGTGTGTGTGTGTGTGTGTGTGTGTGTATGTATGTGTGTGTGTGTGCTAAGTCGCCTCAGTCGTGTCCAACTCTCTGTGACCCTATGGACCATAGCCTGCCAGGCTCCTCTGTCTGTGGAATTCTCCAGGCAAGAATACTGGAGTGGGGCCCTCCTCCAGGGGATCTTCCTGACCCAGGGGCTGAACCCAAGTCTCTTATGTCTCCTGCATCGGCAGGTGGGTTCTTTACCACTAACGCCACGTGGGAAGACTGTGTGTGTGTGTGTGTGTGTGTGTGTGTGTGTGTGTGTATCTGAATCACTTTGTTCTACAGCACTAACTAACACAATGTTGTATATCAACTGTACTTCAATTAAAAAATAATTTTAAAAAAGAATAAAGAAATATTAAATCAGAGTATGATATAGGGAGAGATTCTTTGGGATGAGCAGAGGGGTTTATTCAGACTGGAGGAGACCTGGAGAGGTTTTGAGAGGAAGTTAAGATCAGGGCTGTGTCCTACAAAGCTGGGGCCTTGGAAAGTTTAGGTGGGAAGAGTGTTCAGGCATAGGGAATGGCCCGGGCAAAGGTTGGGCAGCCAAATAAAGAAGGGTATGTTTGAAAACCAACAGCTGACCCTCTGGGACGAGATTTCCCTGTGTCTGTATGTGTGTGTGTGTTAGTCACTCAGCTGTGTCTGATTTCTTTGCAGCCCCATGGCTGTAGCCCACCAGGCTCCTCTGTCCATGAAATCCTCCAGTGGAGAACACTGGAGTGGGTTGCCATCCCCTTCTCCAGGGGATCATCTCAACCCAGGGGTTGAACCCAGGTGTTCTGCATTGCAGGCAGGTTCTTTACCATCTGAGCCACCAGGGAAGCCCTGGGTTTCCCTGTAGGACAGTGGAAAGAGAAATGGTTGGTGGGAGAGAAGGCTGGGAAAGAAGATTCGCCCACTGGTCCCCGTGTTCTCTTCCCTCTCTGACTCTGTGCGCTGGCCTGTAAATGAGGCTTCATTGTCCTCACCCCAGCTGTCTTACAGGGAAGTTTTGAAGGTCTAGGGACCCTATAGATTTTGCTGTGAAGAGAAAGGTGTTGTTTGCTTCCTCTGGCTTCCTTGTGGCTTTCTTTTATGTTCCCACACCCCCTGTCTAGCCTCTGTTCTGTTGGGCACTCGGGGCCCAGTCTTTCAATGGTGTCCCCAGGGCTGGTCTCCAGCCACAGCTCACCAGGCCCCTGCAAGCTCCTGGAGGCCAGAGCTGTGTCCTGCTCATTTGCACCCCTGAGGCTCACACAGGGCGTGTACATGAGATGGGTGGACAGAGCCGTGGGGTCAGCCTCACCCCAGTCTGAGTCCCCAGGCAGGTACAGATTGCATGTGACCCTCCGGGACTCACTTCCATCTCTGAGCCTCAATTTCCTCATTGGTGAAATGGGAGTGATAACAGGGTGAGACTTGATGGGCAGTGGTCAGTGAGGCCTCCAGGCTGACCCATCCCAGTGACTCTTCCATGACAGGCTGTGGTCACTGGTATACACCAGGGCCCTCTACATCTTTCTCAGGAGATACAAGGGCCAAAAAGGCTGCTGAGGGTCCAACTCTCAGGGTAGTGAGGGCGGGAGAGAGTCCCACCTGACAGTAACTCCAATCATTCTCTGTTTACTCAGTTATTTACTCACTCACTTCGTCATTCCTTCAACAGATATCTACTGAGCACCTTCAAAAAACCTAACACAGCACTGGGTGCTTTGCTTATGCAAAATGAGTAAGATAAGTCTTCTAATCTCAAGAGGTAACATATAAGAGAATTAAAACAAGCCAGTGGTATATAATTATGTATCCCCTGAATGCAGCAGACAGTGGTCCTTTGAGTCAAGAGAGAGGAAAAGACATAGAAGCTGGAAGACCTCCCGGCGGTGGTGGCCTGTGGATCTGTGGACCCCAGATTGGGTGGGGGAGAAGGGGACATCTCAGTAAACTGCTCAGTGAGCAAAGGTGCAGAGGAAGGAACACCTGTGGCAATCAGACCTGCTTGGCTAGAAGGAACAGGTGGAATCTGGCTAGACAGGTGGCCAGGGTTGGGCAGCAAAAGGCTGGGAGTCTGAATACTTCCTGCAGCCTGGGATTCCAGGCTGTTGACAGGTCGAGGCTGTGACACCATTGAACTCACAGGTTCCTGGAAGGTGGTTTGGTGGGAGGGTCTGCTGTAGCTCCCTCTGTGCCCTTTAGGGCTTTTGCCCCACCAGATGGAGACAGGTAGGAGAACACTGTGTATTTGGGGCAGCCTCTGCCTCCAGTTCACTGTGTGACCCCAAGTAGGTCGCCATGTTTCTTAGAGCCTTGGTTTCTAAACATGTAAAATTGGAACAACTGGGCCAGATGATTTCAGTTGCCTTTCCAGCTCTGTGATTCTAAATCCTCTGACTGTTGAGTTCAGACACGTGTTGCTGCAGAGCTACCCATTCAGTTTCCTGGCAATCACTGTCTTCACCAGCCAAACACACAGTTGGCCTGGGCAGCCATGTTCGTGCCACATGACCCCTCCCACCAGTCAAGCTAATTGGACCAGATTCCAAAAGATTCTTGACCCTAAAGAAACATATTCCATAGCAATTAGATTGATCCTTTGAAGGGTTTAAACCAAGATATCCAGGTCCTGGATCAATTAGATAGAGTTAGTCTATAGCTGCACAAGCTGGAATCAAGATTGCCAGGAGAAATATCAATAACCTCAGATATGCAGATGACACCACCCTTATGGCAGAAAGTGAAGAGGAACTAAAGAACCTCTTAATGAAAGTGAAAGAGGAGAGTGAAAAAGTTGGGTTAAAACTCAACATTCAGAAAACTAAGATCATGGCATATGGCTCCATCACTTCATGGCAAATAGATGGGGAAACAGTGGAAACAGTGTCAGACTTTATTTTTCTAGGCTCCAAAATCACTGCAGATGGTGATTGCAGCCATGAAATTAAAAGACGCTTACTCCTTGGAAGGAAAGCTATGACCAACCTAGACAGCATATTAAAAAGCAGAAACATTAATTTGCCAACAAAGATCCGTCTAGTCAAGGCTATGGTTTTTCCAGTGGTCACGTATGGATGTGAGAGATGGACTATAAAGAAAGCTGAGCGCCGAAGAATTGATGCCTTTGAACTGTGTTGAACTGTGTTGAACTGTGTTGGAAAAGACTCTTGAGAGTCCCTTGGACTGCAAGGAGATCCAACCAGTCCATCCTAAAGGAGATCAGTCCTGGGTGTTCATTGGAAGGACTGATGTTGAAGCTGAACCTCCAATATTTTGGCCACCTGATGCAAAGAGCTGACTCATTTGAAAAGACCCTGATGTTGGGAAAGATTGAAGGCAGGAGAAGGGGGCAACAGAGGATGAGATGGTTAGATGGCATCACCGACTCAATGGACATGAGTTTGTGTAAACACCGGGAGTTGGTGATGGACAGGGAGGCCTGGGTCGCAAAGAGTCGGACATGACTGAGCAACTGAACTGAACTGAACTGAGTCTATAGCTGCAATATTCTAGGAAAAAGGATAAATAATATTTGCTGCACATTTGTTCTCCTGCGCACTTTATTTCATTCTCACATCACCCTGTAAAGTAGTATCCCCATTTTACAGATGGGAAAACTGAGTTCCAGTGAAATCCCATATTTGTTACGTTCTGGCATGCAGCTGGTTGAGATATCTTCCAGTTTTCTAGGAAAAAAATATAGTTTTCATCATACATATATTGAAAATTTAAGGTATTTGTAGAAGAAACCATTTCATTTTGTTCATGTAAATATGATAAATTTTATAATGAAATTCCAATAAAAAATTCCAAATAAGTTTTATTTGCTCCAAAATAGAGCATTTCTTGGAAGTGGCACAAAAGTTGAAGAATGTAAGAAACAAATCTAATGTGAGTTTTCCATACTGAGAAGGAGACCTTATGATCATATGCTGTAAGGTCTATGTGTTATTTTTAGTCTTCAGTATGGATCTCTAATCAATAATGTAGACACACCAGCTATATTAGTGGGGAGGAGAGAAGAAAGGATACAGATATAGAATTTGTCTACATTGGTGCCGTTTGTCTGTATTGTTAGTCCATTGGCAGGGGCAGTTATAAAGTTCCATAGATAGGATGTGACCTGGGTCTTTATCATTTCATGCTCCTATCTCCCCAGGGCATAATGGAGAGCTGGACAAGAGCTTGACGCAGGAAGCAAAAACCTGACGACAATGAGGGTCTGCCAGGGAGAGTGGAGCATGTGATCAGAGGAGCTGCCCCAAGCGTGGAGCCACAGAAAGATATAGAAAGAAATCTTTGGTTCCCCTGAGCCCAGCACATTTCCTACAGCCTGAGGCTGTGAGGTTGCTCTGTATCTTGTTGATTGGCTTCCTTTTATGCAGACTTTTCCAAGTAAAAGTCTATTCCTAGCAATCAGACAATTCCTGATGGAATTCCTGATTATGTCCTGTTAATAAATGATTCGAGGTATGAATCTCACTCCATTAACTTCACCGTGCAAGAAATTTTGCCTTATTTTACTTCCATAAAGTCTAATTAAATCTGACCCTACGTCCACCTTCTTGCCAAGGTGATTGGAAATTTGGTCATAGTAGTTATTAAGGTGAGGGGACCCCTCTTGTCTAGGGCAGCCCACAGTATGGTGGTTGTCCACTGAAATGGGTCTTCTGGGCATCCTTCCAGCCATGGCTACTGTTGATCTTTCCCTTGGCCTTCCTGTACAGTCCCCTGATAGAAGGCATCCTGGCTACTGCCATGCCAGGGTCCGGCCTCCCTAAGTTAAATGTCCTCCTCCAAGCCACCTCCCCTGACACTGCCAGCCTCCGCCCCATCCCCCCGTCCTGGGGAGTCTTCCATCTCATTGCACTCAGAGGCACTTGACTCTCTCTTCTCTGAAGGATAGTAACCTCAAATTCAGGCCTTTATTTAAAGTTTGAACTTATTTAGTTTTTGGATGTGGAGTTTTTTTTTTTTTTTAAGTCTTTATTGAATTGTTACAATACTGCTTCTGTTTTGTTTTGGGTTTTTTGTCTGTGAGGCATGTGGAATCCCAGTCCCCCAACTAGGGATCAAACCAGCACCCCCTGCATTGGGAGGTGAAGTCTCAACCAATGGACCACCAGGGAAGTCCCAAGTTCAGGGTTTTTGAAATACAAAACCCAAGGAGGCAGACTGTCACTGAGCATTTTCTGTGTATCGCATGAGGCTACCTGTTTGCCCTGGAAAAAGGAAGAGTGAACACAGGGGCACAGAACACGAAGTGCCACCACGATCAGCGTGTGTTCCTGACAGCTGTGGTGCCCATGCTTCTGTTGACCTTGCTTCTCCAGGAGGGCCCCAAGGCCACTGTACCTGGGCCCTCCACTGACATCTGTCTTGGCTCTGGAACTCCCGCCTGGAGCACAGACCTACTGGCTCAGAGCAATGAAGGAGCGGGAGGTGGCAGCTGTATCCCCGCCCCCGGCCATCTCCTAGAGATGAGGATGCTGCGGCCACTGTGATCAGTGTGAGGACCCCGTAGGCATGCAGAGGTTGTTGCTTCCTCAGGCACACTTCCCAGAGGCATCCTTCCTAGCCCAGGCCACTGCCATTGCTCCTAGATTTTTTTCTTGGAGTAACTCGAGGTTTATTTTTATTGAATATGAAAAGTCATTTTCCTTGAGCTCACATCTGACCTCATTTCCTTGTTTAAAACCCTTGGCCTTCGGATAAATTCCAAACTCATCAATGTAGCTTACAAACTCCTGTGTCATCTGGTCTTTGCTCACCTTTCCAGTCTCAGTCTTCATCTCTGCCCTCTTCACATTAGCTCTACCCTCTAGAATCAACTGCATTCTTTCCCTCTCTTCCCCGCGTTCTCTGCCTGGAACAGTCTCTGCAGCAGCATCATCAGCTGGTCCTCGAGCCATGCTCTAGGAGAGCATGGGGAACACTGACTCTAAAGACCCTAGGCCTGGGTTCAAATGCCAGCTCTATGCTGGCTGGATACCTGACCTTTTATTTGCTGAGCCTCAAATGTCTCATCTATAAATTGGGCATCATTAGGCCACCTTCATGGGGCTGAGGTGGGGATTCAGTGAAGAAATAGATATAAAATACAGGATGGCTAGAAAACATGCCCTTCTACCATGTGCTTGGTGAATCAAGCCTTCCCTCATTTCTTTGACTGATGTCCCTTCTTTGCACTCCACCTCCCACTGAATAGAAGCAGAATGTGGTTTACTGAGCTTAACTAGTGACTGACAACACGAATCTTGGCCAGGAATTTGAGTAATAAACTGAAGAAAAATGAAAGCAACAGCCATCATCTATTGACACTTATGGTGAGCCAAGCCCCAGCCCTGTGGGCAATGCTAAAAGACATCACCTCATTTAATTCACTGATCCTGCAGCGGGAGGTTTCTATTTAGCTGTTTTTATGGAAAACTAAACAGAGGCTCAGAGAGTCTGTGATTTATCTAATGTCCCAAGCTTGTAAGTGACACAGTCCAATTGGAACTGAGTTTGAGCCCAAAGATTCTGCAGGTAAACGCATCCACACACATATACACATGTATGCATGCTTGCACTCACATCCAGAAACATACACACCCATATTGACACACACAGATTGTGTAATTCATTTCCCAACATCACCAGGTGATTAACTCACATCTCAGTGGACACCGATTGGGCATCCTACAATTTAACTCAATTCAGACACTGTCTACTGGGTGAAAGCGTCACATCCCATAGGTTAAGGGCTCAGGCCTATAAGACTGTCCTGTCTTCCTTTCAGATGCCGATCACAAGTCCAGGTTTTCTCCTGGGCATCTGATCTGTCAGCTATGAGTCAGAAGCCATCACCTTCTCCTTGAGGTTCCATTAATTTGCTAGAGCAGCTCACAGAAGTCAGGAAAACATTGTGTTTCCTAAATCACCAGATGATTAGAAAAGGATATAACTCAGGGACAGCCAGAGGGAGGAGATGCACTGGGCAAGGCTTGGGGAAAGGAGCTTCCCCCCAACCCCTTATGCCCCGCCCTGCTGCAGGAATGTCCCACTCTATCTGTAGCTCCCCATGTGCACCAACCTGACGTTCTCCAAACCCCATCATTTTCAATGCGCGATAAGTAAGTAAAAAAATGGAAAAAGAAAAGTCCAACCCTCTAATCCTGGTTGGTTCCCTGGTAACCAGCCCGCATCCTCAGGTGCTTCCTAAAAGCCACCTCAACAGCAAACTTCGGTGTGATTGAAAGTGGTTTGCTACGAATATCCAGAGACACCTTTATTGTTCCTATCACTTAGGAGCTCTGTCCCAGAAACTGGGATGAAGAACATATATATATATATATACACACTTACTATAAAGCACAATATTGCACACATATACACACCCATACACACATAAGGAAGGGCACTTATGTGCAGGGAATATGTTACGGGGGATTGGACCTCCAGCTGACTTGAAAAAAGACATACGACATGAAGAGTGAAGGGGACAAACGACACGGCTCCAGTTTCAAACACGGAGGGAGAGCAGGTTGAATTTAGGATCCCGGCCTCTCCCCTCACTTTGCTTCACTGACACTGTGGTTTCACTGGGGTTTAAGGGGCTTCTGTCTCTCCTGAAATACTCTTCCTCATCACAGCAGTGCAGAGGACCAGGGCCTGCAGAGAGACATGTTCACTTGGGGGAGGGAGTGACTGGGGGAGACTGGCCCCTTGGCCCAGAGCCCCCCAAACCTTCATCTTACCTGTCTCCAGCAACACAGACACACTGACAGATCGGCAGAATACTCTTCTGATTTCTCCAACTTTCTGATGCTGTGTTGACTGTGCAGGCACTTCTCATTTCCGTGTATTGTGATACACATGTCAGTTTTGTAATTTTTGATTTAAATTTGCTTTTTCAAAGGAGAAAAATGTTTAAATAACGTCTGTGAATGCCTGTCAACATTTTAGCGTTTCAAACATGTCCTCATTTTAGAAGTGACTAGTCTTGTACCCAACAGGCTGGCCCATCTGCAGTGTTACTCATCCATTCATTCATTCATTTAAAAAACGTTTATGGAGCACTTACCATCAGCCGGTCACTGTGATAACAACCGTGAACCAAAACAGACAAGGTTCCTGAATCCAAGGAGACATGGGAGGACGTGGAAATCAAGTTAACAAACAAAGGAATAAGCAAAATAATTTTAGGTCCTGGGGTGTTTTATAGACATGATTCCAAAGATTCTGTGGTACCCAGAATAATTGAGAGCAGGGACTCAAACAGATACTCATAGGCCAGTGTTCATAGCAGCGTCATTCACAGTAGCCAAAAGGTGGAAATAACCCAGGTATCCATCAACAGACACATGAACAACCAAAATGTGGAATGGGCATACAATGAAATATTATTCAGCCTCAGAAAGGAAGGACATTCTGATTCATGCTACAGCACAGATGAACCTTGAAAACATGACGCTAAACAAAATAAGCCAGACACAAAAGGACAAACGCCACATGATTCCACTTATATGAGTTACTTAGAATAGGCAAATTTATAGAAAGAGAAATTAGAATAGAAGTTACTAGGGGCTGGGAGAAGAAGGGGGATGAAAAAGTATTGTTTAACGGGTGCAGAGTTCCTTTTCAAAATGATGAAAGTTCCGTCTGCAGACGGTTGGTGGTGATGGTCACACAACATTGTGAATGTAGTTAATGCTACTAAGACGTATACTTAAAAATGGTTGACATGGTAAATTTTATGGTATGCATATTTTGTGTGCTTGTGTGCTAAGTTGCTTCAGTCATGTCTGACTCTTTGCGACCCCATGGACTGTAACCCTCCAGGCTCCTCTGTCCATGGGATTCTCCTGTCAAGAATACCGGAGTGGGTTTTCATTTCCTTCTCCAGGGGATTTTTCCCAACCCAGGGATCGAACCCATGTCTCATAAGTCTCCTGCATTGGCAAGCAGGTTCTTTACTACTAGTGCCACCTGGAAAGTATGCATATTTTACCACAGTAAAAAAAATATTGACTTAAAAAAAAAAAGGTTATATGATACAAAGGGAGGTCTAATTTACCTAAGAAGTTTGGAGAAGGCTTTTCTGGAGAAAGAACATTTGTTCAGAGTGGGGGAGAAAACAGGACACAGCCAGCTTGGCCAAACCATGGTAAGCAAGTAGACTGAGATTAGGTGGCGAGGGGGAGGGCAGCACCATGTGGGACCTTGTAAGCTGGGGTGTGTGTGAAAGTCACTCAGTCATGTCCTACCCATCGCGACCCCATGGGCTACACTCCATGGAATTCTCCAGGCCAGAATACTGGAGTGGGTAGCCATTCCGTTTTCCAGAGGATCTTCCCAACCCAGGGATCAAACCCAGGTCTCCCGCATTGCAGATGGATTCTTTACCAGCTGAGCCAGCAGGGAAGCCTGTAAGCTGGGGTAGGAGGTGTAACTTTTATTTTAAGAGCAGTGGGAAACTACAAATGTGTTGCAGTCATTTGCATAATGTGATGCATTTTACGCTTTTAAAAGATCACTCAGGGTTCTGTGTGGCACACACAGCCGGAAGATGCTGAGGGCTCCGTGCAGAGGTGACAAAGTAAAGTCTGTCTCCTGACCCTTGACCTCCTCTCCCTGACTGTTGCCGTGTCATGGGGCCAGTGGGCCACATGTTGGGAAAGGAAGATGAGGAAATGGGAGTGTTGAAATCTGCTGGTGCTTCTGTCAGTGGCAAAGGCTCCTCACTCTGGGGGACTGGACCTGGCCCACGTGGGCCTTCTCTAAGCCTGATTCACCCAGCTTGCCAGGGAAGGGAAAGGTATAGCGATCTGATGGCAGAGCCAAGAACAGGCAGGCAGTGGCTTACAAGAGTATGGGCCTGAGGGTCTGGCAGGGCTGGCTTGACCCTGCTTCTGACAGTAGCGCATGGCTTGGGCAGACGAGTTCAGCTTCTTCAGCCTCAGTTTCCTCATCTGTAAAAGCATGACAATAACCATACTTATATTACAAGGTCATTGCAAAGATTCAGTTAAGATAATGTGTTAAGCTCTTAGCAATGCCTAGCACAGGGTGAACAGTCAGTAAAGATTATCATCCTCCACATCATTATTTTGCTACTGTGGATCTAAAACATCTATTCAACCAACTCTGGGTACATTAGGACCATGAGACACCTCCCTAAAAAGACAATAAATTAAGTCCCTTCAACTAACAGGGTTGGCTATTTTTTTATACTCTGTGAGTATCTCAGGAGCAGAGTTTGAATTTTTCTTCCTTATTTTTCTCCCTTTGGGTCACTCATTAGGTTGGTTATCTATGTCCTTTAACTCCTGAAGCTACATGTCCAGTGCCTGTTAGACATGCTTCATTAAGGCAAGACCACCGCTCCTCCCGCCATCACTGTGTTGACTGGGTGCTGGTTAAGAATCTGGACTCGATGTACATATCCTGAATAACTGAAAGGAAGATCTTGAAGAGACTCATGCACACTCATGTTCATAGCAGTGTTATTCACAATAGCCAAAAGGTGTAAATAATGCAAGTGTCCACTCGTGGATGAATGGATAAACGCAATGTGGTGTACACAGACAGTAGAACACTATTCAGCCATGAAAAAGAAAGATTTTGCAATCCATGTTATAACATGGGTGAACCTTGAAGGCATTATGCTCAAGTGAAATAAGCCAGTCACAGAAAGACAAATACTATATGATTCTCCTTCTGTGTAGTGCTTGGACTAGGTAAAATCCTGGGGAGAGAAAGTGCAGTGGTGGCTGCCAAGGTGCAAAGGGGCGGAAGCGGGGAGGTGTTGTCTAATGAATACAGAGTTTCAGCTTTAAAACTGAAAAGAGGAACTTCCGCCACTACTGAGCCTGCTCACTCTAGAGCCCGTGCACCACAGCTGAAACCTGACACTGCCAAATAAATAAAGAAATATTTTTAAAAATTATTAAAATGGAAAACATTAATAAGTTGGACTTCATAAAAAAATTTAAGAAACTGAAAAAAATGGAGATGGATGATAGTGGTGATTATATAATATTATGAATATGTTTAATATGACTGAACTGTATACTTAAAAATGGCAAGATAGTAAATTTTATGAGTATTTTACCAAAGTAAAAACATTTTTGAAAAAGAAAAGTAATTAATATCATATGTTTCTGTTATCAAACCCCAATGACCTGTCTTTTTACTTAGGGCAAAAATAACGTCCTTACAGAGGCCTTCAGGGCCCACATAAATGGCACTGTTACCCTGTGACCTTGACTCCTACCACCTTCCTACTGGCCCTCAGCTCTAGCCTCTCTGCAGTTCCCGCAGCTCTTTGAGCATGCTTAGTAAGCTCCTGCCCCAGGGCCTTTGCACTTGTATCCCCAGAACCCAGAACCCTCTTCCTGCTGATAACTCTATAGTGTGCTCCCTCCACTTTTTCAGATTTCAACTCATGAGTCATCTTACCAGTGAGGCCTTTCTGCCTCCCTGATGAAGAGAAATGTCCCTCCAGCAACTGCCCTTCCCCCTCAATGCCCTTCACCTTGTTATATTTTTTACCATAGCATCTATTGCCACCCGACATGCTATATATCTCACTTATTAATCCTGATTATCATCAATACTCTTCCCCCCATGAAATGTCAGCTCCGTAAGAGCCAGATGCTTCATGACCTACTGTCCTCCTGGAGCCCATCTCAAGGACATGGTGGGTCCTCAGTACATATGCGCCCAATGAGTCAAACGAATGAACTCAGTATGCCCACCTGCAGAGATGGTGACTTGCAGGGATTGTCAAGCTGTAAAAGTGTAAAATGGCTGAGATTCACTGTGTTGTATTTTTCTTAGATGAAAGAGCATCACTGTCTTAATCACTTCAATCTAACCATTCCTTGAGAGTTTACTGGATAATCCAGTGCCCCAGACCAACCTGAAGGATGAGACTGACTGGGTTCCCCTCCCCCTGCCCCTGCTATTTCTGTAGTAACCTCTTCCAGACTCTGTGTAAAACCAGCCCCTCTAACTGGCACCTTTACTAAAAGGGATGCTGTGTGCCAGCGGTACTAGGGTGGCCTCCTCGGTCCTCTGGGGTGAGGATAGGAGAAATGCAAATACTCCTCCCTGGGGGCCTGAGTTTGCTGGTGACATGCAGCAGAACACACAGCAAATTCTTTACAGGCAGAACACAAGCCTCCCTCCCGACCCTCTCCATTCAAGCTGGGACTTCTCCTTCCTGCGCACTGTGGCAAGCCTGCCCCGGTCGTGGCGCCTGGTGACTTGTCCCCGCGTCCCTGGCTTTCTCTGCTCGTTGCCATGGAAATGGGTCCCTAGCTCTCCAGAAAGACATATTCCAGTGACGTTCACTGGCACTTCCGAGGGCCCCAAAATGGGCACACACGCATGTCCAGTGACCTGGTGCAATGCCTCCAGCTGCCCAGCAACACCAGCATGAAAAGTAGAGTCACATGGTAGGGACGTAAGACTCACAAGGGCGGCTCATGTGGCTCACAGTCAAAGAAGAGGGGAAATAAGCTGGCTTCACAAATGCCATAATCTTTGCGGGAATCTCTCACTCTCTCCCCTCTGCATTCAGTCTAGAGGCAAAACCAGAAGAGGAGCGTTTTGCTCTAAGGTAAATGAAATTGTGGTTCTAGGCCTCCTCAGTGAGGCGGGGGGAAGGCCAATGCTTCGAATGCCTCGCTCTACTGGAGAGTGACTGTGACTGCTGTTCCCTGGCAGGGTGCCCACCTGTAAGAAGGGTTAGTCTGCCTCCAAGGCTGGTGAGGACCCACACACTGGTCTCAGGCACCTCTGGCTTCATACGACCTAGCAGAGAGGTCGTGGAGGAAGCCTCCTGTACTGGCACACGTGGGGTCATTCATGGGGAAAACACACAACTTGGTGCTTACAGATGAGATCTGGATGTGCACATTCAGCTCAAGTACACACCACACACACACACACACACACACACGCGCATGCACATACGATCCCTACACCTACTGTGATCATTTTCTGCACTACACACACAATGTGTATCTGTGTACAGACATCTGGTCCTGTGTACTCTCCACAGGCACAAACAATCCTCTACAAGCTCCTTCTTCTACTCTACCAAGCACATCCGTGCTTATGGAACACATTGGTGGAACATCGATTTACAAGCATGAGACCCATTCTACCGCAGAATGATGAACTCCTCCACCTACATTGGACCTACAGAGGCGGGGGGCAAAATTCTAGCTTTGTAACCCTGAGCCCAATACCTACTTGAGGGTATAAAAGTGTCAAGACTGAATAGGTTGAGAGGAAAGACCCTCCTGGGAAAAGCTGGAATGCTCTGGTATTTTCTCTTGGCCCTGATTCAAAGCAGGAAATGGTGTGGGAGGAGTACTTCCTTCCCATCTGACACCTTCAGAGGACTACTTGGAGAGCTTGGCCTTTGCCCCTGGAATATGCGGGAACACATAGGGCTGGTGTTTGCCCTCCATCTAAGCAGCTAGTGGCCGAGAAGAGGCTGGGCTGAAGAAAGAAGAGCAGAGGAGTGCTGAGCTGGAAATGGCTAGCCGTTTGGTGAGGCAGAGAATGCATGGGCTTTTCCTCCAGATGGCGGCATCATGCGGAAGTGGCAGCTGACTGGGGTCTTTATCCAAAATGGCCACCTAGGTGCAATGACCCCCAAAGATGAATCTACAAGATGTTAATTGAGCACCGAAGAATTGATGCTTTTGAACTGTGGTGCTGGAGAAGACTCTTGAGAGTCCCTGGGACTCCAAGGAGATCCAACCAGTCAACCCTAAAGGAAATCAACTTTGAATATTCACTGGAATATTCACTGATGCTGAAGCTAAAGCTCCAATACTTTGGCCACCTGATGCAAAGTGCTGACTCATTGGAAAAGAGCCTGATGCTGGGAAACATTGAGAGCAGAAGAAGAAGGGCGTAACAGAGGGTGAGATGGTTGGATGGCATCATCGACTCAATGGGCATGAATTTGAGCAAGCTCCAGACACAGTGAAGGATATGGAGGCCTGGCGTGCTGCTGCAGTCTGTGGGGCCACAAAGAGTCAGACACGGCTGAGTGACTGAACGACAACAAGAAGAGGTGAAACTGGCGCACAGCCAGTCACCAGAGATCATCAGTGCCTTACAGGACTGCTGTTGGGAGACACCCAGTAATAAATGTTTCCAAGGACCCACAAGATAGGAGAGAAAGAGTCAGGATTAGCCCTCTGCCAAAGCCAAGAGAGACCAAATCCAGAGACCATGGGCACCAGGAACCATAGAGAGATGAGCACTCCCTAGCCCTGCCCTCCATTTTACCCGAGGAAACAGAGGAGACCTGGGCAAGGGCCCTAAGCAGATGGCAGCTTGCTGGGAGGAAACACACCTTCACTTTAAACAAAGCTTGGAGTCCCTTCAGTTACCCGGACTGGGAATTTTAATTATGGAATTGAGACTATTCTTGGGAATATAAGTGTCTGGGGGAAGTTTTGCTGTTACATAAGATGAGTGACCAAAGAAGTGATGGCTGAATTTCCAGCTCTCAAAGATCTTATCCAAGGTGGCAAGGAGTCAAGCTAAGTTTACAAGGACAGTCACCAGAAAAATGAAGTTCCTGGGTTGGTGCCTGGTACCAAAAGAGCTGTGTTTTTCTACCAGGAACTGCATCTCCATAGAGAGTCAGCAGTAGAGATCCAGGGATGAGCTTTCTGTATCCAACCCACACTCTCACCAACACACACGCTGTCTCTTTGTGACTTTGGGCCAAGCCATAATTTGATTTCTTCACTTAACCCTGGTCCCTCCTCCAATGCATACAGAGTCACTCAACATTAACACTATGGTTTTGCTGTAAACCATCCACAGCGAATGTAGCAAAGAGGATTTCAGCAACCTTTACCAAAATAAACATTCTTCTTCCTTTTAGGTTCAAAGATGACACATGAAAAAACAGCGAGTTGAGACTCCGGATGATGATATTTTCTATTTTAACATTTTATGTCTTTGACCAAAAATGTCGTAGTGTGACCTTAGGCCAGATATTAGGTTGAACCATGGAAATTGCAACCATCTGCAAAACTATGTCATATGTTTTGACCTAATACTGTATCTTTTTGATATTTGAAATTTGAAGTCTCAAATTTCTTTTAGATTCTGTGTATCAAATGAGGATAATAATTCATACATAAAGGATGGTTTGTGCAAATGTATGATAAATTCTGGGACCTAGGTGGGTAGCCAAATTCACCAGTTTTCACTGTATCTTTGACACAGATTGTTGGAAACAAGGCACCCTGCTGCCCAAGGCTGTGGCTTGGTCTTCTGATGTGTTGCCTACCCGAGCCCCTGGGAGGGCAAAGGCCTTTAGCGTCCCTCTATTTTGCTTTCCTTTTTCAAAAGGGCTCTATCTTATCCTCTGGCCTTTCATTTTTACAGCCTCTTATTCTTGTCTAAGGGATGGAGTTGCCACCCCTCCCTTCTGAAGGTTATTATTGCTGTTTTTCTTCTTGCTCCTTGACAGTTTTCTTCTGCCCTTAGCATCATCTCTGTCACCTTTAGGTTCCCTTTTCTGTTTGATTTGATCCAGAGGTTTTGACTGCTGTTCACTATTAAGAACTAAAAAGCTGTTTGCAAGCTCATCTGTGAGGCTTGTTGATTGGTGAGTTTCACTATTGTGCAAAAAAGTGGTGAATTGGTTTTGCTCTTAGGCTAGTTAGTGTCCCTAGAAAGGAGTCCTTCACCCTCCTACCTGATACCCAGGATGGATACCTGTATTCAATGTGGAGACTTTCATTTGATACCTCTGTAAAATAGTTTTTTTGCACCTGTCCTGAGCTGTAAGAGGGTCTCTCCAATTCATCTTACTCCAAAGAAAAGTATCTAGATTTTTACTGTCTGCGTTTGCCAGCTGAGGGAGGAAATGGTGCTGGTGCTGGTGGTGGTGGTGATGTTGGTGGTGGCGGAGATGATGGTATTTGCTGTCTCCTACTTCCTGAACTGTTCCTATTACTTTCAGCCCTACTTACTCCAGCTTCAAGCTACCTACTACCCAGTTCCTGAGATGTTCTGGGGTCCTCTGGCTTCTCTCTTGTAGGCCTAGGTTAAAGCTTTCTCTGGTTGGCAAAGCTGATTACTATTCACTGTATAGTTTTCCCTTTTCATAAAATTAATTGATATATCTGAGTTCTTATTTTCTTGGTAAGCTTGCACCTTTTATATTCCTTTGTCATTTTAGTGGTGTTTGAGGAAGAAGCAGATATAAATGGATAGATTTGATCTTCATGTTAAGATGAAAGTTCCCCCCTGCTCTTTTATAAACCTAAATTTTGCTTCTTTTCATCTTATTTTCTGCCCCCCCCCATTTATCTTATTTTATGTTCAATATGAAGAATAGGTTCCATTCAGAAGCATGTGGAATAGTCCAAAATGCACTGGGAGCTTGTCTCTATACCACATGAACTCAGACACCAGGGGCCTGCATTTCTCAAGGAATAAAATAGCCCTGGGCCACTTCAAATTTTTCAGTATCTCTGAGTCTTTTTTTTTAAATGAAGATATGCTAAAACAAAATTTAGGAAACTTGGGGTATATTCTAAACATTTGTATTTGTCAAACTCATGCTTTCAACACCGAAAAAAATTGCAAAGCGTATCATTATGCTATTCACAAGATAATTGCAGGATTTATTAAATATATTAACTCATGACACACAGACAGAATGCTACAGAAATTAGATGCAAGCTTAAAAGTGTGCGATGAGTATCTCCTTTGAATTCTATCCCAACTCAGATGTAATATCAGCCTTCTAGCCCTTAGGACTTCCACGAATATGGTGGCCATGGTGTATGCTTCCATCCACCATGCGTCCCTACCTCCACCCAGCACTCACAGCCCAGTGATGAGATGCTCCCCAGAACATCTGCTGGGTAGCTCCCACCTAAGGCAGCAGAGTGGTAGGAGGGGTGAGCAAATACCTGCCCCTGTGCAACAGCCAGGCAGGCCAGGCTTATGCCGCAGCACCACAGGGCAACTATGCTTCTTGCTCCTGGCTCTCACCACAGGCTCAGGTCTTATACACGGTGAGTTCTTTACAGCAGGATGTTTCCTGGGCCCTGACAGCAGAAAAGGAGTTAACAGACCAACAGGGAATCTCCCTTTAAGATACTTAGGTT
The DNA here is from genome assembly GCA_024291935.2 of Okapia johnstoni. Classification (NCBI taxonomy): domain Eukaryota; kingdom Metazoa; phylum Chordata; class Mammalia; order Artiodactyla; family Giraffidae; genus Okapia; species Okapia johnstoni. The sequence goes on from CM044313.1 coordinate 49,583,287, forward strand.
ACCCAGACTCCACCCGAGAAGGGCTTGGAACTCCGGTGGAGTCCTCTCTTTCAGTCCATCCTAACATTTAAAGAAATAGTATAAAGAATAAAAAAAACAAAAACTACCCATCACCTCACTACTCTCCAGCCAAGTAAATCATCTAGAATTTACCCCGTGTTTTCTATGGATGACATGACGATACAGATGCACGCGTGCGTGCGCGCGCACACACACACACACACACACACACACACACACACACGTCTTAAACAGAACACTGGCTCAGAAGTCAGACAGAGCTGGATTCAAATTCTGTCTTTTTCCCTTACCAAACACATGACTTTGACTATATGACAACTCTGAACTCCAGTTTCTCGTCTGTACAAAAGAGATAATAGCATCAACTTCATAAGATCATCTCAGAATATATTAACGTGATATAATACATGGGAAATGCTGATCACTATGACTGCCACACAATAAGTGCTCGATAAACAATAGGCAAAGTTATTGCCATTGATTATTTAATTCAATAAGCATTTATTAAAGCCAGACAGGCTTCCCTGGTAGCTCAGACAGTAAAGAATCTGCCTGCAATGCAAGAGACCTGGGTTTGATCCCTGGGTTGGAAAGATACCCCGGAGAAGGGAATGGCAACCCACTCCAGTATTCTTGCCTGGAGAATTCCATGGACAGAGGAGCCTGGTGGGTTACAGTCCACGGGGTAGCAAAGAGTCAAACACGACTGATGGATTAACACTTTAACTTTTTTCACAAAGCCAGGCCTTTCTTCCAAAAGGGCATCCTCTAGGGCCAGAGGTGGACATGTGGACAGACGGTGAGAATTTCCATTGCATGCACACCAGCAATGATGAGGCCTGAACTGGGCTAGACAGGAAGATCAGGCTGCTCAGGATCCGGTTAACACAGGCTGTGGGGGCTCTGGGAGAACTTGCAGAGAGACAGTTTGGTATTCTGCCTTTTTATGCGGAACATTAAATTACAAGCACTTCTGATGCTGCTCCCTAATCTTCCCATCATTTTTAAAGACTGCGTAGTATTACACTGCTTCAGAGGGCTGTATTTTCCCTCACCTTTCCCCTGTCATTTGGTTTTGAGGTCACCAATTTGGAGCTATTGGAGACATCAGCACAAAGAACATGCGTGTGACAGTTTTTCCTTTCAGGAATTATGTCTGTAGGATAAATTCTAGGTCAAAGGGGATGAACATTGTTCAATAGCTCTGGCAACTCCCTGCCAAACTGTCAAAAGGTTTACCTACTGAGTATGATCATCATTTTGTGTGTTTTGTCAGGTTAGGTAAAGCTGGCACTTTGATGTTGTTTTTGTGTCCATGTCTGTGATAAGTTGTTTGGTGGAGGGCTGAATGAAAACAACTATCTTGGATAGATCTAAGGGAGGGAGAGTGCAGGAAATTGAGACTGCAGGGACCGGCTTTGGGAGATGGATTTCTGCCATGCCTCAGTGAGGTGGAGGAGGAGAAGGAGGCTTATAAGCTGGCACTGACTGTGTTTCTTAATTGCGTTGTTTGTATTTTCTCTCTCTTCCATGGAGGACTAAATATATCATTATCATGGTAATCATCACTCCTGTATGTAATCATCACAGTGTATGAAAAAAAATTGTCATTTCTAACCATGATTGCCTTCTCAGGAAGGTGGTGACTGTTGAATAGGGACCCTTTGTTCTGCAGAGCACTTGGGAAGGTTTGGAAAAGCAACTGAAGCCAGGCTAATATTGGCAGATGTTCCATTATTGATTGGCAACTTGTTGGAAGTGCTGTTGCTGTCTGCCTTCTGCCTGTCCACTGTGGCCTCAGGGAAGGAGCAGGGTGAAGGTCTTCTCAGGACAGAGGAGAAGATTAGATGGCAATCAAGTCCTGAGCTGAAGGAGGTGAGGAAGGGGAGACATGCTCCTTCTGTTCCTGTGTGATTGCTCCATGGATAAGAAGAGGCCAGAAAGATGTGTGTATGGCTTTCCCAGGTCAGAGAGGAGCCCCAAAGGAGGGAGTGGTGGACTCACTCAGGTAGGAGAGAGGATGCTGAGAACAGGGCAGGGACAGCTGGCTGACTTTCCTGGGTATGGTGAGCAGCCAGCACAACCGAAGGGGGTCATTGCACAAAGTTACGTCCAGCTGTGCAGGGACAACAGTGCAGCCTGTGCAGATGTGCGAGGCTGAATAAACGAGCCTGAGGCAGCATGAGGTGTGCAAGGTTTCAGCATGTTCCCTGGGGGCCCAGCAAGGGATGTTGACACACTGAAAAGGGCTGATGTGAATGGGCTTAAAACCAGAGGCAAACAGCTGGACCATGAACCTCAGTGACACGAGCTACCCACTGCCCCAGTGGCCAGTTAAGAGTAACTACTCTCGGCAGGCACCGATCCAGGGACCAGACTGAGGTAGGCAGTCCACAGCAGAATGGACAGCAAGAAGAAGACAGAAGAGATACATCTTACAAGGCCCGGTCAGCCCTGACATCCACTGCTGTTTCATCCCACCCATGTTTGGGAGAGGATGATGACCTAGTTTGCAGGATAGAGGGAAAGGAATCTATAACTTCTGAACTTCAGAAATTCTAGGGAGGAGGGAGAAAGTAACAGAGATGAATGGGAGGATGTTTCAGATAGCTTGACTGCTGTGATGGAAGACCACTGGCTGGGTGGCTTACACAGCAAACATTTATTTCTCACGGTTCTGGAGGCTGACAAGTCCGGACTGGGGGGCCAGCCTGCTCAGGTTCTGATGTAGGTCCTCTTTCTGGGCCTGCCGTCTTCTTGCTGTGTCCTCCGCTATGGCAGAGAGCAGACTGAACGGACTAGCTTTCTTCCACTTCCTGTCAAGGCCCTAATCCCACTGGTGGGCACCACCCACGTGACATCATCCCCTCCCAGCCCCACCTCCTCATACCACTCCATTAGAAGTTAGGGTTTCAACACATGGACTGTTGGGGAATAAAATATGCAGGCCATGACAGAAGTGAAGAGATGATTTAAAAGCCAGCAAGATGGCAGAAGGCCATGTGAGGTAATCTTCCCTCCTTTGACCCCTAAATTTCCACTAAAATCTACTCAGCTCCCTTGACTGCTTGTTTTCAGTTGATATTTTGTAACCACCATCCCTCACCCAAAGGTCATTTTTCCAGTCAGTCCAGATGGATGTGAAATAGATGATAGTTGTATGACCAAGTCACTCCTCCCTATGCCTCAGTTTCTTCTGTGACACGGGGCTGGTTGTAGCACCATAGGATTGCCTGTAAGTCTTTTAGTAAGTGAATGGCCACAGAAAGCATTCAGAGAATGGAAAGTATTGTTGTTGCTGCTATTATTACTGTTACACTGGACCTAGAGAACATCGGGGTCACTTAGAAGGCTTAAAAACCTTTGGGAAGCTTTACTCGAATGCTCATCATGCGGTTATCAGACTTTATTTTCTTGGGCTCCAAAATCACTGCAGATAGTGACTGCAGCTATGAAATTAACAGATGCTTGCTCCTTGGAAGAAAAGCTATGATCAACCTAGACAGCATGTTAAAAAGCAGAGACATTATTTTGCTGACAAAGGTCCGTCTAGTCAAAGCTGTGGTTTTTCCAGTAGTCATGTATGGATGTGAGAGTTGGACTATAAAGAAAGCTGAGTGCCGAAGAATTGATGCTTTTGACTTATGGTTTTGGAGAAGACTCTTGAGAGTCCCTTGAACAGCAAGGAGATCCAACCAGTCCATCCTAAAGGAAATCAGTCCTGAAAATTCATTGGAAGGACTGGTGCTGAAACACTAATACTTTGGCCACCTGATACGAAGAACTGACTCATTGTAAAAGACCCTAATACCAGGAAAGATTGAAGGCAGGAGGAGAAGGGGATGACAGAGGATGAGATGATTGGATGGCATCACCAACTCAATGAACATGAGTTTGAGCAAGCTCTGGGAGTTGGTGATGGACAGGGAAGCCTGGCGTGTTGCAGTCCACGAGGTAGCAAAGAGTTGGACACGACTGAGCAATTGAACTGAACTGAGCTGAAGTCTAAAGCTGCACTGTCCAACTTGGTAGCCACTAGACACATGTGTCTAGTACAAACTGAGATGTGCCATGAGTGTAAAATACATACCAGATTGGGAACATTCAGAACACAAATAAGAAACTCATTAATAATTGGTTTTATATAGATTGCCTCCTGAAATGTTAGTATTTTGAATATATTAAATATGCTGCTAAAATTAGTTTCACTGCTTTCTTTTTGCTTTTTTAATGTGGCTATTAGAAAATTTTAAATTGCATATGTGGCTCCCATTATGTGTATGGGAAGTGCTGCTCTAGAAAAAAAAGTTAACATTTTGCAGAAACTGTAGGTGGTTTGGCCTATCTGCAAGAATGGTGTGTGTGTGTGTGGAGTCGAGCCGTGGAGGGGAGGCAGCGCAGACCCAGTGGTAGGCTAAGTACTTGGACTTGAGTCTGTACTAGTCAGAGTGATTCAGAAGCTCTGAGAGGCAGAACGACCTGATTAGGTTGTTCAGAATGAACCTGAAGCAGAGATGGGGAAGGATTAGGAGGTCTCACAGAAAGCAAAAGCCCTGAGAAGCAGTGCAGTGGAGCTTAAAGAGCAACCTGCTGATTGCTGGTCACACAGACCAAGGTCTCTCCAGACATATTCAGCCTCTGGCTCCCCAAGTAGATCAGCGGGTAGAGAATCTGCCTGCCATGCAGGAGACTTAGGTTCGATCCTTGGGTCTGAAAGATCCCCTGGAGGAGGGCATGGAAACCCACGGCAGTATTCTTGCCTGAAGAATCCCATGGACAGGAGGAGTCTGGTGGGTTATGGTCCATGGGGTCACAAAGACTCGGATGCAACTGAGCATGCACGCATGCATATTCAGCCTCAGGCCAGCCTAGTGGTATGGGCTTTGGCATCAGACTGTTCTGTTTGTTTCTTAAGCCTTCTACTTAAGGTCACCTCTTTTACTTAACTTTGCTGGGTTTAACTTTGCACAGTTTATTCATCTGTGAAATGGAATCAGTATCACTGTGTTTTTACGAGGCATAAAGATATTCAGTTGCAAAGTGGGCAAAACAGGGTCTGTTTGGTTCTGCTTGGTCACATGCTCCTCTCTCATTTTGCCAGGAGGATGTGGTCTTGTGATTGGATTAGCCTAGGTCTTGTGCCCAGCCCAGGTGGACAGGCAGCTGGGCCTCTTACCCTTGGAAGGGGGAAAGGCAGGGAAGGGTGCAGCGCATACAGACAGCAGCGGCTCGGCCTGCTCCGCCTGCCTGGCTCAGTGACCTTGAGCAAGTGACTCAATGGATCAGAAGCCCAACTTCCACTTCTGTGAAACCTTCCTAGAGAAATTGTAAGGATTACACAATTCCTGCTCCACCGAAGGTGACCAGCAAATAATTTAAGGTGGTGCTGCAATAAAGATCCAGAGTTAGATGATTATCTGAATTGGAGAGCTGTCCTTTCTGGAGGTCAGATCACACCCTCAAACTCAAATCAGTGTCAACAGAAAGGTCAGCGGGGACTTCAGGTGGGCCCTGGCCTGATGTCTGTTTAATAAACATCCCTGAGCTTTCTGGAAGTCTTCCCTCACCGGCTATGCAGTTTTGGTCAGACCTGTTCTCCTTTTGTGAGCAAGGGTTTTGTAAGAGGCTAAATTCCAGGCTGGGGCAGGATAAACAGGATCGCATGGCTAATGATTGGTGAGCCGGCCTGGAATGCAATAAAATTTACTGCAGATAAATTTTTGTGGAGGAGAGCTGGTCACCCCCTGGACAGTTTACAGGGAGGCTATTAAAACAGGAAGGAGCTTCCAGGCTCGGCAGGATGACTGCTTGGCATTTTTCTCTACCCCTTTTAAAGGAATGGAGACACCTGCTACCAGCTGGGAATTCTCTGCATCAATCTGCTTTACACAGAAATAAAAGCCTCTCGGCCAAAGCTTTATGTTTGTCCCATGCTTGGCAGCTTACAAAAGATTCTTGATTCTAGTACCATCCCGTTTTGCAGGTGGGGAAATTGGAACTCAGAGAGGGGAAGTGACTTGCCCAAGGACACACAGCTAGGAAACAGCAGGACCAGGATGAGAAAATTTTCTAAAAGGAGATTGGGCAAAAAGAGGGTTTGTGTTCAATCAACTAGTTCATCAGCTAAACCCTTCTTGCTAGGGATTAGCTCGACTTGAATGCAATCTGCGGGTGATGGGATTTGAAGAATCCCTTGTTTATCATGGTGGGGAAATAATTTTCCTTTTACCTAGCTCAGAATTTTAGGAAGCTGTTTTCTTTTTAAAAAATCTGGTCATTGCTTATTTATTATTTATTCACTCTTTATGTCATCTTTTAAAAACTTGAAGTACAGTTAATTTACAAAGCAGTGTTAGTTTCAGGTGTACAGCAAAGTGATTCAGTTATACATATACATATATATATATATTCTTTTTCAGATTCTTTTCTGTTATAGGTTATCAAGAGATAATTGGGAAATCTGTATTCTTGACCTCACACTGTCCTCTTCAAACAGCCTCAGCCTCTCCAACCTAATCTTGGTGACTGCTCCATCTCTAAAGGGATTTCAAGGCCTATCGGACACTAGGAAAAGAATTATGTTCAGTTCCTAGCATGGAACTCTACAACTCTGCTGCTTGACCTTCAGCAAATCACTAACTCTCTCTGGACCTCAGTTTTCTCATCTAAAAAAGGGGTGTGTGAAGTCTAAGTGAGCCCCAAGTGCCCATCCATGCTTCCAAAGCCTCTAGTCTGGCCCCCTGCTTGCAGCTCAGCCATGGGAGAGGTGGGGCCCAGGGCAACGTCTGGCCCTTCCCTGCCCCTCAGTGACCTGCTCTGTTGGGGATCCACAAGCCTCCCCAGGCCTCCAAAGGATGGCCCTGGCTGCTGTCTCTGGTGAGCTAAGCACAGCATTGCGAGAACTGATGGAGGAGATAAAGGCAGCCGTGCTGACATAAGGCACGCTCGCCCTCTGCCCCCGCGCAGCCTACCTGCCTCCCGGCAGCTGCCGATGGGCCTGGGGAGGACTGGCTGCCACCACACGGTGAGCAGGGCTGGGGTGGCAGGGGCCATTAGCATATTCCCCTAATTGTTCTGGCCGGTGATTGTTCCTCCGGATTAATTTCCATTTAGCACCAGGAAGACCAGCTTGGGTTGGATTCTGCCAGTTTTCCAGAGCCAGTCCTCGGCTATTTCTGGCTTGGCCAGACCCACGACCTTCCTGCTCCCACAGGAGCTGTCTCTGGGAGGTCCTCCTGGGCACTGACACCATGTTGCCAGCCTCAGGACAAGACTGAGAGATGGGTCTCCTTGTTGCCACGTTACGAACATGGAGACTGAGGCTCAGTGAGGTTGAAGTGACTTGTCTGGATTCCCGCAGGCAGTAAGTGAAGCCGAATCCTGCCTTATGGATTTTCAAACACTCGTGCGGTTTTGTAAAATTGCTGCCTCCATGTTCTTTTCCCATCGCAGTGCCTGACTCATTTAGAAACAATTAATCCACGAATAAACCCCAGGCTTTGTTTTTCCAATTGGAAACCCAGATTCTGTGACAATCGGGCCATTTTTCTAAGCTAGTCAGGAAATCTGGTCATATTAGGAAGAAGCAAAGCCATTGGGGTTTTAATAATATGGTGAGAAAAGAGTGTGACTTTAAAGTCTTTATGAGCCCTGGAATGCATTTTCCAAAGCAGGAATTAGCTGACACAGGCAGAGTGTCAGCTGGAAAAACAAGGTCTGGGTTAGGTGGCCCAGAAAAAAACCTGCTTTGGTGCCCAGAGCCTCCCATTGATTTCAATTGCCGGTTAGCACAGGCTAGCAGAATAATTGTCCCATTGGTGAATGTGCCATTAGAAATGACCCCACGCAGCTAATGGGGGTTTAATACTGGCTTGCTTGGTCCTTGGTATGGTTCCTGTTCTTGTTTCCAGTAAGAAAATTATCTGTCATTCCCTTTAAACTTGTACAGTAATAATTAGCCAGGCCCCAAAGAGAAGCTGGTCACCTTTAACCTTGGCTGGATGAAAGCTCAGTGACCCATTAAAGTATGTGAAGTCATTTGACTCTGGCCATCTAGGGAGGAATGCAGCAGATATTCAGTAGATGGTTATAATAACCCACATTTGTTCATCATTTCACAATCTTCAGAGATCAGGGTGACCTGAGGTCATGAGCAAGAATTCTCACTTAGGGGTCAGCAAACCAAGGCCAGCCACCAGCCAAATCAGACCCATCCCCCTAATTTTGAAAATGAAGTTTCCTAGGAGTACTCTTGAGAACCCCTTGGACTGCAAGGAGATCAAACCAGTCAATCCTAAAGGAAATCAACCCTGAGTATTCTTTGGAAGGACTACTGCTGAAGCTGAAGCTCCAATACTTTGGCCACCTGATGCAAAGAGCCGACTCATTAGAAAAGACCCTGATGCTGGGAAAAGATTGAAGGTAAAAGGAGAAGGGGGCAGCAGAGGATGAGATGGTTAGATAGCATCACAATGGACATGAACATGAATTTTATCAAACTCCAAGAGATAGCAGAGGACAGAAAAGCCTGGTGTACTACAGTCTATGAGCTCACAAAGAATTGGACATGACTTAGTGACTGAACAACAACAAAGGAGTGCTTCTGTGCCCGTTTATTTACATATTGTTCGAGGTTGCTTTTTCACCACAACGGTGGACATGAATTCTGATAACAGAAACGAGGTGGCCTGCAAAGCCTAAAATATTCACTATTTAACCCTTGATAGAAGTTTGCCAATCTCTGCTCTAATTCATATAAACCAGGTTTGAATCCTGGATCAACCATTTACGTCGTGTGACTTTGCACAAATTACCTTTTTTCTCTGTTTCAGTTTCTCCATCTGTTAATTAATTATCTGAGTGGCAGATGCTACCAGCTCTCACCAACTCCTTCAGTTACACACACTCTTGCACTTAGGCTGACCAAGGGACTTGCTTTGGGCAATGAAATGTAGGTGCATCACTTCTAGACAGAAGCATGCAGAGCTGGGCTGGGTTTTCCGTGCCCTCTTTCTCTGTTGCTTAGACCAAGGAGGCCATGTGTGCTGGATGTTGTCATTACAGGATGGTCAGTGAATTCCAAAATGCTTAAAATGAATAGAGAGCCCCTCAACTTACAAAGGATGTTTAGCATGGGTGAGAAATAAATTTTTGGTGTTTAAACCACTGAGATATGAGCATTGTTTGTTACTTCAGCAAAACTTAGCTTTTGTGCTAACTAATCCACCTACTTCATAGGGTTTTTAGGATTAGATGAGTTAGATGTGTAATGTCTTTAGAATAATGCCAGGCATATGAAAAGTACTCAGTGCATGCTACCTGAAATTAGTTATATCATTATATCAATTGTGAATAAAAATATATACTATTTTTCATAAATTATCTCATTTTTAACTTCATAATGACTATGAGGCAGTAACTATTATCCTCATTTATTTACTCAATAAACATTTAATGGGTTCCTGTATTCTGTTAGGTAATATGCTACATTCTAGGATGTAGAAATATATCAGAAAAGCTTTACATTCACGGAGGGGAGGTCCACTGAACTCAGATTTTAGAGTGGAAGTGATGTTGAAGGAAAGTGTTGTGCAGCTGAATGTTGGAAGGTAAGTTAGGGTTTCCAGATGAAGAAGGTAAGGAAAGGCTTTCCAAGCAGAGGAAACCAGCATATGTAATGAAATATAAGTTGAAATTATATGCTCTTTTAGGGAACACTGAGTGAATTAGCACATTAGAGGGACAAGATTTGGGTTAGGGATAAGGAATCCGCCTGCAATCCAGGAGACCCTGGTTTGATTCCTGGGTTGGGAAGATCCTCTGGAGAAGGGAATGGTAACCCACCCTAGTATTCTTGCCAGGAGAATCCCCATGGACAGAGGAGCCTGGTGAAAGAGTTGGACACGACTGAGCAACTAAGCACAGCACACCACAACACAACATAGCAGACAATATTACTTGGCTTCTCAATATCCATTTACAACCCACTTCTCTCTTACCAGCTTTACAGTACAGAGAGAAGCAAGATATACAGACTCCTCTGCGGCTAGAGATGGCCATGTGACACAGTATCATTCAAAAAGATATCAAGAGATGTTTGCTGGGAAGCATCATATTAAAGCAAAGAAGTCGAGGAGAGGTCCTCACTGTTATGTGTGAGTGTAATGCCTAGAGCTGTGGCAACTATCTTGTGATCATAAGGGGAAGGCCAAGAGAACTGGGGAGATATGGAACAAATATCTGGACCTTAGGCTGCTGCTGAAGCAACTCTGGAAGCAGTCCCCCCAGACTTCTTGCTAAGTAAACAATATACATCTTGTGACTTAAGTGACTGTTCATTTGTAATTTGAAGCCAAAAGTATCCTAACTAATGGGGAATTGTGAGAAGTGAGACTGGCAAGGTTAGTGGGGCCTCTGTCATGCAGGAAAATAGGGGAAAGTCAAGGATTTTGCATATGAGAGGGAAACACAGGCTTAAAGAGGGCAAGTCACTACTCAGGATCCCACTGCTAATAAGAATCAGAGCTGGAATTTGCACAGAGATCTTCCAAGCCAATACCAAGTCTCTTTCCACTGCTTCATTTTTCTCTTCAACTGAATGGTCTTATCTAGTCTCTACAGGAGAGCATTGCTCATCGGCTGTTTTGGTTCCTGGGTCATTTCTAACCACATCCTGGGTAAACTGGGATTGTTCCAAAGCTTCTTCCTTTTTGGGGACCACATCTATGAAATTCATAAATAAGGAGGCTTGAGGAAGTGTGTGGAGAAATCAGAGAAGATAAGAAGGTAGAGCAACTTAAGGTCAGATTGGGCTTGGGGAAAGACTTGCCCAGACCCAGGGCATGGAGGAAATCGGAAAGAGAAAGAAAGGTGCCAACCCTTACACCATCTAGGTTTCATTGGCCAGAAGAAAGTCACAGCCACAGCATCCTTTCCTGCTTCTAGGTAGTTTGCATAGAGATGTTTGAAACAGGCATGCTGGACCTGGATGTGTCTCCCAGAACCTGGATCTGCGTGTCATTTATCAGCATCTGCCCCATGTGGACTGAAACTTAAGACAAAGTGAAATTAAGAGTGACCTCATCTCCGGGTGGCCACCTCCTCAAAAAGCAGTATCATAGTTTATCTCAAATTTTTCCCCCAACTCATATATCAGCCCCTCCATGGCCCCCCAAATATCATCAAAGACCAGCTGATATTCAGTCCAGTTTAACAGTTAAGAGAGTCAGTTCTCAGAGACCAACAGCCTGGCTTTGCCACTTTCTAGCTGTGTGGCTATGGGCAAATTGTTTACCATCTCTTCTTCTCAATTTTCTCATCTATTTAAGAGAGTATTGATTTCATATACTTGTGAGGATAATGTAACACATAGAAAACACTGACACACACTAAGCACTTGATACATGGTTTATTATTATTGTTGTTGTTAAGTCAGTCGTTACTATTATGGTATTATGATTCAAGGCAGCCCTCAGGACCCTGATCCTCACTTTAACCCTCTCCAACTCCTAGTGTTTATAGAACACATACCTAGAGTCTTTGCCTGTGTACTCCCACCCGGGCACATTCATCCTGCCATTACCCACTCTGGATGTAGAATCAATGACTGTACTTGCCGCCAGGAGTCGGAGCCCAGCAATCCCCTATAGATCCAGGCTCATTCAGTCCCTCAGGCCCCAGCATCCCCTGTTGCCCCAAGTGGGACCAGCTCAGATCCCACACTGCCCTCGTCCCCTCCAGACTCACCGCCAGCCCGCCACCCTTCTCTGCTCTCAACAGAGGGGGGAAAAGGGAAGGGACGTGTGCCCGGCAGACCCAGCTGTGCTGCCTTCTCTGTGTATTTCCACCTTCACGCTTCGGTGGCTGACGCCCCTGACTCATCAGTTAGTTAACAAGCTCCAGAGCCATGCCTCTTCCCTGTGGCACCTCATCAGACAGTCCATCTAGGCTGTGAGGGTGCAGGCTCCGCGGGGATATTTCCTTGGGAGAAGTTTGCTTGCCTGTTTTCTGATACAGCTGCCCTTTCTTTCTCACCGCGCCGAGAGCATCTCAAGGGCAAAGTCTCTGTCTCTTCTTTCTTTTGCAGTTTCTGAATATGGGTGGAGAATTTGGTTTTCACAACAAGGAGTCATGAGCCATCTGCAATCAGGAAGGTGATTATTTTTGACAGTAATAATAGTAGCTCACACTTGCTGAACATTTACTATGAGCCAGGCGGTTTGCAAGAACACTATCTGTTCATTAACTTGTAGAATGTTCACAATAACATTGAAAGGGCAGGTGCTTTTTTAAATTACTGTTTTACAAATAAAGAGACCATTGCTTAGATAATTACTTGCCCAAGTCATGTAATTACTGATAGTAAGTAAGCAAGGCAGGATTTGACCCCAGCCTTTCTGACTCCAAAATCGTGTCAAATCCGTGCTTCCCCAAATTGGAGGGCACACACATCACTCAAAGACCTTGTTAAAAATGTAGCCTCTGGTTTAGGACCTAAGATTTAACCCTCACAGGTGATGCTGCTGCTGATTTGAGTGCACACTGTAAGTCACAGAGATAAAAATTGTACTATATTTCCTGCAGGTGTGTTAGGTTGACAGCAGGATGTTCAATTAAGTTCTTTCCTGGAAGGAATTTCCTGAAACAAATTCATGGAGAGGGTTCATGGCTAGGAGTCCTGGATGTGAACTCCAATAGCTATTATAATGATTTTAGACAACTTCCATTCTTAGCAACTCAGCTTCCTTGTGGGCAGAGTGAGGTAAATTGTACCACCTGATGGCTGGTGATGAGATAATACCCCCAAGACAGGGCTCTGTAGACTGTCCGGATAGGATGGTTACTCGAGGAAGAAAAGTCAAAATAGTATTACGACTAATAAAACCTCCCACTTGAATGGACCATAGGCAGAGTCAAGTTTTCATTCATTTCCCCAAACATTTTAATCTTTTTGCCATCTGATGATCAAAGGTTAAGAGATTCATCAGTGTTTCATTGCACTCATTAGGAGCTTTCACTACCTGAGCATCTGAGTCCTATAGAAGAACCCTCTGTATAGTGTGGTTTTATACCCACGGACCAATTCTCCCATGCCCCTTCCATCTCTGGCATAATAGATGATACAGGAAGAAAGCCTAGGTCAAAGAAGAAAAAAAGAGAGATCACAAAGAGAGATTGACTAAGCAGGAATGCTGAGCAAAGCTGACACCCACCACTGAATTCTCAGCCATGGAGATCCAGCGTGGAGGGCAAGAGATGCCTGGGATAGACATTGCTGGTCTGACCAACTGACAGATGAATGGGATTTTAGGTATTTCTCATGCAGTCTCTTAATTTGTCCTCTGTAAAGAAAATAGATATGAGGGGTTGTGATGGCTACAGCTCTTCTGCTGCTCCTCCCATTGAGAGATGAAAGTCTAGTGTTCCTCCCCTTGAATATAAGCTGGCCTTGGGGCTTGGTTTATAATAACCAGCAGAACATAGCAAAAGTGATGGTCTGGATCTTCCAAGCTCAGGCCTTAAAAAGAAGACTGACAACTTCATTATCTTCTTGGAAGCCAGCTGCATGCTTTAAAGAAGCTTGAGCCAGGCTACTGAAGGGTAAGAAGCCAACAAGTGGAAAGAAACTTTGAAGGTAAGAGACCACCTTGGGCAGTGTAGTCCACCTGAGCTTCCTGTGGAAGGCAGGTCATGAGTGCCCTCAGCTACACCATGTGGAGCAAGAGAACCACCCAGCTGAGCCCAGCTAACCCACAGGATTTTGAAAAATAATACATTATTATTGCTTTATACCCCTATGTTTAGGGATGGCTAGTTACACAACCACTGATAATTAAAACACTGGACATTTCTGGAATCTAATTTTTTTTCTAATTGTCCCTTCTGTTTGTACATCCAACAAATGTTTTTTCTGTGTTAAACCTATGGCTGTTAGTGATCCCTACAGAAGCATCACTGGGAAACTTGTTAGTGCAAATTCTGAGCCCCAGCCCAGATCTACTCCATCAGAAATTCGGGGGTGGAACCCAGCAACCTGAATTAATGAGCCTTTCAATACTTCTGATGAAACACTCAAGTTTAAGAGCCACTGGGCTAAGGCATTTGTTCTCTACCCTACCTGTGTATCTTAATCACCCATGAACTCTAAAAATATACACTTGCTCAGAGCTCACTTATCCCCAGACCTACTGAATCAGGTAAGGCCTAGGTGGATGTGATGTTAAAGAGTTCCGTACAAATTCTGCAGTGTAACCATGTAACCCAAAGAAAGGCAATGCCAAAGAATGTTCAAACTACCACACAATTGCACTCATCTCACTCACTAGTAAAGTAATGCTCAAAATTCTCCAAGCCAGGCTTCAACAATACATGAACCGTGAACTTCCAGATGTTCAAGCTGGATTTACAAAAGGCAGAGGAACCATAGATCAAATTGCCAACACCCGCTGGATCATCAAAAAAGCAAGAAATTTCCAGAAAAAAACATCTATTTCTGCTTTATTGACTATGCCAAAGTCTTTGACTGTGTGGATCGCAATAAACTGTGGAAAATTCTGAAAGAGATGGGAATACCGGACCACCTGACCTGCCTCTTGAGAAATCTATATGCATATCAGGAAGCAACAGTTAGAACTGGACATGGAACAAAAGACTGCTTCCAAATAAGGAAAGGAGTATGTCAAGGCTGTATATTGTCACCCTGCTTATTTAACTTCTATGCAGAGTACATCATGAGAAATACCAGGCTGGAGGAAGCACAAGCTGGAATCAAGATTGCTGGGCAAAATATCAATAACCTCAGATATGCAGATGACACCACCCTTATGGCAGAAAGAAGAAGAAGCCTCTTGATGAAAGTGAAAGAGGAGAGTGAAAAAGTTGGCTTAAAGCTCAACATTCAGAAAACTAAGATCATGGCATCCAGTCCCATCACTTCACGGCAAATAGATGGGGAGACAGTGGAAACAGTGTCAGACTTTATTTTGGGGGGCTCCAAAATCACTGAAGATGGTGACAGCAGCCATGAAATTAAAAGACACTTACTCCTGGGAAGAAAAGTTATAACCAACCTAGACCAACTTTGCCAACAAAGTTCTGTCTAGTCAAGGCTATGGTTTTTCCAGTAATCATGTATGGATGCAAGGGTTGGACTATAAAGAAAGCTGAGCACCGAAGAATTGATGCTTTTGAACTGTGGTGTTGGGGAAGACTATTGAGAGTCCCTTGGACTTCAGAGAGATCCAACCACTTCATCCTAAAGGAAATAATTCCTGAATACTCATTGGAAGGACTGATGCTGAAGCTGAAACTCCAATCCTTTGGCCACCTGATGTGAACGACTCATTTGAAAAGATTCTGATGCTGGAAAAGATTGAAGGCAGGCAGAGAAGGGGATGACAGAGGATGAGATGGTTGGATGGCATCACCGACTCAATGGCCATGAGTTTGAGTAAACTCTGGGAGTTGGTGATGGATAGGGAGGCCTGGTGTGCTGCAGTCCATGGGGTTGCAAAGAATAGGACATGACTGAGTGACTGAACTGAACTGAACTAAACCATGTACCACGGAGAAATGAAAGATGGCTCTCATGAAGTTGGGCCCTTGGAGACCAAGGTTTCTCAAATATTAACGCATAGATGATTTACCTGAAGCTTTGGTAAAAGTACAGACTCTGATTCAGTAGATCTGGGGTGGGGCCTGAGGTTATGCATTTCTAATAAACTCTCACGTGAGGCTGATGCTGCAAACTTCACTTGGAATAGCAAAGCTCTAGGCAGTCACCATCATCTCCAAGGTAAATGGCTCAAAAGGCAGTTGTATATTACACACACACACAGAAACCCACACACGCCCTTTTATAAACGCTTCAGTTGGAGGTAGGTCTAAACAGTGCTGTTGGGGCAGCCTCCCTGTCTGCACTGCACAGCCTTTAAGGCCCTACAAGAGATGCTATTTGTGTTGGTCTTGAAAGAGGATAGATGAAAAGGGTTTTGTCCAACAGACATGGAGAAGGACATTCTTTATCTTCTTTAAACATTTTTTAATTGAAGGATAATTGCTTTATAGGATTTTATGATTTTCTGTCATATCTTTTTTTAATTGTGATAAAATACACATAAAATAAAATATACCATCTTAACCAGTTTTCAGTGTACAATTCAGTGGTATTACATACATTCACAATGTTATGCAACATCACCACCATTCTTTCCCCATAATTCTTTTCATTTTTTAAAGCTGAAATTCTATATCATTAAATGATAACTCTCCATTCCATTCCTCTCTCTCCCCAGCCCCTGGTAACCACCATCCTACTTCCTGTCCCTAGGATTATTTTCCAAGTACCTTATAGAAGTTGGGCTCCCAGGTGGCTCAGTGGTAAAGAACCCACCTGCCAATGCAGAAGACACAAGAGACTCAGGTTCAATCCCTAGGTCTGGGAGATCCCCTGAAGCAGGAAATGGCAACCCACTGCAGTATTCTTGCCTGGAAAACCCCATGGACAGAGGAGTCCATGGGGTCGCAAGGAGTCAGACACAACTTAATGACTGAGCACGCATGCATTTGATTTTTCGTGACTGGCTTATTTCACTAACTGTGCTCTTTCCAAGGATCATCTGTGTGGTAGCATATTGTGGAATCTCTTTCCTTTTTAAGTCTGAATAATATTCCATTATATGTATATACCTCGTTTTGCTTACCCATTGATCCCATTGATGGGATGCTTCCATGTTTTAGTTATCATGAATAATGCTGCTATGAACGTGGATATACAAACATCTCTTTGAAATCTTGGTTTCAACTCTTTTGGGTATAAACCCAGACATGGAGTTGCTCAATAGTATAATAATTCTATTTTTAATTTTCAAAGGAACTGACCTACTGTTTTCCACAGCTCCTGGGCCCTTTTACATTTTCACCAACAGTACACAAGTGTTCCAAAATCTCCATGACCTAGACGATACTTGTGATTTCTGTTTTTATTTATTTATTTTAGAGTAGCTACCTTAATGGAAGTGATATTGGTAAGAGTCTTTGTTAAGGAAGCCAAAAACAGTCACTCACCGAGGTTGGGGTCCAGCTAGGGCAGCATGGAGAAAGGGGAAAAAAGGCTGCAATGGTTTGCAGCTAGATTGTTAATGACCTTGAACACCGGGCTTTAGAAGACCTCATGTTATCCCATGGGTCCTGGGGAGCCATGAAAGTTTCTTCCGCAAAGGAGTGATGGTTCTATGCCATCAAAGCCCGGTTCCCACGTCAGGTGGGAGGGCTGCTCTGATTGCCCTTGTGACCGCAGGATGTCTATGACAAGACGGAGCAGCGCAGGGTGATCTGGGGCTGGGAATGAATGCACCAGACCAATATTTTGAAACCAGTGTGGCATGTCTTCCTTTAAAGAGAACAGTTCTCCAAACTTTTTGAGGAATTGCCCCGAGGAGGAGGAACAGCAAGGTTTCCACTTCCAGAGAGCATAACTCTGGTCACATGTTCCAGTAAGTAATGTTCTCCATACCACGATGAACAGAAAAATGTGTGTGATGGAATGAAAATCCCACTGGCCGCCTCGCCGTGGGCAGCCTTAGTTACTATGGAAAATTCCTGATAAAAGTCAACAGAAGAATTTCCTAGCTAGCGACTGTTGTTAACAGGCGCTTCAGCCTTGTACTGACATTCAAGATTGGTTTCTTTCATATACCATTGCACAAGCCAGGTGATTACACCCTCTGATTTTTAAAAGCAGAGAGAGTGCACCCACCTTCACCAGGCTGACTACCCTTTTTAATAACCCACGTGGTCCTGCTCAGTTAGCATGAGAACAAAACTGCAACCATGAAATTATTTTAACAAGACCATAAAAAACCCCGATTTATTTGAGTGATGTTTAGGGAGAAGGGGAGGGGACCTACCCTCTCTCTAAACTAATTAAACTGTACTATATGTCCTTGTGTAGTTCCTGACATCTTTCTGGTTCACTCATTTTGAATGGTTGTATAAGGATCGGCGCCAAGCTCCCAAATGGCTAACTCAAAACAAAAGTGAGGTCTCTAGAGTATTCTCAAGCAACCAGCAAATTGAGGGAAAGTTATTTTGGTTTAATCAATGTACTTCAGTTGCAATCACATCTTGCCTCATAGAAAAGGCTGAACACAAAGAATCACTGTTTGAAGCCCAACCCAAGATGAACTAGGAAGTGACATTGACTTTACTCTTTCCCTTCTATTTTATTTTCATTTTTCTTAAAATCATACCCTGCTTTGGATGAAACCATTGACAATGGTCTCTCGTTGTCTAGCTACTCAATCCCACCTCTCTGGTAATTTCTGTCCTTCCCACTCACACCACCTATTACCGGAAGCCACTGGCAGTCTCCTTGAACATCTTTACAGGCAAGTGGTCTATTCTCAGCCTGGTTGGGACCAGACATTGATTAATGGCTGGGAACTTTGGTTTCTGGCAAGACAAACTGGAGAGGCCCTAGGGTGTTGGTCAGGCTTTCATCAAAGCCAAACTGAAAAGCATAATAAGAGCTTTGGACATAGCCCACTTGTGTATGTATGAGACATGAGACCTCTCTGAGAAATGAGCCCCTTTTATACTCCTTCAAACCCATGTTTACCAACCCCCTTGGAGTTTAAAGAAAATGTTCCCTTTTGAAAAGCTCTTTACCATTGATAAGGCAATAACATTTGTGGACTACCAGCTCCCTTTAAATTCCAAAGAACTGTGAAGCACAGATAAAACACGCAATTCAATTCATTTCCACTTAAGGAAAATACAGCCAGCACCTGCCATGTGTGAGATATTGATGGGGCACCATCCTTTGGATGAACAAGAGGAAACTGATAGAGGTGCTTCCTGACTTCAAGGAAATTAGACTGTTCTAATTTAAGAGGGGAATCAGCATGATAAATAGTAGAGCTGCTCATAGTGATAAGCCCTAGTGTTTTCATTACCCTCTACAATATGTAAAGTGTGTGCATATATGTGTATGTATACACAGCTAGGAGGCTGTTCTTATCTCCTGGCAGTAGATGCTGGCAGTCTCTGACTGCTCTGTATGCTTCTCCAACTCAGTGGGGGAAAAAAAATCTCCTGGAGTCATGGGTTCATTGTGGAGGTACAGACAACCAGGTAATTGACTGAGAAGGTAATGGACATCTGGAGTAAGACAGAGATGTGAGTCTTGGCTGCACCACTTACTAACTCTGAGCTTGTCCCATAAGGGATGCAACATGCCCTTCTCAGTGGTCTTTGAAAGCCATCTCCAAAATAAAACATCCTAACCTATCACCTGGCACACGGCTAGCTCTCCACTCCTATCATGTCCCTTTCCCTCTCGTGTGATTTTTGCTTGATCAATTCTAAGCATGTCTTGCATAGATGCAGTGGACCATGCTGAAGCTCTGCCGTGCTTCCCAGGGTCCCCCTCCAGGACCATTGCGCATCCTGTCCCCTGCCCCGGAGTCCTACGTAGGGTGTGGTCACACTCTTTGCGGAACAGCTGCCTTGCCTCGTTGTTTGAAGGAGGGGATGCTGGGAAGGGAAGCTGCCAGGAACAGCAACCCAAGTTGAGCTACTTCCTGTTTTGAAACCCAGGGACTCGCTTGCAATCAAGGATGAGCAGTAGTGGCATGGAGTAGACAGTTCCCAAGGTCCCACACATAAGGGCTGCCCATTGCCCACAGTTAGCATGGCTGGCAGAGAGCTCTTGAGATTTCTTCTGGCTTTGCAGTGTGCCCTTCCTCCAGGGGTTCCTTTTTATAACAATCCAAGTCTGAGAAGGGCACTATCTGACGACCTGATATAGGAAGGATAGGCTGTTATTCAGCCTTGTAGATACACCTATGGTATGTGTTGCCTCATCTGGGTCCCTCAGGCATTCTCTGTCCCTGTGCACAAGGATAAGAAGAAGCAGAGCTACTAGTATAGCTTGGAGAAAACGTTACTCACTACCCACAGCCTACCAGGAACACAGTGCCTGGACCTCAACTCTGGCACCACAGTGGCCACCCTCTTTCAAACCACCACCATCTTGTGCCTTGATCTCTGCCATAGTCTCCTAATCACTGCTTGCCATGTTTTCCTTCCTGCAACCCCAAGTTCAGGCCCACGCTGCAATCAATACCATCTCTCAGAATGTAACTCTCTGATCCAGGCCAGGCCAATGAGAGTACAACAGCCCCCTAACTGGCATGACAGTCCAGGGATGGGCTGTAATCTAAGCTACTGAATAATTATAACTCTCATCTGTTAGGCACTTGCTGTGTGCCAGACACGGGACAAAATGCCTAACAGCCAGCATCTCACTCCTTCACCTGCACAATAATCCTATGGGGTCAGTGCTGTTAATATAAGAGGAGGTAGACAACTGGCCAAAGGAGTCTAGTGGGGGCACAGCCAGAGCTTGAACTCAGTTCTTTCAGATGCCAGAACCCAGGCTCACACTTAAGTGAGAGTGCGGACACAGAGCGCTCTGGGGATGTTTTCTCTAAATTCCATTCTCATATTTGTCTTAAGTGATGCCACTCAGTCATGTCCGACTCTTTGTGACCCCACGGACTGTAGCCTACCAGGCTCCTCCATCCATGGGGTTTTCCAGGCAAGAGTGCTGGGGTGGGTTGCCCTTTCCTTCTCCAGGGGATCTTCCCAACCCAAGAATTGAACCCGGGTCTCCTGCACTGCTTGCCGATGCTTTACCATCTGAGCCACCAGGGAAGTCCCTAGTAAGAACAGTACTAAGATGTAATATGGACAAAATCAAGGGAAACTGGACAGTTTGGCTGCCTGGGGCTTGTCCCCCTCTCTCTGCTACCAGCAACTGTGAGGGTGACATATTAGCCACTTTATGATAATGAACATTTTATGTTTGTGCATGAAATATCACCATGTTATAGCAATCTGGTGGATCTTGGTGTATCTTGGTGGACAGATCAGTTTCTTTTGAAACTATGGACATTGTTGTGCATTCATCTAGGGATGAATCTCCTGAGGATTGTTGCTTTGGGGTTTAGAAAATAAAATTGGCTTTGGGCCAATATCCACATCCTCAGCACACGTCATAGACTCCCCAGAGAGGAAGAGTCTCATGCTCCAGGGCAGAAACATGGGGTCAAAAGGACTAGTGTTTAAGAACTGTCTGGTCTCTAGCAAGGTACGAGAACCTCCTAAACTCATCGTTGGTTGAATGATAATCCTTCCTTTCAGGTTTGGGGGAAGGCTGGGCTCATTTATGTCACTTGCTCAATATGGTGCTGGGCACATAAAAAAGATTCTATAAATTTAGCTCTTTTCATTCATTTTTCTACCAACAGGAAGAATCGATTTAAAAACTCAACGCTAGACTCCTCTGTTTGCTTGTTTATGTTCCAAATTTCTTCTTGGTCTGAATCGAATCTATTTTTCCCTAATCTTGCATGCATGTGTGCATGCTCAGTCATATCCGACTTTTTGCGACCCTGTGGACTGTAGCCTGTCAGGCTCCTCTGACCATGGGATTCTCCGGGAAAGAATACTGGAGTGGGTTGCCATGCCCTCCTCCAGGGGATCTTCCTGACCCAGGGATTGAACCTGCATCTCCTGCATTGCAGGTAGATTCTTTATTGTCAAGGCACTGCGGAAGCCCTCCTTAATCTTGATTTGGTCTCCATTCATGAACCACTATTTTAATACTATATATATGGTACGTATGTAATACTGTATGTGTTAATGTAAGATGCATATAGAAAGGGGCCACTTAGATACATACAAATTGTCATTGGGAAGATATTTATCAAAATATTAAAATCTTAAACATCTGTTGTCACCACATAATCTTGTAAACCTAGTTGATAATGAAGCAGGTTGGCGGCAGAAGAGGGTTGTGTGTGTGTATGTGTGTGAGAGAGAGAAACAGAGACAGAGGACACAGAGAGAAGTTTCAGCAACAGCAGTATCATTCTGTAGTCTATGGTAGGCTTGGGTCCCTGGTGACAGCCTGTCACCTGAGACAGCTTGTGATGTTTATCTGCTGTCTTCTGATGAGCCTGGGTGACTCATTTCTCTCTGGCCTGCATATCTGTCACTGCCTTCTGGCCGCTCCCTGGGCTCCAGAATGGGCATCTTTGATCCACTTCTTATTGGGTCCCAGTGTTACCCACAAAGTAACCTTTGAACTTTTTAATCTAGTACAATGCTCTCATTTTACAATTGAGACTCAGAGTCATCATGGAACTTTCCTGAGATCACACAGCAAGTGAGGGGCATAATCAGACCAGAGCTGAGGTTTCATTCCTTTGTTAATTTATTCCTACAGGCACACGTTTATTTATTCAACAAATATTTTTGAGGATGAATAAGCATCAGGCATATTGCAGGCTCCAGAGATGCAGCAGTGGACGAGATGAACACAGTGCCTGCCGGCTTTGGGCTCCCATTCTAGAGGGGCAGATGAATGAGGGTGGACAAAGGGATTTCAGACTGTGCTAAATGCCACACAGTCTACAAAGAGCTACCAAGTGAGGGGTTGGTGTGGGGAAGTGGCAGAGGCCACTTTAGGGAAGGTGGCGAGGGCCTCTTTGATTGTGACATTTGAGCCCGCAGCCAGCCCTGGGGAGGTCTGGGTCTGGGCATGGGTGTGAGGTCCAGGAGAGGAACCCAGCTGGGCTTGCTCCAGGATCAGGGACGGGCTCCATGGGCTGAGGCCCAGGAGCGAGCTGGAAGGAGGCTGCAGGAGAGGAGGTTGAAGGGGATGCGGGGGCCGCTGCACGGTCCCCTGCCCTGTCTGCCAGGCCGTTCATTGCCTGCACGACCAGACCAGACCACAGCTCAGCCCTTCTCACTGGATTAGATTTACACCCAGCAGTATTTTTAGCCTTCTCTCTTCAGCTCGGCAAATGTGCCCCACATGAAAGAGAAGACACATTTATCTCTGTGGTTGAGAAATGCTCACATGGGAGAAGCAATGTGACAGCAGGAAAGAGCATGGGCTTGGAGGGCAGGAAAGCTGGCCGGAGCCTCAGCTCTGCCACTGAACCACGGGTCCTTCAGCCACACTCTCTCACGGCTCTCCACCTTGGTGTCCCATCTGCAGAATGGAGTTAGTAACAACCAGCATTGGTATAGTGCTTGGGCCGAGCCAGGCACTTTTTAGGTCCTTTATAAATAGCATCTCAATTCATTTTCCTAAGAACCTTCTTATGGTATTATTTCAGGCATACCTTGCTCTATTGAGCTTTGCCAATACCGTGTTTTGTTTTGTTTTTCTTTTTACAAATTGAAGGGTTGTGGTAACCCTGGGTCGAGCAAGCTATTGGTGCCATTTTTTCCAACAGCATCTCCTCACTTTGTGTCTCTGTGTCACATTTTTGTAATTCTCACAAAACTTCAAAGTTTTTCATTATTATCTTATCTGTCAGGGTGATTGACCATCAGTGATGCTACTACTATAATTGGCTGAAGGCTCAGTTGATGGTTAGCATTTTTTAGCAATAAAGTATTTTTAAAGTATGTAAATTGTTATTTTAGACAGAAAGCTATTGCATGCTTAATAGAGTATAGCATAGTGTAAATAGAACTTTTATATGCTCTGAAAAACAAAAAAATTCATCTTGTTGTTGTTCAGTAACTTAGTCATGTCTGACTCTTTGAGACCCCATGGACCGCAGCATACCAGGCTCCTCTGTCCTCCAATATCTCCTGGAATTTGCTCAAATTCATGTCCATTGAGTCAGTGCTGCTATCTAACCACATCACCCTCTGTCGATCCCTTTTCCTTTTGCCTTCAATTGTTCCCAGTATCAGGGTTTTTTTTCAGTGAGTCAGCCCTTCACATCAAGTGGCCAAAGTATTGGAGCTTCACCTTCAGCATCAGTCCTTCCAATGAATATTCAGTGTGGATTTCCTTTAGAATTGACTGTGCGACTTACTTATTGCAATATTTGCTTTATCTTGGTAGCCTGGAAGTGAACCCTCAGTATCTCTGAAGTTTGTCTGTATTATCAACCCCATTTTATACTGATGAGGAAACTGAGACTCAGAGCATGAGATCTGGCGTCCAAATCCCAGCAGTCCTGCATCTTCCATATGATGCTGGTTTCAGGAGGCTTAAAAGAACTAAGTTCCCAGCCTGGGTCCTCACAGTACTTAGTCAATTGTCTTTTTCTCCCAAGGAAGCAGATGGATGCTGTTGGACTCAGATGCTCCGTGGCTGCAAATGTGAGTCAATGGAGACGAGCAAAGCAGGTTGGCTGTGTTGCTCACTGGGATCCCTAGCCCAGCAGCTAGATGTCCAGCACATTTGTCCTGTTTTTCTGTCATGGAAAACTAAGCAGGTTCAAGTTCTTCCCACTGTACTTACTAGAGGTCCTTGGGCTATGACGTTTTCTTCTGAAATCCAACATTACTCAAGGTCCCTGTGAAGCAGAAAGAGCACGGTCCTCCTCTGGGCTTCCGCTGCACTGCAGACACCCAGCATCGGCCTTCCCAAAGTTCTGAGGTAGCCGCCTTACTTGTCCAGGGCGAGGTCACACATGGAGACACCCATATCGTAGGTCTAAATGTTGGAAGGTATAAATCAAGCCAACAGACTGTTAAATAGAATATGTCCTGTCCACACACCTTACTGCCTAACAATATGGAAGGCTGAGATGGAATTGCGAAATCTCAGATGCCTCAGAATTCTATGACATAGGAGAACTAGTCCCCAGCCCCAGGCCTGGTCCCTTCCCCCTTCCTGGGCCCTGTCCTGTTCTGAGATGGACCTCATACCTGCATGAGGGCACACCAGCCTTGTGTCTGAGCCCCGCCATCTACTCCCTCTCCCCTCCAATAGCTGAACTTTGGCCTCCACTGGCCCTTCAGGTTTGCACAAGGGCAGCTCACTCAGCCTTTGGGAGGACAAACAGGGAAAAGTCTACGCAGGTTCTAGAATTGGGCTTTTAGCCCCTTGGGCAAGGTTTCCATGGTCCCTAGTATGTGTGCTTAGAGTGTGATCTAGAAAGGTGCTACCTAATAGAAATATAACAGGAGCTACAGGCGCCAGCCATGTGTAGGATTTAAAATTTACTTCTAGGTCACATTAGAAAAAAAAAGTTTAAAGAATCAGGTCAAATTAATTTTAGTAATCCATTTTATTTAACGCAACATATGCAAAATACTATCGTTTTAACTTGTAAGCAATGTAAAAAAATATTCCTGAGAAATTGTACATCCTTTTTTTCATACTGTCTTTGAATTCCAGACAACCCATCTCAGTTAAGTCCAGCTTCCCTTTCAGATGCCTGACAGCCCCTCAACAGCTAGCGGCTGTCTTGTTTGGCAGCGCAGGTCTAGAACTGCTACTCCTAGTGTGGTCTGGGGGCCAGCAGAATTAACAGCACCTGCAGAATCTCAGGCCCCAACCTAGACAGAATCAGCCTTTTAGCAAGATCATCAGGCAATGGATATTTACCTTAAAGTTTGAGAAGCTGGCTGCTGTTGAAGGCTCCTAGACCAGCTGATCCCACTGAGAGAGGGACAGAGCTGGACGGGAGCCGGGCGGAGAAAGCATATCAGGGGAGAGCAAACCAAGAGTCCCTGAGGAAGTTCTGGGGAGCAAAGCTTTGAAGGGACTCCACTCTGATGGGAGATAATGGTAGATAGGTACACCGGTTTCGGGGCATGATTAGGCGGTTGTCTAGCAAGTAAGTTAAAGTCCCTATGTGGAAGATTGTACAGGGAATTCTTGATCACGAGCCCTTCCACTGCAAAACCAGAGCTGTGTCTCAATCGATCACATTTGCCAAATATTTGAGCTGACATTCTGTACAGAAGCCATCCCATACTTCATGTGTTGAGAAGGTTCCTCAAACATGCAGGAGGTGAGAAGTAACTTCCATGGGAAGTTACGTGGTGGCAATTTCACTGTCCTTTCTATTTGCATAATGAATATTTTTTTGAGAACGGCACTCCAGGTATATTTTAGGCTGTTAGTTCAGGCAGGACCTGTGTCAGGTTGGGCTGGGTGGACAACAGTACCTTTTCAAATGTCTTTAGACGAAAATAAAGACAGAATGAAAGAAGCTAAGGTCTACCTGAACACTTTGGCTTTGCTTGATACGTCAGATATCTCCATGAAAGGGCATTATCCTCTCTCTAATAAGTGCAGTAAGCTCACTGCTGCCCCTCCAATGCCCGAACAAAATTATTTCTTATTAGAAAGAATCAATCAGAGGGTTGGGGTAGGCAGTGACTGCTTGCAGGCAACCAACAGCCTGCAATGCGAATGATTATTGCACCCGTCTTACAGGTATGAAAAATAAAGCTCAGTAAAGACCACATACCTAGAAAACTGTGAAGCTGAGATTCAAACCCATTTATTTCTGACATCCTAAATCTTCCTACTACCTCATTCCACCTGTGGCTTTATCGATAAACCAGACCTGGAAAGGTCCCTGCTATGGTTAAACATTCAAATATGGATCTTAATTTGGACACATGCTGTCAATAGAAAAGAGACCACTTTGCTGTGCTTTGTTTGGCAAGAGATTTTTTAAAATTTTATCAATTCATGCTTGGTATTAAATATTGGGAGAGATTCACGTTAAAGTTCTTATTTCTGGATACAGCTGAAGAAACATGAGAAGACCTGGCCTCCTTGGCCTGACATTCTCTCGTGGCAAAAAAATCAGTGGGACCTGGGAAGCAGCAAATGAACTGGGATGGAGCAGGGCATCCTGATTTGCCTCCTCCCCCACCTTTCTCTACCACCATACCCTTGGCCAGTTCACCTGTTTGTGTCACTGGCCTTGTCCCAGTTGGCAGGTCGCAGCCTCCCCCAGGGATCTGCTGCCTGCAGCGCTGCTGGTGGGATCCCATGGCATCTGTTCACCACTCCAACCACCTAAATCTGCAGCCAAGTGTCCTTGAGGAAGGGCAGGGATGGGACACTGGGAGCATTTGGAGAGACTCTGAGTTTTCCCTTGGGACCAACAGTACTGGTGCCCTAGGACTTCTCTCCAGGCACTGCTCTGCTGCCCAACACAGCCCTAGGAGAGAGGCTGGGGGCATCACCCCAGGGTGTATGGTGGGGGTGGGGAGCCCCAGCCTGCCAGCAGTTTGGGCAAAGGTCTGGGATTGAAGAGGTGGGTATAAGCCAGGCTGCTGTAGCTCCCAGAATCTGGTTTCTGCTGAAGCTCTCCAATTTTGTGCAATTTCACACTCCTTAGGCTCTTCATATGTCGCCTGGGACTTGTTTGAGTTGTAGAACACTACGCAGGGACTCACTGTCCTCTCGCTGAAACCACTGCCACAAGAGGCTGTGTACAAACGTTGGGCCTCTTTCTTTAGCTTTTCAGTTCTGAAATGCTGTTTGTTTGTTGTTTGTTTTCTTTTAAGTACACTTCTGATTTCATTTGGACAGTGTTGCCCTAAGAGGATTCCCTTACAAAAGCAGAAGCAAGAACAATAATAAAAATGCTGACGATTATAGTATAGTTAAGAAATGAGGTAATGCAGGGGAAAAGCCCTCACCCAGCTCTTTGCCAGCTCTGAGAATGCAAATACTCTGGGAATTCTCAGTCCAGAGGGAGAGCCAGATGCATAAACTGGCCATTACAATGGAATGTGAGCAGGCCAGCTCCAGAAGTAAACAATATTCTCGGATCTTGGAGGATTGACGCCTACTCTCAAATGGGAAAGCTGCTGGAGGGGGTGATGACTGGACCTTGACAAAAGATTCAGCAGAACAAAGAAGAGAAGAAGGATGATCCAGGTAAAAGGAACTGTGGGAGCAAAGGTCTGGAAACAGACAAGAGCGTGGTGCATGGTGGGACCTACATGTTCCTGGAACTTGTGGAGAAAGGTTTTGGCGGAGGCTGGAAGAGTATGGAGCAAGTCACAAGGACTGTGGATTCACCTTGAAGAAATGGAGATGCTGTGAAAGATCTTAAGTAGCAGTATGTCATGATCAGATGTGCTTATCGGAATGATCACCCAGACTTCACATCTCCTAAGGATGGAGGATAAATTAGAGGCTGGATTTGAAGCCAGCAACTGCTCAGCGCTATCACACACTAAGGAAAGAAGGAAGCTAGTATTCACCCTTCTGTCTCCAGGGTTCTTGATCTCTGTAATTGGAACTTCCATCCATCCAGTTGATCAAGTCAGAAGCTTGGACATCTCCCTTACCCCAACCTCTGCATCACCAAGATGGGTAAAGCTACATCTTCAGTGTCTTCCTTATGAGCTTATTTCCTCCCTGCCACTGCCAAGTTGACATCATCGTCCTCCTCAGTGGTCTCCTAACTGGCCTCCCTGCCTCCCCATCTTCTTCTCCCAGATGTTCTCCAAGTCACAGCCAAAAGGATCTTTGTAAAATTCAGACATCCTGATATTGCTTAGCAAAAATGCCTTCAGTGGCTCCCATCAGAAGTCCTGCCTATTGACACAGATGATAAATGTATAAAAAGGGTATAGAGTGGCATGAGATCACCAGAAGTTTGTTTGTAAGCTATCATATGGCAAAGGACATGACTTAGGTATCTCGGTCCATCCGTTGCTGTGTACTTAGTGGCTTAAAACAACCACAACCAGAGATGATTTCTCATGACTCTGAGGGTTGACTGGGCTCTGCTGAGCAGTTCTTCTGCCCCACATGGTGTCAGCAGAGGCTGCTTCCATCTAGAAGCTCAGTTCAGCTGAGATGACTTCCTCTTGTACTGTGTAGTCATTGGTCCTGGCTGTCAGCTGGGAGTTCAGTTGGGGCCGTGAACCTGACTATTCTGTTCTCTGTGTGGTATCTCCATGTGGCGTGGACAGCTGGACTCCAACAGGGAGCGTTTCCAAGGTGTGAACGTGGAAGCTGCAAATCTAAAGCCCAATCTCATGAGTTTCACAGCATCACTTTTGCTGAATTCTCTTAGTTAAAGCAAGTCACAGGTCAATCCAGATTTGAAATAGACTCTTCACGGGAGAGGGCTTCCCTCGTAGTTCAGTCAGTAAAGAATCTGCCTGCAAAGCAGGAGACTGGGGTTTGGTTCCTGGGTCAGGAAGATCCCTTGGAGAAGGAAATGGCAACCCACTCCAGTATTCTTTCCTGGAGAATCCCATGGACAGAGGAGCCTGGCAGGCTACAGTCTATTGGGTTGAAAGAGTTGGACACGACTTAGTGAGTAAACCACTACTACCTCTTCGTGGGAGAAGGGGCAAAAAAAATGTGCAGCCATCTTTGAATGCACCATCCCTTACCTGCATAACCTCCTAAATCATCTACACAGAGTAGGATTGGAAACTGATTGATCAGTTGATTCCATCATTTACTTATTTATTAATTTGGGAATCACTGACCTTGAAACAGATTTACAATCTTCTTGGAATATGTGAGAAGGCAGCTTCATGTACTGAAGAGAGCCTGCCAAACCTGTGGTCAGACCTTATTTCTCTTATGACCTTAGGTAAGTCACATAGTCTTTTTGGATCTCAGTTTGCTCATCTGTCAAATGGGGACAACTATGCCTACCAGTGAGAGTAACAACACCCATATTACAAGGTATCTCCACGTTTCACTGGTCATGTTCTAGCCTTGTTGGTTAACCTTGAGCTGGTCTGACTAATTAGAAGAAAACTTAGTCAGTTCTCCAAAGAAACAAGTTTATTTTGGGGAAAAAGGGGAAAATTTAAAAACCTCTTGTCTTATTTTAAAGCACTTCCATTTGGAACAGTCAGAACACTGTCAGCAAAGAAGACATTGACTTTTTATTTTATCAAGATTGTTCACTGAAGAAAGTCCAAAACAGAGGTTGCCTCTAGGAGGACCAGGAATTAGAGGTAGGTAGAAAAGTCTATGCTTTACTGTTTACTCTTTGTCGAAATATTTTTTCCTGATGTACATGTGGTGTTTATCATTAAAAAAAATTAAGAATTTAAACATGGGAAATTCAAATGTTGAAAGAGTTTCTTCTTGGTCACAATTATTTTTGCTGAGCGCATAGTTGGTCATTGATACAACTCATAGATAGATACATAGATAGATAGATAGATAGTGAAGTCACTCAGTTGTGTCCGACTCTTTGCGACCCCGTGGACTGTAGCCCACCGGGCTCCTCAATCCATGGGATTTTCCAGGCAAGAGTACTGGAGTGGGTTGCCATTGCATTCTTCAGGAGATCTTCCTGACCCAAAGTTCGAACTCACGTCTCCAGCATTGTAGGCAGACACTTTACAGTCTGAGCCACCAGGGAAGTCCGATACAACTCATAGTTAAACACAAAGAGGATCAATTCTGCTTTTCCTATAACAAGAAGTCTTGAACAGAGCGCGCAGAGTGGGACTCCCAAGGCCCTTTTCTCTTAACCTGACTCTGGTTCCTCCCAGATCCTCTAATTCTCCAGGGCAAGGGCTCCTCTCAGTCAGGGTTCTGACTGCAGTCAGAACATCAGCTGATTTATAACTCTAAAATCTAATCTACTGGCAGAAAGCATCTGAAGATATGTATGTACTGAGCCAAGGATTCTGATGGTCAATCAAAAATGGCATTGAAATGACAATCACATTATCTTACTGATGGCTTAGTAAGTTAAGAGTTTTGAGGGATTTAACAACTTTCTATTTCAGTTCTAATATTTTGGTTAAAATTACTCAGAACCGTTATTTTATGGCAATATCTTCAATAATGATCCCACTATGAATCAGTTACATGTAAATTACTTGATTAAAGGAAACAAGTAAATGTGATACTACATTTGCATACATTACATGCGTAAAACCAAATACACCAAATATGAAAAATACTCACTCTTAAAAAAAGAACTCCAGTCTATTTAAACAGAAAATAAAGTTATAAAAAGGGAATAACTGTTTTATGATGCCCTTGGGGAGCTTATGCATTGTTCATTAAATGCCTGTTCAGATTGCAGACAGCTCAGGCTGTGTCCTGTCATTGCTGGAGATGCTGCATCTATACACCCAAGGCTTCCTCGCCACACACCCTCTTCAGGAGCCCCTACTTCTGCCTGGCTAGATCCTTTAATCTGGGACTTTCGGGTGGTGTAATGCCTGACCTTTTCTTTTAAAGCAAGATCATGATGTGGGATATGTACCTTGTGCTCAGTTGTGTCTGACTCTTTGCGACCCTATGGACTGTAGCCCACCAGGTTCCTCTGTCCATGGGATTTTCCAGACAAGAATACTGGAGTGGGGTGCCATTTCCTCCTCTAGGGGATCTTCCTGACCCAGGGATCAAACCCGTGTCTCCTGCACTGCAGGCAGACTCCTTACCACTGAGCCATTGGGAAAGATGTGATGTGGGATATATTGAAAGTCAATTGAGGAGAGGAGAGGAGGCCTGGAAGAAATATGGATGGAAGAGAAGAAAGAAGGAGACAGGGAGAGAGGGGGAAAGGGGACTTCTCCTAGCATTTTTGCAGACTCTTCTCCAAAGCCTCTCTTCCTCCAGACTCTTGCTCCTTGCCGCCTGTTTCCCTTGCCCCTTCTCTCTGTGCAGTCCCCTGCTCTTGCACATTACACAGAGTGGTGCAGATCAATACATGTTTCTCTGAAGCACAAGAAAAGGGGATTTTTATAAAGGCTACCATCATCCCCCATCATCCCCCATAATCCCCCCACCCCACCACACATGTACACACTGCCTGCGTCTGCAGGTCCTGTTTGTTCTATGGAAATGATCTGTCTGATCACCCACCTCTCAGAGTCTCCACCACCACCATCCTCATCTCTCCAAAGGGAAATTAAAATGAATATGAGCCAAAGTATGCAAATACTACCTACAGTCCTTTAAAAAAAAAGGCTGCCCTTAAAAGTTTATCATGGGGGCTTCCCTGGTGGCTCAGTGGTAAAGAATCTGCCTGCCAATGCAGGAGACATGGGTTCAATCCCTGGACTGAGAAGATCCCGCATGCCACAGAGCAACTAAGCCTGTGTGCCATAGCTATTGAGCCTGTGCTCTAGAGCCTGAGAGCCCTGGGAGCCTGGGAGTCCTGGGCAGCTATGGAGCCCATGGGCCACACCCTGAAGCTTGAGCGCCCTAGAGTCTGTGCTCTGCAACGAGAAGCCCCTGCACCGCAGCTAGAGAGTAGCCCCTGCTCCCTGCAGCTCGAGAAAAAGCCCGTGCAGAAACAAGGACCCAGCACGGCCAATAAATCAATAAAATTATTAAAAAATAAAAGTTTATTGTGGCTCCTGATCTTTTTCTGTTCTTAAATCTTTTTTTCTAAAATCACCTCCAAGTGGCAGTCAGACCCCCACAAAGCTGACCCTCCGTCTTCCGTGATAGCTCTGTTATCAGTTAAATGGTGTCACTCAAAAAGATAGGTTGGAAGCCAGGCTCAGCCCCTCCCCTGCACCGACTTTAGACAGTGACCGTATTTGGAAATAGGGCTATTGAAGATGTAATTAGGTAAGATAAGGTCAATCTGGAGGGGGGGGGGGCCCTAATCCCATAAAGCTGGTGCCTTAGAAGAAGAGGAGACACACAGACATGTGAGAGAAGGTAGAGGTTGAGTGACACAGCTACAAGCCAGGGAACACCAAAGATTGCCGATTACCAGCAGAAGCTGGGGAGAGACCAGGAAGTATCCCCCAAGGGTCTCAGAGGGACCACGGCCCTGCTGACACTGTGACTCAGGTCTTCCGGACTCTGGATCTAAGAGAGAACAAATTCCTGTTGTTCTCAGCCCCCAGTGTGTGTGCTATGTTGTGGGAAACTGGGGAACTCAACCCAGCTCCTCAGAGTCATCTTTGGTTCTACCTCTGAACAAGAGTCAAAAGGAACTGGGTGATAGATGTCAACTGGCTCAATTTGAATAGAATTTTGGAAGCAAAACACATGCCCTTTCTCCAGATCCTCAAAAGGCTGCCTTCTTCTGAATGTCCTATCAAAAATACAGAGACATTAGAAGATGTAACATTTCTCTCTTTTTCTTATCCTCAAAAAATAAGCTCTCAGGATAACGGGGTTGGAGGGCAGAACAATGCAGAGTGTGGGCAGAGGGAAAACATGGGGTCTCAGAGTCACCCTTCATCTGTCAGCTGTGTGGTCTTGGATGGGTGGGACCAGCCAGAGCCCTGGAGGAAAGGTCATTCACAGCAAGGGGTTAGAGGACAACCAGGGATGGGGAAGCCACAGAGGTAAGCTAGGAGCAGCCCCAGGGCTGGAGGACAAAGGGAGGAAATCAAATTATTAGAGGTTATGGAAAATTAAGTCATGGAAGGACACAGATCCTGGCGGGGCTCCCTCTTCATTCTGAACTTAGATTTTTCTCTGCCAATTGGGGGGTAAGACTACTGACCTGATAGACTTGTGAGTTGTTAGCCTGGTAATGAATTATAAGGGATGTAGTGTGATGCTTGGCACAGAACTGTGTCCTGCATAAACATATCACAGATACACAATGATGGCAGAATGAATATTTTTATAAGGCACACACATAATAATTGTCTTTTTGTAGAAAAAGACCTCAAATGATCGACTCGGATAAATCATGCCTCCACTCTGTGTCATAAAAAGTACAGAGGGAATTGTACAGCATATTAGAGATAATTAACTCCGAGTAGAATCAGGGCTGCCAGAATTCAGGAAGGATTCCTCTAGTCAATCTTGCCCTAAAAAGGCACCGAGGCACATGTACGGGGAAGGAAAATAGAAGCCAATTAATTCAAAACATTTGGTACCTTGTAGCCTCAAGAGGTTTAGATGGGAGCACTTAGTGACTGTGACTGAAATAGCAAGTGTGTTGGTGGCACGTGGTGGGTCAGACAGAGCATAGTCGGCCACCATCCAGAAGAGGCCATGGTGATGTCCATTTCCAAGTACTGTGGACTCTAAATGCAACATTAGGGCCAGTGGGTTTGGATGGCAGGTTGAGAGCAAAGGCTTTTTCTGTCTCTGGGGAATTATATTTGAATCTTTACCCAGTTGCAAGAGAGACAGGAAGCGAACTTTCTTGGGTACCTGCAAATGTGTTGGGTAATGGGCTAGGAGGCTCCCAGAATCCTCATAGCAGGTGGAGAGGCAGACGAGGAAACAGGCCCAGAAAGGACAAGGATCTTGTTCACAGTCCTGTCACAGCCGAGTGGCCCAAGAAAAATCAGACTTAGGTTGTTTTCACTCTCTGCCATGTATGTTTCCCACCCCATCAGGAATCACACATGTCAGCCCTAGATTTAAGGTCTGGCCTTAATAGCCACCCCCACAGGAACTATACCACCACAGTGGGGAAAAAAACAGATATCAAACCTCCACATAGCAAGAGAAACAGGGAACCTGGATTTAAATTCCAGTTCTGCCTCTGCCCCAGAGGTTGCTACTACCATATTTCAGTGACTTGAATTTACTCATATTTCTATTTCACATTTTAACACCTGAGAATTCAGAGCATAATTTACAATTAACAGCATGTCATATTGTGATAGTGGTGATTCTTTCTTAGTGGTTCATGAAATAATGGCGTGCTTTATAAATGCTGGTGCCTTTATTTATGAAATGTATGATTATCACCTTCATTTCTCATGGATGAGTAATAGCCTGGCTCACAAGTGAATCAGGGGTCTCCTGTCCATCTCCCTGACTACCCCTCTTCCTAGGACACCTTGTGCCATTTGCCTTCTTTTCCCACCTCTCAACCCCAGCTCATGCCAGTTTGTATTGGGTACTCTTGGTTGTCTTCTTAATACTCCTCACCCCCCTCCAACAGAATTCTGATTTGGATAGATGTGTCCACTTGCCAGGATGGACGGAGGGGTTATCCTATATCCCCTTCCATTTAGATACCCAATCTAACCATTCAGTTCAGTTCAGTTGCTTGGTCATGTCTGAGTCTTTACGACCCCGTGGACTGCAGCACCCTAGGCCTCCTTGTCCATCACCAACTTCTGGAGTTTACTCAAACTCATGTCCATTGAGTTGGTGGTGCCATCCAACCATGTCATCCTCTGTCATCCCCTTCTTCTCCTGCCTTCAATCTTTCCCAGCATCAGGGTCTTTTCAAATGAGTTATTTCTTCACATCAGGTGGCCAAAGTATTGGAGTTTCAGCTTCAGCATCAGTCCTTCCAATGAATATTCAGGACTGATTTCCTTTAGGATGGACTGGTTTGATCTCCTTGCAGTCCAAGGGACTCTCAAGAGTCTTCTCCAACACCACAGTTCAAAAGCATCAATTCTTTGGCCCTCAGCTTTCTTTGTGGTTCACTTCTCACATCCATAAATGACCACTGGAAAACCATAGTCTTGACTAGACAGAACTTTGTTGGCAAAGTAATGTCTCTGCTTTTTAATATGCTGTCTAGGTTGCTCATAATTTTTCTTCCCAGGAGTAAATGTCTTTTAATTTCATGGCTGCATTCACCATCTGCAGTGATTTTGGAGCCCCCCCAAATAAAGTCTGTCACTGTTTCCACTGTTTCCTGATCTATTTGCCATGAAGTGATGGGACCAGATGCCATGATCTTAGTTTTCTGAGTGTTGAGTTTTAAGCCAACTTTTTCACTCTCCTCTTTCACTTTCATCAAGAGGCTCTTTAGTTCTTCTTCGCTTTCTGCCATAAGGAAGGTGTCATCTGCATATCTGAGGTTATTGATATTTTGCCCAGCAATCTTGATTCCAGCTTGTGCTTCATCCAGCCCAGCATTTCTCATGATGTACTCTGCATATAAGTTAAATAAGCAGGGCAGGGTGACAATATACAGCCTTTTTCATACTTCTTTCCTTATTTGGAACCAGTCTGTGGTTCCATGTCCAGTTCTAACTGTTGCTTCCTGACCTGCATACAGATTTCAAAAGAGCCAGGTCAGGTGGTCTGATATTTCCACCTCTTTCAGAATTTTCTACAGTTTATTGTGATCCACACAGTCAAAGGCTTTGGCATAGTCAATAAAGCAGAAATAAAAATTTTTTTGAACTCTTTTGCTTTTTTGATGATCCAGCAGATGTTGGAAATTTGATCTCTGGTTCCTCTGACTTTTCTAAATCCAGCTTGAACATCTGGAAGTTCACAGTACACGTATTGTTGAAGCCTGGCTTGGAGAATTTTGAGCATTACTTTACTAGCATGTGAGATGAGTGCAATTGTGCGGTACTTTGAGCATTCTTTGGCATTGCCTTTCTTTGGGATTGGAATGAAAACTGGCCTTTTCCAGTCCTGTGGCCACTGCTGAGTTTTCCAAATTTGCTGGTATATTGAGGCAGCTCTTTCACAGCATCATCTTTTAGGATTTGAAATCGCTCAACTGGAATTCCATTACCTCCACTAGCTTTGTTAGCAGTGAGGCTTCCTAAGGCCCACTCAACTTCGCATTCCAGGATGTCTGGCTTTAGGTGAGTGATCATACCATTGTGATTATCTGGGTCGTGAAGATCTTTTTTGTACAGTTCTTCTGTGTATTCTTGCCACCTCTTCTTAATATCTTCTGCCTGCGTTAGGTCCATACCATTTCTGTCCTTTATTGTGCCCATCTTTGCATGGAATATTCCCTTGGTATCTCTAATTTTCTCGAAGAGATCTCAAGTCTATCCATGGGTAGTACCATTTCTTTCACTTGTGATTGGTTTGAGACTCGGCTTGTGAGCCAGTTCTGTTTTAAGAAAAGTGCTCTGTGGTGGGGAAGGTGTCCCAGGGAAATTGTCTCCCCTTTTCAAAATGACATATGAGACGTTTTCTTCCTTCTCCTAGACACAGGTCCAAATACACCTGGAACCGTAGGGTGACAGTCATCCTACAATCATAAAAGGGATCCAGCCTTGGGATGCTGGGGCTGGCATAGCAGTCACGTGGAAGATCCCACATTCTAAAGACATGGTTGATCACTGCTGTGTCCCCCACTCTTCACCTTTGTACTTCAGAACTCCCAGCCAGGGAAGTCAGAAACTTCCTTATTATTTAAGCCACACTGAGTCAGGTTTTCTGTTATTTTCAGCTGAAACTGTGTGTACAGTCTCACATTATTTCCTCTTGCTTGACCCTCTCCCTAGGGCTGGCTCCAGCCCATCCTTCAAGTCTACCTCTGAAGTCACTCCTTGTCACCTCCCTGTGGCAAGAGCACTTTGCTGGATGTACCTCCTGCCAATCACCCCATCTCATCCTGTCCTGTCTTCTGCAGAACCCTTGGGATTCATGAAACCTCTGGTTTAGGGACCACAATCTTTTCCCCCAAACTGGAATGCAGGTCCGATGAGAGCTATTCATCACCTCACTTTCCAGGACCTAGCCCAGTGCCTGGCATGTAGCAGGCACTCAA
This sequence comes from Okapia johnstoni, assembly GCA_024291935.2. Lineage (NCBI taxonomy): Eukaryota > Metazoa > Chordata > Mammalia > Artiodactyla > Giraffidae > Okapia > Okapia johnstoni. The sequence continues at coordinate 49,620,513 of CM044313.1, forward strand.
GAAATAATTTCTGGGTGAATGAGAAGTGGAGAGCCAGCATTCCAAACCGAGGCATCTCTCACTTGTTAGCCACCACCTTTTAGAACTCTTCCCCTCCCTCTGTTCAGATTCCGGTTCCTTCTTTCCCTAGCAGTGTGAGCCCACCAACTCTAGGAGGCAAGCTTCAGTTGATTAATCTCACTGACATTTCGCCCTAATTATCAGCATTCTGTCATTGCACTCAAACCCTTAAAAAACAGACAACCAACACATAAGCAGCTTCCTGGTTTGCAATTGGCTTCTCTGCCCATGATGTCTGTGATCCCTAGGGTGAGATTCCAGGCCCAGGACTGGAATGGCTTTCTCACCCTTCGGTGCATCTCCCTGCCCTCTCTCCAGCAGCCCCCACCTGATCTGCTGCGGAGGGACAAAGACTGCGTAGGCAATGGGTCCCAGGAATTTCATCAGAAGATGGAAATTGTAGCTCTGACTAGGAAAGTGCTCTTGCTACAGGCAGTGATTGGAAGAGAACCTTGGTTTCCTTTCTCTTTGGATTCCAAGATCTTTTCAATAACCTGGTATTTCAATAACCTGTTCTCTTAGATGGAGACAGAGAAAACTGGGATCAGAACCCCCCAAGTTTCCATTACCTCCAGGGTAACCGAGAACACGTCATTTAAATTCTGTGAGCCTCTATTTGCCCATCTGCCTATTGGTACGCTCAGCAAGCCTCATGGTCTCGTGTGTGTATGTGTTTCTTAGAAGATCATGCAAGGACTTATATAATGTTTATATAAACACCAAACCAGCTTATTCTTTAAGGACAGGTTCAGTGTCCATGTACATTAGGCATTTAAAATTTTGATCTCATATAAACATGCATTGCTGTCCTTAAAAGATGCTTAACCTGAAGCATCCGTTGTCAGCTTGCCACCTCTGATGGGCCATTTCTCCCAGCTCCAGGACACCTGGGGCCAGTGCTGACCTATTAGCTTTCTTGCCTGTCCCCAGAGCAGACAGATCTGTTCTCCAGCTTGATCCAGGCCACCATGAAATATTTAAGCTGCTCTGACAGCTGATAACTTATTTTGACTGGATCCTGCTAGCATTGTGGATTGGATTACAGATGAGAGGTCTGACCAGTTAAGAGAAGTCAGAGGTCTGAAGCAGGGCTGCCTGCAACCTGGAGTGTGTGCATGCATGCTCAATCACTCAGTCATGTCTGACTCTTTGCAACACTGAACTGTAGCCCACCAGACTCCTCTGTCTATGAGATTTTCCAGGAAATTCTGGATTTCCCAGAATACTGTAGCGCATTGCCATTTTCTTCTCCAGGGGATTTTCCCCACCCAGGGATTGATCCTGCGTCTCTTGTGTCACTTGCTTTGGCAGGCAGATCCTTTACTGCTGCACCACCTGTGAAGCCCATACAATATAGAGAATGAACACTAAAAAACAAATTGCAACTTAGGATGTTACTTTTTCAAAAAATATAGACCTTGTAAGCTCAAACTTGTTGCAGCCCCCTAAAGCAGTGGCTGAGACCTGAGAGCTGATCCTGGAGAGCAGAGGACTGCAGTTCTAAGAGGCATAAAAATCTGGGTTCAAATCCAGCCTGGCCATTTTCTATCTCCATTCCCCTGGTGAGTTATTGAGTCATACTGAGACCCGGTTTCTCTGTCTGCAAGTCAGGGAAAATAAGGCTTACCTTCCAATGTTCCCATGAGGCCTCAAAGTGATAAGGTTATTTGGAGCTACCTGGTAGCGTCTTACTTTATGTAAATTTCTTTCTCCCATCCAATTCAGGGCTTCTTATCTAGGTCAGCTTTAATAGACAGACAGGCATTACCTGATGGATATAGGATCACCAGGAAATGGAACCAAATTCACTCCATCCAGACACTTGGAACTTACCCCATACCCCTAGGATTTCTTTACCATTCATCTCATTCCTCACCAAAGGATCTGAGGCTGTTGACTACGAAGTGTGTTAATATACACTTTGTTAATAAAACAGGAGTAGGAATGAGAGCAACCAGTGTTTACAGAGCGCTTACTATATACCAGCTCCTGAGTTAAGTGCCTTACCCTCATTAATGTTTTTCCAAAGGTGAAAAAAAAAGAACACCCTGGCAAGCAAGTGAACACAGATCACTAAGCAATGGTGGCCCATTTCTGGCTATAACGCCAGTGAAATCCTGAGTTCAGGGTCATAGTTATAAAATAAATTGTTTCAATAGCAGAAAAAAATAAGGGGGTTTGGACTAGAGAGCTTTAGAGTCACAATAACAAAAATAATTTTTCCTCCTGGAGTCCCAGCAATAAAAGTGTTTCTGTAGCTGGGAGTTCACAGCCATAAACTCTAAATGTCAGCACCTCCCGCGACGCTGGGTCACATGCTAGTCCTCTGACAGCCGGCCTTCAGCTCTGACATTGGGGCAAAGCATCCAAGGTATTTTTTTATCCTCTTTATCATCTATCTCAGCCAGCGTTATGATGAAGTCTCTCAAGGCAAAGGTTATAACTTCAAAGCCGTTCACCTATCACCCTTGTGGTTCCCTCAGGGGGCCCTGTAAGGCCAACTGTATACTGTAAATTATCCATCTGATTATAGCCAGTTTGCACAATGGACACTTACGCTGTAGGAGGAAAGTCTCTGACTGAGGGACCAAGGTCTCTCTGAGCTCCCTAGCAGCTCATTCCCAAAGGGAGATTCGGTGAAGTCCGGAGAGTGTGAATGCTTTGTCTTGGCTCTTTTGAAGTGGGCGCCATCTACCAGGCTTTGGGATGGTTGGTTGCTTTTTCACCCCTTTGGCTGTGGCTTCTGTGGAGTGAAGATGGGGTCTGTCTGCCCCTCCGTGCAGACTGCCCACAGGATTTGATTTGACAGACCCTAGACTCCCCTCCCATCACCCCCAGAATGTGTCAGTCTCTGTCCACCTGCCCAGATTCCACATCCGCCATTTCAAGGAATCTTGACAAGTCCCCTATGAGGTGGACAGTGCCAACCCCTTGGACAGATGAGGAAAAGGAGGCTCAAAGAGATAAGGTGAGCAGTCCGATTTCACCAAGCCAGCCAGTGGCAGAGCCCAGGCCAGACCCCAGGTCTCCTGACTCTGCTGCAGCTTCAGAGGGTCCAATGCAGGGATTAACTGCACACAGGGAGTTGAGCCTCAAACCCAGGGCTGTAGTCTTGGGTCCAGCACTCACCCCATAACACTACATGACATCCTAGCTTCCGTGCATTCATGTAATAAGTATTTGCTGCCCACTTTTCAAACATCAGGGTCTATTGGAGGGCCTGAGAATGCAGCTGTGAGCAAGACAGAGAGGGTCTGTGTTTCTTGGGCTCACCTTCTAGCAGGGGAGGGGGACTGTAAATGAAGAAGCTGATAAACTGACAATCACTGTGGTTGGGATGAGTCTCATGGTGGGATTATGCAGGGGCTGTGGAGAGAAGAGGGATGAGGGTGTGGGGTCATTGCTTTAGACAGGAGGTCAGGGAGGGCTTCTCTGAGGAGAGCAACCAGACCCGGCCGCCCACAGAGCAGGCAGATAACCATCCTCATGGTGCCCAGAGCCTTCCGGGAGCCCCGGCCAGCTAGGCTCTGCAGCAGCCAGGGCACTGCACTCTCTAGATTGGGTTCCTGGAAAAACTGTTCAATTATTGATAAGGAGTCCTCCTGACATCAGTGAAAGATGACGAAGCTCTCTCCTCGCTTAAGTAGCGCCTCTCTGCCCCACAGATCTGGGTTCTCCAGCTCTGCAGTTGGAAGATGGGGGTAGAGGGGGAAGGGGCGGTGAAACAGCCACACGGACACCCTCAGCACAGAATAATAATACTGACAATACTATAATAACTAACAGCTTCTGAACACATGCTGTGCGCTAGGCAGGGTTCCAAGGGCCACATATTTGTTAAGAACTCTAAGAAGGAAGTCCTATAATTATTCCCACTCTACAGGTGAAAAAATTGAGGCAAAGGGCAGTGAAGTAAGTTGTTCCAGGTCACTTGGCTTGCAAATGGCCAAGCCAGGTTTGAATCCCAACAGTCTGGCTCCAGAGTCCCTGCAAGCCCCACCGCTGTCAATTGTCTCCACGTGCTAACCCAACTGGGGAGCTGGAACTCACAGCAGTGAGGAGTATTTTGTTTCTCCTCGTTTAAAATGAATTTATTAGATAGAACAATGTGGGAAATGTTTAACTAGGCTCCTGTTAGGGCCTCATATTCACTACTTCATTTGATTTACTAGCCCTCTGTGAAATGAAGAATTTTGCCATGCCTACTTTATAGATGAGAAAACTGAGGTTAAGAGACATAAGAGGTTTTATCAAAGATTGGGCAGCTAGGAAAGAACAGACCTAGAATTTGGGCCTTGGTTATTTAACTCCAAGGGCAGAAACTTCTAACTTCTATAGGTAGATGCCTATTGCATCTATCAATTGGTCAAGTTCATTGAAAAGAATCTTACTGCTTGGACACAGAGCTAGGATATGCATTCTGACGCTGTGGGGTGGACTCTCTGAGCATGTCCGTCCCCACAGAAAGCACAGGGAAAGATCCACTCAGAAGCTCAAATTCCAGCTGCTTCCTTGTTTTTATTTTTCTGACTTTGGGGCGTGCCTGTCTTTTCCTGGCCTTAGAAGAAAGGAAGTTAGACCCCAGACCCATTTCTCTAACCTTCCATCAATTTACTGCTTTAAAATAGTTTGTTGTTTCTCTTTATTTTGCTCTCTTCAACTGTTTTCAATACACATGCTTCTTCTCCTCCTTTGCCTTCTTCCTCATTCAACCGAAGACATTTGTGAAGCATTTTCTTGGCAGCAGCTTCAGTGTTGAGCAAAGATCACTCACAGTGGGGTACACGGCCAGTGCTCAACTCCCAGCTCTGCCCGTGACCCTGGGCAAGTTCTTTCCTGCTCTGTGGTCTTGTGCAAATTCTCCCCCTTCCTGCCACCCCGCTCCCACCCTCAGTAGCTTCATCTGTAAGATGGGTTAATTGTACAATTGATTCCACATGGGTTGCTGCAAACAGGAAAGCTGGTTGTAACTGTGAAAGTGTCTGATATGGAACATGGTGTGCAACCAGTTCTCAGTGCATGCTGATGGGCACTGAGACTGGGGGTGAGAGGAGACACAAGGGTCAGACACAGACACTGTCCTTGAAAAGCTCCCTGCCTGAAGGGGAGATAGGGCCAAAACCAACCAGGCGGAGTGTGACAAGGGCCCGAGGAAGAGGCACTTAAAGTGTCCTGAGGACTAGCAGGCATTCTCGTGGAAATGCCTCCGTTTCTACAGAACAGCCTAGAAATACATTCCTTCTCTCTCTCTCTTTCTCTCTCTCTCTCTCTCTGTGTCTCTCTCCCTCTCTGAGGGGTCAGGAAGATGTTTTTCTAGGCCAGATTCAAATCTGCCCTGAATCCTCTGTAAAATAGGGCAGAAGGTAATGAGCAGGAATCGAGGTGAGCCTCCCTGTGATTGGGGCCAGCAGGTTTAGAAGCAGCAGAAAGCTCCCTTGGGCTGGTGTCATCCATGGGCAAGAGCCAGAAGCCCAGATCTGCTCCGAGTCCCCACTCTGCCACCTCTTAGCTGTGTGATGTTGGACAAACAGCCCAGCACCCGGAAGCCTCTGGCGTATCACCTATAAAGCACAGTTAACAACGACAGCTCTACCTACAGGGCTGCTGTGAGGACTGTGAGAGCTATGGGCAAGTTCAGCACATGTGGAATATGCGTAACAAGGACCACTTTTTGTTCTGTTTTTGATGAGTGGGGGTGTGCTGAGACAGGTGGATATTACTGGCTGATTAGAATTTTGGCAGCTCCATTGAAGGACAACTAAAGGGTAGACACTTGACATTTTCATGTTTCCAGTATTCGACAGAGGAAACTGTCTGCAATAGGTGCACTTTGAATCAATGGGAGCAAGCCAGTTATGCGACAGCCAGGCTCGTGTACCCGATTTAGAGCCAAGTTCAGGGGCAGAATCCAGCATCTGTCTGACCTGATCTCATGATCATACTGCAGGGTGGGTTTTGGGAGTCTAAACAGGAGGATACCCACAAGTGCTGTAGTTGGCAGCAGCCATCAAACTGGGATGAGCACCATGAACAGGCCAGCAGCATCAGTAATGTTCAGAGTTTAACAAAGCGCACACACAGACACAGACACACACACACAGACACACATACACACATACAGACACACACACACAAGCTCCACTGAGCTCATTCAAGCAGTCAGCTCCTGCATATGCATGAAGTTACTGTTCAATGATCAATCAAAGGATATCTTCTGAGCAGGAAAGGAAAGAGCATAGGCCAGGGAAGTGGAAGTCTGTTCAAATCCATCTCCGTAAGCCTCAGTTTCCTCATTTGTAAAAATGGAGATAATAATGGGGGCTGTAGAGAATATTAAATTAGAGAATTAATATGAAAATGACCTAACACTGAGCTTAGAAAGTGGTAGAGATTTAATAAATGCCAGTTAAATTGGAACGCACTGAGGACTAGAAGGAGGACCTACAGATTTAACGAATATTTTTGAGATCCAACTGTATGACAGTTTCATGTCAGGTACCAGGCATATGGAGATGAATAAAACATGCCATCGTGGGGTCTATATTTTAAACAGTGGGACACACGCATACAAAACATCAGGAGAGACATCACAGAAGTGAAATTTATGCCAGGTTTGAAGGACACAAATGGGTTTGTAGTCAGAGACACTCCTACGCTTGTGAAGTCCTCTTTGGGCTACTTCTAGCTTTTAAGAGCTCATAGCTGTAGAGAAAAAAAAAATGAGGTTCAATAGTTGATTCAGTTCGAATTGGTTAAGTGCGGAGGGACAGAAGGTGAGGTCAGGCTCCCAGTTTGGCCAGCGGGAGTCTAGTGATGTACCAGCCATCCACCTCCACAATCCCAGAAACAGACCGTTAAGGTCCTAAACTATTCTCTGCCTTTCAACCTCCAGTCCCGGCGGTGAGGGGCAACAGCCTCTGTGTGGTTCCAGTTGAGAACTAGTGTTCCTGAAATCTTCCCTCTGCCCATCCAGACCACACTCCATGTGCTTTCACTCTGCTCTATGCCTGCTCCAGGTGGCTGACCTGGTGGATCTGAATCAATGAAGCACCTTATCCTCTGGTTAGGCTCCAAAAATGGGGAGCCTGAAGAGGGGATGGGGAGGCAGGAGGAAATTGAGGTTGGGGATATTTATTCCCCTGTCTCTGCCTTGCTGGGCTGTGTGGGTTGGGTGAGTCCCTCTAGCCAAGGCCACAGCTCCTGCCAGGTGGGACTCTGCACACAGTACTCTGTCTCAGGGTTCAGGTCACCACTTTGTCCCCTCTCCCTTCAGGCCTAGGGAAGGTGACAGCACTCAGCTATTCCCAGCCCCGGGGAACTGCACTATCTTTGTGGTTCCCCCACACCTTTGTAAATGGCTCCTTTATTAAACTCTCCGCGAATTGCCTAATTTGAGCATGCCATCTGCTTCCTGCCAGCCCCTGACTGACACCTCCAGGTTCTCAGCCTGGAGATCATTTTGCTCTGTGCATATATTTTTCTGGCCCAGTGGAAAATAAGGTTGGAAATTTGGCCACGATGAAGCTGCCCTTCAAAATCTTTGCACATCCTGTTTGCTCTTTGGTTTGGACCAGCCACAGTCTCTTTTCTTTCCAGCTCTAAGGAAAAGTGGTTTTCGAGCCTCATCTGAGATTAGGAACCTCAAATGAATGTGTGGACAGAATTCGCATGAACCACTGGGGCCTATTCATCTACCACGCATGGAGGTTCTCAGAATTAATTTGCCATTATATATGCCAAGCCCTCAGGAGAACACCTGGTAAACAGTAGGCATTCTTAACCTGATTTGGTCGCATCACTGGCTTGACTTTATTCCCTAACGATTCACAGATTCACGCAGATACTGTCTCAAACATCCATTCTGCTCTGTCGCCTTGTCATTTTACATCTGCAACATGTAGAAATATAGTTCACATTTTTTGAACTCCTGTGGTAGAGTGGGATTGACAGTGACTAGACATGCTTACGGTAGAGTAAGGCACTCCCTGCCTCACTTACCAACTTGTGACCTTGAGCCAGTTACTTAAGGCCCCTGTTAAAGCCTGTCTCCTCATGTGTAAAGTGTATACAATAAGGGTCCCAACTTGGATTTGTTGTGAGGATTCAGTGAGTTAGTGTGTAGAAGAACTTACATAGGCTTATTACAATTATTCAATCCTCACAACCACCCCAGAGGTATATGTGATTGTCAGAGCTCTGCAGATCTGTCTGACTCCAAAGCCTGGTGATAGCACACTACTTATAAGGCTATGGGGATTATCCTTGGGGACAGAGTTCTAGGAGGGATGTAATGAATATATTAACAATGGCTGCCCTACCATGCTTGCCAGGAATTATGCTAAGGATCTTACCTACGTTATCCTGATTTCAACTTCCAATGATATAACCAGGAAACCATCATTAACCTCATTTTAAGTGAGGAAACTGGGGCACCGAGGGTTAAATTACACATGTAGGGTCATGCATATTAAGCAGCTCTGGCAGGATGGAATCATGGTCTCCCTTGACTCAGACATTCATGTTCTTAACCAAGAAACGACAGTACCATGCTTCTCAACTGACAAAACTCAGGGATCCTCCAGAAACCTGTCTGGGGGGATTCTGCCCTGCAGACTCTATCCTAACATAAACAAGGTTGGCATCAGCCTCTGCTGCAGCAGTGAGGTGCGTAGCTTAGCACTGAGGCTGGCAAACACAGCATCTGATGTAATCTATTCCATTACTGAATGTGCATAAGCTCACATTAAAAAAAAAAAAAGGAAAAGAAAGGCTGTAGAAATGGTAGGAAGGCAGGAGGCCCAGAACCCAGCCAATTGCAGAGCAGCAGCTGGCATTATCCAAGCTGAGCACGATGGCCATCAAACAGGAAGCGGGGAAGACCCTAACTGCCAAGCTAATCACCATCCCTGCCTGCAGGACGATGAAGGATGAAGACACTTTGACAAGGCCTGGTTCAGCGGGGAGCCCGCAGCCAGGCCCAGCTGTACAGAGCAGCGTCACCGCCTCAGAGGGGACCATCTGAGGGCACAAGAGCCCCCGTATACAGTCCATCCTCTGCGGGTGCTGTCATCACCCCACTCTGCCTGCCTGCACTGGCTGCCTGCACCAGGAAAGGGGGAGATGACCCTGTATCCCCCTTAAAAGCCTTCACTCACAGAGGACAGATGGACAAAAAGCAATAGGAAAATAAGATCTGGCTTCATCCAACACAAAAGAGGGACAGTGTGTGTCAATCCCAGCATGAAAGAGACCTGGGACAAGGCTGATAAGCGAAGGGCCCTCCTGAAAAGGAAAGCCAACAGGACCCAGCAGCGGGCAGCTGCCACTATGGAGGGCCGGAGTTTTGCTGGAACCAGCTCCAAAGTAGGTTGACATCTTCTGGCCCGGTTGGCTTCAGGAACCGGAAGCTCTGGATTCCATAGCTAACTCAGCTTTCTGGCTGGGCTTCCAGCCATTGAGGTAGTACTTCGTGACCCCGCTCCTGGGCAAGTTTGGTTGGTCTGCTGCTGCCACTGCTGCTGCTAAGTCGCTTCAGTTGTGTCCGATGCTGTGCGGTTGGTCTGGGGGGAGAGTTCAGCTGACTGAGATAGACCAATCAGAATCTGACTAGGAGGGACACCCTCACGACATACACAAGGGCAGCGTTTATTTTGTTTCTCTCTATTTTGTGCATTGCTAAATCCCAAGTGCCTAAGATTATGCCAGGCACAGATACTTAGTATATATTGAATTGAATCTTTCTCTGCACTTGGAATCAGGTAGCCACGATCTGCAAAAGGAGTGAGGACTGTGCAGTGTGAAAAGGAGGAGGAGCAAGAAGCAGAAGCAGGGATGGAGGCAGAGAGCGGCCGCACAGGCTTCCAGAATACATCCCTGCACCCTTATGACAGTGTTTCCCTCCCCTCTTTCTCCTTCAGCTAGCTTGAGTGGGTCTTGATATTTCAAACCAAGTCATTCTAACCCAAGCAGCACGTCCCCTTGAAGTCCTTCCCCAAAGGGATTGGTGCAAATTCCTGTGAACTCTTGAAGTATTTTTAGCTGCAGATACTTGGACAACTTTAGCCTTTGTCTGATCTGCCTCCTGAGACAGGGAGGTGGGAAGGCGTGATGGCACTCTAGAGCCTGACTGCCTAGCGCCCAATCCTGGCTCCTCCCCATTCATCCTGCAACCTGTGTCAAATTATCTACCTTTCCTGAACCTGTTTCTTCCCCTGAAAAATGGACATCATAATCGCACCTACTTCATTGTGGGTTAGTTTGAAAATAGAAAGTGTTTTGCACAGTCCTTAGCCCATGGTTAGTACTAGCTAAGTAAAAACAATGTATCCAATACATTGAACAGGATTCTTATAAAAGTAACTTGATTTTTGTCTCCAGTTTCCCTTTAAACATATTCACGGCCTGCAATCTGTTCCTCACTCTAGAATCAGATTATGAGCAGTCTTATAAGTTTTCTAATCATTGTTAGGTAGCAAAAAGCTCCTGTGGTCACTTCAAGTCAGGGAAACTGCCTTAATTCATTACTTCTCTCCTTTTTCCACCAGGGCCTGCTGCCAGCAGGATCCTCGGGGTTAGGTCTATCTGCTCCTTCCCTGGCTGACTAACCTGATTTCTGGTCCCTCCAAGGATTACATGGGGACAGAGAAGGAAAGTGAAGGGGATAGGAAAGTTCTCAATGGTTTGGTGCTGTCAGAGACTGGTGTTCCCCTCTCTGAGTCTGACAGAGGTTTTAGGTTGACAGTTTCACACCCAGGTTTTCTGGAAAGGCTTCTGCTGGACCATCTATGATGACAAGTCCAAGCTTTCCACTTGGCCAGTACCTATCTTGGCCTCGGCCTTCAAGGACTTCCTTCAGGACAGGACCTCTTTCACAAAGTCCCCAGGCTGACATTCCTACTGCTGTTCTGAATGTAACAACTCCCCAGGCCCCAAGACCCTGCCCCCATTTTTCTTATCTCTGACTTGCCAGGGGCTATGTCCCTCCTTGCCCCTCTCTGCTGCCCCTGGAGCTGAGCACAGGTCAGGCCCACAGGTGCTGCCTGACTCCTCTTCATTGCAGCACACAGCTTCCCAGGGAAGAAGGCTTGTGAGGGCTCTGTGCCTTGCCTTATGCTGCCGGGCACTTGGGCTGCGGACCTTCCATGGCCCAGGGACACTCTTGACTCAAGGGATGTCCTAAAGGCCTGCCTGGAAAGGCAGCAGCCTCCTCAATACAGAGCTAAAGCACAGACGGTAGACTTCCTTGAAGCAGCTCGAGGCAGCCAGCTCTGTGACTGGCAGCTGGGTTCAGAGAAGCAGCCAAAGAAAAGCCTTGCTTCCTTTGCACATAAAGCATCCATTCTCAGCCACACACACTGGCACAGATACTCACGGAGCAGCGCCTCAAAGGGCCGGACAATGGGACAGACACAGGCAAGAGCAAGAGACTTTTCTTCTCCTTTCCAAACGCAAAACTCAGAGAACACAGAACACATATACAATTTGCATGCGAGCTGACATTTTTATAGGAAAGGCAGAGATTTCTTGTGCCAGAGTTTTGGGGCAGATGGCTGGGGGAGGTGTCTATAAAGACAGCTTTATAGCCTGTGGCCACTTCCTCATGGTGATCAGCACATGGGCCCAAAATATCCACCACGGCAGCTCCCTTTCTCCCCAAGTTTCTGATCTTCTACCCATCTTTCTCTCTCCTCTCTCTGTCTCTCCATTACCGGTCTTTTCTAGTGGCCAGCCCTGGGCTAGCTTTAGAGATGCATGACTCTCAAACTTGCCCTGCAGGGCCTCACAGTTATGTAGGAGAGATAGGAGAGGAAAAACTGATGATGGAAATGTAGGATGATGAAGTAAAGATGGAGATGTATGCAGAGTTCTGTGGGAGCTCAGAGTAGGGTAAGGGAAGGAGGGATGGGGTGGGGGGAGGGGGGAGGATTTTCATGGTATTTTACAACTGGTATTGACCGAGTTGTGAGGGCTTGGTCATGGGGCAAACATAGAAGAGTGGGGATGGAGAGAGATTGAGGAGAACTATTGAGATCTCTTTATCTCTGGTCCCTTAGAGGCCCAGAGTGGTCAGGAGATATTTGTTGAATGAATGAAGCGGAGGCAGTGGGATGGGGAGTCATAGAGGATGATACTGAAGAGCATCAATAAGACAATACGAATACTGGAGTGGGTTGCCATTCCCTTCTCCAGGGGATCTTCCCAACCCAGGGACTGAACCCAGGTCTCCTGCATTGCAGGCAGCTTCTCTACCGTCTGAGCCACCAGCGAAGCCCAAGACAAGAATGGAACTGCCATTTACTGTCATCTATGTGTTCTGTCTTGCCTGTCAGAAAGAGATGAATTGCCAAGATTAGAGGAGCGAAGATACATATGAAACACCTAAAACAGTCCCTGACACACAGTAAGTGTTACATCAGTGCTAGTTATTGTTATTCCGAAGTTCAGATACACATGTGGAAGCAGAGAAATATGATGACATTCTGGACAGCCGGGCCTATCTGACACCAAATCCCATTCTCTTAGCCCATACCCTGCAGTAGGACTGTTTCACTTATGTGACTTGTACTATACATATTAAAAAACAACAGCAACACAACAACATTTTAGTTTTCCATGGCCTGCTCCCTGGAGTATCTATAGGGTAGAAGCCTGACTCATCTCTGTTCCTACAGGCCTCTCATGGCCAAAGCAGTTCAGTGTGATTTCCACACAGTAAGCTCCTAAATGAAAACCTATACTCCATTTGGGGCTCAATCAAAGAAACCATGATTCGGCCCCCAAATGGAAGCTAAGCCATCTTACCATACCACACACAAGTGAAGGAGTTTGCTAGGTGGTTCTTACAATATACATTGCAGTACAAACTGTCATGTATTGTTAAGGTGCAGTTGTGCTGTGTACAGCCTTCTGGGTTAGGAATGGTCAGCTGGTATTGGGTTAAAGTTTCTTGGCTTGATGATCATCCTTACCTGTCTTGGTGTGTCTGGAATCTTCTGATTCTAAGTGACCAAAACACTTAGATTTTGTCTGAAACCCGGTATTGGTTTTCCCAGCTTGGGGATACAATGAAAACCTAATGAATCCCACCTGGATGCTACCCCTGGTTCTCCACTGCCAGTCTTTTTGTTATTAACCTTTGGACCTCAGAAATGAAGTCTCCTTAATAGAACTGGAAGATTCTCTCCAGGACAAGAAGGTACTTCTGGGCTGACACTCTTTCTCTTGACAATCTGAACGTCAAAATTCAATCCAGGATTAACAGCCATCACCTGGACTCATATTTCCAAAGTGACTCAGACTGACAGGCACCAAATAACATCCAAATTTTACCCTACATGGTGAGAAAGAAAGAAAATCAGGCTACTTCAACACTAGTCTCTCATGAACGTATCTTATGAATATTTTTCTTTAAAAGCCTAATGTGTGGAGGACCCAGGAAACCGTATTTGTGTATGCATTCATTAAGTCCCCTACTCTGAAACACATTCTGGGTCTAATTATTTTTTAACTAACTAATCAGCATGTTTCATTCATAAATTGGGATTTATCAGTATAGCACATGAAAGCAGAGAACATATTATTCTTTTAATTTGGTTAATATGCAAACAACACCCTGTGTTTGTAATGACCTGCTTTCAGTGAATAGAGGCAGGCTGGAAATAGTAGCAACTTCCTCTAATGAGGGTGCTGGCTCCAGGTCCCAGCTGTTCATCACCAGACACTCCACGTGCTCCCTGACCTATGCGTGCACGTGTTCCTCTGATGAGGATGCGGGAGCCCTTTCCTCGCCAGGGGAAGAACTAACTGGACGCCTGTGTTTGCTCTGCTGATGGAACCAGTTATACCTGCTTTGTTGTGGGGGATGGGGGGAAAGGCCTAGGGCATGGGGATGGAAGGTGGTGGGAAGGAGTGTTCACACACACATACACCCACAGTGGGAAGCAGTGTACACACACACACACACCCTGCCGCTGAACCATACACACACACACACACACACACACACACACTCACACCCCTGCCCCGAACCGTAACCTGTCAAGAGTTAGGGCCCAAATCTATTTATTAATAAGAGATTCCACGGTGATTTAGTAATTCTTGTCTTCCTCGTGTGCAGCTTGTCTGCCACGCAAATGAATCCTCCGTTTTGAAGTCCCCTGATAAAGGGATTTATTTTTCAGCCCGACCTGAGTGTCCCATATGTTCCTGCAAATGTGCTCCTCCCTGCTCGTGCGCACTCCGATTGAGAACCGGGGATGCAGGTTCCCCTGTGTTATCAGGATAATCGCCCCACCTCCTCCGGGTCTGGCTTTGAACCCGAATCTTCTCTTCCCTCTGGCCTGCGGAACTGCTCTGGCCTCACCCAGAAGAGGTGGGGAGGGCGGGGCGGGGCCCGAGGCGCGCTGGCCTTCCCGTGACACGCTGGAGCAGGGTCCAGCCGCATTCTTTCTGTCCAGCCCTGGTGCCAGCCTGCCGGAGGACTCCGCCCCGGGACATCCTGAAGTGGCCCATTCTCGAGCCAGGCACTGCTTTTGTGTTTTCAAGGAGGACACTTCCTCTTCTGTTTTTTCGTGTTTTTGTGTTTAAAATTTTAACTCTAAGAGCTATCTTATTATTATTATTATCATTATTATTGAAGTTAGTTAATTTACAGTGCTGTGTTAGTTTCAAAATATACAGCAAGATGGTTCGGTTATACATATATGTTTTTCATTATAGGTTATGACAAGATGTTGAGTATAGTTCCCCGGGCTGTACAGTAGGTCCTTGTTTATCTATTTTATACATGGTATATACAACATATACATATTAACATGTGTATGTTAATCCCAAACTCCTAATTTACCATGCTCATTGTAAAAAATTTGGGAAAAACAGAAAATGCTCCATTAAAAAATAATCTAAATCCCACTGCCAAGAGCTTCTACACTCCCATTTGGGGGTATTTCCTTCTGATCTTTTGTGCCTGTGGCAGGACAGGTCCCTTAAGCCAGTGAGAATAGTCTTGGCTTCCTCTATTTGTGCAGCAAATGCTAAGGCAGGATGGAAAAACACTGTGCTGTATTTTGAATATTTACATGCAACAATCAGAGTCACATGATATTAGCAAGAGTATATCTGTGACTGTGACTATGACAGTATCCCTGTGTTTATTTATAGAACTGTATTTAGAGATCCTGTCAAAAATCTAAATTTGAGACCTTCCATGAACATGAGGCCATGTCGAATTGCTCTCCTGGGTCCCTTACCCCACTCCCATGAGTCTTACCTGTGTGTATTTGTGCTTATGTCGTATTTGAGATCATTCTACCTTCACTTTTTGTATTAATATTACTTTGGTCACATTTTTATAAATCCATAAAATTCCTCTTCAGTAAATTTTGATGGCTACTCAGTATTCCATTATATAAACTTACCATTTAAGCTTTTACCCATTATTGCACATTTCAGATAATTCCTTTCTTTTTTAACTATGTAAATAATCGTATGCAAATAATAGTATGCAAATAATAGTGCATTGAACATCTCTCTATCAAAATCTTTGCAACTCTCTGGGATTATTTCCTTTGGATGGAGTCCCAAAAGGAAAATTACTGGGTCATAGGGTAGGAACATTTTAGTGTCTCGTTTCATGTTGCCCAGTTTGATTGTAAATAAGTGGTACTGATTTACTCTGAAAGAACATTTTCATCGTTTCAATTAACCTTTAATTGCAGAAGTCATTCACAGAATACAAACTCCTTGTAAAAGGTTTTAAAAGGTAAGTCCTGTATCTCTTATCACCACTTCCTCTAGTCCCTGAACTCCTCAGAGGCAGCCATGGTTTTCAGTTAAAAAGCCCTCAATCAATGCATTTATATATGCATTTATAATGCATGTGCTTATATAAAATGTGTGTCTACAAACTAACACAAATTTGTATATCTCTGTAACTATACAAAACACGGTGGTTTTGTATGTGGATTTTTTTTTTATGTGGATGATATATTGTATGTATATTATGTGACTCCTTTTCCTCAGCTTTCTCCTAGCCTTTGCTGTATATATGTTATATAAATCAACCTTACTCTTTCTAACTTTCCATACATTTCTGTGGGATAGATTCAGCCTTGTTTTGACAGTCATTCATCTATGCATAAATATTTGGGTTGATCCAGTAGTTTTTCATATTGACAGAAAATGCTGCAATGTACACCTTTTTATACAAGAAGGAAGAGAATTTCTGGGTCATGTGATACACACACTTTTTATTTTTAATAGATATTCCCAAATCATAGAGGACATTTTAAATTATTTTTATTAAGGATCTTCTAGAATGCCTTGGATTGGGGCTTAATTATCAGGATGTAGTTCTAAAGTGTCTCATCAGGTAAGATGTCACCGAAAGGTCTGCTCGTGTATTCATTCACTAGCCTACCCATCTCTGTCTTCTGAGGATCCAGCGTGGCCCCTGATACATACTGCAGAGTCCATAAGTACCAGTTAGGTCCTCTCCTCTGCACCACCACACCCTCAAGGGGCCTCAACCCAACACCCAATTCCTTTCCGCAGGTGCCAATCCCCAGCTCATCTTTCCGGACAGCGCTCAAATATCCCCTCTTCCTGGAAACCCTCCCTGGAGCCCAGACTGAATATGGCAGCTTCTCTCTCATGGCCCCATGGTACCCTTATTTATTGACTTGTCATGCTCATTGCAATATGGAATTTAGTCACCTCATCCCTGTTACACTAGGTAGTCTCAGGATTTCAGTGGTGCATGACATTCAGGCATCACCTGATCAGTGCTTATGGACTGTTGACAGAACAAGCCTGTATGCATGGTAGTCTGTTGGTTTTGAAAGAGAGGGGGCAAAGTGTATGCAGGATTTTTCATATCAAGCTTAACAGCAAAAGGTTGTAAAAAATTAGATGGTGAAATTGACCGTTGCCAGTGAATATGTTGATAAAAATGATGAATGATGGGTAAGTAGGGTAAATCACAAACTCTCACACACATACAAATGTAGAACCATGTCATTCACCTCTTGGGAAAACATTTATAATTCTCCTCATGTCAGTATTTCTCCATGAAATGTAGAAGATTCTTATGCAATTTATCTTTTAAAGTGCATCACAGTGAGTGACAAACAGCAGCCAGAAAGCTGTTCAAATAGTTGGAGTATGGCAGCTTATTGTCATAAATCTCTGGGTAAGAGCTCTACATTGAAAAGAAACATACGAAAGAAGACTGAAATAAATATATCAATGTGTTAATAATGGCTGCACCAGTGAATTTAGGGTGATGATGTGTGATGTTATTTTCTTCATCTTTTTACTCTTTTTTAAAAGCCTTTCAGATTACGTTATCATGTATGTACATTCATTTTATGTCAGAAACACAGAAACAACCAAAACCACTTCTAGCAGTTAATGAAGTTTGTAAGAAGACAATTTGAAATAATTTGTGATGTGTGGACATCTATGACAGAAGGAGATAATTCCAAGAGGACTCACCTGACCTAACCTCTCAGGTTAGACAGTCACTCATTCAGTACGAATTGGGTACCACAGCCGAGCACCATGCTAGGGATGAGGGGATAAGGTGCAACATCAGGTACACTTCCCACCCTCACGAAGCTCACAGTTCTAGTGGGAACCACAAACTCAGGCAGTAATGGGGGCCAGGCAGCAAGGAGAATGAAGTGACGTCCACCAGCGGACCCAATTCTAATACTTGCTCACATTTACAGGCCCTGGGAAAAAGTTTAAATGGAAGTCCATTTACCAGATAACTCAATACTTAAGTTAGAAATCAAGTTAACAAATTGAAGTAACTTCTAGCCTCCTCCCTTGACAAGTGTACCTTTATAATGACCTGGAAGGCCAAGTTCAAACGCAGAATTCTCAGACTCCTCCGAGTTCCTTCCCTGAAGATGATGGAGAACACTGGTACCCACGCCAAAGGCCTCCCCAAGCCCGCTCAGCTTCTCTTCTCAGGCCTGACTTCATCCCCCGTAGCTAGGAACTGTGTACAGGTGGATGGACCCTGGGACCTGTGCATTCAAGCTTCGGGCCCTTGCCTCCACCCAGCTTAGTCTTGGCCACCCCTTGGGAGAAGTAACTGAGGAAGAGATCTCTGGAGGCTCTGGAAGCAGGCTTGGGTCATGTGGGCAGGGAATTCCAGGTCTAGAAGGGGTAGTGCAGGGATCCCTTGGTTACATGGGGTCAAGGGCAGGGGCCCCTCTTGCCTGAGCCTTAGGGCAGCACTGTTGCCTTGGGAAGGTTGGGACTACGTTGTGCTATAGAGCGAATGTCCCATGTTACAGCAGCAGCAGCTATTCAACGCCAGCCCTAAATTGACATATGTGGGGAATGGATTCAGATGGCTACCTCTTCTACTTTTTTAAGAGACAAAACACCAATCTGGGTTTTCTTATGAAACTGCCTAATTTTTACATTACCAAGTAATGATAATAACTTAAAAAAAACACAAAGATCATTCTGCCAGTCACATTAAAAATATCTGTGAACCACTGTGACCTCTATGAAAGGAAAGAAAATTAAAATTCCATTCACAAGTTGCTTGACCACCATTTGGTTTTGAAAATGATACTCACCAATTCATTAATGTCACTTTAGCCCATAAGTAAATGATATGCCTCCATCACCATATATATGTCTGAATTTCATGCACTTTCTGTTCCCCAGTAGAAATCTAATTTACTTGGTACCTCCTAGTACTGATGAATGTATGTCCCCTTAAGCTATCAGGAAAGGCCTGATTTTTGGATCTCTACATTTTTTTTTTTCCTGACACTGACTTTTATCACGTTATCCTCTGGCTTGTCATAATAGCCTGGGCACATACCTCTCACTACACTTCCCTATACCACTGTCATTAACTCTATACACATCTGTCACTTCAAGAGTTACCTCCATGTCCCTAGGGCCTACCACAGAGCCTGTCATATGGCACACACCTAGCACATTTCTTTGTTCTGGACTAAATTCATTGGTGGTTGGTTCTTTGTGATGACCCACATCTCCCCAATCACAAATGAATAATAATCATAGGTGACATTTCTTGGTTCCTTGCTATAGGTAGGCACCATGCTGAGAGCTTTACATGCATTACCTCATATAATCCTCTCAACTAATTAATTTTTCATCTCCATTTTCCAGATACAGAAACTGTGGCTCAGAGAGCTGAAAAAATAAACAGATAAAAAATTGAGTCCATTTACAAATGATGTTGGGTGAATAACAAATAAGATGGACATTCAGCTGACAAACGTCAGAGGTCAACTTGAACCAATCTTGTCTGATTTGAAAGGAACTTTGTGCAGGCGGATGGACCCCGGGACCTGCGCATTCAAGCTTTAGCCCCTACCCTTCCCCCAGCTTTGTCTTGGCCACCCCTTGGGCACAGGGTATCCTCCTGAGCAGTACTATCACTCAACCAGTAAGCCAGGCTTCCTTAAAAGTGCCACTGACAGTTTGCAAGATGTTTTTAGACAGCACAGAGGAACTCTTATTTCAATTACTAGGAATTTTTTTGACTCAAATATGTATTTATTTTACTATGTGTTAGGAAAAAATAAATGACAGCATCTGTTTATGGCATGGTGTATTGGTTTTTCTATTTACGTTAGTGATACCGGATTTTCCTTTTAAATTTATTAAGTTCTAAAAAAATTGAGTCCATTTACAAATGATGTTGGGTGAATAATAAATAAGATGGATCATATAACAATAAAGCAGAAATTATGTGTCTGAGTTTATATAAAGACTAAAATTTGAAAAACACTGCCTCATAAACTGGCATAAATGGATGAAACACATACACACAATGAAGCTAACTTTTAAACTCACACCATGAACTTACAAGTTTGTAGAATGTTGCTTAAAACACACATCCCAGAGCCTACCTAAGAGGACTCCAACTGAAGCCTCTAAAGTTCTAAATTTGAAGCATGTTTATTTCTTTTTCCTTTTTCTATTTTTGGAACTTAAATAGCCAAATGGATGAAAAAAAAAAAACTGCCTCTAAATAAAAAATGAGCTAGGGGCCTGGAGCTCTCCTCTGCCTCATTTCAACTCGGAGCAAATGGTGAATTACAACAGCCCTGGACATAGAGGTTTCTAACTACCAAGCTGCCAGGCTTTTAAATAACAGCAGCACAGAAGTGCAGCCTTAATGCTACCTATTTCCCTTGCTAAATTATTTATGCATTTATTATACTTTACATGGGCTGTTGAACCTGAAGGTACTTCTGTGGGGGCCAGGTCATTTCAAGAAACCCATTACTGAGAATCAACTCAGCTACATTAGAAACTGGCACATTCAATTGTATGTGATATTGCTCGTTAATGTTACATCATCACTGCCTCTGCCGTTGTTCTCAGGTGGTGATAACTTTGTACATGTGTACATGTATGTATGTGCCCTATTCAACGGCTTCAAGGCAATTTGCTTCATTAAGGGCTGCTTAACACTAAGGTATATCAATGAAGACTAGCTTTATGCAATCATGGAACTGTGCCTAAGATGACTCAGCCAAATGAAGCTATTACCCTGGATAATGTGTTTTACATGAGACTGAAATGGTTTACTAGGTTTAGAAAAACAACCTGCCAGAATTTACAGTGATGGATTTGCTGTAAGATGAGCAGCATTTTAGAAATTTTATGTCAATAGAAACTTGATGTACATTATTAGGAAATTTACCAAATTTTCCAAGGCTTGTTGTTAAAGTCAACCTAACATTCATTACATTGAACTTTGTTACGACTCATATATCAAGAAGAAAATTGATTAATTAAACCTTAATTCAACAAGCACTCATTAAAGGTCTACTGTGTGCTGGCCATAATGCCAGGCTCAGGGGATACAAAAGAGAGAAGTTCCTGACTTGGAAGAGCAACTCCAGTGGGTGTGATCTAGTCAATTACATAATATTCAGTTATGTGACCAAGTGTCTGTGCCAACCTAGGAGAAGATGCCCACCTCTGCTGGGGTGGGGAGGCAGGCTCAGGGAAGGAAGTGAGGGTGCTTGAGTCCAAGCTTCCCTGGCAGGTGTCTGCCTAAGGAAGTTGTGTGGTGAGCATAGGATACATTTGTTGATTCCTCCAGAAACTTTCCTACTCCTTCACTAGGAGAATTCTGATTTTGTTTATTTCACATTGGGGTCCTTGGGTCTCAGGGAAGATGGGCCCAGGTCTGGTCTAGATCAAAGCATGTGACCCCATCTTGAGCACAAAAATATAACAGGAAGTGTGCTTGGAGGGTCCTTGAGAAAGACCTTTCCTCCCTGATCAGAGGACAGCTCTTGACCAGAAATGCTCAGCTCTTCGAAGCCCTCTGTGTCTTGCTTCTGAATGCCATGGTGTGATGACTGGGGCTGTGGCAGACATCTGAAGACCCTGAAGGCAAGGGCAAGAACATCCAGAGATTCCAGCCTAGAGCCTTATCATACTTGACCAGCCAGCATCAGCAACTGCTCACCTCTAGACTTCTTCATGTGCAAGGAAAATCACTGCTTATTGTCAGTCTTACTCATACATTCTGTTACTTTCAGCAAATAGTATTCCTGACATTATAAGTTCATGGAACCTCAGATTTTTCAGAATGGCTGGAACAGTGCTCTCGGAGAGTTGCAGGTGATGATGCTGAAATGTCATGCACGTACTAGCTCGTCAGGTGCATGGGGTACCACATTCAGGAATCTGGCAGTGCTTTTCGGACAATGGCTCCCTTACCACTGGCGTACATGAGACAGTTGTAAATGGTACACAGACAAGATAGTATATAATCTTGAATCACACAATGAGAAATTTAGTTCCTTTTCCATTCTTTTTCAGTTCTTCACATGTAAAGAAGACCTTTCCAGGTTGGGCTGGCGAGTCTTTAGCATCTCTCTCTAACCTTATTAATCTTCCCTTTTAACAAAGAGAAAGAAAGTCTCAGACTTATGGCCTTTGATATATATACAGGATCTAGGAACAATTCAATACCATTATTTTGTTTTCATTGTTTTAAATGTGATAATTACCTTTTGATTATACCATTTTGGGTGGCAAATCAAGTTGCCTAGACTGTATATTTGTTTGCTTTTTAAAGCAAGGCTATAAAAACGTTAAAGGAATGACAATATAGGAACTACATCCATATGGCAAAAACTGGAAGGCTGGGATGAAAAACACTGAAGTTTGAAGAACAGAATTGAATACATCAGGAAGCTACTGAAAGTATTTATGCAATAGAGTAAGGTCAGTAGACTATTTAGAAAAATCCAGTGAGCAAGGCCAGGTATTAAATCTGGCTTCTGCAAAAAGAAAAAAAAAGAAAAGTCCTGGTGAGAAATAATCAGGTTTGAACCAAAGCAGAAGGTGGGGAGAAAAGGGAGATGCTGACTTAGCAAAATGAAGAAAACATGGGACCAATTATTAGCTGATGGAGAAGTAGAAGGAGGAGCTTAGAATGACTCCTAAGTTTGGCTGAGGCAACCCAGAGAATGAATCATGGCACCACTGAGTGAGCTAGAGAAAATGGGAAGAGCAGCAGGACTGGGCGGTGGGGCTGGGTGGGGGAGTGAAGTGAAGGGTTCAGTTGGTCACATTCAATGGAAGGTGCTTGTTACATTCAAATGGAGATGGCCTGTGGACCAGTGGCTCTCAAAGGGATTTCAAGAAACCAACAGCATCAGCATCACCTGAAAACTTGTTAGAAAGGCCGATTCTTGGCTTTACCCCATACCTATTCAATCAGAAATTCTGATTTAACTAGTTTTCCAACTGATTCTGATGCTTGTTAAAATTTGAAGACCACTGAATAGAGGGAGGAGTTTTGAGTCAAGATACCTGGGCAAAATAACTGAGTTATTTTAGACAAGGCCGTTCCCTGGACCTGTTTCCTCAACTGCAGAATGAGGTCATTGACTTGGCTCTAAGACCAAAAACAAGTCATGAAACCTCTCTGGGCCTACATACCTCACCCTTGATATCTGCCTCCCTTTGCTTCCTGGGTAATAAAATATCACTTTTTAACTTAATACATACAGCATGAAATAAAGACTATATTTCCCAACCTCTTTTGCCATTAGGTGTGGCCATATGCCAAATTCTGCCCAGTGTGAAGAGAATGAAAGTGATGTGTATGTCTTTTGAAAAGTTTTCTCAAAGAGAAGCATTGTTCTTCTTTTTTCTTTTGGTCTGGAAAACAGATGTGATGGCGGAAGCTTGATCAACTATCTTAGATCCTAGGCAGAAGTTAAATTCTGAGGAGGGAAGAGCAATGAAATAAAAGGAACTCTGGTTCTGATGATTTCTTGAAACTACCTCACCAGCCCTATTATTGACTCTTGCAAACTTCTTTTATGTGAGAAAGGCACTTTTTGTGTTAATTGTTCTTCATTTGGATTTTCTGTGCTCTTACATTATTATGAGAAAATCTTTTGTACTTTATAACTTTATGAGAAAATACTATGAAAAAACTTAATCAGAACATTGTGGGGGCAGGACATGAGAATTTGCATTTGATGGGCTCCTATGGGGACTGATTATAATTTAAGGTTGGATGATTACGAATCTGGCTTCCTTTCCCAGGTGGTGCAGTGGTAAAGACTCCACTTGCCAATGCAGGAGACACAAGAGATGTGGGTTCAATCCCCGAGTCAGGAAGATCCCCTGGAGAGGAAACGGCAACCCACTCCAGTATTCTTGCCTGGAAAATTTCATGGACAGAGGAGCCTGGCGGGCTGCAGTCCACGGGGTCGCAAAGAGTTGGACATGACTAAGCAGGCACAACATATAAATATACATACATATATATACACTCCAAGAATAGAGAATCAAGAAATTCAGACATAAAAGGGCCATCTTCAGTGTTTTTTTAAATATATTTAATAGATGACTTTCTTTGAAAATTTATTGCTTACCAGTTCCAATATGAAATTCCTTTGGTAGTAAATATTCTGGCTGAAAGGAAATCATCAAACTGGACCAATGCCTGTGAATTCAAGGCTATACTGGGACTAGATTGGTCTCTGACTCCTAGATCTCTGACCTCTGGACTCTGCAGATTCTCTGCAAGCTCCAAAAAGCTCTTCTTTTTCCAGCATTGCAGGTGAAAATCCCCTAGTCTAGCCACAGCGTGTGAGATGGCAGCAGTTCGGCTGCCTGGCTGTGGTGTTAATACAGCGAAGTGAAGTGTGTCCAATCAAAACAGCCAGGGGTAATCTAGGTCAACTGCCCATCCACATAGGTGACTGGAGCCACAAAAGAATCCAAGTCATTCCATGTGATACAAGTCACAGTTTGGAAGGTCAACCCTCCATTCAGCTCACCTAAATCTCTGCCAGGATTTGGTGATTTCAAGTGAAGCATGTGTCTGTCCCGGACCTTTCCAAATCTTTTGTTCAGTAACAAGGCGCTGGAAGAACTGGCTTCATCAGTCACCACCACAATGGGTTGTTAACTATGGACTTCATATTAATGATGATATCTGAAATGGGAAAGTAGGAAGAAAATAGTATTTAAAATGCAGAGGGCTTGTGCAGGTTATAAAACAATAAACAAAAGGAGAAAATGTAACCTAGCAATTAACTGTAAAAAAAAAAATGGTGCTTTCCAAGTAAATATACCCACTTTCCAATACTGAAACAAGGTGAAGATCAAAGGTAAGTTTAATAAAATCTGCTTTCAGGACCTGGTTCTATTTCTGTCCAGGTTGCCTTCTGGTAGTGAGCTTCTATTCTTGGAAAAGAGGATATTCCACAAGTAATTTCATCTTTTTCTCTTTCCCTAACTTCACAAGACCTGCTTTTGAATGTAATTATTATATATATATTTTGTTTCAGTAACATACATATTCCTCTACTACGTGAGAATGCTTATTAATGCTGCTAGGCAAAATAACTGCTAGGTATTAATCTCTTAGGGGACTGGACCATATACTTGCCCGGACTTGTTTTCTCATTACAGCTCCCCACCCAGACAACACCAAGGACACCGTGTCCTTCAGTTCCATTACAGAACTGGGCCACCAAATCTAAAAAGATCAACTGCTTTACGTATTTCTGCCTGTGAAGAACATGTGTTCATGTAATATATGGTAGTATCTGTTGGCTTTGTGTGCGTGTCATATTTCCATAATGTGCCTTGGTGTCTCATGGAAATGAACCACAGCAGACTGCATTGTGCAACTTCAGGGGATTGGCATTCACATCATAACCTGTGGTGCCTTATGGAGTTGCACAGTGCACAACCTAGGCAACCTTGGATAGTGGCTCTGATTGCTAGTCATCAGACAGGCCCCTGAGGAGCTTGGGTGTGTTCTGTTGGGAGAAGACCATGTCTGCTTCAAGGGTAGTGGTGGAAGACATTAGCTAGCACGGGGCAGAGTTCATGCTGTGTGATTATGGGGTGAGGTTTATACCATTTGTCAAGTTTAAAAGAGGCTAGTGAAGGAAATATTAGGGGGTGGTTGACCTCAAACCCCAAAGGGGGCTGGGTCAGCAGATTCCATTCACTAGCCTACAACTTCTTGAAAAGTGTGTCAGCTCTCAATGGACAGGAAGGGAGAGTTTATTTTTTTAAGGTTTAATAAAAAATAATCTGGTGGCTCCTTTATGTTCAGGGATAGCTCCCTTTCTTTGCAACCTGAAAGCTTCCCAGTGAGCTTGTTTCATGGGAGGGGCTCTCTTCTGCTAACAGAGTTTTCAAGCCAGCACTCATCTGCAACTGTTGATCTCTTTGGAAATCCTAAATAGAGCTGCTGAATTGTTGTCATGGTTACCTGGGGCAGTTTCTGATCCAGAATGTTCTCAACGAAGGCAGCCCTGAGCTGGGTATCCTGGGTTTCTAAGTAGTCAACTGACTCAAGAGACTTGTTTCCCTCTTCCTTCTCCTATGCT
Organism: Okapia johnstoni; assembly: GCA_024291935.2. Lineage (NCBI taxonomy): Eukaryota > Metazoa > Chordata > Mammalia > Artiodactyla > Giraffidae > Okapia > Okapia johnstoni. The sequence goes on from CM044313.1 coordinate 49,646,465, forward strand.
CTTAATTGCTACCCAGAAGTCTGATGTCTACAGAGATCATCTTCGCTTCAGCCCAGCCCAAACCCTGATTTAGCTTTAAAAGATCAGGCTGACGAACCAGCATCCTGACTATGGCACTGGTGTGCCTCCTCCCTCTACAAAGTGACCTAAGTTCCCAGATTCACTCATGCATGCAGCTTCTGGGAAAAAGACACTAGTGAAGTAGTTCTCTGCGCTTAATATGTCAATAAGGAATTGACATTTTTGAAAACCTCCTATGAGCCCAGCACTCCACTTGTATCTCATGTAATTTACTACCTTCTAGCCAGGGAGGAAATATCATTCACATTTTATTGATAAGGAACCAGGGGCTTGTAGAGGTGATTCCTTCCCAGAGCTCTACAATTAGGCAGCAGGCAGATCTGGGATTCAAATAACCAGTTTGGTTCTAAAGATAACCCTCTTTCCTTCAAGCATGGCAGCCATTTCAGCCACTAAGAATTGGCAGCCCCAAAAGACTCTCAACCATCTACTGAACACTGAACATTCATTCATTCATCAATAAACATATCCTGAGTCCACTCTGTGCCAAATCCTCTGATGGCCACTAGCAACACACAGATAAATCAGACAAAATCTCTGCCTGTGAAAAAAACTGACAACCAGCAGTAACTAAATGAGAAGAATCTACAAGATGCTACAAAAAGGAGAGTCAGGGAAACCATTCTGGAGGAAAGGACACCTAATTGAACCAGCTCAGTCTCAAGGTACGATCAGTTATGGGGAATAAACAGCAGAATAAGACCAATCCCTAACACTCAAGGAACTCAAAGCAGAGTTACAAAGACTCATGTTCAGGACATAAGACAATAAATAAATAAATAAATGAAATCACTGATTAAGATCCCAAACAGGTTTTCTACATGGAAGTATGGGAGGATTGATAAACTGAGGCAGCAGAAGTTGGGGCCGTTGAGGAAAGGCTAGGGAAAGGAAGTGGAAGTCATTTCTTTTCATGAGATCTTTCTTAAAAGTCTGTGATCTGTCTCCTTTTTACTCACTATTTTTGCCATAGTCACTTGTGGATCTACTCTGATTTCTTCATTTTTCATTTTCTACTAAAGGAAAATACTCACTATTCAACATCTTTAGAACCTTTGCTGAGAGCAAGGTGTTAATCTAGGTCCTGATGGTGGTCATAGTGGTGGGTATGTACAAATATGAACAAGACAAGGAACCCTTGAGCAGCAAATGGATAACCTAAATGATGAAAGTTTGAGAGACGTTAGCCCCAAACCAAATGGCAGACCTGAAAAGAGGATTCAGGAAGGATATCATTGTAATTGGTTTGTTCACTCTTTTTTTCAGCATCCATTCGCTGATGATTCCTCAATACAAGGTGACCACAGGTCCAGGAGACATAAGCAACCATTACAATAGAGGGTGACAAGCATGAGAAATATACTGGGCCACGGAAATTCACTCAAGAGGGATTTCAGAAGACAGAGTTGGTAGCTTTTGAACCGATTCCTAAAATTAAATAAGAGTTTACCAGGTGGAGGAGAGAGGAAACGGAAGGTAAAAAGGAACTGAGATTATATTTGGAGGAGCCTGGTGTGGGGCGTTTGGAGATGGTGAGATGTTAAGATATCCTGCCCCCAGAATGCAAAACCCTTGAATATCAGGATTTAAAGTTTGGTCTTTTTCAAGGAGGTAGTGGGCAGTCGTAGAGAGAGCAGAACAGGTGAGGATCCTGGTTAAGATCCTTCGTTTTGGAAATGTCCCCCTAATAAGCGGGTAGGGAATGAGGAGGGCTCGGCCACGGACGCCTACAGCAGCTGCATCTTTGTGCCTGAGGCACTGCACCTGACGGGAGCCTAAACCACGCAGGAGGAGTGGGGTTGGGGGGATGGACGGTGAAGGAAGAGTCCCGTTCAAGATCCACTTTCAGGACAAGGACATACGCAATTCTAGGCACCTTACAGCAGCTGGTAAAACCCGCCTCCGCTTCCAGATCCCTCTGGGGCGGAGCTCGAGCCAAAGCACGAGATGCCCGGGGAACCACGTTTACTCTGGGCAGTCCTCCCGTTCACCCGCGGTTTCAGGGGTAGCCACTCCGATCTCCTACTCCTGGACTCTTTTCCACAGTGCTAGGGAAATCCGTTCTCTTCCGCGCGTCTCTGTACGCTCCTCCTGCAGAGCGTGGTTAAGCGAAATAAACAGCGCAGTAGTCCTTTGCCCACACTAAAGATGGCGACTAGCTGGGTTCCCTCTGGGTAGTAGAGCGAGTTCCAGGCTCCAGGCCTCACTGGGCGAGGCGCAGACGGAAGGGGCGTCTCTCGACGTAACTTTTCGACCTTCCTGGGAGGGCACCTGGGCTGGGGGCGTGGCCTTATCTGAATTCTAGCAGCTTATTGGCCTTTAGGCAGGTGGGCGGGGTGTATGCCCTAACCCACCCCTCCCTCTTCGAACCGGAAGTGTCTCTCGGTCTTTCCAGCTGGTTGTCATTTCACTTGGCTAGGTCCTGAGGAGAAGGACTCAGCTGCGGCTGCTGGACCCGGGCACCGGGAGGCGGCGGCGGCGGCGGCAGCGGCAGCGGCAGCAGCAGCAGCAGCGGCGGCGACAGCAGAAGAGGAAGAAGGAGAGAAGAAGAAGAGCCAGGCGGAGTTCGCAACTACGACAGCGGGGACTGCGGGACCGGGGTAAAGTGGCGGCGACGACGACGGCCCAGCAACCGTGAGGAGAGACAAAAGCCTTCTAAACTGTAGTTATTAAAAATCTGGGGGCAAAAAGAGAGAGAGAGCAAAGTGGGGAGGCCCTTCTCTTTTAGAATAACTAAGCTAGTGGGGTTTTCTTTTTTTTCCCTCTCCTTCCCCCCCCCCCCCCCTCCCCCCCTTGCGGAGAATCGAACTGAGAGAACTGAACAAACCGCCCCTGGGTCCCATGAGGGAAAAAAACCCCGGAGCCGCAGAGAGGGGAAGAGGCCGAAACCGCAGGACCTTCCAGGTCGCCCCCTTGGTCCCCGCACCCCCGGGCCGCCAGCTCGTCCTCGTCGAGTCTCCCTAATCCATCCTGACTCCCGCAGCCAGGAATTTGCCCCCCACCCCAGATAACCTAATATAATCTATATATATAAATATATAATATATAATGTTCTTAAATTATTCCTGATTTTTTTTAACCAAGCTGCCAAGAAAAGAACCTATTCTCCTCTTAGCCCTATTCTAATTTTTATGTGAGTGAATCTAAACTGCTGAAGAAGACCATATGTGATTGTTAAATTATATATATATATATTTTTACTCCTCGCAATGCTTATTCTTCTACATCCATAGATGCTTGAGAAGCTGTGTTTTTGTCATTCATGTATGTTTTCCTTTGGAAAAAGAAAGCGCCTATTTTACTAACCAAAGACTTGATTTTTACCCTCTTCATTTTTATTCCCTCCTAGAAATAAGCCTAGTTGGATTCATGTCAGTGTTTTAAGATTTTTTTTTTAGTTTTTTTTTTCTTTCAGATACCAGAATTCCAAATCTGAACTATTTAGGGTGATAAGCTGCATCTTTGAGCTAGCTAAAAATAAGACGTTTCAAACAAGCAACTTACATTTGGAGTAGAGGATTACAAAGGCGTGAGATACCAGGTTGTTGTTTTTTATCTTAAGATTCTGAGCCTAAAAATAATAAATGGGGGATTACGGGTTTGGAGTGCTAGTGCAAAGCAATACTGGGAATAAATCTGCTTTTCCAGTCAGATTCCATCCACATCTGCAGCCTCCACACCATCACCAAAATGCCACCCCCAGCCCTGCTGCTTTTATAAATAATAACACAGCTGCCAATAGCAGCAGTGCCGGGTCAGCTTGGCTCTTTCCTGCTCCGGCTACCCATAACATTCAGGATGAGATCTTGGGATCAGAAAAAGCAAAAAGTCAGCAACAGGAACCGCAAGACCCTTTGGAAAAGCAGCAGCTCTCCCCCAGTCCAGGTCAGGAAGCTGGAATACTGCCTGAAACTGAGAAGGCTAAATCTGAAGAAAATCAAGGGGACAATTCTTCAGAAAATGGCAACGGGAAGGAGAAAATAAGAATCGAATCACCAGTATTGACAGGGTTTGATTATCAAGAAGCCACGGGGCTAGGTACTTCGACCCAACCCTTGACATCAAGTGCATCGTCTCTCACTGGTTTCAGTAACTGGTCAGCAGCAATAGCGCCTTCCTCCTCTACAATCATCAATGAAGATGCAAGTTTCTTTCACCAGGGAGGGGTCCCGGCTGCTTCGGCTAATAACGGTGCTCTGTTGTTTCAAAATTTCCCCCATCATGTCAGCCCTGGCTTCGGAGGCAGCTTCTCTCCTCAGATTGGGCCTCTCTCACAGCACCACCCTCATCACCCTCATTTCCAACATCATCACAGCCAGCATCAGCAGCAAAGGAGGTCTCCTGCCAGTCCCCATCCCCCACCTTTCACACATAGAAATGCTGCTTTTAACCAGCTGCCTCATTTGGCGAATAATCTTAACAAGCCCCCTTCTCCGTGGAGCAGCTACCAGAGTCCCTCTCCTACACCGTCTTCTTCCTGGAGCCCAGGAGGTGGTGGATATGGTGGCTGGGGAGGTTCCCAAGGCCGAGATCACCGTAGAGGGCTGAATGGAGGCATAACGCCCCTGAACTCCATCTCGCCTTTGAAGAAAAATTTTGCAAGCAATCATATTCAGCTCCAGAAGTATGCTCGCCCCAGCTCTGCCTTTGCTCCTAAATCCTGGATGGAAGATAGCTTGAACAGGGCTGACAATATTTTTCCTTTTCCGGTAAGATTATGTTCCATTAATAGATTAAGGTGAAATAAGGAAACAGCATGGTGTAATGTCTATGTAACTAAGAGAGTTTGAATTGTTTGTATTCATATCAGAGCTCTTCTTAGAAAAAGAGTTCATTGTCAGACATTATTTTGGCAGGAGAGCAGTGTAATTTGGAACAAAATATTCAGCTGTTCTTTTTTTGTAATTTTCTAATTGTTATCTTTCCATAGATAACCATATAAATTAGCATAATTGTGAATACCAGGTAGCTAGTGAGGTCATGATTATTAACTGCAGTACCTTTCTAGCCTGACAAGAAAATCGTGGTAGATTTTTCCTTACTTATTTGAGAATAAATAATGTAGATAAAATATATTTCATTATGGAAACTGATGAGCATTTTCTGCCCATATGCATAACTATATACCCTCCCAAATTTGTTTTTCTCCACTGTAAGGTAGTGATTTGCTGAAAACCAACTACTGAAATATAGTTTTCTCTCTGGTTATATTTTAAACCTGAAACCTCTCTGAACCATGCAATCTGAACAGTTTGCATTCATCAATTTGAAAATTCCTGTTAAACCTTTTTGCAAATTCTGGCTTGCCTTGTGTCATTAAGGACTGCTAGAGAAACGATGTAAATATTTTCTTAATCCCCAATTATTTTTTAATACTATGAAAATGTTGGTATCAGAGTGACTCTTTTATGATGCCTTTTCATCCATTTGTTTATTTCCCAGTGTTAACACTAGGGGTGTAGATAATTAAACCATTCCTAAAAATAAGTCCAGACAAAGATTACTTGTCTTTTTTGCCACCAGTGTATTATTCTCCAAGAGTCACATTGTTTGATGTTTTTGAATTAATGAGCAGCCAGTCTAGTTGATAGATACAATATAAAGGGAATTTCAGAGTTAATTGAGCATCAGATGCCCTACTAAATTTGTTTTCTTTGGGAGTATGATCATTTATAAGTGTTTAGGAAATTTATTTGAGTTATAAGCTAACACTGAATCAGTCCTCACAATGAACCCCACAAGGTAAGTTCTATTATTACCCCCATTTTAGAGATGAGAAAATCAAGCATCAGCGAGATATAATAACTTACCCAAGAGCACACTGCTGATACAGTACAAACTCTAGGCTAAAAAGCAAGGATTAAAACATACTGTGCTATATCTAAAAAGTTATTTTAAAGATCTTTCTGCAAAGGCTAAAACATTTCAAAATAATTGTACTGTATCCAGACGTGATGTCAGCACAAGTGGAATTATCTGTTTTAATTAATAATTAAATAATAATTTATTTAATAATAAGTTAAATAATAATTTAATTAATCAGAGGGAGGGGAAATTTGCTAAGAGAACCCTGTGTCATTCCCAGGAATTAAATATCCATTCTCTAAGGATTCAGGTATAATAGTTACGATGTATCAAAATATTTGGTGAAACCTGGTTTTAAATTTTTTTTAAATATATTTTTTGCCCAGGTTGAAAAAAGATGTTGGCTTTTGTTTTTAGAAAGGGTTTTAACTCAAACTGAAGAGAGCGATTTTCATGCTTTAGTGATCAGGCTGTTTAATACATTGGCAATTCCATGAAGTCTGTTTTTAAAAAGTTGGTTTTGATTGTCCTTTGAACGTAAATTTAAGGGAAGTTTAATGCAAAGGTAACTTTGAAAATTATTCATATATTCCAAATTAAAAAAAATCCAAGATGGCATTCTCGACATTTTAACTGGGTTAAGATTAGCTCACAATGGAAAATACTTTTCTTTTTTATTTTGCTACTAGTCAAGTGACAGAATGGATTTATGTGACTGCATAGTTTGTTTTCCGTTCTCAGTTTATTGACTTTTGATAAAGATTTGGTTTGGGAAATTAATTTCAAAAAGTGACTAAATTATACATATATGCACATTATTAATATTTTTATGGGGCTGATGAGATGTGTTTAACATGTGAAATTTTTTCATTCAGATGGTTTCTTAAGAGATTAAGCTGATGTATGAAATAATCATGTAGTAGACTAAGACTGACACTAAAAGATATTGTTAGAAACCAGCTCTTTCCTTAGAATTGTTGTCTGTTATACTGAGGATGGGAAAAAGGATGAGTCAATATACCTGGCTCAAATATAGTAGGATTAGAAACTAAGTTGTTTTCTGTTTACCATCCCCACCATTTTTAGGAGAATGTGTGTATTTCTGTGTGTGAGAGAAGAGAAGAGAGAGAGGTTGGGAGGTGGGGGGCTGAGAGAAGGGTGATTTGAAAGTCACAATAAATATAAGTGATCTGAAAAAATTCTTTATGAAAAAAATTCCTAGTTGAGTTTTGAAAATATAAGAAATTAGTAAACTGAGTACCTTGGTGCCTACTTAAATGAATGCAAAGGTGTGTGTGTGTGTGTTTAAAGAATTATTCTTTATGGAAAAGTTTTTGGCCAAAAAAAATGCCATTTTGAGTTGATATGAATTATTTGGTTAAATTTGATATGAAAACATTTGAAGGAACATTTATTTGACTGGGAGCCCAGACACCTAGTTTGCGGTCTTCGCCCTATCAAAGTCATAGCATTTGGGGGCCTCGATTTCTTCATAAAATTGGGGTAGGGGGTGACCTAGGTGATTTCTAAGTTCCTTATGATCCTAAAGCAAGCTACTGTGAAATTTAAACTGCTGCAATCACAGTCCGTACTTTTTTCTAAACACTGCTATCTTATTTAACTTTATTAACTTAAACTATTAGTTTTAGGAAAGATGTTTTAGACATTAGTAATTCAATTTCAATTGCTATTAAAAAGAATTCCTTAGTTGTTATAAAGAGATCTTAAAATTTACCACAGAAATTACAGGATAGAATTTACATGGTTATATTATAATATTGGTATTCAAAGTCTAGCATGGAATTATTATATTAAAAGGAAATAATTTACCTGAAATGTAACTAATACTGAGCAATGTTTATTTTAGTTTGAAATGAATCAGAATGGTTTTTACATTTGTTTAATACAGGTTTGGGCACATACAGTGAATTAAAATTCATTATGACATTTTAAATTAATTTTTTTTGGCCAGTCTTAATCTTCTCTTTTATCCATGTTTATGGAGCCAGGAGCAAAGATTGAAGATATTGAATTATCTTCTAAATAAGTGATATGACAGGCATTGTATCTTAGCATTTTCTTTGTATTAGTATATGTGCTGCTGAAGTGAGTTAAAGCTCTCATTATGTGAATTCAGATAACATGCCTCAAATCCAGTTTTCAGATAACTAATGTATATTTAATAATTGCATGCTTATGATAATCTGTTTTTACATGTATTAATTCATTTCACTCAATAATCCTATGAAGTAAATATTATTGTTATTATTACTATTCACACATGAGATTAGGCTTTTAACCATTATACTACAGTATCTTTTCACATAGACATGATGCAGATGAGGAGTTGGGGGGTGGGGGTAAGAAATGCCTGCCAGAGGCATGTACGTAAGAAGAAAATTTTTACAGTGAATAATTGATACCTGATGATCAAAAGCTAATTATAAAGTTTTGAAAGCGGAAAGTAGTAGAATATATTTGTCAACTTCAAAATATTAAACTTAGATAATAGCCCTCAAATCAGTATTTTTTTGTTTTTAGTACATGCTAGATATCAGACACTGAGCTAGGTGCTTTTACATTTGTTATCTCACTTCCTATATAGGATTTTTCAACCCTATGAGGTTTAGTTTTATTGTCTTAATTTCAAAATGAAGAAACAAGGGCCATATCTTGTGACTAAAGGCATGATTTGACCCTTACTTCAAGAGGAAAAGAATCCTCCTTGTCCTGCCGAACACATCCTGGAATCCTGATGTCCAAACCAAATAATGTATTGGGGCACCTGCCAATAATTATATTTGAATATAGCACGTTTTTGGAGGGGTGCCTAAATCTTCTGTCCTTACAGGAAGTAAATGGGAATTGTGTGCTATAGATTCTAGTGTTGTTATATTCGGCTCAGTTACGCCCCCATCTCTATTAGCTGAGAACCAAGAAGTAGGCCGAAAAAGAAAAAGAAAACAAAAGGAAAGAGGGGAGACAAAATCTGTCGCAAAGGTCTTAAAACTGGGTTGTTAGGGAGACATTTTACGATTTAGAGTCCATTTGCTCTTACTTGGTCACCATGGATTTGTTAAGTTGTCTTAACCAGGCAAAATAATTCGTGTCACTTTAATAAGTCTCCTTGTGTTGTCAGTTTATTGATCTACAAAATTCTACATGGCATCTTATATTTGAAAACAGAAAGTTACTGCATTGCTTTATGTCCGAAAGTCGTGGTGAATTATTAAAATTATCTAAAGTGCAACTTTATTACATTTTCTTTTTTCATGTGGTCCCAAGAGAGATCTTTGTATAGGAAACATTTTCTTTGACTTATTATATTTATTTATATTAGAAGAGGGGAAACTCATTATTTTTAACTGTAAAGCATGGGTTGGATGGTTCTGGTTCCAGCAGAATTGATATATTGGGAAAACTTTGGGAAAAATCTACCAGATGCAATTTTACTCCTTTTTGTAGAAAGCCTTTTAACTAGGTTTAATTGCTTTTATGATGAAATCAAAACTTGGGCAGGGTAGTTTTTAAAATTTTTATTTTCTGTTGTGTCTTCAGTAAGGCCATGGAATATGATCAACACACTGTTCAGCATCTTTCAGGAAAAGCCTGTTTATTGCAAGCCTAGTGAATGTGGTTGTGTTGCTAGTTGCAATTGGAAAGATGCTGTAAGTTTATGAGTTTATGCTTTTGAGAATAGTTTTTGTTGGTATTCATAAGAAAGAAATGGAAAAGTACGCTTAAAGTTAACATATGCCTGTTTTGAATTTTATAGTCTAAATTTATTTTCCGTATGACTTTTCTCTCTCTTGCTATAAGGGAAATAAACTTGAAGTACCATTATCACATTTTTTTTTCAGCACTACATTGTATTTTAGTTTTTGGTCCCAATATAGATAATATATGTAATGCATTTCTCAGGGAGATTGTAACATGAGCGTTCATTTTAATTTTTCCTGACAGAAGTCATTTTATGTTGTTCAAAGAAAATTGTTCTTGCAGAAGTTAAAGTGTATTTTTGCCATGATAAATTTATAGTAATGTATAATATTTTACTTCAAAGTTAGTATTGGGAGTTCCACTCCTTCTAATATTATTTATTAGAAGGAGTTTATAATATTATAATATTTTATAACATTAGAAGGAGTTCCACTTTCAAGTTTTTAGAAAATTCTTAGTATATGGAAATATTTAGGTATAGATTCTATTTTTGATCAGTTTCTGAAACTGACACTTGGATAATTACTGAGAAAGGCCATTGTGTGAGGCCAAAAATACAGTATACTAAAGCACAGGCCCTGGATCCAAACAGACTTAAATTTGACTCTGATCTCTATTTAGCTTGACCTTGAACAAGTCATTTAAATTTGGGAAGACAGTACCTCATCAAGATATTAGTACCTATAAGTGCAGGGTTATTGTGAGGTACTTTATGTGGCCATATTAAGTAGCTTAGATTTTTTTGTTTAATTTAAAATAAAATTAAAATCTCTAATATTGAGTACAACCTTGAAATTAATTACAAAAAGCTTCGGTATCTATGACAGATTTTTGAGCAGTTCTTAGTGTTGTATCTTATCATATATTCTACACTTCTCAGAATATGTCTTTTTTCTTTTTTCTTTTTGGCCGTGCCACCTGGCATGCAAGAACTTCGTTCTCTGACCAGGGATCGAACCATGCCTCCTACAATGGAAGGGAAGAGTCCTAACTACTGGACTGTTAGGAAATTTCATCAGAATACTCCTTTTAAATAAACTAGATACAACCCAGGACAGAGAAAACATTTGGCAGAATTATCAGTTTCCTTGAAGAGTTTAAAATTGTTTATATACCTAAACTTTTATTAGCAATAGCAGTCTGCATCTTTCAGTAGTCTAAAAGATTTTGCCTATTTTTAAGAAATTTACAACATTTGATTGTTTTTGTATACATTAAAGGAGACTATACTTTGATGGGGTTAGTTAAGAGACAGGAAAGGTACCATAGATTTAAACTGGATATGTTTTAACTTTTATTCTGGAATTAAGTTTTTTTTAATATATATTTTAATTAATTTGTATAATGGGCTTCCCTTGTGGCTCAGTTGGTGAAGAATCCGCCTGCAATGTGGGAGAACTGGGTTTGATCCCTGGGTTGGGAAAATATCCTGGAGGAGGGAAAAGCTACCCACTCCAATATTCTGGCTTGGAGAATTCCATGGAGTGTATAGCCCATGGGGTCACAAAGTGTTGGATGCAACTGAGCAAATATAACACATTTATTGAGAACTTGCTGTTATGAGCTAGGCACAGGACTGGATATCTCATAAAAATGGTTTTGATTTGATTGGTAATTATTTCTGATCTGTTCTAATCTTTGAATGATATTAAACCTTTTTTTCTCATTATAAAAATATTAACAACTAGCCCAATAGTTATATTTCATCTTAATCCATAGGTTGTTTAAACTTTAAGGAAAACTAACAGGTTAAGCTTTAGGTATAATAGAAACGATGTATAAATGGCATTTTCAAATATTTTATTAATGGTTACATTTATAAATATACACTTATACACATGTGCTTTTTTAAAATTCTGTGACAAAATGGTACCACAAAGGCAAACTTTAGCCTGTGAGTCACAGAATTCAGGTCTCATTATATGTCAAGGACCACTTACAGGTCCTCTCTCATGTTTGTAAACTGAATTTTTAAAGTTAAAAGTCTTAAGCTAAACACGTATTTTTCATATTGTAGAATATTTAGATTGCGCAGTTACTGTTTGCTGAATAGCTGCCAGGTATATCCCAATCAGGCTTTCCTGGTGGCTCAGTGGGTAAAGAAACCACCTGAGATGCAGAAGACGTAGGTCTGATCCCTGGGTTGGGAAGATCCTCTGGAGAAGGGAATGGTAACCCACTCCTGTATTCTTGCCTGGATCCTAGTGGGCTACAGCCCATGGGGTCGTAAAAAGTCGGACATGACTGAATGACTAACACACACACACACCAGTCATTGTTTTCTTGCAGATCTATAATGAGTTATAGTTAATCCCTTAGTATTATACCTTTTAAAGCCATGTTTATATTTAAATATTATGCAGCATGTGCTGTGCTGTACTTAGTCCCTCTGTCATGTCCAACTCTTTGCAATCCCATGGACTGTAGCCTGCCAGGCTCCTCTGTCCATGGGAATTCTCCAGACAACAATACTGGAATGGGTTGCCGTGCCCTCCTCAAGGGGATCTTCCCAACCCAGGGACTGAACCCGGGTCTCCCGCATTGCAGGTGGATTCTTGACTGTCTGAGCCGCCAGGGAAGCCCCATTATACAACATACTTTTAATAATAGTTCCTCCAGATGTTTTTGAGGAATGCATCTGGTGCTGGTCAGTAAAATCGTTGCTGTAGCCTTACTGTCTATAAGAACCTTAAAAAGAACCAAACAAAAGAAGTTGATGTAAGAACATTGCTACTCAGAAAAAGCTCTTAATGTGTGGAAGTCAGATCTGAGTTTCAACAATGGCTCTGCCACTTGCTAGCTCTGTGACCTAAGGTAAGCTACTCAGCTTTTCTGATCCTTCATTTTCTCATTTCTTTTGTCTTGTCTTTTTGAAATAAGATGAAGTATTTCTAATATTTGGCTTCCAAAAGATTCTGTTGTTATAAGAGAGAAGGTCATTAACTAGAAATACTAATTCAGAATTTAGAAATCACACAGATTCTTAAAATGTGAAAACTGTTGTTTAACTGTTGTGTGGTAATTCAAGCTTAACTTTAAAGAAGAATTTTATAAGCTGAACTATAATTTTGTTTAGTAAACTCAGTGCACTAGGGAATCAGCCCAGATGATTCTCTCATTTTCTTGAACACTGCTGGAAAATTTAGTGACCAACTGGTTTTTTTGTTTGTTTCCTCTTTGGGTAAAATCTCTCCCCTCACCCCCAAGTCTTTAAATTTCTTATTATGGAAAAATTTAAACATATTCAATAATAGAATATATAGCAAAATCCCATGTACGTGTCACCTGGCTTCCAACAATGATCAGCTCCTTGACAGTCCTCTTTCACCTGTTTTCCTAACCCTCTCTTCCTGCTTTCATGTTATTTTGAAGCATTTCCTAGGTACTGTATCATTTCATCTGTGAATGGTTTAGTATGTGTTTCTAGAAGATAGTCTTTTTTTCCCTCTTAAAAACACACAAAGATATCTTCTAGTTGTTTTTTTAAAGAAAGACAGTGAGAGACTGAGGCAAGGCCCATATTTTTGTTGTATCTGCCCAGCCTGTTTTACTGCTCAACCTGATGCTAATCTCTAAAAAAGCTACTATTGGCCACATCTCCCTTCTTGGACAAGAAGGGTGCTGGTGGTCACATGTCTGTCAAAAAAAAAAAAAAGAGAGAGATCCAACAAAACACTAGAATATCAGCTGACAACCAGATATTTGAAGGGAGATTGTCCAGTTTTCTCTACGCCATCTCAGCTTTCTCCTGGGTTTATATTTCTGTGAATTTGTGAGAAGGCTCTCTAAAAGGAGAGAGAACAGAACAAGACTGAGAGCTTTTTGGCTGTATTTTTGTTTGTTTGTTTTTGTTTTTAAGGGGAATTTAAAGGTTTGGGATCTTTTGCAGGCCTTTGGACTACATCACACTTTTTCATCTCTTGTTTTTCAACCCACAAATGTTTTATGCTTTCTATGGATTGTATGATGGGAGTACATGACCAAGGTAGACACACTCTCCTCCTCATGAACTGAACTGCCGGTGACCTCTTGCTTTGTGCCTGAATATTGAGAAGTGCCTTCTGCTCAGAAGACATTGGAGAGCTAAGGATGTGAGGGTGTAACTATGAGAGCCCAGAGGCTGACAGTGGGCACAGGCCACCTTTTGACATTATGGTCAAGGCTCATGGAAGAAAAGAAATGTTATGGATTGTATGGGTTACAGGATACAAGCCTCAGTTTAGGAATAAAGATTGTGTATTTGGGTGACCGTTCTCTCTGATGACTGCGGACCCTGATCACACCCAGCAGATACAGAGCAGAGGAATGCTGACTGCCAGTAAGCAGCCAAAGAGAGAGGTATGGCTTGAGTTTTAGTAGAACTTACCCACTTTCCTGAATTAATGATCTCTTGCCCCGAATAGCATATTAGGTAGGAAAGATCTTTTCCCCCCTTTTTTGTTTCTCTATGAAAATGAGCTATAGGAAGTAGCATGGAATAGCTGAATTATTCATATACAAACAGTACCTAATTTAATATGTTGGTTTTGGGCTCTTCTGCCATTGCACTGGAGAGAGAAGGAGCAGAGGGAGTGTTTATTGAGTGGATCTCCTAACTGGTGGGTATTGTGCGTGATCTATCATGGACTTTATTTCATTTCTCCTTAGCCCAGTTTTATAAGGGAGATGTGTGTGATCCTTATTTCACTGATGAAATCAAGGTTCAGAGATGATACGATGTCAAGACCATTTGGCTAGTAAGTGGTGATTTAAACACAGGTCTTAGAATAGATTTTAGTTATTTTCCTCTGCCAGGTAAAGTGGAAATGAACAAATGGTTAACAAGAAGAAGGGGTCTATTGATTTAGGAACTGACTAATCAAGTCTAGAATGCCAAGTTGTTTTTTTTAATACAGTCAAGTGGTGACAAGAAATATTTATCACTTTAAGGATTTCTAATACTGAACGTGAATGTGGTTTATTTATTGAAGGTGAAATAAAAGCAAATTTTCTCAAAGGCTTCCTGGAGAGATCTGGTTCATCAGTTCACATGGGAGAAAATGGAGCTATTGATCCAATCAGGGTAATATACTAAAGACATTGATCCGTTTTGTTATAGTTTATTATTCTCTTAGGAAGCACTTGGTAGCCTAAGATCTGTAAGAGTGTTTGCCTCATTATAAAGTGGTCATAATGAGAAAACGCTGACTGAAGAGGGACCCTGCTAAGAAATATGAGATGCTAGTAACTGTGGTTTTTCCTACTTCAGATAATTACTTCTTTCACTTTAACCTCTGACACTTGTTCTCTGCATTCAGACCCTGTATACAGTGAAGGATTTCATACCTTGCAGGTATTGAGAGATTGAAATTTCTAGGTTGTGACAAAGTTCGTTTAATAACGGACCACTTTCTGAGCTTCTGCTATGAAGTAGACTCCACTACTTACTTGGTGACTTTGAGTGCAAGTAGTTAACTTCTCATAGCTTCATGAGAAGCCTAAAATGGGGGCGATAATTGTACCCACTTTACATGATGGTTGTGAGGAACTAATGTACAGAAATCATGCATCTTTTATCTGAGACACAGAGCCAGAAGGGATGTTAGCCATCTTAATAATGATGGTGGCAATGATGAGGGACTTACTATGCGCTGCACAGTTTCTGCATTCTGTAGCTTTGAGGATGAGTGGAGCTCACAGTCTGGGGACAGAGGGAGTGGGTAGCCATCACAGACCTTGTTCATAAATATGGGCTGTCAGTGTGCTTGGCGGATACAAGTAAAGGGGACTTGTGCTTGCATAGGGATGGAAGGGTCATCTGAAAGTGGAATCTTGAAAGTTGACTATATTGTCAACTTTTGATGTCTGTGGCCTTGGATATTTAATCCCAGAAAATATTTATGTTTTGGCAAATTTTGGATTAAAACTGTCATAGTTACCTTTGATTAATTATGGGCTCTGCTAGCATCTCAAATTTCATATTTATTTTGGCAGCTGTTACACTGGCACAGACTTTGCCTTTCAGACCAAAATGTTTTCCTTTCCCTTCTTCACCAGGGAGAAACTTCCAGAGTAAGCCAGAAAGAGAAACTTCCATAAGCTAGTACAGATATATAGCATTCTGAGAATGATGCTCACAGTCATGTATGTCTTTATAGGAAGATAGTGAGTAAAGGGTGTAGCTGAATTTTGGCTTTGGTTCTTAAGAATGTCAGTTCAGTTCAGTTCAGTTACTTGGTCATGTCCGACTCTTCGCAACCCCATGGACTGCAGCAAGCCAGGCCTCCCTGTCCATTGCCAACTCCCGGAGATTACTCAAACTCATGTCCATTGAGTCAGTGATGCCATCCAACCATCTCATCCTTTGTCGTCCCCTTCTCCTCCTGCCTTCAATCTTTCTCAGCATCAGGGTCTTTTCCAGTGAGTCAGTCCTTTGCATCAGGTGGCCAAAGTATTGGAGTTTCAGCTTCAGCATGAGTCCTTCCAATGAATATTCAGGATTAATTTCCTTTAGGATGGACTGGTTGGATCTCCTTGCAGTCCAAGGGACTCTTGTGCTTTAGTCAGGTCTAGTAATGCTAAAACATACTAACTCAAGTATGACAAGATAAGAACCAGTAATGGAGTGGTTATAGTGGTGGTTCTGTTGAAATTGAACTTAATAGTAATCTTTTGCCTATTTATGCATCTTAGAGCTTGGACGAGAAGACTTTGTTTTTGATTTTGAGAGCAAAACCTTTCTCTTCATAAGGAAACTGTAAAATAGTTGATGTGGAATATTTAAGCTGGACTACATCCTAATTGTAAACCAGGATATAAGCTATAAATCACATCCTGAAGTATCTAATGAAATTAACTTATGGAATGGAATTGCTTAACTCAGTGGTTCTCAAAGTGTGGTCCCCATCTCCACTTGGAAACTTAGTAGAAATGTGAATTCTTGGACCTACCGAGACCTACTGAATGAAAAACTTTGGGTGTTGACTCAGTAGGCTGTGTTTCAATAGGACCTCCAAATGATTCTGATATACTCTTAAATATGAGAAACACTGGCTTTTATTATTCATCTGGATATATTTTTTAAAGTCTACGAAATGTTAATTTTGGTTTGTGGCATAATTGCAATCAGGTTTGTTCATCCTGGTAGTAATAGACACACAGATTCGTGTGCTGCTTGTGGCTACTTGTGGGATGTTACAAAAAGCCATGTCATCAGTTACTTGCTGATGTAAATCTTCCTATTTTGCTGTAGCAGTCAGGATTATTCAGGTGTATATTAAAAGGACAGTCTTGCTCTTTGAAATGCTAATTTGTTTTGTCAGAAGGTTATTTTTATCAGCTTTGATTTTCATAGTGGCTTTTGTGGTTTTTCCTTTAGAATTTGCCCTGTGAAGTAGAGATGACATAAACTGAAACCAACCAGTTACTGACACAACTCAATATATTAAATACAACAATTGAGGTTACCAAAAAAAAGAAAAAAAAGATCTCCGCATTGTAATCAAGTTTGCTTTGCTGAGCCTTGAAAATAATTGGTGGCCTTTTATTTTCATTCGTGGTTGTTAAGCTCACAGTTCTAAAGTCAGGCTGGTGGTTCAAATTCTGCATTCTCTACTTAAACCTGACATTGATAAAGTTACTTAGTCATGCTAAGCTATGCCTTCTTCATCTGTGAAATGGGATAATAACCGAACACTTATTGTATAGAATTTTTGTGAGGACTAAATGAGATTATGCATGTAAAGCATTAGATCTTGATGAATGTTACCTGCTGCTATTATTACTGTTATTACCATTTCTGCTCCTGTGGTTGGCTGTAGTTAACCTAGAGAGGCATGTTAGGTGTCTTAATTTGTGGACTACATCGATCTGTCATCTCAACAGGAAGAAGGAAGATAAGGCTTCCCTATTTCTTATGTTTTTAGTATCTCTGATATTATCCTATATTACCTATATACATTTTGTTCTTTTTTTTCATTTATTGAAATGACTCAAGTCATACTTGAGTGCCTCCTGTTTGCTAGGTACTAGCCAGCATGTTCCTCACCCCAGGACCCTTAAGGCAGGCAGAGTGTCTCATTTATTCTAACATGTATCTTAATTAGTGTGGTCTTTTGACTGCCATGACCATTATTTTACCCAAGGTAGCACCACCTGCTTTGGAGTGAAACCTGGGCTCTTGAATCCAGACTAAGCTGTTGAACTAAGCAGTAATCTGTCTGTGCAATAAACTGTGGTTTTCCCTGGTCTTAGTTTTTATCATTAAATTGAGAATTGTTGTTTAGTTGCTCAGTTGTGTCCAACTCTTTTGTGACCCCATAGATTGTAGCCCCCCAGACTCCTCTGTCCATGGGATTCTCCAGGCAAGAATACTGAAGTGGGTTGTCATTTCCGTTTCCAAAATTGAGAATAATACAATCTAAATTATAAGAAGGTTTGAAGATTACTAATGACAGTACTTAAAAACTACCTAGAATATTGTCAGATACTTAGTAGATTCTCAATAAAGAATAGATCTGCTTTTCTCTGTGGGCTGCCAAGATAAACTGGCAGTGGCAGGTTGAAGCAAATAGAATTGTCAGTGTTTTTGTTTTATTTTGAGCTTTTATTGGAAATCAGGACGTTCCCCCTTCAACAAATTGTTTTCTTTTTCTTTTTTGATAAAGTTTGTTGTTTTGCACTGTGTATAGCATAATGAAAACATAATGACTGTCCTTTTAAGACTTATGAGAGTTCATTTTCTTATTAATCAATAAGATTAATTAACTCCCACCTTTTTGTGGGCAAGAAATTATAATCTTAGATCAGTCATCCTCGTTCACATCTTCAATTCCTGCCAAACTCATTATAATTTAAACTGCAAATCTTGAAAGAGCACAGACTGTTTTAGGATATGGGAAAGCTAAAATACAAATGTATTTTGTTGCTGGGAAAGGAACCTTAGAGGTTTAATTAGACTCTTTCCTATTTCATATCAGGAGTGAGGTCTAGAGGATGAAAGTGCCCAAGCTCACATGACATGCCACACTTCTAGTGTCTAATGCCCCATGGATTTAGGCTGATGTTCATCTCAAGTCACCATCTCAAGTTAAATTAAGAAGAGCTGTTACTTAACGGAATTTCTATTTTATAGTTAGTTTACTTTCTGGGAAATGAATTCTAGAAAATACACAAATGGTTATGATGTTTGGCTCAATTAGCAAACCAAAAAGGCAAAATCAAAGGATGAAACAGAAATCAGAACACTCTTGATTTGACACTCTGGTTTTTGGGCAGAAAAACCAGCATTGTTTGTCTGCTCTTATTTCTTGGATTTATTTGTGTCTGTCCCCCTGTATCTACTTCTTAATGGCACAGATGTTTACACTTTAGTCCTTTTGGTAAAATTGGGTATTTAAAATAGAAAAAATTGGTGGGAGAGAAATCAAAAATGATAAACTTTGGACCCTGTCTGAGAACAGAACAGTTGCTTGGCAAAATATGTGGCTTAAATTACTATAGCATCGTAAGAAACAAAGTGTTATACAAATGTAAAGTAGTTGTAATAATTATAATTTCAAATAAGATTGAATTGTGGGGAGAAGTACATGTTAGACATATTAGGCAAGAATACTGGAGTAAGTTGCCATTTTCTTCTCCAGGGGATCTTTCCCACCCAGGGAATCGAACCCAGGCCTCCTGCATTGCAGGCAGATTGTTTACCCACTGAGCTACGAGGAAAGTGAACATATTAGACCAGGGTTGGCAAAAATGTGGTACTTGTGCTAGTAGGACTTGTATCTTGCACTTACATCTGTCTTTTGAGGCACTGTTTTCCTCTAAATCCATTCAGAGCCTGAAAATTCTTCTCAACACATTGCATCTGAAAGTCAGAGTTTGTATATTGGTATTTATTTATCAGATTTATATTAAATTGTGACAAATGAAAGGAAAACTAGTAAAAGTATAAAAAGATAGAGGGTTTTTTGTTTTTTAATTCCACCAACCACTACTGAAAATTTAGATATTCATTTAGAATTTTAGTTTTAATGTACTCTACCAATCATAAGCCAGTGTTGTTATTTTAGCAAAAACCTTTATGTTTTAGACAATAGTCTGGAGAGTCCTGGGGCGGGGCAGTGTGAAGTGGCTTTGCTGAATTCCACTACCACATTTGGAAACCTCTAGGTGAAAAGGATGCTTCTTTACTTACCAGAAGCAGCTATCATAAAACAAACCAAACAAAAACACTGATTTTTTTTTACCAACTGATTCTCTTGGATGCTCTTGTCATTCAGTGATTGGCAAAATGCAAGTCCTGAAAAGTTCACAGGTTGCTCACTACTGTAGTTGCATTAAAAAAAATAGGTTGAGGTCTCCTCTTACATCTCCCCCACAGCCATTACAGTTTTATTTTGATTACCTACCCCCCTCCACCCCGCCCAGCTCTGAAAGGGGATTTAAAAAACAAACCTCAAGATAAGGAAATAGGAGAGAAAAAATACTTTCAACATTTAATAAAAATTACTCAAAGGAATTCATTCATTCATCAATTGGGGAAACGTGTGTGCTCTCTAAGCTGCCAGACCCTGTGTGAGGCACGGTGATACAGGTACGTGGAACAAGGCTTTTCAGCCTGTTTCACATCATGGCATACAAAAAATGAAAATGCAGAAATCATCTGCCAGGGAGTTCCTGCCACATCAGGCCCTCTAGGCAGTCCTGTGGGTTGAGGAGATGAACATCTCAACACACCATCACCCTTTGGGAATTGTACACATGGAGAACGTTTGATGTAAGACATACTTCCTACCCTTGGGAAACCGACAGTCAGAGGACATAGGCAAGTGAAGACACCGAGCATTAGTGTCTCCAAGACTGGTTTTGTTGTGGAAGTAGAGATAGTGGCTGGCCTGATTTTGAGTGTGGCTTACAGATAGTTGAAGGGAGGACAGATCCAGTGACTGCAGAATAAGATAGTGGAATTTGTTCTTAACTTCTTTCTCCAGTTATGCCTCAAATCCACTTGACTTCCAAAAGAATATGCAATAAACTTTTGATTTAATTCAGTGCTTGAGATGAGGAAGGATAAAAACAGAAAAGTTTCTCCTTTTTGTGAACACTTACTCTTAGAAATTCTCATTCTGGCCACCTGTCCTCTTGCCTCTCTCTATTGATCATATCGAGAAGATGAGGACAATGAGGAAAGAACCAGGAGGAAAAGTGGGAAAGATGTCCTGGAGGAGCCATACTAGTTTAGAGCAGAAGAGCATGTTAAGACATCTACTCCCCTTCCCATCTTTATCCCCTGCCATCCCAGGGGAAAAAACCTGTAACACTCTCACTTTAAATATAGATTATATCCCAATATAACTACCCTTGGACCCTTCAGGTTGTGGAACTTAAAAAAAAAAGTTTGTGTCCCATAACAGTGAACATTTTTGGATATCTGCTTGGGGGGTGGGGTCAGGAGGAGTGGTCTCTATTTCAGGGAAGAATAATAATAGTGCAGGGTGAGTAGTGTTATAGAAGGACAAAGGAGAAATGTCAGAATGATCAAAAGATGGAGGATGTACTCTATCAAACTTAAAGTTCTAGAAGTTAGCTGGAATGTGGAAAATGAGATCCTAGCAAGTCTGGAAGAAGAGAGGGGGGATAAAATTAGGTATATTATTTTAAAAAGCCAAAGCTTTGAATTAAAAAGTAATGAAAGAAAAATATCATTGAAGAGAGAGTTCTGAAATCATGCTTCTAAAATTCCTTTGGAAGCCCCCCTTTTTTTAATAACCTTGCTATGGTCTTTGTAGGTGTGTATTTATTCTCAAGGTGGGTCAGAAACACGTATTATACTGCTTTCCCTTTAGTATTTAATTTGAAAATGTTTTCATCTCCTTTTCACTATCAAGCTAAACTTTGGTTTTAGTGATCTCGAATACCCTGAAGAATGCTGCAGTATCAGCATGGTTGTATATTTTCAGATTCCTCACCCACTCATGAAGTCCATTTTGTTAAGCCAGGGTTGAGACCAGCAGTGTTCTCAATATCCTGTCTTCCCTTTATTCTAATGGCAGAAAAATCAAGACTACTTTGCCACTTAGTGGTCTTGTAGACATTTGATGACTATATTCAGATCTTGGCTTATAAGTAAATATAGCTATTCTGAATAGCACATGTAGATGTCACTTTAACAGATTACTGCTGGCACAAGTTTGGGAAGCTTTACCACATTACTGAAATCTTAAGTGACAGAGAAGGATTATGAATTCTATTTTTATATGTATTTAATATTCTTAACCATGTGGAAATTAGTTTTTGCTTTGTTCTTAGAAGTAATGCTTTTATTGATAATTATTATTGGAAATCAAGTCAGTCTTTGCTGAATCCTGGGTACTTGTGATTTTGGTGTTTTGCAAGTGTTAAAAATAAAATATAGTAATAATGTGCCTTACATGGAGAGGGAAGAAAATTCCTGCTTTTTGATCTGTGTCCCATCAGATGCAGCTTATTATTTTCTTTTATAATTATATGCTATTTTAAAAGTGGTTTGTGGCTGTTTGTGTTTACAGGATCGCCCCAGGACTTTTGACATGCACTCATTGGAGAGTTCACTCATTGACATAATGAGAGCCGAAAATGATTCAATTAAAGGTAACTTTCCAAATGTAACTATTTGATTTTAGTAAATAGTGTAAAATGTGTATTATCTGTGTAACATCATGAGCAACATGGCAAATATTATAGGTTCACATTTTGTATCCAGTTCCATCTATTTTATACATGTATCTCATTTTGTTCAAAAATCAAACTTACTTGATAGACATCCACTGTAAACCCTTTACAATACCAATTAAGAGAACTACAAGAGTACTAATTGCTAAGGGGGGGCAGTGAACTGGAAAGATGGGAACATACTTCTCATTTTTTTAATCTTTCAGGCAAAAGCTGCTTAGTATTGCTCACGTGTGTCTGTTCACCAATGACAATTTTGGCCTAGTTTCATGGTTTTTTTTTTTTTTTTTAAATGGCCAACAGTTTCAAAGTTAAAACGAAGCTTTGTAGTTCTTGAAATCCTTTTTATATATTATGTTAAAAAAATCATGCTATTTCCACTTGGATTCTGGTCTCAATTCTTTTACTGAATAAGATATTGCAGTTTGACTAGGCCTCAATTTCTTTATCTTTAATAAAGTACTTAGAACCACTCTTATAATAAGGGACTTAATAATGGGGAACTTTAAAAACACAGATGCCTGGGCTCCATTCCAGGTGTGGGGTGGGGCTTGTGATTTTTTTAATATCTGCACATGATGTTCATGTGCAGCCAGAGTTGAGAATGACCAGATTAGGTGTTTTTTAAGGGCCGTTCTAGCTCTGATGTTATGAAAACTACCCCACAAAATAAATATTTTTCTGCAAAAAATCTCATTTTACTCTACTGCAGAGTTTTCCTGTTTGTTTTTAAAAACATTTGGGTTGTTGGTATATTTGGTCCTGTCACTTAAGTTATTCATTCGTTCAATGTTTATGAGCCTGCTTTTTGCCAAGACAGCTTTGTACTGGGATCAAAGGTGGCAAGGAGCCTATGACTTTAAGTGGTAACTATCTTGTCCTAGTTTTCTTTGTGTTTGGTTTACCATATTACTGATGCAGTAAAGCTATTTTTCAGCAGACCTATAACAGTAAATTTTTTAATGAGAAATTTTTTTTAAGTCTGGAAAGATGGAAACTAATATGTGAAAAAATATGCATCTCTCTGATGAACAAATTTTGAAATAGGATTATTTTGAATGTCTTTACTGAATTCCTCATGGACTTCTGATGGCCTCTAATGGGGTTGTATACTTTGTTTCTGAGGAAAGATGGTCTTTCAGAATTGGCTTTTTGTTTTGTCACTTCTTAGCACTCTGACTTTGGCTACTCCTTCAGCCTCTTTGACCCTTTGTTTTCCCAGAAGAAAAATGAGGAGAGTCTAAGGGTCTTTCTAGCACCAGAAAAACTGCACACTTTAAAATAAAGTAGCTAAAGGAGAAATCCTAATATAGTTTGTGAATTGTACAGTCTCACTTTCCTGGTTTTGTACTATAGTTATATAAGATGTTCCCAATTGGGAACACTGAATTAAGGGTACACAGAATCTCTCTGTACTACTTTTTGTAACTTGCTGTGAATCTGTGATTGTTTCCTTAATTGATTTAAATTGGTTTAATCAGCAACTTCTTTTAAGAGCCTCTTCTCTTATGTAGTAGATACTAGGGATGATAATTAGAACTCATTTTCATGATAAGTGCCTGTGTCTTTTATCAGAAAAAACAGTTTACAGATGGCAGCAGTCATAAACCGTTTATTATGTCATGCTTCCCTTGTGGCTCAACTGGTAAAGAATGCACCTGTAATGTGGGAGACCTGGGTTTGATCCCTGGGCTGGGAAGATCCCCTAGAGAAGAGAAAGGCTCCAGTATTCCTTTTAGAATACCCACTCCAGTGTTCTTGCCTGGAGAATTCCATGGACTGTATAGTCCATGGGGTCGCAAAGAGTCAGACACGACTGAGTGACCTTCACTTCACTTCACTTCTAAGAAGTAAGCCTCTAATATTTTTATGAGAGTTTGTATACATTTTTCAATAGGATTAACATTTGCTCAGTTTATCAGATATAGTTAGGACAACTCAGGTTTATTTTTTTCTTTTCAGTTCACCAAGTGGCTTATTGTATAAACTTCTGCCTTTATTCTATAAAAAGAAAGTGTTGGTCGCTCAGTCGTGTCCGACTCTTTGCTACCTCATGGACTGCAGCCCACTAGGCTTCTCTGTCCATGTGATTCCCCAGGCATGAATACTGAAGGGGTAGCCATTCCCTTCTCCAGGAGATCTTCCCGATCCACGGATTGAACATGGGTCTCCTGCATTGCAGGCAGGTAATCTTTACTACCTGAGTCACCATATTCCCTTTTTAATTTCTTCTTACCAATATTTACCTAGACTAATTTTCTAGAGATAATTAAGAGATAAGTCGGGTGAAAGAATTAAACCTGATTGACCTAATATGGGAACACAAAGATTTTGTAAAATTATGATTTATAAGAGGAAATATGCCAGAATGGAAAGACCATGGGTTTTTCAAGTCAGGTAGACTGGGATATAAATTGCCATTCTGCCACCAGAATGAAGATTAAAGGATATAATGTGTCTGTAAAGTCCAGCATGCTGCCCAGTTCACTGAGAAAACACTCAATACATGGTAATGATTTTTATTACTAAATATCTATTTGTCTGTTTTCATGCTTATCAAATGAGAAAACCAGTTTCAATATAAGGTGCCAAGGTGACTTAAGCATATTAAATGAATTTGTGTATTTTTTCCTTTTAAGAGCAGTAAGGACTTCATAGATGAGTTCATGGTCCTAAAATGTCAGACAGTAGTTATGCTTTATTTTTTTTTTTAAACCAAGATGATGAACTTTGTACCATTGTAGTCCATTGCAATGCAGTTTTGCTCATGGGAATACTTTACTTCTTGTCAGACTCTCCTCTCTCCTTTTTAAGTAATAATGCCTATCCATTTTGAAAGTAAATAAGTGGCCTCTTTATGTGCTCTGCTTCCTTAGAAATAGAGTAAACAGAAAATAGGCATTATTTCTATGAGATTAGTATAGAACAGTATGGCTTTCAGAAAAATGGTATAAAGATGCAATTAAAAGAATTAATTTGAAAATTATTTTTAAAAATACCATGTAGAGGCAGATTTTATATTTGGGTTCATTTTATCTTAAAATGATTTTATAAAATATATTTTGAGTGACTTCATTTATTTTTATTTTCATTTGCATTCCTGCATAGATACGTGGTTTGTGTGTATATGTTTAAATAATAAAGCCTAAAATTGATACAAGATCTGTCAATTGAATGAATTTGTAAGGCGGTATCATTTATTTACATTTAAAAAATTAAATTTGCTTTTTTTTGGGGGGGGGAAAGAAACTCCCGTAATAAAGTGGGTTTAAAATTTTATTTTTGCCATCAGCAGACAAGATGTTAATATGTCTGTGTCTAGAAACTTTTCAACTTTCAAATATAATTTTTCAGTTTTTCTATGAATATGCTGTTGATTCCAGCTGGCTTGTTTAGCAGCCTTTAAAAAGATAAAAGAAACGCGCACATGGAATAGCTAGCTTTCATTTCATAATTTACATTAGGTTTTTCTTTTTTTTTTTTACAGTTTATTTAAAAATAGTTATTCTAAGAATTTTAAGGCTTCTTATCATCTTCTCCATGTACAGAGGTTTACCTCTTTGAGAGGAAAAGGTCCTCCCTCTGCCTTATCTCTAGGTCCTTTCACTGATCAGCTGGCATGTCTGTGTGTTATTTTTACCCATGAAATTATATATTGCCTTCTCCATAACTAACACCAGTGACAATCTGTAGAAGTTCTTCCCCAGAGACCGATTTCATTTTCCTTGTTGTACACCCAGTCTCATAAGCTAAGAGCCTGCGCTGTACACCAGTTTTTTAGTTATCTCGGAGATGGCAGCTTGTGCATTGCTACAATAATTATTAGGCTTATCAAGTATTTCCTTCACCTGGACAGGAAAATCTTTTACCATTGTAGATGCTGAGATGTTTATTTGGGAAATATGTATCTTAGTGCTATTTGTGTTTTCTCTCGCCTGTGAAATTGGCACTTACTGTTGAGAAATGGAGCAGCATGAAATAGATTAAAATCGCGTGCCAGTGTGTCTGCTTTAAGTCTCTGAAGCAGAGCTTGGGCACAGTGAAATAAAGATGCACGAAGTGGCATTATTTCAGTATACGTAGGAGAGCCCTCTAAAAATTAAGGGGCCTGTTTTTTTTCTTTTCTGTATGTGAATGGAATAAAGGAATATAGGCATAAACCAGTTTATGGAATGGAAGCAGAGGGAGACAGCACTAGAATATGGAGACAAATTATCAGAAAGAGAATTATCAGATATAAGACAGTTGAACAATCCATAGTTTCATATTAGTGGCTGAGTGTTTTAAATCCTATATATGAAAACAATTTAATATCCAATTTGCTTCATTTCACTAGAAAGCCTAATGAGACAGCAAAATTATTGAGTGAACAAAGGCAATCTGTAAATTGTCAAAACATTATATAGTTGTTCCTCAGATATTAATTAACTAAGTTATGATCAGAATACTGTTTTAATTTTCCTCAAAATATTGTGAAATTAGAGTCTTTTACTCTTCATGTTGTTACAGAATGCATCTTGCTTCCAGGTTTTGGAAGGGGGAGCTCAGTGTTATCTACCCCAGTCTCTCTGAGTTTCAGGCATTTTAAAATACTTAATTTGCATGTGGGCAATGATGATTGCATTCAGAAATGCAAGTTGTTTAAAGTGCCAGTTTTTTACATTTTCCCATGGTGCCCAAGAAACCTATTGCATATGTTGAGTAAGTGTGGGAGTGTGTTGTACAGTTAAACCTTCCTGCCTTACTTGCTTCATGTATTCATTTAATAAGAACTTATTTGAAGAGCTGGACCTATCCCCCAAATGCTATGTATTTAATTCCTGACTGCTTAAGGTCTTGTGACCTTGCATTTTAAAATAACTTTTGGGAATTTTTTTCTTAATCTGCACATTAAATTGGAGGGCCCTCCCCCGACTATTTTTCATATGTGTAAATTTGTTTAAAACAAATGCTTAAAAGAGTGCGCAAGTGATGATTCCATCTGTGCCTCTTTTCTTTGTTGCTAAGAAAAACCATTTATAATAATCTCTCTAGAAGAAAATCATGAAAGTCGGTTGAAAGTTTAGTACACAAAGCCAGTTTTGTTAATTTTGAGTATGATTTTTTGTGTCACTGTGAGAGAGAGAGTGACTGTTGGAATAATTACTTAAATTCTGTATCTCTACATCAGTGGAAGGAGTAAAGTTAGTGCTACTTTAAAAAGATATCATAAGTAATAACTAGAAAACCTTAAATTTTCCTCGGATCCACAGTTCTTTTCATATTCTTGTACATCAAATTACAGTCATGTATTTCTGTATTTTCAAGAACAGGTGTTGTATACTGATATAGACGTTTTGAACAGATGTTGTATATGACTTTATGTACATTGAGATAGCTCTAGAAACCTTCCATCAGAGTTTCTGAAAATAGGACTAAATTTTATATTCAGTTATAAATGTGAGTTTCAGAGTACATACAGTTTTAAATATGAAAGGGACTTTTACAAAGTAATTTCTATTGCTATACTGTTAAAATGATTTATTTGAAATAGTGGTGGGGGGATATAATTTCTTATAGTATTTCATCTTTTTCTGTTTAAATCAGTGGCAATTCGTGGAAAGATAGCTATGTATTACTATGCAACCCAGTCCCCAGTCACCTTTTTAAAGGATTAGATGGACATTTTCCTTCAAGGGATATTTAATGGTGCATGATACAAGGTACCATAGAGAAGACATGGATAATACAAAGCAACTAAATTATACTTGGATTCATAGTCAAATTTCTCTTTCCTAGCAAATGACCATTATGTGGTATCAAATGTCTTCTGGTGAATTGGAGCATCTTTAAATACTACAAGCCTTGAAGACTCAGGAGTCTTCAGGCAGCTGCCCTGCAAACCTGGCTGGTTCTTTCTTGCTCTGTTTGGATGATACCAAATAATTCAAAGCAGCGTAGCAGGGGAGTGAGTAGCAGAGGGCTCTAGGGAGGAGAAAATTGCCTTAGAAGCCTCATGAGTAATGGAGTAAGGCACACAGCAGAGAATGCAGTTTATAAACTTGGTTATGATGAACTTTGCATGCGGCTGTTGAGAAGTGAAGTGATTTCCTTGCCTTCCACACTCTCCCTTTCCTGACTGCTGAAATGGAACATCCTAAACAGTCTTTTTTTTTTTTTTTTTTTGCTTAGTTGTGCTGAAGGATGGGACCTGGGCTTCTGCTTTGAGGTAACTTCCTTTGTGAGGAAGGAGGGGACAAAGTGGTGGACCATGATTGTCTTTCTATTCCTGGTGCAGGTTGATTTCTGAATTCAGACCCACTCCTTCCTGGTTCGCTGTTGCTCAGGATTCTTTTGATTCCTCATAGCACTGTGCAGGCAGAGTTTACAAAGGTGTGGGTTTCAAACTGTGTGACTGTACTTTTCCAGGTTGGAGGATTGCTGTTGTTTCAGGTTTGTTTTGTTTTAAATTTTTCAAGGGGAGGAGGGGAAAGGGAAATGCCTGGGAGAACAGAATGGGATGTCTGTGAACACTGATGTGCTGGTAGCCTGAGACTGAAGTCTTCATTATTCTAAGCTCTGAACTGAAACAAACCTGGTTCATACTAAATGCACCTTGTTACTTGGCCAGATCCTTATGTGTCGGACTTTTGATATAACATGTGCTGGCAAATACAAAGTAGTGATCCTTTGCCCTCTACGTGTTGTTGATGAAATATTGACCCTTGTTCTTATTTGTTCTGAAAATCATATAAGTAGTTGTCACAAAGGGGGAATTTGTCTTATGTCATCCATGATCAGTCCATAATTACTCAAGAAGTTTCCATATCTTAATCTTGAACACTGAACACAAAGTATCTTATTTGAGTCCAGGAAAATTGAGTAGGCATCTCAAAACATTGTTGTAACTCTGTTTTTACCCGGAAGAGAAGTGAGGGTAAAGGGGGCCAGAGGGGAAAGTGACAGTAAACTTTTTATGTTATTTAGAAGGTTAAAAAGTCTAACTATTTCTAAAGATGCTTTTAACTCATACAGCTTTTTCTTTTCTTTGCAGCTGTATTAAAGCTCATATACTTTATGGCTGTTGTGATTTAATTTTGTCAGACTCACATTCAGGGCAGGGATTGGTAAAGAAATAAATATTGGTAATATTTATTGGTAAAGAAATTGGTAAATTTCATGGTAAATTGGTAATATTTATTGGTAAAGAAATAAATGTATGTGACAGTTTACACTTAGAAATACCATATAAAACCCAAGCAGCAATTGGGTAGCAAATTTATGAGTGCTTTTCTATAATCTTGTACATTTTCACATTAAGTATTGTGTGGACAGATAATAATATTATTTTCCATTCAGAAGTGAAATCTGGATAGCATTTAAGTAGTAAGGTTTTCAGACTTTGTCAGCAGGTTGTCAGTGTCAAAATATTAGGGATCTCCCTACAGTATAAAAAGTAGAAGGCAGTCCAGAACATTTATAGAGATCCATTTTGTTCATGCACCATGTCTAAATTAACAATAGTATATTGTACCTTTTGATAGTGTCACTTATTATTTTTCTGTTTTTTCCTTCTATATGGTAAAATTCTGTAGAGAGGTGACTTGCTGTTTCATTTCCTGATAGCTCCTAGAACAGCCCTATATGCTATTAGTCTGCATAATAGCCCTTTTGATCATGGAGTAATACAATGGTGAGTTGTCTGTGAAGGTTTAAGACTTTCCTTAATCCTGTTATATAATCCTAGAATATGTTATTTGCTGACGTTGAGGGAGGGGAAGCCGTGCCACCTGATTCATAGCTCTCATAAAATTATCCGAGATTCTCTTTGCATTCAATTTAACAACAGGAAGCAGAACAGTTGCACAACTGTGCCACAAATTATTTCTTCCTGACACGTATGGAATCTCAACCTAAATATTGTAGGCAGTTGATTCATTTATCAGTTGTGTATTCCTGATTTGTGAATTTCTTTATTTTCTACTCCTTATTTTTTCCCCTCATGTTGCCACACTCCTCATTACCAAATTTAAAAGAGGGAAAAGAGAAAAATGTTGATGAACTTGTTGCTGTTCTGCAGTAAAAATTTGCAAAAGGAGTACCTTTTAACTAGTTTTAAACTAGTTCAGTTCAGTTCAGTCGCTCAGTTGTGTCAGACTCTGCGACCCCATGGACTGCAGCATGCCAGGCCTCTCTGTCCATCACCAACTCCTGGAGTTTACTCAAACTCATGTCCATTGAGTTGGTGATGCCATCCAACCATCTCATCCTCTGTCATCCCCTTTTCCTCCCGCTTTCAATCTTTCCCAGCATCAGGGTCTTTTCAAATGAGTCATTTCTTTGCATCAGCTGGCCAAAATATTGGAGTTTCAGCTTCAGCATCAGTCCTTCTAATGAATATTCAGGACTGGTTTCCTTTAGGATAGACTGATTGGATCTCCTTGCAGTTCCAAGGGACTCTCAAGAGTCTTCTCCAACACCACGGTTCAAAAGCATCAATTCTTTGGCACTCAGCTTTGTTTATGGTCCAGCTCTCACATTTATACATGACTACTGGAAAAACCATAGCCTTGAGACGGACCTTTGTTGGCAAAGTAGCGTCTTTGCTTTTTAATATGCTGTCTAGGTTGATCATAGTTTTTCTTCCAAGGAGCAGGCATCTTTTAATTTCATGGCTGCAGTCACCATCTGCAGTGATTTTGGAGCCACACAAATTAAAGTCTTACTGTTTTCACTGTTTCCCCATCTGTTTGCCATGAAGTGATGAGACCAGATGCCATGATCTTAGTTTTTTGAATGTTGAGTTTTAAGCCAACTTTTTCACTCTTCTCTTTCACTTTCCTTTTTCACTTTTAAACTAGTTACTACTTTTCTTTTTTTTTTTTTTATTTTATTTTAGTTGGGGGCTAATTACTTTACAATATTGTAGTAGTTTTTGCCATACATCGACATGAATCAGCCATGGATTACTACTTTTCAAGTGAGGTATGGAGATGGCCTGGCTGCCTCTGGGCTTCATTATTTTGTCTGATTTGTCTGACAGACTGAGTCTGAATTCAGTCCCACATCAGTGCACTCTGTTCTAAAAGCGGGGCTCTTTTTTATTCTGCTTATTATGTCGTAACCAGTCAATCAAGAACATTGGTGAAACTCTGAAGGGAAAATAGTTCCATAATCTCTCTGGTGTACAGTTGAGCTGATGCCAGTTGCTGTACATAGGGAAAGAGAAGAAGGAATCAACCAATTAGAGGAACCTTTTTTAATTCTTGGGAACCAGCACTGAAGTGCAGATCTTCTGAAGAGCAGCCATGATTAATTACTGTTAATTTGTATAAAGAATCTAAAAAAAAGTCTCAACTTCTACTGGCTATAATATTCCAAATAATAAATGTCTGTTGTGGTTAATTAAATGGAGATACTTAAATTGGCCACTTGATGTCTTTATTGTAAAAGATCAGAAGTTGTTAGCTTATAGTAGACTTTCCCAAAATGTAAGAAATAAAGAGAAGCATTGAGGAGTGTATTAAGACCTGATTTTGCCATTAGCAGTTACATGACTTAAGTTGGTCACTTCCCTCTAGATCTTGGTGTCTTCACCTAAAGGAGGGAGTGGAGGGATTGAACTTAGTGAACTTTAAGTTACTATCAGCAATTCCGCACAGTCTCTGGCATGGTATTCCTAAATGTCAAGGTTGAAGGTTTAATGACTGAAAGTAGCATATGGGTTTCATGTGAGCATTTAATATTGAGTAGCTTGTAAGAAGGGTTATAACCAGAAATCAGTCAGATCTGCTCAGTTGAGTGGAGGCTTTGTTTCTAGAGTTCATTTTTTCTTTTTGAGATAGGCCTAAAAATGCTATGTCTAGGAAGCAGTTGTTTAAACTTGGCTTTAGGTAATGTTTCTGTTCTGAATTTGTGGATCATGGGCCTCTTCAGCCATGGTAATTATTTGATGGGATCCAGGAACCTATTAGAACCAAGCATTCCAGTTAGATGATAGATTTGTCATGTGTGTGTTGCATGATTATCTTTTAAAGCATGCAGATGTTGATGTAATACAATGAAAATACATTTAAAGGTGTTGCTGAATTCATCGTAGCCTTTTATTATTAAGGGCTTTTCTTGTGGTTGTTTCACTTGTAATATCCGCTGGAGTGGGCCTTGAGGGCTTCAGTTATGATGGGGAGCCTCTGCGAAATATTTTGATTAGCATAGGTCTTAATAATTATGAAATGTTATGAAACACTGCTGTGGAGAACTTCTCTAATTGTTCAGCTTTAAACTCCTGCCATTAGAATGTTCCCCATTACCAAAAAGAACATAACTAAGAAAGGAATTCCATAGAGGAAAATGGTGAGGATGAGGACAAAGGGGGAGTAAGGAGTTGCTTACCTTATCCTAGCTTGTCATCTCCACCAAGTATTAATAGCATTTTGGGATGTTGTCTCTGGGGTCATCTGTAGTCATCTTCTTGCTTTCTGAAGCATAGCTAGGGGTGTGGACTGTTTAGATTACAACTGGCACAGTGCTAGGGGCACAGGGAGCCCTGTGACAGCAGGGGTGCACCCTGGTGTGGGCTAACACAGCAGCCCTTGTTAGGAGGGGGAGATGGCCTTCTTCAAGCCACATAGTCTTTTACATTTTAGCTTCAGCTTAAATTCCAGCTCCACACACATTGAGCATATTCCATGTATTGGGTAGTAGTAGGCCACAGTGCACTTTTAATGCTGGTCTATATATTTCTTTTTTGACGTGGACCTGGACATTCTGTATAGGAAGCAGTGTTAACAACAAGTTTCAAGTGAAGGAGCAATTACTTCTGATTTAATTTCTCTGACTTTTATGCTTTGCCCTTTCTGAAAATTATCTCTAATTTAAATCCTTATAATAACCTTCCATATGAGTTTTGTGGTCTCCAATTTATGGTTGAAGAAACTATAGTTCCAAGAGATACAATAGCTTTGGGAGTCACTCAACTAACTGGTGCCTAGAGAAGCAGGATGGGACACACAGCCTCTGGCTGATGGTCCAGTAGCCACACAATAGATATTTATATGCAGCATTTATGAGGAGACAAGCATTAAAAATGTTTATTTTAGTACACTTTAGGCATTCAAGTGTCTTAATTTCTTTGTAGGAAACTGGGGACAGAATTTAAAATCTGTATTTTATCATAATCTTCTGTAAAAGATTCAGATTTTGCACACCTGCTGATTTCTTACTGAAGGGTACCTTTCAGAGGGTGAAGGTCTGGAATCACTGAGGGAACTTTGCCAAGCTGACTTTTTCTTTTTCCTCATTCTGATTCACCAGGTCTGTCATGAGACTTAAGCACGTGTATTCCAGAAGTGATTCAGATAGACTGCTTTCCCTCCTCACCCTACCCTCGTTCTGCTTTGAGAACCACTTTGAATATATATGTAAAGTCTAAAATTATGGGAGACTGTCCATAAAACAAATTTGTTATCAAGCAGATAGTGCCAAACACTATTTTAGACTGTTGGGATATATCAGGAAATAAAAAATAAGACTCTTGACCTCGTACAGCTTATCCTCCAGATAATTTGTAGACATCTTCGAACAGCCTGTTTATTATTTAGTTTTGAAGACTAGTGATTAAGAGGAAGACTAAGTGCCTTTCGTATTAATAAAGGAAAATAAGAATGGGACCTTTTGAGAAATAACAAATTAAATTAGGTGTGAAATTCAAGTGAATTCTTTGTTAAGGTTCAATCAAGTCATCAGAATTTATATTAAGTAAGCGATTAGTGTTGCTGATAGGTGTGTGTGCAGAGTGCCAATTACTGACTTTGCTGACTGCTTTTGGGGTTTGGACTTCAGTGACCAGTGTTAAGGGCCTTCCCAGGTGGCACTAGTGATAGAGAACCCACCTGCAAATGCAGAAGACATAAGAGACGTGGGTTCGATCCCTGGATCAGGAAGATCTCCTGGAGGAGGGCATGAAAACCCACTCCAGTATTCTTATTTGGAGAATCCCACGGACACAGGAGCCTCCAGGCTACAGTCCATAGTGTCACAGAGTCGGACACAACTGAAGCGAGTTGGCATGCATGCAACCAGTGTTAAGAGTGGCTTGTCTCTAAAGTTCTCAATCATTTGCAAGCAACTTAGTTTATAGCCCCTAGGAACTCCAAAATTTGTCTTGATCTTCATGTCAATTCAGAGAGCCACTTCTCCAAATCTTCAGGTCAGTTCTACAATTACTTATTTTTATCCACTGGTTCTTTTAAAATATGTCTCTTATAACACATGCTTGTTTTAATCAACCTTTTTACAAGATAGTAGAATTTTAATTAATTAAATTTTCATTTTAATTGCTTTGTCTTTGTTTCTGGATTGCTTAAAACTTTTCTACTACCCATTGGTCTGTTTTTCCACTTTTCCTTCCGCTATATTATCTTTTCTTTTTTTAACTGGCTTTGCCTGGTTTACTTTGAATAAAAACTATGCCTAATATTTTAAAGCTTGAAAAGTTGCCATTAATCTCTGGTATCATAACATCCTCTTAAGGCAAGTTATCTTGTTGCTCTGTCCTCTAAATGTAGCATCCAGAGTCAGAAGGCCTCTGGCAAGGATAAAAATAGCCTTCCTGCTTGCTGGTTTGTTGTTAGGTTTACTGGCAGTAGGAAATCTTTTGAATTCCTTAATTGGGTCAGCTCTTTGCTGGTGTCTCTCTAGACATTCCCTTCTGCCTGAAATTCTTAGATGCTTTTAGATCTTCCACCTTTGGACCTGCCCTCAGTTATAGTTAAAGCAATCCTTTTGAAACCTTCCTCAATCTGTAGAAACATAGCCCATTGACTTTACTTATCTTAAAGATAAAGTGTTATTTTCTCTTTCTCTTCTTTTTTGCCACTCTATACTCTGATTTTCAGCTACCATATCACATTGAAAAATTAAATCTGAGCTGTTGGCGCAAAAAGAAGCTCCTCTTTGGCTTTTATTGACAAGAATATTTTTAAGTTGAATTTCCAAAGTTTTCATTTCCTAAAATACTGCTGCTACTTTGCCAGTTTGGCTATCATAAAAGAAAAGAGTTAGGTTTTTTTTTTTCTCTCATCTCCTGAAAGAAGAATTATATCCCTGTTTGTAACTTAGAACATTAGCAAACTCTCATTTCTCTGAAGCTGAAAAATCCCCCAGATGGCCACTCCCTTCTTCAGGGTTCCAGTTTGGGTCTTACTTGGCAAGGAGGAATCCTTCCTCTTTCTTTCTCTCAACGAGTGGGAAACTGTTAGTTGTCTCTGGCTTTTAAGTTACTGAAGGGAAAGGAATTACTATTAATTGAACACATACTCTATCCAGGGGGACTTTTCTGGGCATTCTGCAAAAATTATCTTATGAATTTCTCACAGGTACATGGAAATATCTC
Organism: Okapia johnstoni; assembly: GCA_024291935.2. Taxonomy (NCBI): domain Eukaryota; kingdom Metazoa; phylum Chordata; class Mammalia; order Artiodactyla; family Giraffidae; genus Okapia; species Okapia johnstoni. The sequence goes on from CM044313.1 coordinate 49,682,130, forward strand.
TGTTTTTACTTCAGAGAAACTAAGTAACTTGAACCTACCTCACTAGATGAGATTGGTCCAACTCTACACTTTGCACTGCGTGTTTCCTGCCAGAGAGACCACTAGCTGCTAGTTTTGTTTTATTTATTCAACAGCTCTTTATTGAGTGCCTTTCTCTGCTCTAAGCTCTGGGATGTGAGGCCTAAAACCTGTCCTCAAAGATTTTGTTGTCCTAAAGGAAGAGAGTTTAGAAATAGGTGATTTAAATATAGTATATAGTAAGTGTAAAGAGTGATGTATGGAGCCGGTAGGGCTGTCTGAACCAAGGAGCAGGTGGCTTTGGGCGGGTACTTTCCATAGGATGTGAGGCCTAAGAAAGAAGCCACCAGGATAAAAGGAAGGGGGCTTGAGTGGTGAAACACTGGAGACAGAGAGAAAGGAAAGCATTCCAGACAGAGGAAGGGGCCCAGATGAGAAAGTTAACGGGCCAGTAGTTCTGAATATCTAGAGTATCTAGAAGGGAAATGGCAGTGAGTTAAGTAAGAGAATTCAGGTATTTTTTACAAGTCCCAGCCTTTAAACTGAAAGTCAAATCTATCCTGGAAGGGGGTTTTGTGTAGTCTAAATTCTGTGTGTAAGCGTGTGTGTGTATAATTTAAATGGCTTTTTGGGGAGGGGTGCAAGACTCTCCATCCAGTTGATGTCAGTCCCAGCTGGTGTCTTCTTCATAATTTTGCATGAAAACATCTTTACTGGAAGTTCATTGTATCACAGATAGGTCATGGGGTAAAATAAGGTTACTGATTATGCTTTGTGAAGTTACTTTTATGTCAGTGGAAGAAATTATTAAAAATGATTGTCTTTGGGGACTTGCCTGGGGATCTAGTGGTTAAAACTCTGAATTTCAAATTCCGGGATCGCAGCGGGTTCAATCCCTGGTCGGGGAATTAAGATTCCCACATGCCACCAATAAAACATAAAATGATGTTTGTATCATTAAGTGATAGAACATAATGAGCAGATTTTTATTGGTTCATATTGATATGTATTCTGAGTTTGTTTAAGTATAAAGTTAGTATTCAGAAACTGAATTTATCATTTCTTGGACCCTGCTTACATGGTGCAGGCCCCCACAGTGCCATCTTGCTGCAAATCTGACAATATTGGTAGAAACAGCAAATGTAGAAAGACAGGAACAGCACCTCCTTTAAACAGTTATTTATGGCAGTAAGAGCAGAATCAGCAGAAACGTCTCTAGTTAAACAACAACAAATAATGTGTATGTATATATATGAATATATTTGTGTGAGTGTTGCACTGTGTTCATAAACCTTTTGATCTATCTTAGAAATGGACCTAAGTCCATGCTTATCCTCTCCTTTTGAGAAATTTTTAATGATGTCCACTGAGAAGAAAGAAAAGTGAAGTTGCTCAGTCATGTCCGACTCTTTGCAACCCCATGGACTGTAGCCTACCAAGCTCCTCCATCCCTGGGATTTTCTAGGCAAGAGTTCTGGAGTAGGTTGCCATTTCCTTCTCCAGAGATCTTCCCAAATCAGGGATCGAACCCAGGTCTCCCACATTGCAAGCAGATGCTTTACCATCTGAGCCATCAGGGAAGCCTGTCCACTGAAAACCTCTCCCTTTTTGTTAGTATCATGGCATCTGGTCCCATCACTTCATGGGAAATAGATGGGGAAACAGTGGAAAGAGTGTCAGACTTTATTTTTGGGGGCTCTAAAATCACTGCAGATGCTGATTGCAGCCATGAAATTAAAAGATGCTTACTCCTTGGAAAGAAAGTTATGACCACCTAGATAACATATTAAAAAGCAGAGACATTACTTTGCCAACAAAGGTCCATCTAGTCAAGGCTATGGTTTTTCCAGTAGTCATGTATGGATGTGAGAGTTGGACTGTGAAGAAAGCTGAGTGCCGAAGAATTGATGCTTTTGAACTGTGGTGTTGGAGAAGACACTTGAGAGTCCCTTGGACTGCAAGGAGATCCAACCAGTCCATCCTAAAGGAGATCAGCCCTGGGTGTTCATTGGAAGGACGGATGTTGAAGCTGAAACTCCAATACTTTGGCCACCTCTTGTGAAGAGTTGACTCATTGGAAAAGACCCTGATGCTGGGAAGGATTGGGGGGCAGGAGGAGAAAGGGATGACAGAGGATGAGATGGCTGGATGGCATCACTGACTCAATGGTCATGAGTTTGAGTAAACTCCGGGAGTTGGTGATGGACAGGGAGGCCTGGCGTGCTGCAATTCATGGGGTCGCAAAGAGTCGGACATGACTGAGCAACTGAACTGAACTGAACAAAATTAATTCAGAATTTCAGGCTACTTGTCACTATTTTGGTCAGCATGGCTATATTTTATACAACCTTGCAGAGTTATCCCCTGTTATCATTCCTTGGCCTATATCATGTCCCCAACAATGCTCGCATGACTGAAAAAGAGAAGGTCATAGCATGAAATCTAATAGCACTATAGACCATTTGATATTTTTTATTGCTTGTGTGTTTGAAATGGTAACATTTATTATATCATTTCCTGCTGAGTCATCAGTAGCAATAATATCTTGGTTAGTTTTTAGAAAATAACTTATTTTACCTAATTTTTAGAGGAAGAGATACACACATTGCTAATTTATTAGAGTATTTCCTTCTAGTTTTTTCCCTCCTTTCATCTTATTAACTCGGTTACTTTAGTTAGTGTCTTAATATGATAGTTATGATAGTACATACTGTTCTTTTGAGCACCTCCTCCCCCCAGTAATTCTTAGTCATTCTGGTTGGTAAATATTGGTTCTTTCCAACTCGCAAATGCCTACTTGGAATCTGAATCTTTTCTAGGCTGTAGAGTTTGGTAGTGTAGTTCCCCAGAGTCACACTGTATCAGTTGCCTATATTTGGCTAGGTTGAGTCATGTCACCAAATATAGTCTATGCCTTCTGCATGATATATGCCAGGCTTCTGGCTCCAAATGCCACAGCTGGCCTCCAGGGACAACTACTTTTCCTGTCATAGTGTCCCTTAAGGTTAGGACTGCTGATCTGGCAGTATTTCTTTGTATTTATAACATAATCAATACTAAGACCCTCCAAGACTGAATTTTATCCACAAAATAGACACACTTGCCAGAAATCCCAATGCTTTCCTTCTCCCTTGAGGAATTCAATTCTAAATGTACCAAAGCCTGGGTTATGTTTATAGATAAATGAGTTATCAAAAAACCAAAAAACAAAACTCACAAACACTGAGTTATATTCATATTCAGATATCTGAGTGATTTTTATTTTACTTCAGTGTATTCATTTGTGAAATGATGGTGTTTTAAGTTCAGTGGAATAAACTCATTGAATGCTTATTTGGTGCCCAAACAAACAACAACAAGCAACAACAACAACAAAGCTCTAGTTCTTAAAGAGGGGGGCTATTACTTAAAAGAGATAAGATAGTTAGCGAGTAGCTGAAATGACTACCTAAGATGGTTGTCTATTGAAATATAGATAGAAATAAAATTTGGTGAGTTAATCTAAAAAGGGGGATTCTTTTCTGGGAAAGGTGCCCTAGGGAAAATAATTGAAAAAATCACAAGTAAACAAACAAAAAAGATTTGAAAATATTCTCCATTGGAAACAAAGAGGTCTTGGAGGAAGGGAGGGAGTTGTCAGCAATCTAGCTGTGGACTAGAAAATGCAAAAATGCTGGTGAAAATTGTCATCTGTAGAGCAGAAATGAAAGGGGCACAGGAGAATGTGAAAGGCTTGTAGAAGACTTTAGACTAACAAGGAACTTGCAATGGGAGCTTTCAGAGAACTTTCAGAAAGGAAGGGGTCTGTGTGCTTCATAGTAGACGTCATGAATGGATGGATGACTCTAAATATTTCAATTATAGAAAGAATTTATAGGATAGGGCAGGTGGGGTAGGGAAGCATTATGAAAGTTTTTTCCAAAAGTTTTCTCATGTCACTGCTAATATTTTAAAATTGAAATAGAAAGCATTGCTATTTGTTTAACAAAGTATTTAACAGGTATATTTACTATACAGAGGGCATAACTGATTCCAGCCCAACAGGAGTCATCATAAGAACAGGTCAAAAAATAAAAACAAGTATCACTTTCAGAGTTAAACTGTAAATTTGCCAGTGATTCTTCAGTGCCCTATTGTCTTAGCTAGAGGATAGAATTACAGTATTTAGAAGTCTGAGGAGCAGAAAAAGTCTCAAAGGATACCTACTTTGTGAGTGCAGAGTGGCATCTCAGGAGGTGTGTGTTGAGGCAGACTGAGAGAACTGAGTGAGGGGGTATTTTTGTGCCTGTTTTGTAGAAATATTCTTATCTCTTTCTCCTTAAAAGGCACCCCAAAAGTGCGTTTCTGATAAGGTGGAACTTGACTAGTTAAATTGGGCCAGCTAGTTTGGGAATTTATGTTTGGATTCTCATTGTTAATTATCCTTTTTTAGTATCAAATAAGAGGCATTATAGTTCATATAGAACAGCCTTAGTTTCATTAATGTTACCTTTTAAAAAAATTAAGAGTATCTTCTTAGAAATAGCAGAAACTTAACTTCAGTTAATATCATTAAATATTTTTGTTTCTGTGTTGATTTATATCATCTTTTTAAAAAGTATTTTATGATAAAAATGGTATGAGTGGTAACTATTAGTTCATTGACTAGAGGGTTTTGCAGCTACAAAAGTAATGCAAGTGTTCCATCACAGAGTCAGCTGCTGCTCTGAGTTAAGTGATTCAGAAACACTACTCCCTCCCTCCCTCCCTCTCTCCCTCCCTCCCTCTCAAGTTTTTAACAGTTAAGGTCATGTTCTTGTTCCAGCATCTCAAGTCTATGCTTTTTTAAAGATATTCTTGTGACAGGTCATATGATCTGGGCTTGCAGTTAAGCTGGAATTCACTGGATTCAGATACTTGCCCGTGTATATAAACATTAAGTAACAAAGCCAATTTTTAGGAAGAAATTGAAATATCAAAGTTAATTTTCACCTCCTCCTTGCCTGTCTCCATCCCTACCTTTCCTCCCTAAACAGGAACACACTGAAATTTTAAGTGAAACAATTTAAAAAATCCTTGTATTTGGTTTTAAATTGTAGAAAAATTTTCAGATTTTGTTTCATATTAGACTCCCAAGTTTCGCATGTGGATTAATTAAAGCTATTAGCAACAGAGAACACCTTTCTCTTTTCGTGGCATGAGTTTATTTCTGTGGAGACTATTTGAAAGAAGATTTTGAGAGATTGAAGGATAGCTGTGGTCTAAAGTTCCTTTCTAAATAATTTTAAATGTGTGGCTGGTGGTGGATAGGACCACGTACTAGCTCTGGCTCCCACAGTGTTCATCGGAACTAGGTGGGGTCTGGAGTCTTCCCGGCATCCTGAAAGGCTTGCTCCAGTCATGGGGAAAGCTCTGCTTACCCACCATTTTTATTGTCTTGGAGAGTCTGTTATGGTTCTATGGGGTCAGAGTTTAAACTGCTGTTTCCTAATTGGAATGTTTGTAATTCTGAGTCAATTTTATATTCTCACACTACTCCTGATGCATAGAGTGCTGAACTCTGGTAGGTAATTAACCATCAAGTTCCCCTTTCCATTGCTTAGATGAGCAAGACTTGAGGGTTCTTAATCATTCTTACAAAGGGCATGTGGAATATGGAGACATAAAAATGTAATAATGAGTTTTATAATTTATAGCATAGATCTAGGTTCATAGTATGTGCAGTCTGGATACCTCAACTTACATGTAGAAACTCTTCCAGAGTAGAAATACATTCCCCACTGTATTTGTGGAAGATGGTGCATCCTCCAAAAAATTTTAGACTTTCATAAGCCCTTTTCTCATGGATATCTTGCATGCCCATTTTAGGTTCAAAATTCAGAGAAAATTAACCCAGCGTTTATTGAATGTTCTTCTGCCTCTGTGCATTTTGCTGTGTGCTTTGCTGTTTTCTTCATGTATAAGTACAGTGAAATGTGTTCCTTTACTTTCTGTACTTATTCCCCCAGATGTGAATTTAAACCTACTGGCATGTCTGTACATGTAGGCATAAAACTGGTACTTTTGTTATGATTCATATTAAAAATACTACTGCTAGCTGCATACTTTTAAAAAGCAGTAAAGAACTGCACATGAAAGAAAACGTGCACATTTATGGGGAAAAACATGAAGATTGTTATTAGGAGTTGATATGAGAACATAATGGTATAAAGATTACTTTGGATGGGGATTTGGAAATTAGAATAACTGAATAGTGAAATATAAAGGATATTTTATTTTCCCACTTTCAGGCTTTCCTTTTTTGAATGTTTGTGAACATGCCGTTTGATATGTCCTCTAACTCTTTGTGTTTATTAGCACAGCTAAGTTTTCTTTCCATAATATGGTTTTTAAAATACCTATTAAGCAATTAATTCAGCTTTGTTGTTGAATACATTTAAACCATCTATGAAAAAAATATAGTAACGGCCTTCTTCTACCCTTAGGTCGTCTAAACTATTCATATCCAGGATCCGATAGCTCTCTGCTTATTAATGGTAAGTGATAATGATTGATTCACCCTAGCGAAATTCACAGAACTGAAACAAGTTAGTACTGGTTAGAAAATATAGTAGTTGTGCTTCAGCAGGTGGAGAAATGACATTAGTTTGCTCTGCAATGATAACTGCAAGTTGCTATTAATCTGTCAGATATTTTATGAATAATTACTATCCCTCCAAATTAGAGCAGAAACTTTTTTTAAACTGTAAGAGCCAGTTAATTTGCTGTCTTAAAACTGGTGACAATGAAAATAAATGAGGATCCCATAATGACACAGAAAGAATGGCTTAACGTAGTGTTTGCCTCTGTAGAGTGACCTTTGAAGTGTCAACACGAAAACCATTTCTGTGTAGTTGGAAAAGGAAAGGGAAGGTAATCAGAGATCTAAAATCGGAAAAAACAGCCTAAGACCACAGGGCTTGACATTGCAAAAGACAAGGTCATTCACTATTTGCTATCTAATGACAACAAGAAAAATGAAGTTTTATTAGCCTTTGCAGTGCCTTCAGTAAATTCTCCTTGCCTATTCTAAATATTACCACTGAGCTGTTCTCTTTTTATGTGTGTATTCTGAAGCAAACTGTATTTATTAAGGAAGGAGGGGCCATCTACTCACAGAAGGAATTAAAGAATTTAAAAAAAGCCTTTTTTATAAGACTATAGTTTAAAATAATTGGGTGGAATATGGAAGTCTTGTTTACTTCTTTTTCACTCTTTTACTATTGTGTATGGGTTTCAAATTTATTATTCATAGTGCCATCCACTATGAATGAGTTGCTAAATGAGTTGCTAAAGCTCATTTTAAGTCCCACCACTTCTGTGAAATATTCTTGACCAAATAACCATATTTCTCCTCATTCCCCAAACAAAGCAAAACTAAAAAAAATCCTCCTCCTTGTCCATGGTCTAGTATGTATGAGGAGTGGAAACTTACTTTTTTAACCGAATTTCTTTTTCTGTAGTGTTTAAAAATCAGTGTTCTGTAGAATATAGGATTATTGAGCCAAGAAAAGTTAGAAGGAGATTTGATTTATGAGAGTTGCTGCATGTATTAGATCCTCTGGAGACCATGTGGCTTGTAAAAAGCTCCCTTGTTCATCAGTCTTTGGTCTTTACATGCTGCAGTGCCAGAAATAATGCCAAAATACAGTATTTCAGCATAAATGTGTACAGACTGAAATCCAAAACTGGTGACAGTGGCATCAGGATAAGGGGGAGTAATATACAGGTTGCCACTGTAGTGTGGTTTCGTCTTTTCCTGTGGAATGAGTTCCAGAGTCAGGTGCTGGAAATTGCTAGCAACCAAGATCTGAGATACTTTTGTTCTGTCTTAGGCAAAGGGATCAACTCTTCATTCTCCCAATTGCTTCGTTACTGCTAAATTATTAATAGGTCATTTGCCCCTGGGGTTCATCTTTGTTGAGTTGAGAAAAAGAAACATTCTCTGGTGGGTTTTCCTTAAAGCCAAATTCACTTAAGTTTTTAGAGTCTAGTATTAAGATTTTTTTCCTTTTATACCCCCACCCCGCCTTAATATCCTTTCTTTCAAGATTAGATTATTTTTTAATGACCTTCACTTGGCAAAGGAAAAATAAATGTAACTTCCCCTCCAAATATTTGTTTTGAAATGTTACTGCCCACACCCTCTAGAAGTAGACTAGATGGTTTTTTTTTTACTGTTGTATACATGGAAATTTTATTCTAGAAGTAAGCTGACTGAGGTTAATACTATCTCAAACTGAAAGATAGGAAGATAAAGAACAAAGAGATGTCAAAGAGGGGAAACTTGCTGTCTCCTCAGGCAAGACCCAGAGTATGGGGTTATGGCTGCCATGGTCCCAGATTCAGTATTCAGCTTTACAGGGTCTCAGAACTTGATTTTGTCAGTATGATCAAGTGTTAGTCCTTAACAACAAGCTGAGTTGTATTGGATGCCAATTTATACATTCATAATGAGGAGATGCTTCCAGTATCTCTAGATACTGGAGTTTACTGATAGACCCGTTCCCTCTCTGACAGCAGAGTCCAGATTATAGAAGGTTGCTTAAAAATCTTGAAATTAACTCGAGGTGGAGGGATGTTAAGACAGTTCTTTAGTCACCTTGATTTAGGCATGCAGGAGACTCGAGTTTGATCCCTGGATTGGGAAGATCCCCTGGAGAAGGAAGTGGCAACCCACTCCAGTATTCTTGCCTGGGAAGTCCCGTGGTCAGAGGAACCTGCAGGGTCGCAGAAGAGTTGGACATGACTGGGCAACTAAACAACAATAATAAATTGCCCATTCTCTTCAGTCAAATTTTTGAAACATCTTCCATGGTGGATTGCTTCTATAGATAAATTGGTCTCATTCGTATGATAATTCTTAGTAGCACTTTGTTCTCACTATAGCTCAGGTTTTGGGGGCTCATGTATTGCAGAGCTAGTTTAATGCATTACTTGTGTTTAACGAAGATAAACGCAAAAATCACAAATGATACCCATCTTGTAGGATTGCGGTGGAGATTAAGTACATGTAAAATCATTTAGCATAGCACCTGGCATGTAGTCAAACTAAATTAATTAGAATGTCATTTTGGGAATATTAGTGCTAAAGATTTGTAAGGGGAAAAAGAAACACAAACCAAGAGATTATGATGAGTTGAAAAAATTGTTTAATATTGAACATGCTTTCTTTGTCTCTTATTAAGATAGATAACCTGAAACTTAATTTATTTACTTTTAAATGCAGTCTCTTTACATCTTACATCCATTCAGCCTTTTCTTAAAGCTGAAAATAAGCTTAATGTGTTGTGTTGCTTTGTATTCATTATTCAACTTTGACACTTAACGGAACCAGCAGGAGCTGTTCTTTTCTGTCCATCACAAGTAGTCTATTCAGGCTTTTAAAAACCTTTAGAAAGGTGATTATATAGCTACTTTACTTTGCTTCAATTAATAACTTTCAGAGCTTTTTCTTCCAAGCCTCTGTTGAATTGAGAACCATTTCTTGCTTTATTTGAATAAAAATATGAAAGAACTGTTTCCTCTCTTATATGTACTTTTGAATTTCAACGTGACTTATTGTGTAACTTGTTTTGAAATTTTCAAGCAATCAGAGGTTTGGGGGAAGAAGTGGGGTTTAAATTCTAAATAAATAAGAAGAAGATTCAGCATACTTAGTTAACTAGCTTCAGTAGTTATACTGGAATAATATCAGCATTTACATGTACAAAGATAAAGGGCTTGCTTACCCAGCGGATCAGATTGCTTTCTTTTTTCCCTGTGGCTATCTATACTCAATCATCAGTTTTCAGACTATGCAGTTACCTTCATATTACCACTCATGACTTTTAAAAGAATGCCAGTATAGTTCAACAAATATTAATTGTGTATTCTAGGGAATTATTATTGTTGTGTTACTAATTGTAGAGATTTTTTTGAGGGGCGTCCTTAGGGGGAGATTCTTGGATTTTAAATGTACTGAAAAAATAAAACAACTTTTTGGCTACATTTTGGATACTGTAATTAGTTCTCTAGGACTGCCATAACAGGTACCACAGACTGGATAGCTTAAACTGAAATTTATTTCTAGTCTTGGAAGCTCGAAGTCTGACATCAAAGTGTCAGCAAGGTTGATTTCTTCTGAGGCTTCCCTCCTTGACTTGTAGATAGCTGTCTTTTCCTTGTCTTTACACAGTTTTCCCCTCTGTGAAAGTCTGCGTCCTAATTTCTTATAAGGACACCAGTCATATTGGATCAGGACCAGCCTGGTGACCTCTTTTAACTTTAACCACCTCTTTAAAGCCCCTGTTTCAAATAGTCACATTCTGAGGTTCCGCGGGTCGGGACTTTAGCATATGAATTTTGAGGAGGGAACACTATTGATCCATTAACAGATAACCATTTCCTAGTTAATCTTATGTAGTAGGAATATAGTTAGAATATCCACTTTACAGTTATGAAAAGCAACCCTGAAACACTTTCTCAGCTAAGTCAGAAAGCAGTGCTAAGTATAGGCCAGATTCATCTCATATTTCTCTGGTGTGTTTTGGTTTAGCTCTGAGCTAGATATCAGATTGAATGATTAATTTTCCTTTTACCCAACTTGAAACTTTATTTTATCCAAGAGAACTAACATTTAACCACTACCACCACCTCTGTATATATAAAAGTACCCGTCTGTGGTACTTTTTTCTTCAACCTCCCACTTTACAGCTTTAGTATTTAGGATTAGCTGCTTCAAAAATGAAGCTTCTGGCAGGGAAAGTTATAGAGCAGCAAAAAATACTAGTTTTGAACAGATTCATGTATGTATTTCCTTTTCTCTGTGGATGTCTCTCACTTAGAAGCATCAGCTAAAGTACTTACTTGCCCCAGAAGAGATAAGAAGAAATCTTTTAAAAGTTAGCATAGAAAAATATCTTTTAATTGTAGTCCTTTTAAAGGTAGAAGATTATTTGCTTAAGAAGGGTAGGGGACAGAAATCTATGAAAAGGGAGGGCATAATTTACCCAGGAAAAATGTAGATTATAGTCACTTGCTGAAAATGTATGTAAAATGGTTCATAGTTGCTACAGGAAGGAACATGTTGAAAGATCCTTTCATGAAAAAGACAATATGAAAACCTATGGTAAACTCTATAAAGTGCTCTACAGTTATTAGCCTTGGAGTAGTAATGAACAGCTGAAAGTAACTGTTGGAGATCAACCTAAGAATATATACATATGAGTTTACTTTTGAGGAAGGAAGAAAATTATTATTTACTGAGTGTCTGTCATACCATCATATATATATGTGGTATCTTTTGTTATTCATTTTTGCATTTTTATAAATAATAAACTGAGGGTTTGGGAAATAAACTGAATTCCATTCAATCTCTGCCCTTCTGTAAGGCAATTTAAATAATCCTCTCATATCTTTATTATATCTTGTCAACATTCTTTGAATTAGTATAGCAAGCTAGTATAAACACAAGCCAATGTGACATAGGAAATTCTATAAATTATATGAAAGTGAAAGTTGCTCAATCGTGCCCGACTCTTTACGACCCCATGGACTATACAGTCCATGGAATTCTCCAGGCCAGAATACTGGAATGGGTAGCCGTTCCCTTCTCCAGGGGATCTTCCCAACCTAGGGATCGAACCCAGGTCTCCTGCATTGTGGGTGGATTCTTTACCAGCTGAGCCACTAGTGAAGCCCAAGAATACGGGAGTGGGTAGCCTATCCCTTCTTCAGGGGATCTTCCCGACCCAGGAATCAAACCGGGGTCTCTTGCATTGCAGGCGGATTCTTTACCAGCTAAGCTACCAGGGAAGCCCATAAAGCATATATTTAAAATAATTTTGTGACAGTGAACCCATTAAGAAATTAGGGGATGATATATAAAATCATTTAAAACGATTCTTTGCATCTTTGTTGAATTATATACTTTGGTCTTTGTGATGATTGTCTGCTTTTTGGTCCTGCCACGTTTATTGTTTTGTTTACAGATTAACTCCTTTCAGCGTCCAGTCTTTGATTTATATCTTTTTAACTGGCTTACTAATTTGACTGATTCTCCAACATACTTTTTTTTTTTTGGTCCTACTGGAAAAACAAGTTATTTGATAACATCTTCTAATCTGACCCATCTCCCCTTGTTTTTCCAAGTAGGATTGCTGTCTACCTTCTCAACAGGGGGCAGTGAGCGGTAAATGGAAGTAGACCAGCCTAAAGTAGCATAGGTAGTATAAGTCTTTCATTGCCCACCAAAAGCTAGTCATATTTTATTGTTTATAGCCTAAAGTCCTGTTCTTTTTTTAAAATTTATTTTTGATTGGAGGAAAATTACTTTACAATGTTGTGTTGGTTTCTGCCATACAACAACGACAGTCAGCCGTAAGTACACATATATCCCCTCCATCTTGAGCCTCCCTCCCACCACCATCCCGTCTCACCCCTCTATCATCACGGAGCACCGAGCTGAGCTCCCTGTGCTCTGCAGTAACTTCCCACTAGCTGTCTGTTTTACACAGGGTAATGTGTATGTTTTCAGTGCTACTCTCTCAATTTGTCCTGCCCTCTCCTTCCCCTGCTGTGTCCGCAAGTCTGTTCTCTACATCTGTGTCTCTATCCTGCCCTGCAGATAGATTCACCAATAACATATTTGTAGATTCCATAAATGTGCATTAATATACGGTATTTGTTTTTCTCCTTCTGCCTTACTTCACTCTGTGTAACAGGCTCTAGGTTCGTTCACCTCAGTTCAACTGGCTCAAACTCTTTCCTTTTTATTAAAGTCCTATTTACAGAATTAGATGCCCTCACATAGGAAAGGATGCTTTTAATATATCATTTGTTTTTTTAAATTATTTATTTTTACTTGATTGATGATTGGTTTACAATATTGGTTTGATTTCTGTCGTGTATCAACATGAATTAACCATAGGTGTACATATGTGCCCTCCCTCTTGAATCTCCCCCCCACCTTCCACCCATTCCCACCCCTCTAGGTTATTACAGGGTCCCCGTTTGAGTCCCCTGAGTCATACAGCAAATTCTCATTGGCTGTATGTTTACATGTTAGTGTACATCCATCCATGCTACTCTCTCTGTTTGTTTCACCCTTTCTCTCTTCTCCCTGACCCTTGTCCGTAAGTCTGTTCACTATGTCTGTGTCTCCATTGCTGCTCTGCGAAGAGTTGTTAGTACCATCCTTCTAGATTTCATGTATATGTGTTAATATACGATATTTCTTTTTCTCTTTCTGACGACTTCACTCTGTATGATAGGCTCTAGGTTCATCCACTTCATTAGAACTGACTCAAATGTATTCGTTTTTATGGCTGAGCACTATTATATTGTGTATATGTACCCCAGTTTCTTTATCCACTCATCTGTCGATGGACATCTAGGTCGCTTCCATGTCTTGGCTGTTGTAAGTAGTGCTGCAGAGAACATTGGGGTACATGTGTCTTTTTCAGTTTTGGTTTCTTCAGGACATATACCTAGAAGTGGGATTGCTGGGTCATATGGTTGTTTTAGTCCTAGTTTTTTAAGGAATTTCCATACTGTTTTCCATGGTGGCTGTATCAATTTACATTTCCGCCAGCAGTGTAGTAGGGTTCCCTTTTCTCCACACCCTCTCCAGCACTTGTCCTTTGTAGATTTTTTGATTATGGCCGTCCTGTCTGGGGTGAAGGAGATACTTCATTGTAGTTTTGATTTGCATTGAAGTAGTGATGTTGACCATCTCCTCATATGTTTATTAGCCATCTGTATGTCTTATTTGGAGAAATGTCTGTTTAAGTCTTGTTTTTAATATAAGTACCAAGAAAAAAACTCAAAAGGATCCATTAACAAATATGGTAATATAGTACACATAGAAGTGTAAATTTGAACACAACAGAAAAGGATAAAACAAGAAGTGGAATCAGTCTTTCTTTCATCATTCCAGTTCCTGTCCCCAAAAGTTTTTGTGGTTGTTTCTAGAAAAAATATTTGAGTACATTCCTATGTATCTATTTATATTTCCTTTGTTGTTAAGTTCACACAATAAGAATCCTACAATATATACTTAGGTACCTCATGCAAGCTACATTTTAGAGATGTTTAATATCAGCACATGAATATGTACCATATTTATAAAATAACTATATTTTTTGTGATATGTTTTGTGAATATACCACTGTTATGTCTGATTTGTTCCTTTTCTAACACTTGTTACAACCAAATAAGAAAAAGATACCTTTTAAGAGATAAATATTTTCATTTTTATAGTATATATATATATATATGTATATATATATATATAAAATGTGTGTTGAAAAAGACCTGGTAAGAGTCTTTCTGTATATTTTTGCAAGTCTAGAATGCCAGACTACTGAAATATTTTACTAGAGGAAATTTACTGATGAATACAGGGCATTTGTAAGCAATCTTGTAAAGATATTTTGGAAATAATGTATTTATCAATACATCTAATAGCAACATTCACCCAAAAGTTATAAAAATTTATAGCCATAATGTTTCCAGCCCAGTTTAGAACATTCTTGAATCATTTTAGTACTGAACACCAAATTATATAGATCAAAACCAAGTAATATAAATGTTAAACATATAAATAGTATTCACCTTAACTCTGATGGGAACCAGAGGATTTTTATTCAATACCAACATACATCTTTTAAAAACTAACAGTGTATGTGCTGTGCTGTGCCTAGTCACTCAGTCAGGTCCAGCTGTTTGGGAACCCATGGACTGTAGCCTGCCAGGCTCCTCTTTCCGTGGGATTCTCCAGACCAGAATACTGAAGTGGGTAGCCTTTCCCTTCTCCAGGGGATCTTCCGAACGCAGGGATTGAACCGGGGTCTCCTGCATTGCCGGTGGCTGAGCTACCAGGGAAGTCTTAACAGTGTATAGTCTTTGGTAATTACGGGAACATTCTAAGCAGAGTTTATTTCTGCTGACTTAGCTAGAAGTTTTCCAAAATACAGATTTCTTTAAACATTGTTTTAAGTGATGTTTTAAACTACCACTACCTCTGGTGTTTGTAAAATGTCAAATAATGTGCAACGCTTGATAATCTTGAGATTGGAAATCTGTCTGACATTTTCCTCAGGAAACTGATGAAGATCTGTGTTATAAGCATTTCATCATAATATGGTTTGCACAAAGTGTAATTTGAGACTAGTGAGAGAACAATGCTTTAGTATCTCTTTCATACATGGATGAAGTGGCATCACTTACCGTTCGTTCCATACCTGAGTTCTGGTTTCATAGGTGTGTTCATGTTATGGAAAGTTCATTGAAGTGTATGCTTATGGAAAGTACACACACACGTATATATATATATATATATATATATATATATATATATATATATATCTCATACATCCAAATCTACATTAAAATAATGTATATCATTATAATAAGTGGAAATAAAAAATTTAAGCATTCTTATTTTCTGTGCTCCAGAATGTCATTGTTTTTATTTTTTGGTACTAATTTATATTGATTTGCCTATTTAATTGGGCAGTTTTTGTTGCTTTAAACATTATACACCTATAACCTAAATGTGGGAAAATGTTTCTAAATAGTTTTTGGCATTTAATCTCTGAATTTAATAGTGAGTTCTTTTGTATTAACCAGCTTAATTTTGTGGTATAGAATGAAAGTTTGAAAGTACACATTTGAAGACTTTGAGAGTCTTCAATTTTTGTTTTTGATGATTAGGCTTTACTGTTCTTGAAACTTACTTTTGAAATAGTGAAACTTACTTTTAAAGTAGTGAAAACTATTTGGATTTCCCAGGTGGGGCTAGTGGTAAGGAACCCACCTGTCAGTGCAGGAGATGTAAGAGACGTGGGTTCGATCCCTGGGTCGGGAAGATCCCCTAAAGAATGAAATGGCAACCCACTCCAGTATTCCTGCCTGGAAAAATCCCATGGACAGAGGAGTCTGGCGGGCTACAGTCCATGGGGTTGCAAAATGTTGGATTCAACTGAAGCAACTTAGCACGCAGCATGGACATGAGAGTTTTTAATGTTAATTTTGTGGCTTCTAAATGCCTACTCTTTTTCAAATAACTGTTTTCTCGGAAATCCAAGCACCATCAATCAACTTTTTAAGATTGACAGAACCAAGATTTTCAAATCATTCGTTTCCCCAAATTCCATTGTCTTTGAAACAGTCATATGAATAGAATATTCTTAAACAAACATCTACTTCTGTGATATCTTTCTCTTCCTAACCTCTGTCATGTTCACTAAGGAAAAAAATACCTCCACCCTCACCCCAAATTTAAGAATTACTAAAGTGAAAAACCTAACTGCAGAGGGAGATTTTATTGGTTTTAACCCATTTGCCCAAGTACTTTGGTGAAATTCAATATTATCTAATAATGTTAGAAATTATTTTGGTATGAGACATGATTTCATTTTGGAAAATAGGCACATGGTACTTCTAAGTTATATTTGTAACTCAGTTATAACTGAGTTGTACTTAACATTTATCTAGAGAGCTAAGAGTGAAAACCTTGACCAGTTTATATAATGATCTCTTAAAAGGTTACAGTTTCTAACTGGAAAACCTCTCCCAGCTTCCTGTTTAAATTTTCTCTCTAGCCAAGACCTCACTTGTTCCATGTGCTTCTGTTCTGGGCATCTTTCCCTGAGTATTATAGCACCCCTATTTGTGCCATTGCCAGGTCTGCAATGCCCTTTCTCTATTTTATCTTTAAGGTCTATCTCAGAGCCATACCCTCTCCTCTCTGACTCTTTAATCAGAACCAGTTTCTCCTCCTCCTCTTTTCCCATTGCACCCAACACTTAACAGGCTTATTGCTGTAATAGTCACATTATCATTATTTGCTTATGTGGCTGAATAGCCTATAAGTTCCCTGCAGTCAGAGCAGTGTGTTATAGTGCTTAGCAAGGTCAGGCATTCAGGAAGTGTATGTTGAATAGAATGAGTAACTACACATACAAGTTCCAGTTCATTTGAGGAAAACATTTTCTCAAAAGTTTCCTGATCTGAAATTTATGCTGCCGTTTTCCAAGTATTCAGATACATACTTATATGTCTATATTATCTTGTATTCTTTTTCTTCTCTTCTTAGTTGGAATCTACTTCATGATAAAATGCCAAAGTTTTTAATACTTCTCAGCTTCTGGGCCATGGTGGAAGGTTTAATTAGGGACAAGAAACTGGCTAAAAGGAAGTTTATGAATTGCCTAAAGATTTCATTTGTTATGAGTTTCTTCATTAGGGAATAATTGAGAAATAGTACAGAATTGCTATTTATCCTGTCATGGTAAAAAAAAAAAGTCATGAATTAAATGGCTAGTTAACAGGGAATTCTGAGAGAAATTAAGATCAATGTGGTGGAACTTTATTTAGACCATGTTACGTACTCCCTTAGTTTCATACTAATTTGGACCTTGGGTGACAGTTACAGCAGAAAGCTTCCCCTTAATACAAGTAAGGCTCGATAGATTTTTACAGTGTCCTTGAAGAACTTAAAAAAAAAAAAAAGCATTGACCTCTCGGCATCAAAATTCCATATTTTTTTGAGATATTTACCAGGAAACAAGGAATATAGCCAGT
Organism: Okapia johnstoni; assembly: GCA_024291935.2. Classification (NCBI taxonomy): domain Eukaryota; kingdom Metazoa; phylum Chordata; class Mammalia; order Artiodactyla; family Giraffidae; genus Okapia; species Okapia johnstoni. The sequence goes on from CM044313.1 coordinate 49,699,734, forward strand.
TTTTTTGTTTTTGTTTTTTTTTTCAGTTTCTTAAGCTGGTAGATGAAATCACAGTTGATTCTTTTGACAATGTTTGAAAGGTTTTTTTTTTGTTTTTTTGTTTTCTCATTTGACATGCAGCAAGGACATATGGGCGGAGGAGAGGTAACATTATTATTTCTAACTTTTGAATGTATCAGTTGTGTTTGGAGAGGACCCAAGTTTGCTCAATTTCTAACCCTTATTGGGAAGCGGGGAGGGGGAGTGAGATGTAGCTGTGATCAATATATCCTTTATGTGTTATAGTTAACGTCATAGACATTCTAATTTGAGGGAGTTGGAATGGTAGGATTTGGATTTGATTTAAATAATTTCAACTCATCTTATTAATATCTGAAAATTTGTTTCTCTTTTTTCCTTTCTGAAAGGAGTATCTTAGAATAAAATTAAGAATATTTAAAAAGGAAAATATGGTATGACTAGTCTCAAAATACCTGATTATATTGGAGGTATAAGTTATGCTTGAATACTTTGTATCTACTTTCAAAATTTTTTCTTTATTTATCTGTTTATTACTAAGCATAGTTCTGTGTTTTGTTTAAAATCAGATTAACTAAGTAGACACCTAATCCTATAAATTTCAAACATTGGGGGGAAAAGCTCTAGACATTTTAGAGAATTTTTTGAAGAATCATTTCCTAGAGGTACGTGAATAAACTTTATTTTTGCCTCCTGTATTAGTTTTGACTTTTTATAAAAAAGTCGGTTAAATAAGGTAGCTTTAAAATAAAAGTGACTTTTGAAAATCCAGAAATAACCTCCAATTTTAGAGTCATTTTTTATCTTTATTATATAACTTTTGAACTGTGATTTTATAGGGTAAATTTGTAATAAATATACTGTTAAGGAAGGCAAGTGTGACAGAAAGACATTGGAATGTTTCACTGAAGGAAGAGCACTTAAGATATATTTCTGCAGGATCCATTAACAAATTCCTTATGCAGAACCTAGAAGTAAATTGGCAGCCTGAAAAGTGACAAAACAGTTTTTGAGAGATTCCACAGTTCTTTGTAGCTCTTTATTTTGCTTATGATTTATAAGTTTGTATTTTGCTGGCAGGTAAGTATGGCAAGAATATTAACCACAAAACTGGCATCTCTGATCTTTTCTACTTTTATATTCTATATGATAGGATTTTCTAACAGCAAATTTAATGACTAGTTTTTAGACTTAGATACTACCTGTACCAGCTGATTATTACTCAGCTAAAAGAAAATTTATCCTCAGCATACCTAAAAATGTTAAATTCTGTCAGAGTAGCCAATGAACTTAGGAAGCAGAATAAATGGGTTTTCATGACCTTCCATTAGTTAAGGTAAACCAAGATGAGTGCTTACTTTAAAAATCAACTTGTTCATTTTAGGGGTGATCTTAAAGGAAATTGGGCAGGCTATATTGTATGATGTTTTAAAGAAATTTAAGTGATCTAGCATCTGATGGTAAAATTTAATACTTAGTGTATATATCTAGATTGCCAGTGGTTGTGGGGCCCTGCCAAGGCAGCGCAGTCTCTGCCAACTACTTTCAAAAGACTGCACTCTCCTACTGTACTTTCATTTCACCTCTCTCAAGTTTCAGGATCCCAGTGGGATGGTTGAGCAGCCCTCTATTTAACCATGTACTTTCTCTCTGACTCAGTTGGGACCTTAAGGTGATGGAAATTCAAGAGCATATCTAAGTGATTTATTATTCAGTGAAAAAGATAAAAGCAGCAGTGTTACTGGATCTGCTGTTTTCCTTGTTTCTTGTATAAGATAATCAATGGCAAGGAGTGTTTTCTGTTAGCTTTTTTTTTCTTCCTGCTTTCTCTTACAGGTCAGTCCTCACTGTTTCCAATGGAAGATGGATTCTTGGATGATGGCCGTGGGGATCAGCCTCTTCACAGCGGTCTGGGTTCGCCTCACTGCTTCACTCACCAGAACGGAGAAAGAGTGGAGCGATATTCTCGCAAGGTGTTTGTGGGTGGCTTGCCTCCTGACATCGATGAAGGTATGTTTGGAAAGAGCCGTTCATAGCACAGTGCCCAGACTGTGGCACATAGTAGGTAAAGCCTAGGCAATGGTTGCTGTTAGTATAATAATAATATTATCTGGCTCCAGGTGTCCAGTTGTGATTGCATTGTTCCCTTGTCCTGTCTTCTTAGTGCAGCATGTAAAATTAGTTCTGGAAAGGAAAGGGAGTAGGACTTTGGAAACCAGCTGAAACAAGTGGTTGGACTAAATCAAAAAGCGTAAACATCATTTGGAAAACTCTAGGATTCTGTTGTGGGCAAACAGCTGCTAACTGCACTGTTGTCTGTGTGTCCTGCCTTGGCTAAATTCAGTTATGCATTTTCCTATTTCCTGCCTTTTATGACTGCTGCTTCCCTCATAGCTCAGCTGGTAAAGAATCCGCCTGCAATGCAGGAGACCCCGGTTCAATTTTTGAGTCAGGAAGATCTCCTGGAGAAGGGATAGGCTACCTGCTCCACTATTCTTGGGCTTCCCTTGTGGCTCAGCTGGTAAAGAATCCACCCACAATGCAGGAGACCTGGGTTCGATCCCTGGGTTGGGACGAGCCTCTGGAGAAGGGAAAGGCTACTACTCCAGTATTTTGGCCTGGAGAATTCCATGGACTATATAGTGTACAGTTAATTGTTTAAAAGTTTGAAATCTTAGATTAAGTCTGAAGTTTTGAAAAATATAACTAGAATTGTAGAGAATCTTAAGAGTTATATCATTTTCTGAATATTTTTTCACTCATCAAATATTTACATGCTTTCTGAATATTGTGCACTGTTCTTAGGATTATTTAGTAAATAAGATTGTGAAAGAAAACCCCTCCTCACACAGAGGTGATATTCTAGTGGGCAAAGGGAGGTAAGTGTGAAAATATTAGAGAATAAGTTCTGAAAAGAAAGCAGGTTGATGTGTATACAAAATCTCAGAAGACAGACTTGTGAGATTTGTTAGTTAAATAAATCCTCTTTGCAAATGTGATACTTGAGCTGATGGCTGAATAAGAAGCCAATTGTGCAAAAAGATGGAGAACTAGTTATCCAGAAGTATTTCATTTAACTGTGGGTCTAAGTGACCCTGACAGAAATCAAAGTAGCAGACCATATAGCAACCAATATCCTTGTTTGTTTTTTTCCCCTATCTATTTTGTCCTGGTTTCGTGAGTGAAAATAGAAATGTTATGGAGGATAGAAAAGTTTTCTCTAAAAACCTATAAGGTCTAATAATGAGGTTTAATAATGTCCCATTTAGATTGAGATTTAATTTACTGTTCCACTACATCTTCCTTAAAATGATCAGTCTTTTGGAAGGTTGAGGCAAAATGGCTTCCAAACAGCCAAAGATTGAAATAGACACAGGATTTTTTTTTTTTTATCTTTGATAAAATGTCCTGGAGGAAGCTGTGCTGAGATTTCAGGCCAGGCTGATTCAGTCTCCAATCTCTCCTCAGAAAGCATATCTTCTGTTCAGAGTGTTCATCTGGGGCTAAACACTTCATCACGATGTTGTCCAGTTAGCTCCCAGATGCAGCCTCCTCATTCTCTAGCTGGAATCCTCACTTTCCTTAGTATTATGGATTCTAGGTTTTATGACCCTTTAGAGGTCAAATCCTTAACACTTTTGAGCCCTGGATGGACTTCAGTGAGGAAACTATATGCTTTATACAAAAAAAGAAGACTGAATTTTATCTGACCTTGCTTAGGATAAACTCCTTCTCTGGCCTAGATAGCCTATATCTTTTTTGGAAAATTACCAAGAGATCATAAATGTATAATTCCTAAAATTCTTGGCGGCCCAGGTATATTTGACCATATTGGCACAGGAAGTGGTTTAAACTGAGCAGAATCAATGGGGATTGTGTTAGTCATCCTGTTTTAGCCTCATACCATGTATGTCGATAAGTCAGTAGCAGTTTAGGTGGACAGGCCTTTCTATTAAAATGTGAAATATGTATTTCTGAAAAATACTGTGTTCTGTAGAATTATATGCTAAGAATCACAGAGTTTATGGGGTAGATGAGGCTAGAGGCAGATCACTTAGAACCTAATGAATTTTGTACCAGAAGCACTAACAAAAAGAAAACTAATACTTTGAAAAATAACTTGGACAGTTAGGCAAGTAGCTCACTATATGACCTGCTAGAGGCTGCCTCAAGGAATATTGAAAAGCACAAAACCAATAGAGCAGAAATTCTGGCTTGCTAGCTTGGAGGCAACACAGATGAAAGTAGACCTCTGGGCCCCTGAGGAGTGCAAACTCTCAGGAGATAGCCCTGAAAGCTTGCAGGGACACTTCTTTGACTTGCTTGCTTGCTGTGCTCATTTTAATTTTCTTGTAATAGAGCTGAGGGGGTTCCTGCCTGCACATCACACAGGCTGGAGGCTTTTTCCTTTCCTGCTGAAGATTATGGTTCTCCTACTAGGCTGGCTCACCTTGCTTAGGAAGAGTCATTTGTGAACCAGTATGTCTAGGTTACACTGACATCACTCCCTTATTTAGTGATCTCACAGGGGCTGAAAGTAGAAACAGGCATTGTAGCAGTTCATACAGACTACTGCTTCACAATCAGGAGGAGGTGAGAACAGTCCTAGCAGACTGGAATTTCAAAATGTTTCTCATCTCTCTTCTCTGTTCCCCTGTCCCGCCCTACTCCCAGATCTTCTCTGCACATGCTCACCTACTCTTCCTTAGAAGTTCCTTGGAAATTTATTTTCCTAAAGTCTGTTCTTCAATTGTCCAAATATATAGTACAGCATAACTGGTGTCATTTACATTAATAGTAAAATATGATTAAGTCTTCCTTGTCCATCCCATGTCCCCTTCCTTTTCCTTCCTCATAAGACTCAGAGGTGTTGATGTCCAAGGAAGATGGTTGGTGAGCAGGAAGAGGGTGCCAAGTGGAGGTGTGTTGTAGATATACACATGGAGGGGCCTGTGCCGAGGCCTCAGCAGCATGTGTGTGGTACCAGTAAATCAGGGCAGCAAGGGCTAGTGTGCAGAGGTGGAGGGTAGAGGAGACTGCCAGGCCAGCTCGCTGAAAGATGGGTTACGTTGAGCAAAAAATTGAAGCTAGTGAGAGCTTAGTTTCTTATAGTGAGAAGGGAATTGACAAACAGGAGAAGGGGAAAGGCTATGAAATGACATGAGATGTTGGGTGGACTTACAAGTACAAATATGAACTCATTTTTATAAATGTACACAGATACAGAAACAATTATAAATATGTCTGTGTATGTTCATGTATTTCCTAGCTTTGTTCTCTGAGAAGACTTAGAAATAATAAATACGCATTAACAATGACTATAGGGAATACCCAAATCTGAGTTTCTAAGTATCTTTTGTCACTGAAAGGAACCAGGATATCTTGGACGGGGAAAAAGGCTGATTGTGGGTCTAGGGTGGAGAAAGAACAAGATGAGAGCCTGGGGTGTCTTCTTGGGTCAGATAGTATGGAAGCAATTGAAGAGCGATGCAGGGGGTGGGGTAAGTCAGAGGACATAGGAGCCCCCACTGGCCAAATCAGGGACAGTTTTGAGGACAAACTGAATAAATGAAAGAGAATCAAGTTCTGCTGCTGCTGCTGCTGCTAAGTCGCTTCGTGTCCGACTCTGCGCGACCCTGTAGACGGCAGCCCACCAGGCTCCCCCGTCCCTGGGATTCTCCAGGCAAGAACGCTGGAGTGGTTGCCATTTCCTTCTCCAATGCATGAAAGTGAAAAGGGAAAGTGAAGTCACTTAGTCATGTCTGACTCTGCGTGACCCCATGGACTGCAGCCTACCAGGCTCCTCCATCTATGGGATTTTCCAGGCAAGAGTACTGGAGTGGGGTGCCACTGCCTTCTCCAGAAGCAGGTTATAGTCCACTGAATAAAATAGGTCCATATGGATATAAATAAATGCATGACTAAATAAGTGGAGGAGAGGGGAAGACTCTTCCTTATTGAATTATACTAACTAGTAAATGTAGAAGGATTGATAGAAATAGATAACCAGAATTTGGCAGTTATCATTGTGGTAGTTAATATAGGAATCTTCAGTAAATGCCAGGTCTAATGAGGGAACAGGATATCGATGGTTAACACAGTATTCCCCTACAAAATATTAATCATATCCAAAGGGAAATGGTTTCTTTTTGGTGGAGAAATACAGACACTTACCAACTCGACTAGCAGATCAAGATTAACATATCTTGTGAAAGGACAGGATGACATAGCATCGTTATGGTAGTTTTCCTGGTTGGAATACATAGGTCATGAGGAAACAAGTACAGACCTAGGTTGAGAGCCATCCTACAGAAGGAATGACCTGTATATTTTGAAGCTATCAATTATAGAAAAGACAGGGAAGAATGAGGAACTATTGTAAACTGAAAAAAATAGATAACCTCAGAACATGACATCTTAAATGTAGCATGGTTCTAGATAGGATTCTGGATCAGAAAATAAAAGAGAAGTATTACTGTGACAGTTAAAAATTTGGATGAAGTCTGTGAATTGGGAGAATGTTGTATCACTGTTGATTTCCTTATTGGAGGAGAGTTGTATGTTGGTACATAAGGGAGTGACCTTGTTTTGAGCAGGTACCAGTAGTTGTATTTTGTGGTACTAGAGCATCATATCAGAAAAGGATGGTAGATCAATCGATAGATTCATGCATCGGTAGAAGGAGAAAAGGGAAGAGGGGGAGACAAATGCACAAATGTTAACGGCGGGGAATCCAGATGGAGGAGGTGCAGGAGGTCTGGTGTATTGTTCTTGTAAATAGTAGATTTCAAACTGTTTTTCTAAACTATTTCCCAAAATGCTCATAAAAATATTTACATCTACTTTTTTGGTTTGTTCGTTAGATGAGATCACAGCTAGTTTTCGTCGCTTTGGCCCTTTGATTGTGGATTGGCCTCATAAAGCAGAGAGCAAATCCTATTTTCCTCCTAAAGGTAATTTCTCAAGATTCAGATACATGTGCAGTTTATCCTTTTATTTTCTTCATAAATGTTTGCCTTCAGTGTACAACTTTTCATTGCTAAACTAACATTTTCCCAAATGTGTCTTTAAAATTTCTACTTAGTATATACTTTTAATTCAAATTTGATTTTACTCTAAAAGAGGTTTTAAGATAATTCCACATTGAACTTAATGTTTATATTGTCAGACTTTGGGTGAGACTAAGTTTTAGGGGTTTTTGTTTATTTGTTTCATTTTTTTCTAAACTTTTCCTTACTTTTATGCTTCCTTTTACTTGAAGAATTATGAAAAAAAATGGGAAAAATAAAAGTCTTTCAAAATTGTCTTTATTAGGCTATGCATTCCTGCTATTTCAAGATGAAAGCTCTGTTCAGGCTCTCATTGATGCGTGTATTGAAGAAGATGGAAAACTCTACCTGTGTGTATCAAGTCCCACTATCAAGGACAAGCCAGTAAGTGCAGTCTAGTATGAAAATAGCTTCTCATTTTTGCCTCTGTTCATTTTTCCTGAAAAATACACAGACATCTTAATGTATCTGTTAATTGAAACATTTCTAAGTAGAATCAAAATGAAAAAGTTTTGTTGTTGTCATTTTCCTAACCTTGGCATTCTGTATATTTGTGCACATTATTTTGACATTGAATTTTTGGTTAACTAAAGTATTGGTGAATCTTTCTATTAAAAAAAAATCACCTAGTATGCATTTGATAAATATAAAGCAGCTGAATTTCCTCTGAATAATAGAACTCAGAATCACAAATATACCCTGTCTTTCTCCTTCCTCTCTTGGGTCAAGATTTTACCCAATACCATATGCAGCAAGTTATGTTATACAAATAACTTGCTGCATATGGTACTCTTGCCAAGTATTAATAAAATAAATTATGTATATACATAAATATACATTACATAGTTTCTTTTTGAAAGAGTTTTTATTATAAAATTTAGTCTTTTGGGAAGATCCCCTGGAGGAGGAAATGGCAACCCACTCCCGTATTCTTGCCTAGAAAATGCCACGGACAGAGGAACCTGGCAGGCTGCTGTCCATGGGGTCGCAGAGTCAGACATGACTTGAGCACACACTCACACAGTCTTTAGGAATAGTAGCAATAGCAACTGGCCTATTTTGACAAATCTGTCAAACCGCGATCTTTTATCCCTTGACCAGCGCCTAGTGGTGGGGTCCAGTTCAGAATGGAGGCTCCAGTAGGCTTAGCTCAAGCAGTTTGTGGCGCTCCTCTTAGTGCCTTGGGGTTGTCCCCAATTTTCTGTGTGGCTAGACTCTTTCTATTTGACTTTTTTGTCCCCTGCTGGTCCCCATAGGTATTTAATTTTGAGAACTTCGGGCCTTGGGACTTGGTGTACCAGTTGGGAATACCCTGCTGTTAACCCCTTAGCCTTTGGTGTGGGCATTTGTAACCATTAACAAATGCAAACAGTTAAATTGCGGTACTTGATTCTTGGTGTTGAAAAAGGCGAAAGATTTATATGACTTGAAGAGAAACCAGAGTATTGATTAGTTGTAATGGACAAACTGAAATGTTTTATCATAAAGCATTTACTGCAGATATCGATATTTTTATTTTGAAATGCTTTACAATGCAATAGATTTGTTAATATCAGGAGTAGTTTGCATTTCCTGGACATAGGTTTGGACACACAATCCTAGTTTCTTAGCACTGTATACTAATCAACATCAAGTAACCATGCTAAATTTAAATTATATGGCTGCTGAGGGGTTGGGTAGGATAGAGGCCCAAATAAGCTGTAAAATATTTAATTAACTTACAGATAATTAAGGTCATGTTACTGTTAAGCAGTTTGGTTTATAATAGGCAATTAAATTGAACTTTCCAGCCTTGGTTAGATTACTTTTAAAAATGAAATGAAGGGTTGGGATATCCTTTTACGTATTTTTTGGTTTTCCAGTTTTATTGATTTTTAATTATATAAATTACAGCTTTTTAAAGTAAAATATTCTGTAATAATTGTAAACTTCATTTCCACATAAATTGCCTGTGTTGAGACTGAGATACTTTGGTTTGCCCACTCCCTAGGTACAGATTCGACCTTGGAATCTCAGTGACAGTGACTTCGTGATGGATGGTTCACAGCCTCTTGACCCACGAAAAACTATATTTGTTGGTGGTGTTCCCCGACCTTTGCGAGCTGGTATGATTCAACAGAGCAACAAAAACTCTGTTTATCCTTTAGCAAAAGAAATATCTTATACAGATTTTTTTTAGGATAAGTTTTCCATAAACATTTGCGTTAATGTCTTAGTAGTGAGAGTCCTGGACTCCAAGTGTCTTAGCTTGAATTCATGTGCTCTGTTCCGGTTAATAGCTGAGTAACTTTGGACAAATTGATTTCTCTAATCTCAGTTTCCTCATCTGTCAAATGGAATTATAAGTATGTCCTTTATGTAGAGTTGTTCTGAGGATTAAATGAGGTAACGGATGCCTGGTACTTAGTTCAGGGTCTCGTCAGGCTCTTGCTCATCACTCTCATCATCCAAGAGAGAAAGCCCTTCTGGGATGCGTTAGGTATCAAGATGTTCACTGTTTGTTCCCATGACCCCATGTGCTCAACAGCTCCTTACTGAGCTCTGAAATCTACAACAAGGGTCTCAGCAGTGCATCGCGTTTTTAGAGCAGTACTCACAGAAGAAATTTCATCCTTAACTTCAAGTAATATGAGTTTTAATATTATAGGTGAGATAAAGAGCATAAGTGAACAAGAATGCCATTTCAAAATTGTAACATTTCGTGGAGAAGAAGATTCATTTATTATTTCAAATTTCTATGTGAAATTTGGCAAATAGCTAGACTATAGGGAAAGATAAAAGGGTTTTAATGGAAATCTTCTCAAAGGACTCCCAGAGAGTCTACCAGTTAGCTTTCTAGTGTTAAATGATTACTAAGCATTACATTGTTAACTGGTAAATTTATGGTGGCATTGTGGTGTGGAGCAGATAGGCCAGGTTACCAAGTCCAGCACAACCACTTTACTGCCTGTGACCTTGCACAGGTTGATCATCCTCTCTGTGCCTCAGTTTCCCCAGGAAATTGCTATCTACTTCATAGGGTTGAAATTAAAAGATGCTTACTCCTTGGAAGGAAGGTTATGACCAACCTAGATAGCGTATTAAAAAGCAGAGACATTACTTTGCCAACAAAGGTCCGTCTAGTCAAGGCTATGGTTTTTCCAGTAGTCGTGTATGGATGTGAGAGTTGGACGGTGAAGAGAGCTGAGTGCCAAAGAATTGATGCTTTTGAACTGTGGTGTTGGAGAAGACTCTTAAGAGTCCCTTGGACTGCAATGAGATCCAGCCAGTCCATCCTAAAGGAGATCAGCCCTGGGTGTTCATTGGAAGGACTGATGAAGCTGAAACTCCAATACTTTGGCCACCTCATGTGAAGAGTTGACTCATTGGAAAAGACCTTAATGCTGGGAAGGATGGGGGGCGGGAGGGAAAGGGGACGACAGAGGATGAGATGGTTGGATGGCATCACCTACTAGATGGACATGGGTTTGGGTAAACTCTGGGAGTTGGTGATGGACAGGGAGGCCTGGCGTGCTGCGATTCATGGGGTTGCAAAGAGTCGGACACGACTGAGCGACTGAACTGAACTGAACTGAACTGAACTGAACTCATAGGGTTGTTAAGGTTATATGTGAAACACTCAGCAGAGTCCCTGTCCTTAGTCACAGTAGATTAAAATGAACACAGCAGACAACTGATTATAATAACTAGTTTCATTTTAATAATTACTATAATGATGGACAGATGAGCTTCCTTCGATGAAACCTTTGGTGAGCCAGATGATGTTTCCTGGTTTCAAATGTCCTCTCTGTTCCTTCCATATGTAGTGGAGCTCGCCATGATAATGGACCGGCTGTACGGAGGTGTGTGCTATGCTGGGATTGATACCGACCCTGAGCTGAAATACCCCAAAGGAGCTGGGCGAGTCGCATTCTCTAATCAACAGAGTTACATAGCTGCTATCAGTGCCCGCTTCGTGCAGCTGCAGCATGGAGAGATAGATAAACGGGTAAGTCCTGGACTGCGTTCTGGGGAGTTCTCAGAATGGCCCTCCGTGTCATTACCAAGCTTGGAATGGGTGAATTTTATATGACAGTAAAGTGACAGCTGACTTATGCCCATTGGATCTACTAGATGCAAGTTCTAGAACATATCTAACAATTTCCTGTGGATTTCTTCTGTCTCTCAGTGTTCTGAGTAGCCTAACAAAATACTCCAATCACTTTGCTTGAGTCCACTTAATCTTTTCTAAGCTATCACCTCCATCCATTCATTTATTCAGTTAGTCATTCAATAAATATTTACCAAATCCTTTGTACTTCATTATATCAACTATACAGACTTGAATGCCCTTGAGATCTCCTCACCTTTTTTTTTAAACTGGAATATCAAGAATACCTCAGCAAGCCCTATTTTCCTATGCACTGTGTAACAAATGATTGAATAATTCACTTCAAGGACTGTGTCTAAGAAGTAATATTTCATTATAACAGATTAAGTAGAAGAACTCAGAATCCTTCCATTTGTAATCTCTTTTACCACCTGAAATTTGGTAGTAGTTCATTAGAGTTATTTTCACACTTTCAATTCCTCTTTGTTGTGTTTATCCTCTGCATCAGAAGGCTGGAGAAAACCTCAGAGATAACTCTTGTTTTTTACTGTGTAGTATTTGAGACTCTGTGTTCCCTTCTGTGTCGTCTTTGCATTCACAAATTTCTTAGCTTTGTGTTTCATGTATTCAACAAATACTTTAGTGCCTAGGGCAGGAAGTCCCTGTACTCATGGGTTCATGTTCTGGTGGATGGAGTGTGGCCTGTGAATTGACTGCTAGTCGGTAAATGGTTTGCTATGAGTTTGCATTGAGATAGGAATTTACCCTAGAATGTGAATCCACTGCACTAGGAAGCACAGTGTTTAGTTCAGGTGAGATTTTTTCACAGAAAGACCTTCTTAATGAAGAAAGCAGCACGTTGATTTACATTCTGGTGTCAGCTCCTTATTTCATGCCAGACTGGTACTTTGGTTAGGGCTGACTTAGATATCCAGCACCCCAAAGCACTGTGCTCAAAAAAGTCTTTATTGATTGACCGTATTGTGACTTTCTCAATTTAGTACGTAAAAACTATCAGTCACTAGTGGTTTACATTTACTGCTTATGTTCCACTTCATGTATATTCCACATAAGTGGTAGCTGAAAATTTCTCATCCTAGTGGTCATCATACCTTGAATATGTTAAAGAGAAAGGTATAGATCTATTAATAAACATGGAGGAAGGTGGCAGGATTAGTTGCTGTATGTGTTAACATATCTCCTTGATTTTTATTCACACTAAAAAATATGTACATTTGAGTAAACAGTCTCTCCCACCTCATTGCTTCATCCCATTATCGGTTTAGGAGTTGTAAGGTTAGCCATTAGAAATTCAGACTTGTATTCCGCTAGGATCTCCAGTTCTTTGACCAGTGTTCTTGCCACACTTACGGAATGGCCTCGGGGCCAGAAGCCTAATCTTCCTGTTACATCTGCTCTTCTGGCCTTCCGTGTCTCTCCTCTTTCTGTTCATGGTCTACCTTCGTCAGGATTCCTTGTCAGAAGTGGATGGCAGCAGTGGTAGTAATAGCCTGGTGTAAGGGAATTTCAGTCGTGAGTCTCTCCAAGACTAAAAATAACCAACTCTTTTTCTCACTGGAGAATTAAGAGCCAGGTTATTTTTAATGCTTGAGAGGCTCAAATGACAGATCGGCCTATTGAACACTGGAACAGACCCAGTTTTATAAATTTACCTCTGACTTTTAGGCTGAAGTAAACCATTCTTCCTGACAAAGAGCAGAGCAAGGTTTTAGATTATGAGTACTATGGCTGTGTCTTGTTTTCCCGGAGTTTGAGGTTTGTGATTATAACCCAAGATGTGTACACTGTAAATAGAAACCATGACCCAGGCCTTATTACAGCTCAGAGGCTTACGGTGTAGAAGTCAGGCAGCTTCCCTCTGATTGGTACATTGAAGTGCTATTTTGTGGCTCTGGGAATCTCTTAGTTGGTCTTGTGCAAATTATAATTCTGTGCATGACAAGAATCCAGATCCACTAATTAAAGTGATGATTTGTATCTATGAAAACTCTCCCGTGGGTTTAACCTTGTAATGTTCTTAAACATTAAGTTGGCTTCACTTTTAAATTTATGCTGGAACCTTGTCTTTCATTAGAAAACTCTTTAATTAATAAGACAAAAATGTAAAATAATGGGCATAAAAACCTTACCAGTTTCTTAAAAGATGATAATTTAATTTCAGTAAAGGAGTTATTGACCCTTCCTTTTGGACACCTTGGCACAGGTTCATTCAGACAGTGGATGGAAATGTACACACACAGTCTGAGTTGCTAGGTCCATTCACTGAGAAGTGTTAAACGCCTTTCTTTTATTTTTGATTGCAGGTGGAAGTTAAGCCATATGTCTTGGATGATCAGCTGTGTGATGAATGTCAGGGGGCCCGTTGTGGGGGAAAATTTGCTCCATTTTTCTGTGCTAATGTTACCTGTCTGCAGTATTACTGTGAATATTGCTGGGCTGCTATTCATTCTCGTGCTGGCAGGGAATTCCACAAGCCCCTGGTGAAGGAAGGCGGTGACCGTCCTCGACATATTTCATTCCGCTGGAACTAAAGGATAACTACAGTGCTCATTTTCAGGCCTCAGAATAAGTGCACTCTTCTGTTAATTCTGCCCCCTTCCTCAACCTCTTCACGCTGGCATGTCCTTTTGTGCAGTCTGTAACTTAACAGTAGTCTAACGGAAAGAATGACCTATAATATAGGTGTTTTGTAGATTCCTGTGTCACTGAAAACAAGATGTATGAACTCCTTTTTTGTATTGCCATCATGTTGCATGGAAGTTTCATTCTCTTGTTTTGCTAGAGACTAAGAGGATCCAAACTTCCTGCAGCATTTTCTTAGAGGAGAGAGAGAAATATTAAAAGGAAAATGAAACAATAGAGTATTTTGGGTTTTTAATTAAATTATTGTTGATAATATAACAGATAAGAATACTTTTATTAAAATAACCATGTAACAATAACACTATCAGTCTCTCCTGATGCGGGGTTTCCCCCAGGGAAGTGCTTTTGCCTTTCTTTTTCTTTTCTTTCATCTTTTTTGCCTCTCTTTTTTCCCCATCCCCTTTCTGTTCTTTCAACAGCAGTGGAGGAAGTTAACAATTATTAACAGGAAAGAGCATGTTAAAGCAAACACAAATGCATGAGCAAGATTGAAGCAGCATTATAACTAATTTTAAGGGTTTAGAGGCGGAATGTCATTTCATTATGCCTCGAAGTTACTAACACATCAGAAAAAAAAAAAAGTAAATAGGCAGAGCTAGACTTATTTTCTTTTAAACAGGTTTTCAAATTTAGAATGTAAAAGTTGGGTACATTTATTTCTGAGGGGAGTGCACTTATTTATTTTTAAACTTTTACTTATCTGGTCACAGCCCCAGGAAACCTACCAAAGCTAGAGTTAACGACAACTGGTGGGAAAACTAGCATTTCCTCTCCTAAAGAACAAATGTATAAATTTTATTTTTGATGTTATATATAAACTCTATATCCTAATTTCCTAACAATCATCAGGTGTCAGCCTTTGCTCTCCATTTTGACATTTAAAAAAAAGCAAGCAAACAGATCGAGAGATACCTCAAGGATATCATTTTTGATTTTGTGTTAGACTACAGTGTGTAGCCAAAACTGGAAGACAAAACCAATATTCAAATTGACTGCTGATTGGCTTACTTTTAGATTTAAAGTTACTTTGGATATCCTGTAATTTAGTTGTAACATAGAAAATGAAAACAAAAGTAGTTGCAAAGTGTTTTGCACTGTTGAACTAAGTAACTGTGTAAATCTGTGCAAAGGTACGTATGTTTATCTTACGCTTCCTATAAAATAAAATAACATTACAGTTTCAGAATTTAGCATGGGACATAGTCAGTGTTTGAAGTGCCAACTTCATCAAGTAATGCATGCTTTATTATAAATAAAACGCTAGCTTTTGAAAGGGGTTATTATGGTGTTGAACAGTATGCTTCAGGGGTAAATTGAAAAATAGTCTCTTGAAGCCCTGGTCATTGGAAGTAACTTTTATTTTAATGGACATTCTCTTATGAAATGCCCTATCCACCATGAAAAGGATTATTATCATCAGTGAGCAAAACATTAAAAACAAAAATCTAATGGCAATCTTGCTAGTTGTGCTACCTAACAGTACCATCTTGGATCCTTCAAAACCAAAGACTTGCCCTAGCACTGCGGTGAAACCACCTGACTGATGACCCCTACTGATCATGTTTAGGAAAAGCAATCCTTTATTTTTAATCCAGGCTTTAATGAACTGAATACCTGATAAGTTCCAAAGGTCAAAATGGAGGCATTTGCTGTCTAACAGTCAGACACAAGAAAGGGAGCTGCTTATTAAAGAATCCCCTGCAAATATTGAAAGCGGTCATGTGAACGGAGGGTGCTCTTGTGTAGCTGGTCAGGGACTTTTTCTTCTTTTCTCCTGAATGACATAATTCTAATTGGAATGTTCATTTGCCTCTTTTTATTCTTTTCAGTGCTTGTAGGTGGCTTGGGGTGTGCTGTCGTGCTGTTCCTACTCAGTAAACAGGTGTGATGAGCTAACCAGAAATAACACTGTTTGAGAACTAGCTTTGAATAATAATTTTTCCCTTTGTACATGACCTGCTGAATTTCGGTACAGTGTTTTTGTAGCTAACTTATTTTGTCATGCACATAATGTATATTTGTTATGCACTACTTTTGTATATCTTGTTTTTCCAACAGTGAACATTTTTAGGCACACTTTTCACTGACGGGATATCTCTTTATGCAATACCTCAATTTTTCATATTGCAAAGAGTAGCTTTTTGTACTTTTATTACTGAGAGATCTTCATATACTTCATTTTTTAATATAAATAATTTTAATAAATTTTATTTTCTTATATTCTGCTTTTTATACATTTCAGTGCTCTGCATACATTTTAAATTATGAATGTTGTGCACTGGCAATGCTATTTTAGAGTCTGCAGAGAAGAGAAAGCATGTTGCTTAAACATCCTTCCCCAGCACCAGCTATTGGTGTTCCTATCATTTAAGAGATAGTCTATGTAAAGTAACAAATTAATGAAAAAAAATTCGCATGAAAATGACAGATAACACTGTAGTTCCTAAAAAAAAAAATTAAATGCATAAGCATAGGGTAGAAATTTAAAATAACAAAATTGTCTACAGCTTCTTACTAAGTTTTTAAAATTATTCATAATGCAGACATTTTTGGTGAATGTTTAGCCATTTTTAATATTAATAAATTGATGTTAAGTGTTTGATTCAGAGATGTCTGCTCTTTTAAATTATATATAAAGGAAAAAAATAGCCTGCCGTGGGACAGGTGTGTAATGTTAGTATGCATGACTAATGTAAGAAATTGTTATTCTACTAATATTTACTTGTGATTGTGTGACAAGCGTGTTTACAGATTATTTGGTTACACTTCAATTTACAGGGCATAAACAATTATTATCTATTACTCTGAACTTTATTGATTACATGTCCTTCAGATTACATGGGATTGTAGTTGGGAGTTACCATGTAACTCAAAACATAATTAACATGTGATTAGTTTACAGATTTTAGGGTATCACTTCAGTTTACCAAGCATGTAGTTGTAGCGCACTACCATGGCACCAGCCATGTACTTACAATGTAGTTACAGAGTAATTACATGGTTATTTTTGCAATGTAAAATAAAGTGTTTCTGATTATTTTCTATGTAAAGGAACCCTCTCCCTTCCCCTTCTGGTCCCCACGCTTTGGTATAATATATATATACTTCTCCATACACAGACCTCTGCAGAATGCAAAATAAAACTTGCAGTGAATGAATTTAGCATTTTATGAGAGTGCTGTTGGAAAGACTTGATAATTCACCCTTTTTGTTTTGAAGAGTTGAATCTTCTGTTAAAAGGTGATTTGAAACTTGAATGTGATGAGTTGTGGCAAGTTATCTTCACGTTATGTGCAATACTTATTTCAGACTTTTGAAAGATCTTTGCAGTGTAATTCTTTGTTTTTAATTGCAGACATTTAAAAATGTCATTTTCTACTGTTAAGAGTAATCCTCTTTCTTGCTGGTGTTTCTAAAGAAAAGAATCAGAAATCAATCTTTCTACTAATGTAAATTTGAGATTATTTTTAAAAATGGAATAAAAGAGGTTTTGGTCATTTGCTTTATTTTATTATCTTATTTTAAAGCTACTGTGATTGATAGCATTGTAAGAATTGGGACAATATTGTATTCAACTGTTTTATTTTTTATATTTTTAAAATTTAAAGTATAATTAGTTTTTATAATTTTCATCAGATTTTTGTTATATTTTTTGGAAGTGAAACTTTTAGCAAGTGGGTGTCTAGTTTTTACTAATCCCTAATGTTTTTTTTTCCAGTGTATTGCTCATATTATCAGAAGGAAAAGTTATTTAAGTATGTCAGTTAATTGTACTACTTGGCTGAATTTCCATATAGTTTTTACTGTGTATGGGGAGGTGGTAGTATTTATTATAGCATTTTAAATAAGGGTAATTCATTTTTTATTAAAGTCATTTTCACGTTAAGTTCCTATTTTTGTATGTTCTACTCTTAAGTTATATAACACAGTTCCTTTTTTAAAAGAGTTCATTTGTTGAAGTGCTAGTGGAAAATTAATGTTATTAAATAGTTTGCAAATGACTATTTATACCAGTATGCGTATAATTTTTAAATATTTGTAATGTGAGATGTTGAATGAATAAAACTTTTAACTCAGCTTCCTTTTAATATACGTATTTATTTTCAACATAAGTAAATTGTGCTTCCAGGGTTGGGAATATAACATTTTAAAAATATTAGGAATATATTCTTTGGCCAAAGCATAAGACACTGAAATGAAAAGATGCTGGTCATATAAGTACTCCTGGCAGATGTGCCTTGCTTATGCAAACACCTGAATGTCAGTGGTGGTTGTCTTTGGCTTGCACAGTTACTTCACACACTGCCCTGCAGAGGCCTTTTTATCAGTAGTCTTCAGCATGTGTGTGAGGCCCGAGCCTGCGATCCCAGTGTTCAGTCATCGGCTTAAGGCCAAATGTCCGATGCAAGTAGAGGAACACGTGTTTATTTAGTAGGGAAAGTCAGTGTCTGAGAGGGTCAGTTTTGAGTCTTTGTCAGTGAAGAGTGTTGATTTCTGGCCATACCAGCAGGAGTATCTGGGTTAACAAGTCTCTCTTGAATTTTTACCCTCCAGCTCCTCCCTATATCCTCACATCGCAGGATGTGGCCTCTGGGATTATATTCTCTACAGCTTGTGAATTCAAAGTGTTACCTTTGGGGTGGTCCATGAATCACGTGGGCTCCTGAGCACTGTGGTGTGTTAGTCGTTGAGACGGTAGACTGCATTTTCAAGCTCTTCAGCGTTTTGTTTTTGTTGTTTACTCACTGACTCTGTGACCCCATGGACGGTAGCCCACCAAGCTCCTCTGACCATGGGTTTCCCAGGGAAGAATACTTGAGTGGATTGCCATTTCCTTCTTCAGGGGATCTTCCCGACCAAGGGATTGAACCCACATACCTAGAACCTAATACTAAAATATATCCCACTGTGTAAAATTTAATTTCTACTCCTCCTTACTTGGAGCATAGTATTCTTAAGACTGGAAGAAGCAGTTCTTGTCCTTAGACAAATGGACTCTGGAGGTCTTTTGCTTCTAAATTGCCTAAATATTCCCAATATGCAACTGTTTCAATTATAGGGGTTTCTGATAGTAGTAACCGAACCCAGCAGTGCGTAGGACCCCCCAAGAATACTGGGTCACAGAAGCTTTGACTGACAGTATGTTCAGAGTTCAGTGATGTGCTCTTGAGACAGCCCCAGGAACATAGGAGAATGTAGGTGACATTTGGTTGCCACTTCTGCAATATCCCTGGACTTTCTGGCATGGTTTCAGCACGGTAGGGGTAGAGGGGAAGGCATAGGTAGATTTAGCTTCTTTATTTCAGGAAATACTTATTTTAGGCAAGTGCTATATCAACTATAAGTGATGTAACAACTATATCTTGAAATAATATATAGGCGCAATACTTCTGGTGTCCTAAGTCACAGAATGGTGAATCTGGAAAAGGTGTGCAAGGTTATAATGGTTGCATTTTCTTATTTTATTCACTGGTCACTTACCTAAATCCAACCAACAAGGAAAGCTCTATTCATTCTTAACTGTCCTTAACAATGAAGTTATTTCATAACTTCTTTGGTAACAGGTTTGTATTCACACCCAGTTCAGAAGGAAAATAAGTCATTTTGTTAGGATTTTTTTTTTTTCAAGTTTGAGAAATACTTAAAAGTTGGCTCAAAAATCTGGGAAAGTAAATCCCTGATTTTAAAAATTAAGGAGCATTGAAGATACCAGTGAAGTGAGTCAAACACACTTAAGGGATTATTTTTCTGAAGTATGTACTGATAGAATAATAAATAAACTTCTAATATTTGTTTCCCCAATTCTGATCTTCGGAGCACTAAGAAAGTCCTTACCATGAGAAAAGGACAAAAAAAAAAAATTCTGCCATTAAATTATCTTAGAGAGTAAAGCATCCTGTTTCTCAGAAAATAGGCAGTTGGTTGGCTTTGAGAAGTGCTGCAGTGAAGAAGACCTACTTGCTTTGTTTCAAGTGTTTTTCCCCCAAACTGCTCAGACTATGGAACACTGTCTCCAGGTAATACAGGATCCTGGGGCACTGGGGTATTTTGGGGTGCCCTGCTCTATGTGTTAGTGTGTTTGCTGTCATCAGCCTTAGAACCCCACTTTGGGTTGTGTTCTACAAGGGCTCCTGTTCCTGCCCTGGCCGAGTCTTATCCTCGGCTGTCACCACATTGTGCATTGAACTTAACTGGAATTCGACGTACTTGCCTAGCCTCTAACCCCTGTCCCATTCCCAGTTCAGCTCCTTCTCCCCTCCTCCCTCTGTTCCCACCCCAGGAGAAAAAGAGGAGATTAGTCTGCAGCATGAACTATCAGCTTACAAAGCTATTTTGATTATGTTCCTCTCTGGCTCAGATCAAGCCTTATGTCTCATGAGTGCCACAAATACGTCACCCACAAAACCTGTGCTCTGAATCGGCCTTCTGTGGGATGCTGTCTACCTTTCTGGGAATGCCTATCACTTCTCTCCTTCAAAAATGTCCTTTGCCAACTTCCCTCAGCACATACTCCCACCTCATGCTCAGAATAGGGACCACAAGCTTCAGATAAATGAGAAATCAGAACAGGAACATTTGTGCCCCACTATGAACTCCTTATCTGGTAGCACTCATTCAGCCTCTTTTATTAGAGAACATTTTGTTTTGGCATGCCTGAGTCTTTTTTGGTGTTTTTTAACTTTGAATCTTTTTCTAGTCAAATCAAGTGTCATTGTTGGCTGGCTGGGGGAAAAAAAAGTGTCACTGTGATTCATTATGGTGACCAGAGTTGGAAAAGTACAGTTTGTCTCAAAGAAGTTAAAAATGAACAGCAGCATCGAAATCTAGGGTATGCCCAAACACACAGTATTTTCTATTGCATACAATCTGACTAAGTGTCAGTAAAAACCTGCTTGTGGATAGGTGGGAGGTAGAGTGTGGTGAGTCAGTGAATACAGTGCCAGAAATTCAGCCTCCGCTTGCTTCATCCTTTTCATTGGAGTTCTATTTCAGTAAGCAGGGCTTAAACACCATCAAAATGTCAATGCAGTCAAGCAGATGTCACCATTTTTAAAGAGACTATTTTCAACATTTCTCTAACCCCACCCCCAACACCAAAAGACACAAGAAAAGAACCAAACATATCCATGAAGGATCCCCACTAAACTCAAGCATCTTTAACTTGTTACCAGGAAGAGAACTGGCAGTGATATGTCTGTGAAGCAGTATAAGGTTTTAGACAGAATCCAGGAAAGACCTGAGCCCTCTTACTTGAACGAATCAAGGCATAATTCACCTCTCATTGGAGGGAAAAGCCAAGTGGCCCCCTGTGTGTCTAACTGCAGGGGTGGGGAATGGATGTGGAATGGCTTCATGACTCTGCAACGATGACGGTTGGTTCTGGGAAGAGGAAACTAGCAATTGCTCATCAATTGTGATGGATCAGGCACTTACATACGTTGGCAGGTTACACACTTCCACTCCTCGCCCATGAGGTACTGAACAAAATACTGGAAACTCTGGGTAACAGTTGGGTGACCTAGAAGCTAAAGCCTGGACTCCCAATTCCCACCTACCACATCCCCAATTCTTCCCCTGTTACCCTCATCTGGTCCCATCATTTCATGGCAAATAGATGGAGAAACAATGGAAACAGTGACAGACTTTATTTTCTTGGGCTCCAAAATCACTGCAGATGGTGACTACAGCCATGAAATTAAAAGACGCTTGCTCCTTGAAAGAAAAGCTATGACCAACCTAGATGGCATATTAAAAAGCAGAGATATCACTTTGCCAACAAAGGTCTGTCTAGTCAAAGCTATGGTTTTTTCAGTAGTCATGTATGGATGTGACAGTTAGATTGTAAAGAAAGCTGAGTGCCATAAAACTGATACTTTTAAACTGGTGTTGGAGAAGACTCTTGAGAGTCCCTTGGGCTGCAAAGAGATCAAATTAGTCAATCTTAAAGTAAACCGGTCTTGAAATATTCATTGGGAGGACTAATGCTAAGGCTGAAGCTCCAATACTTTGGCCACCTGATGTGGAAGAACTGACTCCTTAGAAAAGACCCCAATGCTGGGAAAGATTGAAGGCAGGAGGAGAAGGGGACAACAGAGGATGATGAGATGGTTGGATGGCATCACCGACTCAATGGACATGAGTTTGAGCAAGCTCTGAAAGTTAGTGAAGGACAGGGAAGCCTGGCGTGCTGCAGTCCATGGGGTCACAAAGAGCCGGGCACGACTGAGTGAACTGAACTGAACCCTCATTGCTCCTAGAATAGCGACGGACAGAATTTTTTTGTTGTTAGGTTTGTTTTCTAAGACAAAAAATTTCATTCCTAAACATAATCTGGGTGCAAGCTCTCATATTTGAAAGTATAGAGAGAGGATGATGAAGCAGTTCTCTGGAGTCTTGATTGTGAATCCAGACATGAGGCCTCTTGCTCCTCAAGAGGGAGAAGGCAATGGCACCCCACTCCAGTACTCTTGCCTGGAAAATCCCATGAACGGAGGAGCCTGGTAGGCTACAGTCCATGGGGTCGCTAAGAGTCGGACACGACTGAGCAACTTCACTTTCACTTTTCCCTTTCATGCACTGGAGAAGGAAATGGCAACCCACTCCAGTGTTCTTGCCTGGAGAATCCCAGGGACAGCAGAGCCTGGTGGGCTGCCGTCTATGGGGTCACACAGAGTCGGACACGACTGAAGCGACTTAGCAGCAGCAGCTCCTCTAGAACTAGTTCTTGGTTAAAAGATTTGCTTAAGGTCATATAGGTGGGTAGTGGAGGCCAGGGAAGGAAGCCAAATCTCTTCTGTCAAGCCTGGGTGACTCCCATTCACCTGTACAATTCTTGCCTGCCCCACTGGCCTTCCTTAAAAGTGTGTCTGTGATTCAGCAGTCAGACTGGGTTATACATTTCCAGGAGTACGGGCAAAGGAGTTGAAACCTTGTCATTTCTTTTACGTCAAAGAACTCCAGGTTCCTTAGTGCATATCTTTTCTTTGACTTCACTACCAGGAAAAGACACATATCAGTTTGAGGGCAGGAAACAAGGAGAAAGGAAGGACCTTTTCTTTAGCACAATGAACTCCCAATCCCAGAAACACAAGTAATCCGTAGGTGTGAGAATAATAGTCATGATACCGACAACAACATCTCCTAACACAGATGGAGTGCTCAGCGGGTGCAGGCAGTGTGCCTCTCTGCCTGCCCCCACAGCCCGATGAGGCAGCTACTGATGGCGTGCTCAGTTTAAAGGTGGTCGACATTCAGAAAGGTTAATCAGTTTGCACAGTTAGGGTTCACACACAGGTGCTGTTTCACTTCACCCCTTGTAAGTTTCTAACAAAATTTTCATTAAACCTTTATCCTCCACCCTCCCCACTGCGTTGACTAAGAAGTCACCAAGAAGTTATATTAAAAGGGTACATCAGTTCAGTTCAGCCACCCAGTCGTGTCCAACTCTGCAACCCCATGGACTGCAGCACGCCAGGCTTCCCTGTCCATCACCAGCTCCCGGAGTTTACTCAAACTCATGTCCATTGAGTCGGTGATGCCATCCAACCATTTCATCCTCTGTCGTCCCCTTCTCCTCCTGCCTTCAATCTTTCCCAGCATCAGGGTCTTTTCCAATGAGTCAGTTCTTCCACATCAGGTAGCCGAAGTATTGGAGCTTCAGCTTCAGCATCAGTCTTTCCTATCAGAAAAATTATTTTATTCTGTCTGACAGGGATATCTTGAACAATAAGGTGATGGCTATTCTTTGTGGTTGTTATGTTGTCTGCTAAATTGTCGTGGCCTAAGAAGTGGTCCAACCAATCATAATCACATGGGTGCTAAGGAAGGATCTCTAGTTAGCTGGATGGATGGATGGATTGAATGGTAGATGGATGGAGGGGCACATGGATGAATGGATGAAGGGATAAATGGATAGGTAGGTATGCAGACAGACAAATACAGATAAGATATACTTGTATATATTTATAAGTCATTTTTTTTCAAATTCAAAGAAAATCCCACCAAAATGAAAGGGTTTTACTTCTTTCTAAAGAGCTATAATTGAATATAGAATTTTATATAGAAATCAAGCCTCCTTGTGAATCTTTTCCTTAGAGACTCTGCACCATCTCTGTCATCAGAACCAAAATAGTCTTGAAAATCCAAAGGAGAGGCTTTCTTACTGCTGTGTCCTGTCAAATTTCAAAACAGCACTTGAATATTTTGCTTCTGGGCCGAGATGTCAGAATCATTAAAATAGATTTCTACTGAGAATTTATGTTCCATATATATATAAAGAAAGAAAGAAAGAATGAAGAAGCGTTTGCCATTTTTAGAGCACCAGAGCTCTGGAATGCAGAGCTCTGATCATTGCTGCCGCCTGAACAGCTGTTCCTGAGCAGATGTGATGCTGTGGAGCCTGGAAGAATCAACTTAGAATTCTGGAACGTAGATTTGCGGCAAAAAGGTCCTTCTGAGGGAGACATTAAGGCAATAGTCAAATACAGTCATCAGCAACTTCCTTTTTACTTGCCACCCAGTCTTCAAATCTAACAAAGACCAAATGCAACATTCTGCAATTGGAAGGGATGCAAACGGGGACTCAAATTTAGTGCCCTGAAGTATCCTACTTAAAACAGGATCAACAGCCCCCCTACGAGGGGCAGCAGAAGGTGGTGAGGAAGAGGGTATGTGAAGGGGCGCATGCAGGGAATGGAAAGGACAGGAAGAGAAGGACAGCAGAATTCAACTGTCAAGTGCAATTTAGTGTCCAGAAGCCAATGGCACCTCCCTCAACACACACCACACCCTAACCAGGACGCAGCCTCCCACACTCCTGATGAAAATCTCATCTCTCTTTCTCCTAGGGTGGGGCAATTTTGTAGTATAGTCACCCATAAAGGGGGGAAATTGGAATTTTTTTTGGCTTATAGTTGTTTTCCTCGATGGCTCAGTGAGTAACGAATCGCCCGCAATGCAGGAGACACAGGAGGCTTGAATTCAATCCCTGGATTGGGAAGATTCCCTGGAGGAGGAGACTTCCCTGTAGCTCAAATGGTAAAGAATCTGCCCGTGAGGCAGGAGACTAGGGTTTGATCCCTGGGTTGGGGAGTTCCTCTGGAGAAGGGAATGGCAATCCACTCCAGTATTCTTGCCTGGAGGATTCTACGGACAGAGAAGCCTGGTGGGCTACAGTCTGTGGGGTCGCAAAGAGTCGGACACGACTGAGCCTCTAACATAATCCACACAGTCCTGGAGGAGGAAACAGCAACCCACTCCAGTATTCTTGCCTGAAAAATCCCATGGACAGAGGAGCCTGTCAGACTACAGCCCTAAGGGTCACAAAAATGCAGACACGACTGAGTGACTAAGAGTGCACACATACTTGTTTTATATCATTATATTTTCTTCTTTAAATTATTAATACATGTGGACAGTGGAGCACTGTAATTCTCAAAAGTTGGGGTTATACATGTATGTTTCTGATAAGAGTTCCTGCCGTGTTATCACAGAGTAAGTACTCAATGCGTTTACCTGTTATTAGTAGCAACATAATGACGTATGATTAGTAGTATCATAATAACGACTATCTACACTGTTACAGATTGCAGGTCCCTGTGCTGGGTGGGAGGCAGGAGTGGGTGGCAGGGTCACTGGCAGCAGGGGGAACCCTCTGATGCTGCCTTCCCACCTTCTGCTTATTCTCACATTTCCACCGGATCTAGCCTGGCAGAGTTGCCATGGTGACGGAGAAAGCAGAGACTCCAGGCCCAGCACCCACTGCCGCATTGCATCTCCTAGTTCTTGCTTTCTTCCTCTGACGGGGGTGGGGGTTGGGGAATCCATCCACTGTAGCAGAGGGGCTGAGCCTCTGCTGCCAACATGAGCAAAACTCCAAGGGCCATGAGCTGGGACCCTGGTTTTCTGGAATCTCTCACTTTAGGGAAAGAAGCAGGAAAAGAGGAGTGGCAGCTAGAAAGTAGGTCTTTTGTTTCCCAGCTGACCGCTCCATTATCCTGCCTTTGAGGAAATATGATTTTCAGTTCCTCAATTATTTCGCTTTTGCCCTCATGAATAGCGAATTTCAGGCAAACGTGACCCAGGCATGGTGTGGGGTAGCAGAGGCCTCTTGGGATCAGTGGATGTGGCTCTGGGGTGAGACCCTCTCCCCCCTGCCCAGGATTTCTGTCCCTTTGCCACATCTGGCTGAGTGATTTTAGCCACACTAGGTAACCTCTGAGTATCGGTCATCTCATCCAACCGAAAAGGCAAATAATAATGTCTCCATCATTAGGTTGAGGTGAGGATTAAATGAGGCAATCATAAAAAAAAAACCCCACAAACTATAAACATTAGTGACTCTTATTATCATGACCATTATTGTCCTAGATCTTGACATTGTGGCCAGTAACTATCTTGGGAAAGTCTGCTCCCCTCTGTGATATTACACCCAACCCCACTCATCTCTGTTCAGAGGGGGCAGTGACCCTCAGCTCTGATGACTGGATCAAGTGCTGTGAAAGCCTAGTGCCCTGCCCGATGCAGCTAAAATACAACAGAAATCTGGTTTCGCCAAGCCTTGACAAATAAAATCAGCACGTTTTCCCAGGTATGGGTGACCTGAATGATGCAGCCTCGCCCCCACCCCAACTTCCTCTCCTAACCCTTCTCCATCACACCTTCCCGGCAAAAGACAGACCTTTCACTTTCCTCCAGTGCAAGCCACCTTTCATGGGGCAAGGTCTTCCCACTCCCTTTTACCTCCAGTAAGAAATTATCTGCCTGCCCTGCTCCACCCTCTCCCTGTCTTCAGCTCAACTCAGAACAGAACTGGCTCCTCCTTCACCTTTTGGGGCTTAGATTAAACATCACCTCCTCTGAGATAAATTCCTGAATCACTCTTTCTAAATGCCCTCTGTTCCCACACTCACCGTCATCACACTTGATTTGTTATCAGAAGCTCTCCTTCTGACTGGCATTTATCACAGTGTCTAATTATCTCGATATATAATTTGTGTACCTGCTTTTCTAGGCGAGGCAGACAAGTGCTGTCTGAATCCTATTTGTGTCCTCAGGACTTGTCATGTGCCTTGCACACCATAAGTACTTATTAAATGTTTGCCGAATGGGTGACTCACAGGATCCTGACGTTCGTTCTCTTTCCAAGGCCAGCTCTCAAAACCGCCACTAAGAGGAAGGCTGGGCTGCAGTGGGGCCTCAAGGCTCAGGTATTCCCCAAGCAAGATAGAGATGGGAATGCTTGATAAAGGCAGCTCATAGTCCTCAAATGCCAGTGGGTGCCAGGTTCAACTGGGGATATTGTTCAAATATGGGTTTCGGTTCTGCCCCAAGAGAGCCCGAGGCTGCATTTCTGACAAGCTTCTCTGAACATGCTGGAGAAGCCAGAACCTCGTCCCTGCAGAAACCTTGGAGAAACCAGGACTGGGAGAGTGTGGGTGCTGGGAGAAGAGAGTCTGACTGGGTTGGGGTGCAGCTCCAGGATTGGAAGTGGGGGGACCCAGGACCTGGAAGGAAGGGTGGAGGATGAGAAAGACCTGGCCTCCTCTGATGCCAGAACAGACCGGTCAGATACAGCAAGAGGAGGGAAGCTGCTGTGTCTCAGAATCTGCCTTAGCCCCAGAGAGAGAGAGTGCTGTCTATGAGTTTGTTCATTCATTTATTTCTTCAACAATTATTTTCATATTATTTATTCTAAGGATACTGTGGGGATGTGTGTGTGTGCTCAGTCATGTCCGACTCCTTGCGACCCCATGGACTGTAGCCCACCAGGCTCCTCTGTCCATAGGATTCTCCAGGCAAGAATACTGGAGTGGGTTGCCATGGCCTCCTCCAGGGGATCTTCTCAACCCAGGGATGGAAACCATGTCTCCTGCATTGGCAGGCGGATTCTTTACCACTGTGCCACCTGGGGATGAGACACAAAATCTCTGTCCTCTTGACACTTACATCCTAGAGACAAAGACCTACATTTTGAGCCCTCAGCTGTTTGTGTGTGTGTGTGTGTGTGTGTGTGTGTGTGTGTGTGATTTTGGTGATTCATTTCAGCAGTCTGAGCCCTAGTGAAATGTGATGCCCACACCTAGTGTTGGAAGTTGTTGGGTGGATCTTAGGAGATAATGCCTTACAAAGGTAAGGGATTATTATTGTTCACAGAATTACTAACCTGAATTTTGAACTTGCATTCTGTTAACCAAAGGTGGCAATTTTCAAAGGAGAATCATATCAAGGAATCTTCTTATTCATTCAACCATTTATACAAGTGTTTGCCCTGTTGTAGACTCTAAAAATATTGGGGAGGCAAAGCTAGCAAAGTCCCTGTCTGTTGGCAGTTATATTTCAGAAGATGAAATCAGACACTCCACAAGCATGTGCATACATAAACCAGAAAAAATAGTGCTGTTAGTGTTATGAGAAAAACAAAATGATAATATGGTGGAGACTGAGGATGGGGCCACTTGAACTGGAAGATTAGAGAAGGTATCTCTGACAGGTGAGATTTAAGCTGAGATGTGAATAGTAAGAGAAAAAAACTATCCGTGCCAAAATCTGAGGGAAACATATTCTAGGCAACGGAAACAGCATATGCGACGGTCCTGAGGCAATACTGGGTTTGATATATCCAAGGCAGAGTAGTGCAGCTGGGCTCAGTGACAAGAGGGAAGGGTCATGAGATGAGCTCAGAGATGTCAAGGGGCCAGATAAGGAAAGGCATTCCTAGCAAGGGTACAGACTTTGGATTTTATCTTTAAGTTAGATGGAGAGCCACTGAAGAGTAGCTGAAGTAGAGGGACAGGAACTAATTTGTGACCACTCTGCATCTAGTCAAGGCTATGGTTTTTCCAGTGGTCATGTACGGGTGTGAGCGTTGGACTATAAAGAAAGTTGAGCGCAGAAGAATTGATGCTTTTGAACTGTGGTGTTGAAGAAGACTCTTGAGAATCCCTTGGACTGCAAGAAGATCCAACCAGTCCATCCTAAAGGAGATCAGTTCTGGGTGTGCATTGGAAGGACTGATGTTGAAGCTGAAACTCCAGTACTTTGGCCACCTGATGGGAAGAGCTGACTCATTGGAAAAGACCCTGATGCTGGGAAGGATTGAAGGCAGGAGGAGAAGGGGACGACAGAGGATGAGATGGTTGGATGGCATCACCGACTCAATGGACATGGGTTTGGGTGGACTCTGGGAGTTGGTGATGGACAGGAAGGCCTGGCGTGCTGCGGTTCATGGGGTCGCAAAGAGTCGGACACGACTGAGCGACTGAACTGAACTGAACTGGCAGTTGCTTGGAGAATAGATTGTATGGGAAGAGGCATGGGAGCAGAAGAACCGTTTAGGAGGGGATGGCAGTGGGTCTGTGTGTGATGTTGGTGCGTGACAGTGCCTTTGAGACAGGAAAGTGACAGGGCACAACCTTTAAAAAAACGACAGCCGTTGAGAACACTACATAAACTGGTTAGAACCAACTTGGTCCCAGATGGCAAACAACTGACTTCCACTAGACCTTGAGCCTCAGTATACTCTTTGTAACATATTAGCAAGCTAAGTGACACACCCACAGGTGCCATGACAGTCCCGAGGCTGACCATAAAAGGCCAAATAGTGGGCGCTGGTCCAGTTCCTGAAAGTGTCCGTCCTTTCCCCAAAATAGTTGGGATAATCCTCCCAGTCTTTAGCCTATGAAATTATCCACCCTATAAAAACTGACAACCCCATACCCTGGCGCCTCTCACCTTCTGAGATGGCCCACACTCTGGAGTATGTACCTCCCTAAATAACCCTTTCAAATTGCTATGGCTCACTCCTGAATTCTTTCCTGTGCGAAGCCAAGAACCCACACTCAGTGGCCATTCCAGGGACTCGGCTGAGACTTGGGGTGTGACCATCCTCTCTGGCTCCACTTTCTTTCCTGCAACAGCTTGAGCTAGGATGAGGGCAGGAGAATGGACAGGGTGGGGCATGTTAGGGCTGTGTGTGGGAGGAAACGTGGGAAGGGAGGAAGAGAGATGAGTGACTTGGGCTTTGGCAAAAGCCCACATGCTGCACTCTTTTGGGAGGAGACACAATTTACCCTGCGGCGCTAACCCCATTTCCTTGGAGCACAGCAGCAAAGATAAAACCTTCGTGAAAGCAGAGAGAAGCAAGGCCTGTCCTAATCCTACTGGGAGACACAGAAGGTTCAGAAAGAGGGTGTCGATTACAAAGGATGATCTTTACCCCAGTCTCCTCCTTGTCCTCTGAAGTCTCATTGAGATGCTTGGCTTGTTTGACAGGGCACAGAGATCCTGCTTTAACAAGTACTGAGTGGCACTTAGCAGCATTGAACAGGCTCTAATTCTGATTAAGCGTTATTTTGATTTGGAGACGGTATATGAAAGGAAGATGAGATAGATGGAGGATGTAGACAATTCAATTAATCTTAGGGACTGGGCTCAAAAACCAGGAGCTGAGGGGGTGTGTGTGTGTGTGTGTGTGTGTGTGTGTGTGTGTGTGTGTGTGTGTTATTGGGTTAACATAGTGAGGCAGCAAGGGAAGGGGAAAAGGCTCACTTCCCCTACTATCAAGTCTAGAGTTTCTCTCTCTGCTCCCCATAGGGTGAGGTCCTCCCATGCATTCTGTCCCAGCAAATACAATGTTAGTCTAGGCCCCCAGGGATCCAAGATCCTTTCAGACACAGAGGGCCCAAAATGGAGACAGTTGACATTAAACAATGGCCACAGAGATCCAGCGACAGGTATGGGAACAGGGTCAAGCTATCATACACCTTTAAGCTTGAGTGCCAGTATCACACCCTCTGCTTACAACACACAAAGAATTCAGCCTTAAAAATAATTCCTGGAATTTCTTGGAGAAAAGGATAATTCTGTTACATTGTATTTTGGGGGTTAATGCCATTTATTGGTTTGATGTAAACGTTTTAAACATATCACAATTTCTTCATTAAAAAAAAATCTTTTCTCTTGCATTCTTCCTCCTGCCATAGAATTGGCCTGGGTTTCTTTGTTTCTCGAAGTCATGGGGTTAGCTTTTCAAAAGTCAGGGTGGGCTTGGCGTCAAGGACCATTTCAGCCCCCAAGCCCATCGCACTCTCAGGAACACAGTGGAAGCTGCCAGAAGCACACGGCAGAGCCTGGAGAGCAAAGGAACATTTCAGGACAGACGAGGTGGAAAGGCCCTTTTCTGACAGTCATCTGTGGCTATCTCCTCAGGGGACCATATGTCCCCGTGCCTGCTGCTGGCCAAATGAAATTCATGACTAGGAATATGCATCCTTCGGTTTTCTGCTCCTGTAGCTGTTTGATGAGAGGTGGTGGAGGGTGGAGCAAATCATCTCTTTTTCGTGCCTAAAAGACATCTTGCACAATTGCTCCTGGTTTCCCTATGCAGGGCACCCCTCAAGCAGGTGCTGAACTCCACCTGCCCTGCCTGAGCAGTCCTGGCCATGCACCCTAGGGTGCCTAGGGGTGGGAAACAAACTTTCTCCAAGTGCCATTTTCAAAAAGCTCAACTGAAAACAGTTGAGGTTTGAATTCAGACTACTCAGTCCTTGGCAAAAAATAAAAATGGAGTTCTTTATTTCTCAAAGTGGAGGGAAGTAGAGAGAGATGATTTTAACTGGGAGGTGCGACTGCCACCTGGTGGATAATGTTAGCTGAGCAGCTAAAGAGGCTGCTTACTTTTAAGAGTCAGCCCTTCATCCATTTGATCCCTCTTCTGCTGCTGTCCTCATGGGAAGAAGCTCTCGGGATGGGGGGTGGCGGGGGTGGAGGAGAGGCCAGCCATCGCACAGAGAGATAGAAGTCGTGATAGGGAGAGTAGAGGTTAAGGGCATGGGTGCTGGAGCCACATGGCCCAGGTTTGATCTCTGCTCTAGGACTTTAATGGGATTCCCTGGTGGTTCAGATGGTAAAGATTCTGCCTGCAATGTGGGAGACCTGGGCTCAATCCTTGGGTTGGGAAGATCTCCTGGAGAAGGAAATGGCAACTCATTCCAGTATTTTTGCCTGGAAAATCCCATGGACGGAGGGGCTTGGCGGGCTACAGTCCATGGGCATTGCAAAGAGTCAGACATGACTGAGCAACTTCACTCACTCACTCACTAGGACTTTAATATTGTCAGTTTGGCTGAGTTGCTAAACCTCTCCTGTGCCTACATTTCCTCAACTGTGAAGTGGGGCTGATAGTCCTACCTTACAGAGTGATTGTGAGAAATAAACTGTATACCCCATGCAAATGTTTACCGGAAGTCTGGTACATAGAAAACATTTAGCAAAAGTTAGTTGCTGGTATGGAGGAAAACATGGGGCTGTGAGTACCTTTGCACCTACTACACGCTGGGCATGCGGCAGTGCCCTGGGGATATGAAGGTGAACAGAAACACTGCCTTGGTCTCATCAATCATCATCTGGAGGGAGACAGGCACGAGCAAACTAATAGTTGCTTGAAGAGCAAATAGATATGGTCCCTGTCCAGGGTCTAGCTAGGGAGTTAGACCTGTAAACGGGTGATTATAATTTGTAATAAGCTTATTCCACAATGGTCCTCAGTGCCATAGGAGAACATAAGGGGCAACTAAGTCACCTGCTGAGGGGGATAATTTGTGAAGAAGGAACCTATAAGATGAGTTCTGAAGGATGAGAAAGAGTAGCCAACTGAGACAAGAAGAGAATTTGAACAGTACAAATGCTGCTTGCAATGGCTCATAGAGAAATCAGACTCAATGCCTTTGATGAACAGACAGAGGTTGGGTAGGGCTGGAGGCCAAGGGAGAGCTGAGATGAGGATGAAAATGCAGGCAGGAGTCAGCTCCCCAAGGACCCATGAAAGAGACGGCGCTTTGTAAGGTGCATTCATGGCCGTGAAATGGCAGAGGTCGAACACCTAGCTAGCTATATGTAGGAGGATGTGTTGGCTATGTAATCAGTGGGATAAGTCAGCACGCTCTCCCTGTTATCAGAAGATGAAAGTCAAAGAAAGCCAGTGGAACTGATAGGGGAAAACTGGTGCCAGCCTTCGGAAACACAGTGGATAGCATCAGGGATGGCTTCTTTTGAGATGGCGCCAACAAGGTGCGATGGGGAACAGGAGAGAATTAGAGGTCTGGCCTCTAAGGCTAGCAGGAGAAACATCCAGCTTTTCCTCCACTGAGTTTTGTTTTGTTTTCTGGCCATGAGGCACGTGGGATCTTAGTTCCCCAGCCAGGGATTGAACCCACATTCCCTGCACTGGAAGTGCGGTCTTAACCACTCTACTGCCAGGGAAGTACCTCCTCCATAGAGATTTGACCTGTATGTAGCCACAGCAAATGAAGGTTTATCTTCACCAAGTAACTTAGTAAAGAGAAACTGCTGTGCTGACAGAGAGACCCAAATGGGATTGGGACACTCACGTCCACCTTCCTTCTTAGGACTCAAGTCCCACCACCACCATCTCTATCAGTTGGACAAAGCAGAGAAGGCTATCACCTACCTGGTGGACATCAAAGACACTGCTTGGGATTCCAAGACCCAAGAAGAGAAAGAGGGGTGAGCCCCTCTCGGGCAGGGTGAGGTTTTCTGAGGGAGGTGAGTTCTGGGAGAAATAGAGGAGGCTGCATGCAAGTGGGGTGGGGCTGGGGAAGAGCAAAAGCCAGGAAAGGAGGAAGCGTGTTCTTTGCACAGGTCTTTTGTGAAAGAGACGGTTCTCATGGGACTTCTTGCCTTGCATTCCTTCTGCTCCAGTCCTTTTATAATTTGTCCGGCCATTCATTTGGTTACAGAAACACCTCATTTCATTGCAGTTCATTTCATTGCACTTCACAGACATTGAGTTTTTTTTACAAATTGAAGGTCTGTGGCAACCCTGCTCAGACAAGTCTATCTATGCCCTTTTTGCCAACAGCATTAGCTCACTTCCTGTCTCTGTGTCACATTTGGGTAATTCTTGTCATATTTCAAACTTTTTCATGATTACTGTGTTTGTTATGGTGATCAGTGATCTTTGATGTTACCACTAAAACTTGTTGACAGATTGGATGATTAGAAAATTTCAGACAGTATTTTTAAAGTATGTACATTTTTTTTTCAGACACAAGACTATTGCATACTTAATAAGTCACAGTATAGTGTAAACATAACTTTCATATATGCTGGGAAACTTTATCATGGTATTTGCTTTATTGCTGTGGTCTGGAACTGAATCCACAGTATCTCCAAGGTCTGCCTGAATTCTTTATTAATACAACCAATGAATGTGGAATGCCTGTGTGCATCAGGCACTGTGTTACACACCTGAGGACATGATGTGGGAAGAGAAGGGCCAAGGTTCTCATTTTCATGTAGCAATTTTGGGTATGATATTCAATAAATAAGTAAACCACTATGTGAAAAAGATAATTTCAGGTCAAGGCAGAGACGGGGGAAAGGGACTGCTTTGGAGAGAGGGTCCCGGGGTGGGTTCTTTCAGAATGGGCCTGTAGGCTGAGAACTGAATGGTGAGAAGGTTCCGTCTGTATAAACCCCTTTCACCCGCCAGGCACTCTTGTCATCCTGCTGGGCATCTCATCAGCATCCACCCATGCTGAGCTCTGGTGGGTCACTGGGAAGGCCTCAGGTGACAAGGACAGTGACCGCGAGCTCTGAGACTGTTTCCTGTGGTTAGCTTCACAAGGCATCGTGGCTTCAGACTTCCCTATTGTTGTCCCACCCCTGTTCTGCTGCTGCTGCTGCTAAGTCGCTTCAGTCGTGTCCGACTCTGTGCGACCCCATATTCTGGCCAGGGGGAAATAATTTGTGTTAGATTCGTTGTCTCTTCCACCAAGAAAAAGATAAAACATTGAATGAAAAAAGGAAAAAAATCTGTTCAAAAGAATTGGAAAGCTAGTGAGGTGCTAAGACCCTGAGGAGCCAAGGTTCCAGGGACAAAAAGGCACTGCAATGACTCAATATTCACCATAGCTTTCCCGCAACAGATGTTGCTGGTTTATGAGTGGCAGCCTAGAGGCTAAGACATTGAGCAGAACTACAGGCAGTCTAATGGACTACAGGAATAAAACCTGGAGTCCAGGGCCAGTCAGGTCTAGGGTCCTAGTAAATGCACTAGATTTTAAGTTGGGACACCTGAAAAACTTTATTCTAAAGAATAAGACCAAATAGGACATACATTTGGGGCTTCCCTGGTGGCTCAGATGGCAAACAATCTGCCTGCAATGCAGGAGACCCAGGTTTGATCCCTGGGTTGGGAAGATCCCCTGGAGAAGGAAATGGCAACCCATTCCAGTATTCTTGCTTGGAGAATTCCATGGACAGAGGAGTCCATGAGGTCACAAAGAGTCAGACACGACTGAGCAACTAACACTTTCACTTTCAAGACATACATTTACTTGTATAAAGACTGAAGCCAAGCTATAAAAAACTCAATTCCTGAAAGGATTAAGATGAACTCCCATTACCTTAACTGCATGCCAGAAACAAGTAAATTCTCTATGGAAGAAAATAATATAAAGAGAATAAAAAGGTGAAGCACAGAGGAGAAGGAAATTTGCGATACATACAACTAACAAATAGCAAATATATGGAATATATAAGGAACTCCTCTTAATGAATGAGAATGAGAACCCCATATAGAAACAGACAGGAGATTAAAATGCAAAAGATAATATCCAAATGGCTAATGAGCTCAGCTTCATACATCATCAGGGAAATGCAAATTACAAGAAAGCAATATCACATTGTAATGATTAATTTTATGTCTCAACATGCCTAGTCCACAGAAACCAGATATTTGGTCAAACATTCTGGATGTGTCTGTGAGGTATTTTTTTAGATGAGATCAACATTTAAACCAGTGCATGCTAAGTTGTTTCAGTTGTGTCTGACTCTTTGTGACCTGTGGACTGTAGCCCTTCAGGCTCCTCTGTCCATGGGATTCTCTAGGGAAGAATTGGAGAAGGCAATGGCACCCCACTCCAGTACTCTTGCCTGGAAAATCCCATGGATGGAGGAGCCTGGTAGGCTACAGTCCATGGGGTCGCTAAGAGTTGCACACGACTGAGTGACTTCACTTTCACTTTTCCCTTTCATGCACTGGAGAAGGAAATGGCAACCCACTCCGGTATTCTTGTCTGGAGAATCCCAGGGACAGCACAGATCTGGACATGACTGAAGCGACTTAGCAGCAGCAGCAGCAGGGAAGAATACTGGAGTGGGTTGCCATGCCCTCCTCCAGGGGATCTTCCTGACCCAAGGATCCAGTCCGCATCTCTTAATGTCTTATGCGTTGGCAGGAAGGTTCTTTACCACTAGCACCACCTGGGAAGTTCTTTAAACCAGTAGATTTGGAGTAAAACCGATTACTCTCCATAATATGGATGGTACTCATTACTGCCTCAGTTAAAAGCCTTAATAGAAAAAATAGAAAAAGAATGAATTTTCTTGAAGAAAGGAGGATTCTGTTAGCAGATGGCCTTCAGACTTGAACTGCAGCATCAACTGTTCCCTGGGTCTCCAGCCTGCTGACCTGTCGTGAAGATTTTGGACTTGTCTACACACATACACACATGTACACGCACACCCTATTGGTTCTGCTTCTGCAGAGTCCTAATACACACATGCACTAGAATGGCTAAAATGAAATAGACAACCCCAAGGGATGGTGAACATGTGGAGCAATTGGAATTCTCGAACTTGGCTGGTGGGAGTGAAAATTGGTACAACCACTTCAGATTCCTGTCAGTAGCTGCTAAAGCTGAACATATGAATACACTACGCAATTCCACACTAAGATATATCCTATAACATATAGTCTGCTAAATATATATATTAATATATAATATTCCCAGCAGCATGGTTGATGATGACCCTAAATTGGAAACAACCAAATGTCCATCAACAGTGGAATGAATGAATCAATATATATTCAAATGACATAAGCTTATGCAATAACTTGTATCATAAACATAACGAGTGAAAGAAGTTAAACACAATGGGCAAACCTAATTGATGTTGTTTGAAGTCAAGAAAGAAGTCCTTACCTGGGACTGGGTAAGGACATGAAGTGTTTCTGCTGTGCATCATTTCTGAACCTCAGTGGATATTATGTAGGTGTATTCACTATGTGAAAATCTATCTATAGATTATAGATCTATCTATTTTATCTACTGATGACTGGTGTACTTTTCTGCACATATTTATAATTCAGTTTTTAAAAGTTTAAGAGTGTATATGTCTCTGTCACTGTCTCTTACTTTGGGGAAGTCACTCTACATTTTGGACCCCCCAGTTCCTCTGCTGTAAAATGCTGCATGGATTTAAAGATATGGTTCATGGTAAAGCTATTTGTAAAGTATAAACTAATTATTATCATGTATACATCAGAGGATTTGATTTAGGTCATACCTGAATGGTCTAGTAGTTTTCCCTAATTCTTCAAATTAAGTCTGAATTTGGCCATAAGGAGTTCATGATCTGAGCCACAGTCAACTCCCTGTCTTGTTTTTGCTGACTATACAGAGCTTCTCAATCTTTGGCTGCAAAGAATATAATCAATCTGATTTCAGTGTTGACCATCTGGTGACATCCATGTGTAGAGTCTTCTCTTGTGTTGCTGGAAGAGGGTGTTTGCTATGGCCAGTGCGTTCTCTTGGCAGAACTCTATTAGCCTTTGCCCTGCTTCATTCTGTACTCCAAGGCCAAATTTGCCTGTTACTCCAGGTATTTCTTGACTTCCTACTTTTTCATTCCAGTCCCCTACAATGAAAAGGACATCTTTTTTTGGGTGTTAGCTCTAGGAGGTCTTACAGGTCTTCATAGAACCTACAAGTTCAGCTTCAGCTTCTTCAGCATTACTGTTTGGGCATAGACTTGGATTACTGTGATACTGAATAGTTTGCCTTGGAAATGAACAGATATCATTCTTTCATTTTTGAGACTGCATCCAAGTACTGCATTTTGGACTCCTGTTGACTATGATGGCTACTCCATTTCTTCTAAGGGATTCTTGCCCACAGTAGTAGACATAATGTTCATCTGAGTTAAATTTACCCATTCCAGTCCACTTTAGTTCACTGATTCCTAAAATGTCGATGTTCACTCTTGCCATCTCCTGTTTGACCACTTCCAATTTGCCTTGATTCATAGACCTAACATTCCAGGTTCCTATGCAATATTTCTCTTTATAGCATCAGACTTTACTTCCATCACGTCACATCCACAACTGGGTGTTGTTTTTGCTTAGGCTCTGTCTCTTCATTCTTTGTGGAGTTATTCCTCCACTGATCTCCAGTAGCATATAGGGCACCTACCGACCTGGGGAGTTCATCTTTCAGTGTCCTATCTTTTTGTCTTTTCATACTGCTCATGGGGTTCTCAAGGCAAGAATACTGAAGTGGTTTGCCATTTCCTTCTCCAGTGACCATTTTCTTCTTAAATTGAAGAAAGTAGGGAAACCCACTAGACCATTCATGTATGACCTAAATCAAATCTCTTATGATTATACAGTGGAGTGACAAATAGATTTAAGGGATTAGATCTGATAGACAGAGTGCCTGAAGAACTATGGATGGAGGTTCGTGACATTGTACAGGAGGCAGGGATCAAGACCATCCCCAAGAAAAAGAAATGCAAAAAGGCTAAATGGTTGTCTGAGGAGGCCTTACATATAGCTTGAAAAGAAGAGAAGTGAAAAGCAAAGGAGAAAAGGAAAGATATACCCATTTGAATGCAGAGTTCCAAAGAATAGCAAGAAGAGATAAGAAAGCCTTTCTCAGTGATCAGTGCAAAGAAATAGGGGAAAATAACAGAATGGAAAAGACTAGAGATCTCTTCAAGAACATTAAGAGATAACAAGGGAATTTTTCATGCAAAGTTGGGCACAATAAAGGACAGAAACTGTATGGACCCAACAGAAGCAGAAGATATTAAGAAGAGGTGGCAAGAATACAAAGAAGAACTATACAAAAAAGATCTTCATGACCCAGATAACGACGATGGTGTGATCACTCACCTAGAGCCAGATATCCTGGAACGTGAAGTCAAGTGGGCCTTAGAAAGCATCACTACGAACAAAGCTAGTGGAGGTGATGGAATTCCAGTTGAGCTATTTCAAATCCTGAAAGATGATGCTGTGAAAGTGCGGCACTCAATATGTCAGCAAATTTGGAAAACTCAGCAGTGGCCACAGGACTGGAAAATGCGTTTTCATTACAATCCGAAAGAAAGGCAATGCCAAGGAATGTTCAAACTACCACACAATTGCACTCATCTCACACACTAGCAAAGTAATGCCCCAAATTCTCCAAGCCAAGCTTCAACAGTATTTGAACCATGAACTTCCAGATGTTCAAG
The DNA here is from genome assembly GCA_024291935.2 of Okapia johnstoni. NCBI lineage: Eukaryota > Metazoa > Chordata > Mammalia > Artiodactyla > Giraffidae > Okapia > Okapia johnstoni. The sequence goes on from CM044313.1 coordinate 49,738,875, forward strand.
CTGGATTTAGAAAAGGCAGAGGCACCAGAGATCAAATTGCCAACATCCATGAGATCATCAAAAAAGCAAGAGAGTTCCAGAAAAACATCTACTTCTGCTTTATTGACTATGCCAAAGCCTTTGACTGTGTGGATCACAACAAACTGGAAAATTCTGAATGAGACAGGAATACTAGACCACCTAACCTGCCTCCTGAGAGATCTGTATGTAGGTCAAGAGGCAACAGTTAGAACTGGACATGGAACAACAGTCTGGTTCCAAATCAGGAAAGGAGCATGCCAAGGCTGTATATTGTCTCCCTGCTTTTTAAAATTATATGCAGAGTTCAGTTCAGTTCAGTCGATCAGTCATGTCCAACTCTTTGCAACCCCATGAATCACAGCACACCAGACTTCCCTGTCCATCACCAACTCCCGGAGTTTACCCAAACTCATGTCCATCGAGTCGGTGATGCCATCCAGCCATCTCATCCTCTGTCAACCCCTTCTCCTCCTGCCCCTGATCCTTCCCAGCATCAGGGTCATTTCCACTGAGTCAACTCTTCACATAAAGTGGACAAAGTATTGGAGTTTCAGCTTCAACATCAGTCCTTCCAATGAACACCCAGGACTGATCTCCTTTAGGATGGACTGGTTGGATCTCCTTGCTGTCCAAGGGACTCTCAAGAGTCTTCTCCAACACCACAGTTCAAAAGCATCAATTCTTCGGTGCTCAGCTTTCTTCACAGTCCAACTCCCACATCCATACATAACTACTGGAAAAACCATAGCCTTGACTAGATGGACCTTTGTTGGCAAAGTAATGTCTCTGCTTTTAAAATATGCTATCTAAGTTGGCCATAACCTTCCTTCCAAGGAGTAAGCGTCTTTTAATTTCATGGCTGCAATCACCATCTGCAGTGATTTTGGAGCCCCCCAAAATAAAGTCTGACAGTGTTTCCACTGTTTCCCCATCTATTTTCCATGAAGTGATGGGACCAGATGCCATGATCTTAGTTTTGTGAATGTTGAGCTTTAAGCCAACTTTTTCACTCTCCTCTTTCACTTTCATCAAGAGGCTCTTGAGTTCTTCTTCACTTTCTGCCATAAGGGTGGTGTCATTTGCATATCTGAGGTTATTGATATCTCTCCCAGCAATCTTGATTCCTGCTTGTGCTTCCTCCAGCCCAGCATTTCTCATTATGTACTCTGCATATAAGTTAAATAAGCAGGGTGACAATATACAGCCTCGATGTACTCCTTTTCCTATTGGGACCAGTCTGTTGTTCCATGTCCAGTCCTAACTGTTGCTTCCTGATCTGCATACAGTTTCCTCAAGAGACAAGTCAGGTGGTCTGGTATTCCCGTCTCTTTAAGAATTTCCCACAGTTTATTGTGATCCACACAGTCAAAGACTTTGGCATTAGTCAAAGAGTACATCATGAGAAAGTGATGGGACCAGATGCCATGATCTTGGTTTTCTGAATATTGAGCTTTAAGCCAACTTTTTCACTGTCCTCTTTGACTTTCAAGAGGTTGTTTAGTTCTTCTTCACTTTCTGCCATGGTCCCATCACTTCATGGCAAACAGATGGAGAAACAATGGAAACAGAGGCAGACTTTATTTTCTTGGGCTCAAAAATCACTGTAGATGGTGCCTTCAGCCATGAAATTAAAAGATGCTTGCTCCTTGGAAGAAAAGTTATGACCAACCTAGACATTAAAAGCAGATACATTACTTTGCCAACAAAGGTCCATCTAGTCAAAGTTATGGTTTTTTCAGCAGTCATGTATGGATGTGAGAGTTGGACTGTGAAGAAAGCTGAGCACGGAAGAATTGATGCTTTTGAACTGTGGTGTTGGAGAAGACTCTTGAGAGTCCCTTGAAATGCAAGGAGATCCACCCAGTCCATCCTAAAGGAAATCAGTCCCGAATATTCATCGGAAGGACTGATGCTGAAGCTGAAACTCCAATACTGTGGCTGCCTCATGCGAAGAGTTGACTAAGTGGAAAAGACCCTGATGCTGGGAAAGATTGAAGGTGGGACAAGAAGGGGACAACAGAGGATGAGATGGTTGGATGGCATCACCGACTCGATGGACACAAGTTTGAGCAAGCTCTGGGAGTTGGTGATGGACAGGGAGGCCTGGTGTGCTGCAGTCCATGGGGTTGCAAAGAGTCGGACATGACTGAGTGACTGAACTGAACTGATACTTCAGACGGTGTGTACTCAAGAAATGTGAAAGAAAGAAAGAAAGTGAAGTTCCTCAGTTGTGTTTGACTCTTTGCGACCCCATGGACGGTAACCTACCAGGCTCCTGTGTTCATGGGATTTTCCAGGCAAGAATACTGGAGTGGGTTGCCATTTCATTCTCCAGGATATCTTCCCAACCCAGGGATTGAACCCGGGGCTCCCGCATTGTAGGCAGACGCTTTACTGTCCGAGCCACCAGGGAAGTCCCCAAAAATGTGAACTGAACATTAAATCTAAAGGAATTACCTCTTATTATGTGCCAGGTGTTTAATATGCTTTATTTTGGTATATCTTTACCAGATTATCCTGAGTTTACATCTGAGGAAACAAGAAGCTCAGACAGGGAGTGAGTTGCCCAAATACCCAGCTGGTCAGCAGCTAAACCCTGATGGGCCTCAGGACTACCTGAGTAAGATATCTCGCCTCAGGCTCATCACCTCTCTGCACAGGGTCTCTTGAAGCTCATGGCCCAGCAGAACACATGCCAGACCAAGGTCACACTAGAATCCTTTGGCATCAAAGAGTACTGTCTCCCCGCTCCACCTTTCCCCCAAGACTTCCATCTTCATCTGGCTGGCAGTCCAGACCAGTTAAATCCAGGGCTAGCTCCTCACTCTGAAATCTGCCCAACACTGGACCACTGGGAGGGGTGCCCCATCGATTTAGTATCTTTCCTTTCCCCAACCCTGTTTTTGAGTCAGTTCTTTTCCTCAGAGAAGTCCGCTCTACATGGTCTGCTCCCCACTCCCAAGTGATCTGGTCTCCAAACTCTTAACACCACCTTTTCAGATGAGTGGTATACCATCACCCCCCAACCAAAAACCCTCCTGAGCCCCTGTCCCAGCAGAGTGGTCCAAACGTCCCTTTTCCCGCTGCCCATCCAGTGACCGGGCTCTGGGGTTTCTCTTCACTCCCTTCCTCTTCCCTGATCTCTCCGCAACCCACGTGCCCTGACTCCACAGGGTCCTGCTCCGAGGCTCACCTCTCATCTCCTGTGCGGTGCACAGCGATCTAGCGCTTCACCGGCCTCCCCCAGCACAGCCGTCAATCGAGTCCGTCGGCTCTGCCTCCCCACCCCCGCACACACAGTGGTCCGTTCCGTCAGGTCCGCTCCCCCTCCTCCACACACCCAGTGGTCCGGCCCCCAGACTCGCAGGGCTGGGCACAGAGGACCGTGAGGCGAGACGAAGGCAGAGATGGCAGCGGCACGCCGGGAGCTGGAGCCGGGCCGGGCGCGCTTCGTCTACGTAACCCGCTTCGGCTCGCACCAGTGTGGCAGCGTCCTTCCGCTGGGCGGCCACAGGGCTCAGGGCCCGAGGCACGCCGGGCTCAAGTACGGCCACGGCCGGGAGAAGCCGCAGGCGGCAGCGCCGGGGAGTCCAGGTGCTGGGGAGCTGCCCCTTGGCTTCCGGTCCGGGGCCCTCGCGGCCTCCTGCCCCGCGCCGGCGTCGAGCGAGCCGAGCAGGCCGGCGGCGCGTGCCGGGGGAGCGACGGGCTAGGCGGGCGGGGCCTGCGGGTCAGCTGACCTTTCCATCCTTCTCAGCAGCCATCTTGCCAGGGGCTGAGTCGTTTAACGGCGGGCTTCTCAGTCTCTCCCCTGCCGCCCACACCGCAGCCCCGCCGCCCACACCGCAGCCCCGCCGCCCCCTCCGTGGGCGGCTCCGGGTTCGTCGTTTTGCTCAGCGGCCGTTAGGCCACGGGCAGTGGGCCAGTCGCCATGGACAGCCCTCCTGTCGGTCTGGGGACGGAGAGACGAGTCCTAACTGCGCTTCGGGGTTGCTGCGAGAAGCCGCAGAATTGCAGTAAAGGTCATTTGATAGAAGCCTGAGATCCGAATCCGAGAAGGGGAGGCTAGTGGAAGGAGCTACTAACGTCTCTCTGGATGATGGGGGCCTGGGCCCACGTGCCCGTATTCCTTTTAGGACTCATTGAATTTACAAGTTAGCCGAAGGAGAACCGACATCGTTAAAATGCTGTCTCTTCCTCCTTGAAAGCAGGAGAGGATGCCTTTATATTTTCACTCTACCTGACTTCCCTCATAGCTCAGTTGGTAAAGAACGTGCCTGCAAAGCAGGAGACCCGGGTTCGATATCAGGGTCGGGAAGATCCCCTGGAGAAGGGAAAGGCTACCCTCTCCAGTATGCTGGCCTGGAGAATTCCAGGGACTGTGTAGTCCATGGGGTTACAAAGAAGCAGACATGACTGGGAAACTTCCTCTTCACTTTGTGTCCTTCAGGAATGTTTTGTATTCAAACGTTTTTTCTTCTATAGGTTTTTCATATATCTTGTTAAATTTATTCCTAGGTATTTGATCTTATATACGGTCGTGAATGTGATTTCTTCTTCCATAACGTCTTCTGAATGTTCATTGTTTGTGTATATAACGCCTCTTGATTAAAAAATAGAAAAAGTTTGAGGAGAGTTTAGAGTTATACACTGGGTAGTATACCACCTTAGTCAGAATCTAGAACATTCACATCACCTCAAAAAGTCCTGTCTCCCTTTTGAGAGCCCATACCTCTAGCTGTACTTAAAAAAATTAATAGTTTATTGAGATATAATTCACAGTCGACTGAGTTTGCTCATTTAAAGTCTATATTTCAATGATTTTTTAAATAATGTTGTGCTACCATCATCACAATCAATTTAGAATTTTTATTACCTCCCCCTAAACAAACCCTGTACCCTGTCACTCATCATTTCCTCTCACTGCACCTAACCCCAGCCCTAAGAGAGCGCTCAACTTCTTACTGTCTCCATAGATTTACCTATTCTGGACATTTCGTATATATGAAATCATGCAGTATGGGCACTTTCGTGATTTGCTTCTTTCAAGTAACCTATTGATTTTAATTGATTTTTAATTTTTTGGTTGGACTGAGTCTGTTACACACAGAGTTGCAGAGCGTGGAGACGACTATTCATTGCAGTGTGTGGGCTTCTCATTGTGGTGGCTTCTCTTGTTGTGGAGCACAGGCTCTAGGCACTCAGGCTTCAGGAGTTGTGGTGCAGGGGCTTAGTTGCTCAGTAGCATGTGGAACCTTCCTGGATCAGGGGTCAAACCTGTGTCACCTGCATTGGCAGGTGGATTCCTATCCACTGTACCACCAGAGAAGTCCCTAGCCTGTTGATTTTTGTATGTTGATTTTTGATCCTAGTACTTCACTGAATTCTTTTATTATTTGAATTAGTTTTTGTCATTAATGCTCATGATCTTCTGGGTATGCTATTATTTGTAATATATTACAAATAATAGCATACAAATATATTGCATATATTACAAATAATAGCATACAAATATATTGCCATTTATTTGTAAATGGAAATAACTGTATTTATTTTTAACCTATTTTTATGCCTGCAGTTGATTAGTAAGTTATTATTGTTTAATTGCTCTGGCTGATACCATGAATAGAATGTTGAATAGTAGTAGGGATAGTGAGCATCCTTGTCTTGTTCTTGATCTTGGGGTAAATGCCTCTAGTTTTTCCCCATTAAATAAAGTATTGGCTTTAAGACTAAGGCCTGTATGTTTAAAACATTAAAATGTATTCTTCAGTTTTTATTTTCTTCATTGTTTTTACCAGGAATGGATGTTGAATTTTGTCAAAGACTTTCTTAGATTTTTGGAGATAATATTTTTTGCTTAGATTTATTAATATGGTATATGATAATTGATTTCCTAAGATTGAACCAACTTTGTCTTCCTGAAATAAATCTCACTTGGTTATAATGTATTTTTTTTCCTTAATATGATGTTGGATTCTGTTTGCTAATAGTTTGTTTAGGATTTTTGGTTTGGAATTTGAGACAGTTTTTCTTTCTTTATTTCATCTGGTTTAGGTATCATAGTTAAACTTAGTTCATAAAAGGAATTAGGAACTTTCCCTTTCTTTTCAGTGTTCTGGAATAGTTTATAGAGCACTGAGATTATTTGGTATTTGAAGATTTGGTAGAATTCTTTTGTGAAAACATCTAGGTCTAGTTTTTATGGGATAATTCCTTAATAATTTTCTCTGTATCTTCTATGAAAATTGGTCTCTTTACATTTTCTAATTGGATTGGGCCAATTTTGGTGATCTGTATTTTTCTAGGAAATTATTGATTTCATCGTTTTATTTATTTGCATAGAGGTCTGCTCAGTAGCATCTTTTGATTTTTAAAAATTCTTTGTGTTTCAATGGTTAGTTCCCCCTTTTCATTTTTTGATATATATGCTTTTATTTTCTTGATCAAGTTCACCAGTGTTTTGTTTATTTTGTTAATTTTTTAAAACAGAGGATTTTGACTTGTTAATTAGGTATTTTATTTTTCTAATTTATTTCTCAATAATAAAGATAAATAATAAAGATAAAACTTCATTATTTCCTTATGTATACTTTCTTTTGGTTTACTTTGTCCTTATGCTTTTGTTTTGAGCAAAAAATTTAATTTTTCCTTCCTTTTTGTCAATAAAAGTTTTTAGCGCCTGAGTTTTCTTTCTAACTACTCCTTTAAATCCCATAGATTTTAATAAATGGGCTTCCCTCGTAGTTCAGTTGATAAAGAATCTGAGTGCAATGCAGGAGACCTGGGTTCGATTCCTGGGTTGGGAAGATCCCTTGGAGAAGGAAATGGCAACCTACTCCAATATTCTTGCCTGGAGAATCCCATGGACAGAAGAGCCTGGTGGGCTACAGTCTGTGGAGTTGCAAGAGTCGGACACGACTTAGTGACAAACAGACTTCCTATTTGACAGGAATTAATTACTACTTTAAATCCCATAGATTCTAATATATAACGTTTTTATTGTCACTTTAAAAATTTTTTCATTTTTGTAATTTCAGTTTGTATTACCACTTTCACTCTAGGGTTGCTTAATAGGTTTAATTTTTTTTTGAAATTTCCGGGACTTATTCTTTTTTTTTTCCTTCTTTTCTCCTAGTAAGCTCTAGTTTTATTGCATTGCGATCAGAATGTTGTTTGTAATGTCTCCACTTTATGAATGTTATCGATGTTTATTTTGTGACCCAATTCATGAACTCTGCTTTTGGTTCTTTTTCTCCTCCAAAAGCCAAGAGAGAGGATTGTTCTTTTAAGTTGTGTTTCTTCCTTTAAATCATGCTTGCCGCTTTAACCAAATCAGTTCCATTAAATTGCAGGCTTTTGGTCCTTCATGTGGTGTGGCCTTTTAAATCCCACACTGAAATTCTTTCCTGCAGTCTGTGCTGTGGTCTGCCTGGTTATCTTCTGTAATAGTGTTTTGAGATTTAGGGTGGATTTTGTCTTTCTGTTGTTTGCTCCAGTTCTCTTGCAGGCACCTTTTCTAGTGTCCCTCCTTTCTCTTCCTTGTTGGCCGCAAAGCCTTGCTTAGGGTGAGGTTTAAACAAATAGGATCTTAGTACTGTGATTTAATACTTGTTCTCATTTTACTTAATTTTGTGTTTTCAGCGTTTTTCTCTCTTCAAGTAATGCTGGGAGTATGGTTTTGTGAAGAATTCTTGTAAAGTTTTTTGGGGAGAAATTTTGGCATGTTTATTACTATACCCTGTCTCTCTCTCCCCTCCCCCCACTATTGACTGTAGCTACCCAGAAGTTCTGAATTGAAAGATTTTGAACAAGAGAAACAGTAGGAACAGGTTTACTTATTTCATGCTGTGTAGAGGAGATTGAGTTGGAGGCAGGCAAGACTAAAGCCCAAGTTGAAAAATACATCAATATTTTGTTTGCTATCCTTTCAGGACTTAATTTTACTTTGCTAATTTAATTTACTTAAATTATTTTTGATAACTTAGAAGTGTAACACTGTACTGTGTGTAACTTGATTGACTCCTGAGAATCAGCTGTGGTGGGAAACCTTCAGAGATTCTTCATCGGGGCACTATTTTAGACTTCATATCCCTCCAAAGGTCCCATTGTTAAAAGGTGCTCAGGTTTTTTGTTTTGTGGAGTTTTATTTTTTGGCCCCTGTACTGGTGATCTAAAAAATTAGGAATAGTGGAGGACATTTTAGCATTAGGTTTCCAGTTCCTTTGAATAATAGAAACAGATAAAAGACTCATTCTAGGAATTAGGAGTAAGGTGGTGGTGATGAGCTCTTCAACTTTAAAAAGGAGAGAGCAGGAAGAGAGGAAAGAATAAAATGGATCCAGTATCGCATTAGCACCAGCAGATCAAAGAGACAAATAATAGTCTGACACTAAAATAGTGGATTGGAAATGAAGATATTGAAAAACAGATGAAGAAGCTCATGGGAGAAGGGAAAGGATACATGAATTAGTACTGGAGAGCCCCACATAAATTAGGCAGAAACGACTGGATGGCAAAGAGCTGAGATTGTGAAACCAACTCTCTGCTCTTGTAACTGTTTTGTGCTGAGCTAGAATGACTTTCCTCTAGTTGACTGCCCTGCTGGGGTAGGAGATGACAATGATTCGGTTTTGTTTTGAAGTTTGGTTCTGAAATTTTAAAATCTTTTGCTGTTCCTTTGTGGCAGGAGTGACATGATCAGAGCTGGGGGAAAGATAACTGGGAGTGAGTGAGAGTGGGAGAGATTGGAAGCCAGAGACCAGTTTTGAGGCAGTGATATAGTGGAAGTATAAAAGGCCTGAACTAAGACAGTAGCAGTGGAGGCGGAGTGAACAGGATTGATGACTGGCTGGAAGAGGGAAAAGGCCAAGTCTGAAGTTTCTGTGCTGGGCAGCAGAGGGGATGATCAAGCCGTTAACTTTGGTGACCACTCTGCTGTGCTTTTGAAACCAAGAATAGTGTCAAGGGAAGGAGGTCCTGAGGTAGACATATTTCAGTCAAGCCAGAGAGTGCTTGAGTGTTTTAAGTCTTACTCATTCTTGGGTGTATTTAATATTAACGTTAAGTGGGCATTCATTGAATACTTATGCCTGGCTCTCTGTAAGGAACAAAGGTAAATGATTTATTCAGTAACATTTATTTAACATCTGCCATATTTAGACACTAGGTCAGGTGCTAGTGACACAGATGACTCAGGCAGATGTTTTACTCTCAAGGGACTTTTACATGAATAATGGAAATACAAGCTAGCAGGCTGTGAGAGAGACATCTTGGAAGGTCTTTGATAGTTCAGGAAAAGGGAGACATACAAACAAGAAATCAAGGTATATGAATAGAGAAATTGCTAATGGGATGGTAGGTATTTTCAAGAGCATTGACATTGCAGTCAGAAAGCTATAATCTTGGTTTTCTCATTTACTAGCGGTGTAATATTGGCTAAGTTAGTTAACTATTCTGATGTTCAGTTTCCTTTTCTATAAAATCAGGATAATAGTTCCTACCTTAATGAGTTACTGTGAATATTAAATGAAGTAATGCATGCCAAGTGCATAGCACAGGGTTTGGCATAGAGAGTAACATGCCAGTAAATGTTGGCACACTCAGAAGAAGTAGCTTGAGGAAAGAGGTTGATTATCCCAGTGTCTGTACACTAAATATTTATTGAATGAGTGAGAAATAAGTTTTATACCACATTGTGGAATGCCTTGGAGACTCATTTTATGATTAATGCAGATTTTTGAATGGTGGAGTCAAGTTATCAGAAACACATAGGCTTCCCTTTGGCTCAGACGGTAAAGAATCTGCATGCAGTGGGGGAGACCTGAGTTCAATCCCTGGGTCAGGAAGAGCCCCTAGAGATGGGAATGTCTACCCTGTCTGGTATTCTTGCCTGGAGAATGCCATGGTCAGAGGAGCCTGGTGGGATACTGTCCATGGGGTTTCAAAGAGTTGGACATGACTGAGCGACTAACACACACACATATACTTCTAGAAGATAAGCTTATAAGCTATTGCTGCTGCTAAGTCGCTTCAGTCATGTCCAACTCTGTGCGAACCCATAGATGGCAGCCCACCAGGCTCCTCTGTCCCTGGGATTCTCCAGGCAGGAACACTGGAGTGGGGTGCCATTTCCCTTTCCGTTATAAGCTATATGTGAGATGTATTGTAGTTTAGAAATCCGTGCATGTGTGCTCGGTTGTATCCCACTCTTTGTGACCCCATGTACTGTAGCCCGCCAGGCTCCTCTGTCCATGGAATTTTCCAGGCAAGAATACTGGAGTAGGTTGCCATTTCTTTCTCCAGGGGGTCTTCCTGACCCAGGAATCAAACCTGTGTCTCCTCTGTCTCCTGCATTGGCAGGTGGATTTTTTACCACTGTGCCACTTGGGAAGCCCCTTCGAAATCCAGGGGCTGGCAAGTCAGTAACTCTTCTTAATGTTTCCAGCAAGACTCATAAGTCAAGCTGGTTCTATGTTCTTCAGAACTTGGGAGATACAGCCATAATTTATATATAGTAGAGCTTCCCTGGTAGCTCAGCTGGTAAAGAATCTGCCTACAATTTGGGGGACCTGGGTTTGATCCCTGGGTTGGGAAGATCCCCTAGAGAAGGGAAAGGCTACCCATTCCATTATTCTGGCCTGGAGAATTCCATGGACTCCATAGTCCATGGAGTCTCAGAGTCGGACCCATCTAACTTTCACTTATATATAGTAGAGGACGATGAATGCCATTGTGGAGGTACAGATAAATGCTGTGGAGGTGGTGAATAATTGGGGGAAGAAGGAATTAAGGACAGCTTCTTGGTGGTGGATGTGGCTCCATGAGATTTACACATGTTCCTGAGATAGTAGGGGATTATAGGTGGGAAAAACATGTAAGCAAAGCACCAAGTAAGGATCAGTGATGGATAATGATTAGGGAAGGAGAAAAATATATTTAAACTGGATGTGTTTGCAAAGAGTAGAGACAGATTTGAAGCATAAAGTTGGGATAAAATCTAGGCATACAGTGGAGCCATAGCCTCAGTAAAGTGCCCAAAATAAGTAGAAGAAATGATTTTGCCTTTTTTTTTTTTTTTTTTTTTTTTTTTTTTCAAAACAATGGAATTTTATTTTGATGAAAAACGAGTTTACAATCATTTAGTAAATGAAGAGCAAACACTTCATTTTCCTATCCCATAACTTTCAAAAAAAATCATTAGTAAATAAATATCTGTGAACAAATTAAGTAAGGATAAGGCAGACTGGATAATAACCCACCTCTGATGTTCACATTCCCTGCATGTGACTCACTTGAAAAGGATGAAAACGGCACTGAGATAACTGGTAAGATATGGTTGAATCTCATCCTCATCATTCAAATAAGCCCAGTGATACTCATTTTTGCTCATCATGGGCAGCGAACTATACACATTTTACTGAAGGAATACTTTGATAGAAGCACTTATTTAAATTATATTGTGCATCACAACTATAAAAATGGCTTGAACAGTTCCACTTAACCACCATTTATAAAGTGCAACTATATAATATTCTACATTTTATCTGGGGTGTGATGGATATCAATCTAGACAAAGTACCCCAGCTGCCAATTTCCACCACTTCTGAAAAGATCTAGATGTGTGAAAAAGGACTGTCCCCCATACAAAGAACCAATTTCACAAACCTACTGGTAAACAAATACATTTATAACTGGAACCTCAAGATGCTAGAGTTGTACTCATTTAAAAAACCATTCAGCTACCTTTGGTCTTTAAAAAAGCCTACACTGCAATATCTTAACATCGCTCTGTGCATAGAAGGTTATCCTACCTACAAAGAAAAAGTAAAGAAAAGGCCTGGGGGCCGCCCCAAAGTGATTTACAACTATGTCCAAAGACCCTTTATTCGAATGTCTTGGGAGAAGGAAGAAGGAAAGAGCCGGCATGTAGACTTTCAGTGTGTGAAGAGTAAATCTATCACCAACCTTGCCGCCGCTGCCGCAGACATTCCCCAGGACCAGCTGGTAGTCATGCATCCGACTCCGCAAGTGGATGAGCTGGATATTCTACCCATCCATCCCCCTTCTGGCAACAATGACCTCGATCCTGACGCACAGAATCCGATGCTGTGACGGTGATGTTCCTTGAAACCATAGCATGCTACTCTTCACAGTGACACTGCACTCGTTTCTTTTTCTCTTCTCTATGCTCCTTGACATATTTTATATTCCTAACTTACAGATAGATATGAGGCTGCTTATCTTGACCTCAAGGAGTATATATATCTAGATTAGGTAAGACTTACAAACAGAAAATGTTTGGAAATGAGACAAATACAGTATGCCAAAGGGTGCAGGCACTTAGAGGGAAGGATACACGTGGGTATATGAAGAGCAGAGTTTCCCAGACTTAAGTTCTTTTCCTGTGTTATGTCTGTACATCTGTACTATCATTTATTTAATATATTTATTTAAATAGGTGCATTTTTCCCTCCCAGCTGAATTTCTTTTTAGAATGCTTTACATCATTACCTCAGTGGAAAGCATGTATCATTTTCCGTAAATAGAAATTAACTAAAAACAATCTAATAAAGGGAAAACAATATTATTAAATTCTAGCCAAGTAGGTTGTCTTCTGGAACTTGCTGCAGTCATAAAGAGAGATGAGCAAGTAAGTTTAAATGACATACTAGTTCCAAACTCAGACTTTCTCCTTGATATAATCAGAAGATTGAAAAAGGATTCAAAAGAGACTGAGTTTCTCTTCATGTGAGTTCGTGTTCGTTAGTGCTGTATCTGTGCCCCACTCAGAATCAGTGGTCTGTTCCTCACAAATGGGGACATGCCAGTTTAGAACATATTGTTTCACTCAACAAATAGAATATTTATTGTGTATCTGATTTCTATACTACTGGACTTGTAATGAATAGAACACATTTCTCAAGTAAACAGCATGATAAATCCCGTGGTAACTGAGCATAGGGAGCTTTGTGAAATTAGAGAAGGCCCTCTGCCTCTGGAAAGCTAAATACTGGATGCGTCGAAGAAGGCCAAGTAGCGTGGTGGTATGGCAGGGAAAAGGCGGGGAAATGTTGGGGTATGTACAGGGTGTTGCAGGCAAAAGAACAAATATAAACACTTTCAGGGAACACATGCTCGTTGTTCTGTGATAGTGTCTTTGGGTACACAAACCCTTAGGTTTTCTTCTCACAGGTAATATTTGGGAAGGCAGTATGGTTTATTGAGTAGAGTCAGGAAGCTTATCACTCTTGACAAACCTTCATTAGAACATACTATGTGTCTGGTAGCATAGATAGATGAATAATACACACAGGGACACTGCCCCACCAGAAGGTCACAGCGTGGTGAAGGAAACAGTATAAATGTATGCTATAAAATTGTGCTAAGTACCTTGAGCAAAGTGTTTCTGGAAGCAAGGGCAGTGGGTGTTTGAGGGGAGAGGCTGTAGAAAGGTGGTGATGTATGAGCCGAGTCTTGAAGAGCAGGTAGATATTTGCCTCACAGGTGTGTGTGTGTGTGTGTGAGAGAGAGAGAGAGAGAGAGAGCAAGAGCGCGCCATCCTGGGGCATTTGCCTGACAGGTGTGTGTGTTTGTGTATGTGTGTGTGTGAGAGAGAGAGTGCACGCCTGGGACAAGATGTGGTTTTCTGGTATCTGTTTACTCTGTTGCTAACCTTTCTGGGGCTCACCTTTCAAATTAGAAGAGGAAGGCGATCTAGGCACCATTAGATAGTTTGCCCTTAGTTTTCTTGTTTTATTTTTTTCCAGCATAGTATTAGGTAATTGGTAAACTGCTATTATCTAGTCATCTGAAATATATCAACAAGTGTAAAAATCCCCAAAGAAAGCTTGAGACATTTATAGTTGTTAATTATCAGGATAGTGAATTCTTTAAAGTATGTGCTGACTTGATATTTTACCTTGTTTTTCTCTTTCTCTGTTTTTTTAAAAATTAGGTTTAACCCAGAAGAATTTAACTAAAAAGTTTGACTTCCCCATACCTTTGAGTGAAACTTCCAAAATAATGAAGAAGAAGAACAAAAAGGTATATTTTTGCACAGGGGAATGAGTGATATTTTGAATTTTAGATTAACCTGTCTAAATACAAATGTGTGAAGAAACTCAAGATATTAAAAATAGTTCCATCTTTTGAAAAATTTAGTTTACTGAAATGAGAAAACTAGAATTAATGATCAGAAATGAAACTGGGTTTGAAAATATTTATTAACCATGAAGAATAAACCTTCCTGTGTTTGAAGATATAAAATACATTTTAATCAAAGTATAACTGTGAGCTTTTTCAAAGAATGAAAATATATATTCCATAGAATATAACAAACTCAGTGTAACATAAGAAAACCACGGATTTCACAGAAAAGTAAAAGGTATCTATATTGTTGTCACAGTGCTCTTTTAAGGACAAGGGATATGCATTGTTTCTAGCAGGAAATCTGGCAAGCATGAACCTTTATGCTGAACCATTTTCTTGTCTAGTTGTCCACATGTCACGGTAACTTCAGTGTTTTAAACATATTCAAGATCAGTTATTCTACTAATCTTTGTTTACCACCATATATTTTACACTTCATTTTAAAGAAATCATTAGTTGATAATGACACATAAATTATATTATTTCTGAGTTTTAAGTTTGTTTGATTTCTAATCCATATATGGTATAGAATAGCATTCAAAGTGACTAACCCTTTCAGCAAGTGTATTTTGAGTGAGTATTTAATCTTCCCACTATACTGAGAAGTTTTTCTTCTAAGAACCAATTCCTCTTAGACAATAGCCAATATTTACCTACAACTACTGTGGACCAGACACTAGGTATAAATGCTTTATGTATATTTTTCATGGTTTCTAATCATCCAATGTATGAAGTTACTCCTAGATGAGATTAAAACACTCGCCTGATATTAAGCAGCTGGTTAAGTGGTTAAGCTAGAATTTGAGCCTAGATTTCTCTGTTTGCTTCTGTGGTTTCCATTCTTCCTATTCTAGTATATTTATGCTCTGTAGTAAGTTTGCTCTGGTATGTCCTAGGAGAAATGTTTAATTATTAGCTAGAATAAAATACACTAAAATATCATATCATGGCCCAGTGGTTTAGACATAGGAATAGAAATTTATTATTTTTACTACCTTTCAAAACAAAATTGAGTATGTTGAAACCATAGGACTTACTAGACATTGCCTTTGAAAGACCTTGCCTTCATCCAGGAAAGTTTGTTTATTTATTATAAATTTCCCCAATTATTTATTTTTAATTTTTTGGCTATGCCATGGGGATCTTAGTTCCCCAACCAGGGAACAAACCACCTCCTGTGGAGTCTTAACCACTAGACCACCAGGGAAGTCCTCAGAACAGTTAATTTAAATACTACAGAGAGGAAATACTAGGAAGTTAGAAAAAGATATCAGAGAATTCAGTGAATATGGGAAAGCAATCTTGTTTAATTTTTAGGTCTCTAAGTGCTTTGTAATGATAATATCAAATTGGCTTGCACCACAGTTGACTTGGGGCTTCCCTTGTGGCTCAGCTGGTAAAGAATCCACCTGCAATGCGGGAGACCTGGATTCGATCCCTAGGCTGGGAAGATCCCCTGGAGAAGGGAAACGCTGCCCACTCCAGTATTCTGGCCTGGAGAATTCCATGGACTGTATAGTCATGGGGTCGCAAAGAGTCAGACCGACTGAATGACTTTCAGTCATCACAGTTGACTTACTCCTAGCTGTCTGCATCACACTGTAGTCCACATTCCCCGCTCAGTGTTCCTTAACTGTGCTTATCTTTTGAAGGTTTCAGTATGGAATGGAGTGTACAAACTCATTTCAAAAATGCTTGAAGAAAATGAGAAATACAGACTTAGGCTGAAATGCCAACAGTTGTCTAGTGAAAGTAAGTAAACACACTTTTCATTGTATTAAAGAGAGCTTGGATCACATTAGATCAGTCGTTTTCCTCATTGTCACATTCAGTGCATAGAACTGTGGAATCGAGGCTGCCGTTTTATCGCTGGTCATTATAATTAAAAGTGCAGAGCATTGTAAAGCACTAAGTGTAGAGTAGACCCCAGGGGTAGGTATGTGCGGAGCATTGTGAAGCACTAAGTGTAGAGTAGACCACGGGGGTAGGTATGTGCGGAGCATTGTAAAGCACTAAGTGTAGAGTAGACCACGGGGGTAGGTATGTGCGGAGCATTGTAAAGCACTAAGTGTAGAGTAGACCACGGGGGGGTAGGTATGTGCGGAGCATTGTAAAGCACTAAGTGTAGAGTAGACCACGGGGGTAGGTATGTGCGGAGCATTGTAAAGCACTAAGTGTAGAGTAGACCACGGGGGTAGGTATGTGCGGAGCATTGTAAAGCACTAAGTGTAGAGTAGACCACGGGGGTAGGTATGTGCGGAGCATTGTAAAGCACTAAGTGTATAGTAGACCACGGGGGTAGGTATGTGTGGAGCATTGTAAAGCACTAAGTGTAGAGTAGACCACAGGGGTAGGTATGTGTGGAGCAGTGCAGAAAGTCAGTGTTGACTGGAACTTCCTGAGCCAAGGAAACATGCTTGTCTCTTAAATCTGAAATATTTTTGTTAAGTTTGAATTTGAATGAGTGAGTGAGTGAAAGTTGTTCAGTCTTGTCTGACTCTTTGATACCCCATGGACTGTAGCCTGCCAGGCTCCTCTGTCCATGGAATTCTCCAGGTCTGAATACTGGAGTGAGTATCCGTTTCCTCCTCCAGGGGATCTCCCTTCTCCAGGGGATCTTCCCAACCCAAAGATCAAACCCAGGTCTCCTGCATTGCAGATGGATTCTTGACTGTCTGAGCCTCCAGGAAAGCCAGGTCACAAAACTCATCCATATAGATGAAGAAAAACATTTTAACTATATTATAGTGTACATTCTGTGTCACTTCATACAGTCAGTTCCTTTTCATGATGCTGTAGTCCAATTTAATGCATTTAGCAAAATCGACCCTTGAGTTATAGCCTTGATGTCATTATTTCATTCCTGGAAAACAATTCATAAATTAAATCACGTTTAAAACTGCATCAGTTGATGTTGTGGTCAGAGCAAAATTAGATGTAATCTATTATGTTTATTAAAGTAATTGGAGGCTCTGGATTCTCAAACAATTAAGCTGGATAAAATTTATGTAACAGATAATGCCACATGAATTGCTTAATCATAAGTGATTTTCTTTCCTTCACATGCATTTCCTAATACATATATTACCATGCTGAATGTTTCTGTAAGTTTTTAGTATAGTTACTCAGTGACAACTTTTATTTTGACAGTCTGTAAATCTGCAGAATTTGATTTTGTGAAAAGTATTTTCATAAGATAATAATTAAAACAGAATGTTGTAAGCAATATATAACATTGGAAACTCATTACTGTTCTTGTAATATTGCATTCATAATGGCATAAAGTGTTTGCAATAATGGTATTTAATGTTCACATTAGTGATACTCTGCTTTGCTTTTCTTATCCAGTTAAGAAAGAGAATGAGGCAGGAGAGGGAATTAGGAGGAAAAAGCTGTCAGTGGTTTCTTAGGTGATTTCTTAGGTGACAAGGATGTTTGTATAGGCAGAGAAATGTGCAAAAATATTGACATTTTTCTGTTAATCCAGATCCAGTTACTCTAATAAACACACTAGATTATGTCTAATTTTTCTCTGGCCATTACCTTGAACTCGTCAAATTCTTTTGTGCCTCAGCAGTAGGCCTTCTGGCTTCCCAGGTGGCTCAGTGGTAAAGAATCCACCTGCCAAGCAGGAGACGTGGGTTTGATCCCTGGGTTGGGAAGATCTCCTGGAGAAGGAAATGGCAACCCACTCCAGTATTTCTTGTCTGGATAATCCCATGATCAGTGGGCTACAGTCCATGGGGTCACCAAAGAGTCAGACATGACTGAGGGACTAAACAACAATAGGCCCTCCACTAAACATCAGATGATCTAATGATCTTGCGAGGATTATTTAGCAACTTAAACTGATATGCTGTGTTTTCCAGAAGCTGCATGTTATAAATGAAAAGTATCTTTGTAATTCATTATTTTATTACAATTTTAAGCAACATTATAGAAGCTAATAATTATATTTTTAAATGTATTATAATTCTTGTTCCTTAATATATGTTTATTAATGGAAAAACCAGTGCCAGAGACCAAGTTGAATTTTGTTTATACTTTATCTTGTTCCTAGATTCAAAAGATACGAAATGAGTCTTCTTGTCATCTTCTGGTAAGAATACACTTAGATAAAAATTAAAAGGTATAGACTTTTCCCTTCGCCTTTACATTCTACCATCTCTAACCTTTAGTGTATACCCATTGCTAATTTCAGCCTGTTTCCTTCTTTAAACCCAGTGTTTGACACCTAGAAAGCATTCATTAAATGTTTATTGAAATTTAATAAGCTTCATTCAGGCCGCATATTCACAGTGCTATGGAAACTACTCTCTCCATGGCCCAACATTTTTTGTTTTTTATTTTTGTTCATGTATCTGCTTAGTTCTGTTTTCTTTTTGAACATGCTATCACATTTAATATTATTTTACTACTATTCCTTCAAAAATTTTTCCTTACTTATAACACTAAAGACTGTGTCATGGTTCTCTTTCTACCTTTCTGACTATATTTTCTGTGTATCTTTTACTTGTCCTTTTTGCTTCCATCTAATAACAAATGCTGCCCTTGGAGTAATTGTTGGTCCTATTCTCTTCTTTATGGGCTTCTCAGATGGCACTAGGCAGCGGTAAAGAACCTGCCTGCCAGTGCAGGAGATGTAAGAGATTCAGGTTCGATCCCTGGGTCAGGAAGATCTCCTGGAGAAGAACATAGAAACCCACTCCAGCATTCTTGCCTGGAGAATCCCATGGACAGAGGAGCCTGGCGGTCTACAGTCCCAGGAATCAAACCCAGGTCTCCCATACTGCAGGCAGATTAGTATTCCTTAATCTGTAACAACTTTTCAGTCTTTCTTTGTCTTTTGTGATATTGACAATTTTGTAGAGTGCAGGCCAATTATTTTTCAGTCTCTCCATCTGGGGTTGCACAGAGCTGAACATGACTGAAGTGACTTAGCATGCACATTCTCTGTTTACGTACTTATTCTGAGATAATTCACCCGTTTTGTGGCTCAATTACTCTTTCTGGGTGTATGACCCTTAAATATCTGTTTCACTTCTGACCTCTGGTCAAGTACCTCTGAATTTCTTTAGGTTGTTCTACATTTACTTTTAAATGCCACATGGCTTAAACTGATCATGTCATCCCCCTTAGTTTTTTTTTTTTTTTCCCAGTTGTGCCCTGGACTCTTTCAGTTCTTAGGGACAGGTTACACCCGGTTTGGTAGGGTTTGCGAAGTAGTAGAACAGGTAAGTAAGATGGGCTTTGGTGAAGAGAAATTAAACTCTCTTGAGAAGAGAGTTTGGCAAACACTTTATGCCATTATGACTCATACTCAGTGAGAATGTGGGGGAAGGGAGTATATGGACATCAGCAAATTCATGGGGTCCAAGAAAGTGTTTAGGAATGTACAGTTTTATTAAACTTATTTAAAGTAGTCATAGTAAAGAAGGGTATACAGTATACTGAAACTTTGTTTCAAATGGACTCACCTGGATACTTGGCCAAGGATTTGTACTTAATTCAGAAGGCAATGAAGAAACATGGAATGTTTTCTTAATGAATTCTAAATGATTTATTCTAAATGATTTCAAATGTATATACAAATTGCAAGAAGAATGCAAAGACCTTCAGAATACACTTTGCTTGGGTTCACCAATTTTCACATCTTGCCACATGTGCTTTGTCATTATCCTACTCCCCATTCCTCTTTCTCTGTGTATGTGTTTAAAGCCTTGCCCCTTAATACTTGAGTGTGTATATCCTAAGAGCCAGGATATCTTTATTTTTACAACCACACTATAATTATCAAATTCAGAACATTTAATGCTGATATAAAATTTTTATAAAATTTATAGTATGTATTCTAATTTTTTCTTGTGCCATTAATGTCCTTAATGGGATTTTTTTCTTATAGAAGATCTGATCAAGGGTCATGTATCATATTTGATTATAATGTCTCTTTAATGTAGTCGCTCAGTTGTGTCCAGCTCTTTGTAACCCCATGGACTATAGCCCACTAGACTCCTCTGTCCATAAGTTTCTTGGAATGAGTAGCCATTCCCTTCTTCAGGGAATCTTCCCAACCCAAGAATTGAACCCAGTTCTCCTGTACTGCAGGAAGATTAGTATTCTTTAATCTGTAACATCTCTTCAGTCTTTCTTTGTCTTTTATGATATTGACAATTTTGAAGAGTGCAGGCCAATTATTTTTCAGTCTATCCATCTGGAATTGCTGATACATTCTCCTGATTTGATTTATATTTTGCATTTTTGGTTGGTACATTATATAAGTAATGTTGCTTTCTTCTCAGAACTTCACATCAGGAGTCTTCATTTATCTCTTGTTGAGGATGTTAACTTTGATCTGTTGGTTAAGATGTGCAGTTCTCTACTATACATAGTTACTATTTTTCCTTTTATAATTAGTAAGTATTTTATGGAAAGATAATAAGAAATTATGCAGATATCTTGTACATTGTCAGTATAGGACATTTCAAAGCAGTGGGTTGATCAGGTTTGCATTTTAAAAAGAATCTGATGTCATTTTGTGAAGAAGTGAAATGGAGGCAAGACAGAAGGTGAAAAAGAAAATCTAGGCATTGTAATAGCAGTCCAAGGGAAAAGTGAAATGCACTTAAAAAGTGGAGAAGAGACAAATGACTAGATGTAGGGAAATATGAGAGATGATACTAAGGTTTGAGAATGAGTAGGTAAGAAATAAGGAAGTCAAAAGAATTGGTTTTATGAACGTACTTAGTTTTATTTTGGTGTGTAGGATTTCAAGCAGTAGGTACTCAGGTGAAAAGTGTAATCAATTGGAAGTGTCGGAGCCTGTGTGATACCTATACTGCAGAAAGGTCATACGCAGTTCCAGCAGTAGGTGCAGATGAAACCTCAGTGTGGGGTGGAGGGAGAGGAGAGGGCTGAGAACACACTGTCGGGCAATGCCTAGGGTGGAGAGGAGGTCTCAGGCTCTCGAGGAGGGGTCCTAGGGGCATAATTAGGAGTAATGAGAGAAGTGACTGAGAGGGGGATACAGATGAAGCTTGCAGGAGATCAAGGGACTGATCTCAACGGGACTGAGTTCAAAGGAGGCCATTGACCTTGTTCAGTGACAGTATAGGGGTATGAAAATCTGTGAACATTTATTTAAGAGTTCCAACACTTAGAAGTAAAGCAAAAATTCCAAGTGTTTACAGTGACCATCCTTGCAATGACTTTGCTTGTGAGTGGCTGGAATGGCCTGGTGATAAAGGCCTGTGGTATAGTGTTTTGTGGCACAGTTCTTGTAATTGGGACTGTTGAAGTCACCAAGGGTATTGACAGGAACTGGGGAGGAGAAGAAAATATGAGTTACACATTGAGTCTATCAGAAGCTTTTTATGGTCAATGAGAAAAGGGGGTTTCCCTGGTGGCTCAGATGGTAAAGAATCTGCCTGCAATGCAGGAGACCTGGTTTGATCCCTGGGTCGAGAAGATCCCTTGGTGAGAATACCTACTCCAGTATTCCTGCTGGGATAGCCCCATGGACAGAAAGGAGCCTGGAAGACTGCAATCCATGGGATCGCAAAGAGTTGGACACGACTGAGCAAATGAGCCCACGTAGAGAAAGTAAAAGCTATCAAAACAATAAGTGCAGGGAGTGGCTAACTATTGCTTTGCTGTATTAGAAATGTTAAAATTTTTAGTAACTACTAATTATGACATTTTATATTAACAAGAATTCAATTTTGTCAACTTTTATTTAGGTTTAACCTGTTTTTGGATCTGTTTACTAAAGAAGATTATGAAGAGTTTAAAGATGGAATTTTAACTTGTCATAATTATATGGTTTGTTGGAATTAGAACTTTTAACAGTTGAGCATAAGAAACTATGCTTTTTATCAATTGCTGTTTCTTTGAAAATTAATAAAAATTTTAAATGTTGTTATATGCATACAGGTATTATTTTGAGAATTAATACTTATTCCATACTAATTCAAATTAATATTTTACATAAAATTTAAATTAGCATATCAATATAATTTCATGCATTTAAAATTGCCAACTTTTCCCTTTTAATAATGAGTCTACAGCCACTGTTTTATTTATCTCTTCATATAGATTTAATTAAGTTAAATTGAGATTCACTTAAATTATTTTTGGCCTCCTCACTTTTTCTAAATTTCTCAATTATGATAAAAACCTACCGTTTACATAGAAATTGTTTGAGGTGTTTAATAGTTATTTAAGCCATCTTTTTATCTGAGGGAAAATTAGTAAATTTATGCAAATTCTATTTATAATATGGAGTATTTGGGGAAATTTTGGATAAAGATCAAAGACATTCTTCTCCTTTCTAGGCTCCTAATTAGATACATTTTTTAAGTCAATAGATGAGAGATTTAGAACTTTGAAAATAATTTAGAAGTGTTTTTCAGTGAAGTCCCTTTTTTTCTATTCAATGTTAGTAGTAATCTTCTAGTGCCTGCAGCAGTTCTGCTCTTTGCTGCTGCAGTCTCTCTCCCTAAATTGTATCAAAGACTGGAACTAAAACTGTAGCAGGGAGGAGACAAAAAGATGTCTTCTCATCATCGAGCTCCATGTGCACTCCTTGCTTCCCTGAGTAAGTTCAGTTCAGTCGCTCAGTCGTGTCCGACTCTTTGCTACCCCATGGACTGCAGCACACTAGGGTTCCCTGTCCGTCACCAACTCCCAGAGCTTGCTCAAACTCATGTCCGTCGAGTTGGTGATGCCATGCAACAATCTCATCCTCTGTCATCCCCTTCTCCTCCCGCCTTTGATCTTTCCCCGCATTAGGGTCTTTTCCAATGAATCAGTTCTTCACATCAAGTGGCCAAAATATTGGAGTTTCAGCTTCAGCATCAGTCCTTCCAATGACTATTCAGGACTGATCTCCTTTAGGATGGACTGTCTCGATCTCCTTGAAGTCCAGGAGACTCTCAAGAGTCGTCTCCAACACTGCAGTTCAAAAGCATCAGTTCTTCGGCGCTCATCTTTATAGTCCAACTCTCACATCTGTACATGTCTAATGGAAAAACCATAGCCTTGACTAGATGGACCTTTGTTGGCAAAGTAATGTCTCTGCTTTTTAATATGCTGTCTAGGTTGTTCATAGCTTTTCTTCCAATGAGCAAGTGTCTTTTAATTTCATGGCTGCAGTCACCATCTGCGGTGATTTTGGAGCCCAAGAAAATAAAGTCTGTCACTGTTTCCACTGTTTTCCCATCTATTTGCCATGAAGTGATGGGACTGGATGCCATGATCTTAGTTTTCTGAATGTTGAGCTTTAAGCCACTTTTTCACTCTCCTCTTTCACTTTCATTGAGGGGCTCTTTAGTTCTTCTTCACTTTCTGCCATAAGAGTGGTGTCATCTGCATATCTGAGGCTATTGATATTTCTCCCGGCAATCTTGATTCCAGCTTGTGTTTCATCCAGCCTGGCATTTCTCATGATGTACTCTGCATATAAGTTAAATAAGCAGGGTGACAATATACAGCCTTGACATACTCCTTTCCCTATTAGGAACCAGTCTGTTGTTCCATGTACAGTTCTAACTGTTGCTTTACCCCTGAGGTAAAGGTCCCCTTTTTAAATCCAGGATGATAACAGTGATGTGCATTTTCTTGAGTGTACTGAGAGGAGGAGGTTCCTCATTTCTCTTACAATGGCATTATAGAGTGGCAATAATACAGAATTCTCATGAAGTGGTACAAGATGTAACGGTTGTAAAATAATTCATGGTGTTAGTTATAAGTTAACTACTTCATGAAACTAGAACAGCCTAGGGTTGTTATGTCTTTACTAAATCAACATACTTCTAGTTTAAGGATACATTGCCTGAGTAAATGGGCCTGGCCTGCAGTGTCCAAAGGTCCCCTAGCAGGGAGGGTCATGCAACTTCTTTGGAGTGTACTGGGAAAATGTTCTGGCTGCTAAATTGTTAGGTGATGCTTCAAATTTTAGTTTATACAATTTAAATCATTGTAAAATGAGACATTTACTTGTTTACACTGCAGTTTATGTTGCATAAAGTTTTGTGATGAATGTAAATGAGGATGTTATATTGACTTCAATGTAGGTTTATATTTATGTAAGTTATACTACTTGACATAGTAGTCTGTTTTAATTTATCAAATGTGTCAGTATTCATTCGACATGGCTTCCCTGATAGCTCAGTTGGTAAAGAATTCGCCTGCAATGCAAGAGACCCCGGTTCGATTCCTGGGTCAGGAAGATCTGCTGGAGAAGGGATAGGCTACCTATTCCAGTATTCTTGGGCTTCCCTTGTGGCTCAGGTAGTAAAGAATCCACCTGCAGTGCAGGAGACCTGGGTTTGATCTCTGGGCTGGGAAGATCACAGGAGTCTAGTGCTGGATATAAGTTTAGCTTGTTTTGCTGTTCTAGACCCATGGAATAAGGGCTTCCCTCATGGCTCAGTGGATGAAGAATCTGCCTGCAGTGCAGGAGACACAGGAGATACAGGTTTGATCCCTGGATTGGGAAGATCCCATGGAAAGGGAAATGGCAACCCACTCGAGTATTCTCACCTGAAAAATCGCATGGATAGAGGAGCCTGGTGGGCTACAGTCCACGGGGTCGCAAAGAGTCAGACACGACTGAGCGACTAAACATGCACAGTGATGATAGACTAGTTTTGAGTTTGGGAGTCAAGCCTGTGGAAATGGAGGTGGAAGCACACTAGTGCACCTTTTATTAAAGAGAGAATGCTTGAAGGGGAATGGTATGCCGCTGGAATAGCATCCCAAGTTCCTAAGTCAGGGACCATATATCTATGGCATCTATGTAAATATGCTTCTCAGATTTTCTACCATGGGGGACATAATTGATGGTCTACCTGAGCTGCATTGCAAATCGAGTACTGCATTTGCGTGAGGCCCTTGTTTCCCAATTATTTGCTCATGGCCAGTCATTAAGCATGGCGGGGATATTAAGGCAGGCACATTTATGTGAAATGGGCCTTAAAGACTCCCCATTTCCCTTGCTGAAACTCTCTTAGAACCACAGCAGAGAGAGAGAGAATCTAAGACTTTTCCTACCCAACCCTCTTTCCTTACCCCTTTCTCCTGCAGAGATCAGTCCTTCGTCATGGTGGGATGGCTCTGCTAGCCTCCCCTGACTCTCTCAGTTTTCCCTTACAGGCATTTCTTCAGTAAGTACTTGCCCATCTAATTTCATCTTGGCTTCTGTTTTTGAGAAGTGGTGATGTCAGGAGTGGTCTGATAAAGTAGGTAGTGAGATGGGGCACTGGGATGGTGTACTTACCATCAAGATGGAAGCAACACTCCTTGAATGGTATGTGCAGTATGGATAGTCTCGAGCACATGATGGTGGTCCTGTTCTTAAAGATCTCACCTGAGGTCTCTTGGGAAAACTTCACAATGAAGTAAATGTCTTGGCAGGTGTGTTGATCCAAGCATTTGAAAGATACAGGGTGAATAATGCCCAAAATATAGCTCAGTTGTCTGGTTACTGCTATGCTGTGTTAACACCCTACAGACAGGATAGTAAGAAACTCTGTGTCCATTAACAAACAGTTAAAGAATAAATGTAAGGAGAAGTGCATATCTCTGGTAGTTTATTGAAAAGTCTTTATCTGTTGCAGTGGAAGAGCAAACTTTGTTAAGTGGCAAACAGGATCTTAGAGCTAAAATTACAGAGCTCCAGAGATGAATAAATAACCAATCAAGGCAGGTCTGCTGTGACAAAGTCAGGGCCCAAGTTGGAGAAACCTGAGGCCCTGGAATATATAATTGCACTATCTCGATGGATTTTCCAGAAGGCGTTGGCTCTGCAGATTCCCTTGAACCCTTGGAGTTTGTAAGGTAGTCTACCCTTTCCCTGTGCTTCAAGGTGTTGTAGAAGCCCCTCCTCTTCAAGGCAGTGTGTGTCCTCAGCAGCTGCCCTCACCTCCTCTCCCAGCTACTAGGCCAACTGGAAAAGAGCTAGGCCAGATAAGGCAGGAAAGAGATTACACATAGAAGGAACTCTTAAGAGTTAGCTAGAATGCAGTGTCATGAGAAAGGAGCATTCCCCAGGGACTGGATTTTGAAGGTGCTTGATCAAAGGGGCTAAAACATAAGACTATACTTAATAAAGAATTCATAGACATGGGGGAATTTTGGGGGGATAAATGGGGAAAGAAAAATACTCAGGATTCTTGGACATGTTTTGAGTTTACTTGAATATCTGGAGCTCCAAAACATCTTTAGTTCAGTTCAGTTCAGTCGCTCAGTCGTGTCCGACTCTTTGCGACCCCATGAACTGCAGCATGCCAGGCCTCTCTGTCCATCACCAACTCCCAGAGTCTACCCAAACCCATGTCCATCGAGTCAGTGATGCCATCCAACAATCTCATCCTCTGTCGTCCCCTTCTCCTCCTGCCCCCAATCCTACCCAGTATCAGGGTCTTTTCCATTGAGTCAATTCTTCTCATGAGGTGGCCAAAGTATTGGAGTTTCAGCTTCAACATCAGTCCTTCCAATGAACACCCAGGATTGATCTCCTTTAGGATGGACTGTATGGGATCTCCTTGCAGTCCAAGGGACTCTCAAGAGTCTTCTCCAACACCACAGTTCAGAAACATCAATTCTGTGGCGCTCAGCTTTCTTCACCGTCCAACTCTCACATCCATACATGACCACTGGAAAAACCATAGCCTTGACTAGACGGACTTTTGTTGGCAAAGTAATGTCTCTATTTTTAAATATGCTATCTAGGTTGGCCATAACCTTCCTTCCAAGGAGTAAGCGTCTTTTAATTTCATGGCTGCAATCACCATCAGCAGTGATTTTAGAGCCCCCCAAAATAAAGTCTGACACTGTTTCCACTGTTTCCCCATCTATTTCCCATGAAGTGATGGGACCATATGCCATGATCTTAGTTTTGTGAATGTTGAGCTTTAAGCCAACTTTTTCACTCTCCTCTTTCACTTTCATCAAGAGGCTCTTTAGTTCCTCTTCACTTTCTGCCATAAGGGTGGTGTCATCTGCATATCTGAGGTTATTGCTATTTCTCCTGGAAATCTTGATTCCAGCTTGTGTTTCTTCCAGCCCAGCGTTTCTCATGATGTACTCTGCATATAAGTTAAATAAGCAGGGTGACACTATACAGCCTTGACGTACTCCTTTTCCTATTTGGAACCAGTCTGTTGTTCCATGTCCAGTTCTAACTGTTGCTTCCTGACCTGCATACATCTTCAAAGCACTGCAAAGAGTGGGGGCATCTCAGGACCAGGTGAAAAATGGAATCCTGGTTAAGGTCTGGAAAACTCAATGATTGTTTCCATAGTCCTCAGGTATACAGGTGATATATACCTGGTGGAGTAATCTCCATACTGGGTACTTGTCCTTTGTGGTAAGGGTCTCATAGTGGTGAAGGACAAGTGGATATGTCTGAAACTTCCCCCTTTCCCCAGCCTAGATGTTAACTTTGAAAAGCAAGATTATACTCTATGGGATGAAGGGAGAGTGGCGGAGATTAGTGCCACCATTAAAAATCTAAAGGATCTTAAAGATCTAAAGGGTCTAAGGATCACCATCTTCCAGGATGGTGATTCCTATCACTCCCTTTTAAATTTACCAGTCTTATCCCTGCAGAAATTAGATGGATCCTGGAGAATGACTGTAAACTACCTCAGACTTAACCAAATAGTAGCCCAGTTTGCAGCTGCTGTGCTAGAAAAGTATCATTGGTGGATCAGGAACATGATATGTAGCTATTAATGCATCAAATGAATTTTTTTCCATCCCAATCAGAAAGGGTCAGAGACAGTTGCATTCATGCAGGGCAGACAGTATTCATTTAGTTTTGCCTTAGGGCTATGTTAACTTTCCTGCCTTTCATTGTATTATAGTACAAAGAGATCCAGACTGCTTGGTCATCCCACAAAACATCACAGTGATCCATTAACATTAATAATGCTAATCAGGCAAGTCAAACAAGCGGGGGCTAGTACTGTGAATGCCTTGACAATGCACATGTGCTCCAGAGTGTGTAAAATAAACTGCCAAGTTTCAAAGACTTTCTTGAATTTTTAGTGAAGATTTTAGGATTCCAATGAAGAAAACGTCACTGATGTTTTTAGGGTCCAGTGGTCAGAAATATGCCAAGATATCCCTAACAAAGGAAAAAAACACGTGTACTGAATCCTTTGCCACAGAAATTGAAGCACATGCGTGGTAGGCTTCTTTGATTCTAGAGTAATATGTTTTTCACCTAGGAATGTTGACCTGGTCCATGTATTAGGTGACATAGAAGGGTTGCCAGCTTTGAGTGGGACCTTGTGACCCAGTGCAGGAAAGAGCTCTGCAGAAGGTCCAGGCTGTGGTGTAAGCAGTCGTGTTGCTTGGGTCCTAAGCTTTGGAAAGCCCTATGGTGTTGGAGATACTTCCAGTGGGAAGAGAGGTAGTGTGAAGCTTATGAAAAGCTTAACACATGCCATCATAGAATTATAAACTATAATAGAATTATACATTTATGTCTACATTATGAAATAAAACACCTTTTGAGAAATAGCTCCTACATGTTTTGGGGTTCTGGAAGAGACAGACTGCATGATAATGAAGCACCAAAGACTGTGAATCTGAAACTCCACTTTATGAAAAGAATTCTGTTGAACCTATCTAGTCAAAAACATCAGAATACCTGCAGCAGACTGTCATGAGATGGAAATACCACATCTGGGGAGGAAGACTAAGCAGGACTGGGGAATACAAGGCACATGAGCGAGTAGGTCACCTGCATCATCTGCACTAGCTGCAGTCCCCCTCGTGCACCTCATGGCCACATGGGCAGTCTCATATAGAACAACCAGCTGAAAGAGCGGGAAAAGTCTGAGCTCTGGTTTTTGGATGCACTGGTTTGATCATGAATGCAAGCCAGTATGTGTGGTGGTAGCATGGCACTCATGTTCCAGAGTGGCCATGAAAGATACTGGAAAGGGAAAAGAGCAGTGTTGAAAACAGCACACCCAATCATTCATTTATTATAGAAGTGACTCATGGTGAGAATATATGGATTCCTGGGGTGCAGGCAAGGCTCTGACCATCTCACTTGGGACAGTGTCATCAAATTGTAACAATGATCTATGATTTTGAAAAAAAAATAAGATTAGTATAATTGGCTTATTTTCAAATGTTAACTACATGTTAAGGTGTAAAGATACTCCAGGTAAAATGATCCAGTGAATAAAATAATGAAGCAGTAAGAAAAACAGATAACTCAAAATGGATCATAGATTTAAATGTAAAATGTGAAACCATAAAATGCTTAGAAGAAAATATAGAAGAAAGTCTTCATGACAGAGGATTAAGCAAAGATTTCAAAGCAGGTAAGTTTGATTTCATCAAGTTAGAAAAAAAAAACTAATGAATAATCAAAGCAGCTTTGTTTGTAATAGCCCCAAACTGAAAATAATCCAGATGTCCTTCAGCAGATGAATAAGTAAACAAACTGTGGAATACTACTCAGTAATACAAAGAAACAAACTATTGATACATACAGTCTGATGAATCTCCAGAGAATTATGCTGAGTTGAAAAAAGTCCCCAAAGTTTATATACTGTATTCTATTTATATAGCATTCTTCAAGTGGGAAAATTATAGAAATGGACAATAGATGAGTGGTTTCCAGGGATTAAGGGAGAGTTGGGGGCTTGAGAGAAGTGCATACAACTATAATAAGGTGAATTCTATTGATTTATTTTCAAATGTCGAGCAAGCCGTACATTTCTGAGATAAACTCTGCTTGGGTATGATGTGATATCCTTTTCTGTATATTATTAGAATTGACTTGCTATTCTGTTGAGGATTTTTGCCTTTATATTCATGATGGGTGTTGATCTATAGTTTTCTCTTATTGCACTGTTTTGTCTGGTTTTGGTATCACAGTAATGCTATTCTCATATAATGTTATAAGGTGAATACATATTTAGAACTGTAATGATCTATGATAAAGATCAATTGGTAGCTATTATTAGGTAATGTCTCTGTTCCTGGTGATGTTTCTTGTTTTGAAATCTAGCTGATATGAACACAGCCACATCAGTCTTCTTTTGATGGTCACTGAATGGTGTATCTTTCTCCATGCTATTACTTTTAATGTGTCCATCTTATAGTTAAAGTATATTTTGGGTAGAAAGCCTAAAATTGTTTTTAAATTTTGGCTTTTAATTGGTATCTTTAGGCCGTTTAGAATAAGTACAATTATTGATGTTATTGGATTAAAGTCTACCACCTAAGTAGCTATTTTTTGTGATTCTGTCTCTTTTGATTCTCTGTTTTCTTTTAGATTGGGTATTTTTTTATTCTATTTTATTTCAACTATTTGGTTATTTATTAGTTGTCTATTGCTTCACAGCAAATTATCCCCAAATTTAGTGGCTTAAAAACACACAGATTTATTATCACACAATTTCTATAAGTCAGGAATACAGACACAGCTGAACTGAATACTCTGTTTCATGGTCTCTGTCAAGGCCTCTAAGTATCAGCACAGCATCTGTAGTCTTCTCTGAAGGCTCAACTGGAGAAAGATCTATTTCCAAGTTCACTCACTGGTTATTGGCAGCATTTGGTTCCTTTTTAGTTATTAGCTTATTGTTGTTATTCAGGCACTCAGTCATGTCCAACTCTTTGTAACCAGCCTTCCCTGTCCTTCACTATCTCCTGGAGATTGCTCAAACTATGTCCATTGAGTCAATGATGCCATCCAACCATCTTATCCTCTGTTGCCCCTTTCTCCTCCCATCCTCAATTCCTTGTCATGTAGGCCTCTTCAAAATAGTGAAAGTATTGCTAGCAGTGTAGAAATCATAGTCTTTTGTAGCCTATCAGAAGTGATATTTCATCACTTTTTTAAAGTTGTATTAGTTTGAAGCAAGTCACTTTGTTTCTCCTGTATTCAGGGGGAAGCAATTACCTGAGGAGGTGAATACCAGAGTGGAGATCATTAGTGACCATCTTAGAAGTGTACCTGTCACAGCTTTTTATTTATTAACTCTTAAGAAAAATTTAATGATCTCTTTAGGGTTTTCAATATGCATCTTAAATTATGCATCCTACCTTCGAATAATCTTTTAGAGCAATTAAAAATAATAAAAATGTGAATTATATGCTTACAGTCATTATTGCATTTCTACTGATCTTCTTTATCAAGAAGAAACTCAAGTTTCTTTCTGTTTTCATCCTGACTGAAGAACTTCCTTTAACATTTCTTATATGTCTGATGGTAATGATTGCTCTTATTTTTTGTTTTTCTGAAAAAAAAATTCTTTATTTTGTTTTCATTTTTGGAGAATATTTTCCCTGTATAGAACTCTGGGCTAACTTTCTTTGTAAGGATTTTGTAGATGACACTCCATTGTCTTCTAGCTTGCATAGTTTCCCATGAGAAGTCTGCTGTTATTTCTGTGTGTGTTCCTTTGTGTATGAAGTTTCTTTTGTCTCTGGCTGCCATCAAGAGTTTCCTTCTACTTAAGGGACAGTCCTGGCCATTATCTCTTCAACATTTATTCAGTTCTGTTCTTTCTTCTTTTGGTATCCAAACTACACACATATTAGAGACTTGATATTGTCCCACAGCTTGTGGATGCTGTTTTATTTTTTCATTCTTCTGTATCTTTGTTTTTTAGTTTGTGTAATTTCTATTGCTTTATCTTCATGTTCATTGATTCTTTCCATCATTTGTGTCAAGTCTACTGATGAGCCTTCAGAAGGCATTCTTCCATCTCTGTTACTGGCATTAAACATGTTTAATTCTAGCATTTTTAAAAATTCCTAGCATTTCCACTTGATTCTTTCTTATAGTTTTTATTTTTCTGATGAAATTCCTTATCTGGCAATGCCATTCCTTATCTTTTCTGCTAGAGACTTTATCCTGTTCATCAGACTTATTTTAAATTCTGTCTGTTAATTCCAACATCAGTATCACATATGAATCTTTTTCTTTTGATTTCTTTGTGTGTTGAATTTTTCCCTTGCTTCCTTGTGTGTCTCTTAGTTTTTGGATCCACCAGTGCTGAATTATTTTGCTTGGAGGGGAGACAGGAAAAAAGGGTCTGAACAGAATTTTGTGCCTTTCTTGTACTGCTGCTATCTTCCTATCCAAGTTCTATACCATGTTGTTGTTGTTTAGTTACTAAGTCTGTGATCTGTGTTCTGCTAAAGTCTTTCTTGTGAGCACCTGGTAAGATATATGAATAGGTGAATATGTGAATAGAAGGCCTTTGAGTAGGTGAAAATTCTGTATGTGGTTTCTGGGGGTTCTGTACTTTCACACTGGCTCACATTCAGCTTTTGGCATCCATTTCACTTTTAAGCTGAATTATTCTTGCCAACTTGTACAATGTCTGGCATTTACCCCAGGTAAGAAAATGCTGGCGTCATGTCTCTGCTTGGAGGTACCTGTTTTTCCTCAGATTTCAAGTAAGTAGGTTGTATGGCTACCTCAGAAATCTGATGAATTAAATAAAAATGGTGATTTTTGCAGATATGCAGCTTTCTTTTTGTTAGAGTGTGAGTGATGATCTTTCCAGTCTGGTACATAGTAAGTTGAATTCAGAAATTTGGTCCATTGACTCTTCAGTTGATTATAATTAATTTCATGTTATCATGTTGTTATAACCACTTTATCTCTTCCCTGTCAGATTTATGGATCTCAAAAATAGAGATTGGACTCATCACTAATCCTTGGTTCATGACATTCTAATGATCAGTGCATGGCCCATTTTTATTTAGTTATTTTTAACAGTTATATTTAATTATATTTAACTATGATAAACTTATATTTAATTTATAAAAACATAAAATTATATTTAATTTAATTATATTAAAGTTATATTTAATATAATCAAATAATTATATTAAATATAAAATTAAACACAATTTAATTATATTATAAATTTAATATAATTAAATTATATTTAATTTAGATATGATGTTGTATATTCATATAATTGTATATCCATATAATTATATTTTAAATTAATTATATATTATATGTTATTATTTATTTATATAAATTTAATTATTTTAGTAATGCATTAAGCAACTATGAGCCTACCATCAAAATATTGCCTTGAAAATAACTTACACTAATCATTTTGCCCAGTACCTCCCAACCCATTATTCTTACCTCTTCTACTCAAGGTAACTATCGTACTGAATCCATGCATATGGGTTTTGCTTTTTATGGATTTTTATTGTTTTATTGCAATTAAATATCTTTTTAAAACTTGCATTATAAATCTAGGTGTTTAATTTTCTAATGAGGACATTATGTTGCATACAATCTTTTTAGACTTTTAACATTCCATTAATATTACTTTTAAAATATTATACGTACTGTTGACTGTCATTGAGGTTCATTTGTTTCATTCTGAGCTTTCTAAAAGTCAAGTATATGCCAGAGAGGAAATATTCTTTCTTTTAATTTCCTGATCTTTTAATTTCTTTTAAAAAAATCACCATGAAATGCAGTCTTCTGGACATTAAGAGATAGAGACCAGTTGAAAACTGAGATTATCTCAACAAGTCATACCAAATGATTATCAAACATGTACTACCCACTCCTGCCTGAAGGTGGGGGTCTTCAATTATCAATATATGATAGTCTAGGGTAGAGCTTGTGGAGGAGTGGTGACATCCAGCCCTAACTTATACGGGTCAGGTTGCAGTGAGACATTCATTCATTCACTCATTCATTTATTTATGTAATATTTGCTGAATCCATATCACACTCCTGATTCTGTTCTAGGCCTGGGGAAACAGGAGTGAACAAAATATGCAAAAATCCATATCTTCAGGGAAAGACATAAAATAATTAAAATATACATTGTAAGAAAAAAATGCTATGGAGAAAAATAAAGGAGATGAGGGGATGCACTATTAATTAGGGAGATAAGGGGAAGACATCACATAGATGGTGACATTTAGATAAAAACCGAAAATACAGAAGTCATACATACAGAAGCAGCATAGGACATTTGGGTAGAGGTCAAGGACCTGAGGCTGGAGATTAGGAAAGGGAAAAAGGAAGAGTTCTGGTGGAGTAAGAAAGGTAGCGTAGAAGATGAAGGGGGAGGGGAGAGAAGTGAAGTATACTGTTTTGAGGACTTTCCATAGGTGGAAAGCTATTAAAAAGTTTTGAGCAGAGAATTGCCAAGAATGGACTAACATTTAACAGAACTACTTTGGCAACCGCTTTGAGAATGGATTGGAAGGAGGCAGGCCTTTCTTATATGAGACAGGGACAGTTTTTCTTCCATTCTTTAATATGGACATAAAAAGTCAAGCAAGTGAAATTTCTTTACAAAAAGGAACTTTTCATTGGAATTTGCAAATACAAGCTCTCACTCCTTGGTGTAGACAGATACATAGTCCATCTTTTGGGACGGGTCACTCATATTCTTCTTCACTTCAGGAATGACAGGTACATGAAAAAATGCTAAACATCACTAATCATCAGGGAAAAGTAAAGCCACAGTGAAATACCAGCTCACACTGCTAGGATGGCTATTATCTAAAAGGCAAAAGGTAAAAAATGTTGGTAAGTGTGTGGAGACACGGGAACCCTTGTGCACTGTTGATGGAAATGTTCATGCACTATGGAAAACAGAATGGAGATTCCTAATAAAATAAAAATAGAATTACCATATGATCCAGCAGTCTCACTTCTGGGTACATACCCAAGGGAAATGAAGTCAATATCTCGAAATGATACCCGCACTCTCACGTTCACTGCACTATGCATCCACCTTAAAAGGGAGCTGCCTAACTAACTAGACCAGGCGCAGAGAGAGAACACTGCCTGATCTCATGTATATGTGGAACCTAAAAAAGGCAAACTCATACGAATAGGGGGGATAATGGTATTTGCCGGGGGCTGAGAAGAGGGGAAAATGGGGATATGTTGATCCAAGCATACAAAGTTCAGTTATTCAGGATGAATCCATTTTGGAGATACAATGTGGAGCATGGTGACTACAGTCAACAATACTGTATCATAGTTTTGAATATGCTGAGGAAGTAGATCCTAAATGTCCTTATCCCACACACACACAAATGGAACCTATATGAAGTGATGGATAATGTTAATTAGCTTGATTGTGGTGATCATTCCACACTACATTGATTACATATGAACACTGTTTATTTGTTAATTATATATAAATAAAGTTTGAAGAAAAAATATTAATAGATATTTATAATTCATTAATCCTCTCTGGTATATCAGAGAGGAATAAAATTTTCCATAGGTCTTTCGTAACACCAAGTGAACTTATATTCACCTATTTGATTTCACCATGTTGGCTTACTAGTCTCTCTGTAAATTCACTGTTTTGAAAAAGTGTTTTATGTTTTCTAGAACTTGGTAGTTTTTTTCTCTAGCAGGAAATAATTCATTTTTTTATATTGATTTAAAAATAAATGATGTGTTTTGGTGAGATGAACAAAAAGTATTAAAATTGAAATCACCCATAAACCATCCAGAAAAAAACCTATAAGCATTTTTATTCCTTTCAGTCTTTTTAATTTAAATATATTTGGCATATGACACTATAAATGTAAGATGTACAACATGTTAATTTGATACATTTATATATTGTAATATGATTGTCATTGTACCAAAAATTATCACCTCTATCACATTACATAATTTTTTTTCTTTTTAGTAGTTGTTATTTCAGTCTTTATGTTTTCACATAGTTGAAATCATAATATCTAATACAATTTTTATTCCTCTTTTTACTCAACATTCTAAACACTTCCCATGTTATTCACTATTCTATTACATTTTTAAAGACTGCATACTATTTTACAGTATGGGATGAACCAAAATTCACCCATTCATCCCTTGGTTGTTGTTATTTAGGTTCCAAGAACTCAGTCCCTACTCTCACTAAACTGTAATTATGTAGATAATCATATGTTATATTTTTGAGAAAAGGTATTTAAGCATAGAGGAAGGAGCACTGAGTGCAAGAGGAGTTGATATAGTCTAGCGTCTCAGAGGAGACTTCTCTGAGGAAGTAATATTTAAATGACGGAAGACTCACAACACCTTAATTAAAGGAGTGGGAAAGGGCATTCCCACAGGGGAAAATCAGGTGGGAAGTCACCTGGGTTGGGAAGGAGTGTGTATTTGGAAGGTCAGGAAAGCTGAAATGCAGTTTCAAGGGGAAGAGTGACAGCAGATGAATTTGTGGCGTAGTCAGGGGAGAAATCATAAAAGAGCCTTACGGTCTAAGTTTGAGATGTGGGTCTTTATCTTAAAAAAACAAACAAAAAAGCTTCTCAAGGGTTCTAAGCAAGGAAGTAACACTAGCAGAATTTTATTTTCTATAAGTTGCTGGGACCGTTGTCTGAAGCATAGATAGGTGGAGAGGGAAGCCCAGTAGTTAGGAAGCTTGTCGGGTAGGGAGGTAGAGTGCACGTAGGGAGGGTCATGGACAAAGGGAAGGGTGCACTGCTGTGAGAAGCCCTTGGGACGGAGAAGTATCAGGGCTTGGTGATCGGGTGTAGGACGAGGAAAGCCTCAGGAATGCCTCTCAGTCTTCTGGTTGGAGCAGTGGGGACGATGGGGCAATTCACTGAAAGACAATACAGGAGAAGGAGCAGTTTTGAGGGAGAGACCAGGAGTTTGGTTTTGGACGTGTTGAGATGCAGGTGCGTGCGTACCATTCAAGTGCAGATGTCAAGAAAATAGCTGTAGATAGGGTCTGGAGTCGAGAAGAAATCTGTCTGCTGGAATCTAAGAGGTACAAATATATGAATGGCATTTGAAGTCTCAGGGTGTGGTGGTCACAGGAGGAAGTATGATATGAAGACAGACGAAGACAGACCTGTGGTGGATGCCAGGCTCCCAGATAGATGCCCCCCTCCAGGCTGGGAAGTCCGGCCTTTGTTCCTCGTCTGCTAGCTAACCCTCTCCAGGAATTGCCCTTGGCTGAAGAGTGACACACCTTGCCAAGCTCCTGCCCTCTTGGGGAAGGTCGCTCATGCGCATCTCAACTCAGCACAACTACAAAGGGCTTATCCCAGCTTTATAGGTACTTAATTGATGTTGGCTGAGGGCTTCCTCGAGACTGTTTCACCATTCAAGTTCTCCCACTAACCAGTTCTGCTTTCTTCCCTTCTGTTCTTTTTCCTGAGAGCACTCCTGAGTAAACTTTCTGCGTTCAAAACTCTGAAAATCAGCTTTTGGAGGAATCTGTCCCACAACAAAACTTCTACTCAACTGGGATTTATTTTACAACTTAGATTTGGAAGCCTTTTGTTGGAAGAGACAGACAACTGGATCGATCATTTAATCGGAATAGAGTCCCATGGAATGCCTTCTAAAGACAGATTGCCAGGCAAAATTCAAAAACTTCCTCAAAAAGCCTTTGTTCTTATCAGCTTGTTTCTTTCTAAGTGGATCCCCAGACCTTAATTGGAATGGTTCTTTGTGAGCCTTCCTGCCTGAACTAAGCTGATGTCAATTTTCACCCCCAGGGCTTGCCTCCTTTAGTATCTCCTTCATCTATTGCTAGCCAATCAGAGGAGAAATGTGGGCTGGCCTTTCTGCCATTTGCCTTTCTGCCTCTTCATTGTCCTTTTTCCCTTTAAATCAAAAGTAGGCAATGCCCCCTTCCCTTTTTAAGAAGAAAGAGAATCTCAAGCTTTTCATAGCTTTCTGACTGCCGTTATTTGAAATTTAAATTTAGAGCACCTAGCAATAATATAGGCATAGCTTCCTTTTATACTTGCCTCTGGGAGATTCTTAGGGCAGATTTCTAAAAAGCTTATGTTCCTATCATACTATTAAATTTTGAATACATTCTTAAACTGACAACAAGATTTATAGTGGGACATTTAAAGTGCTTTTATCATCTCTTTCATTGGAGGTGTATCTATGCATGGAAACAAAACTCTTAAGAGCTAAGATGTATTAGAAACCAATCATAGAAGCATCACAGATCCTTTGAAACTTATGTATGTAGAATTATTATTTTCAGATAAGTCATCATCAAGCCCATTGGAAAATGGCTCACATTGTATTCACTTTTCTTCCATTTCCAATTCTGACAAGAGTGTAACAGGAAATGGAAATAAAGCAGGAAAATATGCATTAGTGAAAACAAAAACTTGGGTTTAACATCTGATACATATGGGAGAAATGAGAGGCAGGAAAGGAGAAGAAATATGTGTGAGCTAATTATCTCATTTTACATGTAGTGGGTATCAAAATAATTTGTTTTATTCTGAAGGCTAAGAGATGAATGTCTATTCAAATCTTTTTTCTGACATATTAAAAAATAACTGAAGAGATGATTTTAAAGAATTATTTGTGTCTTCCAAATTACTGGTGGAAAAAAGTTCATGTAGAGTTATTGTAGCAAAAGTGTATTGTAGGAAAACAATGAAGGAGGTCGAAAGGAACTATTAAAATTATAAGACAATACACATCATGGTAAGTGTTAATTGCTGCTGCTAAGTCGCTTCAGTCGTGTCCGACTCTGTGCGACCCCATAGACAGCAGCCCACCAGGCACCCCATCCCTGGGATTCTCCAGGCAAGAACACTGGAGTGGTTGCCATTTTCTTCTCCAATGCAGGAAAGTGAAAAGTGAAAGTGAAGTCACTCAGTCGTGTCAGACTCTTAGCGACCCCATGGACTGCAGCCTACCAGGCTCCTCCGTCCATGGGACTTTCCAGGCAAGAGTAGTGGAGTGGGGTGCCATTGCCTTCTCCAAGTGTTAATTATAAGGAGTTAAATTCCCATATTAAAAAAAGTTACTTAAAGTGACCTCATCAAGAAAGTTCAATTATAAAATACTTGTTCAGTCGCTAACTCAGGTCTGACTCTTTGCAACCCCATGAATTGCAGCACACCAGGCTTTCCTGTCCTTTACTATTTCCCTAAGTTTGCTCAAACTCATGTCCACTGAGTTGGTGATGCCATCCAGCCGTCTCATCCTCTGTTGCCTCCTTCTCCTGCCTTCAATCTTCGCAGCATCAGGGTCTTTTCCAGTGAGTCAGTTCTTTGTATCAGGTGGCCAAAGTATTGGAGCTTCAGCTTCAGCATCAGTTCTTCCAATGAGTATTCAGAGTTGATTTTCTTTAGGATTGACTAGTTTGATCTCCTTGCAGTCCAAGGGGCTCTCGAGAGTCTTCTCCAGGACCATAGTTCGAAAATATCAATTCTTTGGTCCTGAGACTTCCTTATGGTCCAACTCTCACATACATACATGACTACTGGAAAAATCATAGCTTTGATTAGACAGACCTTTGTCGGCAAGGTGATGTCTCTGCTTTTTAATATGCTGTCTAGTTTCATCATAGCTTTTCTTCAAAGGGGCAAGTGTTTTTAATTTCATGGCAGCAATCATCATTCACAGTGATTTTTGGAGTCCAAGAAAATAAAATCTGTCACTGTTTCCACTTTTTCCCCTTCCATTTGCCATGAAGTGATGGAACCTGATACCATGAACTTTGTATTTTGAATGTTGAGTTTTAAGCCAGCTTATTCACTCTCCTCTTTCACCTTCATCAAGAGACTCTTTAGTTCCTCTTCACTTTCTGCCATTAAGGTGGTGTCATCTGCATATCTGAGGTTGTTGACATTTCTCCCAGCCATCTTGATTCCAGCTTGTGCTTCATCCAGCATTTCACATGATGTGCTCTCCGTCAGTTCAGTTCAGTTCAGTCTCTCAGTCATGTCCGACTCTTTCAGACCCCATGAATCACAGCACGCCAGGCCTCCCTGTCCATCACCAACTCCTGGAGTTTACCCAAACCCATGTCCATCGAGTCAGTGATGCCATCCAACCATCTCATCCTCTGTTGACCCCTTCTCCTCCTTCCCTCAATCCTTCCCAGCATCAGTGTCTTTTCCAATGAGTCAGCTCTTTGCATCAGGTGGCCAAAGTATTGGAGTTTCAGCTTTAGCATCAGTCCTTCCAATGAACACCCAGGACTGATCTCCTTTAGGATGGACTGGTTGGATCTCCTTTCAGTCCAAGGGACTCTCAAGAGTCTTCTCCAACACCACAGTTCAAAAGCATCAATTCTTCGGTGCTCAGCTTTCTTCACCATCCAACTTTCAAACATCCATACATGACTACTGGGAAAACCATAGCCTTGACTAGTCGGACCTTTGTTGGCAAAGTAATGTCTCTGCTTTTCAATATGCTGTCTAGGTTGGTCATAACCTTCCTTCCAAGGAGTAAGCGTCTTTTAATTTCATGGCTGCAATCACCATCTGCAGTGATTTTGGAGCCCCCAAAAATAAAGTCTGACACTGTTTCCACTGTTTCCCCATCTATTTCCCATGAAGTAATGGGACCGGATGCCACGATCTTAGTTTTCTGAACGTTGAGCTTTAAGCCAACTTTTTCACTCTCCTCTTTCACTTTCATCAAGAGGCTCTTTAGTTCTTCTCCGCTTTCTGCCATAAGGGTGGTGTCATCTGCATATCTGAGGTTATTGATATTTCTCCCAGCAATCTTGATTCCAGCTTGTGTTTCTTCCAGCCCAGCATTTCTCATGATGTACTCTGCATATAAGTTAAATAAGCAGGGTGACAATATACAGCCTTGATGTATTCCTTTCCCAATTTTGAACCAGTCTGTTGTTTCCTGTCTGGTTCTGTTGCTTCTAGTTCTGCATACAGATTTCTCAGGAAGAAAGTAAGGTGGTTTGGTATTCCCATTTCTTTAAGATTTTTCCACAGTTTCTTGTGATTCACACAGTCAAATTCTTTAGCATAGTCAATGAAGCAGATTTTTTTTTGGAATTCCTTTGCTTTTTCTGTGATCCAGCAGATGTTGGCCATTTGATCTGCCTTTTCCAGATCCAGCGTGTTCATCTGGAAGTTCACAGTTCATGTACTGCTGAAGCCTAGCTTGAAGGATTTTGAGCATTATCTTGCTATATGTGAAATGCGTGCAATTGTATGAAAATTTGAACATTTTTCAGCATTGTCTTTCTTTGGGATTGGAATGAAAACTGACCTTTTCTAGTCCTGTGGCCACTGCTGAGTTCTCAAAATTTGCTGGCATATTGAGTGCAGCAGGTTTAACAGCATCCTTTTTTAGGATTTGAAATAGCTCAACTGGAATTCCGTCACCTCCACTAGCTCTGTTTGTAGTAATACTTCTTAAGGCCCCCTTGATGTTACTGTTTCCACTGTTTCCCCATCTATTTCTCATGAAGTGATGCTTTTGAACTGTGTTGTTGGAGAAGACTCTCGAGAGTCCCTTGGACTGCAAGGAGATCCAATCAATCCATCCTAAAAGAGATCAATCCTGGGTGTTCATTGGAAGGACTGATGTTGAAGCTGAAACTCCAATACTTTTGGCCACCTCATGCGAAGAGTTGACTCATTGGAAAAACCCTAATGCTGGGTAGGATTGGGGGCAGGAAGAGAAGGGGACGACAGAGGATGAGATGGTTGGATGGCATCACCAACTCGATGGACGTGGGTTTGGGTAGACTCCGGGAGTTGGTGATGGACAGGGAGGCCTGACGTGCTGAAATTCATGGGGTCGCAAAGAGTCGGACACGACTGAGCGACTGAACTGAACTGAACTGATGTTACACTTCAGGATATCTGGCTCTAGGTGAGTGATCACACCATCGTGGTTATCTGGGTCATTAGGATCTTTTTTATACAGTTTTTCTATGTATTCTTGCCACCTCTTCTTAATCTGCTTCTGTTAGGTCCATACCATTTCTGTCCTTTATTGTGCCCATCTTTGCATGAAATGTTCCTTTGGCATCTCTAATTTTCTTGAAGAAATCTCTAATCTTTCCCATTCTATTGTTTTCCTCTGTTTGGAAGAGTAAAATACAAACTACAGAAGGAAGGGTTTGCAATTACATTTTATACAGACAAGAATTGAACATGAAGCATTAATTATGACTAATAGGTTAGTTTACATCTATAAGCAAAACCCGTAAAATGTGGCATCAAGGAAAAATATCATAACAGTAATGGAAAATAGCAACACCTCTCTCATTTCTTGATAGATAAATAAGTAAAAAATTAATGAGAGTGTAGAAGATTTAAATAACATAAGGAAGAGACTTAATAGTTATACATAATAATCTGTATTTATATAGAATATGATTTCTTTCCTTATGCTCAGAGGATTTTAGCTGAAACAGTTCATACGTTAGGCTACAAACTTAATACATTCCCCAAAGCAGAAAATACACAGAGAACAGTCTTGGACTACATTCAGTGAAACTAGAAACTAGTCTCAAGAGATAAAAATTAGCAACAGTGAAAGTCAAGCATTTAAAAATCAAAATGAAACTAAACTATTACTGAATGATGAGTCAAAGAAGCAAATACTCAGTTACATACTATTTGAAGGAGGAAAATAAAAAGCATCACTAATCAGAGATACATTAATTTCTTCCTCTGTCCATGGGGAGTCTCCAGGCAAGCATGCTGGAGTGGGTTGCCATGCTTCCTCCAGGGGATTTTCCCAACCCAGGTATCAAACCCAGTCCTCCCGCATTGCAGGCAGATTCTTTACCATTTGAGCCAGCAGGGAAGCCCATATATATGAATACATATATATAAATATACTTATCCAATCCTTATAATGATCCTGTGAATTATTTCTAGGACCCTCAATTTACAATGAGGACACTGAGGCATAGAGAGGTTAGGTAACTTACCTAAAATCAGAAATATAACAAGTGACAGAGCTGAGATTTAATCTCACCTGTCTTTTTTGAGTCAGGTCAGTTTCTCTGTAATCCTTCGACCCTTAGGTCAGTTTCTCTATAATCCTTAGACCCTTCAGTAACCCGTTGTCTTGGTGATGTCATCACTAACATTGTTTTTGGAGACAGA
Source organism: Okapia johnstoni (assembly GCA_024291935.2). Lineage (NCBI taxonomy): Eukaryota > Metazoa > Chordata > Mammalia > Artiodactyla > Giraffidae > Okapia > Okapia johnstoni. The sequence continues at coordinate 49,781,904 of CM044313.1, forward strand.
CCCAGAAGGATGATCTTGGGGGTCAGAGAAGATGTGGTACTGACTTCTTCACTGTTGAACCTGTTTCATGACTTTGATCTCATTGGGGTCAGACTTGGCCAGCATGACAGAGGCAGCTGGTGTCAGGTAAACCCAGATGTGGGAGGAGAGAAGAAAGTTGCACTGTGACTTCCTCTGAGCTGAAAGCCAAAAGCCTGACCCAGTACCTCTGTGTTCCATTTCCTGCCTTCTTTTGGGCTATTTGAACTTTTTTAAAAATTATATTCCATTTAAACTTATATATCACATTTTGGACTTTACCTTTGTATGTTTTGGCTATGCTAGGGATTACAATAAGCATAATTAAATTTTTACAGTTTAATTGGAATCAATACTTTACCACTTCAAGTGGGATACAGAAATAATACCATCAGATTTGTTCCTTTACCCTTCACTTATTGTCTTATATACTACATCTACATATACATACTTGGAGAACCTCATGACAAAATGTCATTATTTTTGTTGTCAGTTGTCAAACATCTTTTCCAGGGCTCTACAAGAGAATAATTGTCCATTATATTAAGCACCCCTCATATCATTCTCCAACAAGGGACTTCTCTGCGTCACTCCAGCCCCCCATTTCTTTCTGCACCCTCTCTCCTGGCCTCAGATATCAGGAATCCTGGATTTTACATGAGGCAGGCCCTTATCCTGGGCCTTACTAAATTCTCAGGACCTGTGGTTTCCTGCTTGTGAATCTGTCAAAAGCTGTGTTACCGGGACTTCCCTTCTCCTTTGGAGGCAGCAGTAAGAGATCAAGTACAAGTGTCCACAGTTGTTTCCATTTTGTTGTCCTTAGTGCCTGCAGCTGAAAATCACCCAGGTCTTTGGAAAAGCAGGGAGTGGAGGGCTCACATTTATTGGAATACCTTCTCTCCTATGCATGCATTCTTCTGCTAATAGAAGTGTCCTACTCAACTCTGATACAATGTAGCCGCTATTGTCTCAGAAACATCTCTTTTTCTATACACAAACACACATGCACACACACACATACACACACACCCACTTCATTCCTAAACAGTACAGGTAATATATGTGTTTTCTCCTGGTGTTTTAACTAGGAGAGTGTATGCTATGCTCCATATGTGAACACCAACCAAGGTGACCAAATAATTTATCGTGCAAGCTGGGATACTTTTGACAGTGAAAGAGGATGCTGTTACTTACACCAAGACCTTATGAAGTACATCATAAACATCATTGCAGCTGGGAATGAATGGCCAATGGTGATGTGGGTACGTCTGGGAGAAACTAGTGGAAACAGTCTTGACCTCAGAGGATTGAAAGGGCATGTAAGAGCAATCTCCAGGGATGAAACAATTCAACCATTCAGAACCCTGTTCCTGAGCTGAAAGGGGTTTCCTTGAGTGCAATATCTTCTCATATTTACAACCGCGTGGCAAGGGAGATGTTATTATACCCACATCAGAGATAAAAAATAAGGCTTGGGGAGTGAATTCAAAATGTCCCCACAGCTGGAACTTCATAGAACGGACTCCAGCACTTTTCCCTCTCTGATTCCAGACACCAACCTAGAAGCTCTGTAATGTGGACTGCATACAGACTTTGACAGCAGTGGATCAGGGTTCAAATACCTGGTGCTCTGTTAGTTCTGCGACCTTAGCTGACCTGCATGATCACAGCATTGTGAGAAAAGGTGCTTATGTTTATGCACTGCTAGTCATGCACCTTGCTCTGAGCTGAATGCTTTCTGCAAGTTATCACATTCACACTTCACTCTAACCCCATCATGTAGGCACTGTTAGAAATCACAATTTACAAATGAGAGAAATAATCTGAAATAACCTGGAAAGGGGCCCAATTCATGGGAGATAAATATTATCAATAAATACTAGTTCTCCTTCTTTCCATACATAGGTCAGAGCACGGTGTTAAGTCCTGAACAATTCTGTGTTTCATAATATTGTCCTGGAAAATCTTCAGAGTAGTCCCTTTTCCTAATGAATATGCCGCCTCTCCAGTTTTTCTAAAGGCTCAAGGATTGCTTGTATAATACTACGGTGCTTATTAATTTCTTCTTTTTTTAATGGCCAGAATCCCTCCCACTTTCTTGAAACCATTTTGTCCCATGCTGTGGTTGTGGCCATGCATGAGAAACAGCAGGTGGTGCCAGATGACAGATGGTGTGGGAGCCCGTTTCCCGGTGGGAGGGGGCGTGAGCGAGTGAGCAAGCGGGCAGACAGCTGCCAGGAGCCCGCTCGCTGGCGCCTCGCTCGGAGAAGCTCCCGATCCAGACGCACGCAAGGCGCTGTCCTTTCAGCACCACAAGCTCCGGCTGAGGAGGGAGGACTCCTGGCCGTCCTCCTCCTCTGCAGACTGGTTTGGATCTGCTGTGACCCCCAAGAGTGCTGCACAGTAAGTAGGCATTTGTTTTTGCTATAACCACTCCCCAATATCCTCCAACCCTTGCCCATCCCTTTCACCCACACAACAACCCTATTTTGTCTAATAACGTTCCAGTCAGCAGGATTGACAAGAAAAATTCAGTTGTGCTGGGCTTCTGAGGGTGGGGTGGGAACACCGTCTGACTTCCAAGGGAGCTGGAAAGAAATAAATGTGATTTGTTTATTTAGTTGGCAATCTTGCCATACAGGGGTTGCTAACTTTCCGTGGAACCAAAAAAAAAAAAAATGGCCCTTTGCTATTGAGGAAATGGAGGCATTCCATGGCTGAATAATAGGATCAGGTTCAAGCCAGTCCTTTTTTGTTTTAAGAAATTGTATCTCCTGTACAACCTACATATTGTGTAAAAGGGTATACTACACATAGAGGCATTGAATGTATTTATTGTATTTTAGGGAGATTAATGGGGAAAAAAACACAATATAATAAAATAGCAATGAAGATGGTAAGGTGAAATTTATCATACTGCAGGATGACCCAGAATAGTAGGATTTATTTTTTCACTAGGAATTAGCTTTCCACTGAGATTATGTGATTATGTTAGCTCTAGTGTCTTGGCTATATTTTTAAGGTTGTATATTTTGTATGTAAGACTGGAATTTTCCTTGAGTTTCTCAAATTTGAAAGCTGGTAAGTGCCATAGGCAGGTAGCATTTCTTGATGATTAAAGAAGTTTTCCTGGATAATAGGGATCATGTCAGGAAATCTAGCGGAAGAGTGATGACTGATGCCCACACTGAAGCCGCCAGAGTGGAGCTGTGGAGGACAGCGCTGTCTTCTCCGTCATCAGCTGTCTCTTTTCTGCTTCTCTTCCCACTGTAACTAGAATTCTACTGCTTGTCTTAGGTCTGGGAAGAAAGGCGTCAGAATGGTGAAGCTGAACAGTAACCCCAGTGAGAAGGGAGCCAAGCCACCTTCAGTTGAGGACGGCTTCCAGACCGTCCCTCTCATCACTCCCCTGGAGGTTAATCACTTACAGCTGCCTGCTCCGGAAAAGGTAAAGCAGGTGCTCTTGTCCCCATCAGCAGCCCCCGTGCTCCCCTCATCTCAGGAAATAAAGCAGCAAAAAAAATCCCACCTCTCTCAAACCCTTTCATTCCCTTACCAGCCAAGTACGTTCCCTGTCTTATAAAATGTAGTTATGCCTTCTAGAGCACGACACCTCTTATGTTGTTTCAGATTTATGGTAAGTGCTTGTTCATGTTTTTGTTTACATACATAGGCAAAAAAATTGATGTTTCTTTTTAAAAGTTTTATCATAGTGGATGAATACTAATAAGCTTCTAGATTTGATGAAAAAGAAAATGGTCTTGATTATTCTGGGGAGGTGTTTTAAAAATTGAGTGCTACAAATCTGAGGACAGAGAGTTAGATGCAGTCCAACAGGCATTTAGTTTGCACCTGCTAAAGCCCTGTTCCTACCCTGGAAGTTGGTTATAAAAACACACATTACAAAATCCCTCTTCAATATAAGACTTAAATTAATATAAAGCATCATGGTAAACGCAATGCCTGAGCGTTACGAAGATTGTGAGATCACTGGGGTGGAAACAACTAAATTCTGTTGTGGCAGAGAGGGAACTGGAAGGATAGGTTAGGTCAGCTGCAGAGGGGAACATTTGAATTTGGGTTTTAAAGGTGAGTAAAATCCTCCCAGGTAGGCCATTGGAGGGAAAGGCATTTAAGGCAAAGGGCACAAGAGTGCAAAGCATGTAGAGCTTTTGGGAAATAGCATGACTGGAATAGAGTGTTTTTTGGGGAGGCGTGGCTGGAAATGAGTGACTGGCTGATGGCACATCTCCTGACATGGGAGTAGTCCATGAAGAATGAGCGTTTATACAAAAGTGGGGGAGTTATTCTATGAACACAGTTGGGAGAAGTGATATAAAGATCCCTCTGAGAGAACTTGGGGTTTTATAATGTGAGCTTTTGCATGCCATAAGAGATAGATTAGGAGGCAAATGATGCAGTTCCCTAGCTGAAGAGTGAACAATGGATCATTCCATTTGTTTGATTTTTCTCATTGGCATCTCCAGGAGGGCATTGTGTGTCTTAACCAATTGGCTCTATCCAGTGAACAGAAGAGAAGCCAAAGCTAGATCAAGGGCCTGGCTGATTGGCTGAGGGTTGAGTCATCTGTTTTGAAAGTGCAGAGGTTGTCAATATGAAAATATGTATAGGAGTTCCAGAAATAAAGAATCAGTGAGCCATCCTGAGAAACTGATAAGGCCTTTTGAAAATAAAATTTGCTAACAGGCAGTTAGCGCTAACAAAATGTGAAGGAGTAATATTAATTGGATATTAGTTACCTGTATAGCAGAGGTTCCCAGTTTGTGACTGTATATTAGAGTTAACTGGGGAACCTTTGAAAATCTTGATACCTAGGCCACACCCCAGAACAATTATATCAGAATCTCTAGGGGGTGAGACCAAAGCATCACTGTTAATTAAACCTTCCCAGGTGGACTCCTGTGTGCCGCCACAGTTGAGAACGACTGTGCTAGATGCCCATTACCCAGGGATTATACATCCATCCATGTAAGCAGGCAAAAGGTGGAGAAGGATCAGAGAAATTTACTCACAGAGAAGTAAGTGACAATGCTGGAATTTGATCGCAGATGTAGTGGAAATTGAGGAGAAGCAGAGGGGATATTCACTCAAGGTTTTGTGAAGTTTTAGGAAAAATCTTTCCCCTTTAGTCTCAAGGATCTATACGTCCCTGAGAGGCATGCAAGGAAAAGGGACTGTGGTGAGGTTACCTCTTCTCTTAACTCTACACACACCTGCAGGTCATCCAGAGATATCATGGTCTCTGTCACCCCTTACTCCTCACCCCATTTCCCACCTCCAAGGACTTCTTTCTCTCCTTGAGACAGGAAATGTGCCTGGTAACCACTGAGCTAGTCCAGATGTGCCAAAAAAACTGTCCCAAAGCTGAAGATAAGTACATTATGGACTTGCATGCGTGGAAAGGGAAACCAGTGCATCCTGAAGGGTGAAAATCCTTGAATGGACACATCCCCCAGGGGCACCTCACAGACTTTGGCAGGTGTTCTTGACAGAGTCTTCATACCAGGTGGGCCTCAGTGTCCTCTGTGAAGTGAGGGGGATCACACCTACTTCATAAGTCGGGGCAGTGTTAGATGTGGCCTTATGTATACAGTGCCTGGCACAAAACTAACCATAAGAGAATAATAATGATCATTTTCATGTGCTACTTAGGCTAGACTGTGAGTCAGAAGTGCACACATACGCACAGACCCAGAATTTTCTTTCACCCTTTCGTTAGTTAATAGGGTATGATAAGGAGTTGCTCCTTTAATCCAGTTTTTAAAGATGATGAAACTCAGGCATGGTGGAAAAGTCACTTCCCAAATCCCAGAGTTGATAAGCCTCCTGGCAAAGCCTGGAGAACCCAGAGCCCAGGCAGTGCTGTTCTAGAAACTTCCACCTCAGCAGGAATAGGGGCCCAGCTGGCTCAGCCTCAGCCTCCTCGTGGGTAGAGGGGGAACTCAACCTTACAGGGCTTTAGAGAAGGCGAGGAGGGTTCTGACACATTTGTCAGCTCTCTCGTTAGGTCCAGCCAGATGGTGAGGGTTTAATGCTAAAAAGGTTATCAGAAAGGCATATATTAGACCCCAATATCATGAGTTTTCTTCCTGAAAACATAAAATACAGAGTGTGCTTTGGCATGTAATACTGACAATTATTTCTAGATTTGTCCACTGAATACTCTTAGTGTGGAATGTGAGCTTCTGGGGGAAAGGTTTTGGAGGCTAAGTGGAGAGGATGAGTATGTCTGAAGCCCTTGCTCTGGGCTAGAAATGGGCTGTGCGGGGCATTCACAGCTATTGATTCAGTTTATCTTCCCAACAACCCTATGAGGTGGGCGTTAGTGCCCCCATTCCACTGGTGGGGAAACCGAGGCTTGGATCAATAGACTTGCCCAAGCTTCACAGAGAGAGTGGAAGAGCTGAGTTTGGAAGCCCAGTGCCCCTGGCACCTCAGTTTCCCCTTCTGCACCTTGCTGCCTTCAATAATGAGAAACTTCCCACCCCAGGCAGTGCTTCCTCAAACTCTGCATTCCTTCCTCCCTGGCCGAGGCCTCGTTGTGCTCTCTTGGACCTGCAGGTGAGGCCTGGGGCCATCCTGGAAAGAGAGCATCACAGCCTCCAGTGCTCCCTCCCTCCCCAGTGCTGGAGGAGCTGTGCCTGCCTTAGGAGAGGAAGCCTCGTGGCTGTTGCCCCATCTCTTCTATCACTCCAATCAGTCCTGCACATCACACCTGCGGTAGTGCCCCCAGAGGTGTGATGAGTCCTTCTCCCTTGGAAAGCATTTCCAGTCCTCCCCATAGGGTACAGTCCTCAAATCCTGACCTTGACACTCCAGGTCCTCCATCATCTGCCCCACTGGCTCCCATTCCTACCACTTCTCACTTTGTACCTTGAACATCAGCATGGCAGAACTACCTCAAGCCATTGTTCTCAACCAGGGGGTGATTCCGCTCCATGCTAGAGGGACATTTGGCTGTGTCTGGAGGCAGTTTTTGGTTTTGACAATTGGGGAGGGCTGTGCTTTGGGCCAGAAATGCTGGTAAATGCCCTACAATGCACAAAATGCTGCCCCTGAAGAATTGTCCTGCCCAAAATGTCTACAGTGCTGAGGTTGAAAAACCAGCCCTGGAATTTTCCATCCTCTCCAAGGTGTTTCTTGCTCCCTCCTTCTTTCCTAGGCGATTCCTTCTGCCCAGAATGGCCTGCTTGTCCCTTTTCCGGTCTGATAAGCCAGTGGTCATGGGAGCTCTAAACCCAGTTCAGATGGCAGCTCTCCTGAACACCCTCCCTGGCCACTCATAATTATAGCTAAGGTTATACTTACTATGCTGGAAGGTAGGAACTCATTCTTTCATTCACTCATCCAGCATTTCTATGGGTCACCTTCTACGTGCTGGGCACTATGTTAGGCTATACATACCCAGCCAGGAAAAGTCAGGCATGATCATTGGTTTCATGGAGCTTCTAGTCCCAGTGGGAAAGAGGGTCTTCAAACAAGCCAGCACACAAATAGAAGTTCAGAGATGCAACTTGCAAGAAGGGCTATTAAGGAAAGAGTAAGGTGCTAGATTATAAAGGATAAGACTTCAGAGGGCTTAATTATGGTGGAACGGTGGTCAGGGAAGGTCCTTCTGAAGAAGGAGCCCTGGCTGAGAGCTGGAGGATGGGTGGGTGAGGGGAGTAGAGGCAGAGGGATCAGCATGCGGACAGGCCCCGAGGGGATGAGAAGGCCAGTCAGGAGGTCGAGTTGCCTGGGTGCCCTGAGTGAGGGGGCAGATGGGGTACACAAGGCGCAGTGGACACCAGTTCACATGGTACATATTTGGAAGGGGTTTAAAGAAGTCGAGTAATAGAATCAGATTTCTATTTTAGGAAGATTCCTCTGGCTGCTGTGGGCTACCCTACGGCCTGGTCTCTTCTTCCTCTTTTCTTCCAATCCATCTTTCAAGTGAGGCAGCACCAGAGAAATTTTCCCCAAATAGAGGCTACTGGGTTTCTAGCTGCACCCTCCCCTCCATGAGTCGGGGAAGAAAAGAGTGGAGGGCAGGAGACCAACTAGAAAGTCTCTGCTGTGTTTGTGATTGGCAACAGAAATGGGGAGATGGATGGATGGATTATGACAGTGCTGGGTCAGTCCTGCAGAGCTTTTCCCACTAGGCCTGAGGGTCCTGGCTCTGTCTCATGTTTGTAGCCTTGGTTCTGGCATATGGTGGGAAATGATGGCTGAATGAGACCCCCGGCCCCTTGCCTAGTGTAAAGGTAGGCTTAGTTAATCCACTTAAATCTAAGCAGTTTGGTAGCCCTCTCCAGGCCATGGAAGCAAGCTCTTGAGAAGTTGGAACATTAGTCTGTAGATACCAAATTCCAGGATGTGCCTTTGGTTTATTTAAGTGACCACGATAACCCAGGTAACTGCACAACTCCTCTATGACGTCATGACCACTATGTCCATATGAAAACAGGCTCAGAGAAGTAAAATGCTATCCTAGAACACACCAAAAGAAAACAATGCAGCCAAGATCTGCACCCAGGAGTCTGGGAAATGCCAGCTAAAGGGTGGTTAGTCCCCTGAAAGCAAGCCAGAGAGGCACAACCCTCCTTGGCAAGGCCCAGATGAATCATGTATTCAGCACAGCCAGCTGCGAGGCTCTAGGCAGTTTGTTCCTTTCCTTTCTTCTGATTACTAAATCTTTACACGTCCCACAGGAGGTTGGCTCACCTGCTTGTGGGAGGAAAGGAATGCAGACATTAAAAGATCTATTATTAATGTTTGGCACACTTCACATTTTGTGTGGTAGACCACATGTGCTTTGTTGTCCTCGAGACTTGTATTCAAATTTCAGCTAAACTATTCATGTACTGTGTGGCTTTAGGCAAGTTGCTTGGTATCGCTGGGCTTTTTATTTTCTTTCTGTGAAATGAGCATAATAGCTATCTAATAGGGTTACTATGAGGAAACAAGTGAAAATTGTCTAATGACACAGACATGGGGCTCATTAACAGTTTCCTTTCTCTCCTTGGTGTATTCAGACTATGTCTCCCAAAAGTGACATTTTTGGAGGATGACTGTAAAAGTAAAAGCTGCTGAGAAGGATGGGGTTTCAATGTGGAGGTTCAGGGGTTCGATGGGGCAAATCTGGATAGATGCTGGGCAAAGGAGATATTTCTCCTGTCACTGAGTCCTGCATGCTTTCTTGGTCTTTGTCGTGGCTTCACCAGAGGATTTATTTTTGTCCCTGATACACAGGATCAGAGAACCATCAGCCTTTCCCTGGGAAGCAGAAAATGCACATCCCTACAGATTCCAGGCTGATAGAGCCCCCTTGTTCTGCTCTTCAGGGGCTCACAAGAGACAGATTGTGCATCACCCCAAATTGGGGCAAAGGCTCTGACTAGGTGATTCCAACAAATATACAGAAAGTGACCAATAAGCAGGTTAAAAATTCTTTATAATTTAAAACATAATAATTTTATTTTATTTTTATTTATTTTTTTAATTTTAGTTGGGGGCTAATTACTTTACAATATTGTAGTGGTTTTTGCCATACATTGACACGAATCAGCCATGGGTTTACATGTGTTCCCCATCCTGAACCCCCCTCCCACCTCCCTCCCCATCCCATCCCTCTGGGTCATCCCATTGCCCCAGCCCTGAGCATTTGTCTCATGCATCGAACATGGAATGGTGTTCTGTTTCCCATATGACAATATACATGTTTCAATGCTATTCTCTCAGAACGTCCCACCCTCACCTTCTCCCTCAGAGTCCATAAGATTGTTCTATGCATCTGTGTCTCTTATTCTGTCTCGCATATAGGGTTATCGTTACCATCTATCAAATTCCATATATATGCATTAGTATACATAATAATTTTAAATGGAACATAACATTATGCATATCTGATTGGAAAAAAAATAAAAGTGATAATGCCTGGTGTTGCTAACACTAAGGGAAAGCAGATCTTGTTGCACTCCGGTTGATTATATAATTTGATGCAGTGGTTTTTAGAGGGTATTTGGACATTGCTTATAAATTAAAACTGTATATCCCGTTTGACTGGTATGTTGCTACTGGTGGCAGAAATTTATCCTATGGATATATTTTTCAAATCTGCAAAGGCATATATGTATGTGGAGATGGGAGTGGTTAAACAAATGTTCCATGAGATTGAAGTGGTTAAATAAACCCTAGTGCATGGATGTGGAAAAGTAAGCAATTGTTATAAGGATGAGACAGATTTGCTTGTGTTTGTGCTAATGTGGAAAAAGCAACAGACACATTGCTCCTTTAAAACAACTTTGAAGAATGTGGCATGGAGTAATCCCATTTGTGGAAATACGGGTGTATGTTTCATTCTTATAACTCATAAAACAGTCTTGAAAAGACACACAAGAAACCATCGAATGGTTAGGGACTACAGATGGGGTGGTTGGGGCCCATTTGAAGACTATATGTATGTATATATATAATTCTACAAGTTTCATACTTATTTTTTTACCATGAGAATATATCAAATTTTATATATTTAAAAAAAAATCACCTCCATGTCACAGATGGCGAAACAATCTCAGAGAGCTGAAGTGCCTTACCTGCTTCTGTTCACACACAGAGAGACCACTGTGGAGTGAGCCAGTGCCCCTGCAAGTAAACGGTGGCCTATATAGAGGCACAGGCATTGTAACAATGCAGTTGGGATTCGAATCCTAATTCTACCACCTACTTGCTGTGTGACCCTGGGCAAGTTTACTCACCACTCTGTCCCTCTGTTTTCTTGTTAAAATGAGGACAGTAATATCTTCCTTTAAGAAGTGTTTAAAGGGTAAAACGAGGAAAAGCATGTCAAATGTTTATCACAGTACCTGGCACAGAGTAAATGCTTAATGCAAGTTTGTTATTATGGTTGTTGTTACCATCATCATCATCAATTCAGTCCCATAATCAGGATCGTTTTTCCTGGAGTGCACAGGGGTGCAAGAAGGGTTGAACTGTGAGGTGCGCTGGGCTTCTGCCCTGTAGAGGGTGGGTCTGGATGGCAGAGCTATGGACCTTGCTATAGGGACTCCAGCCCGGGCAACTAACCTCTGCTCAGAGCAGGAGCTGGCAGTCCCTGTAGGACCCAATGAAGAGTCCCTCATCTTCCCCAGCTATATGCCTTGTCATAGAGTTGAAGAGTCATACACTTACTGGGCTAGTCCATCCATATGCTTCCTTCATGGCCAATATTCCATTCTGCCCTGAGAAATCAAAGGCCCAGCAAGGAAAAGAGATTTGAACCCACAGAAAGCACCCTGGACTGGGAGTCAGCAGGTCCATACTAGAATCCTGGCTGTGTGACCTGCAGCAAATCCTTTCCCCTTTCTGGGCTTCCGTGTTCCCATCTGTGGATTGGTGGGATTGGACAATACTACCACTAATGTTCTTTGAACACCAATATCTTACTTGTGTTCTGGGCCTAGTACCAAACTTCAAGGGCCCAGGGAGAGACTCAAACGCAAAGAGATGGAGTGTGAGTTGGGGAGTGAGGTGGTAAATGGGAGAAGGTTCCCAGCTATGTACCCAGGCCCCACTGGGGTAACTTCACCTTTCTGTTTGGGTGCGGAATTCACTCATTTGTGCATTCATTCAATAGTATTTATAGAGCATCGGGTGCCACAGGATCAGAGTTTGAGTGCTATGATTTTTGAATGATGACATTACTAGTGGCAATTGATCTGAGCCAGAAGCCCAGGCTCAAGCCTTGACTTAGCCCATTAGTGGTTATGTGAGGTTGTGCAGTCATTTCTGCTCCCTGAGACCCCAGCTCTTGTAAAATGGAGATACTCTGTCCTTCCTCAGAGTGATTGAAAGGATTGGCTGAAATATAGGCTGTAAAGCTTTTGGTACAGTGCCAGGCACATAGCAGGTACCTTAAAAATTATAGAAAAGAGCATCATGTTCTTCAGCTTGAATACCAGCTCAACCACTTACCTGTCATTTGATCATAGGCAAATGATTGAAGTCTCTGAGGATGGGAATAATAATGATCTTAAAGGAGAGATGTGAGGGTCAGAGAGAATGCTATAAGTGGGGGAGTGGGTATGAGACTTTATGAGTACACATGAGTAGCACTGTGTCTGGCACACAGGAGGTGCTCAGAGGCTAGCTGTTCATTGTCCTGCTCCTAACTTCTCTCTTTGCTGCAAGAATGAGCTGAAAGGGACGGCTTAGATCTATTTCTGGCCTGTGCCAGTCCAGCTCAAAAAAATACAATTATGCTCCTTGTCAGCACTTCTGCACTTTTATTTATTGTTCCTGCCAATCCTAGGGCCTCCTCGTGTGGGAACCTCTTCATTATTGATAATCCTGGGAAGTAGTATTTTAAATTTTTATGATCTGTACTTTGTGCCATCTGAACCACCATGTATTATCTGGCCTTGCCAGCGAAGGGGGAATATATCCAGACAAGGGGTCCTTTCGGGATGAATAATTTATCCCATTTTCACAATGCCAATTATATTAAATTATGTTCTTCATATCAACTGCCAACAGAACAATAGGGACTGATGTATTGATATGAAAAGAGAAAAAATTTATTTCTTTGCCTAAATTCAAAATGATATTTGAAAACCGGGAGTTTCATTCTTCCAAGTCTCTATAAACCCCACTTTTAATAAAAACGAGTAGAAAGAATTTTTCCTCCCGTCTCCCCACTTTTTCATTACATTTCTGTTATTAATCAAGCAGCTCAGAGCTCCATTTTGCTCCATTTTTTTTCAACTGCAGAAAATAGAACCTTTTTAGCAAATTTGTTTTCTCTTTTCTCTTTCTTTGCATAAACAAGCTAATTCCTCCAAGGTACAATTAATAATGATTGGCTAACATTTCTTATGCTTTCTCCTTCATAGCACTAAAAAAAGTCACTGTTACTATGTCTCCTTTTATAGAAAGGATCTGTTTCTGGCGCCAGTCCACGGGAACAACACACCACGCTTCATGACATGCCCAATAGCTGGCTGATTCCAGTAACTGGAGGGCTGTTTTTCCTTGCTCTCTGCATCACTCCAGTGTGTCTCCATTGTGCCAGAGGCTTCTCCTCTACTTGTGATGCATGCCTGGAAAGCCATCCTCTGCTTTGCAAACCTTCCTTAGCTCCTCACTGCTCTCGAGTTCATCTTTAATATGCGAGGCAAAGCATGCAGAGCCTCGGCTTACCCCTCCCTTCACCCGCTCTGTTCCCCATCCACTCAAAACTACGTCTTTGTGGTCCTCCCAGGGCCAGCCTCCTGGGTGTCTTCCAAATGTTTGCTGGCTGATGCTCTCTTAGTCTAGAAAGCTCTTTTTATTTGGATTTTTGGAGGCAAGGATGGAAGCAAGGAAGATGGTCAGAGCAAACGTTCACGGAGAGAGGATGATGCTCTGGACTAGGGCAGTATAATTGGACAAATGAGTTTATTTGAGAGAAAGTTTTGAGGAAGCGGAGACTAGAGGTGGGATGGATTTGGAGACTGAAGGGAAGGGAGGGATCATGAGAGACTCCTGTATATAAACTCCTTGACATAAACATGGCTTATCATGCTGCTGTTTTCTTAGCTAGGGATTACACAAGGAAGAGAATGTCAAGGGCAAGATGGTTGGAGAAGGTGAGTCAGGGAACCCAAGAGCTTTGCTGTGGACATGATAAATTCAGGTGTGTCTGTGCAAGGGCAGACATCCAGTAGGGTAATCTGAATGCTGAATAGGGTCTGAGTTGGAGATGTAACTTTGAGACTTAAGAAAATAAAGATGGAGCTAGAAGTGATAGGAATAAGAACCTTCAGAAGGAATTTGTAGGAAAGAAGTATCCCAGGACCTAACCCTGAGAGATTCTGATGCTGAGAGGTTAAGCAGAGTGGGTGGGACTTGAGGAGGAAACTGAGGAGTGATGGTCAGTGAAGAGGACCATGGACCTGGGAGGAGGACCTTTATGGAGGAGTGAGTGAACAAGCCTGTCAAATATAACTGAGAGGTCAAACAAGACCAGTCCAGAGGACTGCCCATTTGTTCCAGGCAAATAGGCAAAGACCTGCTTTTGATGTGAAGAAGAGGTTCTAGTAAGCTAATATTTCCTTGGGGCAAGGTAAAATATCACCTGGGTTGCTTTTGGAGAAAGTATGGCTTAGCTAAAGGGAGGAGCAGATGACTGAGGATGGACATGGGGTCAGGGGTCCCCTTGTCTGCTGGCCTAGTTTGAACCTGGTGGTTTGGGAAGTGTTCTGAAGCCAAGAGAAATGTTTTCGTTAGAAACTCATTCAGAGCATAAGCAACATCGCTTAGGTGTTCAAGGCAAAGCAGGACGTGGAGGGCTATGACCCCACCTCTCCCTAAACTTAGCATCCCTCCTATAACTGTAAATGGTAATTGGGATGCTATATATTTATTATGGCAATTATAGCAGAATGATATGCCTGTGATGGTTATTCATTGTCTCATTTCAGCAGTAACATTTGTTTAGTCTTGTCCCTCTCTCAACATGTTGACTGCTGCGTGAGGTCTTTTAAATTTATATGGGATGGTATAAATGGTCTAGAGCTCTTTGAGAAGTTTTGAGAAAGATGTCTATAAAATAGAAGGGCAGAGGGGAAGACTAAGCAGCAAATGCTTCTTGACACTTGATGTGTGATGCTTGAGGTAAGTCTGATGGCTAAGGATCTAGAAATGAAGAAGTCTAATTAAGAGATGGTTGAGATGGACTTGATAATGTGGGAAGGAATTTTGGTTTTTCTGTTTTTATGTAACCAGTTACCAAAGCTTTAGAACTTCAAGACAACACAAATTGATTGCCTCATAGGTCAGAAACCTCACAGGCTTTTATAGGTCAGAAATCCAGTCACAGTTTAGGTAGGTTGTCTGCTCAGAAGGGTCTCACAGTTCTGAAGTCAAGGTGTCAGCTGCATTTTACCTGATGCTTGGGGTCTTTTTCCAAGCTCACGCAGGTTGTTGGCAGAATTCAGTTACTTGTGGTTGTAGGATGGAAGTACCATTTTCTTGCATGACCTTACTATCGACCGGGGTCATTTTCAGCTCCTAGAGTCCACCCTCAGGCACTGGCTGCATAGACCTCTCCAACATGTTGACTTGGTTCTTGAAGGCCAGAAGGAGCATCTCTCTCCAGTCCGCTGTGATGGGGTTTTAGATAGCATAACAAAATCATGGGAGTGACTGTGCCATCAGATTCATGGGTCCTGTCCACACTCTTGAGGAAAGAGATTATATGGGGGTGGAGATAGGGTGGGAAGTTTGGGGACTATCTTAGAATGCTGTCTAGCATAAAAGGCAAAGGCAATTATTGCCCCAAGTTTTATGGGTTACATAGCACACTGACCAGGAAATTCACTAAGCTTAGAAATAGATACTGAGTTGTATTATAATATATTTATATATACATGCACACATCAGACATATACACACATATAACATGAAAAATTGGGAGAAGAAATTATAATTCCCGGTTTGTAAATATTTTTTAAAATGATCAGACATCTAAATTTTCTATGCATTTCATAACGTGCCAGTTGATCTAGTGCTATCCCAACAGTTTTTAATCGTTACAATTTGTAGAGTATCTTTTAAGTTCACAAAACACCAGCATATTTCATTTGGCCCTTCCCAGAATATTGTGAGTTTCTAATAGAAACAGCTAGCCTATGGAGGCCACACAGCCATCTCTGGAGGTCTTCCCTGGTAGCTCAGCTGGTAAAGAATCCACCTGTAATGCAGGAGACCTCAGTTTGATTCCTGGATCGGGAAGATCCCCAGGAGAAGGGATGTGTTGTGGTTCACTTTGCATAAAATGTCTTGGCTTGTTCACTCAGAAAAACTGTATTCATCCTTGAAAACCCCCTTTTTTAGACCATGCTTGAAGAGCATCATTCTTGTGAAATCCTTGTGTTGTTCTGTAAGGGCTGGATAGGGAAGACCTACAGGTTGACATGTACAAGCCAGGCCCAAACTACATCTGCTTCAGACATCTATTGTAAAAACATTTGGCAGCACTCAGAGGCAGTGTTCAAAAACACATTTATTATTGAATAAACAATGTGAGTGCTTGATTTATGTTGACTCATTTAAGCCTCCTAAAAACCCAACCAGGCAATTATGGTTATTTTCCCATTTAATGGATGAGAAAACCAAGACACAGAAGGCTCAGTGCTGGAGTTGGGATTCAAACACACTGTGCGATCTTTCATCTCCCTACAATATTGACAATGTCAGTATCCGCCCCACAACACAGAATCAAGTGTCCAGTGCCTGCTGTATAGTACATTTGCAAAGCATGAGGGATATTTTTTTACTTGTGCTGAGGAGGCTTCTATTTTCTTCTTCTTTAGAGCAGGAGATAGAAAAAAATTGAACATTCCTTGACCCCATTCTCCCCCCAAACCCCTCACCCTTGTTTGACTGTATCATTTCTTTGTTTAAGGAAGCCAGAGATCACTTTTTATTGTTTGGGGGAGCAGAATCGAAAGAGAGTGGGGCACAGCAACAGAATTTACATCTGCAAATGAATTCTATGTGTCAGGGAGGGAGTGGTGTTTTCCATGGGCTGGGACCAGATCCTCCCTAACCAACATATTTAAGTGCCACATAGGAGATGTTCAATCATGGAAGTTCCTCCCCTAGTCCTTCCTTTTTGAGCTGTATTTTGTCCACAGTATGCCTCAGAGATCTTGAAGAGCATTCTTCATAGAATTCTTGCAGGAGGAGTCCATACACTTGGCTATCATTTCTAGAAAAACTTGGGGTGAAAGTTTTCAGTGAAAATTTAGTTAATTTAAGCTCTAATGAGAAGACTGGTCGTAGTTAGAAGATTGCTTCCTTTGAGCTGTGTTACCTTGGAGATGTGACTTGGCAACTCTGTGCTCCAGTTTCCCTTTCAGAAGAACGGAAATAGTAGTGGTTTGTGGATAAGGTTTATGGAGAGCTTGATCTAGCCCTGGCACATAATAAATTATTCCAAAAATATTGCCCATTATCATCTCTTTTAACCCTCAAAACAGTTTTGTTAAATAGGAGTTATGATTATGATCATTGTCCTTACTTTACAGGTGAGACCCCGAGGCTCAGACAGCTCCTGTGTTCCCCATGACATTGTGGCAGTCAGCAATAGTTATTGATTATCTGTCAAGCTTCTTTTTCCTTCCACTTTGCCTACACCGTGGGACGAAGTTCCATAAATGTCTTAGCAGGTTGACAGCTTATCTTGAAAAGATATTAGCCTCCTCTGCAAAATATTCAGACTTCAGAAAAATAAGATGATACAATAGATTCAGTAGACCTTTATATTTTATTTTGTGTAAGTCTCTAAATTAAACTGGAATTAAGTGTATGTGCAAAAGTTTAACTACAAGATGTTCATCATAACTTGCTTAGATAATCCAAACTGTGGAAACAACCTACATGTTCAACGGTCAATACTGGTTAGAGTAATTGTAGTATACACATACAATGAAATATTAAGCGACATCAAAAGGCAAATTGAAATCATTTATTTGTCTACATGGAAAAAAAATGTTAGTGTAGTGTTGCGTGATAAAATGAAGTGCCAGTCCATTTCACAAAAATATATTTGTATAAATAGCTAATACATAAATACAATACAATGCATATATATGCATATAAAAATGTCTGAAAAGGTGTGACCAGAATTGTCACCTATGGTTGTCTCTGTTGGAATGGGAAAATATTATGGATAATTTGAATTTTTAATTTTCTTGTGTGTGTTTGAAGAAGTGTGTGTTTTCTGATCTTTATGCAATATATAGTAAATTCTAGTTACTAAAAAAAAAAGGAACAGAAAACTCTTCCAAGTATTTATGTGTGCTAACACTGGTTGATGATTTTAGGTGATTGTGAAGACAAGAACAGAATATCAGCCTGAACAGAAGAACAAAGGGAAGTTCCGGGTGCCGAAAATCGCCGAATTTACGGTCAGTGTCTTGATGGTGTAACAGAAAGAGCGCATATGAGTCACTGAGTCTAATCAAATAACAAAACGCTGCCTCTTGAGGATGAATTAGCCTTTCTCTTGCCCTGAAAAGTTCAGACAATTTGATAATTGTTAAATGTGTCTCATTTCTTCTTTTACTTCCAGTCCCTGTCCCTCTGCCTTTCCATCACAGTCACCAGGAAACGTGATGGAAGTGTGTAAAGAAATGCAAATTGTAGACAGTGAGTGATTGCAACAAATACAAAAAAGACAAAGGGAGAGAAAAGTTGACTTAGTGGTAAAAACTAGATGATTGAATTTCTGTTTCTTGGTGGAGGGGTCACGAGGAGAACTGAGGAGTGTATATCACTGTGATGAATTGCATGGAGGAGCCATGAAACCTGCTCTGCAAGGACGTATGGAGGAGCCTCGGGAAAGTACCGTGGGGAAGTCACTTAGGACTCAGGTGGTGGAGGAGAGTACAGCTTGTGCAAAGGCCCTGAGGCTGGAGGGGAGTTGGACCCAACACTGAATGGGCATAAGGGGAGTGAATCTGGGCTCTGGGAGAGGTTTGGGGAGCAGGCAGAGAGGAGGCAGGACAAATGGGCAGAGGGCAGACAATCCTAGGCCTCAAATGCTGTATGGAGGAATTTGGGTTTTTATGAAGAAACTCTAGAAGGACTTCAGGTAAGGGAAGGGCATGATTAAAGTTGGTTTTTGGAAAAAGCAGATTGGCTTTTACATGACTAAAAGAGTGTAGTGGGCAAGAGGGAACATGAGGAGACTGTTGGGCTACAGCATTTGTCCACGTTCAAACACTAATAGTGGCTTAGAGAAGGATGGTGAGCGGATTAGAGACCTAAAAGATATTTTGGAGGCAAAATCTGCCATGGAGACAGTTGAATAAGTAGTTCTGTAGAAGGATGCTGGAGCGGTCTGGCTGGGTTTGAGCTCTTGTTTCTGCCTCATACCAGCCGTGTGGCCATAAGCAAGTCAGTTATTGTTGTTGTTTAGTTGCTAAGTCATGTCTGACTCTTTCCAGCCCCATAGACTGTAGCCCACCAGGTTCCTCTGTCCATGGAATTTCCCAAGCAAGGATGCTGGAATGGGTAGCCCTTTCCTTCTCCAGGAGATCTTCCTGACCCAGGGATCAAATCCACGTCTCCTGCATCTCCTGCATTGGCAGGTGAATTCTTTACCACTGAGCCACTGGGAAGTCCAAGCAAGTCAGTAAACCTCACTTATCAAAGGGAGATACCAGAAGGTTACTGTGAGGATGATGTACAGAATACATGCAAAGCAGATGAAGTACGTGACTAATAGCAGCTATTTCATGTCAACTGTGGCTCAAGGTCTTTAGATGTTAAAACAGTCCTTGTTTGCTTGTCTGGGGATTGGAGCATGTATGCGGGTACATATACTGGTCTGCTTCTGTCCCTGTCTTTCTCCCTGCTAAATCTATACTAGAGCAGCTGGGTGTGAGAGCCTGGGCGGGAGGATGGCACTTCTGTGTACATCCCCTAGCATGTGGGATGTCCCTGGATGTTGACCCCCTCTTAGAGGGCAAGGATTGCATTTATTTGTGACTGTGGCTTTAGTGTCTGGCACACAGCATGGGCCCAGTGAACTTGGACGTGGCCTGAACTGCATGCAGGTACCTACCGGCAAGAGCCAGCAGGTAGCCACGAGGGGAGAGTGGGAGTGTCTTGGTGCACAATGTGTGGGCACCAGGCCAGGGGGTAAAGCTGACCTGTCCTCCTAGCAGCAGAAATCATCAGAAATTTGTCCAGATTCATGAGCACAAATGTTTACTGCAGTGTTATTTGTAAACTCAAAGCAATGGAAACGATGCTAGGTTTTCAGCAACTTTCTCATGATTCCATATGTAAGACCACATGCATAGGATTGACTATTTCAACAATTTCTTAAGAACCACTTTTTCAGGGTGAGTAGTTTACTCTGAATTATGGGCTCATGAGATATTTCCTTCTTTCTTCTACTTTTCCAGTTCTACAAGAGCATGATGTTACAATAATCAGGAAAAAATTAGAAGCATTTAAAAATGTTATTCATTTTACCAAATAGAGTGTTACAGTTTTTGATGGAATTAATCCTTATTTAGCAATCATTTAAAATGATGGTTATGAAGACATGTGATAATTTGGGCAGATACTTATTATAGAGGAGGTTGAGTGAAAAAAGCAGAGATTAAAATTGTATGTTTTCTATGATTGGAATTATGAAAAAACCACAAGTATATAGAGGAAAGAAATGTCTCAGAATGTCATCTGTGGCCGTGTCATCAGCGGCGGTGTTGGGACCACGCTGTTCTGTGTTTGTCTCCTCTTTGTTGGCAACTTCTGGTGATACAGCTGTTGTATCATATGGTAAAACATCACATCACATCATGGGGCCCATGGGGCCCTGAGAGGCTGATATAGTCCCGTTTTTTCCAAGAGGAACTTGAGCTCAGAGCAGCAATGCAGCCTGCTCCCCCACTAGCAAGTGGCCGGGACTTTCTGTTCACCCAGGGGGCCTGCCATAGGTAACTGTGGGTTAGAACAGAAATGAGTGAGCCGGGAAAAAATGAGCAGTTCATCAGGGATCAGGGCCTGTGGAAGCCACCCCCCCAACTTGACTCGTTTGGTCCTGGGGGTGGGAAGAAAGGGTGCTGGGATTCGGGGTCAGTCCTTTGTCAGCACTTGTGTGGATGGAGGGCCCTGCCACTTGGAACAAAATGGAAGGAATGGAGCAAATTTGTTTGCTTTTGTAAAGCTGTGAGCATCCATTTGCCCAGATTTTCACTTCCTTCAGGAGAGCTCCCCCTGGGCCGCATGGAGGACGTTTCTACTGGGGTGATGGTTGATGCCACAGTCTAAGGAGGAGGCTTGTGGTGACTAAGAGGAGTCTGAGTGTCTGAGCATCAGCTGCAGGGGGACTCGGGCATCCAGGTGGGCTGTTATGGAGGTGAACTTGCAGGACTTGTTCCTGGTTGGAGAATCAGGGGCTCCATCAGGAGCTCCTGGGTGCTTGGCTTCGCTGACTGGATAGGAGTGGGGAACACATGGAGTGGAGGGTGCCCGGGTACCATGGAAGAGGTGGGTAGGGGAGGAGGCGGTCTGGCCACCCTTGGATGTAACTGGTCTGGAGCTCAGCATGGAAATTGAGGCTAGCGAACTGGAGCTTGAAGTCAGAGAATTCCCAGTTCATTTTAGAGAGCTTAAGGCTGATAAACAATGGCCAGGCGCCCCCTCCAGGATATCACCCACGGCCAAAGTAACCATGGGGATGACAAAGATGCATCCGACTCATTCCAGTACCTTCGAGGAGGTGGAACAGCTTGTGACTTCACAGCTCAAATCTGACCTGGGGAGATCAGCTCATAGCAATTGTACTGTGAGAGAGAATGAGAGGAGAGAGCAGAGGGGGAGAGATGAATGGAGAAAGATTGAAAGAGTCGCCTGGAATGTTTTTTTTTTTTTTTTAACATGAAGGCTCTTGCAGTCATTGCCGAGGGTCACAGACTTGCAAGAATGTTCATCAGGCTTCTTTGAGAAGGTGGGAGCATGCAGAGAGAAGCCCCGCCTTCTTTCTTAGTCTTGGGAGCTGGAGGTTCTTCTGAAGCTGATTTTGCTATGGAAGGAGCTGTTTGTCCCCAGGCTCACCTGAGAGAAGAAACTTGAGTCTTGCATTTGGAGGCTGTGCTAAGCTGAGGAGAGGTATTCTAGGGAACACCTGTACTTTGGGACTAGATTCACCTGGCAACTCAGGTCATGTCCCTGTCACCTCTTAGTTTCATGACCTTGGGAAGTCTCTTCACCTCTCTGAGCTCTTGATTCCTCATCAGTTAACTGAGACACAGTCTTGAGATAGCCCGAAGAGTAAGTTCTTGGAGCACTCTAGTTCTCAACGAATGATCATTTTATTCTCTTCCTGTTCAGATCCCTTTCCTTCATCCTGAGTTCTTAGCTTCCTGCCTGATTAGCTGGATTTTGACAGTTGGTTGAGACAGACCTGGTCCTCCCTTTCCTGGCTTTTCCTCCTGGGAAAGTGGCTGGGAAAACTTGGAGGAACTGTTCTAAGAGTAGCCAGTTCAATGTCGGAACCCATGGGCTGCCTCTGGCCCTCTACAGTGACCCTGGGAGCCATCTCTTTGCCTCTTGGGGAATGCAGGCAGTATTTTTTGGTTAAGCTACTTCTCAACACATCAGTTATAACATGAATAGTCCTAGTACTTGTTAAAAATGCCTTTATATCCACTTTTCAGGTTGACGACAACCTTATGTACTACTACTGTTATTATTATCAGTACCACTTTTATTATTATATTATCACTACTCTTATTATTATCTCCATTTTATGAATGAGGAAACTGATGCTGAAAGAAGTGAAGTGTCTGGCAAGGCCACGCAGTGAGGACATTTAAGGACAAATAAGAACCCAGAACTATGGCTCCATAACCCTTTTTCTGTGCTATACCTCGATGACACCCTGCCCAGCTGTGGCTTGCCGGGCTTCCTCCCTTTCTGCCCTTCCTCCCCTTTCATCTTTGTTTTTATCAAATTTGCTCTGGGCTGCACTGGATGTGTTGCCGGGAGACACACAGAGGTGCAAAACAAAGCCTTGCTCTGGAAGAGCTTGCAAATGCGTGGTTTAGACAAGAAGGTGCCAGCCAGCTTCTTGTCTATGCGTCCTTATAGGGTCACCTCCTCTGAGATGCCTCCCCTGGTCTTCTGAGTCTGCTGCCTCCTCTGAGCTCTGCAGGTCATAAGGGGGTCATGAGTACTACTGTGCTGTCGCCTCTCTGGGACCCTCAGTGCCCTTCCACCTCTGGTCCCTGGGGGGTAGGGTCGCAGTGGCCCACTCACGTGTTCTCAGTTCTCAGAAGAGGGTACAGTATAGAGTGAGCGTCAGGGCTGTTGCAACTTGAGCCCCACCCAATCTTTCGGGACTGCTTCAGCATCCATCCCTGATACTACATCCTGAGTCAGGATTCAGAAAACCTGCCCCTGGAGGCTCTGATCTGGGCAAACTCAGACTGGAGGGTGTCCAGGTACAGGAAAGATCCTGAGGGGGCCTGTGGATCAGGCCCTGAGCACAGTCAGTGGGGAGAGTGCAGAATGCAAGGGACGAACCAATGCAGAGGGACCAGAACTCACCATTCCTGCCAGGCAAATGGACACAGTAACATAAAACTGGTGGGGGAGAACTAGAAGTGAGAAGCTAGCAGTTTTTAAAGAGTTGGTGTCTGAGGCCTGTTATTAGAAACAAGCAGCAACAGCACACCAACAAAAACAAAAAGAAGCAGATGCCCAGCTGAAGCTTCAGGACTAATATCATAGGATATTAACTTACTGTTCCATCCATTTGTCAATCCACGCAACGTCTGAGGCTTGTGCTCTGCTTTCGACCTGACCTGTGATTGGCACTATGTAAGACATCCTACTGAATGGCCCCAGCACAGCAGGCTGGTGAGATTGTCACCCTGTTTGCAGGCGAGGCAAACAGGCTCACAGAGGCTGGGCATTTTCCCAAGTTCCATGCCCAGGAGGCTGTGGAGCCAGGATGAACTTGCAGGCCTTCAGCAGCAGCCTTGGCTGGGTGTAAGGGGTGAGGGAAGCTGCCGCCGGGTGAAGGGGAGCCCAGCTTCCCGAGAATCAAAGCCAGGGGCTGCTGCTGAGCACATCGGGCTGCCAGTCATTTCTTTCCTTCTTCTCTTCTCCTTCTGGCCAAAGGTTGGGGATGTTGGCACTCTGCCTCAGGCCACAACTCTGCTCACCTTCCCCCCAGTACTACATGGTGAAATGCCGGAACCAGTCTCCCCAGGAGGGTGGCCGCATCTAACAGTCGGCAGAGTCCAGGCCCCTCTCCCGCCTGCCAGTCTCTGGGAACCATGCTTTCTGCTCCAGTCCCCGTCCCCACTCATCATCTGCTGGTCTAGCCTCCTTCCAGGCCCCTCTGCCTCCTTTCTCAGCCCCCTCCTGCCCATTCTTCTCACTCCCCAAAGGAAGACTCTTCCTAATGTATTATCCTGCTGTGACATTGCCGTCCTTCTAGCCATCCCACGGCTTCCACAGGTGCCCTGCTCATTTGCCTCCTCCCACAGGCGCCCTCACCTGCCCAAAGTCCTGGTCCTTTCCTCATAACGTACACCGCTGCCTCCCCGTCTTTGTTCATGCTGCCTCTTCCACCCAAAATGCCTTACTCGCCTCCACCATTGGGCAAACTCCCTTCTCACCCCTCAGCACCCAACTCAAATGGCCCTGCCTGTGAAGGCTTGCCTGCCCACCCATGCACAGTCTGCCCTTCCTCCTCGGGATTCCTGCACCTGCTGTATAACCCTCCAGTGACACAGTGTTGGCATCAACTTTACCTGCTGTGTCTCCCACTGACTTAAGGGTATGTTCTTCATCTTTGCACCCCAAAAGCCTAGTGAATGCTTGGCCACCCTGGGCACCAAATGATATCTTTAATAAATGAACAGGCTATGGTTTTTCCAGTGGTCATGTATGGATGTGAGAGTTGGATGGGGAAGAAAGCTGAGCGCCGCAGAATAGATGCTTTTGAACTGTGGTGTTGGAGAAGATTCTTGAGAGTCCCTTGGACTGTAAGGAGATCCAATCAATCCATCCTAAAAGAGATCAATCCTGGGTGTTCATTGGAAGGACTGATGTTGAAGCTGAAACTCCAATACTTTGGCCACCTCATGCGAAGAGTTGACTCTTTGGAAAAGACCCTAATGCTGGGTAGGATTGGGGGCAGGAGGAGAAGGGGACGACAGAGGATGAGATGGTTGGATGGCATCACTGACTCGATGGACATGGGTTTGGGTAGACTCCGGGAGTTGGTGATGGACAGGGAGGCCTGGCGTGCTGCGGTTCATGGGGTCGCAAAGAGTCAGACATGACTGAGCGACTGAACTGAACTGAAAAAACAAACAAAAAAATCCCCATGGTTGATGGAAGAACTCCATGCTGATAAACACTAGAGCTCTGGCTGCCTCATTTTCAATATCTTTATTTAAAATTGGGGCCATGTCTTTGCTTCTAAGCTTCTTGCTGATGACACATTCTCATAGATGTCCTCTTCCTGGTATCACAGTCCCGGGGAGGTGAGACCTCTTTTATAGCTTTGCCATTTGCTTCTTCCAGTTTTTCATCAAAATCCCAGGGGCTGAAGGCAATGGCACCCCACTCCAGTACTCTTGCCTGGAAAATCCCATGGATGGAGGAGCCTGGTAGGCTACAGTCCATGGGGTCGCTAAGAGTCAGACAAGACTGAGCGACTTCACTTTCACTTTTCCCTTTTATGCACTGGAGAAGGAAATGGCAACCCACTCCAGTGTTCTTGCCTGGAGAATCCCAGGGACGGGGGAGCCTGGTGGGCTGCCGTCTATGGGGTCGCACAGAGTCGGACATGACTGAAGCGACTTAGTAGCAGCAGCAGCAGCCTTCCGTTGACGGTATTCTAATATTTGCTGACAGCAGCAAATGGAGATAAGCGATTTTACTTTATTGTCTGTTGTCTTGGCTTTTATTGCTCTCTTATTTTTTTTAATTTTGAGAAACACTTTCGGTAAGTTATTAAAAACACTGCCTGCTGGGTTAGGAGCAGAGTCATTATCTGGCACGAAGAGAATTTGCATGTGAGTGCTTGGTGGGAAAAAAAGGCTGCAGGAGTGTTTGATGTTTATTATTGCACTTCTGGCTAGGGTTTTATTGAAAATCAGAACAAAGATGCAAGGCTATGTTTATGGCTGGGTGCTTTCTCTTGGCCTCATGAAATTGTACTATTGTAGTAACCTTGAGAAAAATATACTATTGAGAATTGAAAAGCGAATGCAGGTTAATTTTTTTTTTTTTAACAAAACATTTCCCTGGGAGGGAAAACATCTGTGGCACTGTCTCAGGAGGAATGTGCTCAGGGTGTGAGGCACATGCAAGCCCTGGGTGATTCAATGACAGCTCCACTCCAGAGCCTAATGACTGGGCTGCTTTTATTGCCAGGTTCTCATTCTCATTGATTCAAACACTGGCACGTAAATGCTGTAATAAAGCAAGTTACTTGTTAGTAAGTTTAGTATAGAAGACTTCTAGAATTTAGTGAACATTCTTATTTCCTGTGGGACTCCTGAGGCAGTTGGCCGATTTAAAGTCTGCACACTAGTTGTTAAACTATTGGAAGTTTGTAACCAAGCTTTGGGGTAATATTTATACCATGGAAATGAGCAAACACTAAATAATGCATCACCCTCCTTTCCGAGCCCAGGGCAGTTAACCAGCACACTTGTGTGAAGGGCAATATGGAAAAGGGGAAATCCATGGGTTGGAGGTTTGACACTGTGGGTTTGTACGACCTACAGCAAGTCACTTCATGTCTCTAAACCTGCGTTTCCCAAGCTGTAAAATGAGACAGTGCTGTCTGCATCATAGGCCTGGCCTGAGGACAAAATGAGATAACAGAAGCCCCATAGAAGCTTTAGAAACGTGAATTTCCTCCTGTCATCATATGGTAGTTTTATTTCTGGGAAGTTGGTCATGCGACTGGATGGAATGCTTCCACCTAGAGTGGGCCTCCGTGGGGAGCCACACCTGGCTCCATCTCACTAGGCCCTCCATCTCAACACCCTGGCTCAGTTCTTTCTCCTCCCCCACCCTTTCCACCAGGCCAGCTTTTGGCCTTCCAGTGCCATCCTGCCTCCCCCTTTCCACCTTTGTATAGTTAGAACAATCATCAGATCTTGCTTGAGAAATCCTTGGTGGGCCCCACTTCCCACAGGCAACAGCGTGAGGTTTTTAGCCTGGTACTGCAGGCTCTCCCAAAGGTGGTCCTTGCTGCTCGTCCCTCTGCCATTTCCTGTGTTCCCGGTGCTTCAGGCCTCTCTCAGCTCTACCAGACCACCTCTCCTTTCACGTCTCCTGGTCTTTGCCCATGCAGTTTCCTCTGGCTCTGTTGCCTACATTTTCTGCCTTGTGACCCAGACCAGATCTCACCGCCTTCTGAATCTTACCCTTAATTCCCCAAGTCATTTTCTCATCTGGAGTCCTAGAGTCCCAGCCTTTCCTGCACCCATCACTCCCCTGAGATGGCACATTGATACCTGGTTGGATTGCTGAAAGTAGTGAAGGGCTTCATAAAGGTTTCTCACATCCCCTGCTGGGATAATGAAAGGAAGATAGATGTTTATAGAAAGGAAAACAAGATTTAAAAAATTATTATTTTTACTTAATTGATTTCATTGAGCTCTTATTATTGCTGTGTAGTTTGCTAGTCATTTTCCATTTTATCTTTGCTCTAACTCATGAAGTAGGCATTGTTTTTGATGTACAGGTAAGGAAACGGAGGATCAGAGAGGTTAGTTAAGATGCTCAACGTCACACAGCCAATAACGTACAGAGTCAGGCTTTCTGGCTCAGAGGTGTATGTTTATCTATGATGTGCATATATGTTTGTGTGTGTGTTCTTTTGTCTGTATCAGCTTCCAAATCAGGAAACCCTACACATGGGGAATTGGCTAAATTAAACTAGACTGAAAAGTGGTTTACTAGAATTCTAAAATTTTGCTGCCTATCCCTGTTATTTGCCAAGCATTAGGCCAATTTTTCTTTGGCTCTCTTTTCTTCTTCTCTTTAAATACCCTGTTTGGCCAAGTCCTAAAAGCATTGATCCAAAAGAAAAAAGAGAAGCGAACATTTCCCAAGGGAGAAATGCTATTTTGCTCATGGCTTGTCATGCGTCTTGCCTCCTGGTCCCCTCACACAGTGGGAGGGTTAATCTCCTGACTTTCTCAGTCTCTGGGCCTCTGCTACTGCAGTGCATGATTATTTTAAATGGGACTTTAAAAAAAATTATGATATTTAAGCTCCTGGAACTGTCAGAGGAAGACAGGTCCTAACAAAGTGATTGTCTGTGCAGCTTTGTCATGTCACCACCATGTTCTATAATTATAAGGAAACTAGTCGTCATGGCAACTGCCACAGAGGCCTGGCTTCCTCCTGGAGATGCTGGCAAGCTCCTCAGCTCTGTGATCCGAACAGTTGCAGGGGAGTTTGTTTCTCTGAAGGGATTCAGCTCTCTCTTAGGCAGTAATTGTGAACCCATTCTAAGTCTCCACAACCTGAACTCAGTTTCACTATGCAGTCTGACAGACTTGAGTTCGAATGCTGGTTTGAGAACTCACTGGCTGTGTGAGCATGTCACCTTACTTCCATGAGCCTCAGTTTCCTCTTTAGGAATATGAGTAAGCTTGCCAGTGCCACCTCTGAGGGTTGTTGTAATAACTGTGTTTAGGATGTGCCGGGCAGAGTGCCTGGCACACAGACACTCAGATATATATGTTAGACACCTTCCCCTTCCCCTTTTCACTGTTAACAAATGAAAGAAGAAAAATATTGATATGGATGTTTTCATAATCTTTTTTATTATTATTAATTTTGTCAGCATTTGTATCTAGAAAAACAAGTTAGTAAATAGAAATTCTAGGCTGAATAATTTATATCAAGGAGAAAGAGGTGAAAAGAGAGGAGAGAGAAAAAACAAATGAATATTCAGCTTGACGAAACTAAATTTGCTTTATTTTTTCTTATCTTTTTTCTTTAATTTTTGTTTTACTTTGGAGCACAGTTGATTAACAGTATTGTGTTAGTTTCAGGTGTACAGCAAAGTGATGTATCTATTCTTTTTCAAATTCTTTTATCTAAAAAGAAATGATACAAATGAACTTACTTACAAAAACAGAAAGAAACTCACAGACTTAGAAAATGAACTTATGGTTGCTGGGGGTGGAGGGATAGTTAGGGAGTTTGGGAAGGTCATGTACACACTGCTGTATTCAAAATGGATAACCAGCAAGGACCTGTTACTGTAGGTGCTTGTGCTACACAGTAGGTCCTTGTCAGTTATCTTATTTTAAATACAGCACTGTACACGTGTCAATCCCTCACTTCCAGTCTAGCCCTATCCCCACTCCTTGCCCACTGGTAACCGTTAAGTTCCTTCTCTAAGTCTGTGAGTCTGCTTTGCAAATAAGTTCATTTCTGTCTTTTTTTTTTTTTAAGATTCCATATATAAGTGATATCATATGATGTTTGTCTTTCTGTGTCTGACATTACTTAGTATGATAATCTCTAGGTCCATCCATGTGAAACTGATATTTAAAATTCCTCCAACATTAAAAAAAATTGCATTTCTCTAAGGCTAAGAAACAGAGAAGGCAATGGCACCCCACTGCAGTACTCTTGCCTGGAAAATCCCATAGAAGGAAGAGCCTAGTAGGCTGCAGTCCATGGGGTCGCGAAGAGTCAGACATGACTAAGCGACTTCACTTTCACTTTTCACTTTCATGCCTTGGAGAAGGAAATGGCAACCACTCTAGTGTTCTTGCCTGGAGAATCCCAGGGACGGGGGAGCCTGGCGGGCTGCTGTCTATGGGGTCGTGCAGAGTTGGACACAACTGAAGCGACTTAGCAGCAACAGAGGCTAAGAAAAAAGATATTTGATCTCTAAAAAAAATTCTAACCTGAGTAAGGAAACCTGGTTTCTAGTCTTAGTCTCTGAGCTTCAGTTTTCTCATCTGTAAAATGAGGAGGTTGAGTGGGATGGTCCCCAAGGGCTCTTCTGTCTGAGATGTTCTGAGACAGTGCTTTCCATCAGGGGTGACTTTGTTCCCCAGGAGACATTTATGGTTGCCACCAGTCTGTGTATGTGTTTGCATGTATCTGTGCTACTGGTATTTAGTGGGTTAAGTAAG
This sequence comes from Okapia johnstoni, assembly GCA_024291935.2. Lineage (NCBI taxonomy): Eukaryota > Metazoa > Chordata > Mammalia > Artiodactyla > Giraffidae > Okapia > Okapia johnstoni. The sequence continues at coordinate 49,811,621 of CM044313.1, forward strand.
ACCAGAGATGCTGTTAAATATCCTTTGATGAGCAGGATATCATGCTCCTCACAATGAAGCATTACCCTACCTAAAATATCAATAGTGCTGAGGCTGAGAAAAACTTGGCCCAGGATTTATCACTATATTTATTGGTCTGAAAATGGGAATTACGCCCCTGTCACCCCACCATGACATGTCAGATTTGTTGAATATTCAGTTTCTTATCCTAGCTGTCTCCTGGAGATTGGAAGCCCTAGAAAAATTAGTAAAGGTAAAAACAAGACCTCTCAAGGTCCTAAGGCACTTGATAAAATATGAGATAGTCACAGAAAGTGGGCAAAATGAATTCTTTTGAATTTTCTTTTCCCTTGGTACTGCATAACACTTAATGGATCAAAGGTGATTGTTCATGGGCAAAGTAAAATGTACACAATGCAATTTTAAATCCATAAATAGCTTTATTATTTTTATAGGTAAGATAAAAGTAAGTCATGTATATATTTCAACGGCATCCCTCATTTTCCAGCTTGTCCTTGATTTTCACATTCCAAGCCCTAGCCAGTGTCTGTCTCTTCTGAGAGTCATGTGTGACCACTTTCCCCTCCTGCTTAAAGCCATTCTGGGGCTTCCCCTGGCCTTCAGGGTGAACTCTAAACTCCTTACTCTACTGCCCCTGGTCCTGAGAACCTCTTTCTCATCTCTTCAGCCTCCTCTCCTTTCTCACTTTGCACCCCTCCCACCAACCTAGATTACTCATGGGATGCTGGACGCAGTCTGCCCTATCCTGCGTCCACGCCTCCAAACAGCTGTTTCTTCTGCCCTGAATGCTTCTTTCTCTGCCATGGTCTAGCAGGCACCTTTTCGTCTCATAGGCTGGCTCACGCATCCCCGTCTGGGTGAAGCCTGTTCTACCAGCCCCTCCTCTCTTCCCCACGGTCCACTGTGGTCCTGCCCATTTCTTGCTCCAGGGCCTCACTCACGGGAAGTTGTCAGCTTGACCTCCCCCGTAGCTGTTTCCTCCATGTGGTTTCTGTGGCCCTGTGAGAGCCTGGACTGTTGAGGACAGACACCGCCCCTTTCACTTCTGAATCCTCCACTGGGACTATCGACGCTGGGACCTTAGGGGTCAGTAACTTTTAAAATATGAGTAAGAATTGGATGAGGGTACTCAACAGTACGAACTTCCATTTATAAAAAGGTAAATACTAGGGGTGTAATGTACAACATGATAAATATAGTTAACATTGCGGTATGTTGCATATGAAAGTTGGTAAGAGAGTAAATCCTAAGAACAGTCATCACAAGGAGAAGCTTTTTCTTTTATTTTGTATTCATACGGGATGATGGATGTTCACTAAATTTATTGTAGCAATCATTTCATAAGGTATGTAAGTCAAATGATGATGCTGTACACCTGAAACTTATTCAATGCTATATGTCAATTATATCTCAATAAAACTGGGAGAAATAAGTAAAGCAAAAGTTTTGGAGATTTTGTGTAGGAAATGCCCATTGAAGAGCTCTCAGATTGCTGGGTAGAGAAAACTTTACACAGATAAGAAGTTGAAGATAACTAAAATTTGCTTTAAACTATAAAAAAGTAATACATATAGTACATGCACAAAATCCCAACAGTATAGAAAGACGTAAACTGAAAAAAAATCTCCTCTTCTCTCCATAATCCTTGTCATCCAAACTATCCATTGTCCATGTCTGTGCTATCCAAATTGGAAGCTTCTAGCTGTGTGTGGCTATATGTATTTAAATTAATAAAAATTAACTAAAATTCAATCCTGAGTCACACAGCCACATTTCAAGTGCTCGATAATCATGTGAGCCTAGCAGCTACCATATTGGACAGATTTACATGGCATTACCGTATTGCAAAAAGCTCTCTTGAATAGCCCAGGAACATCTCCTTATGTTTCTACCCAGAGGCATCTTTTACACACCAGCATATACATAGATATTTATACATGCATATGCACATTTGATATTCTTTTGCATTTTCTCAAATGAGACCATTTTATATACATTCTTCTGTACCTTGCTTTTTTTTCTCTTAATAATGTATCTCAGATATCTTTCCACATCAGCACATTGGGCTTCTTTTTTATCCTTGTTAATGACTGTAGACTGAGATTTTTGCAGTCTTTCTCAATCAGTCCCCTGTTGCTTTAGCTTTCAGTCTTCCGCTGCTAAGAACTCTGCTTTGGCAAATTTCCTAGTATGTGTGTTTTCACACACACACACACACACACACATCTTTCATATATTTTTACAAGTATATTTGTAAGGTATGAGAATCTTTATCATACAAGCTTCCAGAGTGAATGTGAGTCTTCAATTTTAATAAATTTTGCCAAATTACCTTCCAAAAATTTCCCAAGAATCTATACATCCTCCTTTTTGCCTACGAATGTGTTTTTTCCCACGTTGCCAGTATCTGTTTTAATTAAGTTTAAAAGTTTCACTGGAAGATTGGATATATTTCCTTGGGATAAACAGTAATGGAAAAGAATATAAAAAGAATGTCTATATGTGTATAATGGAGTCACTTTGCTGTACAACAGAGATTGGCACAACATTGTAAATCAACTGTACTCCAAAAATTAAAAAATTAAATTAAATTTTAAAGAAAGTTTCATCAATCTGATGGGTAGAAAATGGCTCTTCACCTTTGCTTCAGTTTGTATGTCTTTCCATTATTGGTGAGATCGAGCCTTTTCCCGCATACCAATTGACTGTTTAATGCATCCTTCCTGGAACATATCCTGCTTGGTCACATCACTTGCTGTTCCTTCCTAGTGATTTGCATGGCCTCTTCCAGAAGCTGAGAACTTAGTCATTCTCACTTATTTAGTATTTTCTCAGTTGTTGTTTGCCTTTTTGTTTTGTTTATGGTACAACTACTTTCTTCAGCCTGAAGTATTTCTTACTTTTGCTTTAACTCGAATTAATCACAGACTCCGAAAAGCTTAAAGGAAATTATGGGTACATTTGACACTATAAAAAAGCCTTCTCTCACCATAAACTCATGTTTTCTTCTGCTACTTTTGTGATTTTATGTTAATGTTCGGATTCATCTGGAATTTGTAAACAGTAGAGTAGGAGTCCAATTTTACTTCTTTTTGAATGGCAGCTTGACAGTTGATCTATGATTATTCCTTAATCCTTCCTCTCTTTGTCTTGACATGCCACATTTTTCAGATATTGCATATGCATTTGAGTTTACTTCTCTGCTCTTTTCTTCCATGGATCTGACAATTATTTCCTATCAATAACTGAGACAATGCCAAATTGTTTCACTTAATAGTTTTATAATACTTCTTATAATACTTCTTAAAAATCTGTGACTTAAAAATCTGTATTCTTCTACTTTTTAAGAACTCTCAATCCATTCTTGCACACTGACTTTTCCAGATACATATTCATGTATCTTTAGATCCAAAAACTCCTGTTAACTTTTAAATTTGGGTTACATGAATTCGAAGATTAACTTGAAGAGGACTACATCTTTATTTAGTCTATTTATTTTTAAAAAATTTGTATAGGACTATAGTTGATTTACCATGTCGTGTTGCTTTCTGTGGTACAACAAAGTAGATCAGTTAGTTATACATATACATATACATATACATATAACCACTCTTTTTAAGATTCTATTCCCATATAGGTCATTACAGAGTATGGAGTAGAGATCCCCATGCGATATAGTAGGTCCTTATTAGTTATCTACATATACTAGTACATATATGTCAATCCCAAATTCCGAATTTATTCCTCCCCCCAACTTTCACCTCTGGTAACCATGATTGTTTTCTACATCTATAATTCAACTTCTGTTTTGTACAATTTTTTGGACTCTATGCATAAGAGATATCAAATAAGATTTAATTTTGCATTTGTTAAAATCTCCTTTTGAGGTTCTCAGTTAAATTTTAAAATCATCTTTACAGTTCTTATTAAATTTATTGCAAAGTATTTTACCTAATTTTTGTTGGTATCATAAAAGGGCCTTTTCTGCCGTTATATTTGCTAACTTAATTTTTATTAAGTTATTACTTATACTTAATAAAGATGCTTTGAATTTTGTACTTTTATTTGCCACCACGCAGTTACCAATTTCTCTTATTGTTTCTAATAATTTTTCTAAAAATTTGATTCTTTGTCTTTTCTACATATATATAATTGTATCTTCTGTCCATAATACTAATATTGCTTCCTTTTTGGTATATTTAGTTTTCTTATGTTATTTCCTCTTTGAAATTACTAGGCTCCTAATGTCACTTTTTTTTTTTTATCTAATTGCACCGGTCAGTACTTTAGATCTACTGTTTCTAGCATTTCACCATGTAAATTTTGATGTTTTTTTTTCCCCCTCAAAAGCCCTTTCTGCATTTATGGAGATGATCATATGGTTCATTTTCTTTAACCTGGCAAATTATACAGATAGACTTTTAAATATTAATTCACCCTTACATTTCCTATTTGGTCATTGTGTATCACTGAATTCAGCTTGCTAATATATTATTTAAAATTATAACTTTCATAATAATGTAAAGTTTTGTTGAGCTTTTGTGTGTGTGTGTGCCATTTTTGTCAGGTAAGGTTATTAGAGTTATGCTGTTTCTGTAAAGAGAATGTACATGCCTTTTCCTTTCTCTATGCTCTAGAAAATTGGAAAAGGCAGAGAAATGATTCGTTAAACCTTTTATAAAACAAAGTTAACCCATAAAATCACTTGGCTTAGTGTTATTGGGAGGGTGTAGGTCATTTTCAGTGAATAAGTGGAGAGTTATTAATGTTAAACAAATTCCATTTGCACCCAGCCATCTCTCTAAGGCTTTAAAAGGTGACGTACGAAGTGCACTCATTGACATTCTCCTAATTGTACTCCCTTTAGTAATTTTTCTTGTGGTGGCCCCGTTCAGTCAACATGTATTTGGACAATAGCCACCATGTCCCCAGACTTGAGGAAGGTGTGTAGGTGATTCATGGAAGTACCAGGCATGGCCCCCAACCTAATGTTCCCGGGATGCTGGCACACAGCTGAAACCTGCATTTGTGTGAATTTGATTTGAAAGCAACATCATTTATCATTGAATATTAATAGAGCTCGGGGCTCTGTGTTTACAGATCACCCTTTAGGCACACATTAGTCATCTTTGGATCGAGACTACAACTTCTCATTCCAAGCTTCTCACAGAGATGCAACAAATTGTCTTCCCTTTCTGTGTTTGAGGGGCTTCCCTGGTAGCTTGGAGAAGGACATGGCAACCCACTCCAGTGTTCTTGCCTAGAGAAACCCATGGACAGAGGAGCCTGGTGGGCTGCTGTCCATGGGGTTGCAGAGTCGGACCCGACTGAAGTGACTTAGTATGCACGCATGCATTGGAGAAGGAAATGGCAACCCACTCCAGTATTCTTGCCTGGGAAATCCCATGGACAGAGGAGCCTGGTGGGCTACAGCCCATGGGGTTGCAGAGAATCAGACACGACTGAGCGACTAACACACACTTTCTGTGTTTGAGGCCGCCCCATTTCTGATACTGGTCTTCAGGGTAGGGCCACACTGGTCAGCAGTGGGTGAAACTTGTTAGACCTACCTTATCATGGGCTTTCCCCATATGAACCACTTCTCTTTACCTCCCTGAACTTTAGCCTTTTAATCTGTAAGATAGAGGTACTAATCTTGTTTTGTGATACTTATATGTGACAAGATATGTAAAGCATCGAAATACATTTGGCACCCAGTCAGTTTATCTCTCTCTCTTTATTTTTGGTTTTTCCCGAAATAACTCAGTGCTGGGCTGTGAAGAAGACACTCATGGAATACTTGTTTAGGTCTGGACTATTTTTAGAGCCTTTGCCTGGTTCTCCTACCTCCCAGTTTCATCCCCTCCAATTAAATCTCCACCCATCCATTCAATTTCATTTTAAAACAATGGAGCCATATCAGTGAATACGATATCAAATAACTGTTAGCTGTCCGATGCTCACAGTAAACCCTTTAGTCTGACAGCCGTGCTCCTTCTTGAATTTGCCTCTGTTTACCTTCTAAGCTTCATCTTTCATGTACCACCCACACCTCCATATATTTGCACAGACTGTCCTCTCTGCCTGAATTACCCTTTCTCCATCTCCTCCCAGGCTGGCTTAGGAACTCCCTTTCCAGTGCTTTCTCCATCACAGTGCTTTTCGCCTTGCCTTCTGAAGTCTCCCGTAGGGGCAGGGGCCACACATGTGTCATCCCGCATCCCATGTGTCTGGTCCTGGCCCTGCTCTGGAGCAGGAGTCCCACCAGGATCTGTTGTCGGGTGCGTGATTAGTCTTTAGGTTACATGGTAAAATATGGATGAGATTTTCCCCATTCCAGTTCTCTGAGGAGCCTTGGGGACACAATTCTTTAAAATATGAAAACGAGGCCAGGAAAATCAATTGCATTTCTTGGCTGCAGGAGACTATGGAAAGAGTGACTTTCCTGAGCATCTCAGGGCACAACAGTGTAATGGGGAGTGAGAAGCACCTTCCACTTTAACGTGGATTTAAGCAGGGCCCAGGCTGGAACTCACTGAACCGTTCAGCTGCCTACTGCTCTTGAAATTTAGGGGCAGGGATGCTTGAAAAGCCTTGCACAGCCTCTTTCTTCTTTTTAGGCAATAATGAACTGGCTGGGCAGTCTTGCCAATGATTTTACAGTTAAACACCCACGCTCCAAGATGCCTCCTTCAATAAGTGGAAGGAGAGAGAAGGCCAGAAATATGACAGGGCAAGTAATTGATGGAACAGCTTTTGGGTTCCAGGCACTGGGCTTGCTACATTTATCATCTCCTTTGACCTTTGTAACTGCTCGGTGATGGGGACATTATTGTAATCACTCTCTTTGAACAGAAAAAAAAACACCAAGAAGCCAGAGGATGAAAAAGAAGTGACTTGTGACTTACCCATGGCCACACATATTAGACAGGAGCAATTTGTGCATCGTCTGAGCAATCAGTTTGTTTCTATCTTCTGGACTCTTGACTGTTACAGTGAATCCAGTTCCTGTCTTTGGCTGGGCTTCTAAAATACCTTGCACCAATGTATTGCCCCCCTGCAGCAAGTACAGGCACTGTTATAGCACCTGATTCTGATGAATACCCATCCTTGTTCCATTTTGTTGTTGTTCAGTCACTAAATCATGTCTGACTCTTTGTGACCCTATGGATTGCAGCACACCAGGCTTCCCTGTCCTTCACCGTCTCCCAGAGCTGGCTTAAACTCATGTCCATTGAGTCGGTGATAGTATCCAGCCATCTCATCCTCTGCCACCCTCTTCTCCTCTTGCCCCCAGTCTTTCCCAGCATCAGGGTCTGTTCCTGATGTTCCATTTACTGTGCTCCGATTTTCCTCATCTGTAAAATGGGGACAATAATAATAATACCTATCATAAAACATTGCTGTGAAGACATAATGAGGAAATCATATAAAATGTTTAGGGCGGAACCTAGCATATTGGGAGCCCTTAGCAAATGTTAGTGATTACTAGTCATGTAGCCTGTAAGCTGCCTTAAATTATTTTTGGAAAAAGATAGGAGTGTAATGAAAATAAGATAAATGAAACTAGTTAAGGGCGTTTATTTACTAAGCACTGATTTGTCTTGCACTCACTGCAGTCAAACGCAGGGACTACCAGGATGAATCCTCAAGAGCTGGGGCCCCCAAGGAGCAAACAGCTCAGTCAAAATTCAAGTCCCACACAAGCTTTCTCAGCCGGCTTGCGGTTTCCCACCATAGAGCCTGTAGCTCAGAACATCCTGCCCTCTCGGTATATCCTGTCTTGCTTTATTTTCTGTACCCAGGAAACAGCCCTGACCTGAACCTCACCCACCAGCCCCATGGTTTCCAGCAACCCTGCAAAGAGCAGCTTCACATATATGAGACACACTGACCCTTTGCTCTGGGTCACCAAGCCCAGCTTACCCTGTCAGGGATGCTGGGAAGACATGGCCTGAGATCACAGTTGAATAAGCTCACAAACCAGGGACCCAGATTGCAGCCACTGTAGGGAACTCGTTGAGGGAAGGCGATTTCCTTAGGTTCCAAGTCTTTGCCTCCTTAATGCTCTGTGGAAAGCCTTGCAGACTTGCAGGCTGGGTTGTGTGTGTGGCTCTACAAGTGATTTACTCATCTGTGTAGAGTCGGAATGGTTTATAAGCGACATGAACTTCCATTATGTGGAGCCAGGGAGAAGGGACAAAAGGCAAGGGCCTGAAACATGGTTTCCCAGTGAAACCATGGGAAAGTTAATTAAAGCTGTGACTCAACAGCCGTTTTGATGAAATTAAGAGGTCCAGCCAGGCATCCTGCTATTTTAGTGACAGGATGTCAAGCAGGTGGCTTTATAGGCAACTGCGTAGGGAATGTACTTCAGTAACGATGGCAGTGATGATATCCAGCATTGCTGGGAGCTTTACATCCAGTGTCCTTGGGAGTCCTACCAATGTGCCTGGTAGTGAGTATTATGATCAATCCCATTTTTGCAGAAAAGGAGACTGAGTCTCAGAGAGGTGGCATCACCTGCCTGAGGTCACACAGCCAATAAGTGGTGGAGCAGAGATTGGATCCAGGTCAGTGTGGTTCTAGGGCCTGGCTCACTCTCACACCACCTGAAACTGCTTCCCTGTTAGATGTCTGTATCCCAGTCTCTGCAGAGCCACGAGTGGACTGTCACCCACCCTGGACCCTTGGATGCCTTTCTTAACAATAAATAAAAATCATAATCATAGCAGCAGTAAACAAACTTCATGACCTATCTGCTCAGAGCCCGTTTGCCTGCATGTTGGGACAGATTTGTAGCTACAATCCTTCCCTGTGGAAATAGCAAGGCTTGTGAGACATCTTAATTTACAGAGTTTCACTATGTACAAAATAACCCTCGTAAAATTTGTGAGGCCTTCTGTCCTGGACTGTTTTTCACAAAATGCTGGTGATTGACCATACGGCAGTGGAAGCTCCAGGCCTCTCCTTGCCTAAAGCCCAGGCAGGAGGAAGGTCCAGGTGTTTCGAGTAAATGTTAGAATGAAGAGATTCACCCTGGGCTGGCTGTGTGTCCCTGGGAAGTGCCCTCAGGAAGACAAGAATAATAACATCTTCAAATAGTTGTGTTCAGTTCAGTCACTTAGTAGTGTCTGACTCTTTGCCACCCCATGGACTGCAACAAGCCAGGCTTCCCTGTCCATCACCAACTCCCAGAGTTTACTCAAACTCATGTCCATAGACTCAGTGATGCCATCCAACCATCCAACCTCTGTCGTCCCCTTCTCCTGCTGCCTTCAATCTTTGCCAGCATCAGGGTCTTTTCAAATGAGTCAGTTTTTCGCATCAGGTGGCCAAAGTATTGGAGTTTAAGCTTCAGCATCAGTCCTTCTAATGAATATTCAGGACTGATTTCCTTTAGGATTGACTGGTTGGATCTCCTTGCAATCCAAGGGACTCTCAAGAATCTTCTCCAACAACACAGTTCAAAAGCATCAATTCTTTGGTGCTTATCTTTCTTTATAGTCCAACTCTCACATCCATACGTGACTACTGGAAAAACTATAGCTTTGACTAGACGGACCTTTTTGGTAAAGTAATGTCTCTGCTTTTTAATATGCTGTCTAGGTTGGTCATAACTTTTCTTCCAAGGAGTAAGCATCTTTTAATTTCATGGTTGCAGTCACCATCTGCAGTGATTTTGGGGCCCAAAAACATGAAGTCTGTCACTGTTTCCACTGTTTCCCCATCTATTTGCCATGGAGTGATGGGACCCGATGCCATGATCTTCGTTTTTGAATGTTGAGTTTTAAGCCAGCTTTTTCACTCTCCTCTTTCACTTTCATCAAGAGGCTCTTTAGTTCTTCTTCACTTTCTGCCATAAGAGTGGTGTCATCTGCATATCTGAGGTTATTGATATTTCTCCCGGCAGTCTTGATGCCAGCTTGTGTTTCATCCAGTCCAGCATTTCTCATGATGTACTCTGCATAGAAGTTAAACAAGCAGGGTGACAATATACAGCCTTGTGTGGAGATTCAATAAAGCAAAGCATATAGAGCCTAGAGTCTGGCTTATGGTAGTTGCTCAATAAATATTAGGTCCTCCTTCTCCATGACCTTCCAACCCTTCCTCCATGGTAGAGAGTGCTTTCAGCTGTTTTCTAGAATGCACTCCAGAGCCGTCTAATCCTCGCCTTGCCTGACACGGTGTCACAGATATTCTTGGTGCCCCTTGCACTGGCTCTCCACTCAGCCCCCGACCGTCACACTTCCCAGCTCACCCCCTTAGACCTGGGCACCTCCCTCTCAGAACAAATTGGGAGCATGTGCTGGTTTCAGCCATTGCTGGCTGTTTGACCCTGGACCAACCACTTTTTGAAACCATATTTCATGTAAAGTAGGTTTTAAAAGACTGACTTTACAGAGTCATTGAAAGGTTTAGAATGAACAATGAAAGGAAGCATAGTGTTGTATCAGCAGCCCCCAGTTTGAAGATTGGGACATTTTACTTATAGGCAGAATCTCCGTATTTTCTGGAAAAAGCAGAACACCAGTCATATGGGAGCCTCATTCCCATCCTTGACAGTTGCCAGGGCCTGGGCAGCTGCCCCATGTGGATGCGGCACGCTCCCTCCTCTTCCCTCCGGTCCCCACACTGGCCCTCTTCCCTGTTACTTGGCTTGCACAGAGCAGGTGACCAGGAAACATCGACTCCTCTCTTTGTTAGGTTGTTTCAACCTAGGTGCACTGGTTAAGGGGCTTCCCGGGTGGCGCTAGTGGTAAAGAACCTGCCTGCTGATGCAGGAGACAAAAGAGACATGGGTTCGATCTCTGGGTTGGGAAGATCCCCTGGAGGCAGGCATGGCAACCCACTCCACTATTCTTGCCTGGAGGATCCCTTGGACAGAGGAGCCTGGCAGACTACAGTCCATAGGGTCACAAAGAGTTGGATACAACTGGAGTGACTGAGCATGCACACATGCATACTGGTTAAGATCTATATTCTACATTTGACTGATAAAGACACAACCTTGTGAAGTAAGCCCTCAGCTTCTCCAACCTGTAAGAAGTTTACTCTCAAAGATCTTAATATCCTCTGGTCCAGGTTGAACAAGCATTTGTACTTTCAAAATGAAAAAATGCTTCAGGAGGTCAGAGATTTATCTCCTGCGTAAACTGGGCACCCAGGCCCCCGTTTCTTCTTTCTAATGATTATGCCAATAGCAAATTAAATTGGAAAATGAGTTATTGCTTTGGGCTGTTCCAATTTAAATTGTGCTTTCTCTCTTTCAGGGGTTCCGCTGATATTAATGAATTTCTGGCTTTGGCCAGGTTCACACTTCTGTACTGCCCCTGCCTCCGTGGGGAGTTGTCCTCTCTGGGCTCTGAAAGAGACTCTTGAATTATTGCTCGTATGAAGTTTGAGGCCACAGATGTTTCATTTTCCCTTCCCTTTCAGAAGGCAATTTACTCAACGGGATTCACTGGGGCCCTAGATAATAGGCTTCTTTAATGGATACTGGGGGGGCTTTCATGGGGAACTGACTAACCAGTATGATACATACTCTTTTTGGTTTGGGATAGAGAGAAGCTTGTATTCCATCAGCTAAGTAGCATCCATTCCAGAGGAAGTGGAGGCAGTGAGCATGACACACAGCCTTGGGGCTGATCCCTGAGTTCAAAACCGACTTCATTCACTGTTTGAATTCACTTAGGCAAGTGACTTCACTTCCTCAGGTCTTTGGTTCTTCATTTATAAAACAGGAAAAATGATAAGACCTATCTTCTAGGTTTTAAAAATTATTAATAAGAAATAAATTATCTATCTATCTACCATGTTCATTAATTCTTAATGTTTATCTTATGCCTTTCCAATGAAACCCTCTGGCTCATGGGAGCACAGTTCATAAGCAAAACCAACTCCTTCTCTAGGCACTGACCCCAACTGAGGAGTTAAACAGAATACGGGCAGTAAACAGAACAGATGTTCACCCTCTGGACCTGTCTTGCCATTTTAGGGCTGGCATTTCTACCTGAGAGATAACATTTCAGTAGAAAGCATTCTGATACATTCACTTAGAAGCCACTTACTGAACACTGCTTCAGACCGAAGCCATGTAGGTGATCTGTATGACCTCATGTTGTCTTTCAAAGCCTCTGGGAACTAGGGATCGTTGTAACTCTCATTTCATAGATGAAGCAACTGAGCCTTAGAGATGTCAAAGAACTTGTCTGAAGTCACCTGGTAGCAGCAGGAGGAGCTGCCAGTGGAGAACATGTATGTTCTCAGAGTCGGGACTGGCTGTGGTCTGGCTCTGGCCAGCAGTGATGGTTGTTTTCAGTCTTGTCCCAATATTTCATAAAACCCAAAGGAAACAGTTTCTTTTCTTCTGATTATTTCAAACATCCAACAAAAAACACCATAGATCTTTGTTTTGGTCCTCTGGTTATTTCCCATTCATAGCTATGTGTGTGAGTCTGATGAGTCCAAAATAGGAGAGTGAATTCCTTAGCACTGATTGAGTGGATGTGTCTGTTTGGTATGAAAAAAAAAATCACTGAAATCATGGACCAATGGGACAGTCAGAGGGCACATGGTTTTATCTCCTGAGATGTGTCCCTTCTTTCTGGATCCTCAGGACACACATCTCTGGGCACTGACTCTGTGCCAGGTGTCGCCTGCAGTGTTTTCGCTCAGTGATCTCGTATCATCTTTACACTGATGCTCGCATGTAGTTATTAGGATCCCAGGTTCCAGATGAGAAAGCTGAAACCCAGGAAGTGTGAAAAGGGAACCAGGAGGTGGTGGGATTAGAATACAAACACGGGCACTTCTGGCTTCCAAGTCAAGGCTCTGGCCACCACCCCATTTTTCTCTCTCTATTGAGGCAGAACAGGATGATAGAAAATTTTCAATCTGAGGCCACACTGAAACATACTTAGCTGACCTGGGAACATTTGTACTTGGAGGGTAGATTCAGCTTCTAGGTGCAACTGAAACGTGAGAATAGTGAACCCTTGACCGAGTCAGCTGGCTGAAGTCAGCCTACGCACCCACAGCTGTAGATTGACAAGGGCTAGAAAGATCTTTTAGTGCCGATATCCTTCTACTCTTTCCTTCTGAGGCTCCTGCCAAGGAGATCTGAACATGAGGATGGACCCCAAATGGCAGATGAAGAACTACCCTGTTCACCTACCAGGCATCTGGTAATCCAAGAGGCAGCTTCTCCCATGAGCACGGCTGGGCATGGGGCTCAGGATGGGAGGCCCAGGTGATTTTCTAGCTTCTCAGCCTGTTTTTCCCACCGTCACCCCAGGGAGGGATCTCATGCTGATGGATACTCACCATAACTGGAGGGAAAACTGAGGCGGAAGGCAGGAAGGAGAGTGTTTGTTCCTAATTCTTAGTGTCAGTCTCAGCCAGTGATAACCTTGGTCAAGATGCTGCAGGTGAGGGGAAGGATGGATGGAAAAGAGATGCCACAGGCTCCTCCCATGTAGGAAGAGTGAGAACTTTACCTCCATCCTGACCCATGAGGCAAGGAGTCTAAGAAGAGATATTCATGGGGTCTGGGTGCTGGAGGCAGGAAGGGAAAGGTTTACAGCTGGAACCTGGTGCTGCTTTTAAGGCAGAGCATCTGTAGTAAAGTGTAACCTTTGCTGCCAGGCTCTGAAAAATAAGATCCAGGGGAAACCAAAAGGGAGACAGCAAGGGAGCTGTATCAGAGGTCACTGAGGAGGGTGATTCATTAGAAGAACTCTCAGGGTGCAGCTGTAGTACAGCTATGATTTATTACAGGGAAAGGATACAAAGCACAGGCAGCAAAGGAAAACGGTGCAGGGATCACACCAGAGGAAAACAGACGGGAGCTGGTGGAGGCCTCACCTCCGGGAGTCCCACGGGACACGCTCGTGTTCCCAGCAAGGGGTTGTGAGCACACTCATGGAGAGTAATGGACCAGGGAGCTAGCTGGATACTCAGTGCCCAGGGTTTCTGCTGGTCACATCAGCAGACTTGCACGTACCTAAGTTCTGGACTCCAGAGAGAACGCAGGTGTTCAGCATAAACCGTGTGGTTTGTATAGTGTAGGCACAGCGAGTCCTTCTTACTAGTTCTGGGACTCATGGGAAATGTTAGTTGCTCAGTCTCTCCGACTCTTTGCGACCCCATGGACTGTACCCCACCAGGCTCCTCTGTCCATGGGATTCTCCAGGCAAGAATACTGGAGCGGGTTGCCATTCTCTTCTCCAGGGGATCCTCCTGACCCAGGGATCAAAACTGGGTCTCCCGCATTACAGGAAGTTTCTCTACCATCTGAGCCACCAGGGAAGCATCATGGGAACCCTCCTGTTACCAAATTCCTGGATGCCAGCTAGCAAGTGGACCTTTCCAAGGGAAGCAGTCTCAGGCCTGCTCTGTTAACTGTGTTCTGTGAAAACTCCTCCAAGATTCCTCCTAGGTAGGGAGTGTGTGCCTCTGTGTGTGTGTGTGTGTGTGTGTGTGTGTGTGTGTGTGTGTGCACATACGTATGTGCATATGCATATGCATACATACGTATATGCATATATATAGGGCGGGAGGAGTGAGGAGGTGGAAGATTGGGTAGAGATTCCTTCCTTATCATGGACAAAAGTAGCAAATTGAATAGAGGCAGAAATGCTGCCTCCCCCAAACGTGGCCACCTTCTGTACAGAGGCGATCCCTCTGCGTGTGCTGTTGTGTTATTGGCAGGCATCGGCGCTCAGCCTTGCAGGAATTACAGGAAGACGTGGAGCAGCTTATCTGGCTCAGAACCCCCTGCTGGCATCCAAGCGGTGCCACACATGGGAACTTGGAGAAGATAATTTCTAATTTTCCAAACCAATTTTGCTGACCTGGTTTTTTTTTTTTATCAGTTCTTCTGCCAAGAAAGAGGATTGAGGAATGAAAGTAGCTTAACAGAACAGGCTACTGGGGCTGCAGGGCTGGAATCTCCATGGAGATGAAGATGCAGGCTGCGTCTAGACAAGGCTCGGCTAGATGCAGTGAGGCAGTGATGCACCTCTGATTGTGGCCAAGAAGTGTGTGGCTGGTACCCTGGGGGAGGGGACCACCTGCCCTGTGCTGGGCCTAGCTCTGGGCTGGCTGAAGCAAAGGGATATGAGATCTTCGAAGCTCATTCGTGTGCTCTTGGTGCTGAGCCCTGGCTGAGAGCTGGGCTGGAGGTTAGTGAGGTACAGTCCTTGCCCTCGAGAGGCTCATGGTGTGGTGGAGCAGGCTGATGGATTTAGAAGTCGTGATAACATATATGCCAGCAGCAGAGAGCCTGGAATTTAAGGAACTAAGACTGTATTGTGTGTGTCTGTGTATGTCTGTGTGACTGTGTTTCTCTGTCTCTGGGTGTTTGTGTGTGTGTGTGTCTGCATGTGTTTGTGTGTGCCTCTGCCTGTGTGAATCTGTGTGTATTTGTAGTGTCTGTGTTACTGTGTATATTTGTATGCATGTCTGTGTGTGTGTGTGTATCTGTGTGTCTATGGGTCTCTGTGTCTACGTGTGTGTCTGTGTGTCTGTATTTGCCTGTGTGTGTATCTGTGTGTCTGTGCATTTCTGTGTGTGTGAGAGAGGGTTCCTAGGATCACAGCAGTTGGTGTTGTAGGATAGGTAAGCAAGACCAGAGGATTAAGGCAGTGCAGTGCCAAGGGACGAAAACATGTTTTAGATCCAGACAGACCTAGCTTCTGGTCTTGCTCTACCACCGATGGCCTGGAAAATTCTGACAACTATACAACCTCTGCAGTTCTCGGTTTCCTCGTCTGAGAAGCAAGAATATGGGCAGTACCCACTTTATGGGACACTGGATGGGGCTGAGTGAGACCCTCTTTGTGCTGAATATCTGGCTCTCAAGGATGTACGGTCCTTGTCGCCTTCTTTTCAAAAGCCAAAGGATGTTGGCCCTTGTCTTGACCTAACTGTAGGTTCCAGGTCCCTTGCATCCAAACCTCCTGGACTTAGGTTGAAATGCTGATTGTGAGTGTTACGCAGACCAAAGAAACCCAGATCTCTGGGTGCAGGGCCCAGGACTAACACTTTCTACTTTCAGGGCCCCGGAAGCTGAAAGACAGAGCACTGCCCCGCTCTTTAGGGGCTGTGAGTCAGTCTGGGAGGACAGGTCCCAGGTGGTGGTAATGCAGTATAACACACAACGGTCCTTGTGCTGAGGAAATAACTGAATTAAACTTAACTCTAGTAACGCAACTATAGCAGCAGCATTGGTGGCAATAAGAAGCATTAGTTTATCATTTTTGCCTTTACATGAGTGATTTATCGTTTGCATTACTCATATTTGTTGCACCTCATGACAGTTTTGTGCAGATTAGTGTAATGATTTGGAGTCATTTTGTAGATGGTGAAGTTGAGACCTGTCTTGTTCTGGAATGGCCTGGACTGGGCTTGTGATGAAGTTCTATGTGATCAGAAAAAGTTGGATAGGCCACACATGGGTAAAATGAGAAGGAGCAGGAGGATCAAGGCTTATGCAGCGAGGCACGTAGATAGAAACGAACAGCAAGCATGTAAAAACGGACTTGAGATGGTGGTAGCATCATAATGGGTGTTTCTCCTATTGGATTTCCCATTTTGTTCTTATAAACACAATACATTTTTAGTAAAAAATAAACTCTAACAAGTTATAGATTTATTGGCAGAATACATATGATTAGGTAGCTGACTTCTGAGTTAGACAGACCTGAGTTCAAATCCTCAGTCTCCCCTCATGTAGGTAAAGTCATTCCATCTGCCTCTGATAGATCATCTGTAAAATGGGCACATTGTTCATACCTTTCCCACAGATTTGCCAGAACACAAAGTGATGTGTGTGTGTTACCTCTGGATGCTAACTGTGGTCATTACCTTGGGCTGAAGTGAAGTGCAGTGCAGTCGCTCAGTCGTGTCTGACTCTTTTTGACCCCATGGACTGTAGCCCACCAGGATCCTCTGTCCGTGGGACTTTCCAGGCAAGAATCCTGGAGTGGGTTGCCATTTCTTTCTCCAGGGGATCTTCCCGACCCAGGGATTGAACCCGGGTCTCTTGCATTGTAGGCAGATGCTTGACCGTCTGAGCCACCAGGGAAACTGGCTTGGGCTAGGCCTATGCTTTAGGGCTTCAGACACGATCAAATTCTGTTTTACAACAGCTGGTGGAAAGAAGTAAGCCGAAGATTCGAGAAGGCAATCAACTTGCCCAGGGCCACAGCGAATAAGAGTCGGAGCTGGACTTGAAGGCTAGACCGTCTGGAGACTCTGTTCCACTCACTGCTTGGTGCTAGGGAGAGGGATAAGGGAGGGGTGTCATTTGGGAAGAATTTATGGATTCGGCGATCCTCTCGCACTTTCTACTCAAGCCCTTTTGTCAGGATCTTTGGGGCCGAGCCAGGAGCATGGCGCCGAGCGGCCTAATTCTGTCTCTAGAGGTTCCAGCTGTCACATACGGAAGATGAATATCTGTTGGGCAGCTCTGTTTTTATCTCCCCACAAAGTTTTATTTCTCCGATGTGAGTGATTCTGTTGCTTTGAGGTTTCCAGGATTTGCATTCTTCATAAAGAAGGATGGTTTATTGGGTATCGTGGTGCCGAGATGGTGCAGTACATGGATGTTAATGAAGCTCATGTTTCCTGGCATAATGAGGGTCCTAGATCAGCACCCTGGCTTGACAGACAGTGGGAGAGGTTTTTGGTTTTCTTTTCTCTCTTCCTCACTCCTGGGGTTTTATGTCTGCTGTGACGTTATCTTCCTGGAATAAGTTTACTGTACACATCATCTTGCTTCATTGCACTGTTACAAGCAAATGCAACTGCAGGGCAGAGAAATATTTATCAAAATGTCTGTTAAGGTAGCGTTTAGGGTCGAGGGCTTCAGAAGCTGATATTCCAGAATTCCAATCAGGCTCTGTTACTTCAATAACCATCTGAGCTCAGACAAGTTACTTTATGCCTCTGTGCCTCAGTGTGCAAAGCTGTAAAATGGATGTAATAATGAGGCTTATAGGGCTATCATGAGGATTAAAGGAGATATTATATAAGAGATCTTCCCTGTAGCTCAGATGGTAAAGAATCTGCCTGCAATGCAGGAGACCTGGGTTCGATCCCTGGGTCAGGAAGATCCTCTGGAGAAGGGAATGGCAATCCACTCCAGTATTCTTGCCTGGAGAATCCCATGGATAGAGGAGCCTGATGGGCTACAGTTCGTGGAGTCGCAAAGAGTTGGACACAACTGGACGACTAACCCACATATAAGAAGCACTTGACACAGTACCCAGTACCTTAGTGAACAGTCAATAAGTGACTGCTATTATTGGTTAAGCCCAGGGCCAGGACAAGACCAGATAATTTACAGGCATCATCTCATACAATCATCATAACAATCTTGGGTGGAATTTTTGTTTCTATGCAACAGAAGAGGAAATAGGAGTTCAGAGAGAAGAAGCATCTTGTGGAAGGTCACACAGCTCATCAGAATCTGAAGCAGAATGGGAACCTTTTTGGGATGGGGCCACAGCTGCTGCAGAAAACTGCATGGACATTGCCTAGAATGGAAAACCTAGTTCTCCCAGCCATCAGAGAGAAGTTTCTTATCTTTTCAGGGCACAGCAGGCAGACAAGGAGGTTTCTTCGTGGGAAAAGCTAATCATTTCCCAGCATCAGACAGACTGCCTCAGATGGCTCAATGCAATGATTTTATCCAGTTACTCTGTCAGGTGTGGAACAGTTAAAAGGGGCCCTAAAATTCACTCAAGGTGGTGCTTTGTGCCAAAAATGAATAAAGAGGTGTAGAATCAGAATCTGGGATGGGAAATCTGATCTGTGCCATGTCATGAGCTGGACCACTGAGGCCAACAAGGTACAGTCCGGATAGTCATGATACAGTGGGCTGAGTGCTATGTGGTGAAGGGAAAACAAAGTGTGGTGAAAAAACAAGTTAGCAAGGGAAGGCTTCCTAGAGGAGGTGAGATGTTGTGAGTTGGGTTTTGAAGCATGAATAGAAGTTCTCCAAGGAAAAAAGGGCTGGACATGAATACAAGAGAAATCCGTGTTGAGAAGTGGCAGTCTTCCTGAGTGATTGGAGCCCTTGAAGTGTGTGCTGAAGATCATGGCAGATGACATGGCAAGAAAGGGGAGCACACATCTGTAACCCATCTGAAACCCATAGTTTCCTGGGGCTGCCACAACCAATTGCTGCACACTGTATAAATGCAACAGAAATTTATTCTTTTGCAGTTCTGGAGATCAGAAGTTCAAAATCGAGGTGTTGCAGGCCATGCTCTCTCTGAAGCCTCTAGAGAAGGATCTGTCCTTGCCTTTTCCAGCTTCTGGTGGCTCCAGGTGTCCCTTGGCTTGTGGCTGCATCGCTTCAATCTCAGCCTCTCTAGTTCCATGCCCTTCTCTCCTCCCCATGTGTGTCTCCCTCTGTGTGTCTCATAAGGGCACTTGTCCTTGGATTTAGGACCCACCTGGACAGCCCTGGATGATTTCATCTCATGATCCTTAGTTTAACTACATCTATACAGACCTCTTTTCCAAGTAAGATGATATTTGCAGATTCTGGTGATTACTATGCGGACCTGTCTTTTAAGAGGTCATCATTCAACACACTAAAGCATTTCCCATGCACCATCTGATTTAATCCTCAGAACTCTGAGCGGCAGATACCATCACTATTCTGCTTTACAGGAGTGGACACTTGTTGAAACAGATTTAAGTTAAACTTTAGGAGAGCAGGGACAGCACTCTACTCTCAGTGTGTGGAATTCTCTGGCACATTGTAGGTGCTCAGTTAATATTTAGTGAATAAATGCTTTATGAGGAATATGTCATAGGCTAAAAACCTAGGCCGTACTTCATAGAGATGGACTCCTGACTGTATTACTTAATCATCTGTGTTACCTTGTGAAAACAACATAACCTCTCTGTGCTTTAGTCAGAAGAAATGAAAAGGTACTATGTTATAGGGCTGTTGTAAGAATAAAATCATATACAGTGATGAGAAGAGTGCCTGGACATCATCAGTGCTTAGTAAATGGAAATGTGAAGTATTACTGTACCTTGTCTCTGGGGAGGAGAGGCATACAGGTGGTGGTTAATTAGAGTGCTCTGGGAGAAGTGTCTCAGGAGCTGTGGGCAGACGGGGCAGTGGCTAAATATCACCTGAAGACTTTGGGGAAGAGGAGAAACTTGACCTAGGTCTAGGATGAACAGGGGCTTGATGGAGTTGGGAGGGGAGGCTGATGTTCGGGGCAGAGGGACCAGCAGGCACAAGAGCTTGGAGGTGGGCAAATGAGGGTGCAGTCAGGCAATAGAGGAGGGGTTAGGACAGAGGGGCACACTGAGGTTCCACCAGGAAGGGCCTTGTCTGCTGCGTGAGGAGTTCAGACTTGACCCTGTAGTTGTGACAGCTCATTCACTAGGAAAGCAGCATGCCAAGGTTGGTTTGTTAGAAAGTCTTGGGTGATCTGGAAGCCAGGAGGCTGGAGGTCAGGGAAGCACTGAGGAAGCCGCTACATGGATGGTGGTCCTAGCCAGGGAAGTTATGATGAATATGGTGGAGAGACACAAACAAACCATACTGGAGGCAGAAGCTCCGGGAGCTGGTGGCCAACTGGGGTGGGGTTCAAGGAGACAAATGAGTGATGGCAGGATTGGCTGCAGGAAGGCAAGTTCCAGATGCATTTGGGCAGAGTGACTTCCCAGTATGGCTGAGGCAAAGACACCAGGCTGGTTCTGCATTGGTGAGTTCAAGGTGTCCTTGAGGATATTGGCCAGACTTATCTTTTACTAAATGTGGGACCTTAAGCAAATCACCTTACCTCTTAGAGCCTCAGATTCTCCATCAACAAAATGGGGTTAAGAATTCTATTTGCTTCATATGATGGTGGCCATATTAATATACAGTAAGTTCCCAGTATTCCTCTAATACTTTGGCCATCTGATGCAAAGAACTGACTGATTGGAAAATACCCTGATGCTGGGAAATATTGAAGGCTGGAGGAGAAGGGGATGACAGAGGATGAATGGTTGAATGGCATCACTGATTCAATGGACATGAGTTTGAGCAAGCTCCAGGAGCTGGTGATGGACAGGGAAACCTGGTGTGCTGCAGTCCATGGGGTCGCAAAGAGTAAGACACCACTGAGCAACTGAACTGAACCGACTGAATTTCCCAGTAACTCTTAGCACCTATTGTCACTATGACTACCACTATTGCTACTGTTATCGTTCCTTGGAGTGCAGACCACTGAGAGTGGGCATGCTGACTGAGGCGTCAGCACACTTTGCTGGAGCACCTGGCTTCGTGCTCTATTGTAAGTTCTTCCTCTCTTCTCTCCTTAAGTGAAAGTCACTGTCATGTCCGACTTTTTGCAACTCTATGGATGCCCACCAGGCTTCTCTGTCCATGAAATTTTCCAGGCGAGAATACTGGAGTGGGTTGCCATTCCCTTCTCCTCTTCTCTCCTTAGTTCAGTGCAGTTCAGTTCAGTCGCTCAGTCGTGTCTGACTCTTTGCGACCCCATGGTATGCAGCACGCCAGGCCTCCCTGTCCATCACCAACTCCTGGAGCTTGTTCAAACTCATGTCCATTGAAACGGTGATGCCATCCAACTTTCTCATCTTCTGTCATCCCCTTTTCCTCCTGCCTTCAATCTTTCCCAGCATTAGAGTCTTTGCAAATGAGTCATGTCTTCGCATCAGGTGGCCAAAGTATTGCAGTTTCAGCTTCAGCATCTGTCCTTCCAATGAATATTCAGGACTGATTTCCTTTAGCATTGACTGATTGGATCTCCTTGCAGTCCAAGGGACTCTCAAGAGTCTTCTCCAACACTAAGAATTGATGTTCAAAAGCATCAATTCTTTGGCACTCAGCTTTCTTTATAGTCCAACTCTCACATCCATACATGACTACTGGAAAAATCATAGTCTTAACTAGATGGACCTTTGTTGGCAAAGTAATGTCTCTGCTTTTTAATATGCTGTCTAGGTTGGTCATAACTTTTCTTCCAAGGAGTAAGCGTCTTTTAATCTCATGGCTGCAGTCACCATCTGCAGTGATTTTGGAGCCCCCCCAAAATAAAGGCTGCCACTGTTTCTACTGTTTCCCCATCTATTTGCCATGAAGTGATGGGACCATATGCCATGATCTTAGTTTTCTGAATGTTGAGCTTTAAGCCAACTTTTTCACTCTCCTCTTTCACTTTCATCAAGAGGCTCTTTAGTTCTTCTTTGCTTTCTGCCATAAGGGTGGTGTCATCTGCATATCTGAGGTTATTGATATTTCTCCCGGCAATCTTGATTCCAGTCTGTGCTTCTTCCAGCCCAGTGTTTCTCATGATGTACTCTGCATATAAGTTAAATAAGCAGGGTGACAATATACAGCCTTGATGTACTTCTTTCCCTATTTGGAACCAGTCTGTTGTTCCGTGTCCAGTTCTAACTGTTGCTTCCTGACCTGCATACAGATTTCTCAAGAGGCAGGTCAGGTGGTCTGGTATTCCCATCTCTTTCAGAATTTTCCACAGTTTGTTGTGATCCACCCAGTCAAAGCTTTGGCATAGTCAATAAAGCAGAAATAGATGTTTTTCTGGAACTCTTCTGCTTTTTCAGTGACTCAACGGATGTTGGCAATTTGATCTCTGGTTCCTCTGCCTTTTCTAAAACCAGTTTGAACATCTGGAATTTCACAGTTCATGTATTGTTGAAGCCTGGCTTGGAGACTTTTGAGCATTACTTTACTAGCATGTGAGATATGCAGATGACACCACCCTTATGGCAGAAAGCAAAGAAAAACTAAAGAGCCTGTTGATGAAAGTGAAAGAGGAGAGGGAAAAAGTTGGCTTAAAGCTCAACATTCAGAAAACTAAGATCATGGCATATGGTCCCATCAATTCATGGCAAATAGATGGGAAAACAGTGGAAACAGTGGCTGACTTTATTTTTCTGGGCTCCAAAATCACCACAGATGGTGATGTAGCCATGAAATTAAAAGATGCTTGCCCTTTGGAAGGAAAATTATGACAACCTTGACAGCATATTAAAAAGCAGAGACGTTACTTTGCCAACAAAGGTCCATCTAGTCAAGGCTATGGTTTATCCAGTGGTCATGTATGGATGTGAGAGCTGGAGTATAAAGAAAGCTGAGTGCCAAAGAATTGATGCTTTTGAACTGTGGTGTTGGAGAAGACTCTTGAGCGTCCCTTGAACTGCAAGGAGATACAGCCAGTCCATCCTAAAGGAGATCAGTCCTGGCTGTTCATTGGAAGGACTGATGTTGAAGCTGAAACTGCAATACTTTGGCCACCTGATGCGAAGAGCTGACTCATTGGAAACAACCCTGATGCTTGGAAAGATTGAGGGCAGGAGAAGAAGGGGACAACAGAGGATGAGATGGTTGGATGGCATCACCGACTCAATGGACATGGGTTTGGTAGACTCGGAGAGTTGGTGATGGACAGGGAGGCCTGGCGTGCTGCGGTTCATGGGATTGCAAAGAGTCAGACATGACTGAGCAACTGAACTGAACTGAACTGAACTGAGATGAGTGCAATTGTGCAGTAGTTTGAGCATTCTTTGGCATTGCCTTTTTTTGGGATTGGAATGAAAACTGACCTTTTCCAGTCCTGTGGCCACTGCTGAGTTTTCCAAATTTGCTGGCATATTGAGTGCAGCACTTTCACAGCATCATCTTTTAGGATTTGGAGTCTTAACCACTGGACTGTCAGAGAAGTCTTTGAAATAGCTCAACTGGAATTCCATCACCTCCACTAGCTTTGTTCCTAGTGATGCTTCCTAAGGCCCACTTGACTTCACATTGCAGGATGTCTGGCTCTAGGTGAGTGATCATACCATTGTGATTATCTGGGTTGTGAAGATCTTTTTTGTATACTTCTGTGTATTCTTGCCACCTTTTCTTGATATCTTCTACTTCTGTTAGGTCTGTACCATTTCTGTCCTTTACTTAAGTGCCCATCTTTGCATGAAATGTTCTCTTGATATCTGTAATTTTCTTGAAGAGATCTCTAGTCTTTCCCATTCTCCTGTTTTCCTCTATTTCTTTGCACTGATCACTGAGGAAGGCTTTCTTACCTCTCCTTGCTATTCTTTGGAACTCTGCATTTAAATGGGTATATCTTTGCTTTTCTCCTTTGCTTTTCACTTCTCTTCTTTTCACAGCTATTTGTAAGGCCTCCTCAGACAGCTATTTTGCTTTTTTGCATTTCTTTTTCTTGGGGATGGTCTTGATCTCTGTCTCCTGTACAATGTCATGAACCTCCATCCATAGTTCTTCAGGCACTCTGTCTATCAGATCTAATCCCTTGAATCTATTTGTCACTTCCACTGTATAGTCATAAGGGATTTAATTTAGGTCATACCTGAATGGTCTAGTGGTTTTCCCTACTTTCTTCAATTTAAGTTTGAATTTTGCAATAAGAAGTTCATGATCTGAGCCACAGTCAGCTCCCGGTCTTGCTTTTGCTGACTCTATAGAGCTTCTCCATCTTTGGCTGCAAAGAATATAATCAATCTGGTTTTGGTGTTGGCCATCTGGTGATGTCTACGTGTAGAGTCTTCTCTTGTGTTGTTGGAAGAGGGTGTTTGTTATGACCAGTGTGTTCTCTTGGCAAAACTCTATTAGCCTTTGCCCTGCTTCATTCTGTACTCCAAGGCCAAATTTGCCTGTTACTCCAGGTGTTTCTTGACTTCCTACTTTTGCATTCCAGTCCCCTAGGGACTGGAATAGGACATCTTTTTTGGGTGTTAGTTCTAGAAGATCTTGTAGGTCTTCATATAACCGTTCAACTCAGCTTCTTCAGCATTACTGGTCAGACCATAGACTTGGATTACCATGATATTGAATGGTTTGCCTTGGAAACGAACAGAGATCATTCTGTCGTTTTTGAGGTACTGCATTTTGGACTCTTTTGTTGACTATGATGGCTACTCCATTTCTCCTAAGGGACTCTTGCCCACAGTAGTAGATAAAATGGTCATCTGAGTTAGATTCGCCCATTCCAATCCATTTTAGTTCACTGATTCCTAAAATGTCGATGTTCACTCTTGCCATCTCCTGTTTGACCACTTCCAATTTGCCTTGATTCATGGACCTAACATTCCAGGTTCCTGTGCAATATTGCTCTTTACAGCATCAGACCTTGCTTCTATCACCAGTCACATCCACAGCTGGGTGTTGTTTTTGCTTTGGCTCCATCTTTTCATTCTTTCTGAAGTTATTTCTCCACTGATTTGCAGTAGCATATTGGGCACCTACTGACCTGGGGAATTCATCTTTCTGTGTCCTATCTTTTTGCCTTTTCCTACTGTTCATGGGGTTCTCAAAGGAAGAATACTGAAGTGGTTCTCTCCTTAATCTATGCTCAAAAGTTGGAGGAGGAATCTTGGGCAGGTCTTAGTTGAAGCTGCCCCACACCTTGATTCTTTCCGAGGTTAAGGTTCTTTAGTGGGAGCCTGTTTGTGGGTGGTAGAAGGGCTTGAGACTAGTGACTGGAAAAGAACAGATGTTTCAGTGCCCCGTCCCATCCCATGTGAATACAGTGTGCTTTGTGGCAGGTTGCGTGTATTTGGGTGTGTGTCTGGGGAGAGGGGTGTGTGTGTGTGTGTGTGTGTGTGTGTGTGTGTGTGTGTGTGTGTGTGTGTGTGTTTGCACTCCGGGTCTTAATTCAGCTCAGCATTTCTATTCAGGAAATGCCGGTCCCCTCATGGAGTCATGGTGCTGGGCACAGAGGAAAAGGATGAGATTGCTGGCTGCCCGAGGCACTCCCAGCAGAAGGAGGCTAGAGGCTGGCAGGGGAGGCCAGGCTGAACAGGACCTGTCCAGGAAAGCACCGGATGGAAGCGGGCAGCAGCTCCTCTCCTGGGTCAGAGGAGGTGACCTTGGTTTCCAAAGCCCTGAACTCCCCTCAGAGCTCTCTCCCCCACCTCAGGCAGCTGCTCTTCCCAGGCTCTGAGCTCCTCTTCTGTTTAGGCTTTGAGGCTGAGCCTCAGTTTAGGCAGCTCTGGCCCTAAACTTCTTTAGGGTCTTCTTGTGTGGGGCTCCTCCTCCCGCCCCTGCCCACCTTACCCAGGCTCCTCTCCTGTTCGCTGTCCAGATCCTGCTCGGGTCTGGTTTTGTCGTTTTCATCAGGAGATCTGCTCGTTCAGCGTATGGCCCTCTCCTGGCTCTGCACTCCCCATGTGCCGAGGGGATGGACGGACGCACAGGGAGCCGGGGAGCAGGGAGGGTCACATCTCTAAGGAAACTCTCAAATCCACTGCCAGGAGCTTGTTTGTTTCTATCCCTGCGCTGTTGCATTCAGGAGGTAAAGCCAAGGGCTTTCCACCCTCTGCAAGCAATGAGGTTATATAAACCGAGCCAATGGATGTTGAAGTATGGCCGGCTTTCATGTTCAGAGGCTCTCTGCAGGGAAGGGGGGGCTTCTCTCCCAGGTCCTCTCGGCTCCCCACAGCCCCCCGCCCCCACATTGGGAGCTTTGCTGCAGGGACCAGGCACTAGGACCTCCCCCTTCCATGAGGTTAATGCCTCTGAAAGGGAGAGTGTAGCTGCCTGCAGGGTGCCCTGTGGAGACCTGACTTCAGGAAAAATCTTAGCCTTGCACCAGTCAGAAACCTCAGTGGTGTTCCCATCCCCCCACTCAATAGCCAACACTGACTCAGTCATTAAGGATAAGAATCCAGAGGCAGCTCAAACATCCTCCTTCCTCCGCAGAGTCAGCCCCTCCTCCTTCACATCACTCTCCTCACCCCCCAGGCCTCCTGAAGCTGTCGACCCCTTCCACCCTCACAACCCCAGGTCTGGTCTCAGCATTTAGGTCATGCCTCCCCGCCTCCAGCCTTGCCCCTCCCAAATTATATATGCTTCTGTGTTCACTTCCCCCTTTTACCATCTTTCTGATCCTGTCACTTTCCTGCTTAAAACCTTAAGGGGCTCTTTGTCAGCCTGGAGCTAAAGCCTAAGTTTTAGCCTGGTCCTTCCTTACCTGTTCTCTCCTACCCACCCACTGCGCCAGGCCCGTCTCTCCCTCACTCGCATCCTCTGGACCAGCCATGACAAACCATATGATGTTTCTAGAACAGCTCCAGTCTGATCTATGGCAGATGTGGCTTCTTCTGCTCAGACCCTTCTCCCTCCCCTGTCCTGGCATTCTTCCCTGAAGTCATTTCTGGAGTCACCTCCCCCAGGAAGCCTTCCTTGATCCCCCACCCACAGGTTGGTTAGGTCTGGCAGCCCCCTGGGCTGGTGCCCTCATTCATGGTGCCACCCTTGTGTTACAAGTCCTGTGTCCTCGGGTCCACCTCTCCCTCGCCCTGAGGGCTGTGAGGCCCTCAGGGAAGACTTGTGCCCATCCCACAGCCCTGACCTCTCCGACCTGCACAGGCCCCTAAGGAATGACCAATCTCGAGTTGTTTCAGAAGTTACCAGGATTCAGTGTGGGGAGGCAGACTTACCTTTGCCTAAAACAGCCTCCCATCACCGTCATCCTGGGCTGTGGAACACGTGGCAGAAGTTAGCCTTGCTTGGTGGAATCCCCTGGGGTGGGCTGCACTCCTGGCGTCCCAGTCAGCGTCAGACCCTTGACTCCTGTGGTCGTGTAGCGCATGCCTCCATCTCTGTCTGTGCTGACTCTTCTTGACACTTGCCTGCACGTGGCAAACACCATGGGACTCTGATATAATTGGTCTGGACAGAGCCAGAAGATCAGGATCGTTTAAAGCACTACCCAGGTGATCCTAAGCTCGAGAACCCTCAGACATAGTCATCCTGGAGTAGTGGTTCTCGTGTCTGGTTGTACACTAAAGTCACCGGGAGAGCGTCTTGGCCCCACCGTCCCTGACCTGATAAATCGGAACGCACCGGGTGGTGGCCCTCTAGGTGTCAGCACTGAATTCTTTAGGATCCTCTCTCTCCCCCTTCTTCCTGCCCTCTCTTTTCCTTTTCCAGAAACATGTGCTAAGCTCTGCTGGTCAAGCCTGAGTGCTGTGGTGAATCAGACACTGCCCCTGCTAGGTGGGAGCTGTTAACTCAGGGCTGTTAGGAATGAAAGAGCACTGCCAAGAACCAGACCTGCTCTGAGACGCCTGCGCTGGAGTCTTGTCCTGCTCCCGAGTCACCAGAGAGGCCCGGCTGTCTGCTCAGGCAGAGGCTGGAGCCGCATGTAGCCATTAGGATGCGGGGCAGTCTGTGGGTTCTCCCAGACCCTGCATCAGGCTGGTGGTGGTGGCAGGGTGGCGGCAGGGGCAAAAGCTCTCGACTTTTTCTTTGCAAGTTCAAGGTCTGCACGCCCATGGAGGTGCCTCTGAGCCTGTCTGTCCCAGTCTTGGGGGAGCTCAGGTGACGGGGTGCTTGCAGGAGTTTAAGGTCCCTTTGACAGAATCAGCCGGAGCTCGGGGCATGTATTTTAAAGTTGAGGTAGGATAAATTCCCTTGTGGCCCAGTGGCTAAGATTCCACACTCCCAGGACAGGGTGCCTGAGTTTGATTCCTGGTCAGGAAACAAGACCCCAGATGCCACAACAAAGACTGAAGATCCCGTGTGCTGCAAGTAAGACCCGGAGCAGCCAAACAAAGTAAAAAGCTGAGGTAAAATTCACATGACGTAAAGTTAAGAACATTAGAGTAAAAACTCCAGTGGCACTGAGTACATTCACAGTGTTGTGCAACTATCACCTTCATCTAGTTCTGAAATGCTTTAGTACCCCAAAAGGAGACTCTGTCCCCATTAGCAGTCATCTCCCATCCCCCCTGGCAACCAGCGGTCTGCACTCTGTCTCTACGGATTTGCTTATTCTGGATATTTTATTTAAATGGAACCATACAGTATGCGGCCTTTCGTTTAGCATGTTTTCAAAGCCCACCGGCATTTGTATGAGAACTTCATTCCTTTTTATGGCTGGATAATATTCTGTTGTACAGATAGACCACAGTTTGTTTATCCATTTATCAGTTGATAGACTATTTCTACTATTTCTGCCTTTTGGTTGTTGGGAAGACTGAGCATTTAAATTTCTTTATGTCTGTGCTCCAGACGTCCGCTCACTGGGTATTCCTAGGTCCTCAGCGTTGGACAGTGGGTCTTGGGTGGCTCCTGTCCCTGTACTAGTCCTATACCATCTTGGGGGACCTAAGGGGGATATGTGTCTTTGAGGCACCTCTTGCTCCAGTTCTGGCCTCTGACCTCTCTCTCTCTCTCCACTTGCTGGGGGACTCCAGTCTGACCGCTGTACCATCTCACCCCTCTGTTGTCGCCACTCTGATCCTGGCCAGGAGGCTGATGAGTGGGCAACAGGCTGCAGCAGAGGGCTTGGGATGTCAGTGGAGAGGGCGGACAGCACACTGTGTGCACAGTCATTTAAAACTGAATTTCACCTGTCACCATGTAAAAGGGAAAAATACTTTTTCTCTGTTCCCTTGCTTCTGACACCAAGTGGGTGGTTTTTCCCACACCATGAAATTCTCCAATTCTTGGTGGAGGCTGACTGAATTCCCTATGACGTCACTCAATTCTGACATTAACTGCCCTACTTTAGCACACTCCGCACAGGTCAAGGGCTCAGTCCCACAAGCCTGCATCCGCTCAGATGCCACTTGCAAATCTCAGGCTATAAACTGAGGCTTTCCACCACTTCCTCCACAGGCTCAATGATTTGCTAGAATGGTTCACCAACCCCAGGAGAGCACTTTACTTACTGTTACTGACTTATTGTGAGGGATATTAAATGATACACATGAACAGCCCGACAGGGAGATACGTGGGGCAGGGGCTGGAAGGCTCCTGAGCAAGGAGCTTCTGTCCCAGTGGAGTTTGGGGTCTGCCACCCTCAGAGGCATGGATGTGTTCTTGTTCACCAACCTGGAAGGTTTTTGAGCACCTTCAGTTAGGGTTTTCTGGAGCCTTCATGATTTATTAAGGCATTGGCCATTGGTGGTTAATTTGGTCTCCAGCCCCTCTTTCTTCCCACCGAGGTGATGGAGGCAGTTACGTTACAACCCTCCAATCAGTGGTTTCTTCCCCATCCTTAGGGGCCTTCCAAAAGTCACCTCATAACATGACATAGCTTTAACTCAGGTATAGTTGAAAGGGGTTGTTATGAATAGTAAAAGTTGTTCCTTTCACTTTTATGAATTGGAATTATTTCAGGAACTGGGCACAAAAACCAAATATTAGAACAAAAGATGCTGCTACCCTACTCTTATCACATAGGAAATTATAAGGGTTTTAACTCCATGCCAGGAACTGGGAACAAGACCAAATAGATGTGTTTCTTGTATCGCAATAGTCCAATAACCTGAAACTTCATACCCATATGCAGAGGAATTTCATGGACAGTGTCTGCCCATAGGATTCAAATGAATGCATCCCACATCCATTTTCCTCTTCAGATTCCTTCCTTTCAGGATTTATAGCTGCTAACATATGTCTCCTTTGGGAGCAATGCAGAATCCCATCTCCTGTTATCCTTATAAACCATGGCCTGAGATGGGATAGGGACCTCCCCCTACCCCAAGATGATTTTATTTTTCCTCCAAATCAAAATAAGCCTTCTCTCCATGACGGGAATTCTGCCGTATTTCTAGGTCAATTGACTCAAAAGGCTACCAGCTTTTAAAGTAACGTAGAAAGTAATTCTGTGTATAATACCCAGAGCCCAGCATCAGGGAGGTTACCCCGCCACTTTGTACACAGGTGGTGGCATGGGGCCAGTGCAAACCTGAAGATGCCTCTGAAATTAGCCACTTCATCCTTTCTAGTAAATCCTGATGGTGCCTTTGGTTTGTTTGGTGTTGTATTGTTTTAAAGCTTGTTGGTAATGGTCAAGAGCTGGGCTTTCACTGTGAGCAATTTTGGAGACCATTAGATGCTTCTGAGCAGAAAGCAGATGTGCCTTGACTTGGAATTTGAATGGAGTTCTCAGGTTACTGTGCGAATGCATGTAGGGGTCGAGGAGGCCGCTAGTTAGAAGGCAGTTGCAGTCCGGCTGGTGAGGGGCGATGATGTCTCTGGCCCCAATGGAGCTGCCTGAGAGCATCCGAAGCGATCCCATGAGGCCTGTGTTGGAGGCAGGAAGGAAAGCTTCTGCTGGTGGCCGGGATGTAGAGCGTGAGGAAAAGAGAGTCCGAGAGAACTTCAAATTCTTTGGCCCAAGGGCCTGCAAAGGTGGCATTGACATTTGCTGAGATGGGGAAAGTATGGGTGGAGCAGGATGGGAGGGAAGCAGGGGTTTAAGAATGCAATTCAGGTGAGTATTGGACATCCAAGTGGAGGTAGCATAAGCTTTGATATCTGAGATTAGAACTCAGTAGTGGCAGGGAGGTGGTGGTCAAAGGCAGAATTACTGGAAGTAATGGCTTGATGATCAACCCCTGCCAACACAAAATTAACAGGGAAGGTATATGGGGAGGGGAGCGGACCTCACACATGGGGCCAAGATGGAGCTTCCAAGAGTATCGGAGGACAGAGACACCAAGGCTCAAAGATGGCAGGTTGGTGATGGAGCTGAGACTGAGCTGGTTCTTGGGGTCCCTGGTCTCACCTACCTTTTCTAACATACCAGGCTTCCTACCAGCTCCAGGTTTTGAAGGCTGCGTGTGTGGACAGAAAGCAGGCGAGCTGAGGCTGCAGCCTTCTGTTTTGTGTTTCTGCAGGTCACCATCCTTGTCAGCCTGGCCCTAGCTTTCCTCGCCTGCATCGTGTTCCTGGTGGTTTACAAAGCCTTCACTTACGACCACAGCTGCCCAGAGGGATTTGTCTACAAGGTAAGGGGCTTCTGGCAGAGGAGTAGCTCCCGGTGACCGTCAGCTTCAGTTAGAGGGTCAACATCTTTTCATTGAAATTCTGGGTATGGTAACCTCCCAGCAAATTGTTTAAAATGTGATATGTGTCTGAAGAAAATGGAAACACTAATTTGAAGATACCTGCGCTCCAATGTTGATAGCAGCACTATTTACAATAGCCAAGACATAGAAGCAACCTAAGTGTCCATCAATGCTGAATGAATAAAGATGTCATATGGGTGTGATGTGTATACACACACATGTTTTATACCTGTTATATACACAATGGAATACTACTCAACCATAAAGAAGAATGAAAATTTGCCACTTACAGCAGCATGGATGGACTTGAAGGGCATTATACTAAGTGAACGAAGTCAGACAGAGAAATGCAAATACTGTATCATATCACTTAGATGTGGAATCTAAAAAATACAACAGCTTATTAAATATAACATAAAAGAAACGGGCTCACAGACATAGAGAACAAACTTCAGCTACCAGTGTGTAGAGGGCAGTGGAGAGAGGCAAGCTAGAGGCAGAGGATTAAGAGGTCTGAACTACTGTATATAAAATAGTAAGCTATAATGATACATTGTACAGCACAGGGAGTAGAGACAATATTTTATAACAACTACGAATGGAGTATAACCCTTAGAAATTGTCACACCTGTTGTTATACACCTGAAACTTATAAAGTATTGTAAATCGAGTCTACCTCAATAAAAAAGAAAATTTTATGCACTCAATAAAAGCATTGGAATATGTTTAAAAAAAAAGTGTTAAGAAATATAGAAGTAACACCAAAGCAAAATAGATGGTGGCAATCTAAAATTATTTTCACTCTTTAAAATACTGTATATGTACAATACATTTTGATGTGAAATTATAAAATTACAATAAAAAAGTCCTGTGTGTGGCAGGGAGTTTTCAGGCTTTCATGAGGCGCTTGGTCTCCAGCAGGCGGTAGAGGGCGCGCTCCAGAGTGTGGGCAAGGGAGGCAGGCCGGCTTCGGACTACAAGGCATTGCTCCATCTCCAGAACGCTCCGCCGTGGGGTGATCCTGGCTTAATGGCTGGTTCCTTGTCCCTGCAGAGATGTGAAGACAGGGAGCAGAACTTCTGAGGTGGCCTCCCCCGTCTTGCAGCTGGGCCTCCCCGTCCCCCACTCTGAGTGCGCGCCTTCTCTTGAAAGACAGAGCTGGCTGCAGGACCCCAGTCCGCCCCCGCCCCTCTGCGCCTCAGGTTTCTCGCCTGCGGTGGGCACCAGTGATGTCTGCCCACGGGACTTTGGAGAGAATTTAAGTAAAATCAAGACAGCAAAGGGCCTGCTAGAGAATGGGCTGGCAATAACTGTTAGAAGTAATAAAGCTAGAATCTAGTTCAGAGTTGAAACGAATATTGATCAGTTACCGCTTGCTGAGTACCAATTAGATGTCACCTTAGACATTTTCATAAATAGTATCTCAGTTGAGCTGTTCACCCATTCTGAAAAGGAGGTTTCATCGCCCCCATTTTGCATCTGAGGAAACGGAGATTAAGAACCTTTTGTCTTGAGAGTTTTCCAAGGCATCACTGCTGTGACGTTCCAAAGTGAAGGAATCAAATGGGGAATGCTCTGCCTTAAAAACACATGTCCTTTGGTTCTGCTACGTGACTTCCTAAGGTGATGTTCTTAGGCGTTGGAAGCTGGGGTTCTGAAAGACTAGCAACCACTATCAGTCTTGGGATGTCTGTAGGAGACAGTGGGATAAAGTATGATGTGTCTGCATATGGAATTCCAAACAACTGCAACAGTGAGTGAGGGGGTCTCCAGACACGGACAGAGAATACCCTCTGGGATAAGAGTGAAGAAAAAAGGTGCTATTTTTGAGTGAGAAAAGGGAAACTGAATGATGTTTGCTTATATTTTCAGAAAGAAATTCTGAAAGGATAAATTAAGAAAAAACCCAACAACTAAGAAATGTAGTGAGTCAGGTGGGCTGGGAGGGAACGGAAGGAAGAAGAATGAGGAGCGAGGCTTCTCTGGCTTTATCTTGATATGCGTTTGTCCTGGATGTGTGTCAATGTTTGACATGTTTGTAAAAACTAAATTTAAAAAAAATCCTTGAAATTAAAACCAAGCTAAAGTTCAGCTGTATATCAAGTTGAGGACTAGACTTACCAAGAAAATAATTGCTCCAAATGACTGTGTAATTCAGTGTATTGACTCTATGCCCT
This sequence comes from Okapia johnstoni, assembly GCA_024291935.2. NCBI lineage: Eukaryota > Metazoa > Chordata > Mammalia > Artiodactyla > Giraffidae > Okapia > Okapia johnstoni. Next base: position 49,845,652 of record CM044313.1, read on the forward strand.
CAGTGGAATATACTCTAAGGACACAGACAGCTGCAGAGAAATGATATAGTCCATTCAGTAGTCTGTTACTCAGCATATTGCTGTTATTTGGGGACCATTTGATTGATATTGTAGGATAATGCAAATGATGTGTTGTTAGGAACCAAGGCTTTGATATAAGAAGAAAGAGTAATAAATATCCAGTCAAAGAAAAGAAATGGACAGCAATTGGCTACAGGCAGTGGTCCAGCGAAGCAGTTAGGGGATGGGTGAATCAGCCAGGTAAAGAGCTATCAACAGTGTCCACTGTAACCCTACAGTTAGTAAGCAGAAGGTGTTGACCTTGAATTAGTATTGGCATCACTTTCCTCCCTCCTTCCCTCCCTCTTCCTTCCTTTCTTTCTCTCTCCCTCCTTCCCTTCCTTTATTTCTTCTCCTTTTATTGAGGTTTAATTGACATATAACATTATATTAGTTTCAAGTGTTCAACATAATGGTTAAATATTTGTAAATATTGCAAAATAATCACCACTGTAAGTTAACATCCATCACTCTGCATAGTTACAAATTTTTTTCTTGCGATGAAGACTTTTAAGACCTACTCTCTTAGCAACTTTCAAATATCCACTATAGTATTATTAACTGTAGTCACTATGCTGTACATTATACCCCCAGGACATATTCATTTTATGACTGGAAACTCGTACCTTTTGATCTCCTTGACCCATTTCTCTTACTCCTTCTCTGCCTCTGGGAATGATTCTAGCATCAGGTTAGTTTCTTCTGGCTTCTCGTAGGTGGCATCTTTGATGATGGTGATGGTGATGACATGAAGGAAGTTCTGACGAGTACCAGGCCCAGGCCAGAAGCCATCCCCTGCTGGCTGGCCGAGAGCCGGGGTTGGCCAGGGCCCCCAGATGGGATGGCCTTGTTGCAGGGCAGGTGGGAAGTGTTCGCTGAGCTCCTCCTGACTGTCTCTCTCTTCCCCAGCACAAGCGCTGTATCCCAGCCTCCCTGGATGCTTACTACTCATCCCAGGACCCCAGCTCCAGAAGCCGCTTCTACACAGTCATCAGCCACTACAGCGTGGCCAAGCAGAGCACCGCCCGGGCCATCGGGCCGTGGCTGTCGGCGGCTGCTGTCATCCACGAGCCCAAGCCTCCCAAGACCCAGGGCCATTAGACGCCCCCCCAGCCAGCATGGCGGGTGGAGAGGGAACCCCGCTGGCTAAGCCAAGCTCCAGTTACAAGACAGCACTGTACTCCTGGGATATGGGGCCGGGGTGGGGCCGGGGTGGGTGGGGGGAGCTCACCGAAAATCTCGTGCACTGGAGTTGTCTGAATCAGTATTTCTTTTTGTCCTTTGGTATCGTTGATTCGTCCCCGAGTCAGGCCCATGTACAAAGGCATGTTTCGTGTTGACTGTTCTCATGTAAGATATTTTCAAAGCCACTGCTTATTATTTGTTAGGAAAATTTAAAAACAGGAAAGGAGAGAAAGAAAACGAACATGGAAGTCTTAGACTGGCTGCATCTGGAGTGTGTTGAAGGGTGGTGAAGAGCACAGACGTCCTGGGCTGCTTAGACTGGGGGAGATGGTTGCTTCGGGGTGGGCTTCGGGAGGCGCAGAACGTGAGTGAGGCAGGCAGTCTGCTCACTTGGCCTCTGGTCTGCAGAGGAGGAATACTGAAAGTTAGGAACTGTCAATTTAGAAGGAAGACTGAGTTTGGCGTTTGTAAGGCCAGGACGCACACAAGCCAGAGAGAAAAGCCTCAACCATGTGTGTTTTGCAAAGTGAGGGTAAACTTGTCTGTATGGGCATCGGAGCGGGGCTTGGGCTGCGTGGTCTGGGGATGTGGAGCACAGAGGCGAACGCTGAACAGCAGGCCGGCTTTCTTGGCCTTTCTGTTGCGTGTCTAGCCCTACACCTGGGTGCTGCCCGCGCTTAGGAGATGGCAGGCGTAGAAAGGGAGGAAGGAGGGACTGCAGGATGAAGCAGGCGCAGTACGGGCAGGTGACGTTTGGCCAAGCTGTAAGCACAGCACCCAAGTTTAACATTTTTGTCGGTTTGTTGTTTCCCAAAGTGGTAATAACCAGGAAGAACAGGAAGGGTCATGACCAGGTGGCAGCCAGGGAGGCTTTGATTGGGCCTCCGCAATGCTAAGTCATTTTTTCTAAGGGAAAACAGAACTGGGGCCGTCTTGTGCACACTTCACTGCATTGACAGGGGCCCAGCCCAAACTTCCCATCTGCTTCTAGAGGCTTCTGACCAGGAGGTGACAGCTGGCATTGCCCAGGGCACCCGTTGCCTTGCACCCACATCAGGCACTCCCACACAGCTCTCCCACTAATGTTTTGGGGAGACCCCCTCTGTGTCATGTTGGCTCTGGGCCCAGCAGAGCCAGAACTGGCCGGGAGAGTTGGCTATTTGACATGTGATTCTGTTTTCCCATGAAGCTTGAACAGGCCATTTAAAGGGCATTTTTTTAGTGGCTTGCTATGATGCTGAAATCATCCTACACAACAGCTGGGTAATAAGATTAGCATAGCTCGAACTATTCTGCTAAAAGCTATCATTTGACTTTTCCCCTCCCTGCCCCCACCCTCCAGTCACCTCGAGTCACCTGTAAATTCATTTGTCATCTAAAGTGGAATAACAAATTGTCCCTAGCAAAACTGCTGAGCGCTTTATAATTTTGTGGTGTATTTTTGTCAGTAGGTAGCAGAGGCTGAAGTATTTTTTGGTGTAATTCTTGAACTTTTCTGACAGGAAACAAATAAAGATAGATGTGTCTGAGAGTCTTGACCTTCCTTTGCATTTTTCTTCATCTTCTGCTCAGTGAGCCTGGTGGGGAAGATGCAGGGGGCAGGGTGTCCTGTTTGGCTGGGACTGGAACTGAGGTGGGGGGACCTCCATCCTCAGCCAGTGGGGCCTGAAACGATGCTGAGGTCAGAGGCAAGGACCAAGAGATGCAGCTGGCTCTTGTCTTGCAGCCCAGCATCCTTCATCCTGTGAGCATCTTCTGAGTACCTGCAGAGGGCCAGGCTGTGCTGGGGTATGGGGCATCCAGCTCCAAATGACACATATTTACCCCCTGAAGTCTGGAGGTAAAGTCGGCTGTGGACACAGACATTGACGTGATAAGACTCTGAGTGCCATCTGGCCGTTAGCCAACAGTTTGAGGAGGACGCTGATGCGTGATGAGTGGGCCCTTTATAGAATGAACCCATTCAAAGCTTATCATAACCTAGGCAGGTAGAGATTATTGGTCCCCATTTGACAGATTAAGACATTGAGGCTCAAGAGGATGGAGAGATGCCTGGGGCTCTGCAGATGAGCTGAGATTCAAACTCAGGTGTGTGTGATTACTTTATCCCCCTGGACTGCGTTTATAAGACCCAGAGCAACACTGTCAAGGTTCATGCCTCAGAAAGTCAAGTCACACTTATAAAAGCAAACTAGCTTATTCTTTACCTGAATCAGCATCAGCAGTGAGTGTGAAGGATAGTAAACATTTAACAGCCCCTTGCTACATGCCGCATACCATTAGAGCTTCCCCACAGCTCCAATTGTAAAGAATCTGCCTGCGATGCAGGAGAACTGGGTTTGATACCTGGGTTCAGTCCCTGGGTCAGGAAGATCCCTTGGAGAAGGGCATGGCAACCCACTCTATTCTTGCCTGGGGAATCCCGTGGACAGAGGAGCCTGGTGGGCTACAGTCCAGGTGGTCACAAAGAGTGGGACACAACTGAGCAACTGACACTACTACTACTGCTCCATGCCAAGCATTAAGTAAGTGCTTTGGGCGTCTTGGTTCCTGTAACTCTTCCTCCAGTTTCATGAGTTGGGTACCCCCATCTTCAACATCACTGTCTTCATATGATCATCACCCCCATTTTGAGATAAAGAAATGGAAGCTCAGAGCAGTACATCATCTACAAAGGAGGCCTGCCGTTAGGAAGCAGCTGATTCCAACCCACACGTTGAATACCAGTGTCTCAACAATGGTGCCATTCTAACAGCTCGTCTCTGCACTTTGCTTGGAAGTTTCTAGTTTGTGTTCACAACTCTTCTCAGACTCAGACGGCAGGCCACTGAGGGAGAGGCCAGGAGTGACTGGGGACAGAGATGAAGGCTGAGGCTCCAGGCTTACTGCTGCACCGGGGTGGTGCCCATGCACACATGGCTGGTGGGAAGTAGGAGGGGGTGTCACCTGAGTCCTGCCCTTTGGGGCTGCACAGGCTGCTGACCATGAAGGGGCCTTAGACAGCCCCACGTGCACCCACAGGCCTTTGATTGTGGTTTCAGGGCCCAGTGAGCTGGGCAGGCAGGGCTGTGGGCTGGCCTCCCACTTGCAGAGGCAGCCTTATCCATACGGCCAGTGTGTAAACACCCACATTTTTCTCAATTACACAAAGTCAGCTAAAGACTTAATGAACACATGTTCAAACATTCTGTCACAAATGGATTTGCCACTCTATTGCCTCAAAAAAATAAACCAAAGCTATCTTTTCTCTGGAATGAACAGGCTCTGTAAGTGTGTGACTGAAGGAAGGGCAAACTCAGGGACAGGAGACAAGGCAGAAATTTCTGGTTTGAAGAGAGGCCCTGGGGCCATGTGCTATTCCTGGCAGAGTCAGAATTTTCTCAACAGAAAAAAAAAAGGAGAATGCTTAACTCCTCCCACAAATACCCAAAGAGTGGGAGATTAGTTCTAGAAGAGTTTAATCAAATGGGGTTTGGTTGGGGGAAGCTGCTCTGGGTTTTGGAGGATGGGGTCTGGCAGGGCTCTGCTGGCTGACAAAGGGTTAAGCCAGGAAATGATCAAGATAGCTCTTTGGTTCATAGAACAAGCTCTTTTTGTGGCTTTTGCACTTTTGAATCTGCTCACCAGCAGTGGGGACCTCTCTCAAGACGCCCACAGTCTGTGGGAAGGGCAGACACATATTCCACGTGTGCACAGGAAGGGGAGCTGGGGCAGAAGTCTCAGGAGGAGCAGTGGGGTGCCAGCCAGGGGCTCTTGGAGGAGCTCGACTTAGACCTCAGCCTTGATCCATTGCGTTTTGACAGGGAGAAATCAGAAGGTGCAGAGAAGACACCCCAGAGTCATCCCCCCAGGCCCTGGGAACTGTGTCATAAAGGTGCTAAGGGGAGCCAGCCCAGGGCTGGGAGGTCTCCCCGCCGCCAGTGCCGGACCCCAAGGTTAAACAGGCACAGGAAGCTGCTGCCACTGCCCTGGGGCTCGTGGTTCAGGCTGGGGGACAGGCTGGGGGACGGGGAGGGAGGGAGGCTGGGGAGAGGCAGGGATGGCGCCTGGGGTGATCCCAGCCATCAGTCAGGTCCGAAGATATGAGGGAAAGGTACATTTTTCTGGCAAATTGAAAGACCACTTGTCGGAACTGCTGTCAATCACTTTATTCCCCGCCCCCGCCACCCCTACGATGTGCTCTAATCCCAGGGGGTCTCTTGTGGAGGAAGAGAAAGAAATCCTCAATCACTTTCTCAACAAGCACACAACACAGTCTCTTTAGAAACACAACATGCCTGAACCGTTGAGGGAAAAGGGTTGGTTTCCATGGCAACATCAATGCCACGAGAGACCGTCTGGCATGGCGGGGCGTTCATCTGACTCTGCTCTTTTGTCAGAAACGATGTGTTTCAGAGAACCCAGCCCCGGAGATCACGAGTCCAAGTTGCCTGCAGAGATGGCCACGCCCCTCTCGGACACCCTCCTCCTTCTCATCTCCTCTCTGTCTCGATCTGTCCTTGTCTTTGTCTCTGCCTCTCTGTCTCCTTCAAGGGAGCAGTGTCTGGAGGTGTGGACTGATGCTGTAATTTATGCTTCAATTTGAGGTCCCTCGTGAGTGCCGTGCTGGGTTTGGGTCCGGTATGGGATGGGGTGTGTGGCAGAGGACAAGACAGCTCAGAAGGAGCTCACTAGGAGCATCGCATTCAAATTCTGCTCCTCTTGGCTCTGTGGCCTTGGTCGGTTCCCTTCTCTCTCTAAGCTGCAGCTTCCCCATCTCTAAAACGGGGATAATAATTTTTATCTGCCTCATTTTGCAAAAAATGCAATGAAATAATATGTAAAGTTCTACCTATAGCAGGCACTCAACAAATTGTAGCTGCTGTATCTTGAGTAAGTCTCTCTCAGACTCCGTTTCCTCACTTGTAAATTGGAATTACTTATAAACAACACCGCCCCCCCCCAAAGGGTTGCTGTGGCTTAAAATAAGGCAGTGGCTGTGAAGTGCCCATAGCAAAAGTCAGTTACCTCCCCCCCCCACCCTCATTTGCCAGAGAAGTCTCATTGCTTTTCGTTGTCCTCTTTGTGGACAGTCAGGAAATGATGGATGTATAGCAGTCCATGTATGCAGACACCTCTCTCTCTCTGTCTACATATCTTTATCTATCTATCTACCTTCTATTATCTATCATCTATCTATCTCTCTATCTCTATCAAAATCAAATGTACATTTATTTTGATACCTCTGATTTCAATGCAGAACCAAAGGGTGTATTCTTCCATCCTCTCCTTGCTTGATTGTAGCTTCTTTCTCTGATAGTGAGAAAGATGACTCTATTATTTACAACGTATTTACTTACTGTTTCATCTTTTGTATACATATAAAGTTGTTTCAGATATGTGACTTTTTTGACATTTAGAATTTCTGACATCACTAGAGAGATGTTTTGAGTAATTAACTTGGTATTTTAGGATGTACCATCTTGCTTTGTGTTTCATTGTAAAGATGTATATGTGTTAGTTGCTCAGTCGTGTCCGACTCTTTGAGACCCTGTGGATAGTATCCTGCCAGGCTACTCTGTCCATGAATTCTCCGGGCAAGAATACTGGAGTGGGTTGCCATTTCCTTCTCCAAAAGACGTATATAAAGCCACTTACTTTCTAAAGGCTAACATTTTGGATGGAATTAGTGTATTGTGTTGGAGAAGGAAACGGCAACCCACTCCAGTATTCTTGCCTGGAGAATTCCATTGACAGAGGAGCCTGGTGGGCTACAGTCCATGGGGTTGCAAAGAGTCGGACACGAGTGAAGCGACTTAGCACAATGTATTGTGTTATATTTAAGCTGAGTTTCTCAGGTCTCACCACTTACATTCAGAGTAGGGACAGGATTTTAATAGCAATAGCACCTTGAATGTCATAGACGCTTGCTCCCAACTGCCTATGGGATCTTCTGCCCCTTGTGAAGACCGCTCTCCCAGCCCAGGTGGACTCTCGCATGTGCTAGAGAACAGGAATGAACCTACTGGACTCTGTCCTCCACTGAGCTCCGTGGATGTCCAGAAATTTTTAAACTGATGGACAAGGCCACTAAGGTCCTAGGGCCGTGTAGTTTCCAGTTTCCTCAGGCTCTGGTGGGGTGAGGAAAGCAGGTGTCCTCTCTCCTTTGTATCTCACTCTGTGATCAGGGGCCCACCCAGGACTGCTTTTGCTCCCTGAGCCCTACAGAGCTTAACCAAAGGACTTATTCCTTTACTGACAGCGCCTTTACCTCCTTCACACTCTACTTGGGACCCCAACGTGAATCCAGGCAACTGCACTAGATGGCAAATTTGAGGAAGAGCTATTACGCTGGGGTTGGAAGTAATTGGCCACACACCATAACTGTTCTTATCTGCACCCACAGCAGACAATGACTCTATCACATCAACTTTCTTCCTGAGCCTTGGTGCAGCCATATTATCTTTTCTTACAACAGTTCTCCATGCCCCCCTCTCTCACTCACTTTGATGCTGAGAGTGACAGAGATCACTGGTTCTACTGAAAACCCCATGACTTCCTTCCATAGTCTGGAGGTGTCACCAGGATGGCCTCGATTGGTAAGGGACTATCTTTCCCAGCCCCTCATTTCCAAGCCTGATTAGATACTAGTTTTCAGCATTCGAACGTGAGTGGAAGGTGGAAGTGATGTGTGTCCCTTCTAGGATGGCACTTGTAAGCAGGTGACGCAGCTTCTCTAATTTCTCTTCCCTCCCTCTCCTCCCTGCTCTGTGATGTGATGAAGCTGAAGACTCCTGGGGGGGATGAGAGAGATGCAAGGCGGGAGGAGCCTGGATCCCTGAATCCCTAGGCCTGCACTGGGCTATTATATGAATGAAAGAGAACTTCCAAGATTTGGGGGTTTATTTGTTACAGTAAAAAGAGTTACCATGACCAGTATACACAGGAAATCTATTTTCCACTTGGGCGTCACACCGTATTTAGGATTGGTTGTGACAAAGGCCAGGCACGCCTTTGGGGTCAAGCTTGTGACTCTAGCTCCATCCTCGGGTGACCTCTCTCAGGGAAGCTCCCCAGCGTCCAAGCCCTCTCGTCCGTCAAGCTCTTTCCAGGCCACACCTCAGGGCTCAGTTCAGGTGCCCTTTTTTCTGTGATCTCCCCAAACTGGATAGGATTCTCCACAGCAGTCCCTACCTTCCCACACATACCCGTTCTGTGTATCCCTGTGTCACAGAATGACTACAATCTATTTTTGTCATCAAATTACTCGTCAGTTGTATCCTGGATGGATGGCTGAATGGATGGGTGAAAAAAATCAGCTCTATGCCAGTAACTTTTAAATGTCTGTTTCTAGTCCAGATCTCTCTATTGAGACTCACTCCATGCATATTCTTTCTTTCTGGTCCTTGCTAACTGAATATCCTTGCAGGCACTTCAAGGTCAAAATGTCCTTTAGCGCCTTCATCATATTTCCCCCAAATATGCTTTATGTCCCATGTCCTTTAAGTGGGGTGATGACTTCACCAGCTTCTCTTCTTTCTAGACCCAGCCAGTTTTGATGCCCCCTTTACATCAATGAACATTTGATGGCTGCTAAGTTCTGACCATTCCATTTTCAAAGTGGCTCAAGTCGGCCCCTTCCTTTGCCAGAATATGAGTGTAGGTCCCTGACCTTGACATCAAAGCCCCAGCTGCTCTCACCCCCTCAGGTCTTCCATGGACCACGCCCCTCCACCATGCACACTCAGTCTCACTGAGCTGGGGCTTCACAGCACCCAGTCTCATATGCCCTGTGAGCTGGGACTCTGTGATGGAGACTGTTTCACTTTTTCTCCTTCCTCCATTCTCCTCACCACGCCTGAATGAGATTGATAATTGTCTTTGTGCTCCTTTCGTGGGAGAAGGATGAGGTAACGAGGAAAACAGAAAGCGCTTTCCTGACCTTCTTGCATTTGTTTCCAAAATCCATACCACAGAGGGGAGATCATTCCTAGGTACACATGAAGTGTCTTGAAGAAATATACAGAAAATACGTCTCATTCCGCAAAAGATTCTCTTGCCTGAAGGCGGCAGGGGATGGAGCAGACAGGCTGGGGATCTCAGAGAGAGGAGGGGCCCTGCACACTGCTCACCAGGTGCCCCTCCCACAAGGGCACCAAGGCCCTGGAGAGGAAGGGGAACTGCGTGTCTGGGAGAGCGGTCACTCACCCAGAAGACTGTCGGGGCCCATCTGCAGCCACGGAGTAGACGGAACCGGTGGTAGAAACAGGCATACTGTGTCTCCAAGAGATGCCTCAGGTCACAGGACCAGACTCCTCAAAGGGCTGAGGCAGCAGCTCCTGCTGGCCCAGCAGAATACGGGCTCAAGATAGGAGTTCATTGAATTTTGAGAGAAAAGAGAGATCTTGCCCCCTGCACTTATGGAGTGTGGTCTGTACCCTCTCTGCCCTTCTCATCATCTTCATCTCTTCGTGTTTTCAGATCATTCTCATCAGCCTTGTGGTACAGACTTGCTCTGGGCGGATGAGCCCCTCCTCTGGGCCTTCAGAGCTCCTTGACTATTCCTCTATTGCATTCTTTACTTTATAATCTTTTTATACATTCAGTAGAATAAGTGGTAGGTATTCTTCTTCTTTCATTTTGTAGATGAAGAAACAGAGGCTCAGAAGGGTCAGGTGCTGGGTTTGCACTCTCCCTGCTGCTTGGGTGCCCAGTCTCGGCACCCTGGCCTGGACTCTGTTTGTACCTGCCCTTGCCACCCTGCATCCTCCTTGCAGCCGTCCGCCATCTGGTTTGGAGGCCCCTGGTCCTGCTCTCCTGCCTGATTTCAGCATCCTCTGCATCTCCACAGGCCAGCTCTTTTCCCCACAGCTTTAAACAAACACATTTGATTAGGAGGATGTGTCTCTCTATGCCAGCAATTTATTCCCCTCCATGCAAATTTTCCCACTAATTAACAAAGAAAAAAACAACACAATTCAGACCAGTGAGCTCTTGAAAGGGAAAATGAAGGAGCTTTCAATAAATTGTGGCATCCAGAGTCCTGGGCTGGGAGTCAAACAGACCTGGACTTGAATCCCAGTTTCATTGCTCTCTGCCCACCAGCTCTGGGCAGTTCACTTCACCTCTCTGAGCCTCACTTTCCTCAGTTTTGAAGTGGTGCTGCTGATCCCTACTTCACAGCATGGCTAGAAAGTTCATTTGAGAAAGAATCCAGGTGTTTTGGGAATTCTAAGATACTCTGGCAGTAGGAAAAGAATAGTCCTTTACATTAGATTGCAGAAAAACACACAAGTATATCCTCTAAGACCCTAGAGCATAGGGTCCCACTGCAGAAAACTTACCCATGTCTGGTCGACTCTGCTGTGGATTGAAATGTGCCCCATCCCCCAAGAAAACAATGATTTATTATATGCGAGAGCCCCTAGCATCTCAGATTGTGATCTTATTTGGGCAAAGGGTCTTTAGTGAGATAACCAAATTCATGTAAGGTGGCCCCTAATCCAATGTGACTAGTGTCCAAAAAGGAGGAGTTCGAACACAGAAACTCACACACGAGTGAGCACCTTGTGAAGGCAGAGGACTGGAGCAAGGCCTCTGCGCACCGAGACACACACGGACTGCCTGCAAACCTCGAGTCCACACTCAGACACACACAGACTGCCTGCAAACCTCCAGGATCCACACTCAGACACACACAGACTGCCTGCAAACCTCCAGGGTCCACACTCAGACACACAGAGACTGCCTGCAAACCTCGAGTCCACACTCAGACACACACAGACTGCCAAACCTCCAGAGTTCACACTCAGACACACACAGACTGCCTGCAAACCTCCAGGATCCACACTCAGACACACACAGACTGCCTGCAAACCTCCAGGGTCCACACTCAGACACACACAGACTGCCAAACCTCCAGAGTCTAGAGAGGGGAGGGACCGATTCTCCCTCATGGCCCAGACCCCGTCAACCCATCCTTGATCTCGAACTTCTAACCTTCAGAACTAGGAGGACTGTATATTTCTGGTGTGTTAAGCCCCTCAGTCTGTTGTCCTAGCAAACTAATACAGACCTCAAAGCTGTGCTCTTTCTCTGAACTGCAGTAACCAACTGTGTAGTTGTTACTGAAAATAAACAGAACTCTGGGGGCTCCAGGGAACAAAAGTCTTTCTGGGTGACCCCCATTTCTTTTTTTTTTCATTTGAGTCATATTTTATTTTTCTCCTTTCTTTTTTATTTTTTAAACTATGAAAATATGATAACACATTTATAGGAGACTTGGAAAATACAGAACAAAATTACATACAGTTCCAGTATATATTACAATTTTTTAAAGTACATAAAGATTTTTCGTTGTAATTTGAATATCAAACTCTCGAAAATTAGTAGAATGAATAGACAGAAAAGTAGAAGGGTATAATAGACCTGAAAAGCACCAGGAACCAACTCAACATAATTAAGATTTATACAATTTCCAGTATATATATAGCAGGATACAAATTCTACTCAGGTTCCCATAGACTATAGACCAGGAGACACTTGAACATATACAGGAAGATAAAACAAGGTGCAAAAATTTAGGTCTAAAAGTATTGAAATTGTACAGAGTCTGTTCTCTTATCACTGTGGAATTATGTTAGAAATCCATATCAAAAGATATTTGAAAATAGCCCACATATTTTCAAGTGCAGTGTGACATTTACCAAGAAAGATCTTTGACTTAACCATCGAAAGCCTCAATAAAGTCAAAAGACTGAAAAAACACAGAGGGCAGTTGCAGAAAATAAATCATTTAAATGAGAAATTAATATCAAAGATACTTAAAAAAAACCCTATATATTTGGAAATTAAATGTCTACTTTTAAAAGATGGACCTATCTAAGGAGCCATAATAAGGAAATAGAAAATGTTTGTAATAGAATAAAAATGAGAAGAGAATTCACCAGAATTTGTTGTAGGCAGCCGAAGCTGCTCAGTGCGGCTTAATACAATATGGAATCTTGAATAAGTTATGAAAACACACTAGTATAAAATTTTGTGAAATTTCAGCAAAATTTTTACTTTAGTTAGTAATACTGTGTTACATGTTAATTTCCTGCTTTTTTTTTTTTACGACATAGTATTTCTTTATAGTCTCAGAATTGGATTAGAAATTTCAAGCCTCATTCAAATTTTTTTTAAAGCACTAAAATTATAAGCTTTTTAGACCTTTAGCAGTAATACTAGATGCCAGAATAAATAAAACTATATTAAGGTTTTGAGTGAATATAAATTAGAAATCTAGCATTCTTTTCATACTAAGTGAAACAAGTGGAACCAAAATGTCATACATTTTTTAGCTAAACAAAAATTCATGTTTTCTAAAATATATATTATATTATGCACACTATATATATATATGCAAAAGATTTTCTACTATACTTGATAAATAACAATAACAACAAAAAACAGATGGAGAAATTGGAAAACATAAACTAAATGAAATGGGAGCACTGAATATGAAGTAGAAAATGTGAAACAAGCTAGATAAAAATGAAAGATAATCAGGTAGTCCATTTATTTTGAAACATGCCTCCTCATTAGAATCATATATGGAGCTTTGGAGGGAAAAAAAACAACACCTGGGCATTTTCATTTTTCAAAAAGTGCCAAGCTAATTCTAATTGCATCTAGATTTTAAAACATGATTACGATTTTTCTATTAAATGATAGTTTTAGTGATATAGAATTCTATCATTTTCTGTTGACCAGTCATGATACAACGATATTAAAATGAATAAAAGTTACATAATCACAATAGTAAAAGATGTTTGTTAGTTTTCTCAATGAATAGTCAGACCAAAAAAATAAAAGATAATTACAATTGCAAGCCATAATGGAAACATGGTTAACCTAACAATACAAAATAATTACATAGATTTGAGGGGTCAGATGTGGTAAGTGGAAATGCATGCATAGACATGTTTTCATTCATCCAGCCAGTCTATGTCTTTTTGTTGGTGCATTTAATCCATTAACGTTTAAGGTAATTATTGATATATATGAGCCTATTACCATTTTCTCAATTGTTTGGGGCTAATTTTTTGTAGGTCTTTTCCTTCTCTTGTGTTTCTTGCTTAGAGAAGTTCCTTTAGCATTTGTTGCAAAGTCGGCTTGGTGATGCTACATTATCTTAACTTTTGCTTGTCTGTAAAACTTCTGATTTCTACATCAAATCTGAATGAGAGTCTTGCTAGATAATCTGTTCTTGGTTGTAGGTTCTTCCCTTTCATCACTTTAAATATATCCTGCCATTCCCCACTGGCTTATAGAGTTTCTGGTGAGAAGTCATCTGATAACTATGTGAATTTCCTTGTGTGTTGTCATTTTTCCCATGTTGCTCTTAATATTTAATTTGTATCAGTTTGATTACTGTGTATCTTGGTGTGTTCCTCCTTGGGTTTATCCTGCCTGGAACTCTCTGTGCTTCCTGGGCTTGATTGACTATTTCCTTTCAAGTGTTATGGAAGTTTTCAGCTATTATCTCTTCAAATATTTCTCTCTCTCTTCCCCTTCTGGGACCCCTATAATGTGAATGTTGGTGCATTTAATGTTGCCCCAGAGGTCTCTTAGACTGTCTTCACTTTATTTTTTGCTGTATTCTCTTCTGTGGCAATGGTTTCCATCATTCTGTCCTCCAGGTCTCTTATCCATTCTTTGGCCACAGTTATTCTGCTATCGATTTTTTCTGATGTATTGTTCATCTCTGTTTGTTCTTTAGTTCTTCGGGGTCTTTGGAAAACTTGTCTTGCATCTTCTCCATTCTTTTCCCAAGATTCTAAATCATCTTTACTATCGTTATTATGAGTTATTTTTCTGGCAGGTTGCCTATCTCCTTTTCATTTAGTTTTTTTTCTGGGGTTTTATCTTGCCCCTTCATCTGGGACATAGTCCTCTGCCTTTTCGTTTGGATGAACTTTCTGTGATGTGGTTTTCCTTCTGTCAGCTGCAGGATTGTGATTCTTTTGCTTCTTCTGTCTGCCCTCTGGTAGATGAGTCTAAGAGGCTTGTATCAGCTTTCTGGTAGGATAGACTGGCAGTGGGAAAAACTGCGTCTTGCTCTGGTGGGCAGGGCCATGCTCAGTAAGACTTTAATCTGACTGTTTGCTGATGGGTAGAGCTGTACTCCCTCCGTGTTAGTTGTTTGGCCTGAGGCAACTCAGCCCTGGAGTCTACAGGTGCTATGGTATGTTAGTGGTGACTTCCAAGAAGGCTTATGCCCAAGGGCACCTCCTGAGACTGCTGCTGCTGGTGCCCCATCCCCATAGTGAGCCACTGCTGACCCATACCTTCACAGGAGACCTTCCAACACTAGCAAGTAGGTCTGGTTCAGTCTCCTGTGGGGTCACTGCTCCTATCCCCTAGGTCCTGGTGCATGCAAGATTTTGTTTGTGTCCTCCAAGAGTGGAGTCTCTGTTTCCCCCAGTCCTATGGAAGTCCTACAGTCAAATCCTGCTGGCCTTCAAACTCAGATTCCCTGGGGTTCCTAGTCCATTTGCCAATCCTCAGTCTGGGCAGCCTGATGTGGAGCTCAGAACCTTCACAATAGTGAGAGAATTTCTTCAGTATTATTGTTCTTCAGTTTGTGGGTCACCCACCTGGCAGGTATGGGATTTGATTTTATCATGATTATGTTCCTCCTGACTCATTTGAAAAGACCCTGATACTGGGAAAGATTGAAGGTGGGAGGAGAAGGGGACAACAGAGGATGAGATGGTTGGATGGCATCACCGACTCAACGGACAAGAGTTTGAGTAAACTCCGTGAGTTGTTGATGGACAGGGAGGCCTGGCGTGCTGCAGTCCATGGGGTCACAAAGAGTTGGACATGACTGAGCAACTGAACTGATGTTCCTCTGACCATCTCATTGTGGCTTCTCCTTTGCTTTGGACATGGGGTATCTTTTATTGTGAGTTCCAGTGTCCTCCTGTCAATGGTTGTTCAATAGCCAGTTGCAATTTTGGTGCTTTTGCAGAAGGAGATGAGTACACATCCTTTTACTCTGCCATCTTGAACCAATCTCTACCCCCGTTTTTTGATTACAGGAAATAGGCTTCATTCAGCCTCCATGACTTTCCCTGAGTTCCAAAGGGCAGGTTCCAACAGTTGCTAGTCAGAGAAGGGAGGGGATGCAGAGACAAGAAAGGAACAATCAAGGAGCAACAGTGCAGGCTTGGGGTAGAGTCCTAGTTCTGCCATCGAAGGATAATCATAACAACATCTTTGAGCTGTTTTGCAGATAATGAAGTCCCCACTAGGTGAAAGAAGTTAACCGTATGCTGTCCACAAGCGTGCAGACCTCAGACTGGCTGGAACCAGAAGATTGATGATGCTAATTCCAACTTACCCCACCACCAACCAGCCAGAAGAATGTCCATGAGCTGATCAGACCCTCTTTGAACCATTGCTCTAAAACTCTTTACTACCTTCTCCAGGTTGGGACACATAGTTTTGAGAATTTTAGCCCACGGTGGCCCCCTTTGCTTAACAAAGCAATAAAGCTATTCTTTCTACTTCACCCAAAACTCTGTCTCTGAGATTTAATTTAGTGTCAGGATACAGAGGCCAGACTCAGCATCATTACAAGAAATGAATAAAAAGTTGAGTGATCCATCCCATTCAGTGTTCACTGATCACCTCCTGTGTTCGGAGTCTCTGTTAGGAACTGAGTAACCAGTGACATCTAAAATGCAGACTTCACCTTCAAGGAGACAGTGTGTGTGTGTGTGCTAAGTTGTTTCAGCTGTGTCCAACTCTTTGTGACCCTGTGGACCGTAGCCCACTAGGCTCCACTGTCCATAGGATTCTCCAGGCAAGAATACTGGAGTATGTTTGTCATGCCCTCCTCCAGGAGATCTTCCCAATCAAGGGATGAAATCCAAGTCTCTTACATCTCCTTCATTGGCAGACTAGTTCTTTACCACTAGCACCACCTGGGGAGCCCCTTTGCAGAGACAGTGACAGATACCAAACACATACAGCTCCAAAGATATGCTCTTTCATCCCTGGAAGTATCCTGGAGTCATACAGGCAGTGCCCACAGCTGGATCAGCTGCTTGGGACTTTCAGATGGGAGGACCTGGCTCTGCCCTTATAGAGCTCCCAGATTGACCCTTGTAATACAGGCGGCAGGGTTACAAACAGCTTGGAGGGGGCTGTGGGAAGGGAGTTTGCCACAAACTCTGCTGCTGGGAGTTCCACAGTGTGTTGAAGGGAGCACACTCCACAGATAATAACAATTGTCATGGGACTTCTCTGGTGGTCCAGGGGCTTAGACTCTGCACTCCCAGTGCAAGGGGCCTGGGCTTGATTCCTGGTCAAGGAATTTTGACCAGGTCAATTGGGATTTTGCATGCAACAACTAAAGATCTCAAGTGCCATAATGAAGACCCAGTGCAGCCAAATAAATATACAAGTAATGAATATATATTAAAAAAAAAAAACCAAACAGGTCATGTTCTTTAGAAAGAGGGTTAAAAAAACTGTTACATCCCCCCACTGCAGCCCAACCATGAGCTTGCCTACAGAGGGAAAAAAAAATAAGAGAAACTTCATTTAGACTAGATGAGCTGGAAAACAAACTCTCTCCCTCGCATATTTGCTGTTAGCTCTGCAACACTTTTATAATCATGAGTTAGATAAAATAGCATCAGCCATTTGGACTTGAGATCAGCCAAGGTGCTTGGCATATAATTGTTTTTAGAAAGAAAACAGGAAAATCTTTTAAAGGCATTACTGTATTTTCTCCAGCGTGAGAAGTGGTGCTTTTAATTAGTTGTTCTTTGACCTTTTTCTCAATAGCACACATGAAACGGTGGAGCTGGGCTCGAGCCAGCCCTGCAGCCAGATCCATCCTCTCTCCACGTTTGCTAAACAAGCAAGGGGCCACCGTTGGTGGGAAAAGCTCTTCATTGGAGGGAGCACTGTTCTCCAAGTGGAGGTGGCAAGTGGGATTTAGACTCAGCATTGGTGG
This sequence comes from Okapia johnstoni, assembly GCA_024291935.2. Taxonomy (NCBI): domain Eukaryota; kingdom Metazoa; phylum Chordata; class Mammalia; order Artiodactyla; family Giraffidae; genus Okapia; species Okapia johnstoni. The sequence goes on from CM044313.1 coordinate 49,862,891, forward strand.
GAAGAAACAAGCAGTACTTTTTTGGTTGGACTTTAGCCTGCAGCCCCTTCCTGCAATTCTGGGAAGAAAGCCTCTTTCACTGGAGGCCTGTGGAATATGAATAGGCTGAAAAGAGCACCATGTGATTCTGTTAGTCTCTGACATGTGCAGTCTTGCATCAAGGCCCATCAGGCAACTTTATTGTGGCTAATCAAATCCTTTGCAAATGGATTTCCTTTCCCCTCAGTAAAGGGACAGCTTTATCATTTCCTTCCCCTAATGCCATGACATGGGGAGAATTCAATTCTTCAGGCTTCCTCCTGAAAAGAACACAATAGCATTTATTTGGAAGAAGCACCTTAAGAAGCCAGTTTGGATGAAGGGTGATATCCCAAGGCAGGAGTCTTGAAAAAATTTTACTCCAAATCCCCCTGAAACCATAATAATTTTAAAACTTTATTTCTCTTTGCACATTTTTTTCAGGTTGATAATGTAAATTCTTTTAAGTGAGAATTTTAAATGGTTGTAAAATATATAGCTTACTATTCATTGTATAAGTATTTTATTAAAATCCATTTTCTTTGAAATCTTGAAGCTGCACATTTAGTGCTTTCAACTTTGAAAAATGGCAACCTGAATTGCAAAGTCAACCAACTCAAAGTGTTTGAAAGCAAACATCTAGCTTCATTACTTAGTTCAAATAAACTTGACCATGAGCTAACTACTGCACTTCTGAATTCTGAGTTAGTATATAAAATAGATAACCAAAAAGGACATACTGTATAGCACGGAGGACTATAGTCAATATCTTGTAATAACCTATAATGGAAAAGAATCTTAAAAAGAATATACATATATATATATACACACATTATATATATATATATATATATATATATATATATTCTTTTAAAGATATAAACCTGAATCACTTTCTGTATACCTGAAGCTAACACAACATTGTAAATCAACTATATTTCAAAAAAGTTAAAGAACAAAAATTATAAGTTAGACAGAGACAGATATTTGAATCAAGTTAGAGGGCTCCTGCAAGGTGTCTGCTTTGGAGCTCCTCACTGCAGGGCTTTGCTCAGGGACTCCCTCACTTGGGAACCAGCCTTCTGGACTCTCTCCCCTTTCTTTGGTCTTGAAGGTGTTTGACCTTTGTAGCAATAATACCCTGGAAGAGAAGCAAGCTTTCTTTTGTGAACTGCTAGAGGCATGGTTGTGAAAGAGAAGGTGGGAAAGCACAGGCAGATCCTGGAAGTGACCCGAGGGTGCATTTTATAAACAGGGCTCTTGGAAGCTGAAGATCTGGAAACCGAGTCCCCAAAACCTACCTGCGTCTTTGCGTTCTCTCTGGGATCTGCTCCCCACCCCGGTCTGAAGATTGCCACATACACGACTGAAGAGACTTAGCAGCAGCAGCAGCATGGGAAGAAAAGGGACTGATTAAAATTTGCTAAGGGAGACTTCCCAGCTGGTGCAGAGGTTAGGACTCCACACTACCAATGCAGGGCCTGGTTTTGATCCCTGCCAGGGAATTAGATCCTACGTGCGGCAACTAGAGATCCCACACGCTGCAACAATCTATCCCTGGTGGCTCAGAGGTAAAGAATCTGCCTGCAATGCAGGAGACTGTCAATCTCTGGGTCAGGAAGATTCCCTGGAGGAGGGCGTGGCAACCCACTCCAGTATTCTTGCCTGGGAAACTCCACAGACTAAGGAGCCTGGTGGGCTACAGTCCATGGTGTAGCAAGAGTTGGACATAACTTAGCCACAAAGCCACCAAAACCATGCCACATCTAAGACCCAGCACAGCCTAATAAATAAATAAACAAAGTAATAAATATTTAAAAAGTTTGCTAAGGGGGGCTTCCCAGCTGGTCCAGTGGTTAAGACTCCACCCTTACACTGAAGGAGACATGAGTTTGATCCCTGGTCAGAGAACTAAGATTCCGCATGCCACACAGGTGTGGCCAAAAGAAAAAAAAATTCTAAGAGGTTCATAGCTTGGTTAAGAGAGCTGGAGACTCCAACACAAGCTAAGCCTGGCTTCCTGGGCAGCACCCACAACCCTGCATGGGGTCGCTGCCAGGGAGACCATTCACTGCACCAGCTTCCGGTTGGGGAACAAACTGAGAAACATTTCAGGCCCAGAGTGTCCCCTTTTGGTATTAAATAGGTCAAACCTCTTTAGAGTTAATTAAAAAAAATATGCTCGAACCAATGTTAAAGTAGTCCACATGTATAAGTCTCTTTTCTCCCAAGAAATTACTGTCTAAATTCAGAATGGAGACCTCTTTCTCTCAGCCCCATCTGGTGTCCCGGTAGTAGTGTGAGATTATTCTGAGCACGCACATAGGCTCAAAATCCTGCTGCATTATGAACCTTTCAAACAGGAAAGAGAGGTCTTGGTGATTCGGGAGGCCCTTATGCAGCTCCTGTCACCTGCTCCAGAAGGTTGCAAAGGCCTCTCTGTCCATCGTCTGCCTGGTCTGGGCCCTCCTTCCTCCAGTTCACCTTCCTGAGAGGTCACCAGGGTGATCTTCCTTTTTCAAAATCTTAGGAAGTTTTTGGGAGCACAGAATGATTTACCTACATTGTAAAACATTCTGGAGGTTTTTTTTAAAAATCAAACTAGGCATATCCCTACTCTCTGACCCACAGATAAATTCCCAAGAAATACGAAAGCACATGTGGATACAAAGACTGATGTAATAATATCCATAACACTGTGTTTTAGAACAACCAAAACACAGAAAACAGCTCAGGTGTGCATTTGTAGGAGGGTAGCTAAACAAGCTGTGATCTATCCGTGTAATGGAAGATGACTCCAGAGACAAAAGAACGGCCCACTGAGACATATAACACATGCGTATCTCAAAAACATTCTGTGAGTGAAAGAAGCTTGCCTCAGAGTACCTACTGATTCTGGATATAAAGTTTTTCAACAATCAAAACTAGTCTCTAATGATAGAAATCAAGACAACGGCTGCCTCTGCGGAGTAGGTGAGTGTGGAGATTGATTCAGAAGGGGCAAGAAGGAAAGTTTTGGAGTCGATGGAAAGTTCTGTGTCTTGATAATTGCTTGCATTTCATAGGGGTATCACTTGTCAAAACACAAGGGCACTATTAAGATTTGTGCATTTCACTATACTAAATTTTATCCCCCAAAATATATTGAATGCTGAATGAGTGCTGAAATGTTAAGGAGGCAGAGTATTGATGTTGGCAACTTACTTTGAAATGTATCAAATATGAGATGAAGTAATGGAGGGCTAGAGGAGGTGGAGAGATGGAGAGGTGTGTGATGGAGATGTAGCAAAGTGCTGATCTCATCTAGGTGGTGAGCACATGGCTGTTCACCAAAAACTCTTTTAGGGTAAGCTTGTCCCAAGCATCGCTCTGTACGCCCTAGCTCGATGCTGCTTATCAGCTGTTTTGTTCACTGAGTCACAATGATGATCTTAGGAGGTCTGTATCAGCCTAGGTTATAGAGGAGAAGACAAAGGCTCATGATAAATTCATTTAGTTGGTTAAGTGTAAACCTGGATCAGAGCCCAGGCCGTCTGCCTCTAGCACCCACCTTCCAATTCTCTTGATAAGCCCACCGTCCATTATTTAGAGGTCAGTTCCCTTTTTCAGTCCTGGGAAAGAAGGTTGGAGAAATCAGAAGTGTTCTCTGCCCTCTTGCTGTGGATCAGGAAGCATCACAGAGGCTGACTGGCTTCCAGGCAGTGCATCTTGTTCTCTGACATGGTCCCTGCTATTTCTCCTTTGAACATTTTGATTTTGAGACAATGACTGTTATGGGTTGAATTGTGTCTTCAACACATTCATGTGTTGAAGTCCTACTCCAAGAACCTCAGAATACAATCTTCTTTGGAAAATAGGGTCTTTCCAAGATGTTGCAACTGTGTGGTTTTAACCATATGATTCTGAAAAAGGTAAAACTAAGGAGACAGTAAAAATCAGCCAGGGCTTAGGGAGGAGAGGCAATGAATAGGTAGAAGATAGAGGAGCTTTAGGAAAGTGAAGCTACTTTGTATGACACTATAATGATTGAGATATGTAATTTTACATTTGCCCAACCCCATAGAAAGTATAGCAACCAAAGTGAACCCTCAAGAAGCTATAGACTTTGGGTGAAATGACATATGTCAGCAGGTTCATCAGTTGTAAGGAATGGACCACTCTGGTGGGGGATGTTGATAGTGAGAGAGGTGATGTATGTGTGGGCACCAGGGCTATGTGAGAAATCTCTGTGCCTGCCATTCAATTTTCCTGTGAACCTAAAACTTTTCTATAAAGGAATCCATACCACAGAGATGGTATCCTAAGGCAGCAATATCAATAGTGTTATCAATAACAAAATATAGTTAAAATAAAAATAATTTGTAGGGTAAAAAAATGAAAGTAGGATCTTTCCAGATGATCAAGTTAAGGTTATATAACCCAATATGGTTGGTGTCCTGATAAGCAGGGGAAATCTGGGCACAGAGATAGACATGCCCTAGTGAGAATGCCCTGTGGACACAGAAGCAGAGGGCAAGGTGACACACCCACAAGTCACAGAATGACAAAGATGACCAGCAAATCACTGGACACCAGGAGAGAAGCACAGGATAGGTTCTTCCTCATAGTCAACATGCGGGACCAACACCACCATCCTCATCTCAGGCTTCCGGCCTCCAGAGCTATGACATAATCAGTTTCTGTTGTTTAAGACACCCGGCTTGTGGTACTTAGTTACTGCATCCTTAGGAAACTAATCCCATATCTAAGCAATTCTTAGTACCAGGTCATTTTACTGCATGACTTGCTTCAAGAACCATCTCACACACACACACTCAAGATTGTGATATTACATGTTTCACTGGATTCTTAAAGAGGATATGGCTTAGAAATATGTTCCCAGAGAACCTCAACTCTGACAGCACTGTGAAGGTCAGGGGAAGACAAGATTTAATTTATAGAAAAGTATTTTTCAAGTGACCTTTCAGGAGTAAATCTACAGATGATATACTCCCCAAAAGATCCTGGGAGTGAAAATAAATCTGCTTAAGAAAACAATAAGGTTTTCACTGTTTTATCCTAACTATTCATATATCTGTAGAAAAAGTAGTTCATGCTCATTTAAAATAGTGAGACTTATGGATGAATAGAATTTTTTCCACCTAAAGGAAAAGAATCAGGACAAACTGTCTTCCTCGTCTCTCTTTTCTATCATTCTTCCCTCCCTCAAGTTCCTATGACTTGTTCCTATAACTTGCTGGTGACAGTGTGTGGCAGACACCATCCATAAAAGACCCATGCATTCTTTCCGTGGTACAGAGTTGTTGCAAGGAATTGGCTGTTGAGCTTTGCACTACATTTCCCAGACTCTCTTGCTTCTAGGAGCGGTTCTTATAACTGAGTCCTGGACAAATTGTTCAAGGAGGTGATGCACACCATCTTCTCATAAGCCTGGTTCTTAATGGTAAATTAGAACCACCCGACCCCTTAATTGCAAATATGCCATTTTGTTGTAACGTGTTTGGTTGCCACGATCAGAAAACTATTAATAGCTGTAGATAAAGGAGAACAAATCTGTCAGAGGGAGAGAGAAGGGATTTATTGGAACACTAGCTTTTTTTTTTAGATTTTTAAAAAATTTTATTAAAGTTTAATTTCTTTATGATGTGGTGTACAGCAAAGTGAATCAGCTATACTTATACATCTTCCCCTCTTTGGGGGATTTCCCTCCCATTTAGGTCAACACAACTCTGAGGAGAGTTCCCTGTGCTATACAGTCGGTTCTCGTCAGTCATCCATTTCACACATAGTGTGGTGTATCTATATGTCAGTCTCAACCTCCCAGTGTACCCCACTCCCCTTCCCCTTTGGTGTCCATATGTTTCAGAACCACTAAGGCAGGAAGACGCTTTTAGGAAGTTGGAGAGAAGGTATGAAACAACCCTGAATGACTCCAAGAAAGGGTTACTTTTTCTCTAAACCTCTATGAATCTTGATTACATTGAGAAGAAAGTCTCAGAGTAGGTCCACTCTGTCTGAGTGCATTTCTTCAGCACGTGATGATGCCAAGTTAGCATCTACACACTTTAATTTCTATTATGATCATTTCTATCATTACTTCTAGGTAGACAAATTCTGTAAACTTTTTATTTACAGCCTTTGCATGAAATTTCCTCTTCAAATGAAAAGTGTTAAGAAAAAAGTAGTCAATTCAGAGAAAAGTATTAGCAAATAGTAGCGGTTGTGGCAAAAGAATGTGATCAATATAAAAAAAAAATGGTGTTTGAATGCCCAGACACTGATTTTTGTAAAGTGATTGGGAAACATAAGAAAACGAAGATCCTGGGTCATCTCAGGGGCTGGACCTCAGGAACAAGAGAATGGGGAGGACGTTTGTGTTGTGACACCCTCCCATTGAGTCCTACTTCTGCTTCTCTCCACACACCTATTATATTTTGGGGTCATCCTGAAGCTTTATCACAGCAGAAAACAGTCATCAACAGTTCCCAAGTTTGGTAGCCACCTTGGAAGAGATTGACTGATTTGCTCTGAGCCCCCATTTCACTTTCCTTAATAATGAGATCACGGGCTCAGCGAAGCCAGGTGCCCTCCTGAGACTCAATCGCTTGTATCCATGAAGGGAAGGCAACCCTGAAGGCAGTTATTGTCTCAGCAGTCATCACCTGGTTGGGACCAGGAGTAAACCGGGAGGAAAGGGGGTATTCCTGACAAACCATAGAGCAAAGCTGTATGAATCTGACATTAAAATGGAGGATTCCCTCTCAGTGAAGAATTGCACCAGAAAAGTTAATAGACAAATGACTGATTCAGCGATGATTTTTGTAGTCATATCAACAAATTAATGATATATAAAAGTGAGTGAAAGTTGCTCAGTTGCAACTCTTTGCGACCTCATGGATAGTCCATGGAATTCTCCAGGCTAGAATACTGGAGTGGGTAGCCTTTCCCTTCTCCAGGTGATCTTCCCTACCCAGGGATCGAACCCAGATCTCCCTCATTGCAGGCAGATTCTTTACCAGCTGAGCCACCAGGGAAGCCAATGGTATGTAAGAACTCTTACAAATCAATTCTTTAAGACAGGATTCAATAGGACATTGGGCAAAAGAGAGGAACAGAAGAGGAAATTTATATGGCTAATTAGTGCATGAAGGGAGAAGGCAATGGCAACCCACTCCAGTGTTATTGCCTGGAGAATCCCAGGGATGGGGGAGCCTGGTGGGCGGCCGTCTCTGGGGTCTCACAGAGTCAGACACGACTGAAGCGCCTTAGCAGCAGCAGCAGCAGCAGTACATGAAGAAGGGCTCAAAGTCACTAGCAATGGGGGAAAGTGAAAGTGAGAACAACTGTGATCACCAGTTTACATGTATTACTTTGCAAACAATTCTACATGCTGATGGGCATGTGGGGAGACCAGAACTCCCCTACTTAGAAACAGGAACACTAATTGGCAGAGTCCTTCTGGAAAGTGCTCTGAAGCACTTAGCAAAATGAGCCTGCAGATTCCGTACATCCCCTTTAGCACATTCTTAGGTTTACAGAGCAGAGAAACCACTTCCGAGGTATGCAAAGGAGCATGTCCTAGGACAGTCATCTCTAGGCTCTGAACGGAAGAGGAAGAGAGGGTGGAAGGCAACTTCAGTGAACACCACTGGGGCAAGAACAAGTGAAATATAACAGATGCCCCCTGGGATATTCTGCAGAAGCCTGAAACCTCAAACCAGTTATATTTATAGCTGCTTGGAAAGGTCTACATGCAACACAAAAGAGAAGGGAAACCAAATGAACTTAATAACATGATACTATTTATTTAAATTAAAATGCATTTTATACAAAGCAACCTTACTTAACTGATAGGAATCAATGCATATTTAGTGTCACATATGAGATATCTTGGGCTTCTCTGGTGGTTTAGATGGTAAAGAATCTGCCTGCAATGCAGGAGACCCAGGTTCGAGCCTTAGGTTGGGAAGATCCCCTGGAGAAAGGAATGGTAACTCACTCCAGTATTCTTGTGTGGAGAATTTCATGGACAGAGGAGCCTGGTGGGCTATAGTCCATGGGGTCGCAAAGAGTCGTACACAACTGAGTGATTAACACAGACACACAGACACCCACACGAGATACATTAAGCTGAGTGGTGAGGTAGGTAATGCTCATAAAGAATCAGGGAGGAAGGAGAGAAAAGTAAAACAAAGAAAAATGCAGACCATCATAAGGATGTCTGACTGCTAGCTTAGGTGGCTCAGAAATCAGAGGAGGGAGGGGGTTCAGAGAACCCAGTCTGGGCGTTGTTGTAATAGTCTGGGGGAAAGAAGATAGGACTTGAACTAAGCACATAAAAGGGCTTGAGGAATGTCAACTGATTTAGGAGACATACACGACGAGGCAGAATTGATGAAGTGTGTGCCAGATTAAGTATGGCAGAGAGGAATAGGGAAGAGTCTAGAATATTCTTGTGTTTCTGGGCATCTAAGTGATAGTGCTGGCATTACTATGACAGGGAACCTGGGAAGAGAACCAGGTTTGGGGTGGAAAAAAAAGAATTCTATTTTGGTTGTCAATACATGATGGTGCATTCATGATGAAGCATATGCATGTTCATCGCAGATAAAGATGGGGAAGTCCATCTGAGCAGATTCCCTGCCTAATCCTACACAAGCTGCCATGTTAAATTAGCTTCTTGTAAACAAAAACAGTTAGGAGACTTAGCCAAACACATTTCTGGACTTAAGAAGAAAGCAAATCATATTTATACTCCAATGAAGGTTAGAAAATTGGGCAGACCCAGACTGAATCCAATGTTTTTATTTGAAATTTGAACAGAAATGCTGAAGTTCATTTTTAAATCTCAGAGTTATAAGCCAGGATTTGTGCAAAGTACTTGATTCCCTATTGACTCCAAGTCATGGGGAATATCAATATTTTAGGTCTCTCATAATATAACGGCAGAGTTTACTGAAGGAAATAAATACTCATGGCAGTGAAAAAAATTTCCTTTTGCGATCACTCCATTCATGTAGCAATAGGCAACCAGAAGGTTGGAGGACCTGGGGAAGAGGGATTTGAGCATCTGTGATGGCTCTCCCCGTCTACAGCAAGAATGGCTTTCAGGAACACTCATCTATGTGGGATGTAGTAGACTCCGCAAGGGTCCCGCTAGATACAGGGATTAGAAGGCAGAGGTTCCACGAGAGGGAGGGGGAAGGCACGAGTTCACTGCCTGGGCTCCGATTCTGCCAGAAACTCCCTGGGGGGCCTTGGATGCGTCTCCTCAGGTCTATTGTCCTTTCGTCTCATGATTCCTTTTTTATAGGTTAAACCAGCTCAATGATGAGGTCTCCGAGCTTTCCCCTGCTTAGATCCAATTCCCTTTTCTCTGCTCCAACCTTCTAGTTTCTAAAAACATATTCCAAAATTGGCTCACATGCATGAGATCATTTATAGAAGACTTCCCCACCCATCATCTCCCTGGGCCCCGCAGCACAGTGTCTGTAAGGTAGCTGACAAGGTTATGTCTCAGTTCCTAAGTGAAGAGCGTGGGGCTCAGAAAGGCAAAATCACTTCTGGAGGCTACACAGCCAAGATGTTGGCTGCTTCAGTTGACTTCAAATACCCAAAGTCCCGCATCCCAGGAACTCCTCACACTGGGGTGGTAAGTCATCCCAGGGAAGTATAGTCTCAAATAGTCTCTTAAATATACTAAGTACAGTCTCTAAAATTATGTCTCTCATTCTTCAAATCTTGTGCTTCTGTTTTTTTAAAGATCTTTTTGATGAGGACCATTTAAAAAGTCTTTATTGAATTTGTTACATATCTGCTTTATATTTTGGATGTTTGATTGCGAGGCATGTGGGATCTTACTTAGCTCCTCGATCAGGGATTGAAACTGAACCCCCTGCATAGGAAGGTGGAAGCCTTAACCACTGGACTACCAGGGAAGTCTCTGTACTCTGGTTAAACAGATATCTTACTGTATGTTCAGAGAAGTGGTCCTCCCCTTTCTTTCTGTTTCTTGATCCCACTCCCCATTATCTTTACCTCTGCTTCCTAGGAGATTCCTGGAAATCTTGAAACATCTTTGTAAAGTTTAGCTTAGAATTAAAGCACAATGGCAGACAAGACATGAAAGCAACCTAAATGTCTACTGACAGAGGGATAAATAAGAAAGATGTAGTGCATATATATAATGGAATACTACTCAGCCATAAAAAAAGAATAAATTAGTGCCATTTGCAGCAGCATGGATGCACTGAGAGTTTGGGATTAACATATATACACTACTTTATATAAAGCAATAAGATTCTACTCTATAGTGCAGGGAACTATACTTAATATTTTTTAATAACCTATAAGAGAAAAGAATCTGAAAAAGTATATCTATCTATCTATCTATATATCTATTTATCTATCTATCTATCTATCTATCTAGATAGATAGATAGATAGGTGAATCACTTTGCTGTATATCTGAAACTAACACAACATTGTGAATCAAGTATACTTCAAGATAAAAAAAAGAATGGCAGCGTCTGGCTAGTGATTCATGAAAGCATTCCTTTTTTCTCTTCCTTCTGCGCACGAGCTAGACGGCACTTCCCAGCCTTCTGTGGACAAGCATGGCTCAGAGGCTGAGTTCTGGCCAGTGTAATATGGGCACACTGCTTCAGGTCTGCACCGTTACGTTATCCCTGCCTCCTGAGCCTTTATTCTACTTCACTATCCTCCAGGTATACAGAGAAAGCTCTAAAGATCTGGAGGAGGGTTTGGAAGGAGCCTGGATCCTTGAGCCCTTGTTTAGCGGGGAGCCACTCTGGGAGACAAAGTTGCATGGGGCTCTTGCCTTTCTGTACCTCTTGTGAGCAGAGGCACTAACAATTTTCATTCCGGACTACTTTTTTCAAGGATGTTTCTACACTCAACAGCTTTGGAAGATAAAGATGGTCTCTGCTTCTGGAGCAGAGGGCAGGTTGGTTTGCTGCCTTTAGAATAAAGATAATACTTTCTTCTGGGGCAAAGATTAGGTAGACTTACCACCCAGGCCAAAATATTCTGGTTGCGGAAGCATGGGTCTCCCTATCCAATGTAAGCTGGCTGTGCAGCACCAAACCAGCTGCCATGGGGCTTGGGGGCAAGGGGAGCCAATGTGAACATGACACTCGGGTTGTTTGCCTCTGATCCAGAGTCTTGTGCCTTCTGCCAGCATCCATGGAGCAGTGGCAAGCCGGTTTAGAGCCTCATAATTCTTCCTCATTACCTAGGGAATCTACCGCCCAGGAACACTCACTTTGAACTTCTGTGTGAATGAGCAAGAGACTTTCTTATGATGATCCACCAAAATGTGGGGGTTGTTTGTTACAGCAACTGGTCTATTCTGACACACACAAAGGATCCGAAAGGACTTTGCAAGACTGCCACTTGCTTAGCACTCTTCTAGCCTAGACAGCAAGGCAGGGAGGCATGACTGTGGCAAAGGCTGAGAAGTTTCGTATCTTTGGGTTCAAATTCTGGTTCTTTCCAGAGTCCATAACCCATTGGGCTTGTGGCAGAGCTTGGTAAGTTTCATTCGTCCACCATACCCCTTCCTCCTACCTCCCACTGCAGAGACCAGAGAGGCAAAGAGATGTCCCTCTCAGGAGGCAGGGAATTCAGCCCTTGGAGCCCACTGCTGTTCAGGTGGAGGTAACAGGAGAAACGTTTGTGTCTCTGAAACGCATTTGAAGTCAGGGGAGGCAAACACTTCTCTAGTGGGGAGATAACGTCTTGAATTTTATCGCCTTTGAGAAAAGTTTATTGATTCATATCATCAGCAGGAAGGTAATAGCTGTTTGGATCCAGGCAACAAATCCCACCAGACTCTTTTGAGAAGGTTTTAAAGGCAAATGTTTATGGCTGAAATTTCCAAAAAACAGCTCTCAAGGGTCTTCACCTTTTCTCCCAGGCCAGCCTCTATTTTCTAGCATACAGATAATTGCTAATTTGGGCCAGAGACAACTCCGAGGTTATCCATACTTGCAAGTTTATTTGCATCCTCTAAAGATACGCCGAAATCCTAATCTCTGTTAATTGTGAATATGACTATATTTGGAAATAAGTAATCAAGTGAAGGTCATTAGTGACAAAAAACAGTTAAATTGTTATTAGCTCAGTTGTGTCCGACTCTTTGCGACCCCATGGATTGTAGCTCCCCAGGCTCCTCTATCCGTGGAATTCTCCAGGCAAGAACTCTAGAGTGAGTTGCCATTCCCTCCTCCAGGGGGCTTTCCTGACTCAGGGATAGAACCCTCATCTCTTATGTCTCCTGCAGGCAGATTCTTTACCACTAGCACCACCTGGGAAGCCCAAGGAACTATGAAGATTGCCATCAAATAACCAGAAGCTCAGAAGAGGCGAGGCCGGACTCTTCTGCTTTCAGAGAGAGTACAGCTTTGCTGACACCTCGACTTTAGACTTTTAGCCTCTACATTGTGAGCCAATCAATTTCTGTTTTAAAACACCCAGTTTGTAGCACTTCATTACCGCAGCCCGAGGAAGCTGACACAGTATGGTGATCTTCCTAAAACATCAAGTTTGATTTATGGTGGCTCCTATGGCATGGAAGCTAGAGTTCGAATGTCTTCTCCCTGTAACATCTTCTCCAATCACTACCCACACCAACCACCCTGAATTCCAGCCACAACCATGAGCAAGCCAGACTCACACATCTGAGCCTTTTGCCCTCAAGTGCTCTTGCCTGCAAATGGTCGTCATGCCCCAACTTCATCAAACCCTGTCACTCTAGGCCATGTTTCATTCATCTCATCTCCTCCCACTTTTCCTTTAGTGAACTTGGCTCCAGCCACACTGATCTGCTTTCTCCTCTTTGAACTTGCCACGCTGATTCCCTACCTCTTGGAAGATATTCTGTCATGAAGTCTTGGGCTGAGTTTTGTGCATTCAGCCGGTGTTTTCCAGCCTGCCACAGCCACTGTCCAGCTCTGTCTCCAGCTCTTTCCCAGCTGTCTTCTTCTCATCCTCAGAGAAATACCTCACTTTAAAGCCTTTCTTGAAGCCTTTCTTGAGCAGACTATCTAAGTCACTCACTCCCCTGATGTATTTCCATCACAGCACTTATTGCTAACACACACTATCTCTTTAATTTATTGTTCTTACATTCTTACTGCTTGTCTCCCCTCACTAGCATATTAAGTGCATGAAGGCAAGGACCTTGTTTATTTGGCACGCTATCATGTCAGACATTACTTTGTCAACAAAGGGCCGTCTAGTCAAAGCTATGGTTTTCTAGTGGTCATGTATGGATGTGAGAGGTGGACCATAAAGAAAGCTGAGCACCAAAGAATTGATGCTTTTGAACTGTGGTGTTGGAGAAGGCTCTTGAGAGTCACTTGGACTGCAAGGAGATCCAACCAGTCCATCCTAAAGGAAATCAGTCCTGAATATTCATTGGAAGGACTGATGCTGAAGCTGAAGCTCCAATACTTTGGCTACCTGATGCAAAGAACTGACTCATTGGAAAAGACCCTGATGCTGGGAAAGATTGAAGGCAGGAGGAGAGGGGGACAACAGAGGAAGAGATGGTTAGATAGCATCACCGACTTGATGGACATGAGTTTGAGAAAGCTCTGGGAGTTGGTGATGGACAGGGAGGCCTGGCGGGCTGCAGTCCATGGAGTCACAAAGAGTTGGACATGAGTGAGCGACTGGGCTGAATTGAACTGAACTGTTCATATCTCCAGTGATTAGAACTATGCCTGGCATGCAGTGCACCTTAATACACAGACACTGAATAAGTGGGTCTATTCCATCAAACATATAGAGCATTTACTTTTGTGGGGGGCATGGTTTTAAGAGCTTGAGTTATATTAACTTGTTTAATTCTATAACGATCCCAATGAAGAAACAGAAGTTAAGAGACTCAGCCAAGGTCACACAGCTGGTAAATGGGGCAGAGTTGAGATTTAAATGGAGAGCTGGCACTCTCAACCACATTCCATGCCACCTCTTGGGAGAAGGAAGGAAAGAAGAAACATAGGAGCAGTTATTTTTTCCTCTGAGAATTCTTCTAAAACTCTTCTCATGTGCTTGCCTAGGGCTCCTGCCAGCCCCTGGGCAAAATTTAGCCATAGCGCCCTCCGTATATGTTATTATTATGACTATAATATAATAATCTAGGTTTCCGTCTCTCTTACTAGAGTGCATTGCCCCTAGAGGGCTGCTCAAGTCTGCTTTTCCCATACCCAGTGCTGAGCACAGGGTCTGCACACAGGGCGTGCTCTGCAGATTCCTACTGACTGCCATCCTCTACCTTGCCTGTGTGTTTCTCATCCTCCTGTGCCCTGTCTGTGCCAACCTCGCTTGCCTCAGGGCTAGGGCACACACAGTCTTTAACATAGGATGCTTTTTCCCCTCCTCTCTTCCTAGTTCAGTGCCCTTTCCCACTTGAAGTCCATCACCTCCTCCAGGAAGGACTCTCTGGTTTCCTAGATTGGCTTGGATGCCCTTGTTGTGGGGGTTCACGGCCTGTTAGTCTTCCACCATGGCACCAAGGTCACCGGAGGCTGCTGTCTGTTGACACAGCTGCCTCCCTCATCAGATGGGGAGTGACATCAGGACTGAAGTCACATCTTATTTATCTCTGTATCCTCCAAGTCCAGAATCCAGCGCAGAGCAAACATGGAGTGAGGGAGGGTTATATAAGGCCAAAATCTCTGGTTTTACTTTCAGCCGGTATTGTGCCAGGCGTGGCTCGCATGCTTTTGAGAACTCACTAATCCCCACAACCCAGAGAGGCAGATGCTGTTTTACTCTCAGTTGATAGCTTTGGAAACCAAGGCATAGAGAGGTCATATTACTTGTCTAAAGCTGCTCAACTAATACAAAGCAGGGTTGATTTTCAAACCCAGACAGCTCAAGAGTGCACACTCTCAGTTAGTAAACTAAGTTTGCAAAAGTCCAGTAAGCTCTCTAGGAGCTGCCTCAAACACCCAGTCTCCTCTGTGGCAATGCCTTCTCCACGTGCTGGGGTAGCCCTCTGCTTGACTGGCCAGTCTAGGACAGGATGATGCCAATCACCATGCCCTTAAAGCCACCACTCTAGTTCTGTTAAGAGGGTGGGTGTGAGGTAAGGCTCCAGCATGGCTCACATCATACTTTTCAATAAGCACGATCTCTCAGGATGCTTGGAAATGTGGATTTGCAGCTTTCATGCATCTAGGTGCCTCATATTTACAAACTCTAAGGTCTTGCCAAAAATACATATTCCCTTTTTCATTCGTTCATTCATTCATTCATTCATCCATTCCTTCATCCTCAGTGATTTCTTGTGGCTTTACTATGCACCGGTCAGTATGTAGAGGGCTTTGCAGACCTCATCTCATTCAATCCTCTCAGTTCTCATGCAGATACTGTCACCTCTGTTTTCAGGAGCAGAAACTAGGGGTCAGGGGCTTAGCAGCTTCTCCAAGGTGTTGGAGTTGGGTTACCAACTCAGATTTGCCTAACATCAAAGCTTCCAATGAATGGGCCAGTGAAAACAGTGAATGGATCATTTACTCGCTGAAGAAGGAAAGCTGGGGAGAGGCACCTCCCTGTTTGGCTATGCATTTGCTTAGCTACCCTCCCAGCCTCTTCCTTTTTGGGGCTCCTTCACCCCTCCAGATCTTAGGCTCCACTCTAGGAAGAAGCGGGGGAATATTTGATCATGTCCTCTCTAGCTAGTGAAAGATAGTAATTTCCAGTTATTCCCTCATTCATCAAATATCAGGAGATGCTAGTAGGTTCTAAGAACTCTGCTTGGTGCTCTAAGGGCTCTATTAGAACTCTCTAGGACACATACCAGGGGCCAGTAATAATGACCATGAGGTTTCTGAAGCAGAGTGAGGCAGGGGACAACTTTGATGGGTCTTTGCTCTTTCCTGCTACCCTTCTGGCAACCTTCTCCAGCTTTAGCCATTCAAAAAGGAGGATTCTCTGCTCCTCTCTCCCCTCCACTCAGCCTACCAAGCCTGCTGGAATTTCAGTTAACTTACTCACACACTCCTACAGACAGTGGTCCTGTAAATACATACTTACTGAGCATCTCTGCTGTGTAGTGAACAAGATAGGCAGGGTCCCTACCCTAAGGGAGCTTACATTCTAGTGAGGGAGATGGGATCCTACTTTGGGGGGAGATTCGTGAGGAGACTAGAGCTGAAGGAGGAGGAGCTATGGGAACAGCCAAGGACAGGGTGTGTGAAAGAAGGCACAAGTGACTTGGAGGCCTTAGAAAGGAAGAGGCTGGGAGGGTGGCTGCCAAAAGGAGAATTTGCTGATCCCCATCCTAGAGAGAATGAATCAGCTTTCCACCTGTGTCCCTGCAGCACTGTGCTGCTTTCTGTTCAAGCCGGTACCGTATGGTAATTACTGATTCGTGTCTTTGCTTTCCCAATGGAACTCTGAGTGCTCCTAGGTCAGGGACCATCTAACAGGTGGTTAATAACAATGCAAGCCTTACAAACCTCACAGGGTTGCTGGGAAACCTTTAGCAAAGTTTCTGAAGCTGTAAACATCCGATATACTTTAAGCATTATTACTGGTAGTAGCTTAGTGCCCACCAGCCCAGGTCTGGCACAGAGAAGAGAGTCACTACTGTTTAAGTATACCCAGAAATGGAAAAAGCAGATGAGCTGGTCCTACAGAAAACTGTAAAGGCTGTGGATGGGTTGCCCCCAACTGGCTGATGATTTCTGCTTCTAGGAAAACATGCCTACTGAGAGTCCCAGGCCACACACTTAGTGCAAGAAACATCATTTCTGTCATTTATATTAATTCTATTTTTAGTCCCCATTCTAGGGTGGTGGACATGATCAAATATTCCCCCGCTTCTTCCTAGAGTGGAGCCTAAGATCTGGAGGAGCGAAGGAACTGGCTAATCTGGTTTTTGTCAACATCCATCAAAATCCAGGATTCCACCTGACTGACCTTTGGTTAGTTGCCAATACGGGATATTTATTTAACCAATAAGCATTCACTGATCACAGAGGAACATCAGGCACTGTCCTAGGTGCTGGGGATACAGCCATGAAGAACTAGACAAGGCCACGCTTTCCCAACTTATAGCGATTGGGTTCTCAGGTAGTGTTTGAGCCAAGACCTGAATAAATTAAAGGAGTAAGTTCTGTGCCAGCCCGGGAGCATTCTAGATCACGTGCAAAGACCCTGAGCTGTGAGCTCAGTGTGTCTGAGCAGCAGCTAGGAAGTAGAGTGGCTGGGGCTGAGTGAACACAGCAGATGTGATCGGGAGATAAGCTCCTAGGGGCAGGCAGGTAAGACCTTGCAGGGCACAGAAGGAATTTGCTTTTGTGCTGAGTGAGGTGAGACGGTGCTGTAGGAGTCTGCGCAAAGGAGTATCGTGATCTAACCTGTGGTTTTAAAGGAACACTGGCTGTCGAGGTCAGGAAAACTGTAGTGCGATGAGTGTGGGAGTCAGTTAGGAGTCTCATGCAGCAATTCAGATGAGAGATGATGCTGGCAGCGTCTAGGGTGTGAGGGTGGCTAGAAAGTCAAAGTAGAAATAATAATGCTAGTGGGACAACCCCTTGTATACTTATGTTTTGAAGGATGAGTCTAAGATTGTCTGATGGAGCGTGTGTGTGTGTGTGTGTGTGTGTGTGTATTGTAAAGAGACAGGTTAGAAAGAGGGAGACAGAGAGACAGAGGGAGTAAGAGACAGAGGAAGGGAAGGATATGAGAGAGAGAGAGAGAGGGAGACACAGAAGAGAGCCACTCCCTGGCTTCACTCCTTCCATGCCTGGGGCATAAGCAAGGGCAAGTGAGGTTTAGATTTCCCTCTCTTTTCTTTTCCGAATATAGGCTCATAAACTATGCACCATGCTTCCTGCACAACCTCTCTTGTTGATTCTCCAGAGCCGATTTAGGGAGTCAGTAAAGCACACATCTGCCATGTCTCTCTCTTGGTCTTCCTGTTTGGATGACCCAAATTCCCCACAAGGTCATGCCAAGACCTCCAGTCTACAGAAAGTTCAGTAGAACCTAGAATGTGAACTAACCCTAGATGACTACCTAGAGACATCACTCTGAGATTTGTGTATCTGTTCTCTGCATAGAGTAGAGGATTGACAGCCCAGGATTCCTCTCCCCTTCCCCTTCCTTCTGAAGGAAACTTCTAGGCAGTGAGAACCAAGCAGTCCCTTTAGCCAACCAGGCAGATGGTTTGGGTGGAGGAAGAGTAAGTAGATGCAGCGGGGGAAATTTTGAGTCAGATGAATGTAGTTCTGCCATATGCTAGTCATTCTCTCTCTGAGCCCCGGTATTCTCATCTGTAAAATGGGGATGATATCCTCTTCCTGAAAAGTTGGCTATGAGGACATAAGGAGATAATATATGGGAAATCACTTTATAATTATAAAGTGCTGTTCGAAGATGAGCTGTTACTCCTGGTGGCTGATTGATTAGCTCAAAATGTCTTCTTGTCCTGAACTGACCAATTAACTTTAGAGACTGAGTAGTGGCTTTGGGGGCATGGTGACCACAGCAATATAAAATACTGGTCTCTTCCCAGCATATGACCTGTGAAAACTTCCCACAATAAGAAGGAGGTGTGTGGGAATATACTCTGCCCCATGCCACCATTGCCTCTGTCTTTGAAGATGATCAAGTGAGGCTGTGATGCCTGGTGCCATGACAGCCATCTTGCAAGTATGAGAAGGACAAGAGAACTCAAGGGATATTGCTCTAGCTTGCTAGTACTGTTGAGTTCATATACTTACCCTGGGTCACTTTCTGACTTTTTCTATGAGAGATAAATAAATGCTGTTAGTACAGGAACCAGAGTCAGGGCACTTTTTGTCACTTCAACTGAAAGCCATGCAGTGGTATACTCTTGGATCATCATCACCTTCAGTCCCATCATCTTCAACTTCCCAGTAAGCTCAAGCTCTTGTCCATCTTTTCAACTGGTCCATCTCTCTGTGGCAGGTCCAAGAAGAAAGCAAAGAGGAGTCTGCTGCCTGAGATTTTTCCCCTTATCTAACTTTGTAAGACCCCCAGAAAAGCCATGTCAGGTAAAAGTGACCATGGCAAATTCCAGCCACACTTCCCAATTTATTGTATTAATACCTCAACCCTGAATCCTGTTCGTTTCTGACTCAAGCTCTTTGTTCTTGTCATACCCTCTTCAAGTCACATGGCCCCATCTGCGTACAAATGGAAGGTCCCTCTGTGCCTAGGAAACCAGACAGATGGGTTTGGTAAGTTCCCAGCCTGTCTTCTCTGTGGTAGCTCTACACCAGCCCAACTTCATGGCTCGACCCTCTGTCAGTCATGGCCTGCTGGGCGGGGTCGGCTCTGTACTATGGGTATATTGTTGGGACCCCAGCAGGAGACTGTTCTGCTGCTTCGCACCAGGAAGGACATGATATGTCAGTCTTCTCAACAAACCTGGATGGAGTCACACTCGTTATCAGGTAGTATACTTGGAAATGGAAATGAAGGTATAGCAGTTGATGTCACAGTGAGCAAGATGACACTCATCCATCTACTCACTCATGCATTTTGCAAATGTTTGTTAAGCAGCCATGCTGTGCCCAGTGATGAAGAAATGGCCATGGCCTCTACCACCTGGTGGCATGAATCCACATGGTGGATCTGATATGTTTGGTCTTCACTTACCAGTGTGACCCGGTGTGAAAATGTTCACCTCTGACTTGCAGTTTTCTCATCTGTAAAATGAAGATGATTATATGTCATGATTCAACAATCTTGCACAGAAGGCATCTATGGTAATAGCACTCTCTTGGGTATTCAATAACTGGGATTTTCCTTCCTTTTTAAGAGCTTGGACCGTCTGTTCTGAAATTCTCATTTTAAAGCCAAAGGTTTTTCCAACAATTGGCGCCAGAAAAGAGGGAGCAAAGCATGTCAGAGTTTGTGTTTCCACAGTCTCAGTTTAATGTATAAAAAGAAAAATGGTGCCTGAATCCAGGAATGAGGCAGGATTTTAAAAAATGTTTGATGTTAACCTAATTAGCACAGAAGAAAAAAAGATAATTTGTTCTCTTTACTATTAACACTTAGACAAGACAGAATTTAGCAGCAAGAAAGATCCCCATGGAGGTGGGCTCCAATAGCAATGTCTTGGTTGGTTGGAACTGCTATAATACCATACTGCCAACTGTGTGTGTATGTGTGCTTAGTCACTTGTGTCCAACTCTTTGCAACCCCATGGACTGTAGTCTGCCAAGCTCCTCTGTAACTGGGCACCTTATAAATGACAGAAACATGTTGGTCATATTTCTGAAAGCTAGAAGTCCAAGATCAAGATGCCAGCGTGGTTGCCACCTTCCAGGGAATGTCCTCTTCCTTGTTCACAGCCCACACCTTCTCTCTGTGTCCTCCCATGGTGAGAATGGTGAGGGAGCTCTCTGGAGCCTCTTTTATAAGGGCACTAATCCCACTCATGAGGGCTCCACCCTGAAATGCAAGGTCGGGACCCAAGCACTTCTTCATAAGAGCAATGCCGTGTTCAGCATTGCTGAACTTAAGCACCTTCCAAAGGCCCCACCTCCTAATATCATCATCTTTAGGGGGTAGGGTTTCAACCCTAAATAAATTTTGGGTTCAACCCTAAATAAATTCAACCCCTATACATTCTGAGGGGACACATTCATACCACAGCAGACAGCACAGAGTTGTCCCTTGCTACTTTCTTTTCTTCCCCTCTTTCCAAAACCCGTGCCCACTGAGTCTTCTGGGAGGTGGTGATATAAGGTGAGGAGCTTCGCTTTTAATGTCAGAAGAATCTGGGTTTGATTCCTGACACTGCCTTACTTATGAAAAATTGAGCAGCTTCTTCAACTTCTCTTAACCTTTTTCCTCACCTGTAGAATGGAGAAAATAATGCCCATCTCACGGACCAAGCTGAGCAATGAACTAAAAGTATCTGGCACACAGTAAACATCAACATGTGGTTCTATCTCCTTCTTTTTTACCTCTGGAATCTAGACTAGTACTAACGTCACAAAGCAGTTGAGTTTTTCATGTAAAAATCTCTCGGGTCTTCGAAGTTCCTAATTTTGTTCTCATGCAGACTCCAGACATTCTCATTCAGGCAGCATCTTTAGCTCCCAGTCCTTGCCCTGTTCAGGAGGCTCCTCCTCTCCCCTGGAATCTTCCCTCTCTGGGACATGCCCCTTTCCTGGAGTACAGCTAGGGGAAAAATAGATAAATAGGAAGTGTCTGATGGTTATAAGCAGAGAGAAGGAAATATATTAGCAGGAGAAGGACTAGAGGGGTGGCCTGTGTTGGGACTATGTTGGGTGATCTGGGAAGGACTCTGGTCTACCACAGAAGGTTCTAGAATGCTTGCTGGCAGGAAGGAGGAGGGGGAGGGAGATGGTGGGAGCATGTCCCTCTCTTGGGTGCACATGGCCTCATGACTAGCTAATTAGTGAGGAGTCTAAGAGAGTGCCACCTTGGTCAATATTTTTCCAGAATGACAATTCTCACATTGGATTGGCATCTTCATAAAGTGGACAAATGCTTCTCTCTCTCGCCACAACCACCGTGATCAAGCCATGGTGGGAAGACCCAGTGCATAGAGGCTGATGGGGAGCGAGTGTGGGTGCTACATCAGAGGAGCTCCAGAACAATTAGTGCTGTATCACAGCCTCATAATAACGGCAATTATGATAAAAATAACCCACACCGTCTGCATGCAGCTTGCCATTTCAAAAGTACATCCATAACAAATATTGTATATGGATCTCCCTGCAGACCTGTGAACCAGGAGCCCTATCTATGGAAAGGGAGAGGCTGGAACTGACAGGAGTGAAGTGGCTTCTCCAGGGTCATGTGCTGGACCGAATATCCAATCCAGGGCTCTGATTCCAAAATCTGGGTTCCAGGGCTGTCGTGAGAAGTGATAAGCTCTCCATCAGCAGAGTTACGCAAGGAGAAGCTGAGTACCCCTAAACAAGAGACGAGAAGAGGCGGTGGGGTGAGAGGTAGGCTGTGTGGCCTCTGCTGCCCGCTCTCGAGTTCTGGCTTTCTTACTGTAAAGTCACGCAAACATCACATTGCCAGATAAAGGCTCTCTGTCCCCCTGCCTCGGGGAGAGAACCAAAAAGAGAGCCTTCACTCTTTCATGCTTTAATTGTATGGTGTTCAGTTCTTCCTGCGGGGTGAGCTTGTGTTTTGGCAAATGAACCCAAGGTCTTTGAACTTTAATATCTGATGGGTCTCACAGAGACGCCAGAATCTCAGTTCTGCACATTCTCTTGTTCTGACACCCAGGACAAAGGGTCAGAAAAGATGACTTTCCTGGTAACTACTGGCTAGGTCACTGTTGGGCTCACAGCCACAGCCAGCCACCTCTTGGGATATCTGTTGGGTTGAGGAGGGGGTGGGACAGGAATTGTCCAAACAGACAAGTTCAAGGAGGGTGTTGATGGCAGAGCTCTGAATCAGAAGTCCTGAACCATGGAGCCAGGCCCCTCCTGCTTTCCGGTGCCACGGCCTTTGTGACATCTCAGCCAGGGGATGCTGGAGTCACCCAGCCGTGATTGGATGGCACTTTCACTCGCTCCATGCCTTCGGGGCCTTCTTTCCATCTGCAGGCCTCAGAGGACTGTTGGGGCAGCTGATGGTTGGTGTGGGGGTGGGGACACGTGCTACATTCTTGAGCAAAGCTGGGCTCCGGGGAGAGCTCCCTGAGTTCCTGTGAGCCTGATGCACAAGGGGGAGCCTGTTCTAAAGACAGAGCCTCAGAAACTGGCCGCAGCCAGAGTTCAATTTTCTGGAAGAACCTGAGGAGGTGAGAGGAGGGGCCAGGTCGCCAAATGCCCCTGGGCGGCAGCTTTAAGTCAGATGGAGCAGGTTTGTGTCCTGGCTCTGCAGCTTGCTCCCTGGGGCACCTCGGCCAGAGCACTCAGCTCTCGGAGCTTCAAGTCTGCCATCTGTCCCTGGGGAGGATGCTCCCGCACCTGAGGATTCACATACAAAAGGCTCTCAGCAGAGGACGATCTTGGTAGAGGACTGTGGGTACCCATTATTTGATTATTACTGTTATTGTTTTTAGGGTAAGCATCGCTGTACAAGAAACGGCTGAGAATCATCAGGCTGAAATTTTTTTCTAAGCAGAGTAATGACATTGACTTCCGGCGATCACAGAGTATAGGCTTCTTGTGAAAGATCTAATAAGCTGAGAACAACTGTGCGGATATTAGGCTGGTGATTTTTTTTTATATTTAGCATTTAATATGGATAATATGGGCTTCGCTTATTGGGAAGCTGAATTCCCAGAAACTGTTTCATTCTCTTATCTTTTGCAAATAACGAGATTGGTAACTGAAATTAGTTGGTCTTCCTATACGGAAAGAGTCTCGGCTATGGTTGAAAATTCGAGGTAAATAGAGCATGGTGGGTTTGGTGTTTCCATGTTTGACAAGTGTTAAGGAAGCAGGTTAAAGAAGCAGATGGACTTTTCTGGTGGCTCAGTGGTGAAGATTCTGCCTGCAATGCAGGAGATGCAGTTGGATCCCTGGGTCAGGAAGATCTCGAGGAAAAGGAAATGGCAATCTACTCCAGTGTTCTTAACTGGGAAATACCATGGACAGACCAGCCAGATGGACAACAGCCCTTAGGGTCACAAAGAGTCGGACATGACCTAGTGACTGAAACAACAAAACAATGGAGAATATTGAAGGATGTTGTTCCACAAACTATCGAATATAGCAAGTTATGTTTAAAAATAAAATACCAAAAAGTTGCTCAGTGTTACTCAGGAGAATCAAACTTTGGAAATGAGAGTCTTTGGAGATGAAAAAGAAACATTTTATAATAAATAATAATAGAAACTATAAGCAATACAGATAATTATTGCATGTTTCATATAGGCCAGGCACTGTGATAAATCATCCCTAGTCATTAACTCTTTTCATATTTTTATACTATCCACGTGTTCTTATTAATCCCATTTTACAGATGAAGAAATGGAGGCACAGAGAGGTTAGACGATTTATTCTAGGCCATCTTATTAGTTATCCACAGCTGTGGAGCAAATCACCCTGTGACTTGGCACCTTACAACCAGCCTTTATTATCTCAAGGTTTCAGTGGGTCAGGATTCCTGGAGTGGATCTGCTGGGTGGTTCTGGGTCAGGTTCTCTCGTGAAGCACTAATCCAGGGGTTGGCTGATACTTCAGTCATCCGAAGGCTTGATGCATAGCGGGACCCACTTCCAGGATGGCTATGTGTGTGTGTGTCTGTGTGCAGTAGGCAGCTGGCATGGGGACTGCATAGTGGGATCTTGCAGGCCCTGGTGAGAAGTCTGGGCTTTCAACTGTGGTGGGTAGAGCCATATAGGGTTGAAGCAAAAAGTGCCAGGGTCAGACTTGGCCTTTGGGAGGAGCTGTGGGGTGGAGTGTGCAGGGGGAAGCCTTCACCGGTTAGGGGTGAGCACACACCAGCCGGGAGACCAAGGTCAGATGTGAGTCGGATACATGACCCGGGAAGAAGGGGGGGGAGGGGACAGTTGCTGATTTGGTGACAGGCCTGAAGTCGAGGAGCGAGGGAAGGCCCACAATGACACCTACTTTATTCAATGTGGCTTCCCCGTTGGTACTGATACCATCACAGAGAGGAGGACTCAGGAGAGGGAAGAGCTGGGTGAGGGATGACAAGGAGCCCAGTTTTGATCTTCTTGAGTGCTGTGCAATTGTTCAGTCATGTCTGCCTCTTTGCGACCCTATGGGCCATAGCCCACCAGGCTCCTCTGTCCCTGGGATTCTTCAGGCAAGAACACTGGGGTGGGTTGCCATTTCCTCCTCCAGAGGAACTGGGGAAGAACTACCCTGAAGACAGCACACATAATGCCCACAGGGTACTCCGGCAAACAGTGGCACATTAGCAACTCTCAGTCCCCTCCTGGTACCAGGAAGTCCAGGGGATGGTGAGAGGGGTGGGCCCATGGGGAGAAAACAGGAGCTAGAACTGAGGCTGGTCCCTGCCTCAAGCTAGAATTTGGGTATACTTGATTTCCCTCCCCCTCCAATAAAGGCCCTGCTCCCAGCAGTTCCCAGGGACTGGCTGTGAGTCAGCTCCGCTGCTGCCTTTGTTTTGATGGGTGCTTGATGCAGCCTGGCTCCACAATGATGTAGAGGCTGATGCTGTTGCTAGGCAACCGAGCTACAGGACAAATCCTGTGAGGCCTTTCTGCGACTCACCCCTCAACCCAGACCTGCTGACAGTGGCTGCTTTGGAACTGGCTATAAAAATGGGGAGGGATTCACCTGAAGTCCAAGGGTATGTTAGAGTAGTGGGTGTTTACATGCCCAACAGGGAGGAAAAGGAGCAAAGGTAATACCTTCTGATTACCGCCCACTTGTCCTGTGCCAACTACTGTCCATAGATCAACTCATTTAATATTTTATAACAGCTCCAAGAGGCTTCCCAGCTGGCACTAGTGGTAAAGAACTTGCCTGCCAATGCAGGAGATGTAAGAGATGCAAGTTCGATCCCTGAGTTGGGAAGATGCCCTGGAGGAGGGCATGGCAACCAACTCCAATATTCTTGCCTGGAGAATCCCCATGGACAGAGGATCCTGGCGGGCCATGGTCCATATGTCACAAAGAACCAGAAACAAGTGAAGTGACTAAGCGTGCACACACACACCCCCAACAGCTCAAAGATGACTGCTACAACTACTCCCATTTTACAGGTGAGAAATCCAGGATTTGGAGAGAAAAGGTGACTTAGCCACGTCCGCCTAAATATTAATCTGAGATTTAAACTGAGGCCCCTTCTGCTTCCAGGGCTCATGAGTGGAAGAGAAACACAGCTTTGATTTCTTGCCTGATTTCAGCACTCCCTACTCCATCTACCATCTTTAATTCATTCTCTGCAAAGCAACCAGAAATCAGATCTGTGCTGCTGCTCACGGCCCACCCACATAGCCTGTACCCTCAGGACACTCTTTAAATTGACTAGCGCTGCTGTGTGTGGCCTAAAGCCGCCAGGCCCTCTTTGAAGGGATGGGATGGCTGGCGAGGCTTCCCTGTTTTATGCTTCCTCCTCCCTCCTTTTTGTATGCACTTCCTTTCCTCTAGGCTTCATTGAGCTCTTGATTGCCTGGAGTAGGTGACATCCCCCATCTTGCCTTTGGGAGCTCTTCCCTCTCCTGGTTTCAGCTCAGACACTCATCCTCTCAGCAGCCTGCCCAGAGGCTGACGGGGGCCTTTTGACTCCCAGGTCCGTCTGCAGTCCCCTCTGCCCATTCACATGACTCTCCTTTACCAAGATCTGGGGTTCCCTGTCTCACTCACACTCCATCTGCTCCAGTATCTGGCCCAGGGCCTGGTACACAGGACAGGCGTCAGAAATACCTTCTGAATGAATGAACAGCTGAAGAGTAGACATTTGAATCTGGGAAGTGAGCTTCCTGGGGCCTGTGCTCTTACATTCATTTGGGAGAAAGCTGAGCATTAACATTCATCTGCTGCTCTTCTGGGCCAGACCTTCTGCTGGGGTCTAGGGCCTATCTGAGGGCAAACACTTAGGTCAAACAAGTAGCCCATTTTGCAGGTGAGGAATTGAGGCTCAGAGACTGGAAGCAATTTGCTCAAGACTAACAGGATCTAAGCCCAAATCTCTCTGGTCCCATAGCTTTGCTGTGAAGTTGTAGGTCTCTCTGAAGAGCATTTACAGTGAAATGGAGCAGAAGGAAGAGCACTGACATTTTCACGAATCCGCACTGTTTCCAGGCACTTTTGCTTCAGAGACAATACCTGCCAGAAAATAAAAAAAACAGATGCGAGGAGGGAGCCGAGGGGTGTGGAGAACAGTGGGGTTAGGGGGTTTTGGGAAAGCACAGGGAATGAGCAGCAGCTTTGTCCTGCAGAGTCCCAGCCCCTCCGCAGGACATCAGGAGTGCCGCCTCCCACCCGCCTGGAGGAGGAGGTGGCAGGGAGGTGGGCCCCTCCGGGTCAGACCACCTGGGCCATTTGTCCCATTTCAGGGCAGCATCAGAGACAAGGTTCTTTATCCATGACCTCCATGAGCTCCTATGACCTTCAGAAAGGGAGGAATTATTATCCCAAGCTTAGAGAGGACGTGGAGTCCCATTCATTCTTTCATCCAGTGGGTTTTATTGAGCACCAGTTGAGCCATGTCATCTCTGTGAGGCTGCCTCACAGATACTGCAAACTCTCCTCTTTCAGGGTTCCTGTTTCCATGAGCAGCTTCCCATTAACCCGAGACGAGAGCGATTCTCAGTCCTTCTCTTCCAAATCCCATTCATTCGTGTCTACTGCTTCCCTACTTCTGATAATGTACTAACTGGAATTCTCTGATTGCAATACCCGCCCTCTGATCCTAGTGTTAGCTGCTGTTGTGTCACACTCATTGCGACTCCATGGACTGTAACACGCCAGGCTCCTCTGTCCATGGACTTCTCCAGACAAGAATACTGGAGAGGTTTGTTGTTTCCTCCTCTGGGGAATCTTCCCGACCGAGGGATCGAACCTATGTCTCCTGCATTGCAGGCGGATTCTTTACCATCAGGATGACTGAATCAGTCTCCTGACTGGTCCCTGCTTCCACCCCGCCCCTTTGCCAATCACAAACTCTGTCACATCCCACCCCTAATGGAAATCTTCTGTGGCTACCTGGATCCCTTAGAAGGACCTGTGTGCCCATGATGGCTGGCCCTCTGCCTGCTTCTCACCACACTCATGACTTCCCTAGGGCCTTTGTCTTTGTGATTTCCCTGTAATACCTCACTCCACATTTGCACAGTTGACATTCTTGCTGCAGCTCAAGTCACTGTCACCTTGAAGGCTTCCCTAGCCTTCACCATCTGTCACATCACCCTATTTTATTTATTGTAATATTTAATTTATTGTCTTATTTATTTTTACCCTTCCTTACTATGATGCAAGCTCTATGAGAGTATGATCTTGTTTTCAGCACCTAGAACAATGCCAGACATGTTGCTTGCAGGGTGGATGCACTGCGCAACTCTAGAGGGCACAATGCACATCAAATCTGTATGAAGGATACTCTGGAATAGCATAGTGCACAACTTGTACAACTGTACATGACAGCCCTAGGGTTACACTAGTGAAAATAGAAATAGTTCCTGATCTCACAGACTCTACACTTTAAAAAGCTTACTTCAACAATTTGAGACTTTTATAACAATGCGTGCCAGACACTACCAGACACTTCACATTTTTCCTAAAAGTAACCATTTTTCAGATAAGGAAATGGAGGCTCAGAGAAAATGATCTGCTTTAAGGTCACTTGCCTGATAAAGGCAGGCTTCCCTGGTAGCTCAGCTGGTAAAGAATCCACCTGCAGTGCAGAAGACCCCAGTTCGATTCCTGGATCCAGAAGATCCCTTGGAGAAGGGATAGGCTACCCACTCCAGGATTCTTGGGTTTCCCTGGTGGCTCAGACAGTAAAGAATCCACCTGCAATGTGGGAGACTTGGGTTCGATCCCTGGAATGGGAAGATTGCTTGTAGGAGGACATGGCAACCCCCTCCAGTATTCTCGCTTGGAGAATCCCCATGGACAGAGGAGTAGGGCGGGCTGCAGTCCAGGGGTCACAAAAAGTCGGACATGACTGAGCGACTAAGAACACACACACCTGATAAGAAGCAGAGCCAGGGCATGGACACTTTTCAGGCTAGTAGCAAAGTCCAGACCCTTGAAGATACAGAATATAGAGGGTCTTTGTCCTAACAGAACTTTCCATCTTCTTGGGTTGAGGGCCTACTCTTTATTGTTAAGTTAGCATGTGCCCATCATGATAATATGTAGTTTATGCACATTTTTCTTCCCATGTTTGAAACCTCACTACAGTGAGGTCTAGAGACCCAAAGAGGAATAGAGACTTCCCCACGGTCACATATAGTGAGGGGAAAGGCTTGGATTGGGAACCCCAAATAGTCTGTTTTCCTGGTTCTTTCTACTTTGTGACACTGACTGGGAATGATCGTAATTAAATATGGCAGCTGCTGTAATTGAGGGATGAACGGGATTCTGAGGAGCAAAGAGGAAAAAAAGCTGGGACTTGAGGGAAAGGGGGTGTTAGGTGACTCTGCTTCCAAAGGTTTTAATTCCTTGTGAAGATTTCTCTGCTGTGACATTGTTGTCATGGGTGCTGAGACTCCTGCTTCCATGGGACTTCCAGTCGTCCTGTCCCCTCCGTAGATGCCCCAGATGGCTTCTTCCATCCCCTCTCATCAAATGGCATCATTTTCCACCTTTGCTTATACCAGAGAGCTGGGCGTATTTACCCCTCCTTCGGCCAGCATTCTCCCCACAATCCACTTCATCTTTAAGTTCTGTTAATTCTCTCTCCCAGTAAATCACAGCCCTGTGCATGGCCCTCTACCCTGCAGGTCTTTTCCTCTGAAGTACTTTCCAGGATGGGATGCTGCTGGTGCAGAGCCAGTTACAATCCCAGGAGGAGCTGCTGTTACAAAGCCTTGAACGTGAGGCAGAGAGAATCACTAGATTCTGAGGGTGGGACCAAAGGAGTGGGATGTGAGCTGAGCCTAGCTTGGAAGCCAGAATCCGAATCCCCCCTCTACTGTTTCCACTGTTTCCCATCCATTTCCCATTAAGTGATGGGACCGGATGCCATGATCTTAGTTTTCTGAATCTTGAGCTTTAAGTTTTTTCACTCTCCTCTTTCACTTTCATCAAGAGGCTCTTTAGTTCTTCTTTGCTTTCTGCCATAAGGGTGGTATCATCTGCATATCTGAGGTTATTGATATTTCTCCCAGAAATCTGGATTCCAGCTTGTGTTTCTTCCAGCCCAGCGTTTCTCATGATGTACTCTGCATATAAGTTAAATAAGCAGGGTGACAGTATACATTCCTCCTTTTCCTATTAGGAACCAGTCTGTTTTCAGAATTTTGCATACAGTTTATCATAATCCACACAGTCAAAGGCTTTGGCATAGTCAATAAAGCAGAAATAGATGTTTTTCTGGAACTCTCTTGCTTTTTCGATGATCTAGTGGATGTTGGCAATTTGATCTCTGGTTTCTCTGCCTTTTCTAAAACCAGCTTGAACATCTGGAAGTTCATGGTTCACGTATTGCTGAAGCTGGCTTGGAGAATTTTGAGCATTACTTTACTAGCATGTGAGATGGGTGCAATCGTGAGGTAGTTTGAGCATTCTTTGGCATTGCCTTTCTTTGGGATTGGAATGAAAACTGACCTTTTCCGATCCTGTGGCCACTGCTGAGTTTTCCAAATTTGCTGGCGTATTGAGTGTAGCACTTTCACAGCATCATCTTTTAGGATTTGAAATAGCTCAACCAGAATTCCATCACCCCCACTAGCTTTGTTCCTAGTGATGCTTCCTAAGGCCCATTTGACTTTACATTCCAGGATGTCTGGCTCTAGGTGAGTGAGCACACCATCGTGATTATCTGGGTTGTGATATCTGGGTCTTAGAAGAAATGGAGTAGACATCACAGTCAACAAGAGTCCGAAATGCAGTACTTGATGCAGTCTCAAAAACGACAGAATGATCTCTGTTCGTTTCCAAGGCAAACCATTCAATATCACGGTAATCCAAGTCTATGCCCCGACCAGTAACGTTGAAGAAGCTAAAGTTGAACAGTTCTATGAAGACTTACAAGACCTTCTAGAACTAACATCCAAAAAAGATGTCCTTTTCATTATAGGAGACAGGAATGCAAAAGTAGGAAGTCAAGAAACACCTGGAGTAACAGGCAAATTTGGCCTTGGAGTACAGCATGAAGCAGGGCAAAGGCTAATAGAGTTCTGCCAAGAGAACACACTGGTCATAGTATACACCCTCTTTCCAACAACACAAGAGAAGACTCTACACATGAACATCACCAGATGGTCACCACCAATATATAGCATTATTTCTATTATCCCCCAAAGATCCCTCATACCCTTGTCCAGTCCATGCCTCCTTCACCTACCCCACAGTCTCAGAGAACAGATGATCTGATTAATATACATTAATTTGCCTTTCCTAGGATTTCACATAAATGGACTCATGCAGAATGTATGTGGCTACTTTCAGACATCATAGTGATTTTTTTCTTTTTAAAAAAAAAAATAAGGTATGATTTATGTAGAGTAGAATTTACCCTTTTAGTGTATGCCTCTGCAATGTACATTTTCTCACATGTATAGAGCTGTATAACCATAACCACAATCAAGATGATAAACAGTTCCATTAATCATCCCTCAGAGTCCTTCAGGCCCCTTGTAGTCAACCATTCTCCCACTCTCAGCCCCTGGCTCCTATGGATCTGTTTCTGTCCCTATAGTTTATATATCCAGGGCTTCCTTGGTGGCTCAGCGGTAAAGAATCCACCCGTGATGCAGGAGATGCAGGTTCGATCCCTGGGTCAGGAAGATCCCCTGGAGAAGGGAATGACTATCCTCTCCGGTATTCTTGCCTAGAGGATTTCAGCACTTTGAGACCCCATGGACTGCAGCCCGCCAGGCTTTGCTCTCCATGGGATTTTCCAGGCAGGAACACTGGAGTGGGTTGCCATTTTCTCCACCAGGGAATCTTCCTGACCCAGGGACTGAACCCACGTCTCCTGTGTCTCCTGCATTGGCAGGTGGTTTCTTCCTTAGCAGGTGAGAGCCACTGCATACTGCTATAACGTGCTATGGCAACTCCTTCATTTCTGAGTATGCTCTTCACAAGGGTGTTGAAGTTTTTGTTCTAGCAGTTAGTTACATTCAGACTGTCATCTCTGGCTTACCTGCGGGTGTGGTCAGTCAATTGTCAGGGCAGTGTTTCACCCTTATTGGGCTGTTTCAAGTCTTCCCCAGGCATGCATGGTTCATAGGGTTGGTCAGACACGTGGGTCAAGTTTACACTCAGAACCTGGGAATACCCTTTTCTAGCTCGCTCCTTTCCTAGATTCCTCCCTTCTCTTTCTGGTGGGCTCTATCCACTGGTTCCTTGGGTCAGCAAGATGGTTTTCTATCACCACTCTAAGATCACAATCCACCCCCAGACTACAGCTGCAAGAATGGAGAACTCACTTTCTTCCAGTCTTTGCCATGTTTTGACTCTCCTCCAAAATGTGTCTGCTTTTGATCAGCCTCCAGAGCCTTCGGTGTAGTTGCTTTTTGTATTCTGTGCATAGTTTATAGTGCTAAGTTCTGGGAGGACTGATGTTTGCTAGGAGTTAACTCACCACATTCAAAGCAGAATCCTGGGCTGGATTTTTAAAAGAAATAGTGAGAAAAGGGCATCTAAGGCAAAAGGACCAGCGAATACACAAAAATGAAGGAGGGAAACAATGTGATAAGCTCAGGTCTCCCTGTAATAGCTTTCCTTTAAATGAATATACAAGAGAAAAGGCTTGCAAACAGATATAGCTACAGTTTTTGGCATCCCTACAGCCTGCTTTTTCCCCTAGAGAGAGGAATTGAGATCATGAGTGTTTTAAATTCTTCTTTCTGAATATAGACTGAATCCTACCACACACATTCTCCTGTACACAGTCCTTCAACTAGCAGCCTGAAGGGTAATGACACATTCTGGGCCCACTGTTTGAGACGAGGTTTGGAAACATCCTTCTGGCACCCAGGGAGTGTCAAAAGAAATATATAGTTTCCTGTCTCTTAAAGATTCCTTGCAGATTTCCATGACATGAATTTATCCGGAAACAGACTGGCAGTCAGCTCAATGTCGATGATTTAAAATGTGTCCTGCTTTGGACCTCTCTCTCCCACACATCTTTACCCACCCCAGGAAGGCACATGCTTTAGAAAAGCAATGGTCACAATGATCAATCCTGTGGGCTGAAACTCCGAGATGTGATGAAAGGCTGCTACATTTCATTCTCAGGAAGCTCACAAATGTGCCATTGCAGAGTGGAAGGCAGAAATTAAAAAAAAATTATTTGACTTCTGTATTTCTGACCTTGGTTACAATAAGCATGGAAAATAAAAAATTTTAATGGGCAAAAATTCGGCTACAGTTGCTGCTCATTATTTTTTAAAAATAAAGGAGAAAGTAACCCTAGCTGGTTGTTTGTACTCAACACACATCTGCCCGTTGTACTGGGACAGCAGGAGATCAGAATGGTTTCACAAAAGACGAATGTGATGTTTTATTTATGGTAGTGTTGACTGATTTTGCTTTTACTACTTAGAATTCACCAGGAAATGAATGTTCCTCTGTGTGTGTCTGAAGAAAGCTCTTTTCCCTCTTTAACCTCTTCTTGTGACAGTCGGTGCTGAGGCTGCAGTGACCTGAGCAGGTTAGAAGCCCTGCGCCCTCTCTTTCAAGGTGAGGAAAGGATGCTGCCTCCAATCCTGTGGGAGGGGCACACACACACCTGTCCTTAGGTCAAGGTGATGAGCTCTTAGGAGGGTGGGGCCAAGAACTGAAGGGAGTCAACCCTGATCCAGTCACATACCCAGTGTGTCCTTGGGGGAGGCAGTTCAGTTCAGTCGCTCAGTCGTGCTGACTCTTTGCTACCCCATGAACTGCAGCACGCCAGGCCTCCCTGATCTCCATCACCAACTCCAGAGTTTATTCAAACTCAGTTTTCTTTATGTCCATACGACTGGTAGCCGGTGACGGACCTTTGTTGGCAAAGGAACCTTTTCAATATTCTCACTTTGGAACCAGTCCATTGTTCCAAGTCCGGTTTTAACTGCTGCTTCTTGACCTGTACACAGATTTCTCAGGAAGCAGGTCAGGTGGTCTGGTATTCCCATCTCTTTCAGAATTTTCCACAGTTTGTTGTGATCCACAAAGTCAAATGCTTTGGCATAGTCAGTAAAGCAGAAATAGATGTTTTTCTGGAGCTCTCTTGGTTTTTCTGTGATCCAACAGATATCAACAATTTGATCTCTGGTTCCTCTGTCTTTTCTAAGTCCAGCTTGAACATCCGCAAGTTCTTGGTTCAAGAACTGTTGAAGCCAGGCTTGGAGAATTTTGGGCATTACTTTGCTAGTGTGTGAGAAGAGTGCAATTTTGCGGTAGTTTGAACATTCTTTGGCATTGCCTTTCTTAGGGATTGGAATGAAAACTGACCTTTTCCAGTCCTGTGGCCACTGCTGAGTTTTCTAAATTTGCTGGCATATTGAGTGCAGCACTTTAACAGCATCATATTTTAGGACTTGAAATAGCTCAGCAGGAGTTCCATCACCTCCACTAGCTTTGTTCATGGTGATGCTTCCTAAGGCCCATTTGACTTTGCATTCCAGGATGTCTGGCTCTAGGTGAGTGATCACAGCATTGTGGTTATCTGGCTCATGAAGATCTTTTTTTTGCATAGTTCTTCTGTGTATTCTTGCCTCCTCTTTTTAATATCTTCTGCTTCTGTTAGGTCCTTAGCATTTCTGTCCTTTGCATGAAATGTTCTGCCCATCTTTGCATGAAATGTTCCTTTGGTATCACTAATTTTCTTGAAGATATCTCTAGTCTTTCCAATTCTATTGTTGGAATATCTAGGGGGAGGCAGCTAGCCAACAAGTCAGAAGGCGTTCCAGGACCTCTTCCAGGGCCCAGGGAAGATAGAATGGACAAAACCCAGTTCCTGCCCTGGGGATACTTCCAGGCCATTGAGCACTCCTGGGGTCCATGCTCACTTTGTCCAGTGAGAGAAGGGATTGTCTTCTGTGGCAGGAGGAGAGGGGATCCCTCCTCTCCTTGGTATTTTTGCTAAACTCAGCAGCAGGT
The DNA here is from genome assembly GCA_024291935.2 of Okapia johnstoni. Taxonomy (NCBI): domain Eukaryota; kingdom Metazoa; phylum Chordata; class Mammalia; order Artiodactyla; family Giraffidae; genus Okapia; species Okapia johnstoni. The sequence goes on from CM044313.1 coordinate 49,897,614, forward strand.
CACCATCAGAGACCCTATCTGCACCCCAAACCCTCCCCTTCAAATTTCCACCCATCACTACCATGTGGTCCAGGCAAGTCATTTGCCCATCTGAGCCTCATTTTTCTCATTTGTAAATGATGATACATAATATTTCCTTCTTAGGGTTGTTGGAAAAATAATGAAATAACTCAAGTGAAGTTTCTGGCATATAGTAGGCACTCCATATGTAGTTAACTGCTATCTGTCATCATCATTGCCCCTTTTATCCTCACTCTTACGACAGTGCTCCATCTGAGAATAGCTTCATGTTCAAACTCTGATTTCCCCAAGGGGGCTCCTGAGTCACCTTCTCCTCTGGGACCCAGCACCAGACCATGGGTGGGAAAACTCCAGCTTGCCTCCTTTTTATGTAAATAAAGTTTCACTGAAGCATAGTCACTTCTGTTTCCTTGTGTACTGTCTATGCTACAATAACAGCACAGACTACGTGCTTTTGTTATAGAAACTCCCTGACCCACAAGACTTATGTATTCATGATCCTGCTATTTACAGAAAAAGTTTGCTGACCTCTGGCCTAGAACTATATCTAATACCTAAAAGAGAGATGCTCATACATATTTGTTTGGAGAATAAATGAATGAATGAATTCATGGTTGCAATATAACTATGTCCTACAGTCTGGGCACCATGGTAATGGATTAGCTCAACTGGAATTTTCCTTTAGTTAGGTTTTTTTTCTTTCTTTCTTTCTTTGCAAGTAGGTTCTCTTCATTGAGCTAACTGGTATTTAAAGCTGACACCCTGATTATTAACTTCATCAGAATGTGGCTGTGTGGGTGGTGAAGCCCCAGAGAGAAGAACACAAGAGGAAGAATAAGCAGGGAAGAGAGAAGAGGAGGCACGGAGAGGAGAGACACGGAAGCTCCCCCTCACCCTTCTGTGCAGCAGCTACTGCTCTGGCTCAGGCCCTGGCCAAAATGAGCTTGGACTGGTGCAGTAGCCCAGACTGGCCCATTGGACGCACATGGGATATCTTTGTTGAGTAAATGAATAAAGTGGGCGTGGATCACCAGAAAGAGCACAGGAACACAGAGACCAAGTTTACATTCCAGCTTTAGCCAGTTGAGCGCCCTCACAGGGGTCTGTTGACCTCTCTGATCCAGTAGGAACACAGATCCTCACTCTGCTTCCCTTGTAGGAGCGCAGGGAGCACCGGATGTCTTAGTGGGCACCAGAAGGAAGACAACTCTTTGATGGAGCAGCAACTAGGTGTGGGTGCCAAAGAGGACACTTCGTGTATTTTTATTAATATTCACAACTAACCAGGGAGGAGAGATGACCAGCCAGTTTTTACAAATGGGGAAACTGAGGCTGGGGAACCTAAGCTGCTGGTTTTTTCTTGTCTCCTGGAGTACTGTGATCTGGGCTTCCCCCAAGGAAGAGGCGGGTAGGGGAGTGACATCCTCAAGCCAAAGAGGTGAACTTCTTGTCTGGATAATGAACAATAGCTTATAACAGGACTGGACAGGTTACTGAGAGCACGTCAGTCCATCATCTTCATCAATGAAATAACACAAAGATAGGAAATAGAAGCCCTGCTGCCATTTAGCCAGTGTTTTTTTTGGGCCAGGCACTCTAGAACTTGCTTTGACATCCATTGCTTTGCTAACCTCACGTGATGACGTGAGGGAAACCATGTCATTCCCCCACTAAACAGATGAAGAGAGTGAGACACTGAAATGTTGAGTGACTCATCCAAGATCAGGGCCTGGGGCAGGACTGGGATTGGAACTCTCATCTGGATGACTAAGCCTCTCCTTCTGCTACTTACTTGTGGCTGAGAAAGGGTTTGCTTTGTTTTCCTTCCAGAGAAAATGTCTCCACTTAGTGCTTCAAGGGGAGCATGATTGATGACGATAATTATAATATGGTACAAGTATGGTTTTCAGTGCTGTTGAGTTCAATGCCACCAACACAGCCCAAGCAACCTGATTCTTTTGAAGGAGCTGATAATTAGGTTCTTATAATTACACACCCTGTTCTCCTGGAGATAGAAAGCAAAAAATAGGCTTCTTAGGTTGAGGGAGAGTTCTTGACTAATTGTCAGAAATGACTATTTTAACTGAACTGGGGAAAATGTGAAATGTGAAAACATGCCTTTGGGGGCTAGAGGATGTGGAGCGTATGGCCAATGACTCTGCATCTAGAAGGTTTTTACTTTTAATGACTCTATAACTGAAACACAAAAAGGCTGAGGCAAGGCTTAATTTTTGATTGGATTTTACTGCATACAGCTGGTGCTAAAGGCAAGTGTGGGACGGTAGTGTGTCTTGAGGTGCAGCGAGCTGTGGGCTTGGGGGCTGCCTGCCCAGCACGTGATCCCCCTTATTCGAGTTACAGATCTTCATCTGGGGGATGTTATCCAAATATCTAGGTTTGCCTCTTGCTGGGTGTGGAGCCAAAAGACACAACTGAGCCAAAGATCAGGAGAGGAGAGTATATTACTTGCAGCAAGTGAGAACAACGCTGGAGATTTTTCCCAAAGCAGTATCTCCCCAGACAGAAAAATGGGGGGAAGTTTAAGCTAAGGGAACATGTATATCCATGAGGGGACTTGAGCAGTTGACAGAGTCCAAGCTTTAGTTGATTGCAGTCAGGAAGGTCAGAAAAGATCTACATCATGATCTCTTAAGTTCCACTTGCTCTACATTCTTTTGTTCCCTTAAGATCATTAGTTACTGAGACCTGTTCAAGGACAAGCATCATGCCCAGGTTTAGATCACAAAATGACTTAGGCCAGAAATGCTTCTCTAATGTCAAGAAAGCTATGCTTGGCTCTCTCTTTCCAGCGACCCCCTACCCTAGTTGCTTACAGGGGCATACGCCTCCCCCACTTGCAGTTCTTGGTTGTAAAGAATCAAATTCTTGGACTTAGCCAAACAGTGCTTTGAGATCTTCTATTGCTCCAGTGATCTGGACAAGTGAGCTGCCCTCGGGAAGCCTCAGGCTCCTAATCTATATAACGGGCACAGAGATTATATTATGCCTGTGTGGTGGGATTGCTCTGAGGGTTTAAAAAGGATCCAATGTGCCTGACACACAGTAAACGCTCAGAAATGTTACCTCTTCTCATGATTATTACTGCTTGTCATGGTTTATGCAATTATAGTCACATTTGTTGAACTGTGAAGTCAAACACACACACGTTTATTACAAATTCCTTTGAAGATTTCAGCTGTCACTGCTTCCTTGCTGGGGGCTGGGCACATGCCTGTTTCCTTATTCTGTCCACTAGTCTTGATACCTCACCTTCCTCCTGGTATCTCTACTTATTTCTGGGCTCTCACTAGTTGGATGGAAGGGCCAGTGGCTCTTTTAGCATCCCCTCTTTTGGTGGCAGGGGACTCACCACTTTGGGAAACAACATCGGTGCAACCCAGGCAAGGGTGCTAAGGGATGTGTAGGGCAAGGGAGGTGGTTGACAAGATGTCCTTACAAGCAAGGGCCTGTGCCAAACTGCTGCCCTGAACAATAGCCCCTGGTGCTGGGAAATACTCTCTGGGGCTTAGCTTGCCTTGCCTGGACCCCTCCAGCACTCCCCTTGGTTCACCTTCACTGTCCTCTTGGCTGGGCTCAGCTTCTCCACGTGCAGTTACTGCTTCAAGCATGTCTTTGGGTGACCAGCTGTCCCAGCTTGCCTGGGCTGAGAAATTTCAGGGACCCAAGGAATCTTATGTCTCTTCTCCCATTCCTGGTATGATGCTGACTCCTTTCTTGGACCCCCTCATCCTGGGTGTGTGTGGAGCCTCCATCCTGCTTGCTTCCCCCCCTTCCTCTCTTCTCTGCTCCTCACCAGGGCCCCGGGAAGCCCCTTTCCTAAAGAGGGACCAGAATTCCTCCAGAAAATAACCCACATCTCCTGAGCCTCACTATGGTCCAGCTCCATGCGTATTGCACCATTTCTCCCTCACCCAGCCTGGGAGAAGAGGCCTGTCATTGTTGCCATCCTATAGATGTGAGAAGATACAGAGGTCTAGGAAGCCTGCCAGCCAGCCAAAGGCACACAGCAGGTGACTCGTGAAGCTGGATTTGAAACCCAAGTGTGCCCTGCTTAGCAGCATATGTCTATCTACTCTGTGCGCCCTGCCTCCTGCTGGGAAGGAATCTCAGGGGAACAACAAAAGCTACTGTCAATCAGGCTGCAAGACTGTGGTCAAGGTTCCTCAGCGTTTTCTTTCTGTTCACTTCCCTCTAGTGCAGCTCCATCACACATTGGATGCATCATACAATTACTCCCTGGTTGTTGGGTCATAAAATTCAAAAAGCATTGATGGCATGTCTGCTACGCTTCTGGCACAATGCTGAGTGTTTTAGCTACATCATTTTATTTAGGCCTTTGAAAATCCCCAGAAGGTGGATGTTAAAAAGTCAGTTCTATAGAAACAAAAGCAGACTCCATGTTGCTAAGTAATGGTCCACATGGCACGGTTGGCAGTGGCCAGTGCCGGACTCTGTCCTCAGGGCTTTGGAGGAAAAGCTGCCTCTATGGGGTGTTCATTGCTGGCAAGTATTCCCTTTTAAGTTCTCAAGCAGGTTATAAACTCTCCCCAGGCAGCAGATGTCGATTAGGTTTCTCTATCGTCTCCCCAGGCTATTTTGGCTCAGTGCTAAGTACAAAGTCCATGGTCAAAATGACACTTTGAGTTGATACTTTCACATGATCACAAAACAAAAACAAACACAAAAACTATGTGAGAGGCTCATTTTCTTAGTGGAGGAATTAGTTCCAGCCTTATAAAAGTCCAGAGGGAAAGGAAGCGGTTATTGGGCAACTGGTCTGTGTGGGGTATGTTTGATCACTGTGCTGTCCTGGAACAGCAGGAAGGGAGCATGATTATGGCCATTTTGCAGATGAGAATACGGAGGCCCAGGGATGTTAGCCCTCATTCCCACAGTCTCATGGGTTGTAGTCAGACTGCTTCTCTTTCTTCTACATAGGATTTTCTATTCTTCATCTGTGAGGCTGCCTCACCCAGAGCTTTCAGTTCAGTACAGAGTGAGCCAGTTAACGAGGTGCCTGTCAATTTCCCTCCTGGGGGGCTGTGTATGGCTGTGTCGTGTGACAAAGTCCTCAGCCCCTACTGGGACACAAAGCATCGTGACTCTGCCTGGCAAAATCTCTGTTCATTAAGGCTTTTGGGAAAGCTCGATCGATGGTGGCTTTTTGAAGTTCAAGCAATCAATATTTTTGGTGAAGCAAAACCTTGGGAAAGAAGCCGCTTAGCACTGAGGCTCAGCAGAAAATTAGAAATTCTCCTTGAGTTTGGTTGTGGAAAGGAGATATAGGAAATCTTTGTCTGATGAATCCTCAGCCAGAGTGTGTTGGGGGAATTTATGAGATCAAGCTCGAGGAAAAATGCAAATTCCGTAACTGCTATCCTAGAAGCCAGGAACGGTGTTGGCTGCAGAGTCCTGACTTGTCCTTGACATGGGGATTTGGGGATTACATTATTCAGGAAATGAAAACTCAGGCTCAGAGGAGGAAAATGGCCCGAGGCCTACAAGATAAGGTGGTTTAAGTTTTGTTAAAAAAATTCTGGGGAGAGAAAATGGGACTTGCCCATCAGGAGGGAGGAGGGCATCTTGCTGACCATGCTGCTGCTGCTCAGTCACTCAGTCGTGTCCAGCTCTTTGTGACCCCGTGGACCCCACACTCACAGCCGCCAGGCTCCTCTGTCCATGGGATTCTCCAGGCAAGAATACTGGAGTGGATTGCCATGCTCTCCTCCAGGGGATCTTCCCACTCAGGGACTGAACCCAAATCACTTACATCTCTTATTTTGGCATGCAGGTTCCTTACCACTAGTGCCACCTGGGAAGCACCTGACCATAGAGAGTTCAGAAATCGCAAGGGCGAGTCCACAGTGGGGGTCTTATCAGGACGGGTCCAGGCTCACTGAGGGCACAGCTGCTCAGGGCTGGGTAGGGCAGAAGAAGCTCCTCCTTTTCTGTTTGCTGAGAGTCCATGTCTTCAGAATTTGAAACTGGCCACACTTGGTGGACTTAAAGACAGAACATGTGACTTCCTGAGCTCACCCAGTGAGTTTATTGAGTGCCTACTATGCATGCTTTCAGGTCCTGGGGATGGGATAAACAGTAAACAGGATCCAGTTCCTGTTCTCCCTCATTCTAGTGGGAAATAGTTTGCTTTGTGAAAATATCTGTGACATAAAAGGCTAAGGGGTGATGACAAAGGATGGATATTCAGAGGCGGCCACATGGTTTCTTGTCTCTCCTTGGTGGGGGAGGGAAGGGGTGCATGCGGCTCAAGGGCACTGGGGCCATGGCCTTGGCAATCCACTTTCTGAACAACCCTGATGTGAAGGTCTGGAGGCCTCCCATTGGGCTGGGTGAGTCTTGGGAGTGAGGAGATGAAGCTAGGGAATGATAGAAGGATGAAGCCCATGGTGAAGGCAGTCCCAGGAACCAGATTGTCATCTAAGTGAGGGCCACCTTCAAGTGGACAGCTCTTGAGCTTGGCTCAGATGGAGAGGTAGGCCTGGCTCCCGATATGCCAGACTGTGTCTGAAGACAGTGGGCAGGCCTGGAGCATGTGGAGGGTGAGTCCAGGGAGCTTCCTGAGCTTCCAAAGCTCCTGGTCTGTTTTGTAGGCACCCAGGGTCTTTTCCACAGTGTATCATGGAGTTGTTCTTCTTCTTCTCCCTCCTGGAAAGTTATCATTGAATGTATAAAATTTAAAAAATGCACAGATACATTTTCAGTGTGGAATATTAAAATAATATAGAGCAAAACAGATTAAAATGAGACCTTTCTCCATACTTCCACACTCCAGTTTCCTCCCCAGATGTATCCACAGTGGACAGTTTCACACCAGCCTTCAGTCTGTCTTTAAGTCTCTCATCTAGGCATCTAAATTCAAAGATGTACAAACGTACCTGTATTGTACATCAGAAATGGAATTATATTGTACCCTGATTTACCATTTTTCACTTTATAATATATATTAGAAATCTTACTATGTAAGTATTCTTTTCTTTATTATTTAATGATTATACATCATCATTTTAAAACTTTCATCCTCATATTGTTTACTGAGTTGGCCACATGCTAGCATAAGATAAATTCTTAAATGTTTATAGGTTCATTTATATATTTTCTATTTTGTTTTATTAATTTACTGTCTATCTATTTCTGATCCTCTAAACATACTGTTTTATATGAGTAGTTTTATAGTATGTTTTTAAATGTGATATAGCAAGTTTTGTATCATTGTTCATTTTGAGATTTTCCTAGTAATTTTTATGCATTTTTATATCAAGTTTCATTAAAAATCATGCTCAAATTATGATTAGGATTACATTGAATGTAAAGATCATGTGGAGAGAATTGACATTTTTACAGTCTATCTTCCCATCCAGGATTAAGACATGAATCTCTATTATTCAAGGTTTTTCATTGTTGTTAACATTCTTTTCATAAGGTTTAATAGTTTTCTTCATTTAGGTCTTCTGCAGTTCTTATTAGATTTATTCCTAGCTTTCATATGTATGTTTGTTTTTCCTTATGAATGAAAATGCTAACACTATTCTATAATTGATTACTATGTAGTAAAGGAATTGTTAAATGTTAAAAATCATTTTAAAGATATCTACCTATTCCTCCTTTACTATTATTATTAATTCTTTTATTTCTTAGCTAATTTTCTAGGGAAATCATAATACTGCTTACATATAATAACAATTTTCTCTTTTTTGTTTGAAATTTTAATTCCTTTTTTTTTTTTTCTTGCCTGTATTGCAGTTGCAGGACCTTGAGTAAAATGTTATGTAGCAGGGTAATATAGGGAGCATCCTTACCTTGTTCGAGTCTAAGAGGTAATGCTTCTATATTTCAATCTAATGTTTGTTAAATACTGACTATTAGGTTGTTACTTTATTTCAGCAGAAACAGGTTTTCAGTTTTATCATGTGCTTTTGAAGCATCTACCGAAAAATATTATATTATTTTATTCTTTTATCTGTTCATCTGTAGAATATATTGATTTTTCTTATATTGAATAGTAAATATCCTTGCATTATATTTGCTTTGTTAATATTTTTTTTTACCATGTTTATATTTCTGAGTGATTACGGCCTACTATTTCCTTTTTTAGTTTTGATATCAAGATTTTACTCAGAGCCTAAGGAAACATGATTCCTCCCTTATTCTATGTTCTAGAATAGTTACTATATCATAGGTAACACCTATTTTGAAAATTTGGTGGAACTCACCATAAATCACTTGAGTTTATTTCCTTCTCAAGAGGTAGTTCTTTGGTTGCTTTTTCAATTTCTTCCATGTTTACTGATCTATTTATGTTTTCTACCTCTCCTTGAATGAATTTTAATAATTTATTTTTCTAAAAAGTTATTCGTTTCATTTAGTTATTTCCTCTAGTTATTCACTGAGATTAAGTTGTACCTAGCATTCCTAAATACATTTTTTAATATCACTTTTACCGATAGTTCCTTGTCTTCTCTCATATCCAAAGTTATTTTCTAATATCTTCCCTCTGTTTTTTCTCATAAGGATTCCCAGAAATTTGTCTATTTTACTGGTTTTTTCAAGGGACCATCTTTGGCTGATTTTGTTTAGTTTGCTTTCTATTTCATTAATTTCTGCTGTTATCTTTTTTAATTGCTTGTTTTAGTTCAGAGAGTGAGTTACTTTGTTCTTTTCTGCCTTTTTTAGATGTCCTTTTCTTCTCAGTCTTTGTGGTTTTTTTTAATAAATGCGTTTAAGGCCATAGATTTTTCTCTGAGTGATGGACTGGCCAGAGATATTAATGATGCCATAGCAGATAAGACTAGATACTGCTAACCCTCCTGGATGACTATGCCATGAGCCCTGTCATTGTTCCACCATCAGATCACACTGGTTTATATCACACAAATCATGTTTCAACAACTTTGAAGAGATTTTCAGATTGAAAAGTAGCTCATCCTGGCACAATCTCTTGTTGGTTTAGCTTAAAACAATTTTCATTGTTGCGTTGAAAGTCACATTTGCCTGCTCTTTTCTTTCCACTGTCCGTCTCTGTGTGTGTGTGTGTGTGTGTGTGTGTGTGTGTGTGTACATGTACCAGTCCACAATCTAAAAGTTCCTGAGCATCTACTGTGAGCTCAAATTACTATAATGAACCAGATGTAGCATCTGTCTTCAAAGTGTTCACAGTCTAGCAGTAAAGACAGATATGTAAGTACGCAATTTCAGTCAGTAAAGTAAGCGCTACATGTCTGAGAAGAAGGACGGACTCCAGTCTGCGTGGAGGTGGACAGGACCAGACATCAGGGAAGAGCCCACAGGAAGACGGCACGGACTGGAGTTGGAAGGTCAGTCAGGACTTTATGGGCCTTGTGGGGAAGGGCACAGTTCCAGGCAGAGGAATCAACTAACATAAAGAAAAAGAGGTCAGAAGGCACAGGGAATATTTGGTTAACAATGCCCGGCTCAGTCTTAAGAGCTCATTTCTGGGGAGTGATGCTGGAGGGTCAATGGTGGACCCCCCACGGAGGGACCTGAGGCTGATCCTGAGGAGCTTGGACTTTGTCCTGAGTGCATGTGAGACGTCGTGGCCACACCACGTTTGCATAGACTCTGTGACCTCAGTGAAGTGGGTATTGAGGTGGAGAGATGGAAGTTAGGGAGACCAAGACAGAGGAGGCTCAAGTCATCCAGCTGGAAGATGGCGTGACACCTGGGGCTGCTTCCAGGTTTGTATCAGCACACCTGGCAGGGGCTGGAGAAGGAAGAAAACTTTCAGCAACCCTTTTTCCCCCACAGACAACTGGCTCTTAAATCTGGCACTGACGACGTGATCACCGTTTCCCAGGAGAGCACGCTGGCAGGCACACCCGTGTTGAGCGGGGCTCTGACATGGGCTTACACCACTGCCTCTCCCCTTATTGGCCTGCGACCTGAGAGGGCTGTTCATCTTTCTCAAACTCAGTTTCTACGTTAGGAAAAGAGGTGGTTGGGAAGGTTCAACGTGATGGAGCGTGTGAGGTCCCTGTTGTTAGATCATGCTGTTCTCCTTGAGACATGAGCATCTATTTTCCGGTTCCTTGATGGGGCACTGAAGTACCTTTTATTAATTTTGTTTTTCCCCTCAGAAAAGAAAAAACCTAGTTGGTTTGATATAATGAGATGGTTTGTATATTTTATTTAAGAAGAGGGAAAAAGACTACTACAAAAGAGCTTCTGCCCAGCAGAGTAGCCCTCTTAGAGGAGGCTGCAGCCTGACACCCTCTCTTTGTTTGCCGCCTCCCCCTCACAGCCTAATGACATTCCTGAAGGTGGCAAAGGAGAGCTTTGGGTTGCCATGGGAACTGGGTGCCAGCAAGAATTGGAGAATTCTAACTCTTGAAGGCTGCGGATTTATTCTCCGTTGCTCAGGGAGCGGAATTGGCTGCAGAGATTGGGGGTGGGGTGGTGGAGATGCTGCTTCAAGTCCTGCCTCGGGCTCTGTTGGAGGCAAAGGAGGCACTAGGGGGCTGGAGCTACTGTCTGGGAGGACCCAGGGCCCTCTGGAGCAACCTCTGCCCCCCATGGTTCTGATCACATCCAAACCCAAATATCAGCAGAGAAGTGACGGAATGAGGGGTTCTCTTTATAGCCTGTGGCCACCTAAGCCCACCCACAGCATCCTGAGAAGGCTGGACTGATTTAAGTTCCCATTTGTCTGCCAGGACTTCGACAGGTGCTTGTCTGAAATGCTGCCATCCCCTGTCTCCAGTTATCCTGTCACCACCTGATTCTCTTCACAAATGACCAAGCCCTTCCAGGTGTGTAATTCACCAGCTCTTCACAAATTCATCCCACAAAGGGAGGCATGGGTTGTGTCCATTGGACAGTTACCAGACATAGAGGCTCAGAGAGGCCATGTCTGGGAAAGTAGGCCATGTCTGGGAGCCCTCATTCTGAAGGTCTGTTACCCAGGCTCCATCAGTCTCCAGAGTGGAGACAGAGCCCCCAGGGAAGGGTGGGGAAAGACGTGTAGCGTGATGGATTGTTAAACTTGCAGCCTCCACAGTGGGATATTCACTGAAGGATTGATGCTGAAGCTGAAGCTCCAATACTTTGGCCACCTCATGCAAAGAGCCTGCTGCTGCTGCTGGTAAGTTGCTAAGTTGCTTCAGTCATGTCCAACTCTGTGTGACCCCATAGACAGCAGCCCACCAGGCTCCCCTGTCCTTGGGATTCTCCCAAGAACACTGGAGTGGGTTGCCATTTCCTTCTCCAATGCATGAAAGTGAAAAGTGAAAGTGAAGTCACTCAGTCGTGTCCAACTCTTTGCGACCCCATGAACTGCAGCCTCCTGGCTCCTCCGTCCATGGGATTTTCCAGGCAAGAGTGCCGGAGTGGGTTGCCATGGCCTTCTCCACAAAGAGCCTACTCATTGGGAAAGATTGAGGGCAGGAGGAGAAGGGGGCAGCAGAGTATGAGATGGTTGGATGGCATCACTGACTCCATGGGCATGAGTTTGAGCAAAGTCCTGAAGAGAGTGAAGGACAGGGAAGCCTGGCCTGCTGCAGTCCGTGGGGTCTCAAAGGGTCAGACACGACTTAGCGACCGAACGACCACAGTGGGAGAGGCTTAGAAGGAGATAAATTGCCTCAGGTATCAGCCCAAGGGGTCCCAGCAGGAATGAAGTAAAGCTCAGAACTCTCTACTTCTGAAACCGGCAGCTATGACTCACTCTTAGGACACTGGCCACGGGTCCTCTGCCCACACGTGGCTGGCACTCCAGTTTCAGGTGCAGAACATACAGGCTCTCTGCTCTTCCCCACTGTCATCTAAAGTCTCCACACCTTGCTTGCAAGAGCCTCACTCAGAAAGTCACCGTAGGGAAGGGACCGCTGTTCCACTTCACTCATGCGAGGGCACAGACACTCAGAACCCCTTGCACATGCACACATTTACACACACACAGATCTTTCACACACATTTGCACACACACACACACAGTCACACATCCCAGCCCTGCTTTGTGTTGAGGGTTTGCCAGGCACCCTGATGCTGGGCACTGAGCTGTCGCAATCATTCCCGAGGCTGATGGGTGCACGCACCCTGCTTCTCCCTGCACCTCTGGCCCTCACTCATTGCCCCTCAACAAACCCTCTCCTCCAAAGAAGCCATCCATGCGTCAGTCGGCGAGGCCTCCTCGGGGGAGTACACGGCCTGGGACTCTCCCCACAGTGCTCAGCCAATCACTTAGAAAGAGCCAGGGCCAGGTCCTGCACTGGGGTTCCTGCAAATCCGCATGCACCCAGTGCTCCCAGGATCTCACTCACTGGCCCAGCTTCTGCATCTGCTGCCCTTTGCAGATGCCCGTCACCCAGGCTGCCCCCCTCTGCTGCTGGGCTGGCTGCCCGACTATCCTCTCATCCCCTCCCCCTGCTGGCTCAGAGCCCAGCTAAAGTCATTCTGTGGCCAGAAGTGGGAGAGGTATAAATTCTGGGTCACAACCTAGTAGTTACTCCGAAATCCATTTAGCGTAAGAGATCAGCACTTTAAAATAGTTTGGGACCTAACAAGAAACACAAGATTTTTTAAAATTATTGGGCTGGCCAAAAAGTTCATTTGAATTTCAGATAGTACAAGAAACCCAAATGAACTTTTTGGCCAACCCAATATAAAGGCCAGTATTATGTATTAAGACTTATTTTTGTTATATTCAGACATGGATTGTGGTGTAGAATGTGATCTCTTTCTATGGAGCGTGGTCTGAGAGGTTTCAAAGTGGTGGAGTTAAGTGAAAATTTATCTGAGCTTTCCAAGCTCTCATGGTCCAGCTCCTGCAACCTGGTACAGCTGCTCCCCCAGGAGTTGCTTCTGCCCACACGTGGCTGGCACTGCCATTTTCAGCTGCAGAACACACAGGCTGTCTGCTCTTCCCCACCATCATCTGAGCTGCGCCTCAGCAGGCTTCTCCACCCACCCACAGTCACACACACCCTCTGCCTCTCCCCAGTTTGTCCCGTAAAAACCATGCAGGGATCATCCCCTCTCTAAGATTTTTCTGCTCTTCTGTTCTTTTCCCCAAAGCCACTGTTCCTCCAGACCTGTTCACACCCTGATCATTCTATGTCACAGTCCTTTCCTCCCACCAGACATAGAATTCCAGCAGAAAGACATCAGCAGGACTTGCTAGGCACCAGGTACTTTGCAGTGCACTGAACTAACAGCAGTTAACAAAGCAAAGTTAGGATCAAGTGGCAGAAACAGAATATAGACAAGTGAGCAAACCCAAAATATGGTTAAGTGTCTCACTAAATGCTATGAAGGAAAAGGAGGGATGGCTACTGTACTTCTTATTGAAGTATAATTGATTTACAATGTTGTGTTGGTTTTAGGTATACAGCAAATTTAGTTCATTCAATATATATATGCCATATATATATTCAGTTTTATTGAATACATATATTCAATATATATGTTATATTCAATACACAGATATTTTCAGATTCTTCTTCAATATGGGATATTACAATATACTGAATTGAGTTCCCTGTGCTATACAGTATGTCCTTGTTGGTTACCAGTTTTATATACAGTAGTATGTATATGTACTTAATGGACAGGAGTTTGAACAAACTCTGGAAGACAGTGAAGTACAGGGAAGCCTGGCATGCTGCAGTCCATGAGGTCACAAAGAGTCAGATAATGACTTAGCGACTGGACAACAGCAAAATGCATATGTTAATCCCAAACTCCTAATTTATCCCTCCCTCCTTTCCTTTTTGGTAACCATAAGTTTATTTTGTGTATCTGTGAATCTATTTCTGCTTTGTAAGTTCATTTGAACTATTTTGTTTGCGATTCCATTTTTTTGAGATATAAGTGGTATCGTATATTTGTCTCTCTCTGCCTGACTTACTTCACTTAGCATGATAATCTCTCAGTCCATTCATGTGGCTGCAGGTAGCATTATGTTATTATTTGTGAAGGCTGAGTAACGTTCCATTCTATATGTGCCACATCTTCCTTATCCATTCATCTGTTGAGGGACATTTAGGTTGCTTCCATGTCTTGGCTTTTGTAAATAGTGCTGCTATGACATATCTTCTCAAATTAGTGTTTTCTCTAGGAATATGTCCAAGAGTGGGATTAGCGGATCACATGATAACTCTATTTTTGGTTTTTTTAAGGACTTTCCATATTGTTCTCCACAGTGGCTGCACCAATTTACACTCCCACCAATAGTATAGGAGGGTTCCTTTTTTGAGGGATGGATACTTTAAATTGGGTTGTCAGACAAACCCCTAAATCTCAGGGGTTTGAGAAATAAAAGTCCATTTCTCTACCGTATCAGATCCAGTTACTAACGGAGGTGGTGGCTGTGCTCCACGTGATCATGCAGAGACCCAGGCCAATGGAGCCACGGCACCTTCAGAATGGTGATTCCAAGTCACCTGTGTGTCCACATCTAGGGGTAGGATGGAGGGTAGAGGGGCCATGTGGGAAGTTTCTAGGGGCAAGGGCTGTCTACAGCACACATAGCTTCCCATCACATTTTGTCTGCTACAACACAGTCACATGGTTAGGCCGCGAGGGCTACTGGTACCACACACTGAGAGTTACCATCTCTCAGTTCTGGAGTCTAGAAGTCCAAAATCAAGGTGTTGGCAGAGTTGGTTCCAGCTCAGGCTGTGATGGAGAATCTGTTCCATGCTCCTGCTCATGTTCCATGCTTCATGTTCTCATCTCCTAGCTTGGTATGGTTTGCAGGCAATCTTTGATGTGCCTTGACTTGTGGCAGCATCACTCAGTCACTGCCTTCATCTTCCATGTGGTATTCTCCCTACATGTGTGTCTGTGTTCAAATTTCCCTTTTTAATAAGGATACTAGTCGTATTGGGTTAGGGGCCCACCCTACTTCAGTTTAGTCTCATCTTAACTAATTACATCAGTGACGACCCTATTTCAAATAAGGTCACACTCTCAGGTATGGGAGTTAAGACTTCAACATAATTTTGGGGGGCATCATGCCATGTGGCATGTGGGATCTTAGTTCCCCAACTAGGGATTGAATCCATGCCCTCTGTATTGGGAGCTTGGAGTCTTAACCATTGGACCACCAGGGAAGTTCCCTCAACATGTAAATTTTAATGGACCATAATTCAACCCAAAAAACATGGTAACACCTAATTGCAAAGGAGGCTGGGAAATGTGACTCAGCTGTGCATCCAAGAAGAAAAGGAAACTGGTTTGAACAGTTGGCCATCTCCATGACACCACGGAAGTTTTGGAGTAGAGGAGTGACCAGATCTGACCTTCAGGAGTGCACTCAAGGGCAGGAGCTCATGTAGAACCATCCCAAAACCTTCCTTGCACCATCCAGATGTCTTGGTTGGGATAGATGCTCAGTGAGAGTCTGTTGAACTGAACTGGATTCAGAGTTTACTTATGGATAGGGAGGGAGCAGGTGGTACAGAGTGAGAGACTGTGGATTTATAAGCTGAGTGGGTAAAATGATTCAGAAACTAAAGCTGTGTGTGTGTAACAAGCTCATACGTGATACCTTCTTGATGATTCTAGCTGGAAATCCAAGCCAATTCTGCCAACTCTCACTGAAGCCTAAAGGAAACAGCTACAGTCCGAAAAGTCACTCTGCAAATTTACTTTTGGTATCTCTCTTGCTAAGGCATTCCCAGATGAGGACAAGGGGATTTGGGTTTAGAGCAGATGAACATTTCAATTTCTAACATCTTAGAGATCCAGCTCCCCACCAGCCCTATCTTGCAAGTGCAGAGTTAGGAGGAAACAAGATTTTTCATGGCTAGGGGTCAAGAACCCATTGGTGGAGGATGGGTTTGTTGCCTGCTCTCCTAAGACGATGAAAGATCAGGATGGGTATCAGTGAAAGATCTGTGGTTGACTTCCTACCTGGGAAACCCTTATTTAAGTCAAACTGGCAACTCTGAGTATCTTGAGAACCCTCCAATATCCGGCTGAAAGGCTGCATTCTCCCCAGTGTAGAACAATAATAATGCCATTGTCTGAGGGCTTCATCTATGCCAGAAACTGGACTAAGTATACATTGACTGGCTGAATCTTGAACACAGCGTTTATTGTTATTTTCTCCATTTCACAGGAGAGGAGCCTGAACATCCAAGTGGTACTGTGACTTGCTCAGGGTCATGTATCAGGGATTCAACCCCAACCTTGGCTGCGTCTGTCCTGTAGCACCTCCTGTGATCACCCCAGGAGATCTCTCCTGCCTGGGGCTTCTGTCCCAGGAGATTGTCAAATATGGTGACTGGGAGCACCCCAATTCGTCAGACCTTCTGGGTTTGAATCATGGTCCCTCTGTGTCTGTTGGGACAGCTACTTCACCCCTTTAAACCTCAATTTCCTCATCTATCAAATGGGCATCATACTAGTAATTATACTTCAAAGGGCTATGAGAAACATTCATTTAACTTGGCACAGTTTCGAGCACATAGTCACTGCTAAAAAATAGCTATTATTATTAACAGGTGATTATTGCTAGCTCATGACACACTGACTTCCAATTTTTATCTAAATTTCTACCACCTCAGAAATGTCTGACCATCCTTATCTATAATGACCTTGCCAGTCCTTCTGCAAATCAGACTATATTCCTGATGATGCTTGTCACATATCTCACTCATGTGTGGTTTATTAATCCCTTTTATGCCTTCCTCCCTCTTCCATCCCTCCACCCACATGCTAGGATGCAAAGTCCGGGGGCAGATCTTCCTCCTTCAGCCATCTCTCCTCAGGCCCAGCACAGTGGTTGGCACGTGGCAGGTACCCAATAAATGTATGTTGAAAATTGAATGACTGCTAAGCTCTGTGGCCCTGGCAATGTCATTGTTCTCCTCCCAACATGAGTCTTGTCACTTGTAAAACAAAGAGTTAGTATCGCTCAGGGAAATGCCTTCCAAGCCTGATGACCTTGAATCTCAGCTACCTCCTGCTCCAGGGCCATGTAAGTCTCTGTGTGTAACACGGGCTCAACCAGCGTGACTTCCCACTGGCTAAAGTCCGTGGCAAAAATCATTGTCAAACCTAGTCTTTGACTCCCAAAGGCAGGTCTGGTCCCCACTTTAACCACACTGCCTCCTTGTGGTTAAGCAGAAGTAGAGTAGAAACAGCAGCTGCCATGCAGTGAGCACTTACAGGATGCTCCAGGCTGAAAGATTAGCTTGTTGGTGACAAACCTCCAGAGGAAGCACAGTAGCCACAGGGTACAAATGCAGAAAAGAAGATGACTTTCCGAGTTGATGCCACCTCCAAAAGGCAGGGGCTGTGAAAGTGTGCAGTGAGTCCAGTTGCTGGGGTTCAAATCGCAGCTCTAGGTTTGCTGGCTCTACTAGCCACTGACCGACACAGTTTCCTTCTCCACAAAATGCTGGGATGTTAACACCAGTTTTATGGGATTGCTGTCGGGATTAGGTGTTTTCAGCCATAGGAAGGGCTCAGCTCAGCCCTAGGCCATCAAAGGTTGCCACCGTGATCTCTTCACTCAGATATCATAGTTCTCAGGCTACTATGGCAAAAAGACCATAGATTGGATGACTTAGACAACAAACATTTGTCACTGTTCTGGAGGCTGGTAAATCCAAGACCAAGATGCTTGCATATTTGGTGTTTGGTGCTTTCTGGTTCATAGATGGCCAACTCCACGGGCTGAAGGGCCCAGGAGGAGCTCCCTGGGGACCCTTTAATAAGGGCGCTAATTCTATTCATGATGGTTCCACCCTCATGACCTAGTCACCTCCCAAAGGCCCCACCTTCTAATACCACCACATTGGGCTTTGGGATTTAGCACATGTTTGGGAAGGACACAAGCAATCAGCATCAGGACTGCTCACTTAACCAGTGATTCTCAAAATGAGGACCAGGACCAGCAGCATCAGCATCACCACTGGGGAACTTGTTAGGAACGTAAACTCTTGGGCCCCACCCTGAACTTGCTGAGGGGAGTGGCCCAACCACTGTGTGAACAGCCTTCCAGGCAAATCTGATGTGCGTTTAAGTGTAGCAATTTGCTTTTCCTCACTGCCTCCCTGTGAAGAAGAATTATGACCTGAGGTCATATTTCACTGTCGATTATAAGACAAACCACTATTCCAGATATCACTAAGATGGAAAGAACACTTTCAACAAAATTACAAGGCAGTCTTTTCTCATCACGGTGATTATAAGACACGATTATTTCAGAGATGTTAAAATGTGAAAAGAAAATTGCATCTTAGCATCAATGGAATTTAGTGTTAAGAATATCAGAAGGTGAGACACTACTTTGTCCTCCCCTGTCCTTTCCAGTAGTTCAAAGCCCTGACTGCATATTACACTAACCTAGCTGACATTAGAATTTAAATATCCGATCTCAGGATGGCACCCAAGCCAATCTCACCTGCATCTCTGGGGCTGGGACCCAGTAGATCTGAAAGCTCCCAGGTGACTGCGGCATGCAGCCAGGCTGGAATCCATTGTTTTAAGTCAAAGTTCTACCCTCACTGATTCAATGCAGAGATAGAACCAAGCTTCCTTGTTTCTAAACAAATGAAACCCTGCTGCCAACCAGCCCCGTCAGTATCCCTCGCTTGAATTTTACACTGAATTGACCATGGCATGGAAGAGTCTAGTTTCCATTTCTGGACTTTCTGCCAGAATCTGAAGGTTCCCCACAAACATCCCCCCACCTCTAGCGGCTTAGTCTCACACAAGTCTCCTTTATGCTATTCTAGATCCTGACCTGGGGAGTCTTTCTGGTTGAGGGCTATAAATTCTCCTACTTGAAGTGCTGGTAGGTAGGCTGAACCCGAGCAAGAGTCCAAGAGTCAGGACTGAGAACTGGGAAAGGGCAGGCGTGGTACACAATCCGTGAAGTCTTGAGGTCTTCTCCCCCGGGAGAGAGAAAATAAGAGGGGAAAGTTTACTGTGCGGTTTCTAAGAACCAGAGGCTCTGCTGTCTGTATGAGATTTCACTTCATGCTCATCCTAGGAGGTAGATTTTATTCCTTTTTATAGAAGGAGAAACTGAGAGTCAGAGAGGGGTTAGAACCTGTCAAAGATCACAGCAAGTCGTGGGGCAAGGATCTGGATTCAAGATTGTCTGAGTCACTCAAAGACTTAGAGAATGAATTTGTGGTTATCCTGGGGGGAAGGGTGGGGGAAGGCATTGTTAGGGAGTTTGGGATGGACATGTGCACACTGCTATATATAAAATGGATAATCAAGAAGGACCTACTATGGAGCACATGGAATGCTGCTCAATGTTACATGGCAGGCTGGATGGGAGGGGAGTTTGGGAGGAGAATTGATACCTGTATATGTATGGCAGGTATATGCTCTGCTGTGCACCTGAAAGTATCAACAGTTAATCAGCTATACTCCAATATAAAACAAAAAGAAAAAAAAGGGAAGAGATTGAGTCTATATGGATGCTTCCTTCTTCCCTGGGTCATGAGCCTTCAGTTTCAGAACCTGGAGCCAAATCAGGGCCTAGGAATTTCCCATGTTACTTTAGGTTAAGAAGCAATAGAGGCTAATATTTATGTACTACTCTGGGCTAGTATGGAGAAGGAAATGGCAACCCACTCCTGTATTCTTGCCTGGAGAATCCCATGGACAGAGGAGCCTGGTGGGCTGCTGTCCATGGGGTTGCAGAGTTGGACACGACTGAAGAGACTTAGCATGCATGCACGCATTGGAGAAGGAAATGGCAACCCACTCCAGTATTCTTGCCTGGAGAATCCCAGGGACGGAGGAGCCTGGTGGGCTGCCATCTATGGGGTAGCACAGAGTCGGACACTACTGAAGTCTGAAGTGACTTAGCAGCAGCGGCAGCTGGGCTAGTATTTTATGTGTCATCTCATTTAGTCCTCACAATAATCCTGCCAATTAGTGTTATTCCCATTGTACAGATGAGAAAACTGAGTCTTAGAAACCAGGCGGTGGTTCCCTGTCACACTTGGGACCCCTCCTGAGAGGAATGAGGATCCTGATGATAACACTGTGGGGGATGTTTTGCCAAGAACTTGAACTCCTCAAGAGCAGGGATGAGTCTGGTCTGTCACTGCACTCCCAAACCTCAAGACAGGGCTTGCTCTAGAGTAGAGGCTCAGAAAAATTAGGAAGCACAGTGTCCTCTGGGAAAGTATTCTGTGATCTGAAGAGTATCAGACAAATGTTGGCTGTCTTTAATTTTTATTTAAGCAATCATGCAATTGTCTGGTGCAAATTTGAAAATGGGTGCCCTGAAGATTTTGTTGCCTTGCTGGAAACTCAGAAAATTTCTTGTAATAATACCAGTCTCTGGTTATCCACTCCAGTATTCCTGCCTGGAGAATCCCATGGACAGAGGAGCCTGGAAGGCTACAGTCCATGGGGTCGCAGGAGTCGGACATGACTTAGCGACTAAACTACTGCTACTACTACTGGTTCCCTAGAAAACTGGAAAGCTCTGGCAACACTAGAATCACTTTGTACATGGCAGTGATCAGGTAGAAACCGGGCAAAGCTGCCTCATTTGCTGGGTGGTGGGAGGGCAGTCAGCAGTTTACCAGGGGCCCCGCCAAGTCCTGTCGCCTCTCACCCAGCAAGCTTCACTGTTCATGTCCCCAGTTTGGTCTCTGAGGGAACTGGGAATTGTGACCTCTGCTTTGGGGCTGAAATTGCAATGACAGTAATGAATGCATGTTGAAACTGGCCAATTAAATGGGCAGAGCTGGAAAAAACAGCAGCTCCTCCAGAGGTCAAAGCCACATTGACCGGTAACTGGCCAGGAACCATCACTGGTGCAAATAATCAGTGACTTTTTTTCAACCAGATGTGCGTGCATCACGTGTGAATGGTGGGCTAGACCATCCATGACCTTAGGTTCCCAGGAGCAGCACTCTGCGAGCTGTCAGAGAAACATGAACGCTGTAAAGGGAAACATAAACAGTGCAAAGGTGAGCGAAGGGCCCAGGGTGCCAGGGGAATCACTTTGGTCACTTGTTCAAGTTTGTTTACAGTCAGAGTGACTCTGTGCAGAGTCTTGCAAGCAAGATTTAAAAGAATCGAGTGAAAATATTCTTGCACAGTAAAACACCTTTCTTGCCCCTGCAGCAAAAGGAAAGAGGCCATAAAAACGCTGTTCTGACCAGGTCTGCAGGTAAATTTCAGTCTCTGAATAAACATTCCTTCTTTCCTGAAAAGTGATGGTATAAGTAAAAGGAACTCTCAGGGCTTCCAAGAGCTGTGAACGTACTGCGTGCTCATCTTTTCTTACAATAATCCTTTGAGGTAGGAGACCTGGATCCCATTTTGCAGAGGAGGAAGCTGAGATTCAGAGAGCAAGTTATTTGCCCAAGATCACACAGCAGGGAGGCCACATAGCAGGACTGGAATGGAAACACAGTCATTAGTGGGGGCGGGGAGACTTGGCCCTGCTACCTGATCCTAAGGACAGGATTCCCCCAGGTTCCTTCCTCTGTGCTTCAGTCTGGCAGCGATGGGGGATGGGGCAGAGGTCGTGAGACCTCATTCATACCCTTAGTTTCCCAGAATTCATTCCGCATTCCTGACCTTCCTGAGGTCCTCTGCTCAGCATCTGCGCATCCATGGCTAGCCTGACTGTCTACCCTCCAGAGTCACAGCACTACCGGCAGACATCATCAGATTTGCTGCCCGCTTGAGTCTCCACTTCCTGGTGTTGAAAGAATGAGTTCATTGTTTCCAGTAAATAATTCCAAACTTGGAGATCTCCCTGGCTCCTTTCCAATCTATCACTTGTTGGGTTACAGGGACATATGTTTCTTTACAGTCTTCTTCCTCCTCACCTGCATCCTCTGTGCCCTGCCCAGGTGGGGGCCTCACGGTTTCTCACCTGGGACCATTTATAAGCATCCACATGCAGCCTCACTTCACTCAGCCCGTCCTCCACCATGCGGTGTCACAGTATCCTGTCATCTGAAGTCACAAAATCTTTCAAAGATCCCTGAAGTCAGAGGCTGCAGTCAAATGCTTTTGGGTGACTTTCAAAGCCTTGGTGATCTGGTTCGTGGCTTCCAGCTTCCAGGTCTCTCCCACCTAGTCCCTTCGTGAGCTCTAGCCTCCTACCAATTTGGACTCTGTGCTATTTTCTAAGCTAGTTCTGAGTGGTCCTGCTTTTGAGCTTGGTTTTTGCATTGTTCCCTTGAGGGAGGAAAGGAACAGGCCGAGCTGACTCCATCTTGAAAAAGAAGGAAACTCCATCTTGCACTTGCAGTGAGCTTTGGACTATGTGCTTGGTAGCCATGGGGATAACATACCTACAGCCGAACTGGCTTCCTGGACTGGTAAACACCAGCTTCCATACCACGATTTCCCTTCGCCAAAAAGAATGTAATAATTCCCCATGTAGTCAATCATCTTTGTAATCTTTATGGCACCCATTGGTGTAGGCTACAGTTTATAACCAGCTGACCCTTCTGATTATGAATCATGGCTGTAACCTGATTGTATCTCCCTTTGACACTTTCCAGGCTAGGTTTAAGGAATTTGGGGAAGTGGGCTTGTGCAGTACACTTAAGTTATATAAGGTTTTCACAAAAGTCGGTCAGGGTCCTTGGGTAAAAGGAGACTCTGCCTTGGGCCTGCCGGTGTAATAAACTGCACTCCACTATCTGCATAATCCTTCTGAGTGAGTTTGTTTCCCAGAACATGTGGCTACAACACCTCTGCTTAGATCTCCTTTCCCAGCCCATCCTGGCCTAACAGAACCACTTTCATTCTTCATGGTCAGTCTTAAAATCCTTTCCTTAAAAACTCTTCCTCCCTCATCTATGGAAGGCTGCATTGGAAGGGCTAAAGTTGCAGGATGTCAACCTCAGCTTTGCAGCCTGGCTCTGGAAATCACTTTCCTGGGCAGTGGTTCTTCCATCAGTGATGTTGCCATAATAGCTCCTAGGATTTGGGGAAGGATAAGATGGTTCTGGTAAAGGTTTAGCTCATGTTAGGCTCTCAGAAGGGTAGTAGTCTCCTTCTCTCTGGTGTTCTTAAACTACTGAACACACTATAAGCTGCTCAATAGCTAAGTCAGAGTAGGGAGAAGGTGCATTAATCAGAAATATCTTGGTAAGTGATAGCAACTCAACACAAATTGACTTACAGCAAAAAATAAATGTATTGGTCCAGGCAAATGAGCAGTCCAGGAGTAGCTTCAGGTACAGCTGGATCCAGGGCATTAAATGATGTCACCGAGTTGTTTTCTTTCTCCTACTTGTCTTTTCTCTTTATCTCTTTCCATTGTTTTCCTTGTTTGTTTGTTTTTTTTGGCTTTCTATTTAGTCTCTTCTCATTAAGGGGATCCCACATGGCCCCAGTTGCATCCTACTAACTTAGCAACTTTAGTAGGAAAAGAGAGTTTGTTTTTCAAAAGTTCCAGCCAACAGTCCCAGGACTCGCTCTTACCGCACTGGCCAGGTCATACATACATCCTGATCCAGTCACTGCCCAGGGCCATTCTTGAGGCAGAGAGACGTGGTCAGAACCACAGTGACTGAGGATGGGGAAGGGCTGATCTCTGGAGCAGCATCACAGCACTGGGGCTGGAGGGAGGGAGGAGGACGGGCAGGTGAAGACAGAGGCCCACACAGTGGGTGTGCGGTAGTCACTCTCACAGACGGTTGTGCAAGAATGTCCTGGTGCGCCCCTATGCCCTCTGACCCTGTGAGGGGAAAGGCCTGTATTGCCATCTCAGTTCCCTCATGGTTCCCTGGGCCGTGCCCTCTCCCAGTCCGTTTGACAGCCTCTTAGCCACCCCATTGCTCCCCCTTTCCCTCCCCATGTATCACCCCCACCTCCTGGGGCCTAGTTCAGAGTAACTTTGTCCTGGGTTCTAGTTTTGTTGGTCACTCATTCACGGGGCAACCTTAAGCAAATGACTGGGTACGCTGACACACTTCTTTCTTTGTCCACACATTGAGAGCTCCAATAAGGAAATGGCCAGTTACCCAACACCCTGTAAGGAAACAATAACTAGAGTGGTTCACGATTACTAAGTGTGCATTCAGAGCCAAGCACTGATTAATTGCTTTCCACATACAATCTCATCGAATCCTTCCCACGATCCTATGATAACAACCTCCCATCTGTAGATGAGAAAGCCAAGCCCCCAAAGGCCAGGCACCTGGATCCAGGCTGCACAACTAGTTGATGTTAAGGCTAGAATTCTAACCCCACCTGTGTCTAGAGTACATTATTAATCCCCACAGCCCTTTGTTCAATAAACATTTATTAAGCTACTACTGTATCAAGCATTGATTTTAAGTGCTAGGGAAAATCCACACAAATCTGTGCCCTCATATAATTTATGTTCTGGTGGGGGCAGATAGCATTAATAAGTGAGTTTTAAAATACACATGTGTATGTTGTGAGAATGTCAATGGATGGAGCATGTGGTAGGAATCTGAGGGTGGCCTCTAGGAGCTGAGAGCAACCCCCAGGCAGCAGCCGGCAAGAAGGAGATGGGGGAGGAGAAAGTGAAAGGGCAAGAGGAGAAGGTGGTGGAGGAGCAGATGGAGGCAGAGAACCGGGAGCACGTGGATTTCTGGGAGAAGAGTGATTTTGGCTAAAGGGAGCAGCAAACTAAGAAAACCGTAGTGGTAACCAAGTCCTTCAGGTACGGCTGGAATCCGTCCTCTCAGCCCACTGGCTCTTGCTGCCACATCAGGCCCCAGCTATCGGGGGTACTTTCCTTCTCAGGCCCAGCGGCCACCGGCCCCCACATCCAGCCGGCGTGTAGGCTGCAGGTGGTTCAGAGCCAGCCTAGCAGCAATGCCGTGAGCTGTCGGGCAGGCGTGGGACGAGCGCAGGGTGAGGGTCAAGCGTTATTTCCTTGCTTCAGGCTTTGCCGTCACCCCACTCCAAGACAGCATGCTGTACCTCTTTGTGGATATTAAGCTCAAAGGTTGCAGGGCTATCCTGACACCCACGGCAGGCTCCAGGTGACTCTCACAGCCAGTATGCTCCCGCTCCAAGCCAGGGGGAGACCAGGCCTGTTTTGCACAATTAAGATGTTTCTGAAGACATACTTCACCTTGAGGGCACTACTGACGTTTCCTCTCCTCCCAGCTCACTGGGCTTCTTCTGTTCAAGGCTTTCCTTTGTCAAGAGAAAGGCAGCTGGAGGGGTCCCCCCTCTTCTGAGCCTTCGGGGCACCTCTGGCAAGAAAACCCCATGGCACTGCTGGAGGGGTCACTGTATCCCCCGCCCCCTCCAGCTCCACACCCCACAGCGCGCAGAGCCTGTCGCAACAGGCCGTCATGCTTTGTTGCTGGTAGAAATGAGCAAAAGGAGAATTTCCGAGTCTGAAAGAAATGAGAGACTCAGAGGATCACAGTTTTCCCAAGCCTTGGCTGATCTCTCCTGGAATTTTGCCCAGCATGGCTTAATTGCGCGGATGCCATTCAGCCACAGCTGGCGGTGGGGCTAGGGGCGGCCAATCCGCCCCCAGAGGAGATGACAGGCTTCCAGGAGGAAGGAGGCTCGGATCACCTGTTCCAGGAGGGTTTCTAAAGAGGAGTTTGTTAATTCAGAAACCCAGCCTCCTCTATTGAAAGTTCCTGAATATGAAGTCAATGCCTGAAGAATAAAACTCATACTCTCTGGCCCTTTTGAAGCCCCTTGTGAGGGGGCTCTGGGGCCCCTGTACGTCTTTCCAACCCACCCTCTCATTTTGTGGTCAAGCAACACTGGGCCTACCTAATACCGTGGCAATGTTGTTGTCCCATCACTGAGAGATCTGCCCAAGAATCCCCATTCATCCTTTAAGTTCACCCTCAAATGCCCTTTCCTCTAGGAGGCTTTCCTGGCCTCCAAATGGTGAGGCCCTTTGCTGTGAGCTCCTACTGCATGGGATAGTAATGACTCACACATCCTGTATTCACAGATGCCCAGTACTGACTGGCCTTAATGCAAGGAGCACCGCCTTCAGGCATGGCTTAATGCAGGTGCTAATGCAAGATCAATGAGAAGTGGCTTCAAGTTTTGTTGGGCTCATTCTTGCATAGCCACGAGTAACTTTAAACTTCTATTGTACCAGATAAGCAATGCCTTCAGGAAAAGAAAATTATTTTTCCCAAAAGTTACAGAAAAACATCTCAAGACTGGTGCTTGCTGGCTCAATTTGGTCAGGTGCCTGAACTGACCCAACTACTGTGACTTCAGATGACCAGGTGACAATCACATGCCTGTCCTGGGAGGATGCAGGCAGTGCTACTGAGCCCATGGCTCTGAGCATGGGGAAAGGGAAGCTTCTCCAAAGGAAGATCAAGGGCTGAGACCCAAGAGAGGAAGGTTGGATGCTAGACAGGAAGCAACAGCAGCAACAGCCACAACTTGGCATCCATCAAAATCCGTTTCCCCCACCAGACTCGGAATATCTTGGGGCACCGCCCCATCCAGGTGAAGTAATAATGAAGAGCAGAAGTTAGTGTTCACAGAAAGGTGCTGCATAGAGTGTCTCTAAACATGGGCATCCCTAGAAGCCTGGGTCTACCATGACTAAGCTGTGTAACTTCAGGCAAGTTACCCGGCCTCTCCGTGTCTCAGTTTTTACATGTGTTAAAATGATGAAATACCAGTTAACATGCAGGGTCGTCATGGGAAGAAAAACAAGGTAATGTGTATTGAAATATTTTTATAAATATTAAACAGATAGCCTCATTTTTTCTTATTTAGAATGTCTGTGCGCTATCACCAGCCATGTGACTTTACAAAAGAGAGGAACAAAATATGTGCAAGTGAAAGCATTAGTCACTCAGTCGTGTCCGACTCTTTGCAACCCCGTGGTCTATAGCCCGCCAGGCCCCTCTGTCCATGGGATTCTCCAGACAAGAGTACAGGAGTGGGTTTCCATTCCCTGCTCCAGGGGATCTTTCCATCCCAGGGACTGAACCTGGGTCTCCCACATTGCAGGCAGATTCTTTACCATCTGAGTCACCAGGGAAGCCCAAACAGAGCCTGATATAAAACCAATACATAGCCTGATATAAAAATGCTCAAATGTTACTAAATATCCATTTTGGTATGTATACAAAGGCTGTAAGCATTGGCGAGATAATTTTAATTTCACTCATTCACATGTTCCTTTAGGAATGTATTCACTCAAATGTTGATGGTCTGTGCAAGCTAGGTTAGTGTCAGTAGGCATTGGGGATGCAGAGGTCAGCCAAAGTGGCATCATGCCTGTCCCCACGATGATGCTTATAACCCATAAGAGATACAAACAAGTAAATACTGGAATAAAGTAACTCCAGATGATGCTATTCAGCATTTGCTACATGAGGAAAAGAAAAGAGAGCCTGAGGCAGATTGGCCTGGGGTGTAGGGTGGGGTGGGGATGTGGGGACCACTTCAGCTAGATGGTCAGGGGAGGCCTGGAAGGAGGACATTTGAGCCACGAAGAAGGAGTGAGGTGTGGAGGATTCAGAGCAGGCATTACACACTGAGGGTCTAGCAAGGGTCAGTGTCCAGGGGCAGTTCTGTTTGCGGTGTTTAAGGAATAGAGAGCTGGCAGGGTGGGGGAGTCAGATGGTCCCAGGGGAACCCCATGGGGGAGAGCTGGGCCACTTGGCACCCACCCCTACTCTGGGGGGCAGGAAGGGACTTGGCTTCTGTTGTAGAGGCGTGACAGCTATTGGAGGGTTTTAACCTAAGGAGAAATGGTTGGATTTATACGGGGATGCTTTATTCATTTTTTTTCCCCAAAGTCCTGTCACTTTGCTTCATCTGGAAACTAGAGCAGGGAGGAGACAAGAGAAGGGGCAAGAGCCCCACCCCCTCATCTCTCACTCTTCACGGGAGCCCCGCAGTTCATGAAACTCTCTTACACCTGTCACCTCATCTTAACTTCATGCAGCCTGGGGAAGCCAGTGCAGAAGCGGATCAGCTCCTTGAAGCTCCCAGGCACACCAGACCTTCGGACTCCACAAGCCTCTACTCCAACGTGCCCATGATTCCCTGTCTATCTACTTCATTTCCCAGGACCTGCTGCCCCCCAGGGCCCTGGCTCCATCAGTTGGGACCCTCCCAGCAGCCTGGTTACCCTTACTTCTGCGCTCACCCTCCTGTGTTACATGGAGTGGAGGAAAACACTCTCCTCTACTTTCTTAAGCTCCCTGCTTTCATCTGGCTGTTAACTGGACAAAGATCAACAGGGGTAAACGTCCAGGGACATCCACAAGGGAGTGAAGACCTGAAGAAGTGACCAGGCAGCAGGAAGCTCCTCTACTTTTTTGTCAAAGAAGCAATTGAAGTGTTGCCAGGATAGAGGTATTGCCAAGTGTTACTATGCCAAGTGTTGCTTGGCATAGTAAGTGGTGAAGAAGTAGCTAGGATGACAAGGATGAATTTAACACGGTTTGTTTATACAGCCAGCTCTGCTCCAAATTCCCTGTATCTGGTGATGAAAATGTCTTCCTTCCTCCTGACATGGAGGGTACCTTTCACATGAGAGTTTCATGGCCTATTTCAGAGAAGAAGGGCAGCAGGTAGGGGAGGTCAGAGAGACCTCCTTGTATCTGCTGTTTTCTTGAACTCCTTCAGCTCAATGTATTCAAAATGCAATGGTGCCATATTTCAGAGTGGCATGTCCCGAACCCCACCATGTACAATGGGCTAGTTTCACTTCCATCTCCCCAGGTACACTGGGGTTTCCTTGTGGGCCCAGTGTAATTCCAAGGAGGATGGACAGCGAGTCAGATCAGGAAGGTGAGCAGAGACTGGAGTGATGCGGCCACACACCGAGGCATGGGGGTGGCCTTGGAAAGCTGCGAGAGACAGCAACAGATTTTCCCCCGGGGCCTCCAGGAGGAACCAGCCCGGCCTGCTCCTGGCTTTAGCCCCATAACACTGACTTTGGATTTCTGACCCCCAGAAATGTAAGAGAATACAATTGTGTCATCTCAAGCCACCAAGTTTAGAGTAATTTCTTACAGCAGCTGTAGGAAATGAATCCACCTCTCATGCTCCTTGTTCTAGAAGTGGGCTTTTTGTAATGAGAAAAATGGCCTTGCAATTCACCAAAAGGTCAAGATCAGAGACGTATGATTCTTTTAAACCACCTCTTTTTCTGTTAACTCTATGCATTTCCAATCCACTGCTGCAGCAGTAACAGCAGCCAATTCCAGATGTAGCCAGAGTCTCCACCTCGCCTGCGTGCCAGTGATGCGAGGAATTGTTATCATTGGACTGGGCTGGGTAGTAGCTTCTACTTTGCAGAAACCACACATAAAACCCCCCACACTAAAACCACACGGAATCAGATAAACTGTAGGAGACTCAGGGGCATGGGCAGCAGCTCTGGACGTCCCTTAACCATTCCCAGAGCACTGATAGGGACCCATCTTAGCTGGCCTCCAAGCCTAGACGCCAAGCCCCAGAGAAGACGGAAGGATGAGGGTGAGGTCTGCAGGACCCTCCTAGCTGGACAAAGCTGCCTGGGCCACGGCCATCTCTTCCTTCATGTCTGCTATTTCTGTCCTTTTATTTAAAGCACCAGAGCCTCTCTTGTTTCCATGGCAGGGATTTGTGAGGGTGACTACTGCTTTTGAGAGAAGCCCTAGTGGGGAAGGAGGGGCTGGAGAACTGCACCCCTTCCTACCAATGGATACTTGCTTTGAGGGCAGAGGTTAGGTTGCTTGCAATGTTGTTGGTGAGGTTGGGAGGCCAGGCTGGAGTTGTTTGTGTTTCCAGGCAGAACCACTTTAGAGCTTTAAAACTGCATGTGGGAAGGCAAGGGGCAGACCACTTGGAGGCCTTGCTCTGTTGCCATCGTGGCTGGGACACATTCCAGCATCACTGGTGGAGAAGAAGTCCTCCTCCAGGGGCCCAGCTCTTCCCACCCCCTCTTGTTTTCTGGCTGAATTTGCTGCAGCCCCAAGAATGAGGCCTGGAACTTTAAAAGAGTCAGGAGAGACCTCTGCTCAGCAGGGCCCTGCCACAGAGGGGCTCCTGCAGGGGGATGGCCTTTCAGGGCTGTGTGAGAAGACAGCTTCCCGTGGTGCCCAGAGGGAAACATCCCACGTGATTTCCAGAAGGGAAGATGTGAAAAGTCACAGCCGGAACAAACAAGTCTCTACACTGGCATTATTTAGATGGGGACAAGAGACAACTCTTCCCCATCTGGGGCAATAATCACAATAGGGAAAGCAAGCAGATGTCAGGCACAGCTGGTTCTAGGCTGGCATGCTGTCAATTGATTTTCCTTAAACAAACACACACACACACACACACACACACACACACACACACACACACACACACAGCAAATTCTGTGAAGTGAATGAAGGGCTTTTGTTTTGGATGGATGTGGACTTGAAGTTTAGTGAATAGAACTGAGGGTGAAAACAGAAGGAGAAAACCTAGGAATTCTGAGAGTTTGGGTAGGGAGGAGTCAAGAAAAATTTGGAAAAGGAGAAAAGAGAAAGAGAAATGGCAAAAGGTGGCCTGGGGTGTGATCTGACTCCTTTCTGTGACCTTCAAGCGGTCAGTAAAATCCACAAAAATGCAAAAAAATGTGTACTGACATTGTGGTTGGGACTCGTGAATCTGTGAGGAATTTTGAGGGGTGTTGTCCACATGTAAAGAAGGTTGCTAGTGTTGGCCTGTCAATTCTAGGATGGCAGGGCCAATGTCATTTTCATCAGATGCTTCTGGGAACTGTAGTTTTTAGCTGGTGCTTTGCCAGATCCCATAGTCAGTGCTCCATTCCTGGGCAGAAGGGGAGATTGGAGGTGGCAGGTACCCAGCAGCCCCTGCACCGGGGGAAAGGCGCAGTGTCTGGCCTGGGGGATATATGGTGGCATGTGGACATGCCCTGTGTGAAATGGAGCTAGAAAGGAGAAGAGACCAGACAAGAGAGGCCCTCAGGGAATTTGCAGAAATCCAGGGAAGACTCTAGACTTCAGTTTGAGTCAGTATTCCCCA
Source organism: Okapia johnstoni (assembly GCA_024291935.2). Lineage (NCBI taxonomy): Eukaryota > Metazoa > Chordata > Mammalia > Artiodactyla > Giraffidae > Okapia > Okapia johnstoni. Next base: position 49,928,586 of record CM044313.1, read on the forward strand.
GGATTTGAGCAGCATGAAGACCACCATGACATGGTTACCCAGGTGTACCCTGGCTTTGCACAAATGACTTTTCCCCTTTGCCAGCCTCAGTTTTCTAGTCTTTAAAATGGGAGTGATAATTCTTACCCTGTGAGATTGTCTTGAGGCTTAAATGGGATGATGAACACCAGTGCTTAGTCCAACGTCTGACATCTAGCAGACAGTGGTTTCTCATTCTTGGATGTGGCTTTCTGAGCTGGACCTATATCCTTTGTTGCCTCCCCTCATCCTTGAGGAGAGGATGGTCCATGGAGGAGGGCTCCTCCCAAGGTCTCTGGCTCCTTGGTCTTCGTAAAGTCTCATCTCAGGTGCCGAGGTTGCAGCTGCCGTGAATTGCTTTCCCGAAGACCTCGCTGCTGTCTTCAATAATCGCACTGCTGGACCTCCATGTGTGCTGCAGCCTGCACCGAGAACACTCCTTCCAAAGGGCTTGAACTGAGGAACACTCAACTTTCCAGATCCCAATGAAGTGTCACCTCCTCTGGGAAGCCCTCCTTGATCATTCCCCCTCCCCCAGAGGACTGAATTGGAAGCACCTCCTCCTTCCTGCCTTGATCTGTTTAGACACACCACCTCTGCCTTCGTCTTCCCCCTTCTTCCCCCCATTCTTCAAAATGACACAACCTGCAGAAGTTATACTGGATGAGCTGGGGTATCAAGAACCAAACCCTACTCTGTGTCTCTAGATTTTCCCAATATTCCTTCATTCATCACTCAAACCCTTCTTCCTACAGTTGGCACCAGTGGACTTCCTTCAAAACCATGAAAACAAATATACATCTCAAAGCCTCAGAAACCACATCACAAAAGCTTGAGACATCACTCTTGGGTCAGGATATCTGTTCTTAGGCCATATCTCTGCCAACCAGCAAGGTCCAGGTCAGATCCTGCAGCTGTTTAACTCTACCTTAAAGCAGAAGGCATCGCCTTAGTCTTATGGTCCCAGAAGTTCCTTGTCCCTGACTGTGCTATGTGGTAGGGTGGTTCTGCCTCATTCCAGGCCCAGGGTCCTTCCAGCCCCCTGAGAGTCAGATACATCCTCCTTCACCCCAGAATACTGCACTCTGATACCTAAAGGCAGATAAGCAACCCCATCTTAGTCCCTTGAGGCCCTGGAAGCATCAAGGCCAATTGTGCAAATTAACACTCCAGGGGGTATGTTTAGCACAGTGTGCCAGGCAATATGTATTCAAAACTACCACTTATTCAGCTGCTGCTTCTGCTAAGTTGCTTCATTCGTGTCCGACTCTGTGCGACCCCATAGATGGCAGCCTATCAGGCTCCTCTATCCCTGGGATTTTCCAGGAAAGAACACTGGAGTGGGTTGCCGTTGCCTTCTCCGACCACTTATTCAGAGTTTATTATAATTTTTTTAAAGCCCTCCATAGCAGTTACTTATTTTCTATATGAAAAAAAGTGAAGTGACAATGAATAATTTGCTCAAGATCCCCACCTAGAAATATTAGGACAGAGAGTTGAACCCAGGCCACTAGTCTCCAGAACTCGGGCTAACCACACAGCCATGACACAGTCTCAACCCTGGTGCCTTCAAATCTCATAAAAGCAGTGGGAGCTAAGATGTGCTGGGTGAGGTGAATAGCATCAAGAGAGGTCATGGCTAGGAAGCCTAAAAAAATCTTCAAGCCCAGGCCTGCCTGAGTCCGGGCCGTTGCCCTCTCCTGGCCTGCCCTGCCTTGGCCTCAGCCTCTGCCACTGGCCTGCCAATGGCTCTGGGCTTACTCATCAATACTTATGCACATCTGTTCTTCCATCTGTGAGCAATACAGACAAACTGTTCGTTTCCCCAAGACTCATCGCTTTGGTCAAACACCTGGTACTCAGAGAGTGACAAATCTGCTTTCTTGAAGGGCTCCACACTCTGATAAGGGATCTCAACCCTTCCTCAAAGCTGGTTGCCAGGATGTGGAGGCCCTCCAGAGTCTTCCATTTCATAAAAGAGCTCATTTGAGTGTCGAGGAAGCGGATACCCAGAAAGGGAGCTGGCCACGCTGGGACCCAGCTCTTCTACTTTTATGCAGGACTCTGTCCTCCCACCATTAAATGTCTTTGTAGGCTTATTTATATCGGCCACCAAATCAGACAAACCTAGGGTTTAGAGCAGAGTGTGGTCTACTGTAGTTGTGGAATATTTATCACGTCAATGAATGGCTCCAGCCTCCCTTCATCAGACATTTCTGATTTGTGTTTTACCTTGTGCATGGCACAGAGAGGGATGTAGCTGGGGGCTTCCCCTCTAGGAACATCCAGAAGCTCACATTCTAGGAAAGAAAGGCAAGTAGACACTTGCCACTGCTGTCATAAGTACGAAGGTGGGATGGAAGTCACATGGGCTACAATGAATTAGCCAGCGATTCAAGGAACGGGCTGCACAACTGGCCTGCTGAGTGGAAGAGAGATTAATGACTTATTCAGACGGCTTGCCAATTAGAGCTGATCTCTGCTGGATCTGCGGCCCTCTAACTTGATGTACTGCCCTTAAGTAATATATTCTGAGAAAGGAACAGTCCTTTTCTCAACTTCAGAGGGAAAGATCAAACAGAGCCCTAAGCTCTGTCTTGGTTCTTTCCTTGCTAACTGGGACCTACTAAGCACATCTAAGCTGGAAATTCATGAGACCTCACTCATAGGGGTTGTGTTTGGGTCTCGGTTATAGGATGTGTTGATGCCGAGGCAGCCGCTTTGCCTCTGATTGGCCGCTTTGCAACCTAGATTGGTCTGTAATGAGCCTTAAATGAGAGAGAGAGCCAGCCTCCTGCTTGTCAGGAGGCCCAGGCAGCATGTTTGTTTTGTTCAGTAACCCTGGCTCCAGAATGATGGGTTGATCTGGCCATTCCTGCCTCCGGGGCCCAGCTGCCTCAGAAAGCTGGTGATGGACTCCAGGAAGCAGGGCAGAGGCATGGCTGAGCCTCTATTTTGCCCACAGGATGCCTGGCTCCTCCAAACTTATTGCCGGGACAACAGAGACTTCTTCCAATCCAGGCTTCTGGGCACTTATTTATCAGATCTGGGAAAGGCAAACCTGAATTCTACTCCTGGCTTGCTTTCTAGCAGCTGGAGGTCTTGGCCAAGTCCCTTTCCCCTCTAAACCTCTGTCAAATCATTTACAACATGGGGATACAATAATGCCACTTTTTGTAAGGCAAAAGGACAGAAAATATCAAAATTTGATCCAGAAATTCCATACTCCAAAAACACAAAAATGCACACACACAGGAACACACAAGGTGTTCACCAAGGCATTATTTTGCAAAGGTGGGAAATGGAAGCAATGGTTGTCATGAGCATTAAGTAAGCAGAACCCAGATCTGAAGATTCCAGACAACTTGGAAAAACCCAGCATTAAAGGTATGCTGAGAATTGTCTTAGTTTGTTCTGGCTGCTATGACACAATCCGTGAGAATGGGTAGCTTGTAGAAAACAGACTTATTTCTTACAGTTCCAGAAGCTGGAAGTACAAAATCACGGTGCCAGAGTGCTTGGGTTCTGGTTAGGGCCCTCTTGTGTGTTGCAGACTGCTAATGGGCCGTGTCCTCATGTGGGAAAGAGGACAAGAGAGTTCTCGGGGGTTTCTTCCATAAGCTCACTAATCCCCACTTGTGGGGGTGTTGCTGAATCTAAGTTCATGTGCCCAACACACTGTGGAGCCAAGAAAACCCCAAAAGTTGGAGACTGGATCAGAGAAAGGTTGAGTTCAGGGCCAAGCAAGAATGGGTGGGTTGTGTTCAAAAGACCTGCTGGGCTTCAGGAAGGAGTTGGGGGTGGGGGCTGTAGAGTGTGTGACTTTCTTCCAATCGGGGGGTAGTGGGGTGATGCGGTGATGTTCCAACAATCTCAGTCTTCAGCCTCGTGGTTCCGACCAGTCCGGGATCCACGTGCTCGTGTTCCACCTGAAGTTGCCATCCTCTGCTGGGGTGGGGGCCCCAGCTCCTACAAAGGAACTTAGGGGTGTGTAGCAGATGGCTGTGCCCATCCTCTGAGGAGGAACCATGCCTCGCCCATCACCGCACTGCTGTTTCTTGACTGCTCCTCCTTTGTTTCTGCATTCTCTCATCCCTCTTATTAGTCTCCGTTTGAATCTGCCTTTTGGAACTCAGGGAAAGTCTAAGAGGCTGAAGCCTTTTTCCTACAGCCAGGAAACAGGGAACACAGAAAGTCTTGTTCCTGGAAGGACCCCACAGGGTCCTGCCCCGTTGCAGGGGCTCCACCCTCATCACCTATCACCTCTCAAAGCCCCACCTCCTAATACCATCGTATTGGGGGTTAGGTTTCAACATATAAATTTGGGGGATCACAACCACTCAGTCTACAATAAGCCCCATGCTTTACCCCAGGAATAGTTTGATTTTTCCCCATGTCCTTCCTTCTTCTCCTCCAGGAGGTATATCCTACTCCTGGGAGTTCCCAGCCAAGAATCTGCATTTCTGTTCACCTGCAACAAACTAAACTCTACAGTGTGACTTGTCAGGCTGACTTAGCAGCTGGGAGAGCATGTCTTTTATTTTTTTTTAATTAATTTCTTTTTAGAAAATTTTTAATTGAAGGATGATTGCTTTACAGTACTGTGTTGGTTTCTACCAAGCATCAACATTATGGCTGCGCTGGGTCTTTGTTGCTGGGCAGGCTTTGTCTAGTTGCAGAACTCGGGGCAACTCTCCAGTTGCAGTGTACAGGTTTCTCATTGCGGTGGCTTCTCTTGCTGCGGAACACGGGCTCTAGGGCTTGGGCTCAGTAGTTGTGATGCCTGGGCTTAACTGCCCTGTGGCATGTGGAATTTTCCTGCACCAAGGATCAAACTCATGTCCCCTGCATTGGCAGACAGATTCTTAACCACTGGACCACCAGGGAAGTCCCAAGCATGTCTTTTTAACTGTAACAAGACTTGCCATTGGCTTTAAAATTAAGGTTAAGATTAAGCACTGACTGTAAGCCTAGAACTCTAAGTATATTATGTCATTTAATCTTCACAATCACCCTAGAAGTATGTTATTATCTCCAGTGTCTGTTAAGAATCATGGGCTTGAAGGAACAAAGGGACTGGTCCAGGGTCACATGGTCAGTGAGCACCCAGGGCTGAATTCAGACCCAGGTCTTGCCTGGCTCTGAGCCTGTGTTTGCATCACCCGCTTGAAGGCTGGGGCTGCAACTTATTCATCTTTGCTTCCTCGATGCCTGGAACAGGGCCTGGCACCGGGCAGTGTCCTGTTGGATGACACAGCCTGCCTGCCAGGTGAGCTTCACCATCCAAAAATAATAGGCAAAGAGAAGCAATTTCTGAGCAGAGCCAGGACGTCAGAACCGCACGTGTCCCCGGGAAGAGGCAGCCTCCTTAGCAGCATCAGAACACACAGCGCAGTGGGGACACAGTACCCGGGTCCTGCCGTGGGAAGAGTCTGGGCTTCAGCAGCTCCTCTGGCCCCTCTGCTGGCCCCTCGATTCCTCCCTTTGAGACCATGGTCATTTACTCTATTTTTCCAAGCTTTGGGATCCCCAAGTCTAAAATGGGAATGATTTTACATTGGGTTAATTAAAGGTGTTTTAAAGCACATGACAAATGCTAAGTTCTGAAAATGCAGGTTCCTTTCCTGGGTCTTCAACATCGTCTTCTTGGTTTTTTATTTTTATTTTTTTTTGCACGTAAAGAATAACTGCATTAGTATGAAAGCTTTCATTGTCCTGGCTCAAATCTGAAGATCCACCAGCCAGTCCTGCTGCTCTGACCCCCTCACTCCACATGGATGCATATGGCAGTGCTGTCGTGGGTTTGCCCTGTGCTCAGACCTCACCCCTGGGTCCCCTTAAGCCCCCCATGGCTTCAGCATCTCAGTTCTGTCTGTTTGGTCTTGAAGGCCTCTTAGGGTATGGGAGGAAGCTCTTAATTATGGAATTACAGACATTTGAGATATCTTAAAAATGCCCCCCAAAAACCCCCACAAACACAAACAAGTAAGCAGAGAATTTCTGTGTCCTCATGCACCCAGCCAGCTCTTTGCTTTCTGGCCTCAGAGATGTGGTGCCCTGTGGCCACACTCAAGCTGGCATCTCAGCCCCCTTCTGTGAAAGCCACCTCCACCACAGCACTGATGCTGTGTGGCAAAGGATCTCCCAGGATGCTGCAACCTAGGGGCTCCTCAGGCCTCTCCTTAGGCAGGCTACTGGGCTAGGAAACCAGATTTCTTCATCCCAAGAGCCCACGTCAACGCTCCAAGGAGAATCATGGCTGCAGACTCTGCTCTATTGCGGCCTCCCTCTCGGGGGTGTGAAGGGAGCCTGCTGGGCTCTGCCCCACTGCGTCATTTTCCAGCCCAGAGAGCGGGGCCAAGCAGGCATCCCGTGTGGTTCTCACTGCCACACTCAGCAGGCCTTTCCAGAAGGGACCCTGTGCCAGGCCCAGAGTGCATGCTGACACAGCCTTTGCCCCAGGGGGCCAGGAAGAAAGCCAGAGCAGGGACCCACGCTTTATCCAGCTCTTTCCAATGTGTCAGAGCCGACAGTGTGCACCCAAAAATGATAACAGGCAGATAAGGATGCACGCTCCCTGAGAGCCAGGACTCTCCATGTCTCCCTGAGCCCCACACAGCACCCAGCATGCTGCGGGTGCTCAGGAAATATATGCCGTGGAGCAGAAGTGGTGCTGATGGAGCATCCAGTTGGTGCCAGGCCTTGTGCTGGGGCTTTCCTGCTTGTTGAATCTACTTGACAACAACCATACAAATCAAGTAATATTACCCCCATGTTACAGATGAAGAAACTGAGCATCAGAGAGGTTGCTCCAGTCTCTGGTGTGACACAGCTTGTGCATGGCCAGACCAAGATTCCAAATCATCTCCGTCTGATGTCAGAACCTACCTGTGAGCTAGCCTCCTGCTCAGACTCTATGATGAATGCCTGTCACTCCCCATGACTTGAGTTATAACAGGTTCAGGTCATGGTGGGACTGCTGGAGACGGAAGAGTTAATTCTTCCCTTTACAAGGAGAGTATAGGGAGAAAAAAGGAAAGAAGTGACATTTGATCTTTGTCCCTTCTCTGTACTTAACTTCCCCCCTTGCTGGCACTGGTTTAATTTAGATTCATTAACTGAGAATAAAATTAATTGAATGTATTTGGGAAACTATTAAAATGCTTGTGTTTTGCCTGGAGGAATAAGTCACAAATCAGGCCTGCAGCCTGATGGTAAGAATTTTCTTTGAAACTGTGTATATCTTAAATAGATAATTTCCATATGTAGAACAGACTTTAAAATGTTTATCTTTCAAAATACAAATCAAAACTACAGTGTGGTATCACCCCCACACCAGTCAGAATGGCCATCATTAGAAATCATACAAATAATGAATCCTGGAAAGAGTGTGGAGAAGAGGAAACCCTTCTACTTTGTTTGTGGAAGTTTAAATTGGTACAGCCACTATGGAGAACAGTAGGGAGGTTTCTTAAAAAGCTAAATATAGAGTTACTATATGATCCAGCAATTCAACTCCTGGGCATATATCTGAAGAAAAGCCTGTTCGAAAAGATGCATGCACCCCAATGTCCATAGTAGCACTATTTACGATAGTGAAGACATGGAATCAGCCTTAATGTCCATCAATAGATAAATGGATAAAGAAAATGTGACACATGTACATGTCCTGTGCTGCCCTTGGTCACTCAGTCATGTCCAACTTTTTGCCACCCTATGGACTGTAGCCCACCAGGCTCCTCTGTCCATGGGATTCTCCAGGCAAGAATACTGGAGTGGGTTTCCATGCCCTCCTCCAGGGACATATATATACATGTATATATACGTATACATACACACAATGGAATAATACTCAGCCATAAAGAAGAATGAAATAATGCCATTTGCAGCAACATGATAGTCCTAGAGATTATTAATTGGAGTCAGACAAAGACAAATATATGCTATCAGTTATATGTGGATCTAAAATATGATATAAATGAACTTACTAACAAAATAGAAACAGACTCATCATTACCAAAGGGGGAGGGATAAACTAGGCATTTAGGATTAACATACGCATACTGCTATATACGAAACAGATAAACAACAGAGACATAATGCAAAGCCCAGGGAGCTATACTCATGCCCTATAATGGAAAATAACTTGAAAAAGAATATATATATGTGTGTATATATATATATATACATATATATATATATATATATATATATATACATACACAACTGAAGCACTGTGCTGTATACCTGAAACCAACACAGCATTGCAAATTAACTATAATTAAAAAAAAATCTCTCTTTCCCCCATCCCTGGTCATTCTGCTTTCTTCCCAGAAAATAACCAATAATGCCAGCTTTTTGTGTATGACTATCCATACATGTGGGCTTCCGTGGTGGCTCAGTGGTAAAGAATTAGCCTGCAATGCAGGAGCTGCAGGAGATGCAATTTTGATCCCTGTATCAGGAAGATACCCTAGAGGAGGGCCTGGCAATCCACTCCAGTATTCTTGTCTAGAGACTCCCATGGACAGAGGGGCTTTGTGGGCTACAGTCCATAGAGTCAAAAAGAGTCAGACACGACTGAAGCGACTTAGCAAGCATGCTTGCATCCATTTATGCTCCAAAGGCATGTAAGCTTATAAATATAGATTAGGTTATCACACAAATTGTATATTTTGCACTCTATTCTATACTGTGCTTTTCTTTTCTGCTTTTTGGTTCACATAAATAATTTTCTTACTCTTCTTAAACATTGTATTCCATTATACGGCTCTTACAACAATTTATTTAAGCAATCTCCTATTAACGGACACTTAGATTGTTAAAATTTTTCTGAACTACAGAACTCGACACCCAGAGTGCCCCCCACAGGAGTGATGGTAAAGCGGTAAGATAAATACTTAAAAGCATAATTTCTGAATACATTAGGAATGTGCATTTGTGATTTTGACAGGTAGAACCCAATTCCATTCCTTAGAGTAGATACAGTTTTAAACTCCCACCAGCAAGAGAGGAATATGTTTTTCCCATAGCCTCAACAGCACAGGCTATTATCTAACTTCTTGATCTTTGTCAATATGACTGGTAAAAAGTAGCTTTTCTAAGCTGTTTTAATTTTCCCATCTCTTACTATAAGGCTTCCCAGGTGGTTGAAAATCTGCCTGCCAAGCGGGAGATGCAGGTTCAACCTCTGGATTGGGAAGATCCCCTGGAAAAGGAAATGGCAGCCCATTCCAGTATTCTTGCCTGGAGAATCCAATGGACAGGGAAGCCCAGTGGGCTACAGTCCATGGGGTCACAAAGAGTCGGACACAACTGAGCAACTAGCACTTTCTCTTGTAATCCAATATGTCTGCTGCTGCTAAGTCACTTCAGTCGTGTCCGACTCTGTGTGACCCCATAGACGGCAGCCCACCAGGCTCCACCATCCCTGGGATTCTCCAGGCAAGAACACTGGAGTGGGTTGCCATTTCCTTCTCCAAGGCATGAAAGTGAAAAGTGAAAGTGAAGTCACTCAGTCGTGTCCAACTCCTAGCGACCCCATGGACTGCAGCCTACCAGGCTCCTCTGTCCGTGGGATCTTCCAGGCAAGAGAACCGGAGTGGGGTGCCAGTGCCTTCTCCAATATGTCTAGTGTCCTTATAAAAGGGAATATTTGGACACAGAGATGCACATAGAAAGAAGATGATATGAAGAGACAGGGAGAAGACAGCCAAAGCCAGGGAGAGACTCTGGAATAGATGTTTCCTTCACAAAGCTCAGAAGGAAACAAGCTGCTGACACTTTGATTTTGGACTTAGAGCCTCCAAAATTATCAGAAAATAAACTTCTGCTGTTTTAAACCACTGAGTCCACAGGACTTTGCCATAGCAACTGTAGTAAAACAATACACCCATTCACTGGTTGGTGTCCTGGGCAAGGGGCATCACCTCTCAGAATCTGTATCCTCATCTACAACACGGGGATAAGACCCCTTCTCCACAGATGACCGCAAGAACCTGGCTCAGGTCAGCAGCCTGGGGCTTTAAATCTGAAAGATGGTACCCATCTACTCTCTGGAGGACCCAGAAGACTTCAGTTTGGAGCCTGAGAAGGAATTGACTTCAACTGCCCAAGAGATATTTCTCACGTCTCATATACCTAAAGCCAAAGCCATGCAACAGACATGATGGTCTCAGGTCTGGGTTCTCTCTCACTTCCACCATCCATTGAAGACCTCCTAACCTTTCTGGACCTCAGTTTTCTCATCTGTACAATGGGAAGAGGAGTGGATACAATGATATCTAAGGGCAACTCTGTAACTTGCTTTGAAAAAGACATTCAGATAAATATATTCAGTTTCTGCAAACAATTCCATAAAAAAATTCCACAATTTCTAATGCTGGTGCTTCACTGAAAAGAGCTTTGACTCAGAGGAATGATCTAGAAGGGGGAAGCCCACAAATTGATTTACCTGTGTAGATAAACCACTCTGTCTCAAAACATTTAAAAATCAATTATTTACCTATAGCTGTTTCACTTACTACAATTGTCCCTGAATTCTATTCCCTGGTAGGTGGGTTAAGATGTGACAATATTTCTCTCAAGGCTTGCATGGCTGAAAATGTTGAATTCAGTTCAACAGACATGGACAAGACTCCTAGTGGGTACAGAAGGCCATCCCAACCCAGCTCAGAGCCACACGTGGTCCTAGCCCTAGCCAGTGACAACCGCAAGGCTTTGCTCTCCGTTCCTAAGATGCCACAAGGCTGACATCTGCTACATAGGACTGCGGGATTCAAGGTGACAGCACGCGTTAAGGATCTGGCTCACAGGAAGAGCTCAGTAGAGGTGCTCGTTCCACTTGTCCGATGTCACTTCTTCACTGGTGACGTCTTAGGAAGGAGGCTCCAGCACATCCTTTGGGGAGTAGGAAGATCTAATTAGTGTCTGGAGCCTGCTGCTTCCATTTCTGGCCTGTTCTGTGAGTCATCATCAATTATCCAGCAACCAGGGGCCAGGGCTGAGCCTAGTGAAGCCAGACGGAGCATCTCAGGGTGGGGACATCGTGTCTGTCACCTGGACATCTGTTACACTCCAGGGGCGGGAGGGGTGAGTAGAAGGGGCCCGTGTCGGGATGAAAATGCTGACACTTCTCCTCTCAGAGTAGGCCCCAGCCAGTGCTAACATCCTGAGAATCTAGCTTTTCTGGATGGAAGGTTTAGAAAGCTTTTTTTAAAATTTTAATGATGATAAAATATCACATAAAATGTACTGTCTTAACCATTTCTAAGTGTACTGTTCAACGGTACTAAGAGCATTCACACTTCTGGCCACCATCACCACCATTCATCCACAGAACTCTTTTTATCTTGAAAAACTAAACCCTGTACAGATTAAATACTAACTTCTTTCCCCCCCAACCCCCAACTCCTAGCAACCACCATTGTATTTCCTGTTTCTAAGAGTTCAATTACCTTAGATGCCTCATATAAGTGAAATCATACAATGTTTTTCCTTTTGTGTCTGATTTATTTCATTTAAGCATCCTGTCCTCCAGGTTCGTCCAGGGTGTAGCAAGTGTTAGAATTTCTTTCTTTTTTTAAGACAAAATGCTATTCTTTCAACACACCATTTTCTTCATCCATTCATTTGTTGATGGACGCTTGGGTAGCTTTCACCTTTGGCTATTGTAAATAGTGCTGCTATGAGTGTGGGTGTACAAACACCTCTTCAAGACCCTTTCAGTTTTTTGTGTGTACAGCTTCTCTTGGTATCCATGGGGCATTGGTTCCAGGACACCCCGCCCCCTAGATGTTTCCCATGGAGGCCGTACCATTTTACTTTCCCACCAACTGTGTACAAGGGGTCCATTTTCTCCTCATTCTCACCAACACTTGTTATTTTCTGTTGTTGTTTTGTTTCTTTGTTTTATAAAAGTCCTCCAAATAGGTATGAGATGGAGGCATAGATATCCTTTACTTGTAAACACAAGCATATCTTTTGCATACTAATCGCGGGTCACTAACTCAAGCATTAGGTGAACGTGACTTTCTGGCATCCTGTAACTATTTAATGTGTCCCTGGAGTCACCACTCTGCACAGGGATGGTTGTACCCAAGTTTTGAAGTGCTCACCCGGTCCTCACTATTGGCCTGTGCTGGCGTCTGCTAGGACATCCTTGTCTCCATGGTGGATGACATGAGTTCCTGCTGAGTCATCGAGTCGGTCGGTTCTAGTTGCTGAGGATAGAATCTGCTCCAGTAGTTTAAGCAGAGCAGGATTTATCAGAAGGTCTGAAGTTGCAGCATCTCTGGAATGGCCTGGGAACAGTTAGATGTCTCACTCCAAGGACAACACAACCAGGAGAACTGTCCTCCGTCTTGAGATGCACATACTGAAAAGCACCATAGCTGACGCTGCCTGCCACTCAGTGCAGTAATGTGGGGATACCACCCATCACAGCTGCCCCAGAAGGAGCAGACTCGTCCCTGGTCCTCCTCACGCCAGGATCTGCTCTCCCCCAGAGGCCTTCCTTTGTGCCCTGACACCTACAAGTCAGCTGGGGAGAGTGGGGTGCACCTGGCAAGCATCATTTGTAATAGAGTTAAGGTAGGTCTCTAGGGAGTTGAACTAGGGAGCAGGTGGTGGCACCATCACCCACCATTCCTGATGAAAAGCCCTTCATGCACCTTTGAGCTGTTCCCAGGCACCCCTGAGAGGCTGTCTGTGCAGGCCCATCACTTGCTTCTTCCCTCTGGGGGTTTGTACCTCCCAGGTTCTACCCCAATAATTTGGAGTGATACTCATCGCTATCAAATCTGGAAATTCCCTTTTCTTCCCCGCTCTGGAGAGAACCTACAGGAAGCCTTCTAAGGAACCCACTGAAATCTAACCTCGCCTCTCTCCTGTCCCAACACCGTCTCTTATCCCAGGGTAATCTGGATCTGGCTTGGTTGGTGGGGAGCTAGTTCTTCTAGACTTACGAATTCTCTCAGATTTATGGTATTTCCTAGAATTTTTACATATCCGCCTGAGGGCCTCTACTTCTAAAACTGAAAAGCCTTTGCTCTGTAGTCCTTCCTGGGGGTTATGAGCACAGCAAACCCACATTAGCTGTTTGGATGAGCAAGAGGATCATAGCTACAAAGAAATGCAAGGACAAGAAAAATCCCAGTTAATCTTTCAACATGTTATTCTGCTAAGCTGCACTGTGTCCTCCCCATGCGTTTGGCTGATCCCCAGTACAATCCTCATAGGCAGATAACTTTTAAAGGAGGAAGAGGAGGTTGGGTCACAGCCTGGGCAGCGGTTGTGCATGTCATATCCAATCTTCACCACCACTCTGCAGGGCAGGTGTTATCACCTGATATTAAAGATGGGAAAAAGCTCATCTCACGGAGATTACACTTTCAGGACAGGAGCTGGATTCCTACGTCTGTCTAATTCCACATCCAGAGCTTTTGCCAAGAACTCTTTGTGAATTTGCTTGTTTTGAACTTTCTGACATAAAGCAAGAATTCATTTTTTTAAACCATCTCTGCCTTGTTGAAGTGGGAATCCAAGAACACTACACATTTAGAGTCTGAAAGCTAAATTCCTCTTGGAGACTTTAGGTAATTCTGATTTGTGCTCCTGCCCCTGGCAGAGGAAGGCAGCAGCGTAATTAGAAGTATGAAATCTGAAGATGAAAGAAAACTCTCTTTTCCCCTCCTGGGTCCAAGTTTGGCTTTCTTTGCAGTTGTCAAAACAATGGGTCACTGGGGGAGAAACTGGAGAGCACAGGATGCCCCCACTCGGGGATGCTCTTCTGACATCTTGGATCTGTTTCCATATTTTCCCACCCGGCAGTGACTGCAGCTGCTCTGTCTCCCTCGGTGTGTGCGGTGGCCAGCGCTGGTGCTTATCAGCTTCTGGCTGTCCTTCCCTTCCAGAGCACAGAGCGCTGCATTTCTTAGCCCCTTGCCCTTGGCCAGGGCCCCGTGAGCAGTCCTAGACAATGAAATGTGAATGGAAGTGATTGTGACTTCTGGACCAGGATACTGAGAACCCACATGTCTTTCCCCATTTTCTTTGCTCCCAGACTGTGGCAGATGTGGAAGAGACTTTTTGTTAGGATGGCAGAGCCATAAGTTCACAGGAGCCAGAACTGCTGAGCTGCAGGTCATTTTCCCTAGAGAGATGCCCAGACCCAACTAGACTTTGCAAAAAGCATAAAACAGATCTCTGCTGTATTAAGTGTCTGAGCTATGAGGGACCATGAATCATATCAGCGTAACCCTGCTTCTCTGGACTGCTTGCCAAAGCAAAGTTTCCCCAATGTTCCATAGGTGCTGGGCTGCCAGGCTTCATTTAAGAGCCTGAAGTCCAGCCCCAGTTATTCAGCTCCCAGCATGGGGGCTGGCCAGAGCCTCTTCCTTCCCAGCTAATGCATGAGAAGGACTAGAAGACAACTTCCTGATCCAGAGAAATATTAGCAATTTTTTGGTCCTAGTGGTAGGCCTGACAAAATGGCCCCCGAATGATGTCCACATTCTAATGTGTGAAATCATCCAATGTTATCTTATGTGGCAAGAGTGTTTCACAGATGCGCTTCAGTTAAGGATCTCGAGCTGGAGAGGTGATTCCGGTGGTCATGATGTGCTGCCCGTGCCCCTTAGGACAGGAGGCAGGGGCCTCAGAGTCAGTGAGAAGACCGGGTAGAGTTGGAAGCAGAGGTTACGAGACCTCTGAAGATGGAGCCATCAGCCAGTCAGTGTAGGCGGCCCTTCTCCCCTCAGACCCTCCAGAAGTAGCCAGTCCCGCTGACGCTTGGGCCTTAGTGGAGTGTGGCCAGCTCAGGCTTCTGTCACTGGAAGAGAACAGTGTTTTGAGAACTGTTTTGAGCCTCTAAGTTTATGGTCATTCATCCAGCAGCCTTAGAAAACTGATACAGTCCCTCAAACAACAGATGCCTTTATTACGGAGTCAACCCAGTGGTGAAATCCAGGCGGTTCCTTTGCCTTCCAGTTCATCTTAAAGCTGTAGCCACCTGGAAATAAGCCACAGATCTTCGATGAAGGGAGTTGAGAAGGTTGTCAAAGAAGAACTGTAAGAGTGATTATGACAATGAGGCAGAAGGAAGAGGGGACATGTGGGGGTCAGGGATGAGGGAAAGCTGATTAAAACTGTAGACCTCATGGGTTGGAGGATTGATGGTTCTGGGGCTCTGGAGAGAGTGAGTGGAGAGGTCAGGGGTGGATGAGGAAGATGAAGTGTTTGTAGCTGAAATTTTGGAGGGGTGGTTACAGTTACCGGTGATGCTATGGATGAAATATGGCCCTGCAAGCGAGCTGCTCAGTAAAGCATGACTTTGGGGAGTAGCTCTGAGGTCAAGGACGGGAGACTGGGGCATTCTAGGATCACCTACATGGGCTTTGGAATCACTAAAGGTTATGACAGAAGAGAGGTTGAGCAAAGGAACAGCAAATGACACAGGCAACAAGAGATGTAGATGATTCAGCACTGGGAGGTGGTGTTGGGGGCTGCAGTCTAGCGGCAGGAAAGCTGGGGGCTTTCCTACAGGACAACGTAAAGTCATGAGGAAGAAGGAAGCTGCAGAGGCGTGAGGGGTGTGAGCGAGAACAGCCTCTACTGGCGAGGACCACAGGCATCCTAACATGGTCAAGGTTAAAGGCATGATGACATTAGTCCCTGACAGTCCCAAAGTTGATAGATGGAGGCTGTCAGCAGTGAAGGGCTGTGGAGTCTTGCTGGGGGATTTCTGGGACTCTTAACAATAGCTCTGGATGGGTATCCTGCAGGAGAGAGAGATCCATAGGAAATGACTCTCCTGATCCCTGCTGATGGCTTCCTCTGGGAACTGAGTCTGGCCTGAACCCAAACCCCAGGGCTTCCTGCCATTGCATCAGCTCCCCAGTGAACTAAGTCTTGTTTTTATCTCAGGCTGTGTATTAGCTTAGCTTGACTACTAACTTCCACCAGACTGTTGGACCCAAATTTTTATTTTCAAAGAATCTATTGTTGAGACTTCTTATTTTCATTCATTCGTGAAGATGATTGGACATAACCATCCAACAGAAGCTATAAGAAGCTTACAGGGTCATCAGTCAGGGAATAGAAAATGACAATAGTTAAACTTGGTCAATAACTCCAGACTAAAATTTTCATTTATCTAAAGAAAGACTGTCTTTATGATTCTTCTGCTGGCCCTTGGAACTCTACTGATTTGTCTTGGAGAGGAACATCTTGAAAACAATAGCAACTATTGAAAACAAATATGGAAGGTCTAGATTACTGTTGATCAAAATTCATTCTCTTCTTCTCTAGAGTTGGAACTGGGTACTTGGCTGCCCAAGAGTCTCTATATCTAGCCCCCCTGGATGTTTGTACTGGGGTGGGGGAGTCTTAAGACACTGGGGATGCCTGCTCCATGCTCTCCTGCACTTTCCATTTGACTGGTACCCAGAGGAGGTGGTATGAGAGTCCCAGCTCCTATCATGCAGGTAACCACCAAAAGTACCAGTGCCCAGGCCCTGGTTATGTCCCAGAAGCAGAACTGCTCTGTCATTTCAGGACTGTTCCAGAAAGAGAAACAAATTCCTGTGTTTTTTAAGACAGTGACTGCTTCAGCATCTTTTTTTTTTTTTTTTTTTTTTTTTTTTACAGTAATGCATTACTTTCCCCAGTACCACCAGGATGAGCTAGGCCATGTGCTGGCCATTTTTACAGATTTTATCTCATGTAATACTAACTCTGTGATGGAAGATCGATATTTCTATTTTATGATGGGAAAACAGGTTGGGGGAAGGGAGATGGACCATGACTCAGTCCAAAGTCTCAGGACTATTAAGTGGTAAGGCTGCCACTGGAAGCCAGGTTCTTACTCCTTCCACACATAACAGTGAGAAAAACAAAAAGAAAACTTAAAACACACACAAACTAGGAGGGGAAAAAGTACACACCCTACCCCAAGCCTACCAAGGAAGGAAGATTGCTCCAGGAGAGCAGGGCGCTGGAGTCTAGGGACTGAAGATAGCTTAGGGGCTGCCAGGAACAATTAGAAGGTTGGCTGCTGCAATCTCTTTGACACCCAGGAGGGGGCACCGTGTTGTGTGACAGCTAAGATCCTCCCTCACTGGCAGGTCTTGGTGAGAAGTGTCTGGTCTATCTGGCCAGATGTGCTCATCTCTACAGATCAGTGTGAATTGCTGCTACAGGATCTGAGGCCCATGCTGGTGAATCCTGGGGACCCACAGTCAGGGGTAGTACCCCATCCTGACTGTGACCTTCTTTGCTGGGGAAACTGAGATTAGTAATTTTCTTTTCTGGACCTCAGTTTTCTCACCTGAAGGATGGAGATGACAGTGATAAAACCCTCCCCACAGACTCCTGGGAGAGTAGATTGGATAATTAATTGCACTTTGTACAAAATTTGGGGCCCTGACAAGTCATTTTTCTTGACATCACCCAAGCAAGGATTTGCTTTCTCGTGTTGTACGCAAGGTGTAGCTTGGTTTTGGGGAGAGGAAATTATGGGAAATCCCATTTCCAATATTGATCAGAGCTAACATTCTTGAGGACCAACATGAAGAACCTGAAAGCTTCAAGGCAGAGAATCTTGCCCCCACTTTGCAGATGAATAAACTGAGGCTCAGAGAGCTTAAAGGGAGTGTCCAGGTTTGAGGCCAGGAACTCTGCTTGTGACTCTTGGAAGGATGTGATGTCAGTAGAAGCCTCCTATGCCAAGTGCAGCACCTCTGACCTACAGCTGGAATAAGAAAACTTTGGGTTTACCGCCCCGAGGGTAGACCTCACCACTCAGGTCAGTAACCTCCTCACTGGCTCTGGTCTCGCCTGCTACCATCCATCCTATGCACGGCCCAGCTCAGGTGATCTTCTGAAACTCAAATCCGACTGTGCTGCTCCCCTGCACGAAATGCCTCTGGCTCCCCACTGTCCTCAAGAGAAAGTCCAGCTCCTTAGCCAGCTGCCTCCCACTGAGATATCTATGGCCCCTCCCATTCCCCTTTCTTGGGATCTTGTGTCCCCATCGGTTTTGATCAGAGTCGTTGAAACTTCTGCATCCTTCACCCCAAAGATTTCTGCTTTCTCACCTCTGTGCCTCCATATTTGATTTTTTTTTTCTTTTTTTTTAAGGAATTCTCAATGTGGACCATTTTTAAAGTCTTTATGAATGTGTTACAATATTGCTTCTGTTGTTTATGTTTTGTGTTTTTGGCAATGAGGCATGTGGGATTTTAGCTCCCTGACCAGGGATCAAACCCTCTCCCTCTGCTTTGGAGGTGAAGTCTTAACCACTGGACCACCAGGAAAGTCCCATACCTCGGGATTTGCCATTTCCTCCGTGTGATAATCTTTCCTAACCCTCTTTCTCCCTCCAACCCTTCATTTTCTATCTTCTGAAATCCTACATACACTTCAAAGTGTAAGTCCCGGTGTGGCCCTTCCATGAAATGACCTCAGATCGTGCTAATGGAAGTGACCTTCAGTAGATGTCTGTGGATTGCATGCTACTCCAGTAGCCAGGCCCCCTTCCCAAGTGTACCCGCATTTTCTATCTGTTGGAGTTATGTGGGGTCGACTCTACGTACATGCATGGCTCTGAGACTGAGTCCTTATTGGCTTCAGCCTGGCCACAGTGATAGATTCAAGGATGGGCACATAATCCAACAGGGCTTAACTTTAGGTCATTGGTTCACACTAGTTAGTAAGGCATATTCTCTTCTTTTACTACTGGATTTGAATATGGAAGCACATGACCCAGAATATTGCCTGCAGGTGACTTGCAACTCTGAGCCTGTGAGATTGAAATCTGAGGGGCAGAGATGTAAGATGCTAGGTTACCATATTAGAGTGGCTGGATCATGCCTCTTCTAAAGCTGACGTAAGCAAATCACTTAGGCAAGGTACTCGGTTCTCTTTATTGGCTACTCTCTTGCCCACCAACACTCTCCCAAATCCAGCGGTCCAAAACTTCCAGAAAGGATGGACTCTGCTTTGCTTTGATAATCACTCCAGTCTTTTGGTTTTAGGTACCTGGAATGTATGCAAAGTCACTGAGAGATTTCTCTTTGCTATAGCATTTCACTTGGGAAACAAAAATACGCAAAGAGGTCTGAATAACCATGAAACAAAACTGTTGTTGTTGTTTATATTCACAACTGCTTTCAAAGGAAAAGGAAGGCAAAAGAAAAACAATGGTTTCTGTTAAGTGAAGCAAAAACTGGATAGAAGTGAAATGAATGCTGTTAGTTGAAGCAGGAGCCAGAGAGAAGTGAATTATTCTGCTTAATGGAGGGAGAAAATTTTTGAGTTTTCAGAGCAGTGCAGGAGGAAAGGGAAATTCTATGAGGGTGCAATAGTATGGAGAAGAGATGACAGCAGGAATTCTCCATGGGTGATAAGATGGAGGGGATGGGAAGGAAAAGATGTCTGTAAGACCTTGACTCTGTTCCAATCAGCACTCACCATCTTGAATGAAGTCTGTTGCACCCACAGAATAGGTGCTAATAAATATTTATTAAATAGATGAATGGATGAACAAACCAAAGTTACAAGGACTTCACAAATACACATCAAGGAAAGTAACCTGATGGTTAGGCAAATTTCCAGGTGATAAACCTTGAAGGTGCTATTTTCAATAAGTGAGCAAGCGTGAAACCCATGCAAATGCTATCCCCAAATGTAGACATATCTGCCTAAAGTAACAACCCAATTCCTATGCCTCAATAATATGAAGATAGAATGAGAGAGATGGAATTGAAACTGACACCGAGTTTCTTTCCATAGAGAACGACCAGCAGCTGGCTTTACCTAACAGATCAGGTCCTACCTAGGTGATTACACTGGAAACTGCAATCCTGCAAGCTGGAGGCTAAGGGAGGTCTTGGTTCTTGAGTAATGCAAAGATGCAGAAGTGCAAACATGTTTCAGGACAAAAATGAATAAATTTCTTTCATTCATTCGTTCATCCATCGCAGCACATACAGTGCTCATAATCCCTACACTCATGGGGTATGTAGACTGGCGGGAGAGATGAGAAGCAATTATGAAAAGAAGTGTAAACATTAAACATTTACTTTATAAATAGAAATCATAAACATCAAGAGAGGATGGAGTAGCCTTCTGCAGTCAGGAACACCAAGAAAAGTTTCCCTGAGAAAAATGGACAAGCCCGAAATTGTGACTTCCGAGGGCCCTAGGCATTGTCACAATTCAGGGCCTCCTCCTCCATTAAAAAAAAAAGCAACATCTTATGAAATAATCCAAACAAACTTTTTGCCCAACCCAATATATTATATACATATAAATTTTTTATGACTGCCTTGGTATATTGGTATAAAACTCAGAATAATTCAGAATGAATTCATATTTATATATTCATTATCGTATCTATTTTGCTCTTATCTTAAAATCAATTAAAATTAAAACCTTTCCCCCCAATTTTATTGTAGAACAATTTTTTCCTTTTAGAAAAATTTAAAAAAAAATTTTACATTGGGGAATATTTGATTTACGATATTGTGTTGGTTTCAGGTGTATAGCAAAGTGATTTAGTTATACACATATCTTGAGAGTCCCTTGGACAGCAAGAAGAACAAACTAATTAATCCTAAAGGAAATCAACCCTGAATATTCATTGGAAGGACTAATGCTGAAGCTGAAGCTGCAATACTTTGGCCACCTGATGCGAAGAGTCGACTTATTGGAAAAGACTTTGATGCTGGGAAAGACTGAGGGCAGGAGAAGGGGAGACAGAGGATGAGATGTTTGGATGGCATCACTGACTCAATGGTCATGAGTTTGAACAAACTCTGGGAGATAGTAAAGGACAGGGAAGCCTGCGATGCTGCAGTCCATGGGGTTGCAAAGAGTCAGACATGACTTACCCACTGAAAAACAACAATATCTATATCTATTCTTTTTCAGTTTCTTTTCCCATATAGGTCATTACAGAGTATTGAATACAGTTCCTTGTGCTATACAGTAGGTCCTTGTTGATTATTTCATATATGGTAGGGTGTACATGTTAATCCCAACCTCCTAATTTATCCCTGCCTCCCATCTTTCCCTTTTGGTAACTTTTAGTATGCTTTCTAAGTCTGTGAGTCTGTTTCTGTTTTACAAATAAGTTCATTAGTATCATTTTTTTATTCCACATTAAGTGATATCGTATGATATTTGTCTTTTTTTGTCTGATTTACTTTGCTTAGTCTGATAATCTCTAGGTCCATCCAAGTAGCTGCAAATGGCATTATTTCATTCTTTTTGATGGCTGAGTAATATTCTGCTATGTTTATACACAGACAACATCCTCCTTATCCACTCATGCTGATGAACATCTAGGCTACTTGCATGTCTTGGCTACTGCAAACAGTGCTGCAATGAACACCTGGGCGCAGGTATCTTTGCAAAGTATGGTCTTGTCTAGATATGTGCCCAGGGGTGGGATTGCTGGATCATATGGTAGCTCTATTAGTTTTTTAAGGAACCTCCATACTTTTCTCCATAGTGGATGTATCAATTTATATTTCCACCAACACTGTATCATATTGTGAGATAACTGATAAATATAATTGAATATATTTTACAAAGTGTACAATGTGATTATTTTACTTGCATTGTGGAATAACTACCAAGATCAAGATAATTAGCACATCCATCACCTCACGTCCCTGGAGAAGGAAATGGCAAGCGACTCCAGCATTCTTGCCTGGAGAACCCCATAGACAGAGGAGCCTGGCGGGCTACAGTCCATAGGGGCGCAAAGAGTCGAACACAACTGAGCGATTAACACATACACTTCACCTCACATAGTTAACTCTCGGCAATTCCACTACTCTCCACAACTTTCAAGTATATAATACTGTAACATCCGGTTTATGAGGTCCTCTGAACTTAGGCTTCTTATGTAACTGAAACTTTGTACCCTTTAACCCATATCTAGCAATTTCCCCCTCCCTCAAGCCCCTGACAACCACCATTGTATTTTCTGTTTTTATGAAATCTTTGTTTTGTCTTTCTGCATCTGGTTTATTCCACTTCACATAATGCCCTCCAGATCCAACAACATTGTTTCAAATGGCAGGGCTTCCTTCTTTTCATTGAATAATATTCTAATATGTAGATCACATTTTGTGAAGTGAAAACATTTTATGAGTGCTTGATACTTTTAAGTTTCCATGCTTTCTTTGCATAATGGATGTGCTGGCCCTGGAAATAGGTTTGAGTTAGGACTATATAAAGAGTTGGAGGAGGAGGTCTCTCCAGCACAGAAGCAGTCTGTACAGTGGCCTGGAGATGGAGCCTGGAGCGGCAGAGGGGGTGAGATGAAGTGAAAGAGTCCTACAGGAGCCACGCTAAAGTAGTGGATTTCCTATTGATGCTTCCTCTGGTGATGGCATATAGCGTGATCCTTGGCCCTTCGGGGTCCTGCTCAGATCTTCCCATCCCGGCTGGCTCTCTACATCCCCCTTCTCTGAGATCCCACATCTCTTGATCTGTGCTGCTCAGATCTGACACCTGTCACAACTCTGTGTACCTAGTCCTTCTGCACTTGTCTGGAGTCTTTGCTTTTCAAAGGATAGGTCTCTGACTACAACTGGCATAAGCAGTAAAGTGGACTTCTTGACTCCTGTAAGGGGCATTTCCAGGTTCGAACGGTGTCTTCAGCATCCAGCTTCTTCTTCGGGTGCCACCTCTCTGTATAGTAACTCTAATCCCAGCCAGGTTTCCTTTTGTGGTGGTAAGAAGCCACCAAGAACTATACCTGAAAGGATCATGAAATTCCGTTTCATGGATTCTGGCAGTTTGCATGCCCATCTCTGAGCCAGTCATGGGGCCGGGAGACAGGGTGTTCTGTTTGGCCACATCTCATCATACACCCACTCCTTGATTCAGGAGAGAAGTCACATTCACCCAGATCCCTGGAACTGAGAAAGGGGGAAAGAGTTTTCCCAAAAGAAAATGGAGGTGCTGTTCCCAGCAGAGGGGGGCCCTGAATGCACAGGAGGAGCAAAATGGGAGGATGCCTGCTTGGTGCTCTTGTGGTCAGTGAGCACCAGGAAAGAAGGACCACATTACTCTTTTCAGATGCTTGGATTAGTCATGGCAACACCTTGTCCAAAGTGCAGTCATTATGCTGTCTTCCCCTCTTACAACTTTAGGAAACCTCATCAGACTATGGTTCTACTCCAAGTATATCCTAACCTGCTTGGTAACCAAATACATATCTCTTGAAATCTCCTGGGGTTTTATTTACTTACCCATAAAATAGAGAAGCTAATAAATATCTGGCTATGAGAAAGTGCAAATGAACAATCTGGGAAAATGTCACTGCTCCTGTCGCATCTGTACAGGGATCCTGGTGTGTTCACCTCCTCTATTAATGTTCAGAGTCCTTGGAGTAATGGATTGCTCTCTTCCATCTCTAAATCTCAGTTTCCTTGCCTATAAAGTGGGGATAACCTCAACCGCAGAAGGCAATTGGAGAAATTGGATGAAATGATGCATGGGATGTGCTTATGGAGAAAAAAAGGATGAACAAATAAATAAGACATACGAAAATGATGCTAAGATGATATCAAGGAAGGTTGAGAGGAAGAGAAGCAGAGAATGGAGGAAAGAACCAGAGTGATGTCCGTCGGTGTTCTTCACGAAGGCAAGCAAAAGCAGCCCCCTCAGGTCCTCCAAATTCCACAGGGTGTGCGGCCAGCTGGCAAAGCTGTGATTCCCAGGTTGTTCACTGCTGGAGTGTTTGCTTCTGTCCCCGGGGCATTTTGGTTCCAGTTTGAGCATCTTCCCCCTCTGTTTCAAAGGTGTCACTATATCAGAGCACATTACGTCCCCAAAGGAGAGAGCAGTTGGAAGTGATGGGATGGGATTGGTAGGTGAAGAGTGGGTGTTGGTCTAATACCAGAGGACTTCAAACGGGAAGGAGGAAAAGGGAGGAATGATGAGAGGGAAGGCAGGCGGGTGGGCATCGCCTCTGTGGCCAGCACCGCAGCCACCAGCCCCCATCCCTCTGCACGGGCCCTGCAGGGTACACCTTACCGCGTAGGGCAGGTGTCATGGTAACCTTGGCCGGGGCCTACTTTTCTGATGACCTCCACCTTGGCGTCGTGGAGTAGTTTAGAAGAAAACACAATGAAAAGAAAGTCCATATCTCAGAATCTTGCGAGACCATTCATGACAATGGCTATGTGAGCCAGCTCTCACTGTTTGCAGACACTGGGCCAAGCTCTTCTTTAATCTACTTTTGTAAACATGACCAAGATCAGAGAGGAGGCCAGCGAGGGGCCCAGAGCTAAGGAGTGCTCACTCTGTGCATGGGGAGAGAGCAGGTGTCTCCTTACATTCTGTGTTCAAGACTCCCTCTCTCCTCCCAGTCTTGGCCCGGTTTGTAAAAACCTGGATGGGAGACAGGATTCCTGTTCCCCTGTTAGAGAGGGGAAACCTAAGACACAGGGACCTGAATAAGAGATCTGAGGTCACATAAAGGCCTTGGACTCAAACCTGGACCCACACTCATGCCTCAGTAGAGCCAGAGCACCCTCTTCCCAGGCCAGAGCTTCTGCATTTCTCACCCCCTGCAGCACTCTGCAGTCTGTCTTCTGTTCCAACCCTGTCACAGCTCCCTGACGGGACGGGAGTGTGGAGTGGGGACAGGGAGAGGGTGTGGTCAGGAGAGATGGAGCCCCATCCTGGAGGTGACGGCCAGGAGCCCCATTCTGGAGGTGACGGCCAGGAGCCCCATCCTGGAGGTCATGGCCAGGAGGCAGCCCCGTGTTATCTCACCAGCCCCATGTTGAGGCTTCTGGGCCCACCTGACTCAGGGCCCTCTCCTCTGGGTCCCACGTCTGAGGATCAGGTGAATACCTAGAATTTCACAGAACTTTACTTGCCAGTTGGAAAGGAAGGCAAATGCTCAAAAACAGAGACGGAGTGGCTTGAAAAAAAAAAAAAAGCTTATTGAGATATAGTTCACCCACTGAAAGTGTAAAATTCAACTTGTATGTGTTCAGTCACTCAGCTGTGCCTGACTCTTTGTGATCCAATGAACTGTAGCCTACCAGGCGCCTCTGTCCATGGAATCTTCCAGGCAAGCATACTGGAGATGGTTGCCATTTCCTCCTCCAGGGGATCTTCCTGACCCAGGGATTGAACCCCCATCTCTTGTATCTCCTGCATTCACAGGCGAACTCTTAACCACTGTGCCACCTGGGAAGCCCTAAACTTCAATGACTTTACTGTATTCACCATTGTCAACTTTAGAACATTTCCATCACTTTCAAAAGGAACCCTGCACCTGTTAGCTATCACTCACCACACCTCCCCGCCCCTGGCAACCACTCATCTGTTCATCTGCTCTCTGTCTCTCTCTAGTTGCTTATTTTGAACATTTCATGTAAATGGCATTATGCCATGTGTGGTCCTCTGTGCCTGACTTCTTTCACTTTGCACAATGTTTTCACGTTTCATCCATGTGGCGCAGGTGGCAGGACTCTATTTCTTTTTATGGCCAAATAATTTTCCGTTGTATGGGCGCACTTAGTTTTGATCCAGTTGTCAATTGATGGACATTTGGGAGGCCAGGTGGCTTTTTTCTGGATAAGAGAACACATACCGCTGGCTAAGGGATGGCTGACTGTAACATGGATTAATCCTAGAGCAACTTTTTAACAGCAAACCACCTGAGCTTGACCACTGAGCCCAGGACAGCTCCTGTACTCAGAACAAAGTTCCCGCACCAGTCACTGGACCCCTCTTTAGAGATAAGGGCGTTGAATCCCAGGACAGGGAACCAATGTTCAAGGTCTCAGATGGGCCACACAGCAGTGGAGAGCCCAGAGCAGTGTTCCAGGTTCATCGCCTCCTACGGCCAACATTCAATTTCATGCAGTCTAAGCTGCCATTGGCCGTGAAAACATATTTTTGATGCAACACTAGGAAAGAGAAAATGCTGCCAACTAAACTACAATAAGTAGCTTTCTGAGCACATTTATGGTAAGGTGCATTTCAACTTCAGAGATGCTGAAGTGTAAGAGAACACATGTCCTAGAGTTGATGGAATCCAGGATCTTTCCAGCAAGTGTTGGTTGATTCTAAACAGGCCCACTCATCACCTCCCCCTCTACCCAGTCCTCCTTCCGTCTCGTTGACTCTTGTCTCCGTGTGTTACCTTCCAGGAATCCCGAGCTATGGTCCCTCTTTCCCTCTACTTGGTGTCTAATCAGTCACCTGGTTTGGATAGTCCTCCCAAGGGCCCCCCACACTGGCCAGGGCTCTGCTCCCGCTGCCATGACCTTTGCTCTGGCCACTTCCTGGCCCATCAGCGCTCCTGCAGCTGCCCTGTCCTCAGCACTGCTACTCTCACAGGTGGCAGAACCTTGCTTGGCCCCCTGCTAGACTCTGAGGGGGTTCCCCAGCACCTGCAGAACAGAGTGGAAACTCCCCCACACAGCATATGGGGCCTCTCTTGCCTCTAAGGATTCCCCGCAAGCTCCAGGGACACCTCGCATGACCCCGCTCAAGGAGACTTGCTGTTGGAGGACACGCCCTGACTCCCTGCACTTCCAGGGTTCCTCTCCAGGAATGCTCTTGCTTTTGTTCTCATTGCAGAGATCTGGCTCCAATGGCTCTGCCTCTGTTTCCCGTTCTGAGCTGAGCTGCACGCTGTTTCACTACAAACACCTTGCACAGCCCCACTTTACTGCGCTGTGGTGTATGCCGAGGAGGGACTTTGATTTGGTGGGGCTTGAATCCCACTCCACAGTTAAGCTGCTGTCTGACTCTGGCTCGGTCATAGGCTCTCTGAGAGCTCTGGCTGGAGCACTAGGTAACAGCACACTCCTGAAGATGAAGGGCGGAAGCTACAGCAGGGACTCCTCCTGAATGCCTTCCCAGGTACCGCTCCTGCCCTGAGCCCTTTCCCAGCCCCTCCCACACCAGGAGAGGCGGGGCGCCTTGTCCCTGAGAGCCAGGACCCTCCCTGGAGCTGGGGGCACAGTGCCTCCCAGATCAGCTCAAAGGGTGCTGCATGCTCTGCTTTCTGCTCCCAGACAGGTGAGCCTGGCTCCCAGGGCCTGATGCTCCTCCCCTCAAGGAGGCTGCCGTGGTGAATGTCCTCATTTCTCCGTGAAGCATCCCCAGCTCCTGCTGGCCCAGGATTTAGATTTGGAAGCAGGTGGTCTGTTGGGGAAGAGGCTTATTATCGCCTCCAACCTAAGCTGCATGTTTCAGCCCAGGTTTTACGGGAAAGCTCTGTTCTTGGGGAAGTGGGTCATGGGAGCTGTTGGTATCAGATGGTTGCCCAGTTAATTAAGCATTTCTTGCTTCCCGCTTAGCTCTTGCTCCATGCACATGGCCCTCTTGCTTTAGATGCCTGCGGTGGGGAGGAGGCTACAGGAGGGCTGGATTGAGGTGTTCCTGGCCCTTTATTCTAACACCACCTGGGGCTTCCCTGGTGGCTCAGTGGTAAAGAATTTGCCTGCCAATACAGGAGATATAGGTGTGATCCCTGGATGGGGAAGACCTCTGGAGAAGGAAATGGCAACCCCTTTCCAGTATCCTTGCCTGGAGAATCCCATGGACAGAGGAGCCCGATGGGCTACAGTCTTGGGGTTGCAAAAGAACCAGACACAATTTAGAGACTAAACAAAGACGACAAACTGTCTTCTACCTCCATTCTCTCTCCAAATGCACTCTGCACCCTGCTTCTGAAATTGCTTCTCATTTTGTTCCTCTGCTCCAACTGTTAAAATCTTTTCAAAACCCTCTGGCAGGCAGGTCAAGACTCAAAACTCCAGGCTTATTTCAAGGGTTTTATACAGGACAGATCCACCAACCTCTCCAGGATCACCTCTGAGCACACATACCACCTGCCTGCCCCCATCACACTAAATTACCTCCTGCCTCCCTCAGTCTAGAATGCATTTGCCTTCTTGTCCCCTAGAACACTATGCATATTTTAAAAACCTGTTTAAAAATCACTTGCAGGTAGCTTTTCTCTGATGTCACGAAATAGAAATAATCACCCTTACTTTTCCTGTCGTTTGCCTCCTTGTCTTAGGACATCTTCCCCATGAAACATCATTTTCTGTGCCCACATCTCCTCCATAGACAATGTGTTTCATTTCCACATCCCATTGCCCGGAGGTCTGCTACCTGACACAAGTAGTCCTCAGCAGAAATTTGCAAGGATATGAATAGATGCTGGGAAAACAGAGATTTCAGCCTGAGTCTGGCTTGCGTCCTCTGCTCAGTTTCAGCCATGCCTAGGTGTCTATGACACTCACAGGACAGACACGATGCATTTAATGGCTGGAGATAACTGGTCATTTGGCTAGGAAGCCCGCCAGTTGGATACAATGAAACAGGATGGGATGCTGGGATACTGCCAAGGAAGGGTGCTTTCCTTGGGGCACTCCAGAGTGTTGTTGTTCTATAGCTGGTCTTGGGCCTGAATTTTCC
Source organism: Okapia johnstoni (assembly GCA_024291935.2). Lineage (NCBI taxonomy): Eukaryota > Metazoa > Chordata > Mammalia > Artiodactyla > Giraffidae > Okapia > Okapia johnstoni. The sequence continues at coordinate 49,957,077 of CM044313.1, forward strand.
CACCCTCCCTTTCCCGAAGTACATCTAAAGAAATAAGCAGAGGCTAATCCTTGGTGCTGGGACCATACATGGATCGCAGTTTCCCATCCAGACAACACCAAACCTATCTTTTCAGGAGTGACAGACCTAAATGCCCACAGGGGCCAGATAATAACTAGAACAATTGAAGAGGGTCTAGTGTAGGGTAGTAGGGAGTGGTGAAGACTGGGGCAAACTGGGGTGTAATATACCTCATTCCAAAGAGGGAACTGCTTTTCAGTTCTCTACCTAATGGCTTCCATGTAGACTTAAAGGCCTTGTATTATTAAACTTTCTGATTTTTTAGAACTTTTTATTTTATGTTATGTTAGAGTATAGCCAGTTAATAATGCTGTGATAGTTTCAGGTGCAAAGAGGCTCAGCCTTATATATATACATGTATCCATTCTCTAACCTGTGCCTGCATCCAGGCTGCCACATGACATGGGGCAGAGTTCCTGGTGCTGTACTGTAGGATAGACTTTCTGATTTTTTGGATAGAAGCTCAAGAGACAAAATTTGGGGGGTGGGGGGCGGGAGACAAATACCATATCTCATGAAATTTAACATCATCTATTATAAGTTGCATCATTATTTTATGTACCACTAAGAAAACAAAAATTGCTAGTTCAACTATGACATAGGCCTTTCTTATCACTTAAAGATCTATTTTGTGCATATAGAAAGAGCTATTTTAGATTATTTAGGCACAAAATCTTTATCACACTTCAAACTTGTGCAGATCTGAAAAGAAAATCTCATGCAAAATTAATTGGTTCAAGTTCTCCTAAAACATCTTCCCACTTAAAAGCTGACCGCTTTGTGTTGCTTCTCCACCAGCATCATCAGAATCTGCTTTCATCCACTCACTCTCCTCCCCTGTGCCTGCTCTACTGTTGCCTCCAGGATCTTGGGCAAGCTGCTAACACCCGTTCCTACAAGTTTTGAGGAAACAGGAACGGGCAAGGACACGTCATGGCTTACGCCTCACCAACAGTGACCTTAAGATGCATCTTGATTTCAGGGATGCTAAAATGAGGAAACAGAAAAAAAAATACAGTAATTCCAGTTTCAAAACAAACAAGCAACTAGGGGAAGCACTGACTCTGTAGGGGAAGAAATCGGGCGCCTCTGAGCCAAATTTGTCCAGCAGCTGGAGGCTTGGAAGCCCTGATTAGCAAGTCTGGCCTTAGAGAGTCTGTGGGCTCTTGGAGAAATGGTGTGCTGCTTTCCCCCACGGGTTCCTCTGGACATTACAATCCCCTCTTCAACTGTGAGCATGTAAGGATGTGGTCATGAAGCCCACGTCCCCTGGACTTGCAAGTAGCATCAAAAGATGGCTGGTTGACAAGGACAGAGAGACTGCCCTGGGATGGAGTGAGACAGCCCCTGAGGAAGCACAGAAGGTTTGGAGTTAGAAAGAATCTGTGTCCTGGTCCTGCCACATATGAACAAGGCGATCTTGGACGTTGTGTCCTCATCTACAAAGAGGGAAGAATAATAATACTCTCCTTTCAGGTTTATTGTGAGGTATTAAATGAAGCCTTGCACATCGGGCACACGGCACTTGGTGTTTACCAGGTGCTCAGTAAATGTTAGGATCATTATTCAAGTCTGATCAAGACTTCTTGGCTCAGTACAGGAGATTCTGGGAGTCTTGATCATATGTAACTGTCCCCATTTCTTCTCTTCTGCTGCCACGTGCCCCTCTCTGTCAAGTGTAAGGGGCTGAACCCAGCCTCCCTGGTGCCTGTGGAGTATACTGTCTTTACCTGCAAGGGCAATATTTCCTTGATATAACAAAACTTGCTTCTGTGGTTATTTTGAGGTCCTCGTCCAGGACAGGGCCAAAGAATCCCTTGGAGACAATACATCAGGCAGCGCCAGGTGGCACTCACTGACACAGGCAGACATTACCATCCTGGAAGATATTGCCATATCCCAGGCTGAGGGCAGCTCAGCCCGATTCCTGGCCACGCTTCTCTGACTTCAGATAGGTTAAAAACTAAAGGGGAATTCCCAGTGGTCCAGTGCTTGAGGTCCTATACCTCCACTGCAGAGGACACAGCTTCTATCTCTGGCCAGGGAACTAAGATCCTACGTGCCATGACACGACCAAAGGGAAAAAAACAAAACTGAAAACACTGCTTCACCCAAGTTTTGAAAGCATGACAGCCCAAGCAACGCTGCTTTGGTACCCCCATCATCAGGTGCTGCTCAGAGGGATGCAAACCTTCTCCCTGTATCCCCTCCCAGCCATCACCGCTTTCCAACACAGGCAGAGCCAGGGAGGGTAGAGTTTCCTATCACTGCTGTAACAGATGACCACAAGCGTAGTGGCTTAAAACAGCATGAATGTATTCTCTTACAGTGCTGCAGGTCAGAAGCCCAAAATCAGTCTGACTGGCTCACATCAAGGTGCTGTCAGGGCTGTTCCTTCTGGAAGCCTCAGGCAACAACCCATTCTCTTTACCTCTGCTGGCTTCTAGAAGCTGTCCCTTGGCTCATAATCTCATTACTCTAATCTTTGCTTCTACTTTTTCATCACTGTCTCCCCACTCTGATCTCCTGCCTCCCTCTTATTTACTAAAAAAATTTTTTTAATGTTTTAATACAACTTTTAAAGGTCACTTTCCATTCACAGTTACTATAAAACATTGACTATATTCCACATGTTGTATAATACATCCTTGAGCCGATCTTACACCAAGTAGTGAGTACCTCTCACCCCTCCACCCCACTCTGCATTGATAACCGCTAGTTTGTTCTCTACATCTGTGAGTCCACTTCTTGTTTGTTATACTCACTAATTTGTGATATTCTTTATATTCTACATACGAGAAATACCATACAGTATTGGTCTGTCTCTATCCATGGGATGTTCCAGGCAAGAATATTGGAGAGGGCTGCCATTTCCTTCTCTAGGGTATCTTCCCGACCCAGGGATCAAACCTGTGTCTTCTGTGCTACAGGCAAACTCTTTAACGTCCGAGTCACCAGGAAAGCCCCCAAGTCCATCCATGTTGCTGCAAATGGCAAATTTTGTTATTTCTATAGCAGAGTAGTACTCCATTCAGTTCAGTTCAGTCGCTCAGTCGTGTCCAACTCTTTGCGACCCCATGAACCGCAGCACGCCAGGCCTCCCTGTCCATCACAAACTCCCGGAGTTTACCCACACCCATGTCCACTGAGTCTGTGATGCCATCCAACCATCTCATCCTCTGTCGTCCCCTTCTCATCCTGCCCTCGATCTTTCCCCGCTTAAGGGTCTTTTCCAATGAGTCAGCTCTTCGCATCAGGTGGCCAAAGTATTGGAGTTTCAGCTTCAACATCAGTCCTTCCGATGAACAACCAGGACTGATCTCCTTTAGGATGGACTGGTTGGACCTCCTTGCAGTCCCTCCAAGAGTCTCTTGGAGATTCTCAAGAGTCTCCTCCAACACCACAGTTCAAAAGCATCAATTCTTCAGCGCTCAGCTTTCTTTATAGTCCAACTGTCACATCCATACATGACCACTGGAAAAACCATAGCCTTGACTAGACGGACCTTTGTTGACAAAGTAATGTCTCTGCTTTTTAATATGCTGTCTAGGTTGGTCATAACTTTCCTTCCAAGGAGTAAACGTCTTTTAACTTCATGGCTGCCATCTGCTGGAGCCCCAAAAAAATAAAGTCCACTGTCTCCACTGTTTCCCCATCTATTTGCCATGAAGTGATGGGACCAGATGCCATGATCTTAGTTTTCTGAATGTTGAGCTTTAAGCCAACTTTTTCACTCTCCTCTTTCACTTTCATCAAGAGGCTCTTTAGTTTTTCTTCCCTTTCTGCTATAAGGGTGGTGTCATCTGCATATCTGAGTTTATTGATATTTCTCCCAGCAATCTTGATTCCAGCTTGTGCTTCCTCCAGCCCAGCCTTTCTCATGATGTACTTTGCATATAAGTTAAATAAGCAGGGTGACAATATACAGCCTTGACGTACTCCTTTTCCTATTTGGAACCAGTCTGTTGTTCCATGTCCAGTTCTAACTGTTACTTCCTGACCTGCATACAGGTTTCTTAAGAGACAGGTCAGGTGATCTGGTATTCCCATCTCTTTCAGAATTTTCCACCGTTTATTGTGATCCACACAGTCAAAGGCTTTGGCATAGTCAATAAAGCAGAAATAGATGTTTTTCTGGAACTCTCTTGCTTTTACGATGATCCAGCGGATGTTGGCAATGTGTGTATATATATATGCATGTATGTGTACCACATCCTTCTAATCCCTTCTGCTGTCAGTGGAAATTTAGTTTGCTTCCCTATTTTGACAATTGTAAATAAGACTGCTAAGAACATTAGGGTGCATGTATCTTTTTGAATTCATGTTTTTTTTTTCTTTTTGATATACACCCAGGAGTGAAATTGCTGAGTTTTATGGTAGTTCTATTTTTAGTTTATTGAGAAACCTTAATACTGTTTTCCACAGTGGCTGCCCCAATTTACGTGCCTACCAACAGTGTATGAGGGCTCTTTTTTCTCCACATCATCACCAATGTTTGCTACTTGTGTGATTTTTGATAACAACCACTCTGACAGATGTAAGGTCATATCTCACTGTGGTTTTGATTTACATTTCCCTGATGATTAGCCATTTGGACCCTGCCTCCCTCTTATAAGGCCCCTGTGATTATATTAGACCTATCTGGGCTTCCCTGGTGGCTCAGATGGTAAAGCATCTGCCTGCAATGCAGTAGATGTGGGTTCAATCCCTGGATCGGGAAGATCCCCTGGAAAAGCGAATGGCAACCACTCTAGTATCCTTGCCTGGAGAATTCCATGGACAGAGAAGCCTGGTGGGCTATAGTCCACCGGGTTGCAAAGAGTTGGATATGACTGAGTGACTAACACTTCATTATCACTGGGATCATTTAAGTAATCTCCCCAACTCAAGTTCCTTAACTTAACCACATCCGCAAAGTCCTTTTCTCCATGTCTGGCAGTATGTACAGATTCCAAGGATGTAGATAACTTTGGGGGCTGGAACCCAGCCTACCGTGGCTGTGCTGGAGCCTCTGACAAGCTGGTCAGCAGTGGGGGTTCCAGCACAAGAGCAACTGCAGCATCCAGCCTGGGTGACTGCAAGAGCACTTGTGAAGTTCTTTCCAGAAAACTCAGAGAAAGACTTATCTGAAATTAGGAAGGAGTTGGCAGGAGCAGAACAGACAGATGAGTGAGTGTACCCATGAGCCAGGCAGTGGCAATCAGCCAGTAACTTCACGTTTACAACCAGCATGTGAGTTCCAGAGTGGAGACGTTTTTCCAGGTCTTAGGATAATGTAAGGAAAAGGAGGAAGACGGGGCCTCCTCCCCTGAGTGCTGGCAACACATATTTTAGAGCGGAGAGCAGGAGGAGGTCTCTGCAAAGCTGACCTGGGATGGCTGCTTTGCTGAGCTCAGCTAATGGAAAACCTTGGGTGGCCTGTGATGCACGTCCCTGATCAGCCGCCCAAACAGAGTTCTCATCTCAGGCCCCCTGAAAGGCCCAACACAGGCAAGAGAACCAATTAATTAGAGAAAGTGGTCTCTGTACGTGCACTTTCTGGAGAGAAGATAATTTGATTTCTGTGGTTAAGAAGACAAACTCCTGTTCAGTCTCTCCCAAGAATGGGGCCATTTCCATGCTGAACACAGCAGATTTCTTCCTGTTTCAGGAGCTGCATGATGGGGTGTGTGGTTTCGAATTGGGGTGAAGACTGCCTGAGGACTTGAGGTACAGAGACAAAGGCCTCTACCCCCAGAGTGAGGCCAGGGCTCTAGGGGGACAGAGGAATCTTCATGGAGATCAAGGCCACATAGGGATCAGGCTCTGGGAGAGAAATGCTTTTGGTTGACTCTCATTTCTGTGAAATAATGGGTCCTCATATGCCTGTCCAGTATCCAAGGATCCTACTGGAGGTAACAGTTTCTGATTCTAATCTGGGGACCCATCTTGGACCAAAGTCATCAAACCAGGTTAAAGCAAACCCAGAGGCAGTACTTATGTCCCCAGAAGAAGGATATACACCTTTCCTCCTGGACTTAGAAATGGGAGGTAGGACTGAGTAACTGCAGGAGCAGCTGTAGACATCTTGCTGCCACGATGGGAGAAATCATGGGATGTGGAGCCAAGAGAGGGACAAACAGTAGCACATGCTATAGGTATCTGAGCCCCTGGATCAAGTAGTGCTGAAAGCTTATCCAGAGTTTATATATAATACTAATACTTTTTTTGCATTTTGGTTGTTGCTAAGTCAGTTTGGAGTGTGTTTTCTATCCACAGGGCTTACCAGGTACAGTCACTGTCCCAGAGTTTTGGATCCAGGGCAGACATTCATTGTTATCACAAGGCCACCAATTTGGGTAAGGCCCAGGGGCACACAGCCAGTCAGGGACAGAGATGAGCCAGGACAGCCCGGCTCTAACACCATCATCTTCCTAACTGCTCTGCTCTGTGGACAAAATTGGCTCTAGATCCTAACCTCAGCTCCTGCCTCCTCATCCGATATCCTGTCTGCCCTGCCAAGACCCCACATCTTTCCAAACTTGATTTAGAGAACCAAACTTTCTGCAGTGACAAATGGGGTACCAAGCATCTCTCTCCTCAGGGCTTAGGGCTCCCCCTTGGGTGCTCAGGAAGGACCCAACTCTCCTCCCCATCTGCTGCTCTCAAGGAGAGGGCAGAGGGCAAAGGCAGAGATCTCCTTAGGCTAACCCTTCTCTTGTGGGTAAATGAGACTGTCCCATTCTTTGTTAGGGCAGGTGTAGCTGTCAAGGACTAGAAAGGCTTGGAACCCAGAGAGGCTACCCATTACCATGGGAAGGACACCAGTTCACATGCCTCGTTCGGCAACATCTCCTTCAGCTTTCAGATGACTGAAGGGGGACTCTGAGAGGGGAAGTGATGCTTTCAGTTTCCATAGCCAGCTGGAACCAGGGGGTGGCAGAAACAAGCTTTGCCCCAGAAGCATCTCTCTCCCAAGTCTATGTGCATCTGTTGATGCCTGGTTGATGGGGAGGGCTAGTGTCTCCTGGTGGAAAAAGGAAGACCATGCGAGCAGGACCTAGAGCAGTGGTCAGTCCTGGACATACCCACTCCTTCCCAGCTGCAGACTACTGTCTATAGCATTCCTGTTCCCAATAAGGTAAAGATTCAGCCTCACAGCTCAATAGCCAAGAGGGACAGCTGGAGACCTGGGACCGGGCTGAGAGTGAGTTCTCTGTTCTCAGAACCTTCATTTTACAGCTTCCCCGCCTCCCTGGAGGATTGCCTCCTTTGCTAATGGCATGGATTCTGGGTGCCAGGGCCCGCCTGGAGGTGGGGTCAGCTGCCTGCCCTCTGGCATCATCCAGGCAGCCTCTGCTCCGCAGAGCTTCATGGCCGTCCCTGGCTGGGGTCCTGCCGGTGGAGCCCCAGGGACCACAGTGATACCTACAGTGCTCCTCCCTGTATCAGCTCTTCACTTGCACCCTCCTGCGTTCCTCTAGGGCAGGTATCACCACCCTCTCTTCCAGATGAAGAAATTGTGCCAGACAGGTGATGCAGTTGCCGGAGGGCTGCAGCCTGACTGGAAAAAAGGAGGGCAGCATCCACACCCGCCTGACTCACCACTCTCCCGGTCTCCTTTCCAGTCCCTGAAGACTTTCCAGCCGGAGGAGGCAGACAGCAGCTGGTGCTGTGTTCACCACCCCACACACGTGCTGAGATGGACTCTTTTTCCTCCACCATTTCAGGTCAAACTGAACAGCTGAGAAGTGTGTTGCCTTCGGTACACGACCTGGCAGTGCCAGAGACCAGAATACAAACCAGCTCTGGATTCTGGAGATGCCCTGGCAGCAATTTCCAGTTACCTCCACCTCCTGGAGGAAGCTGAGCCTTCCCAAGACGCAGCGCATCAGAACCTTCCAGGTTCCCTTGAGCAGGACCGGGAGGGCAGGCCCTGGAGAGGCAGGGCTGAGCACCACCCTATTTCTGGCAGATTCCCCACTAAGAATGAGGACCCAGCTGGCTCTGTTCTTTGAGGGCCACGCTTAATGGGCAATAAATTGATTTGAGCTCCTGTCACATACTTTGGGGACTCCTGAGGATTCTGGGGGAACATCTTACATTCTCCTATGTCCCACATGCCATTCCTGCTCCCAGCAGGATTAGTGATCTCCATTAGCTTCTCCACCAGAGACTGCTCCCCCTCCACTGACTCCCAACCCCCTCACCCTCTAATACTAACTAGTGTACTCACAGTTACTTGTCTTGAAGGTTTGGGGCAGGAAGGTTTCAGATGTAAGAGCAGGAACCAGTAATCCAGTCACGGCTCTGAAATCTTCCTCCTGCAGCTCCACTTATAGGGTCTCCTGGAGCCATCTCCTCCCTAAAACCTAGCCCACCCGCTATGTGGCTGGAACCTTCTCTCTGCTGGGACTCCTCTTCTATCCTGTTGCAGGAAAGAGAGTGGGGTGGCAGAGGATGGTCACATCCCAGCTCACAGCTGAATTCCTAGGACAGCTGCCAAGTGTGAGTTCTTGGCCCTGACTTCAAGAGTAAGCCATAGTAGAGTGAAAGAAGGCAAGAGAGGTACCTGGGTATGTGGTTGCCAGTTTTTATAGAGGTGGGTAATTTCCTAATCTAATAAGTGGGAGGAGTTGTTGTGTTCAGTCGCTAAGTCCTGTCTTTGTGACCCCATGGACTGTAGCACGTCAGGCTCCTCTGTCCTCCATTATCTCTCAGAGTTAGCTCAAATTCATTCATTAGGTGATGCTATCTAACCATCTCATCCTCTTCTGATGCCTCCCCACCCCCACTTTCTTCTTTTGAAGCAATCTTTCCCAGCATTAAGGTCTTTTCCAGTGAGTCAGATCTTCACATCAGGCGGCCAAAGTATTGGAGCCTCAGCTTCAGCATCAGTCCTTATAATGAATATCCAGGGTTGATTTCCTTTAAGATTGGTTGGTTTGATCTCCTTGCAGTCCAAGGGACTCTCAAGCGTCTTCTCCAGCACCACAATTTGAGTGCAATTGTTTGATAGTTTGAGCACTGTTTGGCATTGCCCTTCTTTGGGATCAGAATGAAAACTGACCTTTTCCAGTTCTTTCCCATCTAGATCTCTAGTCTTTTCCATTCTACTGTTTTCCTCTGTTTCTTTGCTTTGTTCATATAAGTATTCCAGCTATTTGGGGGAAGGAGCAGGGATTTTCAGAAATTGGGCCACTGCCTGCTTTTTGACCTTTATAATCAGCGTTGGATCTGTCATGGCACCGGTGGGTGTGTTATTTAGCTTGCTGATGTGTTACCATGAGCGTATACTGAGGCTCAAGGTCTAGTGGAAGTAGACTTATTAGCCTCTTGGACCCAGTTGACGTTAATTAGTTTATATCATGTCCTCAGGCTATTTTATTCTCTTTTAAAAAAATTTTTTCTTTATGCATTTTATTGAAGTATGGTTAACTTACAATGTTTCTGGTACACAGCAAGGTGATTCAGTTATACATATATACATATATTATTTTTCAGATTATTTTCCAGTCTAGGTTATAACAAGATATTGACTATAGTTCCCTGCACTATATAATAAATCTTTGTTGCTTGTTGCATATCTATTTTTTTTTAATTAGAAATCTAGCATTCTATTCATACTAAGTCAAACAAGTGGAATCAAAATGTGATGAATTTTTTATTTAGGCAAAAATCCATAATTTTGCTAAAATATATATATATTATACATACTATTTTTATGTGTTGTTGAAAAGCTGATGTCATTCTTATAAAGATTGTGCCCTGCCCCTTTTCTGGCTTCCCAGAGCAGCCTCCTTGTTCTGTGGCTCAGTGATGCAGAGAAATGTAATCCTTCAGACAAGGCTCTGGGCATCCTTTGACTTAAAATACAAAACAGTCCCGTGCCCTGGGCTTTTGTCTGTGAATTATGAGAACCAAAAGTTACTTGAAAGCATATTTTTTTTTTATTTCTACCAGATCTAATCCTTAGGCAGGCTTCCTTCTCCATCAACCAAACAGAATCAACCCAGGGGAGCGGATGGCTCACCCTCCTCCACCCCAGGGAAGCAGGGCTTGAGGCAGCCCTGGGGCCAAGATGCCAAGCAGAGATAGGCATTAGAGTAAAGGCCACAGGGGAAAAACTGGAGGAGAGAAAGAAGCTTCAAGGTCAAGGATGGCAGAGCCTGGAGGAAAAATCTCAAAACTGGAGGAGGCAGCTAGTTCTGGGAGGCAGGAGACAGGAGACTGCCTAGCTGGGGACTGCTCCAGAGAACACTCACAGTGGATCAGAATGCAGGATTGCATGGGGGAGGCGATGCTGAATGTGACTGTCTGGGTTTTGAACACAGGAGTGCACTGTGTGGACAAGAAGTGGGGAGACAAAGAACTGAAGGCAGGAAGGGTCCAGGGTCCAGAGAAACACGCCTCAAGGGACAGATGGTGTATGGCTCCACACACTGACTCAGCTATTTGCTGTCTTGGAAAAATGAAAAACGATAAAATCCACAGCCAGGCTTTAAAAGCCATATCAAAATTGAAATCCGCTGAAAGCAGGAGTCTTCAGAAGCCAGGCAGGTAGACTGTGCAGACCTGACAGTCTACCTGGGAAGGCCCCAGGAAGAGTCTGTGGGTGTAGAGAGTATCTAAAAACCTTCAAAGTAAAACTACTTAAAAGCTGTAAGTCATGCCAATAAATAAAAGGGGGGGCACAAATCTGAGTGACCGGGCCACCCATACAACCTCAGTTTAAAGACACTTTTAGCACATGCTGTGGATGAAAGTGGGGAGCTATTAGCTCATAGGAGATTATCACTATGAGCTTCAGAGATGCTGGCTGCAGTGTGATTTTGCTGCGGGAGGGTCTGAGCTCTGTATTAAGCAGGCAGATCCATTCTGATACACAATTTCTGATTTAAGAATTAATTGCTCAGGAGAATCTATTAGTGTGTGCATTCATTCGTATTCAAATCGCCACCACCACCTACACTCGACCTGGCAAATCTGCCATTGCCTGGTCGGTCATCAGCATGCTTGTGGAGCTCCACTCAAGGCTGGGTGCTACTGGTGGGGGCAGGGTGGGGATTCTAATTTATCCCACTTCACAGAGGGGGTGGCTTCAGTGAGGACGAAATGGAACTAGTGAAATGAAGAGATAAGAGTTTAAATGCTGGATCTGGTACTCACCCTTGCTCAATGTGATGCTGTGATGGGGGCACAAGTTATTAATGCTTCCCCTCTTTTGCTTTTCTCACCTGTACCATGTGGGAGCAATGATGCCTATCCCCCGTGTTCTGTGGGCAGCAAACATCAAATAAGACAAAGGCCTCGGCATGCAGGAGGTCACGGCTATTGCTTTCAATGTAAGGGCAAGTGAAACATACCTGAAATGTGTCTCAGATGCTAAGTTCCAGCCAGAAATAACATATTTTAAAGTATTTCAGTAAATTACAGAATCTTGATTTTAGTTGTTTAGAAAAATGATGACATTTATGCAGCCTTCCCTATCTTGGAACTAGGTGTGGTCATGGGACATGAGTGACTGTTAACTCAGCTGAGAAGGGGACCTGTTTGCCTCTTATTGCTCCCCATATATCTGCTTCCTCCTCCTGTTATCTCAGGATAACAGGCTATAACTAGAGTAGACACCCAGGATCAGAATGCAACTTGAGAACAGAAGCTACCTATCAGTTCTTAATGACATCACACCAGCTTTGCAAACCCACTATATTTGTTGTGAGAGAGAACCATGCATTTATCTTTAAAGCCATTTTTTGCTTTTCTGTTATAAGAGCTGAGCATAATACTCACTGGTAGCCTGAACATGTGTGGTTTTTGCCCCCAACATCCATTCGCCTTGCTTGTAACCACCCACAATTTCCCTCTATGGAGTCACCTCCTGCTCTGCATTCGGTCTGTCGCTGGTGGACTTGGCTGACACGGGGCTGAGTAATCAAAGTGCCATATCCCCTGGTGACAGTGATTGATTGATTCCAGTGAGAGCATGCATCCTAAAGTTTTCAGTCAGAACGGATTCCAGGATTGCTAGGAAGACCGCTCAGAGAGGCTCACATATTTCTGCTGGCTTTGAACTTGGACACATGAGCCTTGGGAGCTTAAATTGCGTATTTGTGACCATAGTGTTACCAAAAGAGTGCACCAGGGTCTGGCTGCTCGCTGCTCAAAAGCCGATAAACAGGCCAGGGTGGTGGAAAGGAAAGCTTGCTTCATTTCAGATGCCGGCAATGTGGGGGGAGGGTGGCGGACATCTGTCCAAAGGCCAAGTCCATCCCCGTGACGAGCAGGGGGTGAGAGCTTTTATAGGCAGAGTTGGGAGTGTGTGAGGGGGTGCATGCTACACGTGGAAACAACACAGTCATCTTCAAACTGGTCTGACCAGCATCACCTTTTTTATTTTAGGTACAGTTAATCTTCAGTTCCAGAGTCCATTTGTTCCCATTTCTTTGTGGCCAGTTCTTGGAACTGTGGTAGCCCATGTCCTGGGTACAGTCTGGTCATCATGTAGTTAACTCTCCACCTGGTGTTTTGGTACCTATAAGACATCTCAGACGATATGGCTCAGAAATACTGTCTACGGCCCTTGAGAAAGAACTAAAGGTCCTGACGATGCTTAATGACTACAGTATTATTATTTAGTCTCCTTTGGCTGTTTTCCTTTGTTTCTGCCTTTCTCACTTCTCTGATTAAACTTACTCTTTGACTAAAGTTTTCCGCAGATGAAAGGCAGGCGGAGGACATGGTGGGGGGTGCGGAGGCAGGACATAGGATCCTGCTCTGTCTCAATAGAGGGAGAGCCTTCAGAGAAAGAAGCTGCACTGCAGAAAACAGCGCTAATAAATTAAGAGAGAAGCCCATCCAAGTCATGTGACTTTAGTCCTGGATCAAGCCTTGCCTGAAGCCTCTAGACTATTTAGTTATGTGAGCTGATAAATTTTGGTTTTTACTTAGGTATATCCAGGAAGAATTTTTCTACTACTTATATCCAAAAAATCTTCAACTGATAATGCTCTAGAGGTGGACAGTTTTTCCCTTCTTTCCTTTTAGTTTCTTTGGCTGGTTAATACTTAAATTGATATAAAATATTAACAGGAGAAAAACAAATTTAATTTCTATGTATGGGAATCCTGTAAAAATTTGAGACCTAAAGAAGTGACCAGAGCAGGAGGCTTCTATACTTTTTAGACAAAGAAACAAGAATTTTTTGAAGAATTTATTTGGGAAAAATATTGTGGTCCACGTGGAATAACACTGGGAAAAACAGACCAGCATGCCCTCCTTCAGGGCATCTAGGACATGAGACAGCTGCCAGGATGCACTGGGGCTCATGCACTAAGTCATGAGACAGCTGCCAGGATGCACTGGGGCTCATGCACTAAGTCATGAGACAGCTGCCAGGATGCACTGGGGCTCCGGTACAAGGGAATGTATCTCCCTGCAGATCACCCTTTCAGTGTATGCAAACTTCAGCTTGCCAAGAGGTATAGGATTTATAAAATGGTGAGGAGACCACTCTGCCCAGAAACAGTGGGGAGAATCTGGGTGGATGGAAGTAGGCTTAGGATGGGGACAGGGAGAAACCTTCCCAAACTTTATACTGATGCAGTGAATTGTCCCTAGGATAACATCATAGTTTTCCTCAAAACTTGGCTTATATAATACCTTGCTGGTTAATGGGGTGATTTTTGATGGGACATGAACTAAAAAAAAAAATTTTTGGTTGCATAATTTAAAAATCTTGTTGTTTTTCCTACTTATAGTAGAACTATAAGACTATAGCTTCTTCTCCTAAAATACATTGATTAAAAGAAAATATAAGTCACTAATAGCACAAGAGGTACAACACTTTTGTGAGTGTTGGGATAGTCAGATGACAGTGAATCAACTTTGCCAATGACATTACTTCTTTCAACCTTTATGTCAACCTTGCTCTTCTGTGGAGAATAGCACACCTGTTTTACAGAAGAGGACAATGAAGGCAGAGAGGTGAGTGGCAGAGCTTATACTGGACTTTGAAGCCCTCAGTTCTTCTGTTAGCCCCCAGCCCTAGGATGCAGGCCCTCTGTCTGCTACCCCTGTGAGAAGCCTGGCTGTGCAGAGCCCTCCCCTGGAAGTTTGAGATCTGGGATAACATTGGACCCCTGAGCTGTGCCTGCAGCAGAGCATGGGTCTGCACAGAGGTGATAGCTGTTGAACTGCTGCAGAAAAGAATGAAGAAGCCCGACCTTGCTGGAGAACTGTGCAATCCTTTGTTTGAACAGTTTCCAAGGAAGCCTAATTAATCCCATTGTTGATGCTAATGTGCTGCTTTTTTAAGACTCAGAGTTGATGCTGCAAGCAAATTTCTCTTTGATTTAAGGCTTTGGAAAGAAGACAGAAGTTTTATCAAACGTGCCTGAGTTGTGCTCTGGGCTCCACACACTGAGCAAATGAAGGCCTATTTAGCTGTGACAGGGTGGCCAGCCCCCATAAAAACACCGCTTCCTATTCTGGCCAGTTTCCAAAGACTTATCTCTGGGTTTTCTTTGGTGAATTTTCACTCTGTTGACTGGTGGTATAAATATATGAACTGAGAGCCAAGCAACCACATAAATTTTGTACACATGACAGCAAAATAATTGTAATAATAATAGTAGCCACAATGATAACCATAGCTACCATTTATTTAATTCTCACTGAGTGCAAACATTCAAATATTTGGAAACAGTTGAAACATGAGGAACATTTTCTGAATGTTGATTTTATGGCAATCATTCAGAAATGATTAGACACAGTGCTTATGGAAGAACAGGTCAGAAAGGAAGGTGGATACGTTGCCTCCTGACAAAGTAAAGGGAGGTTTCCCCAAAGTGGGGTCATTTGAATTGGGTATTGAGGCATGACTAGGAGTGTGTTATAGGAAGAGTGAGGATAAGGGCCATTCCAAGTATAGGGGATATTTATGCAAAAGATCACAGAGCAGAAACCCAAGGTCAGATGGCTATTAAGTAACCGAACAGGGGTTTGAATTTAGGTTTCTTTGACCCCAAAGCTCAGGCTGAGGAGAAGCATGCTTGAGGCTGTACAGCTAGGAAGGGCTGAGATTCCGCTTTGGGCAACTGGATGGATGGTATGGAAGGGACTGTACATAATTACCCTATTGTCCATCCTCTTCCTTTTCTTTGGTAATAAATCCTCCTGTTTTTTGTTGGATATCTGGAATAGAGGCTGTATTTCCTGGCATGTCTGGAGGTAGGTACAGAATGTGGCTAAATTCTGTACAGGGGGATGGAAGCAGAAGTATCAGTCGGCAGCTTCTGGGAAATATCCTTAAAGTATAGGCGACCCATTTATCTCCTTTCCCCTCTTTCACATCCTGCTTTTGGACTATGGATGTGTGGTGTTCGGGCTCCTCATTGCAGTAGCTTCTCTTGTGTTGTGCTGGCTCTAAGGCATGTGGGCTCAGTTGTTGCAGCTCCTGGGCTCCAGAACACAGGTTCAATAGTTTCAGCACACAGGCTTTGCTGCTCTGTGGCATGTGGGATCTTCCTGGATCAGGGGTGCAACCTGTGTCTCCTGCATAGGCAGGTAGATTCTTAACCTGAGCCACCAGGGAAGCCCCAGAGTGGTTCTTTTAAAATGTAGTCATATCCTGTCCCTCCTCTGCTCAGAACTCTGTATGGCTCCCCCTCATGCAGGATAAAAGCCAAAGTCCTTAAATATCTGCAGCGCCTTACATGATCTTGTCCTGGTTCCCTTGTTGTTCGATTCCCCATCTGAACTATACTTTTCCAAACTCATTCCATTCCAGCCATGTTGGTCTTGCTGTTGGTCAAAATTAGCAGACACACTCCTACCTAATGCCTTTACATTGTCTGTTTCAAATCCCAGAAATATCCTTCCCACAGACATTCATGTGGACAACTCCTTCATCTATGTCAAGTCTTTGCACAAATGTCCTTTACTCCCAGTTTAAAATTACAACCTACTTCCTCCCCAGGTCCCAACCTCTCATAGTCTGTTCACAGTTTTTCCTAGAGAACTTTTAACAAGCTATACAATTTGCTTATTTAATATGTTTATGATTTAGAATCTGTCTCCCCTTCCCCTGAAAGTGAGCTCCAGGAGGGTAAGAATCTTTGTCTGTTTTGTTGCTCATATATTTCAGACAATTAGAATAATGCACAGTATCTAATAGCTGCTGGAAAAAATATTGTAAATGAACCTTCTTGAAGATATTGTTTTTCAAAGTTTTAAAATATGATAGCATATTTTAAATTTATGCAAATAAGTAGAGAGAATAGCATATCAAACTCCAACATGCCCAATCACCCACATTTGACAGCTGTCAACTGTGGACAGTTTGGTCCTCTAGACCCTCCTCCATCTGTATCCAAGATGATTTTGAAGTAAATGCCAAATGGCCTATCACTTCATCTGAAAATACTTTGGCATGCATCTCTAAAAGCAAGAACTATTTCAATTTATTATTTTAACAGCTTTATTGAGACATCATACAATACTTCTGTATATTTGAAGTGTACGACTTACGTATACATATCCATTGTGAATGAACGTTACAGTCCAGCTAGTCAGCATGCCCACCACCTCTGTGTACTCACTGTTGGTGTGCACAATGAGATTTAAGACCTCTTCCCAACTTTCGAGTATGATGAGTGAAAGTGAAAGTCGCTCAGTCGTGTAGGACTCTTTGCGACCACATGGACTATGGAGAAGTCAATGGATTCTCCAGGACGGGATACTGGAGTGGTTACCATGCCCTTCTCCAGGGGCTCTTCCCAACCCAGGGATTGAACCCAGATCTCCCCTACTGCAGGCAGATTCTTTACCAGCTGAGCCACCGGGAAACTAAAATCACCATGCTGTACATTATAACCCTAGAATGTATTCACCCTGCATAACTGAAACTTTGTACCCTTGGACCAACATCACTCATTCCCCCCTCTCTTCTTTCTATGAAAAAAAAAAAAACTCTTTAAAATATAATCATATAAACAAAAAGGTCTTATTGTATAGCACGAGGAACTCTATTAAATATCTTGTGACAAACCATAATGGAAAAGAATATGAAAAAGAACACATATATATTTAACTGAATCACTTTGCTATAGAGCAGAAATCAACACAACATTGTAAATCAACTATACTTCAACACAATTTTTTTAAAAGAAAGAACGTTATAAATAAAATGTAGTAACTTCTTTAAAAATATACATATAACCCCAAAACTATCATTATAATGGAAAACAATCAATAACAATTTCTTCATATCATTAAACAGCTAGTCAGTGTTTATACTTCTTAATTGTTTTACACGTTTTTTTAAAGATTGTTTGTTTGAATTGGGATCCAAATAAAATCTACCCTGTAATCAGTGACTGTGACTCCAGAGACCTTTTTTAATCTATAAATTCTTTCTCCATTGTCTTGCAATTTGTTGTTGTTATTGAAGAAACTGAATCATTGGTCCTCTAAGTTTTCTACAGTCTGGATTTCACTAATGGCATTCCCTTGGCAAAATTTAATGTTCCCTTGTCTTCTGTGAGCTTCCTGGCTGATGCTAGTGGTAAAGAACCCACCTGCCGGGCTTCCCTTGTGGCTCAGCTGGTAAAGAACCCACCTGCCAATGCATAAGACTTAAAAGACTTGGGTTCAATTCTTGGGTTGGGAAGAACCCCTAGAGGAGGGCATTGCAATCCACTCCAGTATTCTTGCCTGGAGAATCCCATGGACAGAGGAGCCTGGAGGGCTACAGTCCATGGGGTTGCAAAGAGTTGGACACGACTGATGTGACTCGGCACACACGCACTTGTCTTCTGTATTTCCTGTAAGTTGGTGGTTGGCTCTAAAAGTTTCCTTGTCTGGATTTGCTGCTTTGGCACCCCCACTGTGTACGTGATGCTGTGCCTGAAGCAGCTCAGATAGAATTGTCTCTTCTCCTGGGGTTGACATCCTTCCATCATTAATGCCAAAGTTCATTATTTCATTAGGGGTCAAAAATGGTGATCATACAATTGTACTTTCCTTCTAGAAAGAGGAGCTTCTCATCAATTAAGATGCAGTATGTGCAGAACTTCTTAAGGTTTTTACTCGTGTCCAAACCAAACTAATCACTGGAGAGGCCACTGCACACATTATGGGCAATCAAAGTGAGGACAGGGGAGGGAAAGGTGATGGCTTCAGGGCCTTGTTTAATAAGTCGAGGTGGCTTTGTTTTGCAAGCATAGATACATCTCAGAGTGGAGCTTGGTGAGACCAGGGTTAGAGACTGTAACTGCCTCCTCAGTCTCCAATTGGTAAGAGGTCAAGAAGGGGCATTGCCCGGTCCAGAACAGCACATTCTGTTGACAAAGGGTGGATTGGATGGGTGGATGGAGAGCTGCATGGATGGGTGTAACTGGGGATCACTAGGAATTGCCTATAGGAAAGCAGGGTTAGAAGAGTGGTCATCACCAGAGTCACATGCTGTGTGTGTGAGTCGCTCAGTTGCTTCAGTCATGTCCGACTCTTTGCAACCCTATGGACTGTAATCCTCCAGGTTCCTCTGTCTATAGGATTCTCCAGGCAAGAATACTAGAGTGGATTGCATGCCCTCCTCCAGGGGATCTTCCTGGCCCAGGAATTGAACTCATGTCTCCTGTGTCTCCTGCACTGAAGGCGAATTCTTTACCCACTGAGCCACCTGGAAGCCCTTTTAAAACATCGTAATAATAGCTATGACCTTTTGGTTTAATATTTTCTATTCGGAAGCTCAATAGTCTTTATTTTGTTTTTTTCACTTGGAGGAAAATCTTCTCTAACATTTCACTTTCAAGGGGCTATTAAAATTCCCTAGGTCTCAGATGCTGCCGGGACCTGTAAAATGGCTCCCAATTTGGCTGCAGATACCCTCCTCTGCAGAGCTCTTGATCCTGGCAGTGGAGAGTTGACATCGGCCATAATTCTCCTCAGACTGCCCACTAAAGAGTAGCAGCTTGGTAGCTTTGGGGAACATTTGGTAGCTTTGTAAACTATCTGATCTGGAGGGAAGAAGACAGGGTTCCCAGGTAGCTCAGTGGTAAAGGATCTGCCTGCCAATGCAGGAGACGAGGGTTGGATCCCTGGATTGGAAAGATCCCTGGAGGAGGAAGTGGCAACCTGCTCCAGTATTCTTACCTGGAAAATCCATGGACAGAGGAGTCTGGTGGGCTACAGTCCATGGGGTGGCAAAAAGTTGGACGTGACTGAACAACTGAGTATGCATGCATGCAGAGAGAGAGAGAGAGATAAGATTTAGGCTCAACAGATGAGCAAGAGGCAAAATTATCCTGCTCATTTCTCTGGTGACTGACAGCCCGGCCCACACTGGGTCTCCGGGGGAAGGCTCTCCAGTATCTGTTCCTGGGGGTGTGAGCTGACCAGCACGTGCCAAGAGGTGGTGACAGTGAGATTGGCTCCTGGTCTCTGCTAAGGCCAGGCAGTGGGCCAGACTTTCAATGTGCATTGGGAAGCCACAGAGTCCAGTGGATAAAAATCTGACCTTTGGATTTGACGAACTGGATTCAAATTCTCCACTAAACTTCCCCACAATGTGTGAACTTTGGACAAGTGCTTAATCTCCCTGAATCTTGACATTCTCATCTGTAAAACTGGGTAAATAACCTCATAGTGATTTTGAGATGATCAAATAAGAAAATACAACTCAAGCGCCTAACATGTACTTAGTAAATAGAAGCTGTTTCTGTGTCTTAATTGTACTTTTCAAACTGGGCTGCTCAGGCACCCCCAACAGGATTCTGATGGAGTTTTAGAGGATACATACATTCGTAGAATAAACTCTTCCTGGAGTTTTGTGTTTTCTTTAAAATTATGTTAAGGGAAATTGTCAATGATCAATGCAAAAATGGTTTGTTATGGACTACCATGCACGTTTTATGTTCATGTTTAATGATAGCTTAGGTTTCAAGGATATTTCACTTATGCAGTAGCTGTTTTAAACTGTCTCCAACCTTTCAGAATTACACATGCATCCTTCTCTACCTACTGCTCCTAGAAAAGCTTGAAAAATGGTCTTATCTCAATCTGATACTACAGACACCACAAGTGCCCCCATTCTACAGGTGAAGGAAGAGCCTCATCTTTAATGAGGTAGGAGTCAGTATTCAAAACCAGACCTTTTCCAAGATGAAGCTCTTTTCCCCTGTTTAACATTACATCAGAGCTGAGAAAGAGAATACCTAATCTTAGGGTGTATTAGTTTACAGAATAATTAAACATGTGGTGTATTAGTCAGGGCTCTCCAGAGAAACACAACCAATGGAATATATAGAGATAGAAAGAAAAATTTATTATTTGATGAGAAGTCTCAAGATCTGCTGTCGGCAAACTAGAAGCCAAAGAAAGTCAGTGCTGTAGTTCTAGTCCAAAGTCAAACGCCTGAGAACCAGCGTTGCCAATGGTGTAAGGCCCAGTCTGAGCCTGAAGGCCTGGGGACCAGGAGCACTGATGTCCAAGGGCATGAGAAGATGGGTGGCCCAGCAGAGAGCAGATGCATTCACCCTTCCTCCATCCTTATGTTCTATTCAGGTCCTCAGTGGGTTGAATGATGTGTAGCCGCACTGATGAGGGTGATCTCCACTCAGGCTTAAAGAAACACTGTCACAGACACACCCAGAAATAATGTTTTACCAGCCATCTCGGCATCCTTTAGTTCAGTCAAGTTGACAAATCAAACTAACTTCACAGGAAGCATTCCTGATTGAGGCCCCTGTGCCTGGGCTGAGTCACCTGGTTTGCATCTTAGCTGGTGTTCAGTTCAGTTCAGTTCAGTTCAGTCGCTCAGTCATGTCCGACTCTTTGCGACCCCATGAACCTCAGCAGGCCAGGCCTCCCTGTCTATCACCAACTCCCGGAGTTTACCCAAACTTATGTCCATTGAGTCAGTGATGCCATCCAACCATCTCATCCTCTGTCGTCCCCTTCTCCTCCTGCCCTCAATCTTTCCCAGTATCAGGGTCTTTTCAAATGAGTCAGTTCTTCTCATCAGGTGGCCAAACTATTGGAGTTTCAGCTTCAACATCAGTCCTTCCAATGAACACCCAGGACTGATTTCCTTTAGGTTGGACTGGTTGGATCGCTTTGCAGTCCAAGGGACTCAAAAGTCTTCTCCAACACCACAGCTCAAAAGCATAAATTCTTTGGCACTCAGTTTTCTTTATAGTCCCTCTCTCACATCCATACATGACCACTGGAAAAACCATAGCCTTGACTAGATGGACCTCTGTTGACAAAGTAATGTCTCTGCTTTTTAATATGCTGTCTAGGTTGGTCATAACTTTCCTTCCGAGGAGTAAGTGTCTTTTAATTTCATGGCTGCAATCACCATATGCAGTGATTTGGGAGTCCAAAAGAATAAAGTCAGCCACTGTTTCCACTGTTCCCCCATCTATTTCCCATGAAGTGATGGAACCGGATGCCATGATCTTAGTTTTCTGAATGTTGAGCTTTAAGCCAACTTTTTCACTCTCCTCTTTCACTTTCATCAAGAGGCTCTTTAGTTCTTCTTCGCTTTCTGCCATAAGGGTGGTATCATCTGCATATCTGAGGTTATTGATATTTCTCCTGGCAATCTTGATTCCAGCTTGTGCTTCATCCAGACCAGCGTTTCTCATGATGTACTCTGCATATAAGTTAGATAAGCAGGGTGTCTCCAGCAAATTCTTGCACTGTTTATCCGTTCATAAAGCCCCAGGCCACAATGGCTGGTGACTCAGCCTCTAAGCTGGCTGTGGTCTTTGTCTCCCTCCATCATATCCTCCCTGGTGCCCATTGTAGGGGGAGCACCCAGGTACTAGCAGTCCAGACTCATGGAATCTCCCGAGACCAGGTGATGCCAACCAGAGGTGGAGAATTAGAGCCCAGTGAGGGATGGAGGTGGGGAGCTGAACTGAGTCACTCTCCCAGCAATGATGGAACCTTCTGAGATGCGGTGGTCCCATACAGCCTTTCTGGAATGTTCCGAGCGGCCAAGCCATGGGCTTGCTCTCTTGTGAAGCTGTGATCAGCAGGACAGTGAACCAGTTAACCAGCTGGCCTGGACTTACCCTCCTTCCCCATCTCCCTTCCACCTGCCCCTCACTGTGCTTTTTTGATAGAGTAGCCTCCCTACCACTCTCCCCCGCTCCCCCCTCAATGTTAGCACATAGCTCTTCCTCAGGTTCTGTTTTCCAGGGGACCTAGTTCACTACTGAAGACGGAACCATTTTTTCTAACTCATGTTCTCAGGCTGGTTCATGTCTCCTCTAGATTCTTGATGCTTTTATACTTTTGTGACAGTCAGATATATGAAAATATGCATGATTATGGAAATAACAGAGTGGTATGAGAGCTGGGAAGTCTGTCCCGCCCTCGTCCTGTCATATACTAGCTGCATGACTTGGGCAAGTAACTTCTGTTCCTTTCAGTTGCCTCACCTGTAGGCGGTGGGGAAAATGTCAGTACAAAGTACAGAAAGAGCTTGGCTTCCGGGTGAGACAGACACGGGTCAGGATCCTGGCTTTGTCACCCTCTAGCTCTGGCTGTTAAGCAACTTACTTAATTACTCTGACCCTCGCTTTCCCCTTTCAGTAAAAAAAACAGATAATAAACCAGCCTCTGAAGTTGCTCAGAGGATTCTATGAGACAGTGCATATAAACAATTTGGAGAAATAAAAGGATTAGGTGACACAAGCATTTTTGAGCTCTTCTTCAAGGATACCTTCTATTAATAATTTTTTTGCGATCTATTTTAAAAGATCCTGCCTGTGAAAGAAAACCACTTACCAGAAGCAATCATTATCTCATTTACTCATTTTTTGACATTTGAAACATTTTATTTTTTAATTTTTTTTCAATTTTAATTAGAGGATAGTTGCTTTACAATGTTGTGTCAGTTTCTGCCATACATCAACATGAATCCTTCATAGGCATACATATTTCCCGCCCTCTTGAACCTCCCCCTTACAATCCCCAACAAGCCCACCCCTCTAGGTCATCACAGAGCACTGGGCTGAGCTCCCTGTGTTACATAGTGACTTCCCACCAGCTATCTATTTTACAAACGGTAATGTATATATTTCAATGTTACTCTCGTAATTCATCTCACCTCCCCTTCCCCCTCTGTCCACAAGTTCATTCTCTATGTTGCATCTCTATTCCTGCCCTGCAAAGAGGTTCATCAGTACCATTTTTCTAAATTCCATATACATGCATTAATATATATTTGTTTTTCTCTTTCTGATTTACTTGACTCTGTATAACATGCTCTAGGTTCATCCACCTCAGTTGAATTGATTCGTATTCATTCCTTTTTTACAGCCGAGTAACATTCCATTGTATATATGTACCACAGCTTCTTTACGCATTCATCTATGAATGGATGTCTAGGTTGCTTCCACATCCTGACTATTATAAATAGTGCTGCGATGAACACTGGGCTACATGTGTCTTTTTCAATTATGGTTTTCTCAGGGTATATGCCCAGTAGTGGGATTGCTGGGTCATATAGCAGTTTTATCCCTAGTTTTTTAAGGTTCTCCATAGTGGCTGTACCAATTTACATTTCCACAAATGGTGCAAGAGGGTTCCCTTTCCTCCACATTTTCTCCATATTTTTTGATGATGGCCATTCTGATCAGTGTGAGCTGGTCAAAGATACCTCATTGTAGTTTTGATTTCCATTTCTCTAATAATGAGTGATGTTGAGCATCTTTTCATATGCTTCTTGGTCATCTGTAAGTCTTCTTTGGAGAAATATCTGTTTAAGCAAGAAGCACTATGACCCTTCAGCCTGGGGAAAGGAGACCTCAAACACAGTAGGTTAGACAAAATAAAAAGACAAAGAAATATCATGCAGATGAAGGAACAAGATAAAAACCCACAAGACCAAACAAATGAAGAGGAAATATGCAAACTACCCAAAAAAGAATTCAGTGTAAAGATAGTAAAGATGATTCAAACTCTCAAAAATATAATGGAGAAAATGCAAGAATCATTTGGCACATTTAACCTGGAAGAAATAAAGGAATAAAGGATCTGGAAGAAATAAAGAATAAACAAACAGTGATGAACAATACGATCATGAAATAAAAATTAATCTAAATAATTAATTAAAATTTTAATTTAAAATACTCTAGAAGGAATAAATAGCAGAATAGCTGAGGCAGGAGGATGGATACGTGAGCTGGAAGACAGAATGATGGAAATAATTGTTGACGAGAAGCATAAAGAAAAAGAATGAACAGAATTGAGTCTCAGAGACTTCTGGGACAATATTAAACACTGACATTAGAATTATAGGGGTCCCAGAATAAAGAGAAAGAATCTGAGAAAATATTTGAAGAGATTGTAGTCAAAAACTTCCTTACGGGAAAGGAAATAGTCAACCAAATCCAAAAAGCACAGAGAGTCTCATACAGGTTAAGCCCAAGGAGAAACACTTCAAGACACGTATTAATCAAACTAACAAAAATTAAACTCAAAGGAAAAGCTTTAAAAGCAGCAAGGGAAAAGCAACAAGTAACATACAAGGGAATCTCCATAAGGCTAACAGCTGATCTTTCAGCAGAAACTCTGTAGGCCAGAAGGGAGTGGCAGGATTTATTTAAAGTAATGAAAGGGAAAAATCTACAACCCAGATTACTCTACCCAGCAAAGATCTCATTTAAAACTGATGGAGAAATCAAAAGCTTTATAGACAAGCAAAAGTTAAGGAGAATTCATCATCACCAAACCAGCTTTACAACAAATGCTAAGGGGACTTCTCTAGGTAGGATACACAAGAGAAGGAAAAGACCACAAAAACAAACCCAAAACAATTAGGAAAATTCCAATAGGGACATATAAATCAATAGTTACTTTAAATGTAAATGGATTAAGTGCTCCAACCAAAAAACATAAACTGATTGAATGGATAGAAAAAAAAAAAAGACTTGTATATATGTTGTCTATAAGACACCCATTTCAGAACTACATAAAAACTGAAAGTGAGGGGGTAGAAAAATATATTTCATGCAAATGGAAATCAAAAGAAAACCACAGTAGCAATCCTCATATCAGACAAAACCATTATTCATTTTTAAACAAAGATGTTCTCTCAAGGTCTGCATTAGCAGAAGGCAATCAATGTGACACCAAAGAGAACACAGGCTCTTTTGAGCCACAGCAGAAATCCTTCCCTCCCTACATCTCACGGGTATTACTGAGCACCTGCTGTGTGCTGGCCCTGTGCTGGATGCTCAGGGTATAGGGATGAACTAAAGCAGAGGTGCTCTCTGTTCTCATGGAGTTTACCGTTTAGAGCAAAGTTAGACTTTCTTCAAATAATCTACAGACCAGATTGTCACAAATGCTATGGAGAAAGGATGGAGGAATCAAGACTTGGAAGTCCAAGACCTGAGCAAGAATGCCAGAGGTAATGGAGATTGAGCTGAGCTCTGAAGGATGAGTAGGAGTTGACTAGACAAAGAAGAGAAGGAAAAGCACTCTAGACAGAGGGAACAAAATGGGCAAAGGTGGAAGGGACCCTGATGTATACAGGGAATTGATAAAAAGTCAGAATGGCTGGAGCATAATGAGCAAGGGGCCAGGTGGTGAGTGATGAAGTTGGGGTCAGGCTTTTTAACACCTTGAGCCCTGCTGAGCGTGGGCTTCTTCATCACAAGATATGAAAACATTGATGTGATTTTAGGGGAGGAGCAATGTAGTCAGAATTGTCTTACCAAAATATTACTTTAGTTCCAGGGTGGGGAGGAGTTTGGAGAAGACAAGGGAGAAGGGGAGCAGAGAGCAGGTAGGAAACTTTATAGTTGCCTCTTCAAATGATTCTTAAAGTAGAGTGATTATCAGAGGAGATGGAGTCAGTGGTTTAAAAAGATGTTCATAAGGGAGAATTGAGTGGACTTGGTGATGGTCTAGACACACCAGGAAAGGAAGAGAGCATTGTTGAGGGTGATTTGTGGGGTTCTGTTGTAGGCAGCTCAGTAGAGGAGATTGATGTGTTGAGATGGGAAAAAACAGAAAAGGAATTGGTTTGAGGGGGCAGTGGAAGATGGGGGGTAGATTAGACCTTTGGGTCTGGACACACTGAGGTTGAGATGCCTTGAGGACTGCAAGAGGGAATGTGGTTTGGACAAGAGTAGATTCAGGTCTGGATTCTGAGAAAGGGGTCTGTGTTGGAGTCTGTGAGTCACCGCTGTGAAGGTGGTGGGTGAAGCTGGGAGATGGATGGGATCACTGTGTGACATTTCAGGGAACATTCAGTAAATGGAGAAGCTCTCTTAAGCTTTGTGAAACATTTAAAAATAGCTTCTATTCTACTTCCTCTTTACCTGCATCACTTCAAGAACTTAAAAGATCTTGGAAGGCCAAGTCTGAAACCAGTAAACTATTTGGTTTTCCAACTTACTTTGGCTGTTAAATTTTGTTCATATTCATATGCCAAATAAATGATAAAGCCCATGAAGTAAAAATGGAACAGGTCTGGGTAAAGCCGGATGTGAAGTACAGCCTACTTCTACACTTCACTGTACTGATTTCTCCCACCTAAAGGTACCTCTGTGGATCCCCAGGGTCCCAAATAAATCAGTTTACATCCTGCTGCCCTATCCAGTTCCCTGTCTGCTTTCATCTCTAAAGGTTTCCAAGTCTCTGATGCTCTCATGGGAATGCCAAACATTATCAATTGTGTCCATGATGGTGCACAAGAGACCCAGGATCTCACCGGAACTCTGGGTCACCTTAGCAAACCTCAATTATCCCTGAACCTCAGACACATCAAAGATTTCCAGCTGACAGAACTCCAAACAGGAGAGCTTTTACAGAGGATGCAATTTAGAAACCCAGTTTTTGTCAGTTGAGAGTCTCCTTGACAGTGAAGGCCCGTACGGGTTTCCCAAGTGGCACTCTCATTAAGGAAATGCAATTTAACCGTCAGCGGAACTAAGGGCATGTGTTGGATACTGCTGAGTGGCATTTATTCTGCCATGACAAAGATGAGGAGGATGCCAGGAGGAGCTGGGGGTCTGGGAAGGGAGGGGAAGGGTGGCATTTGGGGAGTTTGCTAGTGCTAAATTGCTCCATCTGTTGCATTAATAACCAATCATTCCGGGGGGCTGGGAAAATGGGTAACTGGAGCATACGGTACCTATTAGGGCCGATCTGCACATATGTAACTGCTCACTTTATCTGTAAGAGGGACTGCTTGCTTATGCAAATAGCAGGTCTGATACCCACATTGGGAACTTCTGCTAGGAAGGCATTTCCTTAGGAAAGGCTATATTGAAACCTTCAAAATGCTGAACAGTCTAAGAGCAGCCATGTCATGGAGGCATAAGAGAAACAGCTGCAAGCAAGGTGGGAAGAGAAAACTTCCCCTGGAAGGTTAAGAATACTGGAAGCTATGCTTTTCCCAAAGGGGCTGGTAAACATGGGTTGCATTGGCTGCAGCGTGAGGCAGACTAACAAAAAGTGACAGCGCTCAAAGAGAAGACTGCTGATGGATTAGGGGCCCCAATTTTGGAAGAGTTTGGGTCAGAGAGCCAGTGTAATCTGTGGTTCGGAAACAGGTATCAGAAATAGTAACATAATAGGCATGTAACCCAGATATAAGCTGGGGCTCTCTAGTGCTCAGACGCCAATACTAAAGTCTAATGAGAACCGAATGTCTCCTTGATTTGCGGGGGGAAATTCATGGGGAATTACGTGCTGTGGTTTTGTTTTGTCTTTATACACTGGCTTGATTTTTTTTTTAATTTAATATTTTGGCCCTTCCATGCAGCATGTGTGGATCTTCATTCCCCTACCAGGGATCAAACCTATGTCCTCTGCAGTGGAAGTGTGGAGTCTTAACCAGTGGACCACAAGGCAAGTTCCAGCACTTGCTTTCTCGTGGGTTACTATTCACCCTCTAAATTCCTAGAGGCCGAAATCATCTCTGTCTCTGGTTGCTATTAACATAAGTGGCCCACTGTCATCAGCCTCTTGTGATTTTTGTACTCTGCACTGGACTGGGGAGATGTGGGGAGTTGAGGGAACTGTCCAGGTGAAGGTATGACATCACATTGTCCCTAGCTTTTGGCCATCCCCTGGTTCCCTTCCTTCTCCTTCCCCCTCTTATTCCGCCTCTTTTTGCCATTCCAAGCAACAGTAATGCCCTCTCCTCTGTTCTGCTCAAGTTCAAATGCCTCACAATCTCTCTAACCTCAAACACTTCACAAAGTATTTCCCCCACTAAGACAACTATCACTTTCTAAGAGGAATTGTGTCGAATTCAATTTTTTCCAACTTATTATGTAAAAATGGACCCTGTTCCAAAATCTAACGTAAGCTTCTATGTATAATATGAGTGTTCTTTTTTTTTTTTCTTTACTGTTGCTGGAAGGAAAAGTGGATTTGGCTAAGAATTATCAGGTCTCAGACAGGTGGTGACTTAGGATATGTTTGGCTCCGATTCAAGCAATAAAGAAATTTATTATTGCACATCCTAAGAACTCAGGAAGTGAGACCTCTCTCTCTGGGTTGGCTAATTCAGCAGCTCAGTTATTTAATTAAAGACCCATATTTTTCTCCCCCTACTCTGCCTTCTTCACTAAGTGCATGAAGTGAACTTTGTTTATATTGGACCCCTCCTCGGAGAAAGTCTTCATCCTTTGGCTCACTCTCCTTTCTTGCACAGTATTCACATCTGTTAACCAAAATTTCACAACAGTCTTCCTAAGTTGAGTATGCCCATTTTACAGATGAGGACACTGAGACATAGAAAACTAAGTATCCTGCACAAGGTCATGCAGCAGCTCAGTCAGTGGCCAAATCAAGACTAAAACCTGGAACCCAGTCTATCTTTTCAAGAGCTTTTTTGAGGTCCATGTTACTTTTCTCCTAGGAACAATCTGGCTGGAGGAAAGGAGACCATCTGATCAGCAACATGATGTCCCAAAGGCAGGCACCAGAGCTGGAGAAGCTGAGACCACATTTGCTCCTGGTTTTCCCAGCTGAGCTAACTCCCAGATCAAAACCACTTAGAAATAAGGGCAGTTGCTGAGACAACTTTAGAGGTGTGTCCTGCCTGATATATCATTTTCTCCCACTGAGGAGTTAGAGGGTTTCTGATTATTTGATGTGTAAATTATTTACAAACTTTCCCATCTCCTTTGGCCGTCAGGATATTCACAGCTAAATGAGTAAGTATGCGGAGGCTCATGAATGGTGCATCCACGTGCTCACTTCCTCCCTACTCTTTACTTTCTCATGTGATGTATATTTTCTTCAGCCTGATTTTTTATTTATAGTCTCTATTGAAAGCATTCTTGTAAGCTGCCTCTATTCTACTGTGAATTGAAACAAAATATAAAGATATCAAATATCTTTTTTTCCAGAAAAAGGACTTCTTGGAAAATGAAAGTCCTTTTTGGGGGGATGATAGAAGATAAGAAACAGATTATCCAATTTCACAGGCTTTGTACTCTGGCAGATACAGGGCTATGATGCTTGATATTAACTGTGTGGGCTACAGTGTGCATTTCTACAGTGGGAATAATTGTGTTGGTGTTATTTTCATCTCCATGACCACTTTTGTGTATTATTATAGGTGGAAAGAGTAGGATTTGCATTCTTCACTCCTTTTGTTCAAACTTAGGTTTATTGAGATATCACTTACAAAGAGTAAAATGTATCCTTCTTCGGTGTGAAATTCAACGCACTTTGACAAAGTTTAGAATTGTGTGGTTACAGTCACATTCTATTAGTCTAGAAAGTTTTCTCATCAAAGCCCTTCCCTCCCCTGCCTCCAGCCCACTCAGCTGATCCCTGCTCCCTATAGTATAAATAAATTCATATTGTGTATAACCTTTTGAATTTTTTTCAATTAGCATACTGCTTTTTGAGAATCATTCATATTGTTCCATATATCAGCAGTTGATCCCTTTTCATGCTTAGTAGCATTCCATTCCATTGTATAGATATATATCATTTATATATCAGTTGAAGAATATTTGAGTTGTTCCTGATGATTATAAATAAAGCTGTTGTAAACATGTGCATACTGGTCTTTGGTGGACATATATTTTTATTTCTTCTGGGTAAATACCTAAAATAAGATTGTTGGATCTCACAATGCATGTGTAACTATGTAAAAAGTCACCAAACTGTTCTTCCAAAGTGGCTGAATGTACCATTTCGCATTCCTGCCAATGCTATATAGAGAGTTCCAGAAACTCTTGATATTTTTCTTAGTCTATTTAGCCTGTTCAACAAACTAGGTAGCTCATAGACAACAAAAATTTGTTGCTCACGGTTCTGGAGGTTGGAAGTCTATGAGCAGGGTGCCAGAATGGTCAGCTGAGGGCCCTCTTCTGGGTTTGTAGATTTCTCACTGGATCTCACATAACAGTAGAGATGAGAGAGTTCTCTGTTGTCTCATTTCAAGGGCATTAATCCCATTCCTCAGGCTTCCCTGGTGGCTCAGATGGTAAAGACTCTGACTGCAATGCAGGAGATCTGGGTTTGAACCCTGGGTCAGGAAGATCCCCTGGAGAAGGGAAGGGCAACCCACTCTAGTATTCTTGCCCTGGGAAATACCAAGGACAGGGGAGCCTGGCAGGCTACAGTCCATGAGGTCGCAAGAGAGTTAGACATGGACAGGACTTAGTGACTAACAACTAGACAACAACAATCCCATACATGAGGGCTCCACCCTCCTGACCTAATCACCTCCCAAAGACCCACCTCCAAATACCATCACTTTTATTTTTTTTATTAATTTATTTATTTCAGTTGGGGGCTAATTACTTTACAATATTGTAGTGGGTTTTGCCATACATTGACATGAATCAGCCATGGGTTTACATGTGTTCCCCATCCTGAACCCCCGTCCCACCTCCCTCCCCATCCCATCCCTCTGGGTCATCCCATTGCCCCAGCCCTGAGCATGTGTCTCATGCATCGAACATGGAATGGCATTCTGTTTCACATATGGTAATATACATGTTTCAGTGCTATTCTCTCAGATCGTCCCACCCTCACCTTCTCCCACAGAGTCCATAAGACTGTTCTATGCATCTGTGTCTCTTTTTCTGTCTCGCGTATAGGGTTATCGTTACCATCTTTCAAATTCCATATATATGCACTAGTATACTGTATTGGTGTTTTTCTTTCTGGCTTACTTCACTCTGTATAATGGGCTCCAGTTTCATCCGTCTCAATAGAACCGATTCAAATGTATTTTTTTTTAATGGCTGAGTAATATTCCATTGTGTATATGTACCACAGCTTCCTTATCCATTAGTCTGCTGATGGACATCTAGGTTGCTTCCATGTCCTGGCTATTGTAAACAGTGCTGCGATGAACACTGAGGTACACGCGTCTCTTTCAATTCTGGTTTCCTCGGTGTGTATGCCCAGCAGTGGGATTGCTGGGTCATGTGGCAGTTCTATTCCCAGTTTTTTAAGGAATCTCCACATTGTTCTCCATAGTGGCTGTACTAGTTTGCATTCCCACCAACAGTGTAAGAGGGTTCCCTTTTCTCCACACCCTCTCCAGCATTTATTGCTTGTAGACTTTTGGATAGCAGCCATTCTGACTGGTGTGAAATGATGAAAGAAATCAAAAAGGACACAAACAGATGGAGAAATATACCGTGTTCATGGATTGGAAGAATTAATATAGTGAAAATGAGTATACTACCCAAAGCAATCTATTGATTCAATGCAATCCCTATCAAGCTACCAACGGTATTTTTCACAGAACTAGAACAAATCATTTCACAATTTGTATGGAAATATAAGAAACCTCGAATAGCCAAAGCAATCTTGAGAAAGAAGAATGGAACTGGAGGAATCAACCTGCCTGACTTTAGGCTCTACTACAAAGCCACAGTCATCAAGACAGTGTGGTACTGGCACAAAGATAGAAATATAGATCAATGGAACAAAATAGAAAGCCCAGAGATAAACCCACGCACCTATGGACACCTTATCTTCGACAAAGGAGGCAAGAATATACAATGGAGAAAAGACAATCTCTTTAACAAGTGGTGCTGGGAAAACTGGTCAACCACTTGTAAAAGAATGAAACCAGAACACTTTCTAACATCATACACAAAAATAAACTCAAAATGGATTAAAGATCTAAACGTAAGACCAGAAACTATAACACTCCTAGAGGAAAACATAGGCAAAACACTCTCCGACATAAATCACAGCAGGATCCTCCATGACCCACCCCCCAGAATATTGGAAATAAAAGCAAAAATAAACAAATGGGACCTAATTAAACTTAAAAGCTTTTGCACAACAAAGGAAACTATAAGCAAAGTGAAAAGACAGCCTTCAGAATGGGAGAAAATAATAGCAAACGAAGCAACAGACAAACAATTAATCTCAAAAATATACAAGCAACTCTTGCAGCTCAATTCCAGAAAAATAAACGACCCAATCAAAAAATGGGCCAAAGAACTAAACAGACATTTCTCCAAAGAAGACATACAGATGGCTAACAAACACATGAAAAGATGCTCAACATCACTCATTATCAGAAAAATGCAAATCAAAACCACAATGAGGTACCATTTCATGCCAGTCAGAATGGCTGCTATCCAAAAGTCTACAAGCAATAAATGCTGGAGAGGGTGTGGAGAAAAGGGAACCCTCTTACACTGTTGGTGGGAATGCAAACTAGTACAGCCACTATGGAGAACAATGTGGAGATTCCTTAAAAAACTGGGAATAGAACTGCCACATGACCCAGCAGTCCCACTGCTGGGCATACACACTGAGGAAACCAGAATTGAAAGAGACATGTGTACCTCAGTGTTCATCGCAGCACTGTTTACAATAGCCAGGACATGGAAGCAACCTAGATGTCCATCAGCAGACGAATGGATAAGGAAGCTGTGGTACATGTACACAATGGAATACCATCACTTTTTTTAGAAGTTAAAATTTCACTAGGAAATCTGGAGGAGACACAAACATTTAGAACCCAGCAGTGTAGATGGCTTCTGTTTGTCTGCTTTTCTCACGCTAATGGATGTGCAGAAGTATCTCATTGTGATTTAAATTTGTATTTACCTAATTGCTAATGATGGTGAAGCATTTTTTCATGTTATCTGCCATCTGTATCTTTACTTTGAATAGATATCTGTTCACATCTTAGGCCCATTTTTGAATGATATGTCTCTTCTCATTGACTTGTGTTAGTATTAGTCGTTCAGTTGTGTCTGACTCTTTGCAACCCCATGGAGCCTGCCAGGCTCCTCTGTCCATGGAATGCTATAGGCAAGAATACTGGAGTGGGTTGCCATTTCCTTCTCCAGGAGATCTTCCCAATCCAGGGACTGAACCCAGATCTGCATTGCAGGCAGATTCTTGACCATCTGACCCACAGGTCTTTACCAATTCTGGATACAGGTGCTTTATCATATTAGTGTTTGGCAGATACTTTCTCCCAGTCTGTGGCTTGCCTTTTCATTTTCTTAACCATGTTTCCTGTAGAGAAGAAGTGTTTTTTTTTCTTTTTTCATTTTAATCAAGTCCATTTTATGAAGTTTTCTTTTTCTGTCATGGCTTTGGCTTTTTGTGTCTTCTCTATAAAAATCTTTGCCTAACTCAAAGTCACAGACATTTTCTCCAGTTTTCTTCTAGGTATTTTATAGTTTTAGGCTTTACATTGAAATCTATGACCAATTTTGTGTTGATTTTTGTATCCAGTGCAAGCTGAGGGTTGAAGTTCATCTTTTGCTTGTGGACATTCACATCCAATTGTTCCAGCACCATTTGTTGGCAAGTCTCCTCTTTCTCCTTTGACTTTCCCTGGTACCTTTGTGAATTCTCTCCTTCTTGACTTGGAATGAGATGTTGCCATTTCCAAGTCTAAGCCTGGCATTAAGCCTAGAGGGAGATTTTTGTTGCAATAGGTAGCCATCTGTAAAGGGGAAAATGTTTGCTGTAAGTGACTAATAAAAAAAGCCTCCTAAAGCCTGATGAATTGGCTGCAACATCTAAGTGCTTCCCCTAGGTTTTAAAAGAGAGTTGAAAGACATCCAGTCTCACCTGCTCAAATGAAATTCAGCTTCCTCTGATTGGATGGCCATAAAATCTGCTTTTATCTGCTGCCCCAGCCTTTTCTGAAAGCAATCCAATTTAGCAAGTAGAATATAAAGCCATTCCAGGCGACAAATACATGCTGGTGGCAAGGTAGGGACAGCCCCTCTGCTTTGGCAACTGCAGACTGGCTGAGAAGAAGGGGGAACACCTGAGGTGCCTGAACCCTTGGCGGGCCGTTTGTCCTGGTCCTGAGACCAGTAGGACCACCACTGGCTGTGGTCATGGGACCCTCAGTGTCCAGGGAAAAGGCAGGGGGCTTAAGAATCATCCCATTCTGTCACTTATGCATTCTCTGATCTCGGTAAATCAGGTCCCCCTTGCAAACCTTGGTTTCCTCACCTCTAAACTGGGAGAGAAGCGACCATGTGTCAGGGTGATGAGAGGAGGTGATACAAACGATACACAAGCACCAGTCTAGTGCTGGGCACTTGAGAAATTCTCCATGATGGCAACCTGGCAAAAGAAAAAACTGAGCGGACTTGGGAGAGAGGGACCAAGGTTTGTGGTGTGACTCGGTGTGTGACGATGGTTCTCTGAGGTCTACTCTGCAGGGTTGCTGGATGAGAAAGAATCTCAGGCCAGCATTTTCAGCAGTGAACAGGCTTGATTAAGGAAAGGACTATTTGTGATTATTATTTGTTGTAGGTTGAATGATGCCCCCCTCAAATGTCCACATCCTAATACTTGGAACCTATGAATATATTCACTTAAATTGCAAAAGGGACTTTACAGGTATGGTTATGTTAAGGATCTTGCTGAGGAGATTGTCCTGGAATATCTGGGTGTAATTGTGTAACAATTACAGGAGCCCGTATGAGAGAGAGAAGCAGGAGCGTCAGGACCAGAAAAGATGATATGCAGCCTTAGACTGGGTGCCAGGGCAGGAAGGATGCGGGGAAGGGATAGTTAGGGAGTTTGGGATGGATATGTACACACTGCTATATTTAAAATGGATAACCAACAAGGTCTTACGGTATAGTACAAAGAACTCTGCTCAATGTTGTATGGCAGCCTGGATGGGAGAGAAGTTTAGGGGAGAACAGATACATGTGTATGTATGGCTAAGTCCCTTCACAGTTCTCCTGAAATTATCACAACATCGTTAATCAACTACCCCAATAGAAAAAGTTGAAATTATAAACAATAAAATATAAAAAAAAATTTTTTTTTAAAAGGTGATATGATAATGAAAGCAGAGAGAGCCTGGAAGGTACAACACTGCTAGTTTTAAAGACGGAGGATGGGATCATGAACCAAGGAATACAGGCAGCTTCTAGAAGATGAAAAAAGGCATGGGAACAGATTCTTCCCCGGAGACTGCAGAAAGAGTGCAGCTCTACTGACCACTTGAGTTTAGGACTTCTGACCTTCATAGCTTTAAGAAAATAATTTTGCCTTGTTTTTAACTAAAGAACAATTGTTTTCTTAATTTTTATTTTTTGGCTGCACAGCATGCAGGATCTTAGTGCCCTGACCAGGGATGACACTTGGTCCCCTTGCAGTGGAAACACAGATTCTTAAGCACTGGACCACCACGGGAGTCCCCTTAAGTCACCAAGCTTGTGGTAATTATTACAACAGCAATGGAAACTGATGTGATTATCATCATCGTCATGGTTAATTACCCGAGAACTTACAAACCCCTTCTGTAAGTAACGGTTCTATAGAATTCTCTCTGCCTTGGAATATCACGTGGCCGTTTGTCTTCAAAGGGCACTTTTTGTTTTGTTTTAAATCTTTCATGCTCTGCGCTTCATACTTTGAACTTGTGAATCATCATGAAAATGTTTTGGTATCTTGCCACAGGCAGGCCATGATTAGGACTTGGAAATGGCCTATCAGTGGTGTAAATGGTTCAAGGGTGCGCTGCACTGGTGGGAGATGCCTTGAGTCATCCTGGGGGTCACGTGGATTTTTTTTTTTTTTGGTCTATATGTCAACAAAGAAAAGTGGCTATTTAAATTTCACTTTTAATCAATTAAAATGAAACAGAACCAAAACTCAGCTCTTCAGTTACACCAGCTGCATTCCAGGGCCCAGCAGTCAGACCGTGCTGGACAATGCACCTCACAGAGCAGTCCGTCATCCCAGGTGGTCCTGTTGGACGGCCCTGTCCGACAGAACACCCATCCCAGGTTTTACAGTTTAGTGGTTTTATAGAGTACAGACTAGGGTTTCTTTCTTTTTTTTGGCAGTTGCTGCTGGTGGGCTCTGCTAAAAAGGGTTTTGAGTTGAAGTCTGGACTGGGCGGGGAAGAGTACCAGGTCCGTCCCAGGCGTGGACAGAAGAGGAATGGGTGGAGCATCTCATGTTTGCGCCCTGTTGCAGGGTCCAGGGCTCTCTCTCCACTCAGCTCACCACTTTCCCCCTGGCTGAGTCCCTGAGCATTCCAAGCTTCAGCTCTCCGTGGCAGCCAGAGCCAGCACAGACTCCCCAGCACAGACTCTGGAGTCTCTCGGCACTGGTGTCTGCCTCCAGCATTTTAGTTGAAACCCACCTTGCACCTGGGATGGCCAATACCCCCTGGAAAGTGTTTCCCAGGCAAGCGTTTTTACTTAAGGAGGTCTGAGTGTGTTCTTGGTTATTCATCAGAATGGAAGATGCTCCCTGCAGACTCTGAGACTACAAGCTTTAGAGTGCTTGAATGTTTCCAAATTACACAGTTGCTCTGGGCTCTGCTTGTAAAATTCCACTCAGGCTTGTTTGGTAATAAATGCCCCCACAAAATACTTCCTGTGCACTGAGCTTGCAGCCCAGGATGCCGAAGCATTAGCTGATTTCTTTCCTTCCTTCCTTCCTTTTATTAACACTGATTAATCACATATAATATGATAGGGATGTGATAGAAAGTTTGTGCCTCTTCTTTAAGCCTAACAATATCCCCTTCAGATACATTTTCTTAGATGAAGAAATTCTTTTATGATAATAAGCGAGCAAGACAAGTTTCCAGCCACGACTCTTTCAAAACAGGCTGCTGGCCTGTTCTGTCATTCAGTCACTGGATGGGCACAGCTGTGAGAGATGGGCACAGCTGTGCGCCAGGAACGCAGAGTCCTGTGCTACAGGCAGAACGGGAAGACAGCTCATGACCACAGGATATGGTAGCTGTCCCTGAGTTACTGTGGTTTCTCAATGTGATAACCCCAGACCAGCAGCATCAGGGTCAACTTGGAGCATGTTAGAAATGCATGTACCTAGTTCCCTGGACAGACCTGCCAAAGCTGAATCCTAGGGTGGGCCCAGCAGCTTGTGTTTTAACCAGCCCTCCAGGTGATCCTGACACTCACTAAAATTTAAGAAGTACTTTTATGGTATATGGGATAATGTGACTGGGAGCAACTGACTCTTCTAGAAGATGGAGAAGGCTTTTCAGATGTTAGAACAGGATCTGAAAGACAGCACAGGGGCGAAAAGCGTCTTCTGGGCAGGGGATGGCAAAGAACAGACTGCTTCACTGTATCATAAAGAATGTGTGTGATTCTGGGATCCACGAGTGACCACGGAGACCCAGTGTCCAGTCTAAGGTAGGAAATGAGAGTCAAACGAATTTGAAAGGGAAAATAGCACCTGACTGTGGAAGTCATGGAATGTGGAACGAAGGAAGCGGGGACTTAACTTGGTAAACAACAAGGAATACCTGATGATTTTCAAGAAGCCATGGGGCATGCTTGTGTCTGAATTTAGGAAGCATCACTTATGAGGGATGAATCAAAGGAAGAGGTAAGAGGCAGATCAACCTATGAATCAAACCATGAATAAGTGGATAGAAAGCACAAGAGAGAAAGAGAAAATCATAGCATAAGTCTAATTAGCTAACTGGAAGTATCCTCCACCTGGATTGGGATTTTGTTTGCAAGATCAGTTAGTCAGTTCAGTCGCTCAGTCATGTCCAACGCTTTTTGACCCCATGGACTGCAGCACGCCAGGCTTCCCTGTCCATCATCACCTCCTGGAGCTTACTCAAACTCATGTCCATCGAGTTGGTGATGCCATCCAACCATCTCATCCTATGTTGTCCCCTTCTCCTCCTGCCTTCAATTTTTTCCCAGCATCAGGGCTTTTTCCAATGAGTCAGTTCTTTGCATCAGGTGGCCAAAGTATTGGAGTTTCAGCTTCAGCTTCAGTCCTTCCAATGCACATTCAGGACTGATTTCCTTTAGGATGGACCATCTATTTGCCATGAATTCAGATGCCAGCTTTGTTTTATGAATGTTGATTCATTTTTCATTCTCCCCAGCATTTCGCATGATGTCTTCTGCATATAAGTTAAATAAGCAGGGTGATGATATACAACCTTGATGTACTCCTTTCCCAATTTGGAACCATTCTGTCATTTCATATCTGGTTCTAACTGTTGCTTCTTGACCTGCATACAGATTTCTCAGGAGGCAGGTCAGGTGGTCTGGTATTCCCATCTCTTCAAGGATTTTCCATAGTTTGTTGTGATCCACACAGTCAAAGGCTTTGGTGTAGTCAATAAAGCAGAAGTAGATTTTTTTTGGAACTCTCTTGCTTTTTCGATGATCCAATGGATGTTGGCAATTTGATTTCTGGTTCCTCTGCCTTTTCTAAATCCAGCTTGAACATCTGGAAGTTCTTGATTCACATACTTTTGAAGCCTGGCTTGGAGAATTTTGAGCATTACTTTCCTAGTGTGTGAGATGAGTGCAATGTGCAGTAGTTTAAACATTCTTTGGCATTGCCTTTCTTTGTGATTGGAATGAAAACTGACCTATCCCAGTCCTGTGGCCACTGCTGAGTTTTCCAAGTTTGCTGCCATATTGAGTGCAGCACTTTCACAGCATCATCTTCTAGGATTTGAAATAGCTCAGCTGGAAATCCATTGTCTCCACTGGCTTTCTTCATAGTTATGGCTTCACATTCCAGGATGTCTGGCTCTAGGTGAATGATCACACCACCATAATTATCTGGGTCGTTAAGATCTTTTTTGTATAGTCCTTCTGTGTATTCTTGCCACCTCTTCTTAATATCTTCTGCTTCTGTTAGGTCCATACCATTTCTGTCCTTCATTGTGCCCATCTTTGCATGAAATGTTCCCTTGGTATCTCTGATTTTCTTGGAAGAGATCTCTAGTCTTTCCCATTCTATTGTTTTCCTCTATTTCTTTACATTGATCACTGAGGAAGGCTTTCTTCTCTCTCCTTGCTTTTGTTTGGAACTCTGCATTCAGATGGGTATATCTTTCCTTTTCTCCTTTGCCTTTAGCTTCCCAAGATACAGGCTGGTATTTTTGAGAAGATGTAGAGATGGTGGGCTTCCCCAGTGGCTCAGTGGTAAAGAATCCACCTGCAGTGAAGGAGTCGCAGGAGACACAGGTTTGACCCCTGGGTCAGGAAGATCCCCCGGAGGAGGGCATGGCAACCCACTCCAGTGTTCTTGCCTGGAGAATCCCATGGACAGAGGAGCCTGGTGGGCTACAGTCTATAGCATTGCAAAGAGTCAGACAAGACTGAAGAGATTTAGCACGTATGAATAGAGATGGATACACAGATATCATGCCTATATCTATAGACTGTGTCTGTATATAAGTAAAGAGCCCGTTGTAGTTAGAAAAAATAATTAAAGCATTTCTGGTATCTTGTAGAGATCTTTTAGTGTATATACAAATCACCTTGAGCTCTTGTTAAACTGCAGTGGATGTGTGGTAGGGCCCAAGAGTTTGTGTTTCTAACACGCTCTCAGATAAGTGAAGGCTACTGGTCTTGATCTTGGAGACAGCAGTGAGCAGTGGCTTGAAGCCACTGCTTCAATTCCTACCCAGGAATTGAATCTGGGTATCCTGGGTGAAAACCAGGAATGCTAGCCATTAGACCAGCAAGGACTAGAGGCTAGAAGCAAAGTTCTCTGTCTCTTGAAAAATGCATTTCTCAAGGAGACAAAATGCATCTCTCCAGGAGGCAAAAACTGTAAAAACAGGTACAAAGTTTGTTATTACAGACACAGCAGAACAAGTAGGAGAGGACACAGAGAAACTCTATTGTTTATTTAAGACAGAAGTAAGGCAGAGATACACACCAGAGAGGAAAGGTTGTGGGCATCCTCCCTAATGAGAAGGAATGCAATTAAGAGGTGGTTAAATAATTTATATAGGACAGTCCTTCCAGGTCTTTGTTTAACTTTGGCCAATTATCTTGTTTCTTTTTCCACATGTGACCTGCCCTAGGACCTCTCCAACATGTATGTACAACTTCTTCCCAAGATGAATTCCAGCCCAGAGGCCTACAGGGGGCCTTGGCATCACCTATTATGGGGTGGAGCCCCCTTCTTTTTGACCCCCAAGGAGCCCCCAAGATGCATCCTTGCCCCAAGGATGGGAAATAGCGACCTTTTGATCTTATACTCCAACAGGGTTTAGCCCCATCTGTCTCTGCCATACCTGTTATCTTAAAGCGTCCACAGGATACAAAGTCCAGTGATTTACCTTGTTTCTGTTGTTATTTGTATCTTGAAGTGTAAAAGGAGGCTGGCTGCAAATGCATAGTCCAGCACCTACTTATCTCCTGTGTCAGTCTGGGGCCAGAAGAGCCAAACTCAGGGCAAATATTATCACAATTTTTGCAGTGATCGTGCAGCCTAATATATTTTTTTCCATCTAGGAAAACCCATCTGTGTATGAACATACATCTATGGGGTACCATTATCTCCCCATTCTATTTCCACCTACATTTGCACAAACAGTGTAGCATATATATATATATATATGAACAAGTGTCTTTGCTTTAAAAGAAGACAGAGTCCAACAGCCAAGGTTTAGATCTCAGTTCTGGCAGTTATGACTGTGTGACCTTGGGTAAATCATGTATACTCCTTGAGTCTTCCATCTTATTGGGAAAAAGAGGATGGTAATCTTTGTTCTGATAACTAAAGATGAAGTAGGATAGTAGGTGTGGATTCTGTGTGTGCCCATCATGTAACTTGTGTCTGGGCTGTGTGAACTGGGAGGTAACATGTGTATGTAAACAGCCCTCATTGCCTTACCCACAGCACAGACCAGCCTTCTGGTTGCTTCTCTGCCTTGGGCGCTATGAATTAGAGACAAGCTTCTGAAGCCCTGTTCGCTCTGTGTCACACAGGCCCCCAGGAAATTGCACTCACCACAACAGAAACCAATTTTTTTTTCAAAGCCCTAAAGCTGCAGGATAAGCATTCTGCTTGGTTGGCCAAAGCATCCTGGAGAGATAAGAAAAACAGACAACAAACCCCCAAAGCAAGATTTTTTGAGGCAACTAACCATTATATAATTTAGGGCAGCTTGAAGATGGAATGTACTTTCCATAGCAGAGAAACGAAGTGCCTGCATATCCATCAATTCTCGTTCCACTCTTCAATTGCTGAGCATGTGGATAAAATGGGAGAGGGAAAAAAAAGTAATAAAACCTTGTAATCTTTTCCAAGGAGGCAGCACGGTGCAGTGCCAACGCATCGATATGACTTTGGATTTCAGTTCAAATACTGTCTGGGAAACCTTGGGTGAGCTATTTCATTTCTCCAAGGCTTGTTTCATTATCTGAGAAGTGGAGATAACACCAACTCACTCCCAGAGTTGTTGGAAAGTGAGATGGCCTGTTTGAAGCAGTGCCAGGCTCAAGGAATGCTCCTGTCAAGCTTTTTGAGTAAAAGACTTCATATTACCAGGTCAACTGTAAACTCCTTGAGGGCAGGGACGATCTTACTCATTATTTACAGCCCACTGCCGTAAGCACAGTAAATGCTCAGTAAATGCCCTTTGAATTAAATGGATACATCTGTATCCTTATGGATTGAAAATAAAATGTTCTAGGGCTGGGGAAAGCTGGTATTTTTCACCATCTCTAGATCAGAGTAATTTTCGTTAGGCACAAATGTAAGCCTGGCAGCTCCTGTAACACAAGTAGGAATGTCTGCTCAGCCTACAGCAGGGATGTCCTAGAGATTTCGTCTTCTTTGTTTGTTTTCTTTTTTTTTTAATTTATTTTTTAATTGGAGGAAAATTGATTTACAATGTTGTGTTGATTTCTGCTGTCAGTTCAGTTCAGTTCAGTCACTCAGCCCTGTCTGACTCTGCAACCCCATAGACTGCAGCATGCCAGGCTTCCCTGTCCATCACTAACCCCTGGAGCTTGCTCAAACTCATGTCCATTGAGTCAGTGATGCCATCCAACCATCTCATCCTCTGTTGTCCCCTTCTCCTTCAGCCTTCAATCTTTTCCAGCCTCATGGTCTTTTCCAAGGAGTCAGTTCTTCGCATAAGGTGGCCAAATTATTGGAGCTTCAGCTTCAGCATCAGTCCTTCCAATGAATATTGTGGACTGATTTCCTTTAGGATTGACTGGTTGGATCTCCTTGCAGTCCAAGGGACTCTAAAGAGTCTTCTCCAACACCACAGTTCAAAGGCATCAATTCTTCAGCACTCAGCTTTCTTTATAGTCCAACTCTCACATCCATACATGACTACTGGAAAAACCATAGCCTTGACTAGACGGACCTTTGTTGGCAAAGTAATGTCTCTGCTCTTTAGTATGCTGTCTAGATTGGTCATAGCTTTTCTTCCAAAGAGCAAGCATCTTTTAATTTCATGGCTGAAGTCACCATCTGCAGTGATTTTGGAGCCCCCAAAATTAAGTCTCTCACTGTTTTCATTGTTTCCCTAACTATTTGCCATAAAATTATGGGACTGGATGCCATGATCTTTGTTTTATGAATGTTGAGTTTTAAGCCAGCTTTTTCACTCTTTTCTTTCAATTTCATCACAAGGCTCTTTAGTTCTTCTTTGCTTTCTCCCATAAGTGTGGTGTCATCTGCATATCTGAGGTTACTGATATTTCTCCCAGCAACTTTGATTCCAGCTTATGCCTCATCCAGCCCAGCATTTGGCATGATGTACTCTGCATAGAAGTTGAATAAGCAGGGTGACAACATACAGCCTTGACATACTCCTTTCCCAATTTGGAACCAGTCTGTTGTTGCATGTCCAGTTCTAACTGCTGCTTCTTGACCCACATTCAGATTTCTCAGATTTTTCTTCTGCATGTAAAGTGATCTGGTATTCCCATCTGTTGAAGAATATTCCACAGTTTGTTGTGATCCATACAGCCAAAAACTTTGGCATAGTCAATAAACCAGAAGTAGATGTTTTTCTGGAACTCTCTTGCTTTTTCGATGATCCAACGGATGTTGGCAATTTGATCTCTGGTTCCTCTGCTTTTTCTAAATCCAGCTTGAACATCTGGAAGTTCATGGGTCACTTACTGTTAAGCCTGGCTTGGCGAATTTTGAGCATTACTTTGCTAGTGTGTGAGATGAGTGCAATTGTGTGGTAGTTTGAGCATTCTTTGTCATTGCCTTTCTTGGGATTGGAATGAAAACTGACCTTTTCCAGACCTGTGGCCACTGCTGAGTTTTCCAAGTTTGTTGGCATATTGAGTGCAGCACTTTCACAGCATCATCTTCTAGGATTTGAAATAGCTCAGCTCCATTGCCTCCACTGGCTTTGTTCATAGTGATGGCTTCACATTCCAGGATGTCTGGCTCGAGGCGAGTGATCACATCACCATGGTTATCTGAGTCATTAAGATCTTTTTTGTATAGTCCTTCTGTGTATTCTTGCCACCTCTTCTTAATATCTTCTGCTTCTGTTAGGTCCATATCATTTCTGTCTTTCCTTGTGCCCATCTTTGCATGAAATGTTCCCTTGGTATCTCTAATTTTTTTGAAGAGATCTCTAGTCTTTCCCATTCTATTGTTTTCCTCTATTTCTTTGCATTGATCACTGAGGAAGGCTTTCTTCTCTCTCCTTTCTATTCTTTGGAACTCTACATTCAGATGGGTATATCTTTCATTTTCTCCTTTGCCTTTCACTTCTCTTCTTTTCTCAGCTATTTGCAAGGCCTCCCCGCACAACCATTTTGCCTTTTTACATTTCTTTTTCTTGGGAGTGGTCTTGATCACTGCCTCCTGTACAATGTCACAAACCTCCATCCATAGTTCTGCAGGCACTCTGTCTATCAGAGCTAATCCCTTGAATCTATTTGTCATTTCCACTGTATAATCATAAGGGATTTGATTTAGGTCATACCTGAATGGTCTAGTGGTTTTCCCTACTTTGTTCAATTTAAGTCTGAATTTGGCAATAAGGAGTTCATGATCTGAGCTGCAGTCAGCTTCCAGTCTTCTTGTTGCCCACTGTGTAGAGCCTGTCTTTGACAGCAAAGAGTATAATCAATCTGATTTTGGTATTGACCATTTGGTTATGTCCATGTATAGAATCTTCTCTTGTTTCGTTGGAAGAGGGTGTTTGCTATGACCAGTGCATTCTCTTGGAGAAACTCTGTTTGCCTTAGCCCTGATGCAAATCAGCCATAATTATACATATATCAACTCCCTCTTGAGTTTCCCTCCCTTC
Organism: Okapia johnstoni; assembly: GCA_024291935.2. Lineage (NCBI taxonomy): Eukaryota > Metazoa > Chordata > Mammalia > Artiodactyla > Giraffidae > Okapia > Okapia johnstoni. The sequence continues at coordinate 50,001,634 of CM044313.1, forward strand.
CCCTTATCCCACCCATTTAGGTCATCACAGAGCACCAGGCTGGGCGCCCTGTGTTATAGAGATACTTCTTTTCAGCTACTTTATCCTGGGTAATGTGTATATATTGATGCTGCTTTCTCCATTCGTTCCACGCTTTTCTTCCCTGACTATGTCCACAAGTCCATTCGCTATATCTGCGTCTTCACTCCTTCCCTGCAAATGGGTTCATCAATACCATTTTTCTAGATTCCCTATATATGCGTTAATATATGATATTTGTTTTTTCCTTTTTGACTTATTTTGCTCTGTGTAACAGGCTCTAGATTATCCACCTCACTAGAACTGACTCAAAATCATTCTTTTTATGGCTGAGTAATATTCCATTGTGTGTATATGTATATGTGTATATATCTATATACCTATATCTATATCTATATGTGTGTGTGTATATCGCATCTTCTGTATCCATTCATCTACTGATGGACATCTAGGTTGCTTCCATGTCTTAGGTATTGTAAACAGTGCTGCTATTATTGGGGTACATGTGTCTTTTTCAATTACGATTTTCTCAGGGTATATACCCAGAAGTGGGATTGCTGGGTCATATGGTAGTTTCATTCCTAGATCTTTAAAGAATCTCCATACTGTTCTCCATGGTGGCTGTTATCAGTTTACATTCCCAACAACAATGCTAGAGGGTCCCCTTTTCTCCACATCCTGTCCAGCATTTATTGTTTATAGATTTTTTGATGGTGGCCCTTCTGACTGGTGTGAGGTGATACCTCATTATAGCTTTGATTTGCATTTCTCTAATAATTAGTGATATTGAGCATCCTTTCATGTGTTAATTGGCTGTCTCTGTGTCTTCTTTGGAGAAGTGTCTGTTTAGGTCTTCTGCCCATTTTTTAATGTTTCATCTCTGATTGATTGGCTGTGGCTGCCTGGATTGCTATGTGGGGAAGTGTTCTGGGCTTGCTGGGAATGGTGCTGGGGTCAGTTCCTGATGTCAGACGTAGGTGTGATAGGGGAAAGTGACAGTACATGTACTAGAATTTGACATCCTTGGCCTACAGAATAAGACCCATGAACATTTAGAATTGAAAAACAAGCTTCTTAATAACTCAAAACTTAAAGACAAGTTTGTGAAGAAAATTTTTAAAATACTTAGACCTGAGTGATAATAAAAATGCTGTTACAAAATGTGGGATACCATTAAATTGCTGTTTAGAAAGAATTTTATAGCTTTAAATGATTGTATTAGAAAAGAAGAAAATGAGATGGGAGAAAAATGAGCTAAGGGTCCAACTTAAGAAGTTTATTTGCACAAGCAAATAAACTCAAAGCAGTTAGAAAGGAATATAAAAATAAAAGCTAACATCAAATCAAATAAAAGGGAAAATAAAGGTGAAGAGGTATAATAAAACCCAAAGTTGGTTTTTTGAAAACTCTAAGAAAATTAACAAATTTCTAGCAATATTGACAAATCTCAAATAAGAAGACTCAAATTTTAAAAAGAATAAAAAACTGTAGATTCATCAGATAATTTAAAAATTTTAAAAATGAGACCCTAAACTTTAAAATAGGCATAATGGATAAATACTAGAAAAATATGAATTATTAGGACTCAAGAAAAATAGAAAACCTGAGTGGTCCATTACCTATTATGAGAGTTAATAGTAAAGTTAAATTGTTTTTCTCATAAGTAAAGCACAACATTCTACTTCATATTGAAGAAACAGATCTTTTCAAACTTCACACAAATTTAGAGAAAAGAAGAAAAGTCTCCAGCTCACCTTCTGAGGTAACTACACACTTGATATCTAACTAGACAAGGACAATGTTTAAAAGCAAAATATGGATCCATCTTATTCAAGAACATAATTGTAAAATTCCTAAACCACATATTAGAAAACCAAATGCAACAATGGATAAAAAAGATAATATATCATAATTAAGTTGCTTTATTTCAAGAGAGCAAAGTTGATTCAATAGTAGAAAACCAGTATATGTAAATTAACAGATCAAGGGACTAAAGAAGAAAAAAAATATCATCTGAACATCATGTTTGAAATAAGAGAAGGATTTGATAAGACTTAGCCATCTTTCATGATTATCAACAAAACAAAGCTTTTATAGAATAGTCAACTTCCTTTGCCTGATAAAGCTTATAGAAAACAAGGTGAACAAAACAAAAACTATTAAAAATGTTCTACTCAATGGTGAATCTTAAAAGTACTTCTTTTTTATTTGGAATAACACAAGGCTGAAACTCCAATACTTTGGCCACCTGATGCGAAGAGCTGACTCATTTGAAAAGACCTTGATGCTGGGAAAGATTGAAAGCAGGAGGAGAAGGGGACGACAGAGGATGAGATGATTGGATGGCCTCACCAACTCAATGGACATGAGTTTGAGTAAACACCAGGAGTTGGTGAAGGACGGGGAGGCCTGGTGTGCTGCAGTCCATTGGGTTGCAAAGGGTCGGACACGACTAAGTGACTGAACTGAACTGAACTGAACACAATGAAGGTTTCTGTCTCCACTAATAGTCTTATGCTCGAAGAAAAGAAATGAGAGCTGCAAGTAACAGAAAATAAAAAAAAATTACCCATGGATAATATAAATGTCTACTTAAAACCATGAAATGATTTACGTATAAATTATTAATGAAATTTCTTAGCAAGGCTGTTGGCTCTAACGTTAAAATATAAACTCAATTGCTTTTCTATACACCAACAACAATTAGAAATTTTAAATTTAAAAATAATAGTTACAAAAGTATAAGACCTATAGAAAGATATGCCAGGTATTTATATAAAAAATTTGTAGTCTTTATTGAAGATATTCTATAAAGATTCAGATAATTGGGAAGACAGACTATGAGCAGAAAGAATATTATCAAGATATATATATATATATATATATATATATATATATATATATATAGTGTTGTTGTTCAGTCACTAAGTTGTGTCTGGCTTTTTGCCACCCCATGGACTGCAGCAACCCAGGCTTCTCTGTCCTCCACTATCTCCTGGAGTTTGTTCAAATTCATGTTCACTGAGTCAGTAGTGCTATCTAACCATCTCATTCTCTGTCGTCCCCTTCTCCTTCTGCCCCCAATCTTTCCCAACATCAGAGTCTTTTCCAATGAGTTAGTTCTTCACATCAGGTGGCCAAAGTATTGGAGCTTCAGCTTTAGCATCAGTCCTTCCAATGAATATACAGGGTTGATCTCTTTTAAGACTGACTAGTTTGATATCCTTGCAGTCCAAGGGACTCTCAAGAGTTTTCCAGCACCACAATTCAAAGCATCGATTCTTCAGCGCTCAGCCTTCTTTATGGGCCAACACTCACATGCATACATGAATGCTGGAAAAACCATAGCTTTGACTACATATTCAAATATACGTATAAAATTTCCCCAAAATTAATCTTTAGATTTTATATTTTACCTATCAAAATGCCAACATAATTTCTCATGGACAATAACAGACTGATTCGAAAATGAAAATATCAAGGACTTGAATAGCTAAGTATCTTCCCAAAAGGATAACAAAGTGGAGGGATTTGCTCAGTCAGGTTGCAAGACAGTTTGATGTTACAGAAGGTTAGACAAATAGACCAGTGGTAAAGAACACAGGAACCTGAGTATCTGGAGGGATCCGACACCCATGACAATTTGATATACAAAGGAGATGGCACTGCAGAACAGTTCAATAATTAATGGCGGGATAGTTTGTTATCTGTGTGGAAGAAATAAAATCGTATGCTTTAATCATATAAAAATCAATTTTGATCTTCTTTTTTTGGCCACACTGTGCAAATTGCAAGATCTTAGTTCCTTGACTAAGGATTGAACCTGGGCCCTTGTCAGTGAAAGTGCTGAGTTCTAACCACTGAACACCAGGGAGTCTCTAAAAATCAATTTCGGATGGGCTGAAAATTTAAATGTGAAAGGAAAAATTTTAAGCTTTAAAAATTAATTTAGGAACTTGGAGTAGGGAAATCATTCTAAAATGTAAAACAAAGATGTAAGCCATAAAGAATTTCTATACATTTAACTTTTATTAAGACACCATAATGAGAGGAGACAGATCAAAAACTGGCAAAATGTATTTGAAATCTAAGAAGATTTAGTATGCAAAATATACAAAACTTTGGAGCCATAAAGTAGCAAACACCACCAGGACCACCACAAGCAAGTGGCTTAGTAGAACAAGAGACAAAAAAAATGTGAACGTGCAATCAGAGGTAAGGAAATACAAGCATCGAAAACCACATGAGAAGATGATTATCTTTTACATAATCAGTGAAATGCAAAAAAAATGGCAATAAGATACCATTCAATACCCAGACATTGCAAAAAAAAAATTAAAGTTATTAAATGTTGGAGAGCATGAAGCCAATAGAAAAACTTATATTCCTAGTAAGAGTATAAATTAGTATGAATTCTTTGGAGATTTTTTTTTGTCAGCCTCTTCTTATTTCTCCCACACCCCAGTCCTTGACATCCAGTTTTCTACTGGTTCTTTAAGTGTGACTTTCTATTTAGATTCCACATATAAAGTATACTTATCTCACTCAGTGTAATACCCTCCAGATCCATCCATGTTGTCACAAATGGCAGGGTTCCCTTCCTTCTCCTGGCTGAGTAATATTCCATTGTGTATAGATATAAAATCTTCTTTATCATTTATCTGTTGATAGACTCAAGTTTTTTCCTTATCTTAGCTATTGAGAATGATAAAAAATTTTTCTTTGAAAAGTTGAAAAGATATAGTAAGCCTTAGTATGGGCTTCCTGTCCAAAACAGCAATTCCATTTATATACATACCCTAGAGTAATGTGCATCTCTACATTGTTTACAATAGCAATTTGAAGCAAACCACCCAAGTGTCCATTAGCAAGGGGATGGGGAAGCAAGTTATGAAATACTATGTAACAGAAAAAATGAACCACAGCTACACTGATGAATCCAAAAACCAAAATATTGATCAACTTTTGAAAAATATCACAGTGTGATTCCATCTGTTTAGATAGAAGTCCATCTATGTAAAGATCAGAAACTGGCAAATCCTAATCAATATGTAGAATATTGAGTTGGGATGCATACATAGATACGAATAAACCTATGAAGAGATATCCATGAGTGACTAATACAAAATTTGGGATTTAGGTAGTCCCGAGTATTTGGGAGGGAGAAGGGTATGACTGAGGAGGCACAAACTGAAATCTCAAATGTCCTGGTAATGTTCTCTTTGTCTAAACTGGGAGGTGTTAAACCGTATATATTCTATTCTATAATATAAATAGTATATATGTACAAGATGAAGCTCATAATTTAGGGGATTAGTGTGCGTGGGTATGGAGGGTACCATATGCTGTCATTTTCCATCTTTTCTTCTCCATTGAACCATCTGACACACTACCTACCAATTTCGATTCTGGTTCAATCTAAGATGGTATTTTTGCAACTTCTTGTCCCAAGAGAACTACTAGACTTTCCTGGAGTCTTTCCATTTCTCTTTCTTTGATGCCTAGACCAGACCCAGAAATTCATTTTCTATACAAACACCATTGCTAGGTATATGGAACTAAAAGTGCACCTTCTTCCAGCTGGGTTATTTATAAAAGTTTCTTTCTTGTTTGCTTAGTAATTTGATTAGAACTAAACTAAAAGGGTTAGAGATTTGAAATAGTGATACAATTTTGGGAAGTGAAAAAGAAAAAGAGAAGCTCAACTAGGATTTTTTGTTGTTGTTGCTGAGGGCAGTATGTTTGAGCCAGAGAGACATGGGATCCGATCCCACCATGGTTCCCCAAGCTCTTAAGCACTGCCCCTTTCTGAGTCTCATTTTCTGCATCTGTAAAATGGTGCTGTATCTCTCGGAAGTCTATTTCCTCATTGCTATCTCTGTCTCACAGAGTTGTTATGAGAATCAATGAGAAAATGTGGCTACATTAAATAGCATGGCAGTTCCTCAAAAAATTAAAAATAGAATTACCATGTGATTCAGCATTTTCACTTCTGAGTATATACCCCAAAGAATTCAAAGCAAAGTCTGGAAGATAATTTGGTCCACCCACGTTGATGGTCACATCATTCAATAATAAGAGCTCAAAGCAACCCATGTCCATTGGTAGATGAATGTGTAAACAAAATGTGATATTTACATCCAGTGAAGTATTATTCAGTCTTAAAGAGGAAGGAAATTCTGACACACTACAACATGGAGGAATCTCAAGGCTATCATGCTAAATGAGATAAGTCAGTCTCTAAATGACAAATACTGTATGATCTCACTTATATGGGGGAACTAGAGCAGTCAGAGAGAGAAAGTAGAATGCTGGTTGCCAGGGGCTGCGGGGCAGGAGAATGGGGAACTGTTTTTTAATGGGTAGACTTCAGTTTTGCAAGATGATAACATTTCTGGAGATTGGTTGCCCAACAAGGTGAATACAAATGTACTTAACACTACTCAACTACACATATTAAAAATGCTAAAATGGTAAATTTCATGTTATGTGGATTTTACTACAGTTTTAAAAAACATGTGCATATATATGCATATTATCATGGTACTTAGCACATAGTAAGAATTCAGTACAATACAGAATTCTGTTTTTCTTGTCATCCTTAGCAGCTCACTTCTTTTCTAGGAATTGGACTCGACTCTATCATGAAGCCCTAACTCCTCCACTGGTGCTTAGGATGTTAACAGCAGCAATCATGTAAAATGATGCTAAAGTGTTTCTCCCGAAGGCCCATGGCTGCTGCTCCCTCACAAGCCTGGAACATCGTTCTTGCCTTTTCTGAAGTCTGTTTTAGGGCTTGCCACACTACAGCTGTTACTCTGGTGCTGGTATCTCCTCATAATTGACAAGGCTGAGAGTGAATTAAAAATTTATTCAAAATGCTTTGAAGGGAAATGGAGCTGATGTTTTCATCTGTTCAGTATGTTCAGGATCCTGTTTATTTCTGGCTCCAAAACCTCTCAGAGGTCATGCCCACTTGACCCCATTTGCTTTCATGCTTGGAGAAGGATGGGGAGAGAATTCCTACAAAAACAGCCCATCTGATTACATTTAGGAATGGCTTCTCTTCAGAATGACTTTTAAGAAATGGAATGGAAACCAAGTATGATTCCTTAATACACACTGAGATGCCCAAACAATTGTCCTTTTCTTGAACAGTTTACGTCCTCAGTTGAATGCAAATAGTCCAAGACAAGTAAGAGGCCCCTGATCCTTTTTCCCCCATGTCTCTCCTTGTCCCCATACAAGGAGGAAGGCTAAATAGGATTGCCTAGAGCTGAGGTGCCCAAACTAGAGGGTAGGAGCGGTCGTGCAAAGTCTCTTTCACTGCAGCTGCCCTGGGTCATCTGGACCACCTCTTGCTTTTTCCCGTCATGTGGTCAGCTGACCAGCTTGCTCACTCTATACACACCTGAGCATGATGGGTATTTCCATGGTCCTGTATCAAGTGGTTCACGAGTAATGACAATATCATTATATTTATTTAGGGCTTTGGGAGAAGTACAAGGTTCTTATTAGGCCTTGTGCTAAGCATGTACCCCAAACAGCTTTATCAGAAGTCCAAGCAATAATGTCGTAGAGTTTTGGTTCTCTGTTGGTCTTCACAGGAAAGAGCACATTGCAAGCCCATGGGAGGTGGAGAGGTGGTCCAGGCCCTCTCCAGGCAACCCTGGATAATTGAGTCAATTACCATCTATCTCGATCTGAATCCCTCATGGTAAATACAAATACTATTCCAAGTTATATCCAGAGAGAAAGAGCTCCATGTTTTGGCTGCCAATTAGTACGAAGATCAAGAAGGTGATATGCCAGAGTAGAAAGAGCAGCGTTAAACCCAGACAGCTCTGTGTTCCAACTTGGACTCTGCTTCTGCTTAAGGGACCATGGTTAAGTCAGTTCACTTCTCTGACCTCAGTTTTATTATGAGGTAAGTAGGAAAAATGATAGAACATACCTCCAAATGTTGTTGGGTATATTAAATGAAATAAGGCATGAAAGGAATGTATTTGGTCCTCATTTTTGGCTGCTATTAATGTCATCTTTGTTATCGGAACCCAAAGTGGACAGACTGAATTGATGCTCTGGCCAATGGTACACCTTGGCTTGTCTGATGACCAGTGAATGGAAGTGTCCTTTCTTCCAAGTTGAGTACAAATGGGGGCTTCTTGCGGACCCACCTGCTTGTTTTACTATTCTAAGAAGAACTGGTTTATAGTCCCTGTGTTCCATTGATCAGAGTCCTCTGAGCCATTTTGTCTTTATTTGTGTAAGACTAATGACTTGGAGGGAGGGGAGATGGCTGATCTCATTCTCCTCAAACCTTCACATTATTCTACCATCTGCCTTCTCCTAACAAAATGCTGCTTTGAGATTTATCTGTGCCTTTGGGAGGAGAAAGGGAATTTTGGTTGTATTTGCTTTGTTAAAATGAAGTATCTGGTTAAAGCAAAAAAAAAAAATCACGCTGAAAGAAAATACTTTTCTTTGGAAGTTTTTTTCTTTTTAGTATTATTATAATATAGGTAACAAATGTTCATTATGGAAAAATAAATTAAAAATAAAGAAGAAAGAGGAAAATTTTAAAACATAAGTTCCTACCATTTGAAAATAATTCTGTTAATATTTTGGCATAATCTTTCCAGCTATTTTTTGCTATCTGTCTATCCAACCCTCCAACCATTCATCCTTTGAGAAAAAAAAAAGACAAACAAGGGCTGCTTCCATGTAATACATCTTGCATCTTTTTATTTTTTGCTTAAAGTGAACATTTTCCCACAGAAATAGATCTGTATAATAATTACTTACAATGGTTATAAGACATTCCATTTTGCAGATGAACCATGCTTTATATAACTGGTCTACTATTGTTGTATATTGTAATGGGCACTTGTTGGTTGTTTATCCATGTAAGTAGCTTTCTAAATTCTCTAATTTTCATTCAGGAGACCACGTCTTCTTCATGTAGCCACAGGGCTGTGGGGAAACTGACCACAGCCCTAATTTCAGGGGCAATCAGCATACTCCATCCTCGGTGTCAAAGACCTTTGTGGTTGCCTTGTTGCCTCAGTTGGTCCAATTAAACTCGTCTCCCTCCCACTCTGGTTTGGGATTGGTCCAATTAAGGTTGGGCAAATCCATCTTACAACAATATGGGGGAACCAAGCTTAAAAAACTCTAGAAAGGTTGGCAAATCATCTTACAACAATATGGGGGAAAAGCTTTTCTAGTTGTTTCTGGTAGGAGGCTAAATCTGCTTGAAGCATTTATGTAGCGAATGGAGAACAAAGTTAACTGCTGCCACACGGGTTACACGTCCTCTTCTGTGACAAGGTCAGGAAGGGATAAAGCACTGTAACAGATTCATCTACACCACACAGAATAGGTCTAAGTTAGTTCATCAAGTGAAAGGAGTGCTCATCAAGCAAACTCTGTCTGTTTTACCACCTTGCTAGATTGTCATGATGATTAGTTAAGAAACTCAATGAACAACATCTAGCCTGTATGAGTAGATGATAAACTAATATTTATAATTATTATTACAGGACAAAAGCAGACTATGGTTGAGGTGTACATAATGTATCGGAAGTGGCTATGAGTACATCCAAGAGGCTGGAATGAGGGAATAAATCTACTTGTACTGATCGTTGGGAAGAGTTACTTACTGACTTGGGGAAATTGTATCTCTAGGAAACTAGAGGAATCTGCTTTTAAGGGGAACATCTTCCATTTGTGTATTTCTTTAGAGATGTGAAGGCACCTTTCTCGTTCATCTCAGGCCACTATAACAAAATAGACTGACAGACAATAGATCTGTTTTTCACAGTGGTGGAGAATGAATGTCTAAGATCAAGGAGATGAACATATTTGGTTCCTGGTGAGAACCTTCTTCCTGGATTGTAGATAGCTACCTTCTAGCCGTGTCCTCACATGACAGAGTGAAAGAGAGAGAACAGGCTCTCTGGTGTCTCTTATTATGGACACTATCTTATTCTGCAGACCGCACCCTCATGATCTCATCTAAACCTAATTATCTCCCAAAGGCCACACCTCTGAATACTTTTCCATGGGAGCTAGGACTTCAACATGTGAATTTTAGAGGAACAAACATTCAGCCTATAATGGGATTGTATAAGAGGAAGTTTAAAATGTGACTGGGTATCGGCCTGGAGAAGACTAAATGGGGGAGATAAGTAGTTATGTTGGCATGCCTTTGGGGCCATCAGAGGATGAGATGGTTGGATGGTGTCACTGACTTGATGGACATGAGTTTGAGCATGCTCCAGGAGTTGGTGATGGACAGGGAAGCCTGGCCTGCTACAGTCCATTGGGTCACAAAGAGTCGGACGTGACTGAGTGACTGAACTGACCTGAACTGAGGCCATCAAGGAGGAAGGATTCTAGTTAACTGAATTGCCTTGCCTCACATAGGTCATTAAGCTACTAACTTTTAGAACTAGGACTAGATTCATCTGATTTCTAGTCCAGTGCCTTTTCAGGGAGACTGTCTAGCAACTAAACTATTCAACAACGGAACTGGGTGCTTCAATAGGTGGTGAGTTTCCTTTTCCTAGAAGTATTCAAGCAGAGGCTCAAGAGCCATTCACTAAGAATGCTGCAGAGAGGCTTTTTACAGTGGACAGGAGGCTGGATAAACTATCCGGAGCTCATTTCCAACTGCAAGAATCATTTCCAACCTTTCTCAAGGTTGAATTCTCTGTACTACTCATGGTCCTGCATGCAACACAGTATGTGATGTGCTCTTAATTCTTTGGAAGACTCTTGTGGAAATATTAACGTATACAGCAAGAGCATACCATTTGTGCGATAAAATGGATTCATAATATTTTCTTTTAGCTTAGCTATTCTGACTTCTAAAATACGTTCCTTCCAGATCTCAATAACGAATTTACTAATTTCAGAAAAGTTCTAAGCAGATGTCAATAGTGATTCTATCACATTTTATATAAAGACCATGGAAAAAGAGTTACTCTGTTCTCCAGAGATGAGAAGAATTAATGTATGTGTGTGTGTCTGTGTGTAAGGGGAGGAGGAGACTGTTGTTGTTGCTTAGCCTTATCTGAAATTCATAAAGATATGTTTTCACTCAATTTGTATATGAACTACTTTTTTCTGGAGCCGTTCCAGAATGGAAAGCGATAAGTTGTAAAGATGTTGGTTTGGAATCAGATGGGTCTGGTCAAGTCTCAATTCTGCTACTTCCTGGCTGAGTGACCCTCTTCAAGTCACTTATCCCTTCTGAGTTTGTTTTCTCAACTACTCTTTGGAGAGAATCCCCCATTTTATAGGATATCGTGATATTAAATGAGCTGACGTTTTAAACATATGTGTAACATGGTAGGCTGCCTTTCCGAACGTTCTGCTTGTCCCCTTCCCACACTCCTGGTAAACACTGAAAGCCTTTGAAGTGCAGGTGTGACACCTGGCTTCTCTCTGCAGTCTCAGTGAGTGGTGCCACGCCTGACACAGAGGGGGAGTGGGGTGCCCTCCAGAAGGGGAGCCCAGAAGGGAGACGCTCGGCCCTGAAAAGCAGACTTCAGGTAAGGCTAGGAGGAGCCCTAACAGAACACTTTATCCTTACATGAATGAAAACAAACACACAAAAAAAGCAAAAATAATTAAATCATGAACAGTATATAGGGCGTATAAAAGAGTATGTTAAAAGCATGCCACACATCTGCATTTATTTATAATAAATACTCCCCACGTCATTTCTAGTTACCATTCTCCCTAGGTTTTAGTAACTCTGGACCCTGAGGTTTCAATGAAATATTTCTAATAAGTTCTAACTTATTAATAATAGTTCCACCTTTCAACCACAACAGAATGAAAGTTTTCATTCAGCAGAATGAAAACTGAAAAATTTAAAAAATATGTAGAAATTAAAACACTCTTGAACAACCAATTGGTCAATGGAGAAACAACAAGGAAAATTAGGAAATGTCTTGAGACAAACAAGATAAAAAAAAAAAAAAAAAAACATGGGGTGCAACAAAGGTAGTATTATACTGCAGGGAAGTTTATAGCAATATTTACATTAAAAAAAAAAAGAAGGATTTCAAATAACAACCTAACTTTATACTTCAAGGAACTAAAAGAGGAAGAAAAACTAAATCCAAAGTTAACAGATGAAATAAAATGAAGACTGGAGCAGAAATAAGGAGAGAATAGAAAAACAACAGAAAAAAGTCAATGAAGACAAGAGTCAGTTTTCTGAAAAGGTAAACCAAATCAATGAAACCTTAGCAGAATTAACTAAAATATAGAAGATGCAAATAACCGAAGTCAGAAATGGGAAACGTGACATTACAACTGATGCCACAGAAATAAAAAGGTTAATCAATGAGTAATTATTAAAAAAATTGGATAATCCATAAGAAATGACTAAATTCCTAGAAATATACAACCTACCAAAACTGAATAGTGAAGAAACAAAACATCTGAACAGACCTGTAACTATAAGGAGATTGAGTTAAAATAAAAAGCATCCCAAGAAAGAAAAACCTAATACCTGATGACTTCACTGGCGAATTCTATGAAGCATTTAAAGAAGAATTAACACGAATCCTTTTCAAACTCTTCCAAAAAATTGAAAAGGTGGGAACACTTCCAAACTCATTTTATGAAGACATTACCCTGATACCAAAGCCAGACAAAGATACTTCAGACCAATACCCTTGATGAGTACCAATGCAAGCATCCTCAACAAAATACAAGCAAACTGAATTTGACAGCACATGAAAAGGATAATATAATATGACCACTAAGTGGGAATTATCCATGGGATGCAAGAATAGCTCAACATACAAAAAATAACATAATATACCACGTTAACAGAATAAAGGATAAAAATCACATGATCATCTCAATTGATGCAGAAAAAGCATTTGGCAAAATTTAACACTCTTTCATGATTAAAAAATTAAACTCAATAAAGTAGAAATAGAAGGAAATTATAATACCTCCGCATAATAAAACCCATAGCTAACATTATGGTGAAAAACTGAAAGATTTTCCTCTAGGATCAGGAACAAAGCAAGGATGCCCATTCTCATTATTCTATTCAACATAGTACTAGAAGCCCTACTGGAGCAATTAAGCGAGAAAAATAAATAAAATGCATCCAAATTAGAAACAAAGAAATAAAATTATCTTTACTCACAGATAATCTTATACATTGAAAACCCTAAAAATCATACACAAACACACACACACAAACTGTTAGAACTAGAAATTGAATTCAGCAAAGTTGCAGGGATACAATCAATGCACAAAAATCAGTTGTGTTTCTAGACACTAACAATGAATAGTCTGAAATGAAATTAGGAAAGTAATTCTATTTACAATAGAATCAAAAAGAGTAAAATACATAGACATAAACTTAACCAAGCAGGTAAAAGATTTGTATGTGGAAAATTACAAAACACTTCCGAAAGAAATTAAAGACAAAACCAACCCATGGAGAGGCACCCTGTGTTCATACACTGGAAGACATAATATTGTTAAAATGTTCATACTACACAAAGTAATCTGTGGATTCAATACCATATCAAAACCTGAATGGCATTTTTTTCCAGAAATATCACAGTGTTTTTAAATTCATATGAAATCTCAAAGAATCTCATATAGCCAGAATAATTCTGAGTAAGAACTAAACTGAAGACCTCACATTTTCTCATTTCAAATTATAAGATAAAGCTGTAGTGGTCAAACAGTATAGTACTAGCATAAAGGAAAACATGTAAGCCAACATAAGAGAATAGAGAGGCCAGAAATAAACTGCTATGTGTATAGTCAAATGATCTTCCTTTGACAAGGGTTCTAAGACTATACAGTGAGAGAAGGATAATCTCTTCAATAAGTAGTGTTGGAAAAGTTGGATATTCATATGCAAAAGGAAGAAGTTGGATAATTATTTTACACCATATACAAAAATTAACTCAAACTGAATTAAAGATCTAAATGTAAGACCTGAAAGTATAAAATCACTAGAAGAAAAAGCATTATTCATAATAGCCAAGAGGTAGAAGAAATCTAATTGTCAATTGATGGATGAATGAATTAAAAAACGTGATATTTATATATCATGGATATTATTCAGCCACAAGAAAGGAGGAATCTCTGCCATATACAACATGGATGAACCTTGAGGGCATTATATTAAGTCACATAGGCTGGTCACAAAAAGGTAAATAAATACTAGGATGGTGATTTCCAGGAGCTGGGGAAAGGAGAGACGGGGAGTTGTTTGGTGGACATAGTGGTAGCTGGTGGGTTCTGGGATCTACTACACAGCAATATGCATGTAGTTATCAGTCTTGTACTGTGCACTTGGAAATTGTCGGGAGGGTGAATTATGTATTAAACATTGGGGAAGGGTGCCACAATTTTTAAAAAAAAGGAAAAGAATTTTATCTTCCCCTTATTGACTGTGCACTCTGTTATCTATCCTACTCCATCAAAAATCTCTGATGTTAGACATCATTAGCCCCATTTTACAGATGAAAAATGAGAGACACAGAGGTTAGATAACCTGTCACAGAGGTGGAATTTGAATCCTACTTTGGTCTCATCCCAGTCTTGACCTGGTTCTGTGACCCTAGACTGTACACAGTACACTAAGAGCCTTTTAGTTCAGGCCTGCTTCTCCATCCAAACTCTCCATGCCTTCTTGATGTTCTGACTCAGGTCTAGGTCGTGATGTCAAATGCTTCCAAAGCTGGGTTTCTCAGCCTGAGCTTTTGATATTTTGATGCTGTGGGCTAGAGGTTCTTTGTTGTGAGGGCTATCTCATGCATTATAGGGTGTTTTACAGTACGCTTGACTCCTACACACAAGTTTCACTTCATCATCATCCAACATTTTATTATAAAGTCTATTGGTTTTCTGTTTGTTGTTTATGTTCCCCACAACAATGTGAATCATCCAAGGAAGGAAATGCACCTGTTAGGTTCTCCACTGAATCTGCAGATTAGTAGTTGGCACAGAGAATGTATTCAATAAAGTGTGTCAGATGGAAGAATGAATGAATAGATGGATCTTGGACATGACTTAGAGCTAACTGGCCTCAGGGACCAATTTAAAATACCCAAACCCCTAAGAGAATAATATTTGAGTCAGAAACCAGTTCAAGATATTTATTTATAGGATGGAATTCTAAGTAGACCAAGTTCCCTTGCCAGCCACTCAGCATTTTTTCTTGCTCTGGGGAAACACAAGGTTATCTGAAGGTTGATGAAGCCGGCGTGGAGCAGGACAGGCTGTAGGATCACCTAAAAGGTCCGTGTCCTCACGCGCAGGTCCCTGATGGCCCCTTCCTGTACCTGTAAGTGGGGCAGATCTGGGAACACAAAGGTTGTATGATAAGAGTCCTGAGCAGTTCCCATCCCGACTGGGGTTGAGGCTGGCAAGGGGACAGGATCCAAACAGAGGCTTCCTGGAGGGAATGCTGCCTGGGTTAAGTCCTTCAAAAACATCAGGAATTTTCAATAAGCAATTGTCAAATAAATAGAAAATGAAAAATTAGGAGACATACTACCATTTTTTTTTCTTTTCACTAACAGAAACAAAACCAAACCCCACTGGCTAAGATGATGACTGTAATTATTGTAATCATTATTTTGCTCAGCTACCATTGCACAGTCCAACCACAAGAGTAAATGGGCTTATATTGAGGGAAAGAGAAAAGGGGGAATTTTTCACTCTCTTGTTATTTTTTTTTTCTTTCTCTCAAATGGAGATGCCATTGGAAGGTGACAGCAGAAATCACAGCCATGAATAATTCACTCTGCCTAATTTCACACTATTTCATTTTCTTTATGAGTTACTAATTAGCACACACAGGTTATTTAAAGAACAGAAAAGAGCTCTTTAAAGTGTGGTAAAAGGAAGTCATATACTCGTTTGTTAAAAATGAATAATAAATAAAATGATAAACAAAACTCCCAAAGCCTAAGGAGGTGTCTCCCCAGGCCTGGCTGCCTCTGGGAGCTTCTCAAGGCTGAAGCCACTCATAGAGAAAAAGGCTTTCAGGGTCAGACACAGTGGATACTGCTCAGCCAGCATTCAGGCGGCCAAAATGTCAAGGTTTTTTTGTAAAATGCAAGCACTTGGCAAGACTTTAAATCAATAGTGGCTTAAACTCCCAGGATATTTTGCTAGCCTAAAGAGTTTGGGCCACTCTGATTGGGCATATCTGCATAAAGCATATTACAATGCCGGGGATCAGCTACAGTCAGGGGTGTCGGGGAGCACCCTGAGTCCTCCTTTGTGCATTCCTTTCGTGGGGAGGATCAGAAATGGGAACCATGAGACTTGACGATCAGGACACATTTCTTATGTGTGTCCCTTTGATGTGGAAAGCAACAACCTTCCCTGAAACTAACCAGCAGATTAATGCTCACATCTCACTGGCCAGGGGTTTCCCAGGTGGCACTAGTGGTAAAGAACCTGCCTGCCAATGCAGGAAACCTAAGAGATGTGGTTTTGATCCCTGGATTGTGAAGATCACCCTGGAGGAGGGCATGGCAACCCACTCCAGTATTGTTTCCTGAAGAGTCTCATGGACAGAGGAGCCCGGCAGGTTACAGTCCATGGGGTTGCAGATTCAGACATGATTAAAGCGACTTAGCAGGCATGCAGGGACACTCACTAGCCAGAGATCTGTCACAGGTAGCCCCTAATAGCAGGAGAAGTGGAAACATTAGTATTTAGCTTTTGTACCTGAGAGGACCATGGGAGAATGAGGCAGGCAATGACTGTTGAGTCACGGAGGAATGATTTACATCACACTATCCACACTTCTCACTCCCCTGACCCGTTACTCTGCATAAGAATTGGCAGTATAACAACAATAATCTCTGTTGTGTGTTAGTAGCAGTCAGTATTGCCGTAACAATAGTCAGTAACCCCAAGACTTTAAAATTGAATGAGCGGCAACACGCAGTTCAGCATTTCTGTTAAGTTTCTGATATGAGCAAAGAGATACAAAAGATACATAATTTCATTTTATTCTTAAAATAAGCTTATGAGAAAGGGTTTATTAGTCTGAATTAGAGACAAGACAGAGACTCAGAGGGATTCAGGGTTTAGTCCGAGGCCCCAAGACTGGAAGCATGTTCAGCCTGCTTCCAGGTCCATGCCCTGGTGGAGTCTGCTGTAACCTCTGATGTAGAGGGGAACATGGAGAGGATTTGTTGTCAAACCCAAGTTCATGTGCCCAAGACATGGTGAAGCCAGACAGACCTAAACGTTGGAGTTTGGAGCAAAGACAGGGTTTATTGCAGGGCCAAGCAAGGAGTATGGGTGATTCACGCTCAAAATCCTGAACTCCCTGATGGGTTTCAGGGAAGAGTTTTTAAAGGCAAATATGGGGGGAGGGCTGCAGGGTACATGACTTTCTTTTGATCAGCTGGTGGTGAGGTAATAGGATAGTGTTCCAGGAACCTCAATCATCAACCTTCTGGTTCCAACCAGTCTGGGGTCCACATGCTTGTGGTCAGCCTGAACTTACCCTCCACCTGGGTGGGGGCCTTAGTTCCTATGGAATAAGTCAGAGATACGTATCAGATTATGTACATGCCCAGAGGGGGAACCAGGACCCTGCCCATCACTGCACTACTGTTTCTTGACTACTTTTCCTTTACTTCTGTATTTCCTCACACCCCTAACCAGTAACTATTTGAAACTGCCCTTTGAAAGACAGGGAAAGCCTGGAAGGCTGAAGCCTTTTTCTTACAAATAAGGAATGGGGAACACAAAAAGGCTTTTGTACCTGGGACGGCCCCACGGGGTCCTTCTCAGTTTCAGACTGAGAAATGGACATTCTCAAAGAAAGGTCCAAAGCTTCTGCTGTGTGTGTGTGTGGGTTGAAGCTGTATTCCGCAGAACAATAATGCTGCCATGGAATTCTTAAGCTGTGGTTATAAATAATGACTGAAGTGGGGGTGGTGAGATAAAAATTTGTATTCTGAGGCAAGTCAAGGGAAATTTACACATAAAATTTTTTCTCTGCCTTTTAGTGTCCTCTTTATCCTTTGCGTATCTGCATTATGTATTAACCATATCCCCCCATCAGTGGAAATACCTGCTCAGTTGTCAAGAATAACACTGTCCGAACATCAACAGGACAACTCCTTAGGAGCTCTAACCTTCCTTCTGAATCTTGGGAAGGGCCAGGGTGACCCATTACCTACTACTCACCTCATATGTGTAGATCTGGATTGTGTAAACTGTCAATAATGCAATATTTAAGGTATGGCCCTTTGTCTCAAAAGCTTATATAACTGTGCTTTGACCTCTACCAGGTGTTAAGAGTTCTCAGAGTTCTCTGAGGCTACTCCCAGGTTATAATCCTCATTTTGGCTTGAATAAAACTTTCCATTTCTTTCTTAGGTCAACTGATTAATTTTTTCATCGACAGAGGCAAAAACAAAAAAAGAAAGAAGGAAGGAAAAGGACCGAGAGAACAGGTGTGTATGGTGGAGCACAGTTTGTCTTACTCTCTGGGCTCGTGCAGCTAACCTGCAGGCCTGTTTCCACTGGATGCCCTGACACTCCGCTGACGTTATGTGGATGAAGGCACAAACATCTGGCTGCCAGAGATCCTGGCCTTTCTGCAGATGCCAAGACAATCTCTGGATTATTTGAAAGAAACTAGAGCCTCTGGTGAAATTCCTATGGCAAATGCTCTCTTGGCAGTTTGCCAGTCCAACTTGAAACCTGCCCAGACTCTGCAGAAAAGCTCATTATCTCCAGGGTGGCATTTGGTAATTAAAAAGGTATGACAGATTACTCAGAGCCTGTCTGCAAATAATGCTGTACCTTGGGGGCCAGGTCTGACTGCTGTTCAAGGAGTTTTTGCTTATCAGATTAGAAGTAAATGTGCTTCTGAGAGGGGGAAGTGAAATGGCCAGGAACTCTGAAACTGCCAAAGCTCCCGACACAAAACAACCCTCTCATCCCTGTCCTTAAGAGAAAAGTTGTTGATGAACCTATATTCAGGCTTTCCCCTGAAAAAGGAGAATTATATCAAATCGCCCCTTCAGAGTTACTGTAATTCTTATTCTCAAGGCCACTTTTATTGTCTATCCTTAATGTTCTGCCCATTACCTTAGAGACTGGAGCATTCAGCTATGCTAAGGAGCAAATGATGTCAAATGAATCAGCTACAGTCCATCCATCTACCCACTCCCTCTCATGCCACTTAACCACTCCTCATTCAAAAAGTTTATCTATCCAATTGTCATCCATCTACCTACTCATATGTCAATCATTTTATTCACTGTAAAATATATAATACACTCACTGATTGGAAAAATTCGCCCATTCACCCATCCAACCATCTATCCATCTCCCATCTACCCACTTACTCATTTCCCAGCTACTCATCTATTCATTTGACTAAACATTCATTCATTCTTTTATTCAACTAGCATTTACTCGGCAGTAATAATAATGACAAATTTCGTTTAGCTCTTAGCAATGTGCCAATTACTTTACAGAGACTGCTTCATTTAATTCTCAAAACAAGACCTTAAAATAGATGCTACTATCATCTCCATTTTAGAGATGAAGAATTTGACTTTCAGAGAGACTGAGTAACTTTCCCAAAGGCACACAGCTCTTAAGCAGCAAGACCCATGTCCTTCTTCCCCACTTGCTATCCTGCTGGTGGCAGGTCCTGGCTGGGTCCTTGGGAACATGAGTTTGGCACAAACCAGGAGCAGTCCTTAAGATGCCCACAGCCTGTGGAACTGGCAAACACACTGAGAGAAAATTAAAACAAAGTTTTCCTGCCTGTTTTTGACCAGTGGGGACCTGACTTCAAAGAAGCTGACTTTCCCCAATTCACAAAGTTTTTAATCCTTGGGGCAAAGCAGAAATTCAGACTCAGGGCTGCCTTATCCCAAAGCTACCGTTTCACTCAGCCAGTGTTGCCTAATCTTCAATTAGTTGGAACTTTACAACTTTTTGCCATTTCTTATACCTTCAAGTTCTATTATTTGTTTAACATTTTTCTTCAACTCTGAAGCTTAAACCTCACCCTAAGCAATATCATATGTGAGCTTGCATTCTGATATGCCAATTATCAATTCTTCCCTGGCTCACACTGCAGTTGACTAGGGCTGCTGTAAAAAAATACCTCAGGCTGGGTGACTAAAAGAACAGAAATGGATATTCTCACAGGTCTGGAGGCTGAAAATCCAAGGTCAAGGTACCACCAGGGTTGCTTTCCGGTGAGGCCTCTTTTCCCGGCTTGCAGACAGCCCCCTTCTCATGATGCCCACACAGCCTGCCCTCTGTGCGTTTGCCCCTCACCATGCCCCTGTGTCTCCTTATCCTTTTCCAGGGACTTCATTTAACCTTAATAACCTCCTTAAAGGCCTTGCCTCCAAATACAGTCATGGTGAAGGTTGGGGCTTGGGGCTTCAACATTTTAACTGAAGTGGTGGCTGGTGGAGGGAGGCAATTCAGTCTATAACATCTATTACAATAAGTTCAAGTCTCTAAATATTCA
Organism: Okapia johnstoni; assembly: GCA_024291935.2. Taxonomy (NCBI): domain Eukaryota; kingdom Metazoa; phylum Chordata; class Mammalia; order Artiodactyla; family Giraffidae; genus Okapia; species Okapia johnstoni. Next base: position 50,022,188 of record CM044313.1, read on the forward strand.
TTCTGCACACCATCAACAGAATGCTAAAGGGAACACCGCACTCCCCAGGGCTGACATTCATAAAACAGCAGTGAAGCAGCTGTTGGAAGTGCTTGGTGGCTGTAGACATAATAAGCCCAGATAGAGAGAGAGAGAGTTGGGGTAAGGAGGAATAAGAGTACCTAATGTGGTAGCAAAGTCATAACTGCTGAGTTGTTCCCCAGGGACATTATGATTAACCAGAGAAGATGAAGCAAAACTGGTGTCTGGATAGATGGGACCCAACCAAGAAGCCATATTTGGCTGTCCTAGAAATGTACTCATTCACCATGAATGAGATGCCAGCCAGGGTGGGCTTGTGCCCCATCTGCTGCAAAGTCATGTGTGGGTCTTTGCTGCTGCCCTCTTGTCTTTGCAGTGGTCACCTCCTGGCTGTGACCTGCTTGCCAGGGTCTGCTCGCTGCTCCTCTATGAAGCTGTCCCCATGGTCCCTCCCTCTGTGTGATCTTGTCACTGCACGCTGGGTCTGCTCAGCTATTTCCCTTGTGTCTGTGATGCTGGAATGAAAGGCTGAGAGGTCATCAAGTTCTCAGGAGCACAAAAAGGTACTCAGAACTCTCGGGGGGTAAACACAGGAGATGGGCAGTGAAATGAAATGGGGGAATAATAATAATCACTGCTGTTATTATAATATTAGCTTGAGTCCTCCTTGGTGGAGAGCCTATTATATGTCAAGCACAGGACTGGTGTTTGTATGAATTGGGGATCTCAAGTTCAGGTCCCTGCAGGAGCCACACTGCTAACGAGATGGAAGCCAGTAGTGGACGTGGACTGGTGAGAACCTGACCCGTCCGAATGGGACCCTTGTTGCGCAGCTCTGGGCAAACACGTGGACCTTGGGGGGATGTGGGCCACTGTGGTTAGAACTTTGTGATGTTTCAAGAGAGATCTGAAATCTGCATTTTTCTTTGACAGCTCCTTTTGAAAACTCTTGGCAGTTACTTTTTTAAAATATGAAAATATAGTGTCCAAATAAAATACAGCTGCAGGTCACGTCTCCCCTTCGGAGGCAATTCTTGTTCTCCACAACACTTAGGACAACTGATTCTGGCCCCAGCTCTGTACCTCATGGTCCACCTTTCACTGACTCATTTATTTCTTTGCCTTTCCTCCTAGGCCAGGAAGACCCAAGGGCTAATGCCATCTTTGTCCTTCGTAGTCTCTGTGCCACTTGGATCAGGTACAGAATGTATGTCAAGTAAACCTTTGGGCGTTTAGTTGTTGTTGTTCAGTTGCCTAGTTGTATGGACTATTTGTGACCCCACGGACTGCAGCACGCCAGGCTTCCCTGTCCTTCATTGTCTCCTGGAGTTTGCTCAGACTCACCACAATCCCCTCCCTCGTGTTGCCTCAGTCCATCTCTCTGCAGCCAACAGCAGCCCTCGTGTAGGGATTGCTCTGCAATCCCTCCGCTCCAGCTCCCAGCCACTGCGCCTTTGAGGGGACCTGTGTCCCTGTCCAGGGTGTGTATGGCTGCGGCAAGGACTGTCTGATTCTCATTCCATTTAAGCTGCCACAGATCAGCTGCTTCACTCTCAGCCTGAAATATTTCTCCTCTGACCCAGACAGTTGCCCCAATGTGGGGATCGGACCCCTGCTTCAGTTCCCCCATCTGCCGAAGGAAGTTCCAGATCTACTAACACTTCTGTTTCCCCCCTAGTTCCTTCATCCTACAGAGTTTTGAGTGGGTCTATATATTCTTTTCCAGTGGTCAGGTACTCCTGTCCTCTCTCAGCTGGTGGTCTGAAAACACTTATGTGTCTGAAGGTGTATTCCTAATGTATTTGTGGAGAGGAATTGTACTCCATGTCCACCTACCCCTCCGCCATCTTGTTCCTCCCCTGCTCAAACTCATGTCCACTGAGTCGGTGATGCCATCCAACCATCTCATCCCCTGTTGCCCACTTCTCCTGCCCTCAGTTTCTCCCGGCTTCAGGGTCTTTTCCAATGAGTCAGCTGTTTGCATCAGGTGGCCAAAGTATTGGAGCTTAGCTTCAGAATCAGTCCTTCCAATGAATATTCAGGACTGATTTCCTTTAGAATTGACGGGTTTGATTTCCTTGCTGTCCAAGGGACTCTCAAGAGTCCTCTCCAGCATATTTTGAAAACATCAGTTCTTCAGCGCTCAGCTTTCTTTATGGTCCAACTCTCACATCCATACATGACTATGGGCAAAACCACAGCTTTGACTATAAGGACCTTTGTCCACAAAGTGATGTCTCTTCTGTTTAATATGCTGTCTAGATTTGTCATAGCTTTTCTTCCAAGGAGCAAGCATTTTTTAATTTCGTGGCTGCAGTCACCATCCACAGTGATTCTGAAGCCCAAGAAAATAAAGTCTCTCACTGTTTCCACTGTTTCTCCATCTATTTGCCATGAAGTGATGGGACTGGATGCCATGATCTTAGTTTTTTTGAATGTTGAGTTTTAAGCCAGCCTTTTCACTCTCCACTTTCACCTTCATCAAGAGGCTCCTTAGTTCCTCTTCACTTTCTGCCTTTAGAGTAGTGTCATCTGAATACCTGAAGTTATTGATACTTCTCCCACTAGACAAAATTAATCCAACTTTCTGCTGCAGGAAAGACCACCTTCTGTTATCACTGTCACCCTTCAATTCTCTATCTGCCAGTTGACTATGAGTTCCTTGAGGGCAGTGACTCACGTCAGAATAAATAAGCCACATACTGTCTTTACATCCAGTGTGGTCTCTGTCATTGGCCTCTGCATAGGTCTCTCAGGAAACTGAAGCCGATGTGTTTTTTTTAGTACTTTTTTAATTGAAGTATAGTCAACTTACATTGTTGTATTAGTTTCAAAGTGATGCAAAATGATTCATGTATCCATATGCATGTATATGGATATATATATATATATTCTTTATAAGGTTCTTTTCCCTTATGAGTTATTAGAAGATATTGAGTAGGGTTCCCTGTGCTATACAGTAGGTCACTGTTGGTATACAGTAATATGTATATGTTAATCCCACACTCCTAATTTATTCCCCCCACCCCACATCTTCACTTTCCCTTTTGGTAATAACCATAACTTTATTTTCTATGTCTGTGAATCTGTTTCTATTTTGTAAATAAGTACATTTGTACCATTTTTTAGATTCTACATGTAAGTGATATCATATATTTGTCTTTCTCTGACTTAATTTCCTTAGCATGATAATCTCTAGGTCCATCCATGTTGCTCCAAGTTGAAGCCTATACTTTTATAGCATAAATCTATAAGTTTTATAGCATGATGTATAGCATAAATCTATAAGTGAGCTTGCTGCCTCCAAAGACCACATCAGGCCCAAGGGGGAGAGCTCTGGGAGGTGGGGATTGGAGGGCAAACTGATCTGCCCACTGAGGACTTGGACATGCATCACCCACACTGTCAAGTTTGGCCCTGCTTCTGTCCGCTACATGTCCATGAGTCCTGCACAGCACCAGCTCTGGAAGGATCTCAGGTGATAATTTTTGATTGAACAAGGAGTGATACAATTATAAGAAGGTGTAGAAAGCTCATATCTTGTAGAATCGCTGCTTTTACAAAATCCTCTTTAGGGTTGTTTGCTTGCTAACATTGCATGGTTCTCTCTCTCCTCCAGCTTGGAGTTGAGATCTTCTGAACAAAGGAGGGTGGCCATATGACATTCTAGACCTTGCAGGAGCAGCCACGTCCCAGGGTTTTATTTATGTAGATACAGAGAAGCAGTCTGCCTTCCTTTCTAAACCACTGGAGTTGTGGGCCTCAAATGATGCTCCATTCCTGACTGCCTCTGGCCTCACTGCCCACAGCAACTACTCTCTCTCTTTCTCCATTTCTCCATTTTCCACCCACAGCTGCCGTAGGGTTCCCCAGACAGGTCAGAGTGTATCAGTGTATGGGATCGCAGAGCTCTGGCCTCTCAAGTCATTGTCACTGTGGCCCCTCAGCTCCTCTGGATGCAGACCACATGTGGTCACCAGGGAGTTCTCGGCTTAGCATTTTTGCTCAGTGAGCACTTACCAAATTCAATTAAATTGCCTCTAACAGCAAATCGTCTCATCTTCCCTACCCTACCTCTAGCCCCATTTTGCCTAACAAGTGAAAACCATGGCTGGCACTTCTTCCACAGATTTTCCCCCCACTGCTCCTGCTTTTACTGAGACTGTGCACAAGTGACATATGGGATGCAAACAGAGCCTGAGAAAACTCGGAAAGTTCCAACTGGGCTTATTTTGACCATTCCTTTTATAATTCATTATATTTCCCAGCCCTCAAATTAACTATATGTAAGCTTGATGTGCAATGTAAAATTCCTGGTTATACTTCTGCCTATAATATCATTCCTGGTCCAGACGTCCTCCTATCACTGTGCTCTGTGAAAAGCCTAACATCATCAGGGACTCCACCAGCCCAACAAGTTGAAGATCCTCTGCTCCCAGAAGCTTTTCTCATTTTTTCTTTTTATTTTCTGCATAAGCTCTCTCTCTCTCTCTCTACACACATGCACACCATAGATGTTTAAAAATATCCCTGTACAATGTTTTTGTGTGGGCACCTCTGTTGAGAAATGTGATTAGCTTTTCTGATATGATCAATGGCTTCTGTAGATGTTGGAAACCTTACAGGCCTGGGAGACCTAGCTCTCCTTAGGGGCTCTCAGACTCTGGCCAAATTAGTACATGAAAGGTCCAGATCCCTAAAATATGTGGTTTCCCTGAATGACCTTTGCATTTTCCTCCAGGAATTTTGGATTTACTGTAGCTTTGAAGTCAACTCCCTGGTAGCTCAGGTGGTAAAGAGTCTGCCTGCAATGCAGGAGACCTGGGTTCGATCCCTGGGTCAGGAAGATCCCCTGGATAAGGAAATGGCAACCCACTCCAGTATTCTTGTCTGGAAAATCCCATGGATAGAAGAGCCTGGCAAGCCACAGTCCATAGGGTCGCGAAGAGTCAGACACGACTGAGCGACTAACACTTCGCTTTGCTTTTGAAGTTGTATTTTTGCTCAGTAGGGCAGATAGTGTTCTAGGCCCCTGTACAGACATGTAAGACAGAAACCTCTTCAGTTTGCCCTGAAACTCACCTTAGTGCCGTCTCCACCCTCCATTCTCTGGTCCATTCTGGGTAATCTCAACTGAGTCCAATAGATCTCAAGAAAATTACCATCTTTTCAATGAAGTCAGGGGCTTCCTCACTCCCCCACCCTCCTCCTGTGTCTGAGTTCTCAGAGGTTTTCATAGGACCACGGCATCATAGGGGTGGGTCTTCTGTTCCTGGGTGGCCCTACGTCCATGCTGAGCATCCGTCACTCCATTCCTCCCCAGGTCGTCCTCCCCTGCGCCTGTCTTTTACCCTCATTCACTCCTGATGCCTCATTCTCCCCAGTCCTGCCCCATTGTCTGTTTCTGCCCCTGTCATGGGGATCGGAACGTTTCTGGTCACAGGAGATGCTGAGTGCTGTTTCCATCTTTTGTCCTTTATCTAGATGTGACACATCAATTACTCTACTGAGCCTGGGGACTCCTATGAGGAACTAAACAAACTTGCCACCTCCTTTGGCCCCATCCAGAAACACTCCTAGTTAACAGCCCATCACCTGGGATTTCCATGCTCTGCAGTCTTTTCCCTTCCCTGGGGCTCAGCTATGGGAGATGGGCAGGTGCTCGGTGCCTTCCACAAGGATGGCCATGCCTTTGTCTCTGATCCTTCCTCCACCCATTATAGTTCTTGTTTCACATTCTTATCTGGACTCCCATTTCGGCCTCCAGAAGAAGCAAGAAGTCCTGGTTTGACCTGATCACATGTTCCTCTGCCACTGGGACTTCTGACTTTTGAAAATCTAGTGATTTGATTCTTTTGTTCCATGGTTCCATTGTGTCAGCCTTCTCTAAAGGCATTTGTGGCCCAAAGCTTGAATGATGAAAGCTTTGGAAAAATACATACCTGCCAATCTATCAAAATATCACCCACTGAGGTTTTATCAGAAGGACAGTGGCTGGAGTGAAAAGAGTGTGTCTGATGGTTCCTATCATCTCACTCACATTTCCTGGTCCCCAAGTGGCTGTGAAATCTGCCAAAGCAGCCGCGTTTTGCAAGAGAGTGCTGTGCCTTTCAAACCTGGCACAGTTGAGCTAGAGCTGAAATCGTGGGAGGAGGGAGGGAGAAAGAGCTTTCTCCCTTCCATATCCAAGGCTGTATTGCCACACCATCTGGAGCCAGAAGGGGAGAATGGGGCTGAATAAATATAAGGTGTAAACGCACAGAGCGTAAACGCATGAAATTGGCAATGACTAATTCATCATCTCACAAATCTGTCTTTACAAAGAGAAATAAAAATCAAGTTGGTTTGAGCAATATGGAAAGAGTGTGGCTCTTCCAAGAATAGCTAATGAAAGGGGGAGGGAGTGAGGCACTGATTGGAAAATATGCAAATTTATGAAATTGGCAGGTTCAGATGACACTTCAGAGTGATTAGTGTGCTGATTGGGGTGCTTTGGGAAGCACTAAGGAAGCATCATATTGTTTTCTTTAAAAAAATTATAATGAAGCAGACTCAAAGAGCCCTGTGCTTCCTAACTGGGGGCCCAAGTCTGCAGTGTCAGCTGCCTTTGTGAGTGGTGAGAAGTGCTTTGCACCAGTTCTCCCAACACCGTGAAGCTGTCTTAGGTGCAAGCCTGGCATAAACTATTTTGTTTACTTATTCATTCAATAAATATTTGAGATCAGCTCCTCTATGCCAAGCACTGTGCTGGATGTTTGGGACACAAAGATGAATCAGGCCCATTCTCTGAACTTGAAGACCTCAGGGTCTAGTAAGAGAGAGTGTATATGTTAGGTTCAATGGAATAAGTGCTACGATATGGGAGATTCAGCCAAGTGATGCTATAACACAGCAGAAGGAGAGATGCATTAACACAACAGAATAAGTTGGTGGTGATTGGGGGGGTGGGGGTGGAGAAGCTTCTTAAAGAAGGCTGACATTTGAGATGAATTTGAAAGATGCAGATAATTTTTCCAGATGGAGAATTAGGTAGAGGGTATTTGAGGCAGAAGTAACAGCATAAGCAAAGGCATAGAGGCATGAAAGTACTTAACATGGTTTCTGAGAATGACAAGATGTCTGGTAAATAGTTCTTCCTGAGCCCACTCACCTGAGAGTAATTGATGGAGGAACTGAGGAGACAGGCAGCTTGGGTTCCTAAAGCTCAATGGCACTGCTGTGGCAGAAATGGCTATGCAGTAGAGTGTGGCAGTAGACTGATCAAATTCCTCAGATTTCTGGATTCCCTGGTAACTCAGACAGTAAAGAATCTGCCTGCAATGTAAGAGACCCAGGTTTGATCCCTGGGTCTGGAAGATCTTCTGGAGAAAGGAATGACTACCAACTCCAGTATTCTTGCCTGGAGAATCCCACAGACAGAGGAGCCTGGCGGGCTACAGTTCATAGTGTTGCAAAGAGTTGGAACCAACTGAGTGACTAAGCACAACACAACCCTCGATTTTAATTCTCTCACATCTTCTAAAAATCTATAGACCAAAACAAAACACTCTAGTTTACAACAACAGCTGCAGCTTACCCTGGAAGAAGCAAAGATCTGAAATTCCAACTTACATGTGAGGCAAAAAAATATGCATTTGAGTTCGGAAGAGCAAGAGCCAAGTCTAGTGCAGGTAGAACCATGGGGGCTGCACGGAAGGACAGAGAGGGAAGAAGGGACCTGGCAGTGGAGACCCTCAGTGCGTTGACAAGGCTCACCCAGGAGAAGGGAGACACTCCCTCAGCGGGGAGTCCCTGACAGCAGCTTTCAAATGTGGTGGATGAGCAAATAGGAAGGGCTTGAAAAGAAAGAGGACCAGATGGACAGTCATGCGAATGCCCTGGTTTGGGGGAAGAGAGAGGAAGGCACTTGGGATCATGGTGGAGTCCCTTAGTGCCAAAGCCTATAAGGGAAGAAAGTCTATAAGGGTTCTTATTATAAGAAAACTTCTGAGTCTCAGGTGGCCAGCTCATCTCATTTTGCCTTAGACTTTCTCATATTTCCAATCACAAAACAGGACCCCAAGACTTCACATCCTGACCAATGCCCACTTGACTTTAAAGGTCCTTTGCTCCTGATATTTTCTATCCACAAGAGCGGTCCTTCTGACACCATCTGATCATGTGCTTTGGACACTTTAAATTATAAAGATTGGATCAATCTCTACTCTTTTGAGCACAAATATCAAAAACTCAATTCAAACAAACAACAACAAAGAAATTTTACTAACTCATTCAGCTGAAAAGTCTAGGGATAATTTTGACTTCAGCCATGATTATTTCCTTACCTGGTCTTTCATTCTCAGTTAGACTCTTCACAAGTGTAGGTAAGGATGACCACCATGAGTGCATACTAAGTCACTTCAGTTGTGTCCAGCTCTTTGTGACCCTATGGATTGCAGCCCACAAGGCTCCTCTGTCCATGGGATTCTCCAGGCAAGAATACTGGAATGGGTTGCCATGCCCTCCACCATGGGATCTTCCCAACCTAGGGATTGAACTCATGTCTTTTATGTCTCCTGCACTGGTAGGCAGGTTCTTTACCACTAGCACCACCTGGGAAGCCTGAAGATGACCACCAGCACCTCCCAATTCAGCATGGGGACAGAGCCCCTCTGTCAGATTTCATTGGCCTGTATGGAGTCACAAGCCCACCTCTGAACCAATGTTATGACTCTGACTGGCCAGGCTGGGTAGGTGTTCAAGCCTAACTAAAATGGAATAGATGATTCTCACTTGAGTTAAATAACCTGAGACTGAAGAAATGGTGATTCCCAAAAGAAAATTCAAGTTAAGCAGAGCAGATAGCCACCACAGGGCTAGACCTCTATTATATAGTCTAAAGGACTTTGGAGCATAAAATCTAAGTTCAGATTCTGGCTCAGGTGATTGGAGTCATGTGTCCTGGAGCAAATCTCAGCTTCCCTGAGGCTGAGCTTTTCTTTCTGCTAAAGGCAGTTAAGGGCTTCCCTGGTAGCCCAGTGGTAAAGAATTTGCCTCCAGTACAGGAGATACAGGAGTCAAGGGTTCAATCCCTGGGTTGGGAAGATCCCTTGGAGGAGGAAATGGCAACCCACTGCAGTATTCTTGCCTGGAAAAACCCAAGAACAGAGAAGCCTGGTCGACTACAGTCCACAGGGTTGCAAACAGTTGGACATGACTGAAGTGACTGAGCACAAAAATAGTTATTAATGTTTCTCTCATTGCCATTATAATTGAGTTCATTCTTGACCCCCTACTCCATACACCAAATATAAATTCTGAAGTTTCAGCATAACTTTCACTCAAGAAATGACACTAGCTGAGCTAAGTGGTGTCAGAGGAGCAACCATACTCTCCAACCTCATTGTCTCTACCGTGCAAATTCAGTCTACACTGGGATCACTCTTCCGAGCCATCTGGAGTTATTTTTATTCTGTCTGGCAGGGTGAAAGTTCAGATTCACCACAGTTCAGTAGGGTGACAGCATATTTAGCCACATAATGGAACACCTCTCTCTAAGCTCACAGTCATGGGGAAATCCTGTGTTGCCAACAATAAGAGTTAATTAAACGTTCATCACATTCAGTCAAGCTGATATCCCTTTGGAGAAAATCACCAAAGGTGTAAATTACTTAAATTTTGAAGAGCAGTATTTTAATCATATGTGAAACAATCATAACTCAAAAGGCAAAAGCTGACATTCTGGCTTCTGAAATCAGCTTTGGAAAAGTAGCCATACTTGTCATGAGGCTCTCATAGTGAGAAAGGACTTCATAGACCACAGTTTACAGCTGCTACAAGGGGTTACATTCAGCTTCAGAATGTGGCTAGATGGTAGCCACCTTACTCACATAAAAATCACCAGACACATGCATATTCTTTCAACTTATTCATGAAAATTTGGGGCATTTCATATGCAGAATTTCTTGAATTGGATAATGAGACTGTTATGGGTTGAAGTGTGTTCCGTCTCAAATTCCTATGTTGAAGTCCTAATGTGCAGTGCTTCAGAAGGCAACCTTGCTTGGACATAGGGCCTTTACAGAGGTAATCAAACTAAGGCATGGTCATTTGGGTGGGTCTTAATCCATTTTAACTGGATCTATGCAAAGAGGAAATTTGGAGAAAGACACCCATGCAAGAAGAAAAACATATGAACAGGAAGACAAGGATAGGCCTGAAGCAAACACTTCCTTACAATCTTCAGAAGGAACTGAACCTGCCAACACCGTGATCTCAGATTTCTAGATCCGCAAACTGTTGAGACAGTAAATTTCTTTTGTTTAAGTCATCTATTATTTTGTTACAACAGCTCTAGCAACCTAATTCTGGGATATATTTACTAATGTAACAATAAAAATGAAGACATTTTTACTCACTGGTATTTCTCTAGGAGAAAGCATCTAATTTCATTTGGCTGAGTCACTTAAGGTGAAAGGAAAGCCCCTCCCCATCCCACCTCCCAGCATATTTAAACCATAAAAGATTTTTTAAATTTATTTTGATCCCCAGGGAAAGTAGGAGTGTGGGCAAATATCATCTTCCCCCACAATCCATGACCCATGTATGCTAAGCTGCTTCAGTTGTGTCTGACTCTTTGCGACCCCATGGACTGTAGCCCACCAGGCTCCTCTGTCCTTGGGATTCTCCAGGAAAGGATACTGGAGTGGGCTGCCATGCCCTCCTCCAGGGGATCTTTCTGATCCAGGGATAGAACACACGTCTTCTGTGGCTCCTGTGACTCTTGCATTGCAGGTGGATTCTTTACTGCTGAGCCACCGAGGAAGCCACCACGGCTCACACATCTTCACTGAGAACTACAGAGATTCCCAAACTGTTTTGCCTAAGCAGTTTCCTCTAGCTGCCAGGGCTGGGACTGAGTTTTGTGCTTAGATTGTTGTAGAACCTGAGGCAGAGGGAGCTGTTGCAAACTGGCAGAAATCTAACAGAAGAGTCTCATCTTCTCAACACTATGGAATGCTGGCTCTTGCTAGACTGATCTGCAGGACTGAGGAGGCCCAGGTGACCTGAATTACACTGAGAACTATAATAACACCAAAAACAAAGCAGGTGAAACATAAAACATACACAACTGTAATTGCTATTGCTTCCATAGCCTACATACTGGTGTTCCAATCAATCAGGCCTCAGCAATGGCCCATCATTTGGGTGCACAGACTTGATCTCAGGACTTCGCGCCTAGTTTGAAGTAGAGTGGAGGGAAAATGATGGATCTTTTTTTACTAAAAAAATGATGCATGACCATGGTTAGAGCCTAAAGTATCGTTTACAAGTGGGCTGTTCCTATTGGAAAATATTGAGGATATGGAGAGAGGATGGCAAGAGCAGAAAAATATGATTGAGTGTAATAATTTTTTTCAAAACTGATTCACCTTGGAAGCATGTGAATAGACTTTAGAGCTTCCTACCTCTAGAACCACCATAATCTAGAAATTTTATTTGTACAGGGCCCTTCCTTCTCTCTTCTTTTTTATCCTCCCATTGTGGGTTGTCCCATTCCACCAACTTCTGAAGAAGCAGAGTACCTTTCAGACTCCCCCCCCCCCCCCGCCGCCGAGACACAGAATAAGGAATTTCAATAATCTGAAGGTTCCCATCCCATTTCACTAAGAATCCCATTTCCATTAAGAACCCCAAGTGGAAGAAATGCTAAAAGTTGTGCCTCTGTCTTCCTTTTCTAGCCCCTGAAAAGTAACTTGAGATGAATGAAGACTGTCTCTGAGTGTTTCAACTATTGTTATTTGTCACTCAGTCACCCCATTCAGAAGGCTGAGGTGAGGAGAATGAAGGACACTACCTTTACTGGGACACTAAACAGGGACCTGATATGTTAATAAAAGTCTCAGCAGGGAGAACTTCTGGGACTGAAGTGAAGTCAAGAAAAAGAAGCCTAAAGAAATCTCAATTTATACCTAAATGAAAAGAAAAAGAAGGCAACAGCCAGGAGCGGGCCTTCGTGTTTGACACCCTACAGCAGGTGCCCCTAATGGTCCCCTTTTCTTTCGGCAAAGGGTCTTTGAGGACTAGGCACGGCCAGGCCCCTTGTCAGACACGCCCACAGCGCTGCAGAAGCTCCGCACTGCTTACCTCACAGACCAGACGACCAGCGTGAGGAACCTTACACAGAGCCGCAGAGCTGCAAAGAGAGATGGAGGGGGATGAATAGTATCCCCGTCTCTGCTGGCAGACTTTGGTTTCCTCTCCCCTCATTCCTCTAGGGGCTTGGCTTTGTTTTCCAAGGTTTCTCTGTTAAATGAGTAGCACACACTGGATGACTTAGAACAACAGAAATTCATTTTCAGCTCTGGAGGCCAGAAGACTGAAATGAAGGTGTCAACAGGGTCAAGCCTCTTCCTGGCTTCCGATGGCGGCTGGCAAGCTTTAGCATGCCTCAGCTTCCAGCCACGTCACTTTAACCTCTGCCTCTGTCATCACGTGGTGGCCTCTTCTGGGTCTTTACCTCATCTTACAAGGACGCCAACTGCATCTGATTTGAGGCTCACCCTACTCCAGATTGACTTCTTTTTAAACTTTTTATTTTATATTGGACTATTTCCTATTAACAATGGTGTGATAGTTTCAGATGGACAGCAAAGGGACCCAGCCATACATATACATGTGTCCATTCTCCCCCAAACCCCCCTCCCATCCAGGCCACCACATAAAATGGAGAAGAGTTACCTCTGCCATACAGGGGGACCTTGTTGGTTATCCATTTTATATGTAACAGTGCATACATGTCAATCCCAAACTCCCTAATTACCCTTTTCCCCCATTCTTCTTCCTGGCAAACTGAAGTTGGTTTTCTAAGTCTGTGAGTCTCTTTCTGTTTTGTAAGTAAGTTTATTTGTATCATTTCTTTTTAGATTCTGCAGAAAAGGGACATTATGTGACATTTCTCCTTCTTTATCTGACTTACGTCACTCAGCATGACAATCTCAGGGTCCATCCATGTTGCTGCAAATGACATTATTTCATTCTTTCTAATGTCTGAGTAAAATTCCATTCTACATATGTACCATATTTCAGTGTGACTTCATCTTAACTTATGATATCTACAATCGCCCTATTTCCAAATAAGGTCACAGTATAAGGTACTGTGGTTTAAGATCTCAACATCTCTTTTGAGGGGACACAATTCAATCTCTAACAAGTCTCTTTCCCATGCAGAGGACAGAAACCCAACCCAGATCCACCCAAATAAAAATGAAGTTGGTTGGTACTAGGGAACAACAACTCTAAGGATGACAGATCTGAATGTTCAAGCGGCATAATGGGCACTCTGTCTTCCTTCCTTCTCCTTCTCCACTTTCTAGTCTGTTTCTCTCTGTGCCCCCTCTTTCTTTTAGGGAATTTATCTTGATATGATGGCTCATACCTAACATTCTAATAACTGCTATTTAATGTTTTCTCTTTCTCATTAGATCCATCAGGATCCCATGACAAAACCTCACTGTATGGCTTGGGCACGTGCCCACCTGGGGAAAAATACTGATACAGTCTATGGAGGAATGGGTTGGCTAATCCCCCAAAACAAATTATTATCACACATGAAACACGACCTCATTAGATACCTTTAGAACACGGTTTGTCTTATGAGTTTACGCACAACATTGCTAGGAACCCAGTGGAACCAGCTTTTTTGTAACCATCCATCTGAAGACAGCTCTAGAGGACTTTGTATGTAAGCAGTTTCCCAGGCACCATGGCTGGGTCTGTTTACCAAGATACAGGCGAAGCTTTTTTATTAGTCACCTTTTCCCTTATTTCTATGGCAACTGTGATATAGGAGGCTTGTTTCTATGTGGGCTGTGCTGTTTTTATCTGGCACCACTTTAGAGCTATTCAGCTAGGGTTGAATTTTTGCTGCAACTAAATTCATGGGATGGGGAGGAAATTCAGGACCTGCAAAATGACAGTAGGGAGGAAAATTCAGTTCAGTTCAGTTTCAGCCTCTTGGTGACTCCCAAGCACAAGGGAAGGAGAACATTTCTCTACCTCTCTCCCTTAATTTTCTGAGACTTAGAGATAAAAAGAACCATAGGAGGTAAGATATTTTGAAAACATTCCCAACCTTAGATGTATCTCTCAGTCACTCTGTTTTTAATATGTATATTTAGTTATTTACTTATTTATTATGGCTATTCAGCTATGTGGGTCTCAGCCACGGCATGCAAACTCTTAGTAGCAGCATGCGGAATCTAGTTTCCTGACCAGGGATTGAACATGGGCCCCCCTGCATTGGGAGTGCAGACTTAGTCCCTGGACCACCAGAGAAGTCCCTCTCAGCCACTCTTGAAAGACAGCTGGAGAAGTGATTTTGGAGTCAGATATATATAAAAAAAAAAGAATGTCCATTGTATGAGCATTTAGGGGCTGAGCACTGTGCTAAGGAAACATGTATCAGTTATCTATTGCTGCATAAAAAGTCAGTCCAAAGCATCATGCCTTAACACAGTCTATCATCTCAGTTTCTGTATTCAGGAATTTGGGTATGGCTTATCTTGGCCTCTGCATCAAGGTCTCTCACAGGAGCGATCTAGGTGTCACCCAGGGCTGTAGATATTTTGAGGCTCTATTGGGGAAGCATCAGCTTTTAACATCACTTGTGTACTGTAGACAGGAGTCAATATCTCATAGGTTATGAGACTAAGAACTTCAGTCCTTCAGTGACTGTGTGATCATATCTAAGAAGGGACATTTCATCACTTTTTATGGGAGGAGATTACACCAGGACATGACTACCAGGAAGTGGATTGTGGAGCCATGTCAGAAATGCCTTCCATACTGAAGCATGTATTACTAACATCCTCTAGTTCCCATGGGGATTTTCTTGATCCCTGTCTCCTGTACAATGTCATGAACCTCTGTTCATAGTTCATCAGGCACTCTGTCTATCAGGTCCAGTCCCTTAAATCTATTTGTCACTTCCACTGTATACTCATAAGGGATTTGATCTAGGTCATACCTGAACGGACTAGTGGTTTTCCCTACTTTCTTCAATTTAAGTCTGAATTTGGCAATAAGCAGTTCATGATCTGAGCCACAGTCTGCTCCCGGTCTTGTTTTTGCTGACTATATAGAGCTTCTCCATCTTTGGCTGCAAAGAATATAATCAATCTGATTTCAGTGTTGACCATCTGGTGATGTCCACGTGTAGAGTCTTCTCTTGTGTTGTTAGAATAGGGTGTTTGCTATTACCACTGCGTTCTCTTGGCAAAACTCTATTAGCCTTTTCCCTGCTTCATTCTGTACCTAACAGAAGCAGAAGATATTAAGAAGAGGTGGCGAGAATACACAGAAGAACTGTACAAAAAAGATCTTCATGACCCAGATAATCACGAAGGTGTGATCACTCACCTAGAGCCAGACATCCTGGAATGTGAAGTCAAGTGGGCCTTAGAAAGCATCACTATGAACAAAGCTAGTGGAGGTGATGAAATTCCAGTTGAGCTATTTCAAATCCTCAAAGGTGATGCTGTGAAAGTGCTACACTCGATATGCC
Organism: Okapia johnstoni; assembly: GCA_024291935.2. Taxonomy (NCBI): domain Eukaryota; kingdom Metazoa; phylum Chordata; class Mammalia; order Artiodactyla; family Giraffidae; genus Okapia; species Okapia johnstoni. The sequence continues at coordinate 50,037,753 of CM044313.1, forward strand.
AGCAAATTTGGAAAACTGAGCAGTAGCCACAGGACTGGAAAAGGTCAGTTTTCGTTCCAATCCCAAAGAAAGGCAATGCCAAAGAATGCTCAAACTACCGCACAATTGCACTCATCTCACATGCTAGTAAAGTAATGCTCAAAATTCTCCAAGCCAGGCTTCAGCAATACGTGAACCATGAACTTCCAGATGTTCAAGCTGGTTTTAGACAAGGCAGAGGAACCAGAGATCAAATTGCCAATATCAGCTGGATCATAGAAAAAGCAAGAGAGCTCCAGAAAAACATCTATTTCTGCTTTATTGACTATGCCAAAGCCTTTGACTCTGTGGATCACAATAAACTGTGGAAAATTCTGAAAGAGATGGGCATACCAGACCATCTGACCTGTATCTTGAGAAACCTGTATGCAGGTCAGGAAGCAACAGTTAGAACTGGACATGGAACAACAGACTGGTTCCAAATAGGAAAAGGAGTACGTCAAGGCTGTATATTGTCACCCTGCTTATTTAACTTATATGTAGAGTACATCATGAGAAACGCTGGGCTGGAAGAAACACAAGCTGGAATCAAGATTGCCGGGAGAAATATCAATAACCTCAGATATGCGGATGACACCAACCTTATGGCAGAAAGTGAAGAAGAACTAAAGAGCCTCTTGATGAAGGTGAAAGAGGAGAGTGAAAAAGTTGGCTTAAAGCTCAACATTCAGAAAACTAAGATCATGGCATCTGGTCCCATCACTTCATGGGAAATGGATGGGGAAACAGTGGAAACAGTGTCAGACTTTATTTTTTTGGGCTCCAGAATCACTGCTGATGGTGATTGCAGCCATGAAATTAAAAGACGCTTACTCTTTGGAAGGAAGGTTATGGCCAACCTAGATAGCATATTTAAAAGCAGAGACATTACTTTACCAACAAAGGTCCATCTAGTCAAGGCTATGGTTTTTCCAGTGGTCATGTATGGATGTGAGAGTTGGACGGTGAAGAAAGCTGAGCGCCGAAGAATTGATGCTTTTGAACTGTGGTGTTGGAGAAGACTCTTGAGAGTCCCTTGGACTGCAAGGAGATCCAATCAATCCATCCTAAAAGAGATCAATCCTGGGTGTTCATTGGAAGGTCTGATGTTGAAGCTGAAACTCCAATACTTTGGCCACCTCATGCGAAGGGTTGACTCATTGGAAAAGACCCTAATGCTGGGTAGGATTAGGGGCGGGAGGAAAAGAGGACGACAGAGGATGAGATGGTTGGTTGGCATCACCGACTCGATGGACATGGGTTTGGGTAGACTCCGGGAGTTGGTGATGGACAGAGAGGCCTGGTGTGCTGCAATTCATGGGGTCGCAAAGAGTCGGATACGACTGAGCGACTGAACTGAACTGAACTGAACTAGTTCCCATGCTCCCAAAGTCCAAATCCATCCCCTCCCTTGACAGGTCTGGGTGTAGACCTGAACTTCTCTGGACCACGAAAACTAATCTTATCATTCTGACACATAGGAAGAAAATGAAAAGGAACAATTATTTCCCACTTGCACAGTCTCCTGGTAGAGGAACATCCCCAGAACCCTCTTGGCCTCTCTCCCCATCTTTTACTCTCTCCTTCAGGTGGGAAGTTGGAGAGATGATTCTGGCTCAGACCTGTCCCCTCCCTCTCCTTCACATCTGCCTGCCTTCAGGAAAAGAATATTTTGGTCCACTTGCTTGGCCACCTTATCAGAGCCCTGCCTTAAGTTTGGGGCAAGTATATTCAGCTCAGAAGAGTTTTGACAAACCCACTGTCACACCTGAGCCGTGTCCTCTAGCATAGGTTTCCCAGGAATAAACCAGCACTTTGACCTCCATTGCTCTGATTCCTGTTTCCCTCTCAGTAAGTGCAGGAGCAGATGGAGTTACCTACCAAGAGGGACACAATCTGATCTAGGATTTCAAAGGGCCCTTTGTTTGCCCTTTGGGAACTGGCTGCAGGAGGCGAGAGTTAGAATCCGAGAAGCCTGAGGGAAGGCTTTTGCCACCATCCAGGAGAGAGAGGATGGTGGCTGGTCCAGGCTGAAGAGTAGTGAGGAGACTGTGAGTAGATGCTGATGCGAGAGTGTGCCAGAGTAGCTGACAGGTTGGGGGCAGGATATGAGAACAAGGGAGCCAGGTCCCAGTGACTTGTACGACTGAAGGACGCATTCACCATCAGCTCAGACACGGGTGGTCACCGGTGGAGCCAGTTTCCAGGGGAAGAGAAAGAAGAGCTCAGATATGGACTTGTCAAGCTTGAGATGCCTGTTAGACATTGCAGCAGGCAGAATAATGGCCCCTGAGGATGTCCACATACTAAACTCCAGAACTTACAAATGTGCTACTTTACATAGCTAAGTGGAATTAAGTTTGCTGATGGAATTAAGTTGACTGATTAGCTGGCCTTAAAATTGGAAGTGTCCTGAATTATCCACGTGAGCCCCATATCATTATAAGTGCCCTTAAAAGTGGAAGAAGGAGGAAGAAGGCTGTCAGAGTGATGCCATGTGAGGACTCAACTGACCATCGAGGATGGAGAAAGGGCCTCAAGCTAAGCAGAGCAGGAGGACCCTAGAAGCTGGGAAAGCCAAGGTCAAGGATTTTCCTTTAGAGTCTCCAGAGGACTATAGCTCTGTCAACACCTTGATTTTAGCCCAGTGAAACCCATTCTGGGCCTCTAGCCTGGAGGATTGTAGGACAGTAAACTTGTGCTGTTTTAAGCCACCAACTTTAGGGAAACTTGTTACAGCATCAATTGGAAACTAATGCAGACATCTCAGCAGCTACCTGGTGCTGGTGGATAAGTACATAAATAATACGAAAGAATCAAGGCCATGAGAAACAGAGGGAAAGATGGAAGATGGAGAGGCAGAGAGAGACAGAGAACTGGACAACTGGCAGTGGGACGTTGCTTCCTGCAGCCCATCCTTCAAGAGCTAATCTGTTTTTCTTCCCCAATAATGTGAGCAATGAATCCTTTTTCTGCTTAATCTAGTCTGGGCCAGCCTTCTTTAAGTAGCCACCAAATTAGTCAAGACTCACACATGTCTGGGGTGAAGTTAGAATGGGGTACCATCTATGAAGTGCCCAGCTGATGCTCAGCTTTCTGGATGCTGTAGGTCATTAGAAGTCCAGTCTCAACCACGTAGAAGTACAACTTCTCTCCTCTCTCCTCTGTTTTCCTGATCATCAGCCAGACTGGAGGATTAGGGGACTCAGAGTTGGAGAGAGGGTATAAGTCTTCTCTTTGATTCCTTCTTTCAGTTCTGAACTTGTTGGACAGTGGATTTTTTTTACCGTCTGTCTCTGACACCCTTCCTGTCTGCTCCTTATTCCGGGGACAAGAAAGAGGAGCGATAGGGAAGAGGACCCATATCTCCACTCACTGGCTTCTCTTGTCCTCAACCTTTGATCATCATTGCTTCTCTGGGCAACACTGATGGGCTTTGACACTCCCTGTGTGAAAGGTACTGGACACATGTGCATTCACGCAGGCACACATTTGGATCCGGAGGAGAGGGATGAGGCTCTGCTTTGTGCACTCAGACGCTGACTCAGAACTCCAAAGATCTCCTCCTCCTTGCCTTCTTATCTTTCACTTATGTAGCCCAGGAGGCATGGGATGGGCTTGGGGTGGTTTTGTGGTGATCAGACTTCCTTCTTGGTGATGCCTCAAGGGCGGTTCCACCTTGTCCATCTAAGAGCCCTTGTGAGTTGGCCTATGTAAGTGCCCTCCTAGACCCTGAGTTCTGAGGTGACAGGGAAACCTGCCCACTTCATCTCTGTGCCACATGGCATGGAACAGATGCCAGCATGTATCTGTTGAATGACTAAATGAGGCCACTTAGTGTCTTTACAAAGGAGAGAGATCGGAAGAAGATGGACTGTGTTGGATCCAGGGAAAGGGAACACGTAAGAATCCATCATCTGCTCAAGTTGTTGACAAAGGATAGAAAAGCTCGTTTCAGTGACATACAGATGAAAGCAGCGATGGGAGGAAAATAATAGCTTCATGTTTATATCCCGAACTAAGTTCAGAATATGTTTTAAAAAAATCACATGGCATACATTACTTAGTGTAATTCTTGCAACCACCATCTGGGGTCAAGGGGCAAAGTGCCCGCCCAAGGACATGCAGATGGTGGGTCTGGTGCTCAAACTCAGAGCTGCCGCTGGACCTTGCATGACCCCAAGATGCCACCAATGGCAAGAATCACTGAAGTCACTTAACCTACAAAGAAGACTCATCTTGGCAGCTCTTCTCAGCTATTCCAGGAAGTCAGAAAAGGCCAGGGCAGCTGTGTCAGAAAATCTCTCTGCCTCAAGGTTTGAAGATCCAAGAGTTCTCTGACCTCAAACCTTCAGAGCCTCTGAAATGACTTAAAGAGACAGCTACAAGCTTCTCCAACAGAGACAAGGTGTTTCTTAGATGCTCTTTTTTCTCGTTAATCTTACATCTTACTTGACTGCTTCCTACTCCCCACCACTGGCACTCAATTTTTTCTCTTAAGTTGGTCTTAAGAACAGCAAAAAAGTGATGGTGAAGCTACATGATGGGTACCTGAGAAGTCACTGTAGATTCTCTATTTCTGCCCGTGTGTGAGCTTTTTCATGGGTTTTCATGGGTTGAGGTTCTCTAACAAGGTGGATTTCTGAACTGAGATGGAGGACTGGTTGGCTATCAGATTCTCAGGCAGTCAGGGAAAGAGTATTTCTAAAGTCTGTTTAGGTCAGGAGTCAGCAATCTACAGTCTGCCTATTTATGTAAATAAAGTTTTATTGAAGCAGAGCCAACTCATTCGTCACATATTGTCTGTGGCCACAAAGCAGGGTTCCAGTGACAGAGTTGAGTAGTCGAAATAGAGATCAAATGGCAAACCATCCCTAAGGCATTTGCTAGACGGTTCTTTAAGAATATGATGGTGATAGTGATGGTGATGATGATGGTGGTGGTGATGGTGGTGATGATGGTAGTGATGATGATGATGATGTGATTGACCTACTTCAGGCAAGGCCAGGAAACCTGAGTGCTTCCTTGGATCAGATGTGCCTCAGCAGTAGAGAAGGCTAGCTGAAAGCTTACCTCCTGCTGAAAAGGCCCTCCTAGAAGGGACAGCTAGCGCTGACTGGAGGGATGGCCAAGGAACCAGGGCCTGAAGAGAGACAGGTCATCTAAATGAGAGACATTACCAGCACAGCAGGTGTAACCAGAGGTTCCCGGAGAACCCACAGAGACACCCTCATAGAAAAAGTCATTAGCCCCCTGCCTGGCCAGAGAATGCAAAGCCACCGTATCAAGTATAAACTACTGCTTCACCCCCTCTCTTCCCATTCAACTCACAGTGTGACATGAAAGGGCAGGTGGTGTGCACGTGGACAGGTGGACACTTAGTTTCTGAACTGAGGCTGTGGTAGGGGACCTGGGTGGCTTAGGCCTGTCTCTCTCACCTAGGAGGGAGGAGTAAGAGAGGCATGGGGAGCCCTCTCCAATGCAGGAGACAAAAATAAAGTTGTCTTTGACACTCTTGTAAGACATTCTTGTTCAATGTAGCAGTTACAGCAAAACATCCAGTCAATTAAAACAGCGACATCTCTGCTGACGGCAGCGTCTCCTCCCTACCTGTGGACCCCTGGCTCTCATGACAAAGTCCATGAGGGTCTTCCTCAGGGTCAGTTCCTCTTTCTGCCGCATGCCTTCCTCTGCTTCACCGGGTTGCCTCCTCCTCAGCCTTGTAGGCACCCAACTACTCAATGTACCATAACTCTACCCCATCTCGCTGATCCCCCCTCAAGGCCCTTATCACCAGCCAATTTCACTGCTGTGCATACACACCTGCTCACCACCTATCTCCCTGGCCTCTGGCCTCTCCCCACTGTACCCCCAGCACTTAATTTAGGGCCTGTCATGACGCCGTCTCTTGCACCAAGTTTCGTATTATCAAGTTTCAGTTCACATATTTTTAAAACAGTACAGCCGAACAAGACTCATCTCTAAACTAGATTCATTGCACAGCTGCCTGTCTTGGATGGATGCTCCAGGAAACTTTCTGAAATCCTAAAGAGAGAGCAAAGACCCATGGCACCCGGAACTCAGGAGGCAGGCTTCAGGGAAAGGCCTGGATGAAGAGAGAAGGTGGCAGGAAGAGAGGAATGGAGCTGCTGGGGAAGCAGGGGGGCTCCACGTCCAGGGCTCTTTCCCAGATGGCCCCCTGCCTCAACAGCCTCTGTCCAAGGACACAGTCTCTGCCATCACCAAGGGCAATGACATCTTAGAGTCCACTCCATCTCAGACCCAGAAAGAATTCTGCCTGGGAACGCAGAACATTAACACACTGGGTTGGAAAAGCATGACCAGCGCCCAGAATAGCATCTGTGCCCGCTCCCTGGCCCCAGAGGAAGGCCCCAAGGCTCTGCTTCATTATTTTAGTGTCACTGTCTGCAGTCTGCTCTGACTTCAACTCCCTTTCTCCATCCTGCACCCCTGGCTTACTCTCAGCAGGAAAGCTGTGAACTCAATTCTTAATTAATTTCCCCTGGTGCCAAAAATAACTAGAAACACACACTCACACACACACACACACACACACACACTCACACACACACACACACTCACACACACACTCACACACACAAAGAGGTCCCCCTAGTGTTTTTCCCTGTGTATCTGACAAGGCTGGATTTGAAAGAGAGGGAACTGATGCCTCATTCTGCCCACTTTCCATCCCTTATCTTAACCCAGTCACATTCCAGCTCAAGGAGTGAGAGAATTCTGTATAGTCGTGAATTACTCAGGTTCATACCAACCTTTGCCACTCTCCTGCTGTGTGTCCTTGGGCAAGTCGCTTCACCTCTCTGAGCCTTAGTTTCCTCATCCATAGCAAGGAAGATTATGTCCACATGGCATTAAGTAGACACCTAGTTAAATTGTAAAGGTCCAGGGAGGTGGTCCTGTTGACTCAAATTTTACAAAGGGGTAAGTGACCCAGCCACACAGTTTGTGTGTGTTAGGGATTCCAGGTCCCCAGTCAGGTGAAGATCTGATCATGTCATTCAGCCTTAAACTTCTTTAGTGTTTCCCATTGTTTGAGAGCCAGAGACCAAAACCACTGCCCATCCTATCAACCCTGGGTGACTTAATTCCTCCTCCCTGACCCTCTTCTCTGGATCTGCGTCTCCCACAGCCCTCTTTTATCACTTTCTTTGGTCCAGATACATTGCTTTTCTCTTCCTTGAAAGCGCCACATTCCCTCCTGCCTCAGGGCCTTTGCATATGCTCTCCCCTCTGCCTGGATGTTATTCCTGCACAGTCCCACCCTTCTTCCTCTCTTCACCCAGCACCTCCTCACTTCTCAGATATTAGCTCAAACTTCCCTTTCATGGAGAAACCCACCTTATATGGCCCCAGAGGTACTTCTCCTGTCTCCCAGTTCTTGACACTGGTATTGTTTGTGGTCTAATAATGACTCCAGTCCCTCACATCAGCTTGTGAGCCCTGCAGGAGTAGAGGTCTCATTTATCTTGTTCACCATTCGATGTCCCCGTCTAGAACTATATTGGGGAGAGGGGCTCCCTATAGAGAGTTGTCACTATATAGAGATGAACAATGGACTGGATTAATGAACATGCCTTCAGGCTCTGGAAAGGAATCAACATGGCCTTGAAGACCCGATTCCTCGGCCGGGACCTCTGACCTCAAAGGGTCAGCCGGCCGCCACCCACGAGACGGCTCAGCGCCCCTGCCACGCGCCTCAGCGCCGTGCAGGTGCTCTCACCAGGCGAGTCCAGGAATAACTAATGAATAAGCAATATGCGCGCTGGAAAAATACAGCTTGCTGTGCAAATGCAGCATCTCCACAGTGGTGCCCAGGGCGATTTCTGCTCCCCCTTTCACCCCACCCTGCAGCACCCCTCCCGCCCCCACCCTTCCTGGACCAGGTCCTGGGCTCTGGCAGTGGGTCTGACGTCAACACGCGGATAAAGAATTTTCCTTTTGTCCTTCTGCTGACAAGCCAGCTCCAACGGATCCTGCTCGCCTGAGGAATGTTTTCGGCAGGGCTGCGATTCCTGCAGTGCAGACACCGGGTGGGGGGCGGAGGGGGGGATGGAATTTGGGCAGCAGAATCCACAGAGCAGGTGGAAGGAGCCATGAGCCAGGGCTCCTTGTCTTGGCTTTCTGGATTTTTGTGGCTTTTTGGATCGGGGGAGGGTCTCTCTGTGTGTTTTCCCTATCAAAAAAACAAAACAGAACTAAACAGAAAAACATAACGTCATTGAAATTTTGGAAAATGTACGGGAAAGAAATCTCGTACAAACCTAGCGGCCTGAGGGTGCAGTGCTGCCTCTTTTGAGGGCTTTGTCCTCCGGCAGCTCTGCATTTGCACAACTTGCGCTGAAGCCGTCTTGCTTTCACGTGTTTCTCCTTTTGAGGTCCCCTGTAAGCACGTCTCCATGGGGCTTCTAATTATCAGTGTCAACCGCAGCAGAATACGGCTTCCCCTTAGTGGCAGTACCCTGGCTCACCTGCCAGCTTCCCTTCCTGCCCCTCCACTCAGCGTTCCCCTTCCCCCATGCGGGGCCCGGTATGACCGGAGTCGGGGGACCCGGGTAGCTCTGGGCCGGCTGCTGGCCCCTTCCGAGCCTCCTTGTGCGTGTCTAAAGTGGAGGGCAAAGTGTCTTTCTCACGGGCGGGGCTGCTGTGAAGATGAGCAGCGTGTATTCCTGTTCTAAGGCGGCCGTAACAATGATCACAAACAGGGTGGCTTCCCACACAGGGATGTCTTCTCACCCAGATTAGGAGGCCAGATGTGCTGCAGCTGTGCCTCTCTCCCGGCTCCCTGTGGCTGCCCGGGAAGTGCAGCTGGCAAGCCTCGTTGTTGTTGTTCTTTAGTCGCTAAGTTGTGTCCTACTCTTTGCAACTCCATGGACTGCAACCCACCTCTGTCCATGAGGTTTCCCAGGCAAGAATACTGGAATGGGTTGCCATTTCCTTCTCCAGGCAATCCTTGGAACTCCTTATAGACACGTCATCCCAGTTTCTACCTCCATCTTCATATCAGCTTCTTCTCTGTGTTCTCACCTCTTCTTAGAGGGAAACCAAGCGTTGAACTGAGCTAGGAGGATTTTGTCTTGAGGTCTTTAATAACATCTGCAGGGACCCTGATTCCAAAGAAGACCACCTTCTGAGGTTCTGAGGGGCATGGGTTTTTGGAGGACTCTGTTGAACCCACTTTACCATGCTAACACAAGGGAAGTTATTGGCACCAACAAATCTATCACTACCAGTGATGGGACATGTTCAACAAACACTGAGTGAGTTAACAAGCTGACTCACACACCAGGCACAGTTGGCATGGTTGGACACTCATCCCCCAGGCTGAGACCCTGGGGTGGGAGATGAAATGAAGGGTGGTGTGGTGGGGAGCAGAAAATCCCAGGAGTCCATGAAAATGTTTCAGTTTGTTTTAAAATAAGAAAAGAAAAAATGAATAGTATCCAAGTTGAATTGTTGTTGTTCAGGGACTCAGTTCAGTTCAGTTCGGTGCAGTTGCTCAGTTGTGTCTGACTCTTTGCGACCCCATAAATTGCAGCATGCCAGGCCTCCCTGTCCATCACCAACTCACGGAGTTTACCCAAACCCATGTCCAATGAGTCGGTGATGCCATCCAGCCATCTCATCCTCTGTCGTCCCCTTCTCCTCTTGCCCCCAATCCTTCCCAGCATCAGGGTCTTTTCCAATGAGTCAACTCTTTGCATAAGGTGGCCAAAGTATTGGAGTTTCCGCTTCAACATCAGTCGTTCCAATGAACACCCAGGACTGATCTCCCTTAGGATGGACTGGTTGGATCTCCTTGCAGTCCAAGGGACTCTCAAGAGTCTTCTCCAACAGCACAGTTCAAAAGCATCATTTCTTCAGTGCTCAGCTTTCTTCACAGTCCAACTCTCACATCCATACATAACTACTGGAAAAACCGTAGCCTTGACTAGACGGACCTTTGCTGGCAAAGTAATGTCTCTGCTTTTTAATATGCTGTCTAGGTTGGTCATAACTTTCCTTCCAAGGAGTAAGTGTCTTTTAATTTCATGGCTGCAATCACCATCAGCAGTGATTTTGGGGCCCCCCAAAATAAAGTCTGACACTGTTTCCACTGTTTCCCCATCCATTTCCCATGAAGTGATGGGACCAGATGCCGTGATCTTAGTTTTCTGAATGTTGAGCTTTAAGCCAACTTTTTCACTCTCCTCTTTCACTTTCATCAAGAGGCTCTTTAGTTCTTCTTCACTTTCTGCCATAAGGGTGGTGTCATTTGCATATCTGAGGTTATTGATATTTCTCCTGGCAATCTTGATTCCAGCTTGTGCTTCATCCAGCCCAACATTTCTCATGATGTACTCTGCATAGAAGTTAAATAAGCAGGGTGACACTATACAGCCTTGACGTACTCCTTTTCCTATTTGGAACTAGTCTGTTGTTCCATGTCCAGTTCTAACTGTTGCTTCCTGATCTGCATACAGGTTTCTCAAGACGCAGGTCAGGTTGTCTGGTATTCCCATCTCTTTCAGAGTTTTCCACAGTTTATTGTGATCCTCACAGTCAAAGGCTTTGGCATAGTCAATAAAGCAGAAATATATGTTTTTCTGGAACTCTTCTGCTTTTTCGATGATCCAGCAGACATTGGCAATTTGATCTCTGGTTCCTCTGCCTTTTCTAAAACCAGCTTGAACATCTGGAATTTCATGGTTCACATATTGCTGAAGCCTGGCTTGGATAATTTTGTGCACTACTTTACTAGCATGTGAGATGAGTGCAATTGTGCAGTAGTTTGAGCATTCTTTGGCATTGCCTTTCTTTGGGATTGGAATGAAAACCGACCTTTTCCAGTCCTGTGGCCACTGCTGAGTTTTCCAAATTTGCTGGCATATTAAGTGAAGCACTTTAACAGCATCATCTTTCAGGATTTGAAATAGCTCAACTGCAATTCCATCACCTCCACTAGCTTTGTTCATAGAGATGCTTCCTAAGGCCCACTTGACTTCACGTTCTAGGATGTCTGGCTCCAGGTGAGTGATCACACCATTGTGATTATCTGGGTCATGAAAATCTTTTTTGTACAGTTCTTCTTTGTATTCTTGCCACCTCTTCTTAATATCTTCTGCTTCTGTTAGGTCCATACCATTTCTGTCTTTTATTGTGCCCAGCTTTGCATGAAATGTTCCCTTGGTATTTCTAATTTTCTTGAAGAGATCTCTAGTCTTTTCCATTCTGTTGTTTTCCTCTATTTCTTTGCATTGATCGCTGAAGAAGGCTTTCTTATCTCTCCTTGCTATTCTTTGGAACTCTGCATTCACATGGGAATATCTTTCCTTTTCTCCTTTGCTTTTTGCTTCTCTGCTTTTCCCAGCTATCTTTAAGGCCTCCCCAGACAGCCATTTTGCTTTTTTGCATTTCTTTTCCATGGGGATGGTCTTGATCCCTGTCTCCTATACAATGTCACAAACCTCCGTCCATAGTTCATCAGGCACTCTGTCTATCAGATCTAGTCCCTTAAATCTACTTCTCACTTCCACTGTATAATCATAAGGGATTTGATTTAGGTCATTTATGAATGGTCTAATGGTTTTCCCTACTTTCTTCAATTTAAGTCTGAATTTGGCAATAAGGAATTCCTGATCTGAGCCACAGTCAGCTCCCGGTCTTGTTTTTGCTGACTGTATAGAGCTTCTCATATCCTACTATTTGTGACCCCATAGACTGTAGCATGCCACGCTTCCCTGTCCTTCACCATCTCCTGGAGTTTGCTCAAACTCATGTCCATTGAGTGGGTGATGCCATCCAACCATCTCATCCTCTGTTGCCCCCCTCTCTCCCTTCCCTCAATCTTTCCCAGAATCAAGGTCTTTTCCAATGAGTCAGCTCTTCACATCAGGTGGCCAAAGTATTGGAGCTTCAGCTTCAGCACCAGTCTTTCCAATGAATATTCAGGGTTGACTTCCTTTAGGATTGACCTGTTTGATCTCCTTGCAGTCCAAGGGACTCTCAAGAGTCTTCTCCAACACCACAGTTCCAACCTGAATTGTATTTATCTTTATACCAATTGCATAAAGTTTTAAGCTTATTTTATGAGGAACTAAGAAAATAAGGACCCATAAAGGCAAGAATGTTTTAGGTAAGACTTCCCTGCTGGTCTAGTGGTTAAGAATCCACCTGCCAAAGCAGGGGACACAGGTTCAATCCTGGTATGAGAAGATATCAGATATCGTGAGGCAGCTAAGCTTGTTCACCACAACTGCTGAGCCCGAGGGCTGCAGCTTTTGAAGCCCAAACACCCTAGGGCCTGTGCTCCACAACAAGAGAAGCCACTACAATGAGAAGCCACAACTAGAGAGGGACCCCTGCTCAGCACAACTAGAGGAAGCCCACCTGCAGCAACAAAGACCCAACACAGCCAAAAACAAACAAATAAATAAGGTCATTAAGTAGTTAATTAATAATAATAATAAAAAGAGGCTTGAGGCCCATGCAAGTCCCAGTGGGGCCCAACTTCTGTGGGCAAGACCCTGTGAGGTTCTTTGCTGTGTTGTCTCATTTCATCCTAACAGCCTGGTAGGAATCGTTATCCTTATTTTGGGGGTGAAGAAACTAGGGTTATGTGAAGTTGACCTGTACTGACCCCAAGCTGGAGACCTCAAATCTTGGCCCCCAGGAAATGGCCCAGCTAAGGCAGAGCACGCAGGGCTGCCCTGAACTAAGCCGGGACTAAGTCTCCGGCCCGGGTGCTCCTGACTGCAGACCTTGAGCTCACTGCAATCACTGCCTGGAAGGGCCCTGTCTCCATAATCCCCCAAGACACACAGGCCACTTTCTCTATAAGTCCACTGCCTGGTCTTTGGGCAGGCAGTGTGCCTGAGCCCCAAGAACATCCCTGTGGGAGGAACCTCCCTCGTTAGTCAGTGGTGCTCACATTTGCTCTGCACGAGCCTGGGTGAGGCTGGCTGAGGGCCCTCATCATGAGAGAAGGTGAATCTTCCCGGGGGCTCAGTGGTTTCATCCCCACGCATGGACTAGGCCTCAGCCTGTCTGCAGCCTGAGGACACACAGATGGATGCAATGCAATCCCTGCCTCCAGGAGCACCCAGTCACATAGGGGAGGCACTGAGGGCTTCCCTGGGTGCTGATAGTCTGGGTGAGTCCCGACTCAGCGAGATGGCAGGTGATGGGCAGGTGAAGGGAGGACATGTATGTGCAGGACCAGGTAGGTGGGTCACATGTCTGCAAGGCTGGTAAGCACAGAACACTCCAGCTAGGGTCCAGCAGCTGCAGTTGGTGGGGCAGGAAGACTGGGCCAGTGAGCTGAGGGAGAGAGGACAAGAGAAAAGGCAGAGAGGTAGGTGGGACTAGATCACACCAGGACTTGGGGGACTTTAGAGGAGCTTGGATTTGATTCTGTGTACAATGAAACTGCTGGAAGACTTTAAACAAGGAGTGATGTGCTCTGGACTAAGGTTTTTCTATCATAATTCTGGCTGCTGTGGAGATGAGGTCAGAAGAGGTAGGAGGTGTTAGAGGGGAAGTGAGGAGACCTATTGGGGATGTTGTCATCAGCTGGGTAATGGCTATTGTGGGCTCAGTGCAAGGTGCTGCCAGAGGAGACCACATGAAGCTGAAGGATGTGGGACATTTGGTGGGGGAGGAAGAGTAAGCAAATCTGCTGGGGAGACTGAGCTCAGAGGGTGCATCAGGGAAAACGCCAACAAAAGAGTGATGGTGAGTAGGGTTTTTAAGATTGAATAGGAGTTTTCTCAGCAAGCAAAGGCTAAAGGGTTTCTCCCAACAGTGAGACCAGCATGGACAATATCACAGAAGGGAAACCTTCAGTGGCTGGATGGCACTAGAACACAAAAAGGGCAGGAGAGCATGGCAGGAGGGGAAGCCAGGGCCTCGAAGAGCCTTGAAAGCCATGTTGGGTTTGGACTTGGTCCTAGAGAAAGAGAGAGATGCAGAAGTCACATAGCTAGTTTACGCCCTGAATTCCAGTGAAAGGACCGGAAACCATTTTCCAGGTAGAAGGTGTGAATGAATTACTCAGATGCACTGTAAAATCTGTTTTAGAGAATGAGGAGCTGATGATGGCACCTGCAGGCACGTTCTCACCTTCTCCTGAACCCCACTCTTCACCGTTTGTGAATCCCCATGGCAGGGGAACCAAAACTGGGAGAAGCCTCCTCAGGGAGAACCAGGTACGATGTGAGATCTCACTGTCCTTTAGCCTCAGCGCATCTTGAGGAGGGCACCCCAGCTATCGCAAGAGCTGGCAGGATGATTTGCCATCATCATATTGACAAGTTTTTGCATTTTTAACAGAGACACTTTTTTTCTTAACATCGGTGAGAAAAAAATAATTAGCTCATCAAAGCCATTGTTTTACATATAATGTTCCCAAGTGGGAGCTACATTTATATAAGAAAATGGGTCAATTTAAAGAAAGTGACTGAAAGTCGCTCAGTTGTGTCCGACTCTTTGTGACCCATGGACTATACAGTCCATGGAATGCTCTAGGCCAGAACACTGGAGTCAGTAGCCTTTCCCTTCTCCAGGGGATCTTCCCAACCCAGGGATCAAACCCAGGTCTCCCACATTGCAGGCGGATTCTTTACCAGCTGAGCCACAAGGGAAGCACAATTAAAAGAAAAACATTATGCAAATGAGAATAGAAGATACTGGCTGTACTGTAAGGACCTGAACATCGGGGAACACTGAGTCTACGCAGTATTTTGGGGGTGCAGAGGATGTGCGTTGCAAGCCGGACCTCAGTCTGGCATGTGGGGCAGGACAATCTGTTTGCCAGTACGGTTTCACGAAGGGACGGGATGGGGTGCTGACTTAGAGCAGTGACTGGAATGCTGTGTCTGCGAAGTTGCTCTTTGTAGCACCTTGCCGCTTGTGTTCTTGCACCAGGATCTGTGCCCTGAGGTGTGAACTCAGAGACGGCAGACCGTGGGATTCTCTGGAGCTCAGGCTTTGAGTCCCATCACTGGTTGACAGGGCACAGGGGGACGGAAGGCCGTCTTCCTGCTCACACAGTGAATGATGGTAACAACACAAGAAGGATCATGTGATAACTGGCTTCTCCCATTCCAGGCCCTGCCCGGGACACCTTACATGTACTTCAATATCTATTCCTCCCCCAACCCATGAGGTTGGCATTCATATATCTTTTACAGATGAGGAAACTGAGATAGGGTGAGCTGCCCAGGTGACTGGGCTGTGGCAGAGCCGAGATTCCAGCCCAGCTCCGGCTGATGCCAAAGCACAGAGTTTGACTGATCAAGCTGGAGGCAGCATTGCCGCGGTCTGGAGGCCAGGTTGGGCTGCAGATGTGTTTGGTTTGGCTCGCTCCATGTTTAATTCTTTTCTAATTGGTTGGCAACATCCAAGGACTGAGAGATTTCACAGGAGCATCCATCGTCTTGATTCTCTAAGCAGAGCGGGATGATCCAGGCCACCCAGGCCCACTTCTGCACCTGGCAATGCAGGAAGGGCTGCCTTCTGGCCAAGGTCTCTGCTCTGGGACCCCACCAGCTCCTACCGCCGCTCTCACCTGTTCATCTCACTCAGTTCTAGGATCTGAGAGGCAGGAATTGAGTTCCGAGCATCTCCTCTGCCGTGTCTGCAGTGGGCACAGGGAGAGCCCAGGCGCCCAGAAAGACCTGTTCCATTTCCACTTCCCCTTGACCTCCATGTGCTGCAGCCAGTGCCTGAAGCTTTTCTGTGGCCACAGCCTCAATGGGAAACAGAGGCCCGAAGTTGGGGAAGGCATACGTTAGTTTCCTTCTGCTGCTGTAACAACGTACCATGAATTTACTGCCTTAAGCCAACATATTTATTCTCCTACAGCTCTGGAGGTCAGAAGTCCAAAATGCATGTCACTGGCTAACATCAAGGTATCAGCAGAGCTCTACCCCTTCTTGAGGTCCTCGGAGAGTGTCTTGGTTCATTCAGGCTGCAATAACTAAGTGCCACAGACTAGGCAGCTTATAAAAAACAGAAATTTATTTCTCATAGTTCCGGAGGCTGGAAGTCCAAGGTCAGGGGACCAGCCTGGTAAGGTGGGCCCTCTTCCAGGCCACACACTTCCTGTTGTGTCTTCACTTGGTGGGAGGGGCAAGGGAGCTCTGTAGGGTCTCCTCTATAAGCACTGATTCCCCTCGTGAAGGTGGAATGAGCTATTAGCCTCCCAAAGACCCTATCTCCTAATACCAGAACCCTGGGGGTTAAGATTTCAACATATGAATGTTGGATGCACACATTCAGACGTCAGCAGAGAGAATCTGTTTCCCTGCCTTTTCCAGCCTCTCAAGGCCAACCGTGTTCCTTGGTTTGTGGCTTCTTTCTCTACCTTCAGACACAGTAGCACCATGTCTTCCGATCTGTCTCCTGCCTCCCTTTTATAAAGACCCTTGTGATGATTCTGGGCCACTGGGTCATCTCCCCATCTCAAGACCCTTGACTCAGTCACACCTGCAAAGTCCTTTTACCATGTGAAGTGCACATCCATGGTGGCTTCTGGGGGCCAGGATGTGGTCATCTTTGGGATGGTTATTCAGGCTTCCACATGGTTCGATGGGAGGATGTGAGTGCTGGGAGGAGCAGAGTGTGAAACTCATGTCTGCATTGTTCTCCTCGCCCTTTTCCAACACCAAGTGGCTTCCTTTACAAGAAAATGCTTAAATCCTGATGTTTTACATGGAATGGGCAGAAAGGGACAGAAGTAAGAATTTGGGTAAAACTGAGTGAAAGTTGAAAGTGTTAGTCGTGTCTGACTCTTTGGGATCCCCTGGACTGTAGCCTCCCGGGCTCCTCTGTCCATGGGATTTCCCAGGTAAGAATGTTGGAGTGGGTTGCCATTCCCTTCTCTAGGGGATCTTCCTGACCCAGGAATTGAACCTGGGTCTTCTGCATTGAAGGCAGATTCTTTACTGTCTGAGTCACCAGGGAAGCCCATAGCTGAGTGAGGAAGCCCCCAAATAACAGGGATCCTGGAGCTGTTCATCTTCAGGGGCAGAGCTCCATGATGATCCCCGCAGGAACATCAACATGAATAGGGCGGCTCTTTGGTCCTCTGTGAGGCCCCTGTGTTCACTAGCTTTACCCATCTCCATGGGGGACTCCTGGTCATCTCCCTGCAGGCCTTCAGTCTTCAGCCTCTCCCCTCCCACCAGCCCTCCACAGATCTCTCCTGAAAGACAAGTCTGAGCACTTCCTTCCAAACCTGCCATGGCTCCCGGGAGAAAAGTCAAGTTCAGTGTCCAGCATTCAAAGGACCATAACTTGGTCTTACCACCATTTCGATCCTTCTGATCTGAAGAGAAGGCGCTGGTCAGGAACCCAGTGCCCCCCTGCTCTGATTCCATCAGTCACATCCACATTTCATATATTACTCTTCAGCTCCACACAAAATGCTGTGAGTGATTGGCTGCATTTTATAAATGAGGAAAAGTGACCAGAGAGGTTGAGTGATTTTCCCAAGATCACACAGCTAGGAAGAGACAGACCTGAGGTTTGAAGCCAGTTCTTTCAACTTCCTGGAGGCCAGTTTATGGAGCTTTGAGCCCAAGGCCTGGCATGCCCTGTGGGCCTGACAAAAGTGTACAGGAACAACGACCTCTGTGGGCTCTCCTGAGCATCTTCTGGCTCTGTCCCCAGCAGTCGCCTGTCGGGAAGCATCATAAATTAAAAGCCAGTGAGGTGGATAGCCCCAGATGGGATCCCTCATGCCAGAGGAGTAATTCATGGCAAACGACTAGGACTTAAGGCAAAAGCCTGCCAGAGTTAGGCTCCATAGGGCTCCCTGCCCTGCCTGGCTCTGCCCCAGGATGCAGTTCACAGTCTGGCAGCTGCAGAGGAGGCAGAGAAAGCTGCCCAGCGATCCTCTACCCACCACCACCGCAAAGCTGAGGCAAGCAGCCCCGCTTTCCGTGCTGACTCCTGCTTTTCCCTCCACACTCTTCTCTCATTTGTTGACGGGGGCAAGCCAGACAGGAGGAGTAATCCAGACTCACCCCTAAAGGACAGCTTCATAAGCCTCCAAACCCACCAGGCCGTGTGGTCATCTTAGCAATGCACTAGCAATTGCAAGCTCCCTGCAAACCTCCCGGTTTCCTCCTGACACCCTATCCTGGGTGCGCGAGACAATGGCCGGCCCAGCCCCACTGTTTACTTCATTTGCCTGTGATTAGTGTTATTCTTCTTACCACCTCACTAGCAAGAGGAATGGGGCCATGACCAGGGCAGTGTGCACGGTGCCTGGACTTTGCAGCCTCAGCCTGGCCCTGGGCTCCATCTCGTCAAACCCCAGCTGTGCACTTGGCTCACCCCACCTACAGTCACGGATCCACAACCAAGGCCCCCTCATTCCATCACCTTTGTCTTCATGCGGCTCACTGAGATGCATTTTCCTCAGTCAACTGTTCTAGTCCATTCTATTTCTGTCATTAAAACATACAAAGTGGACAAGAACCTAATAAAGAATATGTATATGTAGTCTCTTATATATGTGTGCATGTGTGTGTGTGTGTGCGCTCCGTTGCTCAGTCATGTCCAGCTCTTTGCGATCCCAGGGACTGGGATATTTATATATTAGAATACATATATATATGATTTTATAATATTGGATTGGCTAAGGGTTTTCATAAGATGTTACGGAAAAACCAAAACAAACATTTTGGCCAACTCAATACACATATATATATATATATATATATATATATTTAAAACTGAATATGTGTGTGTGTGTGTGTGTGTATATATATATATATATCTGACATTTTACTGTACATCTGACCAAACATTGTAAATCAACTATACTTACATTAAAAATAATAATAATTAAATAATCACAGATCAATTAAAAACATGCAAGGCATTTTCAAAACACAGACATGTAATTTCACATTTATAAACTGTTTAACCAAATACACTTTAATAAATGTCTTGGTGGGCCTCCCCTTCGGCTCAGATGATAAAGAATCTGCCTGCAATGCAAGAGACCCAGGTTTGATCCCTGGGTCAAGAAGATCCTCTGGAAAAGGGAATGGCAACCCGCTCCAGCATTCTTGCCTGGAGAATCCCATGGACAGAGGAGCCTGGTGGGCTACAGTCCACGGGGTCACACAGAGTCAGACATGACTGAACAACTAGAGAGACAGAGAGAGAAGTCTTGATTCACATGGAACAGAAGTGCTCCTTCTTTTCCGTACCAGTCAGCATTCTGAGCCTGGGTCTCCTCATCCATGGCATGGGGATGAGGGGGATGAGGGGGCTGATGGCACATCCTCCCTAAGGTTGCTTCAAAGTTTCATTCATTCATTTAACACATTTGATTGAATACATATTCTGTGTTAGGCAGAGTGCTCTGTGTGGGGAATAGCATGGTGAACAAAATTCACACAGTTTCTGCTCAATGGAGCTCAGATCTGAGAACAGGAGACAGGCAGGAGCAGTCCCTTGAGAAGGCAGACATGTGTTGAACACTCCGAAGAATCAGGATGGGGAGCCATAAGAAAGAGCCGAGGAATAGTTGGGAATTGAAGGCAAATGCAGGAGGCATGGGGATGGGCAGGTTCCAGAAGGAATAGGAAGTGGGCTTCCAGGTGGAGGAGGGCGTTGCAGGTCCCTCCCCTGCTCTGGGCCTCAGTTTCCTCCTCTGTGCAATGGGTGAGGCAAGACTGATTGAAGGGAAATGGGGAAAAGCACATGGGGAACATTACGAGCAGAAGATAATGTTCAGCCCAGATCAAATCAGAGAAACTTTGGTGTCTGTGTGTATGCGTGTGTGTTGGGGCGGAGGGGCTGGCTCTCATCTGGAGCAGTAGTGGAGACACCCTGCCTTAGCTGGGATGCTAGAAAGCTCTGTTGATTTCCAAATGATCTGCCCCAGGTTGAGGCTCACTTTGAGTTTGTAAAAGCCTCCCGGCACAGGCACACGGACAACCAGGAGAAAGGCAGGCTGCGGGGCTCCAGGCACCAAGGCACCGCACGTAGGAGTTGCCTAGCAAGCACCAAGGTGGGCCTGGGGGAACCAGAGGGGCTCAGAGGTGGTCCTGGCCTAAGGTCTCGGTCCATCTTCTCGGATCAGGCCCCTGCAATCAGCATGAGGACGGACCCTGGCTACTCTTGCAGCTGAGGAGGGCTAGCAGCCTCCACGTTTGTACCAGGACAGGCCTCGGGCTCACTCTGCACGAACTGGGGAGGCTGGAACCCACATTGGAACAGAAGGTGGCTTCATGGCGGCGGATGGAGCTAATGACGGAGGGAGACTGGGCTGCGGTTCCTGTGTGCAGACGATGAGGAAAGAGAAGCTGCAAAGGGAAAAGACTGCAAAGATCTCTGAGCCAGGCCCCGACAGATGAAAAGGAATCAGTCCGTCTGTAAGAGAGGAGTGAAGGCAGGCGATGCAGGGGACGGTGTCCGGGATGCAGCGCGGGGCCCGCGGGGTTGGCCGGGTCGTCCGCCCGCCGGGCGGAGGAGCCGGGTGCGGGAAGCGGCCTCACCCGGACAAAGGCCGTCCGGGAGGCGTCCGCGGGCGCGCGCTGCCCCCTGGCGGTGAGGGGCTCCCCGCGCAGCCCGCGAGCCCGCTGCCTTTGTTTGTAGGTGCCAGCTCCCCGCCGAGGCTGGCTGGAAACCGGTTAGATTCCCGGCACTGCAGTTCGTGGCCTGCAAGCCCGCTCAGAGCCTCCGTTTCCCCCTGCATAAAATGGGGACAAGGAGGGCCCGACTCATGGGATTGGGGGTGGAGTGGGGAGGGGAAGCGCAGGGATTGGCAGGGTTTCTGGATAAGTGGCACAAGACGCTGATTAAGGCCTTCCTCCCCTCCCCCCGCCACACCAGCTGCTGATGCAGGAGACGTGGGTTCGATCCCTGGTCAGGAAGATCCCTTGGAGAAGGAAATGGCAACCCACTCCAGTATTCTTGCCTGGAGAGCTCCCATGGACAGAGGAGCCTGGTGGGCTACAGTCCATGGGGTCACAAAGAGTCGGTTGCTACTTAACGATTAAATCACAGCAACAAATGAGATATTGGTGTCATTCTGACCCTGGTTAC
Source organism: Okapia johnstoni (assembly GCA_024291935.2). Classification (NCBI taxonomy): domain Eukaryota; kingdom Metazoa; phylum Chordata; class Mammalia; order Artiodactyla; family Giraffidae; genus Okapia; species Okapia johnstoni. Next base: position 50,058,858 of record CM044313.1, read on the forward strand.
AGCTCCTTCACAAGTCTCATTAGGAAATCTCGTTTGGAACAGATTTGTGGTTGCCAAGGTTGGGGGACGCATAGAGTGGGAGTTTGGGATTAGCAGACGCAAACTATTACGTACAGAATGGATGAAAGACAAGGTCCAACTGTATAGCGCAGGGAATATTCTGGAATAAACCACAATGGAAAAGACTATGAAAAAGAATGTAACTGAATCACTTGCTGTACAGCAGAAATTGCAAATCAGTTATCTGTCAGTAAAATTGTTTTTGTTTAGAAGAAACAGAAAAAACAAAATCTACTCATCTGTACCATTTTGTGAGCTTGCATAGAATTTTATGAGTTTTGGCGGTGGGAGGCAGCTGGAGGTCCCAGCACACAGGGACTCCGCATACCCTTCCTCTCCTGTCCCCCAGCCTCAATCTTCTTGGCCTGCATCTTGGAGAACAGCTCTTGTTGCTGGAGTGACAAGCCCTCAAGGTCTCACTGTACATCCCCAAGCATTGTGCTAAGAAAATTCCATAAGGTCCCTGAGAGGACGTGCGGGAACTCCTGAGAGGCGTGTCCTTCCCTTTGGTCTCTGGGAAGGGTGCGAAGGCAGATTCGTGCTCAAATTACATTCTTCCTGGAGCAGATGGGTCACCTATTCATCCTGCGAGCTTTTCTTCCTTCTGCGATGTGATCCTTGTCTGTTCTACCGGATACAGGAGGAAGAGAGAGGGAAAGAGAGAATGAGAATGAATCAGTCTGAATCAGTTCGCCGGGGCTGCCGTAACGAGTACCACAGACCAGGTGGTTAAACAAGAGAAATGAGTTCCCTCACAGGTCTGGAGCTCGGAGCCTCAAGCTCACGGAGCGAGCGGGCTTGGTCTCCTCTGGGGCCTCGCAGCTTGCCTTGCAGGTGAGCACCTTCTCCCTGTGTCTTCACGAGACCTTCCCTCTGGGGGGCTGTTTCTGAATCTCTTCTCACGAGGTCACACATGTTGGATTAGGGCCCACCCGCATGGCCTTTTACTTACGTTTTTACTTAATCACCTCTATAAGGAATCTATTTCCAAATACAGTCCCATTCTGAGGTACTGGGGCTTAGGGCTTCACCATATACATTTTGGGGTACATGACTCACCCCATAACAGTGAGAAAGAAAGAAGGAAAAGGGAGGGAGGGAGGGAACGATGAAGGAAAGAAAGAAAGGAAGGAAAGGGAAAAGAACAAAAGCAGACAGTTCGTCCATGTGGACCGTTCTTCCTCTCACTGGACTTTCTGTGATCCAGTGATGCTGGCTTACAGATGAGGACCACATGACCTGCGGCTGTGACTGACGTTCTAAAGGCAATTTCCCATGAGAATTTGGGTTTCCATTTCCTTTTGAATGAGGTTTCTTGCCCCGCATTCTGAAGGAGTGATGGGAGCCCATATCTGGCAGGGTTTTAGCAGTGAGGTTCCCCACACTGCCCACCTCGCTCACCACTTTACCTGCTCAAGCTCTGCAGGGGTCTAGGCTGGAGGTCCCCGCTGTGGAGAAAGCAGAGTCACAGCCCTGGTGGATGTGGCTGGAGAGGGGAGGCTTTCAGGGGACTCAGAAAGGTAGACGGGCACAGTGGGGAAAGCTGGGGTTTAGACAGACCTGGGTTTGAATCCAAATTCCAGTATTTGTAAGCTGCTTGGGACTTTGGGCAAGTGGCTGCCTCTCTTGGAGCCTCAGCTTTCCTCTCTGTGAAATGGGTAGAATGATGCCCTGCCACCCAGGTCTGTGTAAGGATTAAATCAAATGAAGTCATTTATACCAAAGGGCTTGGCACATAGGAGGCTCTCAATAAACACCAGCCCAGCTCAGGAGATTTCACTGAGCATGGAGCTCACTTGAGCTCCTTTCTTCAACATCACCCCCAGTGCTACCCCAGGGAACTGTGTTTCCAGGCAGTCTTTAAAATGAACACTTTTCGTGGGTGGCAGGGGTGAGTAATGGGCTGGGAATCAACGGTTTGAGAGTCACCCAGCTTCAGCTTCACAGAACTCTCTCCATATATGGCCTTGGGTAAGTTGTTTTTTTCTCCTGCTGTCCCTAGCTCCACAGAGGAATAGGAGACGAGGGCACTGGGGTCGTGGGTCAGCAGTGGGGAAGGGGTACTGGTATTTGCTGTGTGTCCTCTACGTCCTCTGGTGCTCTGTGTGCCCAGCATCGACATGTGGCTCCCCAAAGGGCTCTGTCCCTGCCTAATTGTCACAGCACTCCATCTGTGTGCAGGAGCATTGCGCCCATTATATACAGGGGGAAACTGAGGCACAGACCAGTGAATGATCACACCCAAGGTCCTATAGATTGGAGAAAGAAGATTCAGAGTTTGATTCCAGGATTGTCCCTGCAGAGTCTTTCATTTCCCCTGGACCAGGCTGTCTCTGGAGGGGAAAGAACTAACCTGGAGTACCATTTCTGGGCAGTCGATTGGATCCTTCCAGGTCCAAAGTTCTTTGACTCAAATCCAGTCATCATTGTTTTTGGAATGAATTCAGGAACAAGAATTCTGCGTGTGCCCATGAGGAAAGCTGTGTGGGATTTTGGAGGAATTGTGGTGCAGAGAGGAAGCCAGTGCAGAAGAGCATTTGCCATCTCCTTTAATTCTGAACCAACCCCTTGGAGTGTACACCAGACTCACTTGCTCACTCCCTCACTTATTCAGCCCTCCCTCCGTTTCCTCTTCAGTCATTCGTTCAGGATTTATCTGTCGGGTGCCTACTCATTGCCATGGCTGAGGACTACCAGCAGGCGGTTGAGTGGAGAACCTCTCCCTTCCTTTGCGGAGTTTACACATGTGAAAGGGGCACAGTCAGTATACAAAGTGTTAACTGGCAGTGAGAGCTACAAAGGACAAGACAGAAGGGGGTGGTAGGTCTCCAGGAGGTGAAGAGGAATATATTCTTGTAATGTGGGAGAAGAGGCAGGTCTTGTCACGAGGGGTCAGCAGAGACCGGAAGTAGCTCTCTGGGGAAGGGCATGCTAGGCAGAGGGAACAGAAGGTGCAAAGTGTCTGAGGAGCGGATGAGAGGTTAGTGCCTGAGGCATGGGGAGGGGAGAGTTGGGGGAGATATCAGGGCAGATGGCCAGGCCAAGGAAGCACTTTGAGTTTTATTCTGAGTGAGATGGCAGCCACTGGGGAGCTCCATGCAGGGACCACTTTGGACCCCAGGAAGCTGGAAGTAGCTGAAAGGATCCAGGCTGGCACCGGGCGGCTCTCTGCAGTGCAGGGTGAGCAGGAGTCCGGCCAGAGTCTGAGCACCTGCATTTGCTGATGGACTGGATGGGGAGCAGGAGAGAGAGTCAGGGGTGAGGCAAGGTTTGGGCTCCAGCACCGAAAAGAATGGAGAGAGGGTTAGAGAGTGAGGTCTAGTCGCATCTTTGTGCGGCCAGTCAGTGCATCTTGTCCTAGTCAGTCCTCGGAGCAGCGTCCAGGTGGGGAGGGATGGAGGGGGAAGGTCCGTGACACTCATTTGTGATGAGACCCTGCAGGGCAGAAGCGGTCCTCAGCTTCGAGGGAGGCTGCGAGCTGAAGCCTAGGGACCGGCTGTGGGAACGTCAGCAGGGACTCTCCCTGAAGCGCTTACTCGCCCAGACCCCTGCCCTGCGCCCTTCCTGCAGAGCCCTGTCAGCTGCTCCTGCCCTGGCTTGTGGACCAGAAAGCCCAGCTCGGAAACAAGATGTGGCCACCTGCCTGTGACCCTCTGAGCTGCGTGGCCTCTCTGGGTGGGCAGCACGGGATGCTCAGGGCTTGGCTCACGCACCACCACCTCCTAAGTCTGGCTGAGGTTCGACAGACGAGCCCTCCTCTCCGTGCCCCTGAGAGAGTCGGGCCTTGGACAGGGCTTGTCACGCTGAGCTGTTCCCGGTTTCCAGGCAGCCCTGTATGTTACTCAGTAACAGGGAAAGGGACTGCCCCACAAATGAAGACTCAACATCTCCTGTGTGCGTCTGCACATGTGCCTGTGTACACATGCATCCATGTACGTGTTTGAGCATGCGTGTACTGAGAGCTTCCAGATGTACAACCTGATTTTGAAGAGGCAAAGAAACCAAAGATCAAATTGCCAACATCCGTTGGAGCATGAAGAAAGCAAGGGAGTTCTAGAGAAACATCTACTTCTGCTTCATTGATTATGCTAAAGCCTTTGACTGTGTAGATCACAATGAACTGTGGGAAATTCTTCAAGAAATGGGAGTACCACCACTTTACCTGTCTGCTGAGAAACCTGTATGCTCATCAAGAACAACAGTTAGAACTGGACATGGAACAACGGACTAGTTCAAAATTGGGAAAGGAGTATGCCAAGGCTGTATATTGTCACCCTGCTTATTTAACTTCTATATAGACTACACCATGAGAAATGCTGGGCTGGGTGAATCACAAGCTGGAATAAATTTGCTGGGAGAAATATCAATAACCTCAGGTATACAGATGACACCACTCTAATGGCAGAAAGTGAAGACCAACTAAAGAGCCTCTTGATGAGGGTGAAAGAGAAGAGTGAAAAAGCTGGTTTGAAACTCAACATTCAAAAAACTAAGATCATGGCATCTGTTTCCATCACTTCATGGCAAATAAAAGGGGGAAAAGTGAAAGACTTTATTTTCTTGGGCTCCAAAATCACTGTGGACAGTGACTGAAGCCACAAAATTAAAAGACGCTTGTTCCTTGGAAAGAAATCTATGACAAACCTAGACAATATATTAAAAAGCAGAGACATTACTTTGCCAACAAAGGTCCATATAGTCAAATCTATTGTTTTTCCAGTTGTCGTGTATGGATGTGAGAGTTGGGCCATAAAGAAGGCTGAGCACCAAAGAACTGATGCTTTCTAATTTTGGTGCTAGAGAAGACTCTTGAGAGTCCCTTGGACTGCAAGATCAAACCAGTCAACCCTATAGGAGATCAACCCTGAATATTTATTGGAAAGACTGTTGCTGAAACTCCAATACTTTGGCTACCTGATGTGAAGAGCCAACTCATTGGAAAAGACTTTGGTGCTAATAAAGATTGAATGCAATAGGAGAAGGGGATGGCAGAGGATGAGATGTTTAGATGGCATCACCGACTCATTGGACATGAATTTTAGCAAACTCCAGAAGATAGTGAAGTACAGAGAAGCCTGGTGTGCTACAGTCCATGGGGTTGCAAAGAATCGGACATGAGTGAGTGACTGAACAGTAACAACAACATGTGTTTGAGCATTTGGTGGGGAGGTCGGAAGGAGAAGGGTGTTGACAGGTACCTTGCCCACCCACTAAATGCCTGACCCTGACAAGTAACAATACTCATGCCCAGAGGAGGAGACGGGCTCAATCGGTCTTCCCTCCCCTGATGAGGAGCCCGTTATGCAAAATCAGGCGGTTCACCCCACACTCTTACGGGGCCTTGTGTGCATTTGGAGCGCGTGCAAGTTGAATGAAGAGCTGAAGGGACAGCTTGTTATGAAGAGCTCCATGCCCATGTTTCTGGATCCCACACCAACCCTGTGGTTACAAGCCTCACTTTACAAGCAAGGAGTCATGCTCAGAGAGGGGAACGCTGAGTCCCAGGTGGCCCACCCTGGTGGGGGTAGGGGGCGGAGTGGCTCAGGCCCCAGAGCAGCCTGCAGACTCTCTTCTCTCTCCATTGTCTCCGCTGTGCCAGGTCGCGGAGGAGAGCTTTGTGATGTCATGCAGACTAGACCAAGTCCCTGTGACCAGACCCCGCTCACTGCGCAGTCTTGGTCAGTCACTTCTTATCTATGTCAGTCCGTGTTTTACTCTATAAAATAACAGTACTTAACTCTTGATAGATCATATTATTTAATCATCACAAAGCCCCCTGATGTCAGTACTATCATCCTCTGTGGATCCTCTGTGGTTCCAGATGGAGAAACTGAGGCTCATGATCTTGCAATGGCTCCCACACCGCAAGGGGAACCACGTGGTTTACATGGTAACAGGCTGAGCAGGCGGGCTTCCCTGGTGGCTCAGCTGGTAAAGAATCTGCCTGCAATGCAGGAGACCTAAGTTCGATCCCTGGGTTGGGAAGATCCCCTGGAGAAGGGAAAAGCTACCTGCTCCAGTAGTCTGGCCTAGAGAATTCCATGGGCTGTATAGTCTGTGGGGTCACAAAGAGTCAAACATGACTGAGTGGTTTTCATTTTAGTGGGCTTCCGTAGTAGCTCAGTTGGTAAAGAGTCTGCCTGCCATGCAGGAGACCCGAGTTCGATTCCTGAGTTGGGAAGATCCCCTGGAGAAGGAAATGGCAACCCACTCAATGTTTTTGCCTGGAGAATCCCATGGACGGAGGAACCTGGCAGGCTATAATCTATGGGGTTGCAAGAGTTGGACACGACTGACCAAGCACACAAGCACACAGGCTGAAAGGCTATTACTGGTATCCCCACCTCTGAAATCAACATTCTTTGGGTTTAAGTGAACTAAGGTTGAGTCTTCTCCCTCCTTTCTCCCCTCCTCGCCTTACAGGGGAGGGTCCCAGGGCCGGCTGAGAAGCCTGGCTTCTGGCAGAGGCTGGGAGTTTCACCCAGGCTGTGCGGGCACTTGGCTGTGCGGGGACTTGGCTGTGCCTATACTGCCCTCAAGTGGCAAAGATGCAGCATAGCCCTTGGTGCAGTGGCTCAGGCTACACAGACCACAGACTCCTCCTGAAAGAACAGTGTTCCTTGGATGGAGCCTGGGTAGGTCCCCTGTGTGCTATAAAAATTAATCCGTATTTGTGCATTTCCTAGTGTGAGGAGTAAGTAGGTCTTTGAGAACTTCTGCAGACCGTGTCTGTTCCCCTTTTCTGCCCCTTGTGGCAGCAAAGTGCTGGTCACAGGCTTCCAGGGCATAAAACCGGAATATATGCAGCATTTGCCAATTTCTATGGTGCAGATGCTCCCAGCTTGGCTGCCCCAGAGTGGGAACCACTCGGGGGCATTCCTTGTGCTTAGGGCTATGGAGACGTCAGGGCTGGGCAGGCATGGGACTCTGCTTCTGAAATACAGTGTTCCTTCTGTGCTCATGTATTCATTCATGTCTTTGGGGGCTCTTTGTTTGACCGCAAATAAGATGGTGCCTCATACATTTCTTTTCGACTTGTTATTTTTACCTGAGGATCTTGGCCATCTCCCTAGGTCTTCTGCTGGGTAACAGGTGCACAGTGATCCCTGGAGAGATTGCCTTGGTTTGTTCCCACTCTCACCCCCACCCCCCACACCAGTCCCAGAGACTCCCAGTGGCTTCCACCTCTTCTGTCTTCACACTCAGTGCATCTGCATGTGTGTGTTTTAATATCTAGTGGGTAGATTTTTCAAGAGTGGTATTCCTGGGCCAAAAGATAAGTGTTTATGAACCTACAATATTTTTTTTTCCCCAGAATTTCTTCTAAAATGATTGTAGCCATCAGCACTCCTACACCATTGTAAGAGGAGGACTATTCCCCACAGCAGAGCTGCCCTGGTGGCTCAGAGGGTAAAGAACCTGCCTGCAATGCAGGAGACGAGGGTTCGAACCCTGGGTTGGGAAGATCCCCTGGAGAAGGAATGGCTACCCACTCTAGTATTCCATGGACAGAGGAGCTTGGAGGGAAGTTCATGGGGTTGCAAAGAATCAGACATAACTGAGCCACTAAACATTTACTTACTTAATCTCCACATCAGAATCAAATTGACCATTCTTTTGAAAGTTGCAAATATAACGGGTGGAAACAATATTTCATTTTATTTTATTTTGCACTTCCCTAATTACAAAAAGATTTGCTTTTTCACATTTTTTGTTCAATTTGAGATTCATTGCTTGCTTCTCAGCTATCAGTTTGTAGGAGTTCTTCGTATCCTGGGAAAAAGTGACTCTCGGTCATATATGCAATGCTTTCCCCAAACATTTGATTCTGATTATGGCATCTTTTGCTTTTCAAAAATTTAAGTATATTGTGCAGTCGGCTCTGTTTCTCCTACCTGTTGAAGCACCTGGGTTTCCTGACTTTTTTTATTTTTAAAATTTTTATTGAAATATAGTTGATTTATAGTGTGTTAGTTTTAGATGTACAGCTAAGTGATTCAGATTCATTTTTATAATTCTTTTCCATCGCAGGTTATTACAAGGTATTGAATACAGCTCCCTATGCTATACAGTAGATCCTTGTTGATTATCTATTGTATATACAATAGTGTGTATATTCTCCTGACTCGTCTTAGATCATCTCCATTCAAAGATATTTTCCTAAGATGTTTTCTATTATTTGCATTTTGTTTCTTGCATTTAGATTATTAATTTACCTTGAATCTTTTATTTTAAATGTATGATCAATGTGGCCCAGATACCGTTTTCCACCAGATGTCAAGTACCATATATTTCTTGTTGAAATGAAAGGCCACCATTTTAAATATCAAATTTCTCTGTGAACTTGGGTGTGTTTCTAAGCACTTTGTCCTGTATGATTGCCTTTTTGCTGGTCATTGCCCTACTGTACTTCTGCTGTCTCTTAAATTAGCTTTGTTTGTTTGTGTTTCTGGAAGCGTTTTCCCTTTTCAAGAATATTTTGCATTTTCTTGACATTTTTTCTTTCATAAGAACTTGAAAATAACTTTGTTCTCTTCAAAACCTATTGAGATCCTAACTGAAATGGTAAGAATTTATGGTAATTCATTTTCCTATTCAGCTACCTGAATTTTTTTTTCTGCTCATTAAGACATATTTTGTGTCTTCATTAAGGCTGTACAGCTTCATTCATATAGGTGCTGTATATTTTGTATTAACTTGGTTCCTAAGTATTTTATAATTTGCCTTTGATCTAAATAATTTTATTATTTTTCAGTTTACTTCTAAATAGGTCAGTGGGGATGCAGAGAAAAGACAATAAGCGCATCAATACTTTAAAAGGGAGAGCATAACTGGGGATATTGCTGTTTCCCAAACCCTAGTTCAGGTTAATAAGAGGAGGCTAGGCTTCCCCTGGGCCTAGCGGGCTTGGGGAGTGGAGGTCGAGGGTGGCTTTCTGGCAGCCCTCCCCAGCCAGGAAGCAGCCGTGATCAGGGAAACAGCAAGCTCTCAGGCATCAGACAGAACAAGGCCCACCACCTAACTATTGCCTGTGAGCTGAGTGCCCTTGGTCAAGGTCATCACCTCACTGGGTGTCTGTTTTCTCATCTATAAACCGGAAATAATAAGCCTTGGCTTACAGAGCTTCACACATCGACAGGCCTGATAAATTTCTTTTCTCTCTCACCCCTTGTAATCTGACTACACCTGACTGTTCTTGACACCCATATCTGTCCTTCCGTAGATGCCGTCCCTGTACATCAGCCTTGGGGGCACAGTCAGAGCCCTCTATGTCCGGAGGGAAGATGTCCTCCCTCTGAGCCAGCTCTGGGCAGCCAGGTGGACTTGGAGCATGTGCCCTAGACTCCAGAGTCACCAGCAAATGGAAATCCTGCTGTGACTGCCCCATCAGCCTTCTTCTAGATCAGCCATCTCCTATGCCTCCCAGCACGTGTTTATCTTAGATGCCTCTTAGATATGACCCCTGCAGGGCTTACCAAAACCTCACTCTCTTGGTTTAAATGGGCAGATCTGGCCTCAGCCCCAGAACCCCACTCAAAGACCCCCATAAATGCATGTGCTCCAGATCCTTCCTCTCTCTGTCTGCACTCTGCCTTGACCTCCACGTGTGGCCACTTGAGGGGTGTTGTGAATGTCCTTCAGGACCTGAAAGGGATAAACTTCCCTTTCAGGCTTCCCTGGTGGCTCAGACGGTAAAACATCCGCCTGCAATGTGGGAGTCCTGGGTTTGATCCCTGGGTTGGGAAGATCCCCTGCAGAAGGGAATGGCTACTCACTCCAGTGTTCTTGTCCAGAGAATTCCATGGACAGAGGAGTCTGGCAAGCTACCAGTCCATGGGGTCGCAGACTCGGATGTGACCGAGCAACTTTCACTTTCTGTTGGTGAATCTTGGCTCGCCCTCTAGCACCTGGTTTCAGTGTTAACAAGCATTCATTTAATAACACCCTAAAACCCTCCATGCCCTGAAGTTTCCTCTTGGTAATTTTCCAGGCACTGACCCCACCCTGTCCCTTGGCTACAGATTTTCACCTGCCCATGCTATGTTTGGAGTTGAGCCTACTCTCTCTCCTTGGCTACAAGACCCCAGGGCAGTGTCCCCCTAACCATGACAACGGCCCTCTTTGAATAACATCTTCCTTACTCATTTCCACAAGTGTCATGAATAGTTTTCCTTTTTTGTTTTTTCAACAGTGGCAAGGGTTGGGGAGTGAGAGCTGTGGCCTCAGACCCCATCAGCCCCTCACTGGTTGTGTGACTTTGGACAAGTCATGGCACTTCCCCAAGTCCCTATTTCATTATCTCTAAAGTACTGTGTGGAAAAGGCTTGGCTCAGGATGATGTATGTGTGTATGTGTGAGTCCAGATCTGGAGCAGAAAGGGTATAAGAAGAATCTGGCATGCCTTGTCATGCCTAAAAGTAAGAAGCTATCAAAGAGCTGATTTGAAGGGCTCCTCCCTTGGCTTAAGGATGGGATAATTTTGGCATCAGAAAGAATAATGACTGCACTGGATTGAGACACAGCAAATGTGTAGAATCTCTGAGTTCATAATGATACTACTTCTTACTTTTGGAGGTTGCTAGGATACCAGTTTATCATTCTGAAAATTGATAAATACAGAGAAAGAATAAAACATTTATCTTGCCTTGCCTCTATAGACCATATTTCAGGATAAGCAGATGGTTGATGGAATATTCTTCTTTGGGGAAGACTCTAAGCTAACAAATACAGGAGCAATGATAGAGTTAAAAACTCAATTCTTTTACAAAGAAAACACTCCATCTGGGCAAGGGTTACTAATTTCTGCTAAAACTCTCAAGGGACAAATCAGTGTGGTAGCTTATGCTGGATGGGGCAATCTGGTTGCCATAGCCTTAACTTTCTGGGCAATTTGACATTACTGAAATGTCAACACCCAGACATAAGGAAATACTCAAGAGGACACCCAGATTGCGAGAGGTTCACAGCACTACCTGTAAGGTATTCTTGCAAAAATCACTCACCTGGAATTCCAAGCTTCTAGTACTAAGTTTTAGAGATACGTGTGGGAGAGAGGAAATTACCAGTATCATCAGTCAATCTGCCAAGATCAAAATGTGAGAAATGCTACTGGAAAAATGACCCTGTTTCTTCAAGAAATGAATGGCAGGCAGGTGAGAGGGGGAGCATCACTAAAAGATAATTAAGAGATATCAAAAAATGCAGTGTTGGATCCTGTATTTAGATACGGGGCTTCCCTTGTGGCTCAGCTGGCCAAGAATCCACCTGCACTGCTGGAGACCTGTGTTCGATCCTTGGGTTGGGAAGATCCCGTGGAGAAAGGAAAGGCTACCCATCCCAGTATTCTGGTCTGGAGAATTGCATGGACTGTATAGTCCATGGGGTCGCAAGGAGTCGGATACGACTGAGTGACTTTCACTTTTCTCGTAAACCAACTGTAGGACATTTTGAAGGCAAATGGGGGAAAGTGATGATACTACTTATTTCATTGGATATAATTTTGAGAAGTCCTTAAGTGACAGAAATTCACACTGAATAAGCGGTCCAGGCTTTTTGGATCCTAACGGAGGCACTGGTTTTCCCTCGGTGCTCTGCCAGCCAGCGCCAGCACCACTGCCCACGCGGCTGGGAAGGGAGGAGATCGGAACGGCCTCCTCTGCTCTTCCCTCTCCTGCGCACCCCTCCCTCCGGACTCCCTTCTGTCCTCTGCCTTCTGAGGTCTAGATCCTGTCTGTGCTGGGCTGTGCTTAGTTGCTCAGTCGTGTCTGACTCTTTGTGACCCCATGGATTGTGGCCCACCAGGCTCCTCTGTCCATGGGGATTCTCCAGGCAAGGATACTGGAGTGGGTTGCCATGCCCTCCTCCTAAGCCCTGTCTACTTCTTTCCAAATCTGACACCACCATACACACTCACAGAATTTTTTAACCGGGCTTCCCCCCCACACACTGTTGCTCCTAGCTAGTTCATTCTGCACCTGGCAGCTAATCTAATCCTTTTAGACAAGTTAGAGTAACACTAGCTGCTAAAAGAAATAAACCCTAGAATTCTATGTCTCTGCCTACAGAATTAATTTCATAGAATTTCTAAGTCGTTATCCAATGTGGACAATCCCAGTTGGTGAGAGACTTGTCTACAAAGTAATTCAGGAGGCTAGTCGCCTTTATCTTGTGGCTCAACCCTCTCCCAGGGCCCCAAAACCCTCTGCATCTGGTGTGGAGCTGGAAGAGGGTACCAGGACAGTGCTTCTTGTTTTTTAAGAGTTCCACCCTAGAGATGTCACCTCACTTCTGCTCACATTTCACTGGTAGGAACAAGTCATGTGGCCGCCGCTGGATGTAAGGCAGGCTGGGAAATGTAGTCCCTGGCTGGGCAGCTGTCTCCCAGAAACAATGCTAGTGCTGCAACTCTCCCTGTAGGGAAGATAATACACACACAGCACTTAGGACCATGCCTGGCGCATAGTGAGTGCTTAGTAAATGTTGCCATTTATTATTTAACCAATATCCACACATTTCTCTGAAAACTAAGATAGAGCACAAAGGTTTACAATAAACATTAATTTTCCCTTCCATCCTCTAGCCTCTTTGCTCAGAAAACCAGTGTCCTCAGTTTCTGCTACATTCTTCCATTTTATACACACACACACACACACATACACACGCATGCATGCTAAGTCACTTCAGTCATGTCTGACTCTCTGTGGCCCTGTGAACTGTAGCCCACCAGGCTTCTCTGTCCATGGGATTCTCCAGGCAAGAATACTGGAGTGGGTAGGTCGCCATTCCCTCCTCCAGGGGATCTTCTCAACCCAGGGATTGAACCTGAGTCTCTTATGTTTCCTGCATTGACAGGTGGATTCTTTACCACTACTGCCACCTGGGAAGCCTCATATGTACACACGTACACACACACACACACCCACACACATATGTACACACCCATATGTGTAAAGGAACAAATACATATGCATATCTATTTTTAAATGGCAGTGATATCACACTGTGTATCCACTGAGCAATGTATCTTGGAGAGCATTCCAAATCTGAAGCTTGATCAGACGCATTCCTTTTACCAGTGGCATACCTTTCCATTGAATGATGGGAAAATAATTATTTGAGTATTCTTCTACTGATGGGGAAGATGCTTATGTAATTTCCCCTTTATTTTTCCAGCTGGGTCAAAGAAAGACAAACGAATAACCTATGGGCTGCCTGCATATAAAGACGAGGACTTACAGGAAGGTGTTGCACTGGGCAGGCAGCAACCAGGTGTGAGTTCAGAGCCACATCAGGCTCCTGGAGGCCCGATAGGGTGCCTTCTGCACACTTCACCAGCTGCAGCTCTTTGGAGAAAGGACTGAGACCTGAGACAAACGGACATGTTACAGACGTGACGTGACCATGAGAGCAGGCAGTTTGGAGAAGTTGGTGGGACTCAAATATACATACGTATTTATTAACTAAATGAACCCGTCCGACTTCTTCCGCCTGGACAAGTCATGTGTTTCGGCTGCTGGTTTGGCTCTTCTTCATGCAACGTGGCTGCTCTCCAACAAAGCAGCTGGAGAGAGGAAGAGAACGTCTATAGTAATCTGGGTGGTGGGGATGTTCCCCCCAAATTGCAGCCTTCTCTGAGTGTGGTTTGAAATGGTTCATCCAGTCCCCCCTTCTACTTTGCTGCTCCTGTGTTTCTCCATGGATTTGTGCAGCTCAAACCTGAGTCCAGTTCCACAATCACCTGCCCATTCATCCCTCAGTCATTTCCGGGGTGCCTGTCATGGAGCAGATGATGAATGGACCATATTAAAACAAAGCTTGCATGGCTCACTGAGATTTTACCTGGCACCGTGATGCCCTCTCCACCTCCCTTGCCTTTCTGACTGCTCCCCACGAGCCAGACTTAGGGTGCTGGTGAGCACTGCCCCACTGGGGCCACAGCAAGCTTCTGAGTGAGTGCCCAGTGACCATCAACCATTACTATTACTAACACTTTGATTACAAAGCTCTAGGCATTTTGCCTGTGGATAAGAAGTTAACACCAAACACACTACTTCTTGCCTTGACTTAAAGCCATTTAATCTTGCTCAACATTCTATTAATAAGAAGACAAATAGGTTTTCCTTCTCGGGAAAATCTCAGTGTTCTTAGGAACCAATGCATACCTTCTGCACATATGATTCTGAAAGCCAGCACCTGTCTCCAACTGCTTCCCCAGCGGTGTCTCAGAGACACCCCACTGTAACTAACCATGAAGTCATTATCTGCCCCAACCTGCCATAGTCTGGCCTTTTGCCAGCATTCCCAGGGCCAGCCTCCCTGTCCCCAGTCAGATGCCTGTGTGTCATCCTTGATTCATCCCCTCTCTCTCCTTCATTCAAACACCTCACCAGCCACAGCTCCTGTCCAGTCTCCATCCTTGTCTCTCTTTCTGCTTTTTTGCTGGGCAGGCCACGTCACCTCCTGCACAGGCTACCACCACAAGCCGTTCTAAAAGTGTGGTCTGCAGACCTGGGGGCAGCCCAGCTTCCTTCCAGGCGGGCTACAAGATTAAAACTCTTTTCATGGGAATACCGAGGCACTGTTTATATGTTTCATGGCGTTGATATTTGTACCAAGATTGTAAAGGCAATAGAAGCACAACTCATGGAACTTCTGTGAAAAATCAAAAGGAGTGGCCCAAAGTGTTGTCAGCATGACAGTGTCCTCTCCCACCAGGCACTTAGGGTAAGAAAGAGAAAGAAGGGGGGGAAAGGAGGGAGCAAGGAGGAAGGGAGGAAAGAAGGAAAGAGGAAGGAAGGAAAAAGGGAGAAAAGGAAAGGAAGGAAAAGCCAGTGACTGACAAATGTCTGGATGAAGCTGTATAAATCATCAATTTTACTAAATCTCAACCCCTGCATACGCAACTTTTTACTATTCTGCATGACAAAATAGGGAGCATGCATAAGGCACTTTTTTGTAGACTCAAGTGTGACAGTTGCCTTGAAGGAAAGCACTTTGCTAATTTGTTTTTGAACCAAACTAGCCACATTTTCCTGAAAGCACAACTGAAAAACTATCCAAACTTATTGAAATATTTGATAGACATTTTCTTGAAAATAAATAACATGAGCTTTTCACTTCAAGGGAGGGAAAATGACAACTTTTACCAATGATGAAATTTGAACTTGCCAGTGAAAAATTGAATTTGGGAAAATCCATGTCCGGCACTGTGAGCCTGACAATTTTCCAATAATTAAACACTCTTCTGAAGAAAACATGTGGTGATATTAGTGAAAGTGATCTTTTGATATTTTAAAATGAAACATGCCAAGATTTGATAGATCTGCATGACTCAGTGAACTAATGATTCCCAAACAATGAAGGCAGAATGTTACAAAATCCTACCTGAGTGAGAATCCATCTAAGGATAATGAATTGTAATGTACCAGGGGAGAAAGAGATTCTGAAATGATAACAAATAATATGTTTCAGATTCCGGATTGCCGCTAACCTTTGAGAAAGCGCCATTTGTCAATTTGGGGTATAATATCAAAGAAGAATATTCACAATCACATAGAAAGGCTGTTAAAGTACTCTTCCCTTTACCAACTACATATTTGTGTGAGACCAGATTTTCTTTCTACTCTTCACCCATATATCTCAACAGATTGAATGTGGAGCAAATACAAAACTCCAGGTCTCTTCTGTTAAGCCAGACACTAAAGAGATTTACACAAAAATTGATGCCACTCTTCCATTAAATTTTTTGTCTTGAAAAATACAATTTTTTTAAATAAAATATGATATGTTAGATGTCCTGGGCTTACAAATGAGTTAAAATAAGTGTTTTATAAATTTCCCCATTTTAATTTCCAATCCAGTAAGCATTGATAAATTTAATCCCCAACAATAATAATTAAAACTACACATTAATACATGCTAATGAATAATAAACAAAAATATGAATACATGAATAGTAAAATAACAAAAGTAAGATGCCAAAGTCTAAGAATAATTAATATATTACATTTGTCATTTTTCAGACCATGCTCTTGCCTCTCTTGCATTTTAATCGTGATGGTTATTGCATTGTCTCATCAGCAACTCTCGTTCTGGTAACCGATGGGAACAAAGCAGGCAGGGACAGGGTCCAGATCACAGGGGACAGCCCACAGGCCCAGCCCAGCCCTCACCCCTCTCCGCGGGAGTCAAGTGTTTGCACATGTATCTAGCGAAGCCATCACACACAGTGGTGGGAGACAGGGAGGGTGGAAAGGAAGCACAAGTCTGTAATTGTTGACATTTATCAGGTGACTGGTGTGAAGCCAGCCCGGGACTCAGTTAAGGACACATTGTGCCAGGCCTCGTGTGGCACCAAGAGAAGAGAGGTGAGTCAGAGCCGGGAAAGCAGCCCCTGTGGGCTGCCTCCAGACAAGACGGCTGAGTGGCCAGGCTCAAAGATGTTGATGCTGTCTACCTAGGCTCGTATCACCATCCTTCCGCTTGCTAATCTGCCAGTCTGTCCAAGTAGCCACCTTCACATCTCTGGACCTCACTTTTGTCATCTGTAAAATGCGATAACAATGCTTATCTTATGAGAATTAGATGCATGAATATCTTTAGGACTGTTCGGGCAATGCCTGGCAGAGTATGACTATAATGCGTTTGCTCTTTACCAGCGACTGTTTTTCTTGCCTTTTCTTTGCAGGTAGAGACTGTCTTCCACTCCTAAGCCTGAAAATGCAAGCTATTCATTTTCTCCAGCCTCTGATGCTCAATTTTAGACAATGAGATCTGAGGGAAAGTTGCCTTGGATGGAAATTCCTTTTCTTGTCTTTGGACCTAGTGTTACGACGGGACTTGTTGTTGGAAGCCGAGGTGAACGTCAGGCAGAAGTATGAAAGAACTATGTAGTAGCCAACCCAGGCTCTGATGTTGATCTGCTGGATTAATCAAGCCTGGACCAGCCTGGCTCCTGAGGGTCCCAAGGCTATGAGAGATTACTTGATGTGTCCAGCGAATCAGGACTAGTAGGAGGAGATCACGGTCATCACGATGACTCTAAGAAGCAGATATTTTTTTCTATGGTACAGCAGCTTAAACTTAGAGGTTATATAATTTGCCAAGATTACACAACTAGAAAGTGATGGGACAGAGATTCCAGTCTAGGTTTTTGAAGCTGGGGAGAGGAGTTAGATAAAATGCAGGACACCTATTTAAGCTTAAAATTTCATTTATATATATATTTTTTTTTCTTTTTTTCTTTTTTTTTTTTGTTACTATTTTCCGCCATGCCACACAGCATATAAGATTCTAGTTCCCTGACCAGGGATTGAACCTGTGCTCCTGCATTGGAAGCACAGAGTCTTAACCACTGGACCACCCACCAGGGAAGTCCCTAAGCTTGAATTTCAGATAAACAACATTTTTTAAAACTATAACTATGTGCTGTGCTTTGTTACTCAGTCACGTCCGATTCTGCAACCCCATGGACTGTTCCCGCCAGGCTCCTCTGTCTATGGGGATTCTCCAGGCAAGGCTACTGGAGTGGGTTGCCATGCCCTCCTTCAGGGGAACTTCCCAACCCAGGGATTGAACCCAGAGACTGAACCCAGGTCTCCCATATTGCAGGCAGATTCTTTACCATCTGAGCCACCCACCAGGGAAGCCAAACTATAACTATGCCCCATGCGAGCATTCGGGATCTACTTATACTTGCTGTTGTTATTCAGTTGCTAAGTCCTGTCTAACTCTTTGCAACCCCATGGATTGCAGTACACCATTCTTCCCTGCCCTTCACTCTCTCCTGGAGTTTGCTCAAATTCTTGTCCATTGAATCAGTGGTGCTATCTAACCATCTCATCCATCTTATCATCTACTTATACTCCTTATCATCTACTTATACTAAAATATGTTATTTTCCTGAAATTCAGTTTTAGCTGGGCATCCTGTATGTTTATTTCCTAAGTCTGGCAACCCTGGAGTGCAGGGGATCTTGCTTTTGTGTCCCACTGCAAAGGTGCTGCGCTGAGTTCACCCACCACACCAGCCACCTAAGAAAACAAGGGGCAGGATTGGACGGTGTGCTCAGGGCTCTGTCTGGGGTGGAAATGAACAGCGTAGGGCAGTGGAGGGTATATCTAGTTTTGCCTCGGGCAAGTTCATTAACCTCTCTGGATTGCACTTATTTTTCTGCAAGTTGACAAAAAATACTAGTGCTTAAGATGAGATTAGATCTGTAAAATGCTCAGCCCAGACCCTGGCTCTAAGAGCCCCACGAATGTCTCTGTTCTTCCTCTGCCTCCTTTTGCGGTCATTTTGTGGTTCTACTATGTGTGTTACCCTCACTGTTATTGTTTCTGTTATTAACATTAAATGCCTTATTTATTGTCAGCATTAAAGGACTTTGGCTTCCCTGGTGGCTCAGTGGTAAAGAATATGGATAAATAAATCTCGCTCTACATCCATGAAGTCAGTTCCATCATCTTCCCATCACTGGGGAAGGCTTGCCTCTAACTCCCTTCCAGAGTTTCCAATTCTGAAGGTCTTTCTTTTTGCCATAAAGCTTCCTTCAGGTCCGCAGACCTCGCCCCTGAATACCTGTCCTTGATGAAGTGGTTTCTGAAGCCACTTGGGGATCTTTCACCTGACCCCACGCTGTGTCCTCCTATGCCAATACCATCCAGCTCTGGGGGACCCACCTGGGAGACAGAGTGGGGCCTGGGTTCCTGGAGCCACAGGGAAGATATGAAATTATATGGACTGGGAGTCGGGCAAAGGCTCTGCCGGAGCTTGGGGTAAGCTCTGCCGCTGAGCAAGAGGGGGCCCCCGCATGCTGAAAGCTGCCAGTGTGGAATGGGCCTTCCTGGCACTGTAGCCACTGCTCTTCATGACTTCCGGTGCCCAGACAGCCCGATGCCCAGTCTTGGAATTCTGGGGGCTTCAGGGCTCTGGTTTCTGCCAGCTCTGCTTCACTTGTTTCTTTCAAGATCTGTATCCCACACAGCTGAAGATGTTTTTAGGGCCATTTGTGTGTGTGTGTGTATGAAAGTGAGAGTGTTAGTCGCTGCAGTCGTGTCTGACTCTTTGCTAACCCATGTACTGCAGCCCACCGGGCTCCTCTGTCCATGGAATTCTCCAGGCAAGAATACTGGAGTGGGTAGCCACTTCCTCCTCCAGGAGGTCTTTCCGACCCGGGGATGGAACCCAGGTCTCTCGCGTTGCAGGCAGATTCTTTACTGTCTGAGCCACTAGAGAAGTTCCATATGTATATGAATCGGCCTGCAATGCAGGAGACGAGAGTTTGATACCTGGGTCAGAAAGATCCCCTGGAGAAGAAAATGGCAACCCAGTCCAGTATTCTTGCCTGGGAAATCCCGTGGACAGAGAAGCCTGGCCGGCTACCGTCCATGGGTTGGCAAGAGAGCCGGACGGGACCAAGAGACTAAAGAAACAAGAGCTGCGGCGGGAAGGCCTCTCCTTGAAGCCGCCTCCCTGTGTGCTGCCAGCAGAGGGCGCCATTGTCTGACACAGGAGCCGCCAGCCTAACCTGCGGCCTCTTTGCGGATACATCTGGGATCTGGTTTCTCCACTTGGCCTGGGGAGGGAGGGGTGGCAGCATCTGAGCCCCAGGTTATAACTCAGCTTGTGCTGCCTCAGACTCCAACCTGTCGCTGCCCCCTCACCCGGCCCAGGAGCCTCTGCCAGGTCTTTCATTTGGGGGATTTTTCTAAGAAGGCCACCTCTGGACAGTTTCTTTCCCGTCTTACCAACCCATGTCTCCGTTTTTAATAAAAATCTCCATGGAGACTGGTGAGAGGAGGCTCCGTTGATCTTTCTCCAGGATCTTTATGCCTGGGAGAGGTGGATGGAACAGGGTTTGAATCCCTGGTTCTCTACTCGCAAGCCTTGGGACCCTGGGCATCTTGGGCGGCATCTCTGAGCCTCAGTTTCCCCATCTGTAAAAAGGCCAGTGTTCTCAATGCGCTTGCCCCATCTTGGGGCCTCAGTCAACAGGGCCTGCCCTCGTTTCTTAGTCAAACCGAGGAGAATCTTCCCTAAGAGTCCTTGCAAAGAAAGCTCTAGGCCGGTAATGACAGTAAGAACTGATTCGCCTGTCATAGTTTCCAGAGAAGTCATCACATTTGTTGTTGTTTAACCTTTACAAGAACCCTGTGGAATAAGATGCATTTTTATACCCATTTTATAGCGAACGTGTCCCACTGAGGTCATGCATGGAACATTTCCTCCAATGGAGGGTGAGCGGCTGTTTAAAGCTGCATGTTTCAGGCGGGACGTCATTGTCTCCAGTGCGTCTGTGTGGACAGCTGACGGCCAGCGAGCAGTTTCTCCATGTCAGGAGCTCGGCACAGGTCTTGGTAGGAATTCTTCCATTTAATCCTCACAGCAGCCTTAAGGGGTAGCATGGTTTCTACCTTTGTTTTACAGACAAAGAGACCCAGGCTGAGGGAACTAAGGAGTCAGGGATGGAACACAGGTTCCCTGACTCCAGACTCACGCTCGTGTCCACCAGCCTCCAAGGAGGGGATGGTAGGAGGCCTGGGAGTGGGGCAGGGGGCTGCAGCAGAGGAGGGGGAGCCGTGCTCTCAGAAGACAGGGGTCAGACCCTGACCCCTCCATCCATGTGAACTTCCGAGCTTCAGCCTCTCCATTTGCAAAGGAAAAAGAACTCAGTTTCCTGCCAGATTCATGGGATTATTCTGAAGCTTACTTGAGAGAGTAGGTAGGAAATTGTTTCCTAAACTGAATCAGAGGGTGAGGATTCTAACTGAGCCCACTCTGGAATTCAGACAAGTCTGGGCCTGTTAGGGAAAGGCCTTGCCAGACCCCTCCCAGCAGTCAATTTAGAGAGATTTGGGGTTGTTTGTGACCGAAGGAGAATGAGGAAGTGGTTTTGCATGCCGAGCCTGGGGAAGTGCCCAGGGTCCCTTGAGCCTGTTCTGAATATCGTCCTGCACGTCAGCTCGGGCACCTTGGTCCGAGCTCTGCGCACCGAGGGGCTGTCAATGGAGCTGACGCCTGCTTTGCCATGGGGTCCCTAAGCCACACCAAAGCCTCTGCTGAGCCAACGTGGGGCCAGGGCACAAAGTGACTTAGTGACGATGAAGACAAGAGGACTGTGCCTGAGCTCCTGGGGGACCCTCCAGGGCTCCTAGATGCCCGTGCCTGACAGGGGGAGGTCTGCGAGGCCCAACAGCCAAGGTGCAGGCTGGGGAAATCTGAGTTTCAACTTTAAAGGTCTGAAGCAACCAGTTGACATATGTGTCATTTCCAAGAGTAAATTCAGAAAAGAGAGGTTATTTTCTGGCCAGACTGTCGCCCATCACTAATGAAATGAGTGTCTTTGCCTTTCGCCTGGTTCTGAATTGAAGGCTTTGCTCCACCTTTGCAAACAAGGTGACCTCACCTCCAAGCACAGCCTCGCTGTCCTGCACAATGGAGGTAAAGACTGCTCCCCGATGCAGTGGGGGGCCTCACTGCTCTTTTATTTTCCACATTTTCTTTCTCCTCCCTGCCTCGCTCTTTCCTTCCCTCTCATCTCTTCTCCTATCTTTCCCTTCTTCATTCAGTCAAAATCAACTGTAATGGACAGAGAGAACAGGCTGTGGTTGCCAAGGGAGAGGGGGCGGGGAGAGGGAAGGATTAGGAGCTTGGGATTAGCAGATGCAAACTATTATATATTAAATGAATGAACAACAAGGCCCTACTGCACAGTACAGAGAACTATATTCAATATCCTGTGACAAACCATAATGGAAAAGAATATGAAAAAAAATATTAATATACATGTAATTGAGTCAGTTTGCTGTATAGCAGAAATCAACACAACTAAAAAACAACTATATTTCCATAGAATAAATCAACTATACATCAATAAAATAAATTTTGAAAAATCATCTGTAATGCCCTATGTGGTCATTTGGCTCTGCTCAGGGTTCCAGTGCCCTTACCGTCTGTTAAACCAATTCATAGCCACTGTGACGATGCCCATCCAGTGGGCACTTGAGAACCAATCATCCCAGTGCATCTGGGGGGTGCAGTTCCAATGTAGCCCCCTGCTCTGTTGTGAAAACAAGAGAGGCCAGCCATCTTCCTGGACTCAGCTGGTTTTCATCAGTTCTCCACGAGACAGTTTTGCCCCATTTATTTTTGATCACTGCTCACCACGATAATTCACTCTCTCGTCTCTGGTTTTCACATCCCCATTTCACGGAGAGGCCAGAGAATATCTGAACAGAAGAGAAGTCAGAGTCTCCTGCCAAAAACGGAGGCAGGGTGGTGTGTGTCTGCTGGTGGGAGACAGGGAGGAAAGAAGACAGAATATGATCCACAGGGACCTATGTGGAGAAGAGGGGTGGGTAGAAAAAAGGGAGCTTCCTCTTTGTCAAAGTTGTGGCCAGAGTTACGTTTTCATCCCTTATTGCCAAAGGATGAGAGGAGGCTTGTGCTCCCTGCAAAATCGCTGTCCTTTGCAAGAAGGTAGTAAAACTGCACAGCAGTTCATTTCAATAAGGCAGCTGCCTCTGCCAGGTGAGCCACGTCTGCGGAAGGATGCGACCCAGTGGCACGGGGGCATGTAGGGCACTGGGCTGGAGGGGCTGGTGTGCACTGCAGGGTAGTCACAAGAGTAATAACATGGGGAAGTAAAGGACATTTTGTCAGGAGCTTTTTTTTCACTCCTTTCCTTCCTCCAGCCAATGAGCCAATGATGAAAAGAGAACAACTGGTGATATAGATAAGAGACCAAAGATGAACGATGGTGAGGAAATCTGGTCTGTGTCTCTGTCCGTTCGGAGAGAGAGAATCTGAGGCTGTCCTGCTAAAAGGCAGCTCAGATGGTGAGACATACAGTGGCAGCTGAGAACTCTGAGTTTTACAGCCAGATGGACCTGGGTTTAAATTCCAGCAACATTACTTGCTGGCTGCCAACTTTTCAATCAGTAAGTTTCAGTTTTCTCATCTGTAAAACAGGATAATAATGTTAACAATAATAACCTAATGTCTCCTGGGTAGTTGCGATATTAGGTAAGAGAAGCACCCACAGGGAGCACTCCATAGATCGTCTCATCACCACCAACGTCTGCAGAGTTGATGACTTGGAGCCCTTTCTGCTTCTCCATGTCCATCCCACTCATCCTTCTTTCCAACCAGTCATCAAATCCTATTAAGATTTGCTTGAAGATATCTTCCAAATCCATCCTTCCCCTTCCATCCACACTTGAACTACCTGGCTTGGCTCACACATCACATCCCCCAGACTATTCAGGGACCCTGACTGGTCTCCCTCCCCTGAAGGAACATTAGCTTCACTTATCACACCTGAGAGTCAAGGAGCCCTGGGGGAAACTTGGGGTTCACTTAGCAGAAGAAAGAGAAATGGATGCTGAATGAAGACCATGGGTGTCTCCTCTCCATAGATCATGCTTCACATTGTGCCCAAAGGCACATGCAGTGGTCTTTCAGCTGCCTTTGTTTTTTGAAGTCACTAAATTAATTCTTTTAAAATATATATATATTTATTTATTTTTAAACTTATTTATTTTTAATTGGGCAATAATTGTTTTACAATACTGTGTTGGTTTCTTCCATACATCAACATGAATCACCCATAGGTCTACATATGCCCCCTCCTTCCCACCTCCTACCCCATCTGACCCCTCTAGGTTGATACAGTAAATGTCCACTGGCTAATTTTACACATGGTGATGTATATGTTTCCATGCTACTCTCTCAATTCATCCCGCCCTTTCCTTCCCTCCCTGTGCCCACAGGTCAGTTCTCTCTGTCTGCGTCTCCATTGCTGCCCTGTGGATAGGCTCATCAGTACCACCTTTTTAGATTACATATATACATTTATATATATGTTAATATATGATGTTTGTTTTTCTGACTTACTTCACTCTATATAGTAGGCTCTAGGTTCATCCACATTATTAGAATTGAGTCAAATGTGTTCCTTTTTATGGCTGAGTAATATTCTATTGTGCTTATGTGCCAAAACTTCTTTATCCATTCATCTGTCAATGGACATCTAGGTTGCTTCCATGTCCTAGCTATTATAAATAGTGCTTCAATGAACATTGGGGAACATATGTCTTTTTCAATTATGGTTTCCTCAGGGTATATGCCCAGTAGTGGAATTATTGGGTCATATGGTAGTTTTCAACTCTGAATATTCACTGGAAGGACTGACGCTGAAGCTGAAGCTCCAATACTTGACCACCTGATTCAAGAGCTGACTCATTGGGAAAGACCCCAATGTTGGGAAAGACTGAAGGCAAAAGGAAAAGGAGGTGACAGAGGATGAGATGTTAGATAGCGTCAGTGACACAATGGACCTGAATTTGAGCAAACTCTAGGAGACGGTGAAGGACAGGGAAGCCGGGTGTTCTGCGGTCCGTGGGGTCTCAAAGAGTCAGTCACAAATTAGCCACTGGACAACAACAACAACAATGGTAGTTTTAGTCCCGGTCTTTTAAGGAACCCCATTCTGTTCTCCTCAATGCTTGCATCAATCTGTATTCCCACCTAGCGTGCAAGAGCGTTCCCTTTTCTCCATACCCTCTCCAGCATTTATTGTTTGTAACTTTTTGATGGTGGCCATTCTGACTGGTGTGAGGTAGTACTTCATGGTTGTTTTGATTTGCATTTCTCTAATAATGAGGATGTTGAGTGTCTTTTCATGTTTATTAGCCATCTGTATGTCTTCTTTGGAGAAATGTCTGTTTAGGTCTTTTGCCCACTTTTTGATTGGGTTTCAGCTATCTCTTGATGGACAATAGAGCACCCCAAAGCTTAGTGTCTGAAGTCCAATTTCTCATGAGGCTGTGACTTCACTGGGCAGTTCCCCTGCTGGTCTCACCTAGGGTTGTTTGTGGGACTGAATTCAGCAGGCTCCTTGGGGTCATTTACCTGCCCTCTTCCTCCACATACTCTCCCATCACTCAGCAGCTACCTTCAGCTGCTTCATCTCAAGGTGATCTCCCCACAGCAGGGAGTCATTTGTACCACACTGATGGCACTGGCGGAAGTAAGTCACAAGAACAGACAGAATGAGGAGGAAATAGCCTCCACCTCTTGAAACAAGGAGTGGCAAAAAAAAAAAAAAATCTGTTTTTAACCCACAAAGAATCAATTTTAATCCACAAAAATGAAGATGAGATTGGAGGTGATCTAGATTTAGCTCAACAACTGGAAGTCTCTGCCACTTTCCTGGCCAGGATTGCACCCCCGCTCCTCAGCTTCAGCTTTGTTTTCTGAAGACTTGGGGTGTGGCTGTGACATCTGGAGGGGGCTGGGGTGCTGGGTCTGGCCCAGATGAAGAAACCGCAGAAGTGAGGCATTTGGCCCCCGGGCGCTGAGCACTTGATGGCACGGTGGGTACAATAGTCACCATTCATCCCCGTGCTGGGCCCAGGAAGCTGGGACATGTGTAACTGCAAAGCCCTTGGACCATGCAGACCCAAGTTCCCATGCTGCCTCTGTCACTTGCATGAGTGAAAGCCTCCCTTGTGGCTCAGCTGGTAAAAAATCCGCCTGCAAAGCGAGGGACCGGGGTTCTATCCCTGAGTTGGGAAGATCCCTTGGAGAAGGGAAAGGCTACCCACTCCAGTATTCTGGCCTGGAGAAATCCATGGACTGTATAGTCCATGGGTTCGCAAAGAGTCAGACATGACTGAGCTAATTTGTTTTCATTCCCTGCTCACAGCTGATTCCCCAGCACTCAGTATAGCACCTGACATATAGTAAGTGCTCCATAACTATTTGCTGAATCAATGAATAAACCTCCCTAAGCCTTATTTTCTTCATCTGAAAAGTTGTAGTAACAGCAGTAACAGCTGGTGCAGTCAGGGTGATAATGTCAAGACCCAACTCTTCTTCGCAGGCGGTGAGGCCCTGCATAGTCTCACACCATGTACCTCTGGCCTCACTCCACACCAAGTCCCATGGCTCTCTGCACTCCAGTCACCAGAGCTGTATTCCAATTTC
The DNA here is from genome assembly GCA_024291935.2 of Okapia johnstoni. Classification (NCBI taxonomy): domain Eukaryota; kingdom Metazoa; phylum Chordata; class Mammalia; order Artiodactyla; family Giraffidae; genus Okapia; species Okapia johnstoni. The sequence continues at coordinate 50,084,907 of CM044313.1, forward strand.
TCAGACTCACCTGTGTCCTTATCTCGGGACCTTTGCACATGCTGTTCTCTGGGTCAGATGGACTTTTCTCTCTGTCTCCACTGAACTAGCTGTTTCTCACATTCCGGTTCCATTAGCAGTTCCTGAGATCAGCCCCCTGCATCAGGCTGGATCCTCTAGTTGCTTGCTTTCAGAGCACGTGTGCCTTTTCTGCTTGGCTCTTCTCAGAGGTGGAATCAGTCGGGGTTCTCCAGAGAACAGACCCACCAGAAACAGAATACACACATGCACACAGACACACATACACACAACACTCACTCAACCTATCTATATGTAGATACACTCATCATATCTATATCTATGTACACATACATACAACACGTTGTGTGCTGTGCTTAGTCACTCAGTCATGTCTGGCTCTTTGTGGCCCCAGGGACTGTAGCCCACCAGGCTCCTCTGTCCATGGGGATTCTCCAGGCAAGAATACTGGAGTGGGTAGCCATGCCCTCCTCCAGGGGATCTTCCCAACCCAGGGATCAAACCCAGGTCTCCCACATTGCAGGAGGATTCTTGACTGGCTCAGCCACCAGGGAAGCCCACACATAACATATCTATATCTATGTATACATACACATACGTACAAAACACACACTCAACATATCTGTATCTATATCTATACACACATACACATAATACACTCAACATGTCTATATGTATATCTATATCTTTATCTATATATACAGAGAGATTGATTTATTATAAGGAATTGACTCCGCAATTATGGAGGCAAAGAAGTCCCATGATCTGTTATCTGTAAGCTGGAGACAGAGGGGAGTCAGTGGTGTAATTCCAGTCTGAGTCCCGAGGCCTGAGAACCAGGATAGTCAATGGTGCAAGTCTCAATCAGAGGGCAAGAGAATATTGATGTCCCCACTCAAAAGTCAGGCAGAAAGAGAGCAAATTCTCCCTTCCTCTGCCTTTGTATTTTCTTTAGACCTTCAACTGATTGGCTGAGGCCCACCTCCAAGGAGGAGGACAATCTGCTTGACTCAGCCTACTGATTCAAATGCTAATACCATACAGAAGCACCCTCACAGACACACCTAGAAATAACAGTTAACCAAACATCTAGTCTCTCTGTGGCCAGGTCAAGTTGACATGTAACATCAACCATCACAGAGACTGAAGCTACAGTTTGCTTGTTACTGTTTGGTTAATGTCAGGCTGCCTAGCCTGTCATGTTTTGCAAGACTAGTAATGGCGCTGGTTTGTTCCATAGTGGAAACCCAGAGCTTAGCTCAGTACCTGGCACACAGTAGTTGTGTGACACAGGCTGGGACTGGAGGATCAAGGGGTGGACAAATCCATGATTGCCTGGGGTGGTGCTCTTGTGCCAGAAAGGCATTTAACCAGCATTAAGAATTTTATTTAAGTGAATGAATGAATGAGGTAGTGAATGGCTGGAACTAATCTATGCACTAATTTGTGGGAGAAGACAGAATCAGAAATGCAATTACAGAGCAATGAGCAAATGTCAGAAAAATTTAAGCAAATCACTGCAACAGTTCCCCAGCTGTCTTTCTCATTGTTCTTAAAATAAAAGAATTTTTGCCGATAGGTGTTGGGGATAAATTAAAAAAGCCACATGAATGATGAGCAGTGACCCCAAGAGCTGGCATACCAGGAGGAGAGGCCAGAACTGTCAATGACTTCACAGTGGGCTGCCCATGCCACCAGTGCCACAAAGCAGACAGTGCTTCCCTCAAGGCATCCCTGCTCCATGGAGCCAAACATGCACCCAGGTCATGCCTGTAGATGACCTCGGTTCCCAGTTCCTTCCTGTGCATTCTTGGGGATGCACTTTTAAAACTCAACCCAGATGCTGTAAAAGGACCGCAGGGTGGATGCTCCCTCTCATACCTCCCCCAGTGACACGGTTGGGGACCAGTGGGTGCCTCCACAGGGCCTGTGCCCACACCAGAAGCCGCTCATGGGCCAGGCTGGGGCTTGAACCCTACTCCAGCGTGTCAGAGTTGCAAAGAGCCTCAGAAGCCTTCAATCTGCTCCTCCCTTTAAGCAGATGGGAAACTCAGGCCCAGAGAGGAAAACTGGATGGCCAAGATAATAGCAATTTAAGTCAGCCATGTCATGCCAAGTCATAATGGGGCCTGAGGCAAAAGGAGATACCCATAAATCCGATCCTGCTTTTATTGTAAAATTTGGTATTTTGTCCAAATTGGACAAATTTGGTATCATGATTTTTGCATTAACTTTGATGTTGGAAAGTATTGCATTAAAACATTACTTAATCTTGGTTAAAGTTTTTTTGACATCTCTTTAAATTCTGCTCTGAATGCAAGTTCCTCACCCAGAGGAGGAGTCAGTGCAGAAGGGGAGAGGCAGTCAGGGTAGCATCTTGGACTTGTATTTCTTGTTGGGAAGCCCACCACCCTTTCTCAGTCAGGCACCCGCACTTCTGGAAGGACCTGGCTTTGTGGGCAGGCCCATGTGGACCCCAATCCCACCTCTAGCATCACCCCTGACCCCTCTTGGGTGACCATGGGCTGGCCACTGAATTTCTCAGAGCTTCTATTTTCTCCTTCTGAAAATTTGACAGTCCCTCATTTATCCAATTGATTTTTTTTTTCCCCAAACATCTACCATGTGCCTGGCTCTGAGCCCACTCCTAGGCATGCGCAGAGCCTGCCTGAGGATCCAAGACCTCAGTGCCTGGCCCTGGGTGTGCACAGAGACTTGCTGACTATCCGAGACCACACAGAAATTGCTCAGGGCAGAGACTGAAGATTGGGCCTCAGTCAATATTATCATCTCCTCTTTTTTCTTGTGAGACCAGTCAATAGCTATTTAACGCATAATATCCCAAAGGCCAACCCGGATGCTCTGAGCCTACTTCCAAGAGGCTCTAGCTTCCAAGATCTGATCTCTGCCTGTGTCACCCTCCCGCCCCACTACCCCCCCTTCCAGCTGCATTCACCAACCCCTGGGCCTGAGATAAGGCCGCTGTCTCCTGTTCCTTTCTCTTCCGTCTGGCCCGGTCAAGCTAGCTTATGTGATCTTAGTTTTCTATGTTTATAGTGACGTGGGTGGGGGGCGTGAACAGGGGGATGGCAGACTGGCCCAGAGCTCCCGGGCCTGTGGAAGACACTGGCCGCAGCGGGTATTTAGCGCTCTGCCCCCGCTGGTTGTAATTCTGGAGGCAGCCGAGCTGCTTGGGATCAGGTCCCCCTGGCTGTGATGACAGGCCTTCAGCAGGCACTATAATTGCAGTTAAAACCACCCATTTTCCTCCTGGCAAGCTCTAGTTAAAGAGGTGCTAGCGGGCAGCCTGCTTGTCTGCAGTGAGGCTGATCAAAGGGCTGAAGGCATCTGTTTTGTCTCTGTTTTCTTTCACCACCCCCCTGTCCTTTGAAAAAAAAAATAGTTAAAAAGTAATTTATGAAAATGAATACCTGTCCTCCTCCAGAGGCTAAAAGGCAGCCACATATTACAGATATTCAGTGTGCTTTGGGTGTTTTTACACTTCGGTCAGTTTTATAATGAGAAAATTGGAGCTGGAGAATGCTCCTGATATGTCTGCTCCCATTAAAACCTCTCGGCAGGGTTTTTATAATATAAGCCTTGACTCTTTACACCCTGAGGATTTCCTGAGGAAGATTAAACTCTCCCACCTCCAGCCTGTGATGGGTGACGGTGTCCTGACTGGTCTGTAACCCCGTAGGCCTCCCCACTCGCCTCTCCCAGTTTTCCGTGGCTCAGAGAAGCGTTTGTACTGGACGAGGCTGTCCAGGTCTCCAGCTTCTGCCTGTTCTCAAGGGCCCACACTTTAGAACTTTCTCTTCATCTGACTGCACACAGTTAGGTTTTCCATGTAGAAATACATATACCCCACCCTCGCACATTTTTTTTATCCTGTTTGGCTTACAAAGAGTTTAACAAAGGCACTTACATGTGAGAAGAAAATACCCTGAGCAGAATGAGGACGAAAAACATGCTTGGGACTCTCAGGAAATGCGATACATTTAAGGAAACTGTAAGAGAATAACTCATTGAAAGAACAGAACAAAAACAGGTGTAATGTCTCCAAAGAGGTCTCATCAGCCACGCTTCACGCTGCATGCAGTTTTGTGGCTTTGGTGAGAAACTTTAACTCATTTGCACAGTCACTTACATGTAAAAGCAACACTCCGCAGCCAGGAGCTGGGAACACAGGGAGGTTCTGAACTGCCAGTCACCATGTTTGAAGGGTTCACGCTGTAACTTAGAAGCTCCCTGTCTGTCTCTTTCTCATCTCCATGTGCCGAGATTCTGCCAGACCCTGGTGAATTTCTGGCCCGCCACAACTAAGGGTTAATTCCTCACCCTCCTTGCTACCGTCTTTCTTGTTCTTAGAGTCCCTCTGAAAACTCAAAAGAACCTGCACATGTATGTGTACAGAAAATTTATAGTTCGGAGTATTTTCATAGCCTTTGTTGCACTAGAATTCCCACCATGATACCCTGAAATAGGCATTACTGTTCCCATTTTGCAGATGGGGATAATCAGAGCTCGGAGGGAGGAAGGTGCCTCTCGAGGTCACAGGGCTAGTAAATTACAGGACCCACGTCTGAATGCCTCTAAAAGAAGCCTCCCCACCACAGCCAGCTTCAGAAGTGTGCCAATGAAACAACCCAGGGCTTGACATCTGACAGTGCCTGACTGGAAACCGAGTCTAATCTTGGACAGGTCACTTTTCTGCCTATGTCAGGGTTTGGAGGGGCCACAGTAATCAGGAATCTGGTAAAGCGAAGGCACCCTGCCCTCTCTTTGATGAGGTTTGGCTCCAGGGGCAAAGCTGCCCATTCTTGGGTCCTCCAGGCCTTGCCTGGACCCTATGATGTTCCCTTCCCTCCCCCTGGGTCTGAAGGCAAGCCTTGGAAAGTAGAACGAATTGTTCATGCCTGTGGACATGGAGATGCCGAGACTCTGATCCCTTCCTGACTTCATGCTTGCTCCCTCCCAGCAGGCCTGGTGGCTTATTAGCATAATTCAGCTGCCCATTTGTACCGGCCATGCGAACATTTTTTCTGGTTCCCAAACACCCCCGGGAAAGTAAGACTGCTGTCCGCAATGGTCAGTGATTCCGTTACATACGCCAGAACGCCCCTCCATGTGGTATGGGCGAGCCGATGGAAGCATTTTCTTCAAATGAGCTTTCATTCTCTTCCAGAATGAACTCCCTGGCGTGTCAGCTTTCTATTCATTAGACTCTGGGCTTCTGCCTAGGAAAGCTGAGCTGGATTGAATGGAGGCAACCTCCCGCCTCACACGCAACCCTGACTTGGGTGGATTACGGGCCACCTTCCCTGCCCTTTCTCAGCATATGGACAAAGACTTGCAGGTTGATTAGATGTTCAAGGATAATTCCTAGTCATGGGGCAGTCTTACCTGTAATGGGAGGAAGACATCTGATCAGCTACTATATGCCAAGCACTGCCCTGAACACTTTGTGGAGTAATGATGACACAGTGGTAGGCAATGTGTATTCAGTGTGTGCTACAGACCAGATCTTGAGGCAGATATTTTCCATGCATTATATCTCATTCAAGGTTGGGAATTACCTTAAATACTGCTGCTGCCCACAATGTTTTAGGTGAGGATACAGACAGAACACCTTTCCCAAGATCTCAGTTAATAAGCAGTGAGGCTGGCATGCACACCTAGCTGAGTGTGGCTCAAAATCCGAACCTTTTTAAATATCAAATAATGTGATCTTCAAAACAGCTTATGAGAATGAGGTTGCTAATTCCATTTGATAAATGAGAAGATGAAGGCATGGAAATGGTATGTAACTTGGGCATCTCTCCAGAGGTCATGTGTCTGTTGAGTGGGAAGGCTGGGATTTGAATTCAGAAAGCCTGACTTGAAAGTGACATACTCAAACTAGGCTTTAAAGCCACACCAGATCCTATAATATCTCATTCCTTGGAGGCTAGATGCCCTTTGTCAGACCTCAGTGGCAAGTTTCTATTCATCCCTCAAGACCCAGTCCAAATATTCCCTCCTAAGGAAAGACTTCTCAAATTATTCCATTTAACATCAGTGTTTCCTTCTCTGTGCACTTATATAACTTATCGATCCAGTGGCATAACTTATATAACTCGGTATCCCCAGTTTTCACTTTCAATTTGTCTCTGTCTCTCTTACGAAACAGTAGCTCCTTAGTGATGGAGTCCAAATCTTGTTTGTCTGCATATCCTTCAATTTGGCACAACATAAGATACCTATGTAGTAGCGGAAGGTAGAGAATAGCTCATTTCTTTCAGCTACCTTGAGATCTTCAAATATATCACTGGATGTTTTGTATCCATATAACACAGTTAATAAATATAGATCAGGATCACACAATGTGATGGCTAATATCATGTCTGTCCAGGACTCAATCATTCACCCTATTAGGTAGGAGTGTCACCTAAGCTGATCCAATCAATGTTATTCCCTGGGAATTTTTCTCCTGGAATCATGGGGAAGAAGAGTTTTCTTTGTGCTCCAAGTCATAGAGCTGGAAAATTGTGAACCTATGAAGGGCAGCAACTGTGTCCAGCACTTGTGGGAAGCCTGTATCCTATGGGAGGTGGGATGGAAAGAGAGACAGAGAGAGGGAGAGAGAGAAGCCCTCCAGCCATCCTCAAAGTCCACTCAACCCTTGTGCTCTTTGCAGTTTGATGAAATGAAACAAATAATTCCCCTTTTACTCTTAAGCTACTTTTTGAGAAGTTTCCATCACTTGCAAATGTTCCTGGGTGATGTATATTTGTACATTATGGGGTATATATACATTTCAATGAATTATAGTGTCAAATTTTTATATAAAAAATAAATTAAAAACTATGAAATACTGCTCAAAACTCAACCCAGTGGCATAAAATCATACAGCACTTATTGCAAGCCTTCTCCTCTGTAAATATGTGCCCGGGGCAGAAAGGTCCTCTCTCCTGACATGGTCAATGTATGTACCCCAAACTGATGGAAAAAGTGTGGATTTCAAGGTTTTCTTAACCATCACAACTAAGGGAATCCACTTTTCTGAAGACAAGGTTTTTGAGAAGTGACAGTATATTACTTCTTCTAACAGAAGACTTAAAGGAAAATTGAAGACCGCCAACATAAAAGCAGATGGATGGAGAAAATCATCTATGATGCTGAATACACAAAGACATTTTTTATCATTATTTATAGGTATTTAGGGCTTCCCTTGGGCTTCCCTTGTGGCTCAGCTGGTAAAGAATCTGCCTGTAATGCGAAAGACCTGGGTTCGATCCCCAGATAGGGAAGATCCCCTGGAGAAGGGAAAGGCTCCCCACTTCAGTATTCTGGCCTGGAGAATTCCATGGACTGTATAGAAAGAGTCGGACATGACTGAACGACTTTCACTCTACTTTCATGGCTTTCCTGGTGGCTCAGACAGTAAAGAATCTGCCTGCGATGCGGGAGACCCAGGTTTGATCCCTGGACTAGGAAGATCCCCCAGAGAAGGAAATTCTTACCCACTCCAGTGTTCTTGCCTAAAGAATTCCATGGACAGAGGAGCCTGGTGGGCTATGGTCCATAAGGTCGCAAAGAGTCGGATATGACTGAGTGACTAACATTTACAAGAATTTAAAGAATCATTAAGAGGAGTGTTGATCCTTTCTGATCTTACCTTACTTGCTGACTTCACACCCAATAAGATCAACCTCCACACACAGTAATAGGTTGTTTTTTAATATTATTTGTCCAGGAGATACTATGAGCTACCTCTTGGCCCATCTACTCTCCATCAGAACAATTCCTATCCCGTGTTTGTCCATAACTTTGTGTTCGCTTGTCATAGTACAATGAATATACTATGCAGGTACATCACTTGCTAAGCCTTCAGCTAAGTATCTGCTACACAGTTGGCTTCTTTGGCTCCAACGTGGATCAGAAGTGGCTCCTGACTTCCAGGAGGTCATAACCTCTAGAGAGAAATAGAAAAGGAAATAGAGTATCATGTACTTTGACAGAGGGATCTATAAAGGGTGGTCTAAGCACAGAGGAGGGGTTTCACTACCATTAGCAGCAGGTCAGGAGAGTTCATAAAACATTGCAGCTTTAATCCTGGCCTTGACGTGTGTTAGGAGTTTACCAAGTAGTGAGAGAAGAAAAGCATCCTAAAGCTACATTCGAGTATTTTTCAATTTTGAGAATCATGTCCCCAAATGTGTATCTCACTATAAAGGTCTTTATTTTTTTCCTTACAAAAAAATTATGGAAGAGGGAAGAATTTATATCTCACTTGGAGATTTGTCTGGGCCTTTTCCTAACCTACACAACTGCCTCCTGAGGGAAGGAAAATCCAGTAAAATATCTTATGTCTAAAAGCCACAAAAATATGCAGAGCAGGAGCTAAGGTTGACATATAAATATATTTAAAAAATGCATTCAGAGCTCAATTTCCTCACCCTCTGACTGCCAGTAATTTATTCAGACAGCTTCAGCCGAAACCATTTCTCACTTGATACAATAATCTAGAAAGGTGTGTTCAACTTTTCTTCACTCTACAGGGCTTTGTCCTTTTCTTGCCAAGAAAACATTACATCCCCGGACCTCTGGCCTCTCTGAGCTGAGGGGGTGGGGAACGGACCCAGTCCTCTCTGGCAGTAGAATCAAGTGGTTTTTGTGCTTCGAGATGTTCTCTTTCAGTTCAGTTTTGATTGATGTGTCCAGCACCTTAGAATTTGAGTAAGACCTTCATCATTGTTTACAATGACCCAGGGAGATGGGCCTTGTGATTCATTTTCTTTGATAGATGAGGAATCTGAAGCTCAGAAAATGAGGAAGGAAGAACAGAAGGAAGAAAGGCAAAGGAAAAGGAAGACTTAATGAGCACTTACTTTTGAAGGTACTTTTCACATGTGAGATCTAATTTAAGTCCTCCACACAATCCTAAGAGGGAGGAATTATGGGCCCATTTTAGAGCCAAGAAACTTGAGACTCCGGATGGGGAAATAACCCTTAGAAATCAGCAAGGCCTCCATGTGACCCAGGTCCCTCACCAAGGCCCTCTTACCTGAAGTCAAATCCTAGGACCCTTTGATACCATCATGGAGCCTCTGAAAGGCTGTCCTGGGGACCTACTGAGTGCCTGTCAGTTAGAGGGGTATGAATAAAGGTGAGACACGGATCTTGCCTCCTAGCTGAGAGGCTCAGCAAAGTCCTGGAGAGATGACCTTCCCTGGGCACACAAAGAGGCCACTCTGTGGCCTGTCAGAGGGTAGGAGATCTTGTAAGCAGATTAAGCCTCTGGCAGGAAGGCACAACCTGCTCAACTTTTCCATTCCCGGGACAGAGTTCAGCCAGGGCCCCAGCAGCACTTAACCCCCGGGTCAAGTGAACTTGCTGAGTTTCAAAGGCAGATTGGGCTGAAAACGTGCCCACTTTGATAAAGAGGTTTAAGGCGCGGTGCTGGAACACCAGCCCCCACCTCCCTCCCCCACCACCCCCACCCCGCCCCACCCCCTCACCATCCACGCTCTAAAAGCTAGCTTCTAACAGTCCCCATCCTATGCATAATTCACTTGTTACTTAATCGCAAAATATAAAAGGTGGCATTTGGTTACAGAACCAGTTGGGATTCAGAGTAACGGAGGCCCTGTAAACCTTCTCAGAGACCCCTCCTTTTTCGTCTGTGCAATGAATGCATCCTAAATCTTCCTACATGTAGCCTTGGTCAAGTACTCTCTGGTCTGGATATGTCATTCATCCCACACTGTCACCAAGGAAATGAGGATGGCTTCCTTCACAGGGCAGACCAGGAAACAAGCTGAGAAAAGATGTCAAGGTTCGCTGGTATCCCGGTAAAAGAGTTCTGTCTTCTTGCCTCTCTATTGCCAAAGCCCATGCTTTTGCCTTTTTTCCAACTTTATTGAGGCTTGATTTACAATCATTATATATATTTAAGATGTACAACATGATGCTTTGATGTATCAACCCATTGTGAAATGATGCCCTCAATCCAACTAATTGACCTTTCTGTCACCTCATGTAGTAACTTTTTCTGGTGAGTGGTGAAAACATTTAAGATCTCTCTAAGCAAATTTCAAGTACATGATACATTGTTATTAACTATAGTCACCATGCTGTATGCCAGATCTGGAGAATTTATTCATATTGTAATTGAAAGTTTATATCCTTTGACCAACACCTCCTTCCCTGACTCCTGGCAACCACCATTCTGCTCTCTGCTTCTATGAGTTGGATCTTGTTAGATTCCATGTAAAAGTGAGATGGTGCAATATCTGTATTTCTCTGTCTCCATGCTTTTTTCTACTGATCTCCCTTAGTTTATTTAAAGCTTCAGCCAAATTTTTAAAAATTGTAAAAATTCTAATTAAAAATGTGGAAGTAAAGATGCCACTAACTGAACACAATCTCTTTTCATTTGTTCTGGCTCATATATAACTCTGATCAAATAATTGAATGGAAAGGTGATGGATGGATGAGGGCTGGCTGGCTGGACGGGTGATGAATGGATGGATGAATAGATGGTAGACAGATGGATGAGTACTGGATGGATGGATAGGTGGATGGGCTAATTAAATAAGTTTCTTTCCTTTGTATCAAGGACTTCTCCTAATCTAATCTATCTCTCATTTGAGCCATATTTTACATACACATTGTATGTCTCCCAGTACCCATCTCCATCCTCTCTCTACTAGACTGACAGTAAAGAAGGATTGAGGAGACCATCTTCCCAGTGTTCTGGAGGACAGTGTGCCTGAGGTTAGATAGGAGGGCTGAAAACAGCGGTGTCCTGAGTCAGAGCCCACTCAGAACTACTCTATTATGTCATAGAATAGAGTAGATCGCTAAAGCTGGATGAAGAGGCTCCCAGGAAAGTGGCTGTTCCAAATGTTGTAGAGCTACTGCTACTGGACCAGGGAAGAGGTGCAAGCCTGCTCCCACTACCTCTCTTAGAGACCACAAGTTAGGAGAACCTGTGAATCCTGTAGAGTCATTCTGGTCATTAAGAACCAGCCTTCCATCAGTTGAAGACTGTCTCCAAAAGCAGCAGGGCAGATGGGTATAGAGGAAAGAGCACTGGTTTAGGAGTCAGACGAGACTTGCATTGTGCCCTAACTTTACCTCTGACCCTGGGAAAATTTCCTAACCTTGCTGGGTCTCAGTTTTATCTGTAAATCAAGAATGGAGACAGTACCTACATCAGGGTTGTTGGAGCTAGAGGGAGCTGGGGAGGGGGTGATGGTGAGGGTCTGCACTGCAGAAAATGGGCAAGTTGCTTGGTACAGTGCTGGGAAAATACCACATGGGTGTAGGTGCTCGATAGATGATAGCCTACCCATCCCTGCATCTCTGGTCTTTGCAACTGACTTCCGTAACATAGAAATGGGAACAGATCTTTGCGTAACTGCATTCTGAGTTTTCTATTTTCTTACACACTGTAATGGGAATTTGACGAGCTTAGTCTTGGCATATATTTCACTTGCTAGGTCTTGCTTGTCTAAACCTGAAGTCTCTCAGTGGAGACAGTTGGAAAGGCCTTGAGCTTCAAATTGCTCAGGATATGATTCTGAATTCGCTCCCATTTCTCACAATGATACAAAAATTTTGTTTTCTTCTTCCTACTCCACTGACTCGGCGAAGATGTGATCCTCTAAAATAACAGTCCCAGCCCAGGAGAAGGGATTATTCCATAGTCTCCATCTGCAGTGTGTCAGGAAAGGGAAGGAAAAATAAAGAAAGCGCTAACAATTTGCCATATTGTATGCTTTGGAAGAGCCTGGTAAACTTTCTAGCAAATTGCTTCTAATTATAGGAAACCTGCCTTTTGCTTCAGGAAACACTTGGCAGCGTCATTCCAGTCCTCAGTTCTTGGCAGAAGCAGACGTTTCTCCCATTATTATTTCAGTTGGCTTGAGCTATTGACAATACATTTATCAAATGGGGCATGGAACTGCCTCCATGGAATATCCCTCTAGTGAGGGCAGAGCTTTGGTGAAATGGGCCAAGGGTCAACATGGTCCTGGTGCAGTTTCCAGAACCCATGTCAGCCCATCAACAGTGATGGCCTGTCTTATCATCAATTTCTGTTTAAAAAGTTACAGAATGCATAAGTGCTTATTTTCTCAAAACCTACAGAAATAAGTATAGTAAAATATCAAATTTCTACATCCTCTCTTCCCCAAGCCTGTATCCATCTCCAGGACGGCATACTACTCCTTTGGTTTTTTCCTAACCCTGTTCATGCCTTTCAAGAGTCTTCTGCTTAATTGCTCCATTTGGGTACAGCATCTGGTCCCAACCTCCCAGGGACCTCTTCAGATACTTCTCCTTAATCTTTCATTTTGCAATGTGTACATAGTTTTTTAAATATTTCTATAAATTGGATTATGCATTTAGTGATACAGCTTGCTTTCTTCACTTAACAGCACATTTTTATTAGAGATCATCCCTGACAGTGGCTGCAGATGGACTGCATCATTTAATGCTTACACAATAGCCTGCAGTAGCAGTCATAAAAACATAATGCCAGTCACATTCGTAATTCTTAATTTTCTAGTAGGCATCTTAAAGAAAGTATAAAGAAATTGGTGAAATTAATTTGAATTCCCACACATCATCACTTGTCTATGAAGGTCACACTTACTGTGATATTATGATGTCATGGGAATTTTGGAATTGGTTGGCTCTTATTTCTGGGAGGCCCCAAGGGGTGATCCATGTGTCCGTGACCGCCACTAAATATCATTGCCTCCCTTCTTCCTCTCTTTCTCTGTTCCCACTAGTTACCCTCAACCACCTAAAACCACCTGATAGAATCTCCCCATAGCTCCTGTGCATCAGGAGAACATGAATGTTCAACATCAAGGAGGTCATCACTGGAAGCTCCCAGAGTTTTCAGTTCTTGGGGTATTGGAGTGGTGGTGGTTTCTGTGCAGAGGTGTGGGGCACTCTTCATGAACACCCCAATGCATTTTGTTAACTGGACTCCAAAGCAGAGTTTCACAGAACGTTCCTAGAATAGATCTTTCAATTTATTTTATGACCTTTCTCCCAAAGTTCTCCAGGCCAGTCCAGAGACCCATGGGGAAGGCAAACACTGCTTTATCCTTATCCACCCTACCCTAATGGCCCATCTCCTAACAAAAATATTCATTTCTCAGTGTCCCCAAAGTTGCCCCACACATGAATAAGTGTAAGCAGTTATTTGGAAAAGGATCAGGGGCAGAGTAGCTATGGAAAGCTATAATTAATTAACCTCAGCTAAGATAGTCCAAAATTCTATAACTCATTCATTTATTCACACATTCATTCATTCCATAAGAGTTCAGCCTCTATTCTGCCCCAGGACTTTTTGTGGATTCAAGAAATATCTGATTTCTGCTTTCTAAGAGTTTACAGTCTTAGGGATAAGACAGAGAGATCAGCCAGCAAAAAGATGTGTGGTAAGTGTTGGGCTAATGGTAAACACAAAAAATTGGGCAACCAAGATTTTTTCTTGGAGAGAGTGAGCCAACCTGGACTGGGAGAGTGGATGGTGGTTAGTTAGGAATACAGCCATCGTGTAAAGTGCATAAGATCAGTAGGAGTTTGCCAGGTGGACAAAGGTGAGAAGAGCCCTGTAGGAAGAGGGAACAGTGAGTAAAAGTGCAGAGGTGGCAGGGGGACCAGACAGTGTCTGAGACCACAGAGGCGTGATAATGTGGGTGGGATGAAGGGGAGGAACTTTTGCTGGAGAACCAGAAGAACCAGCCCAACTAAATCCTTTCCAGCCACTAAGTCAGATTCAAAACCTGTCCAAAACGAAATTTGCCATCTTCTCTCCAAAGCCTCCTTCCGTCAGGTGCTGTTACAATGGTTCAGTACTCTCTCCACCATCCAAGTGAGGAACTTTGATCATCTGATGACCCTCCAATACAATGTCTCATTTACATGCCAACTTCTATGGGGGTGTTGCAGCAACCTCCAGACTTGTCACTTCATCATGCTTCCTCTTGTCCATTCCCCACACTGCAATCAGTGATCATTCCAAAGTGATAAGCTGACTATACCAGTTGTTGTAGAGCTTTCACTGGTTCTCATTTTCCACAAGATCACGAATTTTTAAAAAATTCTCTGATCAACGGCTTTATTGAAAGATGAGAGTAGGGGGTGGGTATGGGAGGGAGGCTCAATACATACCCCTGGTGGCTCAGACAGTAATGAACCTGCTTGCAGGAGACCCAGATTCGATCCCTGGATTGGGAAGATTCCCCTGGAGTGGGAAGTGGCAACCCACCCCAGTATTCTGGCCTGGGGAGTTCCATGGACAGAGTTGCCTGGCTGGCTAAAGTCCATGGGGTCGCAAAGAATCAGACACGACTGAGTGACTAACCCTTTCACTTTCATAGCTGATTCACTTTGTTGTACAGCTGAAACTAACACAACATTGTAAAGTGATTATACTCCAATAATAAAATAAAATAATAATAAAACATAGAAAGAGTTGAGCAGAGCCCCTCTCCGGCCCTGGTCCTGGCAGACTGGGCCTCAGTCTCTGAACATCCAGGTGTCCTGTAGCCAGACAGCAAAAATCTGTTTAAAGACCTGATAACAAACTAACTTTCTATTATAGAATAATCTCCACTTTCCTTTACTCTTATAATCACCCAGCCTCAACAAGCCATCTCATTTCTTAACACACAGAGCTTTCATATTTCCATCCTGTTCTTTCTGCCTGGAATTTTTATTCACCTGTGCAACCAGGCTAATTGTTTCTTTTCTTTAGGGCTTAGATCAAAAACTTTCTGTTTTCTTTACCCCAACCCATCTCTTCTACCCACATAGGGTAAAATAATTGGCTCTCCATCTGTGTTTTCAAACACTTTTGTTCTGTAACCAGTCCTTAATATACTATACTGTGATTTCATGATGGCTTGTACAACTCAAGAATATCTCTCCCTGGGGACATAGTGGTCCAATTTCAACATAGACTGAGGTCCTCAAAAGGCAGAGTCTTGCAATTCCGAGTAATGCAGCATTTTGAAAGTCTTTGTTGAGCTCCTCCATGGGAATGGCAAAGAGGAGGATGGATTCTTACTAGTATACACCTTAGAAATTCTCTCCCAGTTGTTGGCTCTCTCCATATCCTTCTGTCAACAGTTCGTCTAAAACTAACTCACTCATTTTCTCTCTCTCTCAAATTCTCTCTCTCTGAAGCCAACCCTGACTTCTAACTTCTATGGTTATTACTGCCTCCTCATCAAGGCCCCTGAGTTGCACACAACAAGGGCACCATTTCTGCCCTAGCCTTTGGAGTGGTGCTTCTAAGATTGCTACTTTCATAGAATATCAAACAAATGATCCTCTCTGAATTTTTGTAATGAGTAAATATGTTCCCTATCTTTCTCTCAGCTTATTTTATATACATTAACTTTGTGTCTCTGGCTTATTTTATTTTTCTACACTCTCCCTTAGCCAGTCTCTGGATGCTGACTCAGCGAGCAAAGATCTTTCCCACGACAGCCATGGGACAAAGTAGAAGCTCATGAATACTCATGCAATTATTATTGTTCTTCCTGTGACATCCGTTTTCAAGTCAGTCTTCCTCGGCAAATGGTGAGCTCCTCCAGGTCATGGGCTGCATTTTATTTAGCTGGGAGCCTACCAAGGGTTCCAGAGCATGTAGACTCTCAATTATGGAACCAAAGACTTTTAAAGAGAAACAGACATGTAAATGCTTAAATGGCCACTTGCAAAAAATGAAAGTAGTCCT
Organism: Okapia johnstoni; assembly: GCA_024291935.2. NCBI lineage: Eukaryota > Metazoa > Chordata > Mammalia > Artiodactyla > Giraffidae > Okapia > Okapia johnstoni. The sequence continues at coordinate 50,100,679 of CM044313.1, forward strand.
AATATTTACCTTATTTTCTCTCAAGGGTAAACTTTTTTGTTTTTTTAGTAATTGGCTTTCAAAATATAGTTTGTGTGAGACAAAAGTTTCAAACACAGAAATTACCCTCACTTTATTCAATATTTTCTAGTGTCTTCTGTTTCTTTTCTTTCATTACTACTTTTTTCTTTTAATTTAGGGCTTATCATCAGCAACGGAACTGATTGCACTACTTATCAGTTTTGCTCTATGGTTTGAAAACCACTGTCCCCATTTATCTGGGGAAGGACCCTTTTTCTATCTACGCTCCAGGGCCCCATCTGTGTGTTTCCCCTAGTCAGCAGTGGGACACTTCTCACTTACCTCTGATGACCTGTGGCCACTCCTGAGTAACATCTCCTCGTTAGGAAAATCTCCCCTCTCCGTGGCCTTCATGAAGAAGGAAATGTGAGACTTCTTAGGAAGAGCAGGTATCTGATCCTCTGTGTCTCAAATCTGAGTCAAGTTGGGCTCGAGGTCACCATTCAGAGCCCTTGTGGTCTCACACTCACACACGATCGTACATGAATCCTCAGAGGAAATGGAGTCTCAGGTCATAAAGAGTAAGGGGAAATGTTTCCTACCACCAAACAGTTGTGCAATACCTCTTCCTCCATGCACTTGGTACTTCCTCATTATATTCTTTGGAGTAGCATTTAATTACTTGTTTCTATGTATCTACCCTCTTCCTGCTTTCAAACTGTGCCCCTTGAGGTCTGCCAAGAATAGGAAAAGAGCCTGTTTTATACCCTCTGAATGACTCTTCCCAGGCACTAAACTTGATTTGAGCCGGCCACTCTGGGAAACATTGAATTCTATTCCTGGCCTTGGTTTCTGTCTGTGGGGACTGGTGGGATGACCCTCTTCTTCCAGACACACTGGGAGATAAAAGAGCTTTGCTGAGAATTGAAAGTGAACGCAAGACAGAGAGGGAAGCAGTGAATCCGTGCTGTCCTGGATTCCCCCGGGCGCCGCAAATGTGATGATGTGTGTGAATTCAGTAGCCAGCACCCAGCATCTACTCAGGAGGGAAAGTTCTCTAGACCCATTACAAATAAAAAGGGGGAAGAATCAACAGCAACAGTAACAACAGACCTGGCCCAAGCCATCGGCTTAGGCAAGGCAAGCACCTGTGAGAAAGTCAGTTTCTCAGTCCCGTAAAATAAAGACCATAGCCTGCCCTGCTAACATCACACAGCTGCAGGGGAGTGTGCATGAGACCCACGTGGGATGAAAATGCATTCAGAATACGGTTCAGTACCGTGTCAGTGCTGTGATTTTAAAAAGAAATACAATCCTAATGAAACATGAGGCCTGCAAGATACTAATACAATTGCATTCCAAAAATGAGAGGAAAAAATCTCACATCTCCATGCGGGCATTCAGCCGGGTCATTTCACAGACCATATCTCATTTCATTCTTAGAATGACAGTAGGCTGAGGCAATGTTATTTTCTCCTTGTCACAGAGAAAGAAAGAGGTTCAGGGAGAAGAACTAACTTGCCTTATTTCACAGCACAAGAAGACACTCAGAGTCCGAGCTGGAAGGTAAACTCTGACGGCCAGGCTCCAGGGGCCCTTGCTTCTTTCTATTTCTACTCAATATCCAGTAACCCAAAACTAATCGGAGACACCCAGGGTAGACTCCACCGCACAGGGCACCAACCCCAAGAATTTCAGGCATTAAGAACCCAGCAGGGAGGCTTTCCACAGAAGATTCCAGGGTGGGCAAGTCCTAAGCAGTCTGGATTCACCTCCAGGAGTAAACAACTGTTTTCTGGCCTTCCTTCCAGATCACGGATTCTGAGCATTGTAGAAAATGAGTCATTTCTGAGTTGATCAGGAGACACTGTTCCTTGAAGCCACCAGGCTTCCCTGTCCTTTGGTGGCATTCCCTGACGGCCACCCCTATTCATTCTGTGGACTTAGAAGTCCACAAACACTTGACCTTGGCCTTTAGCTTTTAACTGAAGTAGGAGCTACTTGAGGTTGCTTGGATCCCGAGGACTGGGCTCTTGGGTTTTGGAAACACCTCTCTGTTCTTGGAGAAGACTTTTTTATTTTTAAATGTCCCCTGATAGCAGTTAGTAGAATACTGCCTGCTTCCTGGCCCCATTCTGGCAGAGAGATGAGCTGCCTTGGAGAGACTGTCTGAAGCTTGACGGAGACGCCGCCTTCTGAAGTTGTCACATCCCCTCAGTCTGTTTTTAGAAGGCTCTCAAAAAGAAGCGATAAAATGCTCGGTGCCCATGATAATGGAACGGGAAGGAGCCTAGCTGCCTGGATCAGGTGGCAGGGGAAGCTTGGGTCTTGGAGACACTGCTGGTTCTACATTAGCACCCACTTCCTGACCCCAGTCCAGCCCTGTGTATGCTGGGTCATTCTAGGAGCAACTAACTCTCTGGGGTGTTAATCTGACCGCATCACCCCCTTGTTTCCAAAATTAAGCCAAATCTCCTTAGCCTACCCATCAAGACCCTCAGACTCCAGCTCCTTCCAACCTCTCCACCCTTCTCGCCCTTCCCTCTTCCACCCGCTCTCCAGACCTGCAAGTCTGAAATAGTATGTTATGCCTCCACACCCTTACTCAAGATGTACCCTCCACCTGGAATGACTTTCCCCACCTCCTTGGCCTTGCTAACTTCCCTTTGCCTCCAAGATCTAGTTTAAGCTTACGCTTGCTCAGCCTACCACTAATATGGTCACTGCATCCCTTACCTGTGACCCCACAGCACTCTTCGCTTATCCTATCAGAGACTTATCACACAACATGGCAATTACTCATCCTCGTGTCTCTTTCCCCATGAGGCAGTGAATGTTATAAGGCAATGATCATGTCCCATTCATCATAGCAGCCTCACTACAGCATGGTCCAGTTCTTGCACATAGAAGACATTTAGTGAACTTGCAAGAGTCAGTAAGGAAGAGAGAATGAGGGAAGAGGGAGGAGAGGTGTGTGTGTGTGTCTGTGTGTCTGTGTGTATGAGCGCATGCTCAGTCATTTCCCACTCTTTGTGACCCCATGGACTGTAGCCCACCAGGCTCCTCTGTCCATTAGATTCTCCAGGCAAGAATACTGGAGTGGGTTGCCACGCTCTCCTCCAGGGGAACTTCTCAACCCAGGGATCGAACTTGTGTCTCTTGTGTCTCCTGCAGTGGCAGGTGGATTCTTTACCACTGTGCCACCTGGGAAGCCCGGGAGGAGGGGTGGATCCTCCCAAACAAATAAAGGTGTAGTTCCTTATCATCAAAATGTCAAGAATGCTGTAAAGTGCACACTCTGGGGCCAGACTGTTTGGTGCTGAACTCTGCCATGTCGTGTTCCAGCTGTGAGAACCTGCATGTGTCATTTAACCTCCGTGTGATTCAATTTCCTCAACTGTAATGTGAGGATGAAAAGGCTTGTGAAGATGAATAAGTCAGTACATGTAGATTACTGAGCAGATGCAACAGGGCTTTAGGAAGAGTAAGTAGCACCAGCTACTCTAACAATTCATCCTGGACTCAGCCGCTCAAAATCACCTCCTCCACAGGCTCTCAGGGACTCAGGCTCCGTCCAACTTGGTGCTCATCTTCCTCTGGGTCCTGAGATTTCTACCCCTGCGGCTAGCAGACGGAAAAGAGAGCAACGATTACCCAGAAAGGGAGGGGAGACATCATATCACAGTCCAGTGGTGGTAGCTGACCAAAGAGTGACTCAAAGTTCAGCTGAGGGCACTGAGAAGGGAAGACCATGGTCACTGGTGGGCACTGGAGTTCAGTGCTTCAAATGTAACTTGGCATATTGTGAGCTCTCAATACATGTAGTTGCTGTTATTACAGGGAACGAAATCTCCTGAAAACTATCTTCCATGATTCTTGATGGATCATGAGGACATTTGTGATGGCCAAGGGCTTATCAACATATTTTTGAGGGCTTTTTCTGGAAGGATAATGCACAGTTACTGTCTTTCATCCTCACAGGGGAGATGGTTTTGAGCTTATTTTACTACTCCAGTGTTCCTGGGCTTCCCTGGTATCAGCTGGTAAAGAATCCACCTGCAATGCAGGAGACCTGGGTTTGATCTCTGGGTTGGGAAGATCCCCTGGAGAAGGGAAAGGCTACCCACTCCAGTATTCTGGCCCGGAGAATTCCATGGACTGTATAGTCCATGGGGTCACAAAGAGTTGGACATGACTGAGCGACTTTCACTTTCACTTTACTGATGAGGAAACTATCTCAAGAAAGAGGAGCAGTGCATTAGAGTTCCGTGGAGAGATATAATCACACCCAGGCCTAGGACACCTTTCTGGCAATAAACTCTACCTCTGCGTGGCCTCAGTCACCTCACCTGACTGCTCAGGATCCCAGCTTCCACGTCTATAGAACCCTGGAGTGGGAGGGGACCATTGTGGAAAGGATGCTCTCAGGGCTTCTTTCTAGCTTTAAAAAGCTATTTTGTGAAATGAGGTCAATGAAAGGTCTTTACAGGAAGAAAGACTTAATGGTGATTATATTGTAATTGGAGAAAAACATGCGATTGGATCCTGTATGTAGTTTTACCTCTATGAGAGGTACAAATCAGCTCCACCTCTGTGAGAGAATTGTGCTGCTTTCTACTGGGACCTGGCTATGGTTAACAATCTGTGCAGATTTGACCAGAGCAAATATATTTTGTTAAGTATTTTCCCCTAGAAACATTCATTTTTTTACACTGCATTTGCAATTAAGAATAACTAACATTTAGTTAATTAGCACAATTAACGATTGAATTGAAATTGTCAATTGAAATGACTCTGATCCATGAAAAAAGCAGCAGACTGAGATGGATTCCATGGGGTTTCAGTTTTATAAAGACATGCATGCCTTTCTTTGAAGTTTGCCTCAAGAAGCTTGGGTCTGCCCAACACCCTAGCCTATTGATCTGATCTGGGAGAGCATCTTGATGTCATAAAAGTTTAATTTGTTTAAAGAATTCCCTGATTCAATTGTTCACCCTTTTGTAGGATTATTAAATATAGTGTGACATACAGAGGCAGTTTGGGCAAAACTTTGGCAGGAGGTTACAAACAGTAGCTGGCTTGTTTTCAGCTAACTCTTTTGGGACACAAAGAGGTAGAAAAATACAGATAATAAAGCAGACAACTGTATCCCCAAAACTATGCTGTAAACAATGTGTGACCAAAAACTGTCCCCAGTCAAAAGGCCCTGTTTGATCTAATGGGGGCTCCACCTTCTAAATGGCCTGAAGATGACTAGTTAGAAGGACCTTGGGGCTGGGTTAGAGGTGACTCAGAGGCTGAGATTATCCAGTTACCCACTTTATCTGTTTTTCATTAATAGTTTCTAGAGTTTGAAAATGTTTATGGAGTGGAAAAAGGAAGAAAGAATAGAAAAAAGGAAATTAATAACCATCATACGCTTAATTTTTAACTCCATCAGGAATCTGAACCAATATGACCATCTAGCCAAGGGAGCCCCTCTTCGAACCCCAGGCACTCTCTGTCCTGTCTGGTCCCCACGCTCTCCTCAGGCTGTTCTTTATATTTTTTCTCCCTTCTTTCTTTCAATACTATTGAGAGCTACTCTGTCCCAGGCCTGGGACACTCAACAGAAAAGAAAAAACACTCCTTCCTTCAAGGAGCCCCAGTTTATAAGGAGAGAGATGGCAAGTGGACAGGTAAGTTCAGCAAGGGTGCAGGGAGTTCCGAGGAGCACTGGGAGGCCCAGCTCTGTCTTAGAGGCCAGAGAGGGTTGTTTGGAGGAGTGATCGTGACCCAGCGTTCCCAAAGGCTGAGTAAGATAGGAAATAGGGAAGGGGAAAATGTGTCTAAAAGCAAAGGAAAAAAATGAGAAAATAGAAATGACGTCAAAATCACAAGCACCAGAAGAAAAAAACAGATAAACAGGATATGGTCAAAATTTTTAGAATTACGCTTCAAAGCATGCCATCAAGAAAGTGCAAAGACAGTCCACCGAATAGAAGAAAAATTTTGCAAATCACATATCTGATAAGCAACTGTTATCTAGACTATAAGTAACTATTACAGCTCAATAATACAAAGACAAATAACAAATGGCTTAAAATGGACAGTAGATCTGAATAGACACTTCTACAAAGAAAATGAAAAAATAGCCAATAGCACATGAAAAGATGGTCCACATAATTAGCCATCAGGGAAATGTAAATCAAAGCCACACGATACCACCATCTACCTACTAATATGGCTACAATCAAAAGATCGATAATAACAAAATGGTAGTGAAGGTGTGCAGAAATTGAAACCTTCATACACCGCTGGTGAGACTACAAAATGGTGCAGCTACTTTGGAAACATGAAGTCTGGTAATTTCACACAAAATATTAAACATAGAGTTATCACACAACCTGGGAATTCCACTCCTAGGTATATACCCAAAAGAAGTCAACAAATTCCACTCTTAGGTATATATCAAAAAGAAATGAAAACATATGTCCACACGAAAACTTGTGCAGGAATGTTCATGGCAGCTTTATTCATAAAAGACAAAAGGTGTAAACCTTAATGTCTACCAACAGACAAATGGATAAACATAAGGTGATATGGCCATACAGTTCACTCATAAAAAGGTGTGAAATACTGACATAAGCAACAACACGGACACACATTGAAGCATTATGCTACATTGAAAGAAACCAACAAAGGATCTTATACTGTATGATTCCATTTATGGGAAAGGCTACCACAGAAAAAAACTAGACAGAAAGTAGATTAGTGATTGTCAGTGGTGGGGGTGGGGTTGATGAGGAGATTGGGGAGTGATGGCTACCAAGTGCAAAGTTTCTTTGGGGGGCAAGTTTTCTACACTTGATTGTGGTAATGAATGCAGGTGAGTATACTGAAAGCCATTGAATTGTACACTATAATTTAAAGAAAGATTTGTATGATGTGCAAATTATAGATCAACTACATTGTTACATGGAGAAGGAAATGGCAACCTACTCCAGTATTCTTGCCTGGAAAATCCCATGGACAGAGAAGCCTGGCAGGCTACAGTCCATGGGGTCACAAAGAGTCGGACACAACTTAATGACTAAACAAAACCAACGACGTTGTTACAAAATAAAATAAAATTATAACTCTTATAACTTGCATTTTATCCAGAAGACTGTAGACAGTAATGGTTACCAGTGCCTATTCTAAAAGCAATCTGCTGAGATTTGAATTCCTATGACTCAGGATCATTCACATAATCTCTTAGGCTTCAATTTCCTTGTCTGCAAAATGGGGGGTAAATGAGAGAATGAATAAAAAGGGCTGAGTACTATGCCTGGCTTCTAGTATGTGCTCAGTAAGTGTGAGCTGTTATTATCACAGTCAATTGATAGGTTGAAAGAGTGATACCCCTTGAGAAGAGTTCCAGGTAGGTTGTAAAGAAAGAAAAGACGTATTAGAAAAAATATATTTAGGCTGGCCTTCATGAGAGTTATAAAGAAATCTATGAGTTTGGAAACACTAAATGTGGACAATAAAATTTATTTTACAATGAGAGTTTTCTGTTGGAGAAGGAAATGCAACCCACTCCAGTATTCTTGCCTGGAGAAGTCCATGGACAGAGAAGCCTGACAGGCTACAGTCCATAGGGTTGCAAAGAATTGGACATGACTGAGTGCCTATCACTTACTCAGAGCTCATGTGAACTCACACATTCATTCATTGGGAGTACAAAACTAGGAGTCAGGGTGGTGCCAAAGCCCATCAAAATGATGCTTAACTGAAGATGTTAGCAGGAAAGAAAAGCAGCTGCCCAGAGTAAAAAGACCACAAAAGCTGGGGCCTTGGAGTCCTGGAAACCACTATGGTCCCAATGCCAAGCACAGAGACTGGTACCCAGGAGGTCTTCTTTAAGAGTTGGCTGGAAGAATCTATTGTCTCCTCTGTGCCTGGCCTTTTTATGATTCCTTCACACACATGATCTCATTCCATTCCCTCTTGCGCTCTGATATAGTGATTTCCATCCCCATTTTACAGGGGAAAGCCAAGCTCTTGGGTGTTAAAGAGCAATCTAGGGTCACCCAACCAGGTAGAAGAGGTACTGTGCTTCAGTCAGTCAGCCAGTTCAGTCGCTCAGTCGTGTCCGACTCTTTGCAACCCCATGGAATGCAGCACACCAGGCCTCCTTGTTCATCACCAACTCCTGGAGTTTACTCAAACTCATGTCCATTGAGTCAGTGATGCAATCCAACCATCTCATCCTCTGTCATCCCCTTCTCTTCCCACCTTCAATCTTCCCCAGCATCAGGGTCTTTTCAAATGAATCAGTTCTTCACATCAGGTGGCCAAAGTATTGGAGTTTCAGCTTCAACATCAGTCCTGCCAATGAATATTCAGGACTGATTTCCTTTAGGGTGGACTGGTTGGACCTCCTTGCAGTCCAAGGGACTCTCAAGAGTCTTCTCCAACACCACAGTTCAAAAGCATCAATTCTTCGGCACTCAGCTTTCTTTATAGTTCAACTCTCACATCCATACATGACTACTGGAAAAACCATAGCCTTGACTAGAAGGACCTTTGTTGGCAAAGTAATGTCTCTGCTTTTTAATATGCTATCTAGATTGGTCATAACTTTTCTTCCAAGGAGTAAGCATCTTTTTATTTCATGGCTGCAGTCACCATCTGCAGTGATTTTGGAGCCCCAAAAAGTAAAATCTGACACTGTTTCCACTGTTTGCCCACCTATTTGCCATGAAGTGATGGGAACAGATGCCATGATCTTTGTTTTTTGAATGTTGAGTTTTTAAGCCAGCGTTTTCACTCTCCTCTTTCACTTTCATCAAGAGGCCTTTAGTTCTTCTTCACTTTCTGCCCTAAGGGTGGTGTCATCTGCATATCTAAGGTTATTGACATTTCTCCCAGCAATCTTGATTCTAGCTTGTGCTTCATCCAGCCCAGCGTTTCTCATGATGTACTCGGCACATAAATTAAATAAGCAGGGTGACAATATACAGCCTTGACTTACTCCTTTCCCTATTTGGAACCAGTCTGTTGTTCCATGTCCAGTTCTAACTGTTGCTTCCTGACCTGTACTGTGCCTAAGTGGTGCCAAAGCTAGTGTCTCTCGGGGACATGGTCAGGAACCCAGCATCCCATCAGAGAGCCTTTGAAATGAGAGTGTACATCCTGCCGGAGAAGAGAAGCCTTCATCCCATGTTGCTGTCTTTCAGAATTCTCCCAGTGCTGATGGAAACTGGGTTGTTGCTAAGGTGAAAATGGTCAGGGATTATAGAAAAATAGAGGTAGGAAATAAAAAATAGGTACTCCCTGTAGCCTGGTAATTCCCCCTTCAAGCACCTCCCCTAGGGAAGCATCAACTCATGTGCTCAAGGAAACAGGTACAAGGACGCTTTCTGGAACATCGCTGACAAGAGCAAAGAGAACCCCCCGAATGCCTCTCTGTCTTTTTAAACAGGTCGGTAATGGGCCCTGCATGAGCAAAGCTCCCGACATTCTATGGATCAGCACCCAGGGAACCTCTTGTGGACCTGGTAAATCGGGCTCCTACTCACAGCCCCAGGAGCCCAGCTGACCCTGTGTATCTGAGGCCAGGATGCTGATAAGAGTAAGGTTTCTATTCAGGCCTTTGACAGGGTGGGCAGTCCTGGGGAAAGGTAATGTGCTGGTTTGGAAAAGTGAGGTATTGAGCCCTGTCTCCCTCATCTCCAGCCACTCTAGGTGAGGATTTTTTGTGTGTGTGTTTTTGTATTATAATCCATTACAGAGAGACTAGGGTTCATGAGGAAAAGTAGACAGATTACAGGGAGAGGAGGGAAGGGAATGAAGGAGGTGAAGCTTGAAGCTTTACTGGCCTTTATTAGTTCCGTGTGTCCCAAGAGCTTGCTGCATTCCTAGGTGAGAACTGTGTTCCGAGGTGAGAAGGAGTCATCCTTCATTATTTGATTTCTCTCACCTCTCCCCATCCAGAACATCTAATTGTTTAGCTACAGGTTTTCACAAGCTGGCTCCTTCAGGTCCCAATTCACACGTCACATCCTTGGAGAAGCCTTCCCCAAGCGCCCATTCTAAAGGCATATATCCTCTCCACCTCTCTCTAGCACTCACCCTGCTTTATTTTCATCACAGCCCTTACCATGACTAAGGATTCTCTTGTTCATTGAGGCATATGTCTGTGTGTTAATTGTCTGGCTTTCCCTCTGTCTACAAACCCCATGAAATCCCAGATCTGCTGTTCACAGCTGCGTCCTCACACCGCATGCAGCAGTCAGCACACAGGACGGCTCAGTAGACACCTGATCAGCTTGACTAATTGATTCACTAATTGGAAGTCTAAATGGAAAGACAAGAGTAATTGGCTGAGCTATAAAGCAGAGGCAGGCAACTCAAAAGAGTTTGGAAGCCAAATCCTGCAACATAATGCAATGACAATGTGAAACACGGGGGTGCAGTGATAATGGGACAGACTGGAGTGTGCCTGAGTAGGGGATTCAAATCTAAATTCAAATGGTAGCCTCAGCCAAGCAACATCAATGTCTGAACCAGATTCATCCCAGGGGCCACCAGTTTGCAATCCTTGTTATAAGGGTTTGACCTTGACAGTTCATTGAGGACATGTCTTTCCTTCTTAGATAAAATTTTGTGTTATAGAAGCTTTAATAAAAATCTGAGTTTCAGTTTAAAGAGTTGCAAAAGTGAAAGAGACTTTGGAGAAAACCCACTTGTGAATTAGGAAGTCATTCTTTCTGGAGGGCACAAGTCTTGATGGTCACAGAGAGAGCTGGTAGAGCCACTGGACTCTTGACTGCTTGCATGAACATATAGATTTACAAAAGCATTTGTTGCAACACTTATTATAAACACACAAAAGAACCTTGAAAGTCGAAAAATACAGTATTACTTAAATAAATTGTGGTCAAAGAACTAGATACAAGAGTACTAATCATCAAATTAAAAAATCATGCTTTAGGAGAGTTTTTATATCAAGCACAAATGTGCATGATGCTAGAATGTGTATGAAATATGATCCCAGTTTCATAAAGATCACCTGTCTTCCAGCTGAGCCCCAACTCCTGGGATTTAGATGTGTCTCTCCATGTTAGATGAATTCATTAAACACATGTCTAATGGCATGAGCTTTTCTCAGTGGACGAAAGGAAACATCAAAGAGGAGATTTGGGAAAGAAATGGGGCAGGGACATGAGGAGGGCAGCAAAGGCCCTGCAGTCAGCTGGCCAGCCCCGGGGGTCCTTGTGAGAGACTGGAACTCAGAAGAAGCTGTGCTCGAGGACTCTGTCTGACCTCAGGCGGTTCAGGGCCAGTTCCAGTGGAGAGCACCTGTCTACTTTTTTGCCCAGTACCCTGGCCTAGCTCTGGAGAAGGACTTGGGAACTCAGGATCCCTTGGTTTTCTCAGTGGACACTGAATGGAGAGATGTTTCTCAATGGGCACAGGGTGGTGGGCACAGGACAACCCAACACGAGGGCTCTGTCTTGAGCTCACCTGAGACGCTCACCCCAGGCTACCTAGGATAGCTCAGGGAGATTGGCAGATGGAGGCCCTGAAGGTGACCTCATTGGACACAAGGCCTAGAGGGGAAACTTGGAGGATGTATTTGCGTTGATATTACCCATTATAATGGGCTGCAAGGAGATCCAACCAGTCCATCCTAAAGGAGATCAGTCCTGGGTGTTCATTGGAAGGACTGACGTTGAAGCTGGAACTCCAATACTTTGGCCACCTGAGGCAAAGAGCTGACTCATTGGAAAAGACCCTAATGCTGGGAAATATTGAGAGCAGGAGGAGAAGGGGACGACAGAGATGGTTGGATGGCCTCACCAACTCAATGGACATGGGTTTGGGTGGACTCTGGCAGTTGGTGATGGACAGGGAGGCCTGGCGTGCTGCAGTTCATGGGGTCGCAAAGAGTTGGACAGGACTGAGCGACTGAACTGAACTGAACTACCCATTATAAACACATAAAAATATAAACAGCTCCTTTGGATGGTATAATGGTAGCAGATTTTCAATTTCTGCTGCATAGTTTTTACCTTTTGTCATTTTTGTTTCTAAAAGGAACAGATATTACTTTCATGATAAGAAAATCCAAATTATAGTATTTTAAAAATGCATGATTGATGAGCTCAGACATCTTATTTTTGGCCGTCCTAGGTCTTCATTGGTGCTCAGGGTTTTTGCTGTTGCTCGGGCTTTTCTCTAGCTGCAGAGAGTGGGGGATGCTCTCTAGTTGTGGAGCACAGGCTTCTCACTGTGGCAGTGTCTCTTGCTGTGGAGCACAGGGCTTCAGTAGTTGCGGCACATGGGCTCAATAGTTGGGACTCCCAGGCTCTAGAGCGCAAGCTCAGTCATTGCGGTGCCCAGGCTTAGTTACTTCGCAGCCTCTGCAATCTTCCTGGACCAGGAATTGAACCCATGTCTCCTACATTGGCAAGTGAATTCTTCATCACTGAGCCACCAGACTTTTTGAGGGGTGATCCAGGAAACTGACTTGCAAAAGTGGGACTGAGGAGTCTGGAAGGTGTTCAGATCCAGGGAAGGTGACCAGGTGATGTCCCTGAGCTGAAGAATCAGAAATGTTGTCATTGAGTTGGGTGTTCCCAATCCTGACTGATGATCACATATCACTTTATTGTTGTTATTATTATTGCTTAATCCTCACAATAGCAGTGCAGGGTATTATTAGCCATACTTAACAAAAATAAGGCAACAGTCTGAGAGACCCTGGAGGAGCAGGTGGGTGCACAGGTGTTTTATGATTGGGGTAGCACATCTTGTCAGCAACAGGATGATGACTCAAACCTCGTTTTCCTAGGATTTCCCCCTTGGTTTTTCTAAGACAATGTTGGTCTCCAAACTCTGGCTTCTAGAGTTGAGCCTCTTCACCTGGCTTTGGGAAAGCCTGTAAGCCTTTTGGAATTCGATACAGTTTGGCATGCGTGCACTTTTTCTAAGAGGATGATCCCCACTTCTACCACCCCTCTGAAATAGAAGAACTGCTACTTCGTGTGGTATGGCAACAATCTGCATGAGATACAGCATTGAAGACAGAAAATGCTTCTTGAATGGCACTACTCGGAGGATCCAATGGCGAACAAATCAGCAACACGTGGATTGAATTTCCTTCAAATTATGCGTGAACCAAATGATTCGAACAGTTTGCCAAAACTGGCTTGGGGTTTTCTCAAACCCAAACTGTTGGTATACTGGGCCTGTTTGGGAGATTATAGGTTGGGTGGGCGTGCTTGCGGTATGGGTTTGCAATGATATGTTTTTGATTTGGGGGCACTGGTTCATTGGGGCTGGATATTGTGGGGTTTGCGGTGTGGTGGGTGTGTAGTGGCGGTGGTGGTGGTGGTGTAGATTAGGGTGAAGGAATACTCCACTCTGCCCTCTGCCATGGTTTATTCCAGGTTGTTTGGTACTGAGAAGGATTTGACCACTGAAACTGTGAGAGCCCAACAGAGCCCAGGAGCTGGTGGAACGTGGCCTCTCTGGCACACAAGCCCGATGAAACCACATCTTCCAGGGGGAGCAGCAGTAATCGGACATGGGAATGGAGACCATTAATAGATCTTCTGCTGCAGCTCAGGAAGGGATAAAGAGACAATGGTTTTAATAGTTTGGGGGGCTCTAAAAGGGTAATAGCGGTTGCTAATATTCCCCAAACACAATCAGATTAAGATTCACTGATCTTAACTGATACCTGTCCTATGCCTAGAGCTCCCCTCGAATGGTAGACAAGGAGAGGTGCCACCCAGATCCCACTTCAAGGCAGGACTTGCTGCTCAACTGTGGGGATTGTGGTCCAAAGATCCCTGGCTATCAGCTTGTTCAGGATCTGACTAGAGGTCACACCCTTCCCCTTTGCGTATATGGTGACTGAGGAGGGCAGGGGAGTGAAGAACTAGGTGTGCTGACTCAGGACCCTAGGCCATCCTAATCCCGGGCATCTTGTCTGCTGACCAAGGCTCTGCCAGACCTGAATCAAGTGTGTCTTCTCTGCCCTGAGCTGCTGCATCCTCTTCCGTTCAGAGACATTGATCTTTAGAGCAAAAGCACCTTTACTCTAAGACTCCTCCATCTCAGTCTGTTTCAGGAGAATCAGCTCCATACCATCCTTTGTGAAGTTTGCAACCTTCATGGCCATTTTAAGAGGGTGAGAATTACTATTCCCATTAAACAGATGAGGAAACTGATGCTCAGAGAAGCAAGACTTCTTAAGTAAGTCGATGCATGGCAAATACCACCACAATATTGTAAAGTAATTAGCCTCCAATTAAAATAAACACATTAATTTTTTTAAAAAGGGGATAAGCATTTTGAAGGTAGGACATTGTGAAATTGGGATTTGAATTCAGCTCCTCCCACCCCATTTACTGTATATACCAATGTTCCCAGCAGCCTTCCACATTCTTCAGTGATCTTGCTCCTACATTTTCCAATGGCCTTGGCATGCACTGATAAATTCTTGTATGATGAGGTGTGTTGGTGAAGAGTGGACAGCAAATTGTATCAGAAGAGAACATTCAACATTAGTAATTAGGGGGAAATTCTGTGATTTACTGGGTACCTACTAAGTGCCATGGAATCTACATATATAATATCCCCAAAAAACAGTCTAAATGATAACAGTTGCTGACACATAGAGATATTGACTAGGAGCAAGGCACAGACTCATCAACATCTCATAATAACCAATGAGGATGCTGCTGCTAATGTTCCCACTGAGGGAACTGACAGACAGCTAGGAGTCACTTGCCTGAGGTCGAGGAAGGACTGTCAACTCCAAATCGTGCTTGCTTCCCCACTTTGCTACCAAGCCTACAGGTACCTTTGCTACCAAGCCTACATACCCCCTTTCTCTAAGGAGAAGCCCAAGGCCTAGCGTGGTGAATACACCTCTTCAAAACCATAGCTGATGGAGGTGGAACCAGGTCCCAGCCCACATCTGCTCACCATCAAAACCTATGACCTCTTCCCTACCTAATGTTGCCTTTCTGGGGAGAAGCAAGAGACATAAAAACTCATCTGTTGTCTCAAGGGAACTGGGATCAGATTTTACCTTTAGGTGAAACCCAAAGCTGGTCAACACCAGAGGGAAGGCATGGCTGTGTAGAGAGAGGAAGGGATACTGCAGAGAGGCAGAAGGTTCATGGCCAGGAATCTGCAGGAAGAATCTGGAGCAGATTCCATTTCATATACATGTATTGGATGCTGCCTATGGTATGCTGATAACTTCCACACTCATAACTCTCTCCATGTTGTTTTCCTGATGTCAGGAGTAGGTCCACATATCCACTGACCTTTCTTCCAGATGTTCCATCCTCATCCATTCAGCAGGTATTCATGGCGTGCAGATATTGTCTTGTGCTCTGGATTCAGTGGTGAACCAAAAATGCTTCTTGTCTGGTAAAGAGTTCAATGAGGGAGTCAGACATGGGAACAGGCAGTTACAGCCACCCTCCCCTTTCCATGGCCAAGAAAGTGGGAAGTCTGTATCCCAGGATGGTCCTCTCTCTCTAGGTCATGAAAACGCAGTCCAGAGTGCCGGAGCAGAAACACAAACAGATATCACCTTAATTGCACTTGGCTTTGTAATTTCTTGTTTTAAAGGCTGTATTATTTTTCTTTATTTATTCTTGGCTGTGTTGGGTCTTCATTGCTGCAGGTTTTTCTCTAGTCGCGGTGAGCTGAGGCTACTCTCTAGTTGCAGCACACAGGCTTGTCATTGTGGTGGCTTCTCCTGTAGCAGAGCACAGGCTCTAGGCACATGGGCTTCAGCAGCTGTGGCTCATGGGCTCAGCAGTTGCAGCTCCCGGGCCCTAGAGCACAGGCTCAATAGTTGTGGCACATGGGTTTAGTCGCTCCGCGGCATGAGGGATCTTCCTGGACCAGGGAATGATCTGGTGTCTCTGGCATTGGCAGGCAGATTCTTTCCCACTGAGCCACCAGGGAAGCCCTTGGCTTAATAATTTCTTGTTGACCACCGTGCCATAATGATTTGGTCGTTTCAACCATAAGTGCTGGGTCCCCATTAGTGCCCCATCTTATACCTGCCATAGGCCCCTGAACACCAGCTCCATGACCCAAAATATCATCCTGCTACTGCCAACAGCCTCACCTCTCATCTAGATGTCATATCTTATACCTGCCATAGGCCCCTGAACACCAGCTCCATGACCCAAAATATCATCCTGCTACTGCCAACAGCCTCACCTCTCATCTAGATGTCATACCTGAGGTCATCCTGCCCTGTCCCCAAACCCACTCCTCCTGGCTCCAGTGGTGGCATTGCCACCTCCCCACACATCCTGGACTCCTCCCGACATTTTCAAGGAATGTCAACTATACTTTTTCAAATTTGTTAGCTCTTTATCCATCTCTGATCTCAGCAATCAAGCCCCTGACCTGTCCTAGACCATGGTCCTCTCTGGTCTCCATGATGCCATTCTTTCCTCCGACATTCCTTCTTGGAATCAATCGCTTTAAAACACAAACCTTACTGTGCCATTTCCATACTCACAGAGCTCTTCTGTCTCGTCTTCAGCTTGGTATCACAGCTTTCCCTGTTCAGGGTCCTGTTTCTTTCCACTCCTTCTCCATGCTCCCTACCAAATGCACCAACAGCTCATGTCACTGTGTCTTGAACATGCTGTTCCTTCCAAACTTACCCCAACTCTCACCTCTGCTGAGACACCTCCCTTGCCTGCCTCACATACACCCAAACCATCTCTTGTGTCCCCAGCCCCAAATGCTTCCCTCCAGTGTCACACTTGTCCCATTGTTACAGGGGATGGTGAACATGCTGATCCCCCCATCTAAAAAGGGTGGACCCCTGGGAGTAGGGACAGTGTCTTCTTCAACATTGTATTCTGTGTCTGGCACATAGTTGGTACAAATAAGCCACTGTGAATGAATGAATGAATGAGTATAGAGTCTGACACTCCAGTTGGCTCTACCATGAGGAAAGACTCCTATATATTTTGTTCCTGCTCCTGCGCTCACCCTACCACGAGATCTTATCTGGACATCTGCTTCTGTCACTGTGTCAGTCTTTCAGCAGGACATGAACCTTGGGGACCCCCTGGTAAATCATTTGCAGCAGCCACAAGTGTTTTAGAGAACCAGTCATTTGGTCATCGCCTGCATAGACTGGTGACCTGCAGAGAGTTTGTCTACAGACACCTTTGTGGGCAGCCATTTGATTTCCTGAGCATGGGGAGGCCTTTATTTCAGATTCCAAACTTTATTGCAACTTCTGAGTGACTGCCTTGACCCCCCTGGTAACCTCACAGCCCTAACAGTGATTCATCTCTTTAGGAAACTGTGTCTCCCCTGGGTTTTCCCAGTGATATGGGGCCAGATATGCTGGCTGGGAGAGGGATTGGAGAAACAGGGAAAGCCCTTCGCCGTTTGCAGTCTCCTGAGTGGTCTGTGAGAACCAGATTTCTTTTGCTGGATTCAGCAGCTAAAACGGCAAGGAGCTGGACCCTGGACCCTGGACACAGCCCAGCAGGCAATCAAAGAGAATAGCCAAGTTCACTGCTGCTCCACCCATGGCTCCCTTCCAGGAAGCTGTCCATGGAGTCATCCAGTGGTTCCAAACCTTTTCGATTTGAATTTCTTTCTGCCGATTGAACTCCAAACACCACTTCCTTAGTCCTCCTTGATTAACGAGAGACAGACAGGGTGGTATCCTTGAAAGACAACGAATTCTGAAGTCGAGCACAAGATAATTTTTAAACTTTTTTTGGAAGAATAACACACAGACATAGAAGTCCACAGATCATAGGTGTGCAGTTCGTTGAGTTGTCTTGAAGGTACAGATAACCTTGAGTTCTCACTCTTGCTGCCCAAACTTCCCCAGGTCACATACCCACTCCAAGATTCAGTTTCATTAATTCTCAGATGGAGTCTCCAGAGAATCAGGCTTCCATTACAAACTAATCTAAAATCCTATGTCCTTGCCTCCTCCCCCTCCCTGTGGTCATGCTGTCCCCTCTCCTTGAGACTTATTGTTCTTTCCATAACACATCAGCATCTGACATGTTATCTGTTTAGATTTGCTAATGTTTTCTCTCCCAGTGAGAATGTCAGCTTCCCAAGCAAAGAGAATTTGCTTTATTCACTACTTTATCATGTCAGTGGTGTCCAAGCATTGGGAGTTGTAAATGAATATTTGCTAGGTGAATTTAGACAAAGGTTTTTGAGGACTGCTAAGTAATGCTTTAACATTTGGGAGATGCCATTAGGATGACGATTCTAAAACCAAAAGACAAAAATAACAAATGTTCATGAGCTTGTGGAGAAATTGGGACCCTTGTGCCTTGCTGGTGGGAATGTCTATGGTGTAGCCACTGTGGGAAACAGTCTAGTGGCTCCTCAGAAAATTAAACATAGACTTTCTGTGTGATCTAGAAATTCCACTTTTGGATATACTCCCCAAAGAATTCAAAGCATGCTATCAAAAATATATTTGTACACTCCTGTTCATAATAGCATCACATACGAAAGCCCCAAGCAGAAGCAACCCAAATGACCATTGATGGATAAATGAATAAATAAAATGTGGTATATACATGCAATGGAATATTACTCAGTTGTTAAAAAAGGGAAAGACTTTCTGCCACATGCTACAATATGGATAAGTCTTGAGGACATCATGCTAAGAGAAATAAGCTAGTATCAAAAAGACAAATACTATATGATTCCACTTGTATGAGGTACCTAGAGTAGTGAAATTCACAGAGACAGACATTGGAATGATGGTTACTAGGGGCTGGGGGGAGAGGGGCTGGGGAGTTTCTGTTGAATGAGGACAGAGTTTCCATTTGAGAAGATGAAAAAGTCTGGAGACAGACGGTGGTAATGGCGGCACAACGGTGTCAATGTGTTTAATGCCACTGAACATCACCAAGGGTTAAAACGGTAAATTTTCTGTATATTTTGCCACAATAAAAAATTTCTAAATGTGAGAAATGATGCGGGATAATAATCCTGTAAACACCAGTAGTGAGTTTGCTCCCCACAAAGGTCCAACCAACTCCATAAACATTCCCTAAACCTTTGTGCTCAGATTACACAATCTTCAGCTTCATCCTTTTTTGCATTCATGTCATGTGTATCAGTCTGGGCTCTCCGACGAGAACTAAGGGCAAAAAGAACGACATATGTCAGGATTCACCAACCCTGAATCCAGCCCCTCATTTCATCCTCACCACAGTCCTGGTTTTACAGAAGAATAACCTGAGGCCCAGAGAGAGGTGAAGTAATCTGCTCAGGACCACATTTTACTCACTCATGCAACAATGATTTATTGGATAACTGCCATGAGCTTGGCACTTTGCTAGGTGCTGAAGCTCTGATGATGAATGAGACCAGTCCCTCGGCCTTAAAGAACGTCTTGTTTGGTAGAGAAAGCAGGTGATTAAATCAATCATTATAGGAGCACTGGCGCTAGTGGTGAAGAACCTGTCTGCCAATGCAGGAGACATAAGGGACTCGAGTTCAATCCCTGGATCTGGAAGATCCCCTGGAGCAGGGAATGGCAACCCACTCCAGTATTCTTTCCTGGAGAATCCCAAGGACAGAGGAACCTGGTGGGCTACAGTCCACAGGGTCACAAAGAGTCGGGCACTACTTAGCAACTAAATGATGGACCGAGTTCTAAACCCTACCTCCAATTCATATATCGAAGCCCTAACTCCCAATGTGATGGTGTTAGCAGTTGAGGACTGTTGGGGCTAATTAAATCATGAAGGTGGGGTCTTAATGATGGGATTAGTGTGCTTAGAGGAAGAGATCTAAGAATGTGCTCTCTCTCTTTACATGAAGAGATGACATAGCATGAGGATGGCCATCTGTAAGCCACAGAGAGAGCTCTCACTAGGAACAAAGTCAGCCAGCACCTTGATCTTATATTTCCAACCTCCAGAACTGTGACAAATAAATTCTGTTGTTTAAGCCACTCAGTCTACGGTGTTTTGTTATAGCAGCTGGAGCTAAGACAGGAGCCACAATGGAACTCACATTCCTCTCCAACATTCCTAATGTATTTTTCACCACAGTACGCCACTGTCTGGACCTCTCTGGTAGCTCAGATGGTAAAGAATCTGTCTGCAATGAAGGAGACCCAGGTTCAATCCCTGGGTCAGGAAGATCCCCTAGACAAGGGAATGGCAACCCACTCCAGTATTCCCGCCTGAAAAAATCCCATGGACAGAGGAACCTGGAGGGTTACAGTCCATCGGGTCACAAAGAGTCGGACACGACTGAGCAACTAACACTTTCACTTTCACACATGCCACTTTCTAGATTTGGGGGAGTTAGGTTTATTTCCCTCCCTCTTCATATTGGCAATGCTCAGTAGTGTCAAGCACTTAACAGATGCTTCATGAATCCCACAGACCAGTCTCAGGACATTCTAGCGGGACTTAGTGGAGCAGAGCGCAGCCCGGGCTCAGCTGCTTTGTAGGATGTTCGACACTGTGTGCACACTAGGAAGTAGGAGAGAAGGGCTATCATCATCTCTCTGTGGGAAGGGTTCCCTGTTGCTAAGTTCTCCCATCACTTGGTGGCAGTTGCCACTGAATTATCAAGTCTTAGACGAAGTTAGGGAACCAGGGATATGAGAGTCAGGAAGGGAGTGTCAGAAGCTGTTGCAACTTGATTTAGAAGCTTAGACACTGATAGTCTGATTTGCATTTTACAAAATTCTAACAGATCCTCACATGTCCACCCCACTCCCTGCTCCGGTTTATCACATTCATTTCCCCTGGAGCACTCCATAAAGAATTTGGGTCCAGGAGGCTCCATGTAGAATCTAGTTGTTATCAGCAGTAAGATCTTCATTGCAGGAGGATATGAATCTGTTTATAGCTCAGAGCTGTGAGAGAAGGCTTCAGCATTGAATTTTCTAATAGTCACACCATGTATGCACCCCTGCAGCTACAGATCTGTCCAGTAACTAGATCAGTCACTTGGGACTGAAGAGTCCTTATAGAGGTCACCACCCTGATGCACGTTGGGAAACTGAGGCCCAGGGAGGAGATGGATAGGCCCAAGGTCTTAGGTGAACTAACTATTGAGTGGGCAATTGCTCACTAACCCTTATTATGTTCAAGGGCACCTGAGGTGCAAATGGCAGATAAAACACTGCTTTCCTATAGACTATGACTTCTGTATGCTTCTATTTCTGGCTAAACAAAACTTGATTTGAAATTAGGTTTGTATCTCTTTACATCTTAAAGTAAGGAGTGCATTCATTAACCACTTATTCTATATCAGAGACCATCCTGGGAGTTTTGCAATCATTAGCTTGTTCAAGGCTTATCAAACCAAGAGATAAATATCATCATCCCATTCTACAGATGAGGAAATTGAGACTTCAAGAGGCACATTATGTTGCCCAAGGTGGCACAGATGGTAAAGTACAAAACTGGGATTAGGTCCTTCACTTGCCTGTCTTCAAAGCCTTTGTTCTTCATTCTCATCCTTTGTCTATGGCCAGCTGATCTTTATATCCTTGGGTAAAAGCCTCTACAGTGGATTTTACTTGGCCTTCAGTTGGTGGGAGCACAGAAACGTCACCAAATGGGTCTGAAGAGTTCCCATGTTCCATGAAAATTCTTCAGGAGAAGGATTGGAGCCTCTTTTCTTCCACTTTACTTCCTCATGGGCTCCTTAAAGAGTCAGGGAATTATTGAACTGGTATCTAGACAGAGACAGTTGGCTATGTAACTCAGCCTGGTACACACCACCTGTAACTATGTGCTGGGTGCTATGCTAAGGATGTTACAAGCACCAAGTCTTCAATCCTCACACCATCACTATTATTCTCCCTGTATTAGAACTGAGAAATGGAGGCACAGAGAAGTGAATTACTTTTCCAAGTTGGCAGGCCAGCTGAGACACAATTGGAGGAGCTTGGTCCCACCTGAGTCTGGAATCCAGGCCTTTTATCATTATTTTATATGCTCAAGAATTGACTGTGGGTTGAAGGATAGAAATTACTTTTTAAAGTCAATCTTTGAAAAAATAAAAAGAAAACCTATCACTGTGTCCATTCTCCCACTTTAGCGGACTGTGAGCTGGCCAGGGACAACCAGCATCAGGCCAGGTGCCTGGTAGGTGTATTGAATGAGCAAGGCAGCCCTCAGTGGGCTCCAAGGGAAGAGGCGGCTGGCCCCTGAGGCCGACAGCCAGGCTTTGAGGATGTTAGTGATCCAAGGAGAATGACGCCTGTGGTTAATTCCAGAGGCTGTCCAGTTTTCCTCTCCTGCTCTGCTTCTTTGATTCATAATGGTTTGCCTCATTCCTCTGCTCCTTCCCTTGGGGTTAGGTCACCCAGGTGAACAAAGCTTCTTTTCAAGGATCCTGCAGAAACCAGATTATGTTATGGGTCCTGTAAATTAGAGGCCTGGAGAGGAGACCTCTTATTTGGGGATAATCACCATTTGTTCTCTGTTGGACGACTTGTTTCAAGATAATTAGAGCTTCACTTTCAAGACTTGAAACAGCCTCCTCTGTTTTCTCTTGTCCCCACCAGCCCTAGAGCTGACTCTCACGGGTGCTGCAGTGAAGCACGTGACATGGGAAAATGCATGCCCGGTCATTCCCTTACCGAGAGCTGTCAAAACAACTGCCATGTATACAGCCTTTAAAACCGGGCACGAGTGGTCCAGGTAAGATGCATGTTTAAACTTTCAGTCATTCAGATCTTTAACTGACACACGTTCAGTATGCACAGAACTCGGTGTAGGGGATACAGCCATAGGAAATGAAGACAAGCACTTGCCTTATGGAGCTTTTATTGTAGAGAGAGCAGAGAGAGGACGTGAGAGGCTTGACTCATGTAGAAGTGAAAACAATTTTAACAATGAAGTATGTTCAGTAAATGAGACCCTAGGAATTGATCATTATTATTCTTGGGTACAACAGTAGGAGAAATAATAATAAAATTGCTGTAGTAATAATATTAAGAGTCTGGTTTTGCTTCAGTAAGCATTAAATGACTTTGCCAAGTCTATTCATTATTAGACTAGAATTGGTTGTATAGAATCTTGCTAAAAGTAAGTGACTAATATTTAGGACCTGGCACTATTTTTGTTGGGGCTTCCCAAGGCTCAGCGGTAAAGAATCTGTCTGCAATGCAGGAGCTGCAAGAGAGGTGGTTTCGATCCCTGGGGTGGGAAAATCCCCTGGAGGAGGACATGGCAACCCACTCCAGTATTCTTGCCTGGAGAATCCCATGGACAGAGGAGCCTCGCGGGCTATAGTCCATAGAGTCACAAAGAGTAGAACATGACTGAAGTGACTTAGCACACACTCACTATTTTTGTTGAACAGATTTGTTCCTCACTGTTGTATGGTACATTCGTGGGAAACCAGAGCACCTGGGAAATAAGGTTTTTCATTAACTGAATTCTCTTGTTTTGTGTAAAAATCACTATTAATAATAAAATGATGATCCAATTTTTTTGGCATTTAGATCACTATTCCAAATGTAAATGATTATGTAATTCAAGTCAATGAGCATTTACTTCTAGGAGACTGGAGCTGGAGTGAGAATCAGGTGAAGGAATTGATCTCCGGATAAGGAGATAAATAACACTGAAATGATGTGTACTTACCCTAGAAGATTTGAGGAGTGAGGTTTTCCCCAAAATAACAATCTTGATCTTTTCCTGGGCTTCTGTTTAATATAATACTTAACTATGAGCGACTTAGCAGCAGTAGCAGCATGTGTCCTTCAGTAATAATTTTTAACATAGTCAAATTTAAATAAGTGAATATGTACTTGCTCAACCAGGAAAAAACTTGAGAAGTTTAGTTGGAAATTGACACACTCATAATCATAATGGAGATCTTCATATACCTATTGGAAATGGAAAGACCAAAAAAGAAAAACAAGAATACATGGAAAATTTGACCAGTAAATAGAGACACAGACTTGAGCTGATGAGCATATATAGAACCTTGCATCCAAAAAGCAGAATATGTATGCATTTCATACTCACACACAATATTTGCAAGCATTTAGTAGATATCAATTGCACTCATCTCACACGCTAGTAAAGTAATGCTCAAAATTCTCCAAGCCAGGCTTCAACAATACGTGAACCGTGAACTTTCAGATGTTCAAGCTGGTTTTAGAAAAGGCAGAGGAACCAGAGATCAAATTGCCAACATCTGGTGGATCATCGAAAAAGCAAGAGAGTTCCAGAAGAACATCTATTTCTGCTTTATTGACTATGTCAAAGCCTTTGACTGTGTGGATCACAATAAACTGTGGAAAATTCTGAAAGAGATGGGAATACCAGACCATCTGACCTGTCTCTTGAGAAACCTGTATGCAGGTCAGGAAGCAACAGTTAGAACTGGACATGGAACAACAGACTGGTTCCAGATAGGAAAAGGAGTATGTCAAGGCTGTATATTGTCACCCTTCTTATTTAACTTATATGCAGAGTACATCATGAGAAATGCTGGGCTGGAAGAAACACAAGCTGGAACCAAGATTGCTGGGAGGAATGTCAATAACCTCAGATATGCAGGTGACATCACTCTTATGGCAGAAAGCGAAGAAGAACTAAAAAGCCTCTTGATGAAAGTGAAAGAGGAGGGTGAAAAAGTTGGCTTAAAGCCCAACATTCAGAAAACTAAGATCATGGCATCTGGTCCCATTACTTCATGGGAAATAGATGGGGAAACAGTGGAAACAGTGTCAGACTTTATTTTGGGGGGCTCCAAAATCACTGCAGATGGTGATTGCAGCCATGAAATTAAAAGATGCTTACTCCTTGGAAGGAAGGTTATGATCAACCTAGATAGCATATTTAAAATCAGAGACATTACTCTGCCAACAAAGGTCCATCTAGTCAAGGCTATGGTTTTTCCAGTAGTCATGTATGGATATGAGAGTTGGATGGTGAAGAAAGCTGAGTGCCGAAGAATTGATGCTTTTGAACTGTGGTGTTGGAGAAGACTCTTGAGAGTCCCTTGGACTGCAAGGAGATCCAACCAGTCCATCCTAAAAGAGATCAGTCCTGGGTGTTCATTGGAAGGACTGATGTTGAAGCGGAAACTCCAATACTTTGGCCACCTGATGCTAAGAGTTGACTCATTGGAAAAGACCCTAAAGCTGGGAAGGATTGAAGGCAGGAGAAGAAGGGGATGACAGAGGATGAGATGGCTGGATGGCATCACCAACTAGATGGACATGAGTTTGGGTAAACTCCGGGAGTTGGTGATGGACAGGGAAGCCTGGCGTGCTGCGATTTATGGGGTTGCAAAGAGTCAGACATGACTGAGCGACTGAACTGAACTGAACTGAGTAGATATCAAGCCCAAAGGAAGCCTCAACAAATACTAAAAAATGAATATTATAGAGATAACCCTCTAACCACAATGCTGTAAAATTCAAAACCAACACAATACACATTTACAAACTAAAAAAGAGCCCTTGTGAATTATTTGTCAAAGAGGACATTATAATGAACGTTACTGAATACTTTCAGACCATAGTAGAAGTGAGACTGTTAGTCGCTCAGTCCTGTCCAACTCTTTGCAACCCATGGACTGTAGCCTTCCAGGCTCCTCTGTCCATGGAATTCTCTAGACAACAATACCAGAGTGGGTAGCCATTCCCTTCTCCAGGGGATCTTCCTGACTCAGGGATCAAACCTGGGTCTCCCGTACTGCTGGCAGATTCTTTACCATCTGAGCCACTGGAGAAGCCTCTTGTTAAAAAATACTCTCATAGTAGAAGGCATATTATTTAGCTATTGTGCTAAGTTGCTTCAGTCCTGTCCAACTCTGTGCAACTCTATGGACTGCAGCCTGCCAGGCTCCTCTGTCCATGTGGATTCTCCAGGCAAGAATACTGGAGTGGGTTGCTGTGCCCTCCTCCAGGGGATCTTCCTGACCCAGGGATCAAACCTGTGTCTCTTACCTCTCCTGCATTGGCAGGCAGGTTCTTTACCACTAGTGCCACCTGGGAAGTCCCAGTTGGCTATTACTGTATAACACATTACCTCAAATTTTAGCTGATTAAAACAACAAACACGCATTATTTTACAGTGTCTGAGAGTCAGGAATCCAAGAGTACCTTAGCCAAGCAGTCTAGGTTCAGGGTTTCTCATGAGGTTACAACAAAGCTGTTAGCTGGGGCTGCAGGCTTGGAACTTGGGAGATTCCAAGTTCACGGACATGATTTGCTGCAGGCGGTCCTGTTCTTCACTGGGTGCTCCTCGCTGGCTGTTGGATTTCTTGCCACATGAGCCTCTCCACAGGCATGCCTACAACATGGCCTCCAGCTTCCCCCAGAGTAAGTAGTCGAAGACAGTCAGCCAGTCCCCACAATGGAAGCCATTGTGTTTTATGACCTAATCTTTCTCACCATCTGCTCCAGGTCACACAGTCTAACCCTGATATGGGACCCTACACAAGGGTGTGAACCAGGAGAGCTGGACCATTGAGAGCCACCTTGGAGGCTGCTTACCACAGAGAGAGTCCCGCAAAGTGGGATTTTTCTTGGCTGCTAATCCTCACACAGTGAAGAGTAGGTGAGAAAAGTCAGTTCCAACTGAACAGAATCATTAGATTCTCCTTTGGGTTTCAGATGATATAGAAATTCAAGGAAAGGTAGTGGTCTCAGGGTTGGATTTCTTGGCATTTGGATCTGGACTTAGGTGAAGTCTCTTATGTTTTGCTTTTACTGTGAACCTTTCAAAATATCTATTTTCCCCCAAAATAATTTTTGCCCACCAAGTCCCTTAACACATTTTGCCAATCCACTTTTCCCATCGTTTTCAAGTTGATGTCTCCTCGACAGGAAATTTGATTTAAATGTTTTCGATTCCTTTACATAAAAGTATTGAAACTCAAGTTAGCA
This sequence comes from Okapia johnstoni, assembly GCA_024291935.2. NCBI lineage: Eukaryota > Metazoa > Chordata > Mammalia > Artiodactyla > Giraffidae > Okapia > Okapia johnstoni. Next base: position 50,127,584 of record CM044313.1, read on the forward strand.
AGAATGATTGGAGGGCCAAGAAATCCTCCGATTTCATGTGAAAGTTGTGAGGTCCATTTTTCGCAAAAATATGAAATCATGCTTTGCCAAAGAGTCAATAAAATACTGACTCAACTAGGGTTAAGTTTAACCACCCACAAATCAAAACGTCTTGCTAACTTCATGCCAAACAATTTTTTGTAGCTGGTTTAGAATACTGAATTGACCATTCCCACCCATTCCTCAATTTAACTGAGTTGTAAAATCATTTTCTGTCTTGTGGAAAGTATGCATGGAAAAAGTAAAGTGGTGAATTAAGATAATTTAATTTCTTTAAATGCCTCTTTCTACTTTAATCCACGATACCCAGGTATTAGCATTCTATATCTTAGTGAGATGAAATACCAGTCTTATTTATTGCCCTCTTCACTGTTTTAACGTTTCCCTGCCTTCTCGTTAGTTTCAGGTAGACCCTCCCATGCCATCCATGACTCTGCGTTGCATAGTCTCAACCTCTTTCCCTAACCTCTTTCCCTCCTGTCTCAACTGGGCAGATTTCATTCTAGTCCTGCAGGAAAGAGTGCCATTTCATGAACATGCCATGCACTTTCAGACCCAAAGTCTGTTCAGAGGCTGTTCCCTCTGCTCGCAATGCCCTTCCCCCGGTCACTGCCTGGAACTATACAATTCCCTCCTCAAAGCACATTTCAAGTGTCAACTTTTCTTTTGAGGAGTCTTCTCTGACACACCCTCTCCACCAACAACTCCTTCATTTAACAGAAAAATTTTCAAATCCTTTGATCTCAAAAGGAGGTAATTCCATTCCTTAGTATTCTACAAAATTTTGCGTATACCCACATGACAACACTTTCCTAACTGCGTTGCAACTGTCTAGAGTATTTTCTGTGCTGTGCTAAGTCACTTCAGTCGTGTCCAACTCTTTGCATCCCTGTGGACTGCAGTCCACAGGCTCCTCTGTCTATGGGATTCTCCAGGCAGGAAAGCTGCAATGAGTTGCCATCCCCCCATCCAGGGGATCTTCCTGACCCAGGGATTCAACCTGCATCTCTTGAGTCTCCTGCACTGGCAGGCAGGCTCTTTACCACCAGCGCCACCTGGAAAGCCCCAGAGTATTAACAAAGGTAGTGTTAATACTAATGTTAAGGGAGCGCTTCAACAGAAGTACCTCCAAATCTCAGTGCTTAACACAATAGGAATTCACTCCTCACTCTTGTAAAATTGAATCAGCAGCCAGGACTGGGAGGGCGATTTGCTCCATGCAGTCAGTCATTCAAGGACCCAACTTATAAAGGTTCTGCCCTCTACACAATGGCTCCCAGGACCATCCTGGGTGTAGAGATCCAATCAGCAGTGAAAGAGATGGGGTAGAGAAGCATGAAGGAAATTTCATGGGGTGAGCTTTGAAGCGGCACAGATCTCTCTCTTTCACATTCCACTGGCTGAACCTGGTCACGTGGCCTCACCCCACCTGCAACGCAGAATGGGAAACAAAGTCCAGCTGTGCACCCAGGAGGAAAATAAAACAGGTCGAGTGAACAGATAAACAATCTCTTTCGTAATTACCTGCAATAAATTGTGAAAATTTGAAGAAAGTGGCTGTGCCTTTTCTACTGCTCCATCTTCAACATGTATCACTGACCATCCTCAGCACATATTTGGACTCTTAATAAATATTTGTCAAATACATACATTAATATTAATAGAGAAAAACAATTTTGTTGCTGAAATTACTTGAAAATCCCCTCAATCCTCAACTCTGCCCTTGTGGTTATAGAAAGAGACTGTGTATTTTAAACAAAATTTGCAAATTGAGTCAAGTCTTTAGATGATTCAGGCCAAAAGTTCTTCTGCTGATAATAACTGATTACATGGATTTGCCTACCTGAATAATAAAGATGATAATTCAGTTCAGCGCTTTAACGTCCAGTCTCTTTTCATTTGTTTGGGCAGAATCTTAGTAGCAAACATGCCTATCCCTAATAAGCAAAGTCACTTTTCAGCATTTGTCTTCAACAAAGCCACAGAATGCACACACCATCCCCTTCCCCCAAGTAACATGGGAACTGAAACTTCCATGTCTAGGCTGTTCCCTCTGTTCCTTGGATTTTCAGATGGCAGATCTTCTAGAGCTTTGTTTCCTGACCTGTGAACGAGGTGGAAGGCAGAAATGGGGAGGAGACAGAGAGATGGGTGCTCACCTGTCTTCGCATAGATGGTCTCTCTGTGCCACGTCATCAGTCTTCAGAGAGCCTGGAAGCTGCCAATGGAGGTGAGGAAGGTGCTCGGTTTTGTGCTGACCTTGGCTTTTGACACCAAACACATCTGGTTGTGAACCTCGGCTCTGCCGTTTCCTAGATGTGTGAACTTGTGGCAGTCACTCGTTTTGTGCTTCTGGAGTGACGGTGCAGAACTTTATCTTGGGGTCTCCTCTGCCGCCTACTGTTTTGCCATCTGTTTACTCATCTCCTATTCCCCTTAGACTGTGAGCTCCTCCAGGGCAAGGATTTCCCATAAATGCTTATGGAAAAGCAAACAAAATAGGAATGGAAATACGTGCAGCTTCAGATTTAAAACTTTGGGACTGGAAAAAAAAAATCTGTCTAGATGGACGCTGTCACTGGAGCTTAGGTGCCGCCTCCACCGCGTGACCCCATGGGGTTCCCTAGAGCACCGCAGCCCCCTGTCCCCCTGCCCTGGAGGCTCTGCCTAGGAGGTGGCTGGCCGAGGAGGGGGCCACCGGGAGGAGGAAAGTGGCAGACCCAACTGAATGCTCCGATTGGGAAAATGAGATGGCAGGTAGAGGGAAGGCTCCTGCATGGCTGAGGACGAAGGATGCCTCGGACTGGAGCATGAAAACAGCAGCCTCTCTGAGGAGGACCAACAGTGCGGACAGAAGTGGTAGGGGCCACCACTCTCCTGGAAGGGGGTTTCTGAGGTGCAAGCAACTGACACATTGGCAATGGCTCTTTGGAGGCCAGGCCTCTGCTGGGGATCTTCTGGGAGCTCAGAGGTCAGAGCTGTTGGCTGGTCATCTGTTCCACCACGTGGAAACCACTGTTGGCAGGGCTCCTTTGTGAGGGCGTGGACTGCCTGTGATGTTCATATTAAATTGGGTGTATTTGGGTGGGGAAATGGAATTGTGAGGCTGCAAGCTAGGAGTGGCCAGAGGGACTCTCAGCCTGAGGCACTGAGGATGACAGCCACGCTGCCTCAGTGGTCCAGTGGTTAGGACACCGGGCTTCCGCAGAAGGGGGCTCAGGCTGTGGGGGAACTGAGATCCTGTATATGCTGCTCCGATGGGGCCAAAACATAAAAATAAAAAGGAACCCACCCCATAAGCTCTTCTTCCAATGTGCCATTGTCACTACTACCGCTGAGTGCTGGGGTCTACGTTTCCTCCCTTTGAACCTATGTGACCGTCTTAACCAATGGAATACGGTGGACACAGCACTGTGGCTCTCAAAGTGAGGTATTAAAATGCTCTTCTTTCTGCTCTTCTGTGATGCTTGCTCTAGAAATTTGGTCATCATCGTGCAAAGAATTTAGGCAGCCACACAGATAGGCCAGCATCCACCACAGGATGGGAGAGCAAGAGAGTGGGTCTTCAGACGACCCCAGCCCCTAAGCTCTGAATCACTCCAGCCTTTGAGCTGCCCCAGCTGACTCCAGGAGGAGCAGAATAGAGCCGATCCCAAGGAGCCATGCCCGAAGTGCAGACTGTGAGCAAAATAAATGACTGCTGGTGTCATTTTTCATTAAGTTTGGAAGGTTTGTTACCCAAGGACAGATAAGTGGAAGAGAGGAGTCAAAGGGCAGAAATATAAGGAAGCTAGGAATGCCAGGAGGTTCAATAGATGGATGGCGGGTCTTGAAAAAAGAATCACCAAACGCAGGAAGGTCTGACTGCATATTTCTATATAGCCTAGGTTGTGGGATTCCTGCATTCACTCTAACCTTTGTATCTCTTCTTGTGTGCCATTAAAGTCTTGGTTCACTTGCTTGGTAAAAATGCGTTTTCATGTTACCTTGAGTAGAATCTCATTTTAATCTTAATGGTCCATTAATTTTAAATCAGTATATAGGGAATGGTTTATTCTTTAATCAGAATAACCTAATCTTTACTTGAAACTCAAGAAATAGGTAGATAGATAAATAGACATGTAGCATACACGCGTGCATGTATATACTCAACTGCTTCAGTCATGGCTGACTCCGCGAACCCCATGGACTGTAGCCCGCCAGGCTTCTCTCTCCATGGGATCCTCCAGGCAAGAATAGTGGAGGATGTTGCCATTTCCTTCTCCACAGAATCTTTCTGACTCAGGGATCGAATCCACATCTTTTATGTCTCCTGCATCGGTAGGCGGGTTCTTTACCAGATAGTAGATAAATCCATACCTCTAAGGATATTTCACAATATGTTTAGGGATACCATTTTAATGTTGAGCATGGCCTTATTGAGAGCCCATCCTTTGAAATCTCCTCCCTACCTCCTCCTGGAAGGCTCTTCTTCCCACGTGCCAATGCCACTCCTGTCCCTTAGTGTTGGGGTTGACGTTCCCTCCCCTTGAATCTACGTGGGTCCTTGTGACTTTCTGGACATTGCCTGGGACGGAAGAGATGTTCAACACATATCCCCATCCATTTCTTTCTAAATAACAGGAAACAAGTTCCTACACACTGTGCCACAGCCAGTCTGTGTGTGTTTATCTTAGTTTTCCATTCACAGAAGAGTTTACACACGGTAGGTGTGTGGTATGTTTGTGTCGATTATTAACGCTTCTAGGAGGATGGTCTTTTGCATCTGAGGACATCAGGAGTGTGCAGTTGAGCGGAGGCCAGTGAGTAGAGAGAGCCCAGAGCTTCAGAGAAGGACTTTCTTCACTGATGTGCTTCAGAAGACAGCCCATCTTGGACACATTATGAAACAGCATGAAAACAAACGGTACCTTCACTCCGTCTTCGTGGGGGAGAACGAGATATCCGAGAAGACCTTTCCTTTTAAATAAAAAGAGAAGTTGTGGAGTAAAGCTTCATGGTCAGCCCCTGAGAAGGATGCCCCTCAAAGCAGGCTGAAAGGCATTTCCACCAAGCCGGACAGAAGACCTGGTGCTCATATACAGTCCTCCCCCGGACCCCTGCGTCGCCCCCTGCATAAAGGCGATATGAAACACAGGCCCTCAGAGGACCAGGCCGAAGCAGGCTGCACGTTCCGGCAACTGTTATAAAGCAGGCCAAAGCCACGTCAGGTCCAATTACACTCAATGAGGAACATCTGTATTTCGGCACCCACGTTGCTTAATGCAAACATTTCGTAATTACAGCCTCTTGCACACGCGGTGTGTTATGAGATGTGGTGTCCCAGTGTGAATCATGGTCACATTTTTCAGAGTCGTCAGCAGTCTCGGTCTGGCTGGGATGCCATTTGCTCACTGCCCATAAGAGCACTTCTCTAAAATATTGAATTAAGCGAAGTCCGGCTTTTCCCTCTTATCTACGAAATCTTGTGGTTGAAGCTTGACTGTTTTTATAAAATGAAATATAGAAAATGTATAAAATGCAAATAAAGTTGAGGTTACAGTGGTGTGTTTTTTTTTCTCTCTCTCTCTCTCTCTCTTTTTTTTTTTCTGGAGAAGGACATCTGGTTTCTTCCCCCTTTTCCCTTCGGTGTTTTCAGCTGAAACGTGAAGGTTCAATTGTCAAGCACAGTCTGAAAGGTTCCATTTCCAAATGATTTTTCACCCATCAGAAGCAAGTCTGGTTACAAGGACTCAGCTGGTTTAGGCATATTTCCTCATGCAAAGTTTTTCCTGGGCAAAGCGATTGGTATTGACTTTGCAATCAAAGGAAATCCAATAGCCCTGGGTTTAAAGTTAAGATACCTTAAAAATTCTTATGATGCAGTCAATGTGGCCTCACAGCAATAGGAGCTGTGGACTGGGGCACTGGGGATAATACGAATCTGTCAATAAACGTGCAGATTTATAGTCTGCACACACGTTTTACTCAGAAATTGCCATGCTCAAGAAATCTGAAACGCTACATTGCCACTTTATGGTGACACCTTGGCCTATTTCGGATCCTCATTTTCTGATCCCATCCCTTGGAACAGCCCCAGTGTAACCAGCAGACAGGGCCCTAATGACCATTTCCCAGACTGATATGCCCTCCATTGAGAAGGCCCCTGATTCAGCCTGACTCTGGGGACTCCACCCCCAGCACAGTGGAGGGCTCATTCTCTACTTCAACCCTATTTCTGCAGGGAGAACAGGGCTGACTTCAGGAGAGGATGACCAGCTGCCGGGGAGCTGGGTCTCTGAGCCAGCCAGGCACTTGAGTGACAGAAACCCAAGTCAAAGTAACTCAACAATAAAAGGGGGGAGGGAAGGCTTTATGGGTTACTAGCATCTAGGTAGGGATTGAAAGATCAAGTTTCAGTAAGGTCAGGACAGCTGGACTTGGGACACAGATCTCATCGCAGTTTTTCTCTGTGGGTCAGCTTTATTTTCTCTCCCTACAAATTGCCTCTCTGATCTTTCTTAACTTACAGTCCAGTCAAGAGAGTATAGCCTTATTTTCTCCTGCTCTTTCCTGCTAAGTGTAATTATAAGCCCTGAAAATGGCCAACAGACAACTGTGATGGTTAATTTTACATGTTAGCTTGGCTGGGCCATGGTGTCCTAATATTTGGTCAGCTATTATCCTAGGTGTTTCAGTGAAGTTGTTGTTGGTGGTTTTTTTTTTAATGTTTTTTGAATTTTCATACAAACTGGTGGAGTTGAATAAAACGGATTGTCCTCTATCATATATGGGTCTCATACAATCAGTTGAAGGTCTTAATAGAACAAAGATGGATTTCCCCTGAGCTAGAAGGAATTCTTTGAGCAGACAGTCTTTGGATTTGAACTGCAATTCTTCCCTGAGTCTCCAGCCTGCCAGCCTACCCTGTAGATTTTGGACTTTCCATGTCTCCATGATCATGTGAGCCAGTTTCTTAAGATTAGTCTTTCTCTCTCTCTCTCTCCATACACACAGAGATAGATAGAGATATCTATACTTTTATCTCCGTATCTATTTATCCACATATATACATCTCTGTCTACAAAAATGGATATCCCTATATACTTATGATATATAGACAGGATATGTGTATGCTTACATAGGATGTCTATCTACCAATCTATCTACTCTGTTAGCTCTGTTTCTCTCAAGAATTCTGACTAATACAGCCACTAAAGGAGAACTCTGAAAAGTGATAAAAAAGAAGAAGAAGATAAACTCATTTGGGATCCCAGGAATGGAGGAACAGCACAGGAGCAGGTCATCCTATGTCCCGACCACCCAACAGAGGAATGTCACCTGGACCTGGTATTTTCTAACCTTCAACACAGCAAGAGAAGGCAGCCAGACTAGGCTCATTCCATCCCTGGACCAAAAGGGGAGTCACTCTAACAGCATCAAATGAGCCTGACATCCCCAGTACAGAGACTGATTGGGACCCCCTGCCAGATGTAAGAAGATAAAGGAGAGCTCTCCTTCCCTGCCAGGCCCAGGACACCCTTTGTATTGAGAGGTCCAGAGGAATATGGGAGGAGCTGTCAAGAGAGGATCAGCTGCAGCAGGCAGCTGGCCCGGGAAGCCTCTCTGTCCTTGTCAGTACAGCACTCCTCTCCTCTGCCGAGAGGCACTGGGAAGCCAGGAGACATGAGCAGGATGAAACCCACTGCAGCGGCTCCATTATGGGGTGTTCTACTGGCCAGATCTGGGGATATCCTTTCTGCCTCCTCAGGCAGCCCAAGTAGGGATTAGCGAAAGCCCCAGTGGGACAGATAAACCAAGAAGACTAAAACAACACTGCAAATATTCTGAAAATTAAACTGCCATAGGAACCACAACCCACAAAATAGGCTAAACCCACATGATGAACCAGAACACAGTGATTGCCTACTAAAGTAAAAGAATTATATAGGATCCAGATTCTCCTAGGAAATAGACAAAAACATGCAGAAGTCAATCAAAACTTGCCATCTGTTATACAAAGAACCACAAAGATCACAAATTGAATGAGAAAAGACCATCAATAGACAACCATAGTTGACATGACTCGGATGTTTGAATTCTCTGTCAAAGGTTTTAAAGTAGCTGTCATAAAATACTTTAACAATTAATTACAAACTCACTTGAAATTCATGAAAAAAATTTCAGTAAAGAAATAGAAGTTATTTCTATTTCTTTTTCTAAGCAAATAAAAAGAGCCAAATGGAAATTATAGAACAGAAAAATTCAATCACAGAAATAAAAATTAGCTGGGTGGCTGAATAGGAGAGTGGAGATAACAAAGGATAGAATCAGTAAATGTGAGAAAAGAACAATACAATTCATCTAATCTAAAAAACAGGGAGAAAATAGACTTACAAATGATTAAAGACCTCGGAGCTTATGGGACAACAACAAATAACTCAACATTAGCATCATTAGAGTCCCAAAACAGAGAGAAAAATGGGATTGAAAAATATTCAGAGGAATAATGGTTGAAACTAGGGAAAAGACACAAATCTACAGATCCAAGAAGCTGGGAAAATCTCAAATAAGATAAATTCAAGTAAATCATACTAAAATACATAATAATTAAACTTCTAAAAATGAAAAAGAAAGAAAGGAACATAGAAAGAAAAGAAAGCTCTTGAAAGCAACCAGAGAAAAACATCACGTTTATAGGGACACATCAACTTGAACGACAGCAGATTACTCATCTGGAGGCTAGGGGGAAATGAATGGCACAATGCTATTCAAGTGCTGGAAGAAAAGAATTGTCAGCTGCACACTCTGTTTCTGGTGAAACCATCATTCAGGAGTGAAAAAAAAAAAATAACATTCTGACATGAAGCAAAACTAAAAGAAGATTCATTTGCTTAAAGATTAGCTAAAAGAAATTCTTTAACCAAAAAGGAGCTGATTAAAGGAGGAGTCAGAACATCAGAAAGGAAGAAGCAGCAATGGAAAGAATAGAAATGGGTACACACGAGAGACTACTCTTGATACTTTTATAAATCATGTTCGATGATTGAAACAAAAATTATAACACCAACTAATATATAAGACAATAATATTTAAAAGTAAGAAAGGTAAGTGAGGAAGATAAAGATTTTTATATCACCAGAGGCTTAACGCCCTCTTCCCCAAATCAGAGTGTAAGTGAAGTTTCCATGTTTCACTCAGAGTGGCAGAATGTTGTTACTAATAGACGGTTGTAAATCACATATGATGCTGTAATAGAGAAATAACTACAAAAACTATACAAAGAAATAATCAAAAACACTGGAAACAAATCAAAATAGAATTCTAAAATATGTTCAAGCAACCTGCAGGAAGGCAAGAAAAGAGAAACAGAGGGTGAGAACCAGGACAAACCACAAAATTATAGAGTTAGATGTTAGCATATAAATAAGTGCCTTAAAAGTAAATAGCCTACACACAGCAATAAACAGACAGAGATCGGTAGGGTGGGTAAAAAAGATACAACCCAACTGTCTACCACCTACAAGAGACACACTTCAAATTCAATGACCTAGATTGAAAGCAAAACGGTGGAAACAGACATACCACGCAATCATGTATGAAACTGGGTTTCCTCCACATGGCAAATGTAGCCCCTAATCTCCTTAAGTCTCACACACACAACTACCTTTACCCTCTTTCCAGCCCTGGGGAAGGACTCTAACTGGTGCAGCTTGCGTGTGGAACTGACCCCTGGACCAGTCAGGGCAGGGTCCCGTAAGAAAGACTATAGCTTTATATAGAGAGTCCGGGCTTGGATCAGGGGGACAAATGATTCCTAGTAGAAAGCAAAGCACTGTTCACAGGAGCCATAAGAACTAGGCCTCAACTACAGTACGGATCTCACTCCACTTTACATGGGTACCAGCCAGCTCCCCACCCAGCAAAACAGAATGAAGCGAAACTGAAAAAATAGCTGTTCCTCCCAGGAAAGGAAAAAGGTGAATGGACTATTTTTGCTTGTTGCCTCTCAGTGGTCAGAGGTTCACCCTCTCTTAGCCTTTAATACTCTCTCAGGCATCTCCAAGTCAAGTAGAAGAATGAAATATAACACACTTTGGTCACAGTCTTTGAATTTTGATGTTCAGTGATGAATGGAGTTAATCTCTCATTAGTTTAACCATGAGTAGGGTTTAGAGCTCACTTCTCAGACTAGCCACATTTTGGGTTTTCCTTCTATTTAACCAAAGATTAGAGTAGAAATTTACTAACTCCTGTGAATTAAAATCAATTATAAAACACAACTCTTCTCTCTTTTAACAATTAGCAGAACTTCCACTGACGATGAAGTTGTTGGTTAGTTAAATCCAAAGCTGTGCATGTTTGGTGGAGGAGGTTGAGATGAGGAGGTCAAGCTTAACAAATGCATTCAGGACTTCCCTGGTGGTCCAGTGGTGAAGAATCCTCCTGCCAATGCAGGGAACACAGGTTTGATCCCTCGTCCAGGAAGATCCCACATGCGACAGAGCCAACTAGACCCGTGCGCCATAACTGCTGAGCCCATGCAACACCAGAGAAGCCAGCACAGTGACACACCCACACGCCGCCATGAAGAGTAGCCCCTACGTGCCACAGCCAGGGAAAACGCATGCACAACAATGAAGACTTATTGCAGCCAAAAGTAAATCAGTAATTTTTTAAAAGCCTTTAACAAGTGCATTCATTGGACAGCCATTCCCTGGGATCTTTATATGCCAGACACTACTAGGTTGTGGGTACAAGGAATATATAGTCACTAACCTCAGGGGGTTCATGTTTGAGCAGAGTGGGCAGGTGCATGAACACATAAAACAAAATGAAAATATATTCCAGGCGTCCTTAGTCAGAGCTAAGAGGCAAGAATATCTAGTCACGAGTTAAGCAACGGCCCTCTCCTCTTCACAGTATCCTTTCATCTCGTCTCCTGGGATTAAAATCTGAACCGCGTCTACAATAGGTTCAGACCCCTCTTGGATGTTGCTAATGAAGGTGGTATCCCAGGGAGCAGTGGAAACCAGATTCCTGGGAGGGATGTTGAGTCCTAAGAGAGGATTTTTATAAGGAAGGAGGAAGCTTCTGGGAGACACTAGATTCTGGTCCAGGGCCTGAGGAGCAAAGGGTCTTCGTTGTTCTGGACGTTGAAAGGCAGCCAGTAAAGGAACAGGCCCCAAACCAGGGAGGATTGCAGGAATAAAGAGAGCGATCTTTCTAAAGGCCACACTACCCATGGCTCCAGGAAGCCTCTTCACAGAGGGTTGCTGCACCCTATGGCACCGTGAAGGCTGGGAGCATGAGTGGCTGGAGGAGGTGATAAGAATTGTTACCCTCACGGGCAGAAGCTGGTGCCCATCAAGACACGCCAGTGAAGCGAACTTTCTCATAGAGGCGCGGTCAATGGAAGATAGAAGTAGCATTCCTTTGCTGTGAGGGCCAGACTCACCCACCACCACTCCTTGGAGACTTGTATTGGGCACTTGCTAAGATGAAGGAGGCTCCCTTTCTAGGTTCTGTCTACTTTTGGTTCTTATAATATAAGCACTGAGAATAGAAATTTCCAGACAAAGAGAGACTCGGAGATAGTCAGTGAATGACTCCATTGCTCTTTATTTTATATTCAATGAGACATTACCTAACACACAGCTGTTTCCCCAACAGGGTTAGGTGGGGTGGTTAAATAATTTATCATCCAAGCTTATAATTTCTAGAATAGCAGGGGACAATCTTAGTAGTTATGCTGGGAAAGCAGGTGTAAAATGAGATGGTCCTGGGCCAAAGGGACCATTCTAATTCTATTCTTCTGCTTTTGAGACTTCTTCTTTTTCATACTTCTGAACTTATCTGAACACCTTCCACTTTGGCAGTTGAGGAAGGGGCAGAGGTTGAACCTGAGGCTTTTTCCTCACAACCGGTAGCCTTCTTCAAAATGGAAAGTGCTCTGCATCTTCTTGTACCCTCTCCTGGGACAGGCATGATTGGCAGCAAAGACATCTCATGTGGGGGCCTTTCCCACATTTCCGGCACACTTAACCAGCAGTTGTCTCTCTATAATTTAGTAGCAATTTAGTAGCTACACGATTTTTAAAACTGAGATATAATTCATATACCATAAAATTCACTCTTGTATAATGTATAATTTAGTGGTTTTTCATATATTCATAAGGTTGTGTAACCATACCCACTACCTATTTTGAGAACATTTTCATCATCCCAATTGGAAATCCTCTGTACCTATTAAACAATCACTCCCCATTCCCCCTCCCCACCAGACCCTGGCAACCAGGATCTGTTTTCTCTCTTTATGGAAAAGTCCTATAATATATGACCTTTTGTGACTGGCTTCTTTCACACCGCATTGTATATTCAAGGTTCATCCATGGGCTTCCCCAGTGGTCCAGTGATTAATAATCCACCTTGCAATGAGTAGGGCACCAACTCAATCCATGGCCCAGGAAGATCCCACATGCTACAAAGCAACTAAGCCTGTCTGCCACGACTACTGAACCAGGGCTCCAGAGTCTGTTCTCTGCAAGAGAAGCCACTGCAATGAGAAGTCCACACATCAAAACGCAGAGTAGCCCCCACTCGCTGCAATTAGAGAAAGCCCACATGTAGCAACAAAGATCCACCACAGTCAAAAAATAAAATATATAAATCTTTTAAAGAAGATTCATTCGTGTTGCAGCAAGAGTCAATATGTCATTCCTTTTTATGTCTGAATAGTATTCCATGGTTTGGATAGACCAGATTTTATCTATCTGTTTATTAGTAGATGGGCATTTGGGTTAGCTGCATGCTTTTAAACAAACATTTCTCATAAGGACTTTGCAAGCATCAGACATTATGTTTATTGCACACATGTGAACTCATCTTTCTGGAAAATTGTGTACATGTATCCCACTGTGGCTTACTTGAGAATAATTATTAATAGTACTACAAGTGTTTGCTTCCATCTTTTTCTCAAACAAGAAGAGACAAGTTGCATGAATATTTTTCAGGGGAGCTTGGAAGCTACAAAGGAGGATTTTGACCTGGGGTCTAGCAGAATAGAATACTCCCACATATTCCAGGATCCCATGTAGGGATTCAAATGCTTGAATGAGAAGATGGGGCTGGAGTCGGTGAGCTTCCAGGATGAAGATAAATGTAGTGTCCTTCTTACTGCGGCCTGAAATTCATATGACAGGAGGGAAGGTCCTAAGAAGTTACAGGGGTAAAAAGGGGAGAGCAAGGAAGGTTGCTCAGAGGAGACAATTTTGATAATAAATAGAAGACTGCCTGGAAAACAAAGGAAGAGGACAAGCATTTTAGGCAGAAGGATAAGCATCTGCCATGGATCAAAGGTTTGAGGGAGCACAGCCCATTCAGGGGGATCTCAAGTAGGTCATTCATTCGGATATCTAGTCACTAGAATGGTTTTTGTGGCATTCTGTCTTAAAAGAATTTCATTTCATGAACACACAGCACATGGTGCTGAAGTGTCCCACCAGGTTGGGAGGTACAGATCATCATTGCCATAGTAGCCACATCAGCATGATGCAGATCAGGTGGTGTGGGAGGTAAATGATGGTCAGGGTGACGTCACAGCTCTCTTGCTGGAAAAGGCCCTCCATGGACTCTGCTTTCTCTTTTGTCATATTCAATCCAAGAACTTTCAGTTTTATTCCATAGGCCAGCGTTCTCAAACTGTAGTGTTTGGACCATCTAGCAAGAAAGAAAGAAAGGGAAGTCACTCATTCGTGTCCGACTCTTTGCAACCCCATGGACTGTAGCCTACCAGGCTCCTCCGTCCATGGGATTTTCCAGGCAAGAATACTGGAGTGGGTTGCCATTTCCTTCTCCAGTAGATCTTCCCGACCCAGGGATTGAACCCGGGTCTCCCGCATTGTAGGCAGACGCTTTACCATCTGAGCCACCAGGGAACCATCTAGGGAGTTTGTCAAATGCTTGTTTCCGGGCATCTCCAACAAAGGGTCTGGTCAGTGTGCCTGGGGAGTCACTGACCATTTTTAAGCAAGGAAGTGTCATGTCCTTCCAAGATACATTTTAGATATTTAATGCTTTAAGTTATTCACAGTGACTGACTATATCTTCTCAACCCCATGAAATTCAAGACCCCTGACATACCACAAGTCCTCAGCAAAAGTTTGTTGAATGACTGAATGAACATTCTAGTCATCAGTGTGGGTTTTGGATTGGAGACAGTAAGACTGGAGACAAGATTGATGAGGATGTACCCAGTGAGCTAAATCAGGTAGTCTACACCAGGACTACAAAAGATGGAAAAAGCACAGAGGAATCTATTGCCCTGTCCCCAAGAGGATCTGGGGAAAGAGAGAAAGGATCAGTGATTAGGGTCAATCAAGATCAATAGCTGTACTAATAATCAATGGGTTTCAGCCAAAGCCACCCAGCACCACAGGGAAGGAAATACTGATCTATCACCCCAGAGGATCTGGAAACAGACAAGGCGTGTTCATACTCTTTACTCTTAGACCAGAGCACATCTCGATCACTTTGGGGCTGGGCTAGGGCTGGCCATGTCACACAAGTGATAAGGATATTGAAGAAAAGGCAGGGCCTGGTGCCAGGACTCAGGCAGACATGGGAGGGGAAATATGAAAAAGGAATAGAAGAGTTTAACCATGGGAAATAAGCTCAAGTTTGTCTTTAAGGGTCATGGCTTCCCAGGTGGTGCTACTGGTAAAGAACTCACCTGCTGATGCAGGAGACACAGGAGATGCAGGTTCAATCCCTGGGTTGGGAAGATCCCCTGGAAGAGGACACTGACAACTCACTCTAGTGTTCTTACCTGAAAAATCCCATGGACTGAGGAGCCTGGTGTGTTACAGTCCATATAGTTGCAAAGAGTCAGACACAAATGAGCATCCAAGTGCACTGTTGTAAGAATATGCATTTTAAAACTAAGCACAGCCTGGAAGCCTCGCTACCAGCTATGTTGGCCTTGGCAAGTCACAAAATGCCTCAAAACCTGTTTCCTCACCTGTAAACTAGGGATAGAAATAATTCCTACCCAAGTCGTTTTAATTAAAGATGAGTGATACATATAATATCCTGATTCATAGTAGGTGATGAATTTGTTTCTTTTTATTTTGAAAAGTTTCAGCACACATTATGGTGTAGGCAATAATGTAATAAACACGTATTAGCCACTGTCTAGCACTGTCAAATCCAACGTTTTGCCTTATTTACTTCAGATATTCTTTCAGAGAAATAAACCACTTCAGATATGATTGGTTCTCCCTGTGTACCCTACCTTGATTGGACAAATTCCCACCTTCCTCAACATGGCCATGCTGTTTATTATCCCTAAAACTATACAGCTTTGAGTTTTGCTGTTTTTAGACTTTATACAAATGACACCATAGTATTTACATCTGGATGCTGTTTGCTTTTCACATAGAGGATGGTTTTTGGTAGCTCTAGTTAATTTGTTGTCATTGTTGGTAGTGATCCACTGCATAAACATTACACAGTTCTCAGTTCTCTTATTGACCAGATTTTAGGCTGTTTCTAAGTTATCGTTTTTCAAAAATAAATTGTTCAGCTTCATATAAATTTATAGAAGTATGGCTGCATATGGCTCTTTGGGACAGTTTTACAACTTAAGCCTAAATCCCAAGCCATGTCCTTTGGGTCTTAGGTCATTCTTTTCAAAAGCAAGCAGTTTCTGGTTTCTGAGTCATCTGGTCATATCTGTAATGATTTTTCTTTCTTGAAGTTCTGAAAATGATTCAGATATGTGTGCATATTTAATTCACTTCGATGATCTGTAAACTTGGATGGTATTTACTCTAAGTGGGGGGAGAAACAATTTTATACTGCAAATCTATATAATTTATAATGGTTTATATATATATTTTCATATCTTTAGGGCACATCTACTATTCTCATCTTTTTGTGTATCAAGACAAAAAGAGATACTAATATTTGACCAAATGTCTAGGAACTAAATGTGACATCTGGTAACATATAGAAATCGCTCTAGAAACACCTGAACTTTCTCATCCTTCCTGAGCATTATTGTTTTGTGTCATTACACCCAGAATGATGGCTTATGGGCATTTATTTTTTCTCTTCAAAGTCAAGGCCAAAAGTCCTGACCTCCCACACAGTGGAGTCTGGAATCCTTCGCTTCTATATCTTTTTATTGTGTGTTTCATTTTTAACTGTGTTGCTCAGTTAAATGACAAACAATGTTTGTGTTGTTCAGACTTCCTTTGAAGGGCAACTGTGATAAGAAAGCAACTTGGTGGAGAGACTGGGCTTGAACAATGGCTGTGTAGCTTATTCACTGGACTGATAACATTTCAAATATAATACATGGATTGTTATTTATTGGTAATATCGGATCTGTTCAGCTCTTTAGCTCATGAAGAAAACATAAGGCAAAAAGTATATTCACATATTCAAACAGATACCCTCTAAATGTGGTGCCACTGACACAAACCATCTCAACCCAAGAGACCCTGATCCCTGCCAGCTGAGGAGCTGTTTCAGAAAGGCAAACCAGCCCACCTGTATGCATAGGTTGAATTTCAGTCTTGTACGAGGGCTTCCCTGGTGGCTCAGACAGTAAAGAATCTGCCTGCAACTCAGGAGACCTGGGTTCAATCTCTGGGTCGGGAAGATCCCCTGGAGAGGGGAATGGCAACTCACTCCAATATTCTTGCCTGGAAAATCCGGTGGACAGAGGAGTCTGGCGGGCTACAACCTATGGGGTCACAAAGAATCAGACATGACTGAGTGAATAACACACTTCCAAGTTATCATTATTATTAGAATTGCTGAGATAAACCATTTTCTCCTGTATCACTTGATAAGCATGTGCTATAAATGAGAAGTTTTATTGCTTCACACCAACAATGGATTTTACCAGGTTTTTAAACTTGTGCTGGCCTCTGCTGGGTGCTATTTATTGTTTAAAAAAAAAAATTTATTGTTTTAAGAAAACAGGATCTGCACCTCTGGATTTTTCAGGGCTGTTCTAATCCAAATATAATGTCCTATTGTATCCATGAGTAACGATTACACTGGTTGGAGAAGGCAGTGAACATTTAGATCAAGAGCTACAGCCACTGCACATGGAGAGTCTGGCCGACCAGGAGGGTGGGGTGGCCTGGGCAGAAGATGGCATTGGGAGGAGGGCATCGTCTTTTTCCAACCTTGATCCTGTGTTTTCATGCATTCTTAAGAATCACTGTTATGCTGACACAGTTCTTGGGTGTTTTGATCTTTCCTGAGACTAATCACTGGGGAAGAGATGAGTCTTTTTAAAGACTTTAGTCCACTTCACAAACGGGATTATAGAGATGGTAAGACATCTTCTCTGTCTCAGAGGCACTCAGGGCCTAGAAGTGGGGTGAGGGAGGCAGGGTGAGGAGGGAAGGCAGGTTGGGGAGGACTAATGCTCCACTGCACGGACCTCCCCAGGCTGAGCACAGTGTCTGTGCGAAGCTGTTTCTTGGACTGGGGCCCTAGTGGGTCAGGGCCCCACAGGTAACAGCAGGGAGGGAAACCACCTGCTATGTAGGTGGAGAACGGTACACAGACCCCACTGAAAGAAGACTGTAAGAGATCAGGGTCTTAAAAGGGTACGGTCTCAGGGTGCCTCACCTTTAAGAGAAGTTCTCAAGAGGAACCAGAATCGACTTTTGGTGGTGCCAGTGGGGTGAGGGGAGGCACCTGACTTGAAGGTTTAAGCTTCCCATGTTGCAGGATGTTAACTAATTCCGCTTTTAAAGTGAACACTATTTGGTCCCAACAGAACCTATCCAGTGCTGCACCTGGTCCACATGTCATCAGTTTAAGGCCCTTAAACTGCTCGAATGCGCTTTTCACTCTGATAGCCGCTTAGTCCAGACCAGGACACCACTACCCTCTTCCCACGCTATCTTGCTACATCTGCAAACCTGCCTCTGAGGAACACCCTCCTGTGGACCTTGTTCACAGACAAGAGAGGTGGTCCCAGCCACAAGCTGCAGAGTGGCAGAGAAGACCGAGACCAGGTCTATTTTTCTCTACAGTCTGGACAACTGGATTTTTCCACTAATCATGCGAATGAGAGACGAAGAGAAGATTTCCCATAAATGTGACATAAGAACCGGGTCTTGTTGGACTAGGAGTTTGTCAGGCAGAGGCACTGGCAAGTCCACTTGTCCCTTGATTTCCTAGGGGCACTGGTTCCATAACTGCTCCTCTCCGCCCACACCCCGTGGGTACCCAAATCCTTGGATGTTTAAGTCCTTTATATTAGATGACATTGTACAGTCAGCCATCATATCTGTGGATTCTATGTCTGTGAATTCCACCAACTGTGGCTGGAAAACCCACTGGTTGAATCTGCAGATGTGGAACCCACAGATATGGGGCTGGTTGTACCCATTATGGAGCCAGGAGTATATCCCAGGGGCTTACAGTACATGTAGAGGGGACACTGTCACGATTCTTGCCATCAAGTCCCTGCTGGGTCAGGGCTTGATAATTACAGTGAATGACTGGAGCGGGCACTGCCTTTGAGAAAGTCCTTAAACAAGGCCTGGCCCCAGGGGGATGGAAGTGAGCACCGCCTGAGGGCTACTGAGAGCCTGCATGAGACCCTCCCCTGGGGATGCTGGAGATAACTCAGTGAACTGTTGCAGGGGGAAGATGGTGGAAATGCTTAGATGGATGTTTACTCTCAGCTCCTCAGGTTGGTCTCTCCTAAACACTGAAGTCGAAAAAGCAAGAGAGTTCCAGAAAACCCTCTATTTCTGCTTTATTGACTATGCCAAAGCTTTTGACTGTGTGGATCACAGTAAACTGTGGAAAATTCTGAAAGAGATGGGCATACCAGACCACCTGACATATCTCTTGAGAAACCTGTATGCAGGTCAGGAAGCAACAGTTAGAATTGGACATGGAACAACAAACTGGTTCCAAATAGGGAAGGGAGTACGTCAAGGCTGTATATTGTCACCCTGCTTATTTAACTTATATGCAGAGTACATCTTGAGAAATGCTGGGCTGGAGGAAGCACAAGCTGGAATCAAGATTGCTGGGAGAAACATCAGTAACCTTAGATATGCAGATGACACCAACCTTATGGCAGAAAGTGAAGAAGAACTAAAGAGCCTCTTGATGAAAGTGAAAGAGGAGAGTGAAAAAGTTGGCTTAAAGCTCAACATTCAGAAAACTAAGATCATGGCATCCAGTCCCATCACTTCGTGGCAGATAGATGGGGAAACAGCGGGAAAAGTGGCTGACTTTATTTTTCCAGGCTCCAAAATCACTGCAGATGGTGATTGCAGCCATGAAATTAAAAGACGCTTACTCCTTGGAAGGAAACTTATGACCAACCTAGACAGCATATTGAAAAGCAGAGACATTACTTTTTCAACAAAGGTCCATCTAGTCAAGGCTATGGTTTTTTCCAGGGGTCATGTATGGATATGAGAGTTGGACTATAAAGAAAGCTGAGCGCCGAAGAATTGATGCTTTTGAACGGTGGTGTTGGAGAAGACTCTTGAGCATCCCTTGGACTTTAAGGAGATCCAACCAGTCCATCCTAAAGGAGATCAGTCCTGGGTGTTCATTGGAAGGACTGATGTTGAAGCTGAAACTCCAATACTTTGGCCACCTCATGCGAAGAGCTGATTCATTTGAAAAGACCCTGATCCTGGGAAAGATTGAGAGCAGGAAGAGAAGGGGATGACAGAGGATGAGATGGTTGGAGGGCATCACTGAGTCGATGGACATGAGTTTGAGCAAGCTCCGGGAGTTGGTGATGGACAGGGAAGCCTGGCGTGCTGCAGTCCATGGAGTTGCCAAGAGTTGGACACGACTGAGCAAGGGAACTGAATTGAACTGAAACACTGAATCTCCCACATGAACAAAGATTTTTTTTTTTTTTTATCATTGGAAAGACTGATGCTGAAGCTGAAACTCCAATACTTTGGCCACCTAATGTGAAGAACTGACTCGTTGGAAAAGACCGTGATGCTGGGAAAGATTGAAGGCAGAAGGAGAAGGGGACGACAGAGGATGAGATGGTTGGATAGCATCGCCGAGTCAATGGACATGAGTTTGAACAAGCTCCGGGAGTTGGTGATAAACAGGGAAGCCTGGCGTGCTGCAGTCCATGGAGTCGCCAAGAGTCGGACACGACTGAACAAGTGAAGTGAACTGAACTGAAACACTGAATCTTTCATAAAAACAAAGATATTTCTCTGATTTGCTTCCTATAATGGGATATTTGTCCAGTACTGGCAATTCAGAAAAGTTCTGGGAGAGGTAGAGTGGCTTACATTATTCAGGCCCAGAGTGGGTACAGAACTACCTAACATTAAAAGGTTTACTTCGCCAGGTGATAGCCTGTGTCTGAAGCAGAGTCAGATAGACCATCAAGGACACTTAGATGGAGTATAGATGGCAATAGTCATATAAGAAATAATTGATACATTAGAATTCATCAGAATTAATAACTTCTACTCTTCCAAAGACATAATTAAAAAGAATGAAGATGTCATTATACATTTGTCCAAATCCATAGAATGTACAACACTTAGAGGGAATCTTAATGTAAACTATGGAGGTGGGGTGCTAATGATGTGTCAATGTAGGTTCATCATTGTAACAAAAGTACCCTCTGGTATAAGATGTTGACAATGGAGTTTGTGCATACATAAGGGCAGAGGATATATGAGAGACTTCTGTACCTTCTGCTCAATTTTGTTATGAATCTAAAACTGCTCTAAAAATAAAGTGACTTCAAAATAACTTTTTAAGAGCACATATTTTTAAAATGAGGAGTCAGGCTACAGACAGTTGGAAATATTTGCAAAACATATATCTGACACAGAACTTCCATCCAAAATGCATAAATAACTCCTAAAACTCAGTAATAATGAGAAGCAATAGTCAAGTTTAAAATATAGGCAAAGACACTTCAGAAAAGAAGATATCTCAGTGGCTAATAAGCATACAAAAATAACCAATGTCACTGTTTATTAAGAAAGTGTGAAATAAAATCACATTGAGATACCACTACATACTTACTAGAATGGTTGAAATTTTAAAAGACTGAGAATACCAAGTGTTGGCAAGGAGGTGGAGTAAAAAAGACCCATTTCTAGTGGGAGGATTAAGAAGTACAACCACTGCAGAAAAAGATTTAGCCATAATTCATAAATTTAAACCTACATCTATTGTATAAACCAGCATTCACCCAAGAGAAATGAACACATATATCCATGAAATGATTTGGACATGAAAGCTTATAATAGCTTTATTTATAAGAGTCCCAAACTGGAAGCAATCCAACAGTCCTTCAACAGGAGAATGAGTAAATCAACTGTGTCATATTCACACAAAGGAATAAGATTCAGCAATTAAAAGGAACAAATATTGATACGTACAACTACATGGATGAATCTCACAGATGTGAGGCTGAGAAAAAAAAGCCAGAGACAAAACAGTACACGCTGCATGATTCTATTTACATGAGGTTCAGGAGGAGGCAAAGCTAATGCACGTTGGAAAAATTCAGAATATTGTTGTCTCTAGAGGGAGAGGAATTGATTGAGAATGTCGGTGAGGGAACTATCTGAGGTGAATGGCAAGATTTGACACTACAGAGATGTGAATTGCATGAGTGTATCATTTGTCAAAATTGTATGTTTAATATTCATGTATTCCAGTGTATGTAAATTTTACCTTAAAAACTACCAAAAAAAAAAAAAAACCAATGATCGAGTTGGGATTTGGAGGACTGGGGAGGCAAAAGTACAAAAACAATGACAGAATGTTGATCTTTGTCAAAGCTGGATGCTGGACATCCATGGGTTCATTATATTATTCTGTTTATTGTAGGTGTCTGAAAAATCCCATAATAAAAAGTTTCTTACAGTCTCATAGGATTTCAGAGCAGGAAATTCTGCTGATTCAACACCTTAACCCCATTCTCACCTCAGGACCTTTTAGTCCTGAGCTGGAAACGCTCTATTCCCTCATCTTAGAATAGCTGGTCCTTCTTGTTGTTCAAGGCTCTGCTTAAATGTCACCTCCTCAGGCCTCCTCTGACCAACTTAGCTAAAGTAGACACCCAGGCACTCTCTATTTCAACTGTACATTTCAATTCTTGGCATAGTGCTTATTTTTATATGTTATTTTCCTGTTTAGGTAATATTTAGTGATTGTCTGTCTGCTTTCATCAAAATGTAAGGTCCACAATAGTGGGGGTGGTGGGGATGTATCTGTCTCATTCATTTTTTTCTCCCTACCACGTGGTCACTGTTTGGTGCCGTGTAGATTTTATTCACTATCCACCGCTGTTGAATGAATGGATTCAACAGGTAAGTGCCAGAGTTGGTGTTAGGGCTGAATATGCTGAAGTCCTAACCCTCAGTACCTCAGAATGTGACTATATTTGGAGATAGGGTCTTTCAAGAGGAAGCTAAGTTAAAATGAGGTCACATGAGTTTCCCCTAATCCAATATAACTGGTGTCCTTATAAGAAGAAGATATTAGTACACAGACAGGTATGGAGGAAAGACCACGTGAGGACAAAGGGAGAAGGTGATTGTCTACAAACCGAGGAGGGCTTAGAAGAAGCTAACCTTGCCAACACCTTGATCTCAAACTTCTAGTCTCCAGAATTGTGAGAAAATAGATTTCTGGTGTTTAAGCCACTCCATCTGTGCTATTTGTTACAGCATCCCTAGGATATTAATACAGCTGGTATATGAATGCAGTTGTGTTTGAAGCCTCTAGACTTATCCGCCTTCCAAATAAGAAAGCTGGTTAAATTTAGAGTTGCCAGATAGGGCAAACAGAAATATAAGACACCCAGTTAAATTTGAAAAATAACTCTGTTGGATTTTTATAACTTATTGAAAAACAGCGAAGTATAGAATATTTAGGGGATCCTGAAAAAGTCAAAACAGGATGAATTCATTAAATATAGCACACGTTTTATATGTATAAGACATGGAGAAATCCTAACAGAGGGGATTATAGAATTTCAGTCTCCTGGCTCCCATTCCAGGGCTGTCTGTGGAGACATGATTTGAAAATAAGAAGATGGTTAATTGAAGCAAACACCCAAGCATTTATTCCTGCCCACTAAATTTCCCTGGGCCACTCTAGCTTGGAACAGTAAGGTGGGAACTTCACCAGTAGGTGAGGGAGACTTCTTCAGAAGCTTACCGGGTAAAGCACCATGGCAGATACTTCAGTCTAGGCAGGAGAATGTTTTCCTAAGATGCTTTTTCACTTTCACAAGAAGCTAATGTGTCTAGGGAAGCCTGAGTTTTATTAGAGAGCAATTTTCCAGCATCTAATAAAGTTTAAAATCCATCAACCATCAATTCCATTTCTCTGTATCCACTCTAGAGAAACATCCCCATATGTAGTCCAGGAGGCCTAAACAATATTTGTACAGTGGAAAATTGGGAACAGTGGAAATAGGGGTATAAAAATAATGGCATGACTATTTAATGGAATACTACACAGCTGTTTAAAAGGATGAGGGCTATTCATAGGATCCATAGCACCAGGTGGAACGCTGAGATATACTGTTAGATGGAAGACCAAGTTATAGAAAGAGCATAATGGCAGGATACCATATAATACACCACATAATATACATATGCATATGTTTATTATGGGTAGGTAGCTATGAGTGCAAATGATTGATAAATGTACTGGCAGGCAGCCTCCCAAACTGATACCTAGCAAAACAAATACATCTCTGAAGCTGCTGCTGCTGTTGCTGCTAAGTCGCTTCAGTCATGTCCGACTCTGTGCAACCCCATGGACAGCAGCCCACCAGGCTGCTCCGTCCACAGGATTCTCCAGGCAAGAATACTGGATTGGGTTGCCATTTCCTTCTCTGAAGCTGGGAAGGAGCCATGATTGCACTGGGGGAGGAGTTTCCGAAAGAGACATTAGCTTTACCTATAACATTTTGAATTTTAAAAAAAAATGTTTTGATGTTTTATGTAATTAAAAGATTTTTGAAGAGAAAGATCATGGGTTTTGCGATCAGATACAAAGTGAGTCTGAGCTCTGTCACTCACTGACTATGTGGCTTCGGCCACTGTGGTAGCTGAATAATGCCCCCTCCAAGATGTCCACATCCTAATCCCTGGAGCCTGTGAATGGTAACACATGGCAAAGGGTCTTTGGAGATGTGGTTAAGTTTAGGATCTTGGGAGATCATTCTGGATTATCAGGTGGACCTAAATATAATCACACGGGTCCTTGTAAGAGGGAGACAGAAGGAAAACAGACAGCAGAGGAGGAAGAAGGGGGCAAGGGAAGCAAGGGCAGAAAAGGTGATGTGATGGAGGATGCATGAACCAATGGATGAGGACAGCCTCCAGAAGCAGCAAAGAGCAAGGAAATGGATTTTTCTTTGGAGCCTTCGGAGGGATCATGGCCTGGCCATCACTGACCTTATTTGGGTCAAATGAAACCCTTTTCAGATTTCTGCCCTGCAGAACTGTAAGAGAATAGATGCATGCTGTTTTCACACCACTGGGTTTGGGATAGCTTGTTACAGCAACAGTAGGGGACTGATTGAGCATATTACTTCACTCCGCTGAACCCATTTGCCCATCCATAAAATGGGAAGGTTCAAGTCCTTCACTGGCTGTGGGGAGGACCAGAACTCTTGTTTGTTCAGCCAGTAGTAGAGTCATTACTGGAGCTAACACTGAGTAGACTCTTCCTGTAAGCCTATCATGATCCCTATTAAGACTTTGTGGAAGGAGATGTCTGCTAACAGCTGAGGGCGTGTTGACGCCCATCTATGCCCTGAATATTGGAGCTGTCCTGCCTCCTAGGACAGAGCCTGTCCCGTGTTGGTATTCAGGAAACTGTCCTTGTCAGATGACCTGACTATTTACTTGCTACAGTCAGGGAATTCCTAAAGCGAGCTAAGCTATTTAGAAGCAATTCTCCCCTGGATCTTATTTCACTTCCTGGCTCTTTCCTCTTGCATTTCAAGGGTGACTGGTGCTGTCACAGAAATTTTGGAAGCAGTTTAATCATGGCTTCCAATGTCAGGGTTGACTAATCTTTACCATATTTGAAGATCATCATTGCCTAACGCAGTACTAAACTCGATCTCTGTACTTGGGGAATTATATCCCTCTTGGGAGCAAATATCAGCCATGAACTCCAAGAAGGCAATGCATGTCATTCCCACAGCCTCTAGGGTCCTGATAGGAGGGCTGCTCCTACAAACTGAGAAGGAAGGCCCCTCCGGAGTCTGAAGATCCAAGACTCGTCAAGAGGGGGGCTGGTGCCCAGGAGGCCCCCTGCAATGTCCATATTTTATTGCTTATGTCATGGAGGAGGCAAAGTCCGAGCCATTTCCTCCCAGTACTGTCACAACCTCCCAGCATCAGGAGGTCTGGGCTCCAGGGGAACAATGGCTTGGAGACCTCCCAGCCATGAACTCAGACAGGAAACCATCATCTCATGTCAGAATCATTTGAAAATGAGCCTGAGCTGTTTGGCATTGCAGCACCTGTGCTTTATCAGCGAAAACCTCCACTATAGGCACCAAACACTCCACACTCCAGGTTCAGGGATGCTTCAAATCTGTAACTGATTTTTGCTCTACTCAGAGGCCATTAACTTAAATGTTAGTCCTTTCTTCTCTGCAAGTCTTCTTCAGCTCAGTCTTTATGTTGATTTGGGATGATTCAGTTTGGGAGTAAATGATTTGTGTTAGACAAATGTCTCAGTGGGGAAGGTGTGAGATGGTAATTAAAAAGAGAAGGACAAAGAATCAACAGTTCCACTTCTGAGTATTTACCCCCCAAAGGACTGAAAGCAAGAACCCAAACAGACATTTGCACAGCCAGGTTCATAGCAACATTATTCACAATGGCCCAAAGATGGAGACAATTCAAGTGTCTCTCAACAGATGCAGGGGGGGTACATCAGGTGTGCTATATATTAATATATACAATGAAATATTACTCAGTCATAAAGAGGAAAGAAATTCTGACACATATTACGACATGGGTGAATCTTGAAGACAGTACATTTTAAGACACAAAAGGACAAACATTTGATGATTCTGCTGACATAAGGTTCCTAGAATAATCAAATTCATAGAGACAGAGTAGAATAGAGGTTACCAGGGCCTGGGGGAAGTGGGCAAGAAGGAGTTAGTGTTTAATGGGTACAGAGCTTCAGTTGGAAAAGATGAGACAGTTCTGGAGACGGATGGTGGTGATGGTCATGCAACAATGTGAATCTACTTAAGGCCAGTGAACTGCACACTTAATAATGGTCAACGTGGTAAGTCTTATGTACAGTTTACCACAACAGAAAAAGGGAGGGGTGGCTGAGGAGTGCAGGGGGACCAGAATCACTTGCACCAGAACAGGAATCCTGCCTGGCTCCTCCCACAGTCCCTACAACGTTTGAAAAGCCTTGATGACCAGCTGCAACTGAGACCAAGTATGAACAGTATTTGTGCTTTTTAATCTCCTGGTGATTCCAAAGGGGAGCCAAGGTTGAGAACCTCTCCTCTGTTATCTTGCTTCCAAAGTATAGCCAACAGAGATGCATGGGGAAGAAAACTACCACTGACTGAGCCCCTACTCCACATCCAGCTCCTTAGTTCATTCCCAACAGCCAGCAGTCTTCATAGCAAGGCAAATCTACATCCTGTGTCCCCCAGCCCAGGACAGTCCCCATTTATACCTGTCCCAGTAGCATTATTAACAGGACCCACTTTCACTCTCAAAGATGTCCCCATATAGGTGATGAGTGCCTGTATCATTCTCCAATCTAAGTGTCATTCTCCATTTTCAGTGTGAAGAAGCCAAACCTGGGAGAGATTTGGAAACCTGTCCAAGGTCACACAGAGGAAAAGCTGGGACTTGACCTGCATTTTTCAGTTTCCAAGTCCGTGCTCTCTTCCCTGTAACCATCTGCCTACCCAGGAGACAGGTCCAAAAAAATACATTTTCAAGGGCATTCAGAATGATTATATTTTTAAAAAAGGATTCTAAAATGGAATTTCTCTTTAAGAAACAGAATTTTCATTTTAAGAAGAGGGGAATGCAGCAGCCTCCTAATTGAGTTCCCTACCTTTGCTCTTGACCTCCTACAGTCTGTTCTCAGCCTAGTGAGTGAGCCAGTTGAGACAAAGCAGATCCTGTCCTTCCCCTGTTCAGACCCATGACTCCCACCTCCCCTGGAGTAAAACCAATGACCTTGCCATGACCCCTCCTGCCCCATGACGTCTCTGACCCCACCTGCCTGGGCTCTGTCCTGGGCTAGTTCATCTCCAGCCATAGGGTCCCGTTTGCTAGTCTTTGACTGGTTCAGGCATGTTCCCACCTTAGAGGCTGCACACATCTGCTCCTTCTGCCCAGAACATTCTTCTCTGGGATAGCCACATGGTCTCTCCATCACCTCTTTCAACTGTCACCACTGTCACCTACTCAGTGAATCCTATACTGACCAGATTATAGACAATGACAGCGCCCCCACCTCTGCATTCCCAACCCCCTTAAAATATAAAGAAAATTGCTTTATGCATATTTATTTTTTCAAACTTTAACAAACTATAGTTTATCACTTCCTGAAAAACTGGAATTTATTTATGTATTAATTTACTATTGCCTGTGATCTATCACTCCCCATGGAGGGAAGTGACCTCTGTCAGATTTTGTTCACTGTGCTCCCTGAGCGCCTTTAATAGCACATGGACTTTGGAGACATTATCTACTTACTGAATAAATAATGGAATATATTTAAACACATAGCCAAATCCATCGATCTTTAACCTTCTGCTTTTGTGATCATGCCCAGAAAGCCCTTCTCAGCTCATGAGTATTGAGAACAGTCACAGGAAACAGCGTTGCCCGACCACTCATTTAACCTTCCAGATTATGGCTGCATTTTGTACATCTAGAATTTTCATCTATTTAGGAATATATTTATTGTTTGGGGTGAGGTAGGGAAAATGATTGCTTTTAATCCATGGTTTGTCTGTTTTGCAATGTTTTATTTCTTTGATGATTTCAAATGCTTGCTTAATTGTTTTATCCTTTAGTTTTGTAATGCTTACTTCTATTTCAAGACCCCCCCCATTGCTTTCTTTTGATCTGATTCCTTACTGCTCCACCAGTTAACAAACTATTTTAATTATTTTAAATGCCTGTCTTCCTTTTTAAAAATAATTAATTTGAATTTCCAAAGCATTCTTTTTATTTGACCTTTTGAAGAATTGGTTCTCAGATTTATCAGTTTTACTGGGCATTTGTTTCCATCATATCTAATTGATTAATTTATACTTTTGCTTTTTCTTTTTTTTTTTTTTTTTAAAGCAATGGCTTTTTTTAAAAGCTGACATTATTATTTCCTTTTAAGTTCTTCTGGGCAAGATGTTTGGCTCATTTATTTGCATTCATTCAAGAAGCCAAGGCCGTCTTTTCTTTGAGTTACAGTTTGACCACATCTCTTAAGACCTGATAGATTTTTCATTGCTATTGTCTAAATGACCCACAATTACACTTTTATTTTTCTCCATTTTAAGAGTTGTTTAGATGGTTTTCATTTCCCATAAGCACACAGATTGTGATTTCAGGATAATTATTTTGTTTCAAATCTCTTATTGTGGTCAAAGGAGATTTCTATAAATTTTCTAATTTTGAAAGACGGTTTCTCGTCAAGATTTTTCTTTATGATTTCAATTGGTCATTTTTTGCAACTGTGCTCACAAAACTTGAGAAGAATGCATATTCTTTGTAGGTACTGAGTTCAATATGTACCCACTAAACTGAGCTAAATATCCTTTTTTGTTTTTCTATTTTTTTGATGCTTTCTTCACTCTCAAAGAGAAGAAAAGGTTGTTAATGTTCTCCTTTCCCCTGGTGTTTCTCTTCATTTCTCATTGTCTTTCTTTTTTCTTCATGTATTCTGAGTCTGTGCTTTGGAAAATGATACATTAATATATTTGTTGGTGAGTCGTGTTTCTTGCCAGTTTCTCTGTTGGGGTGTTTTACCTTCTTATTGACCTGAAAGAGATTTTTCTATGTTAAATATACTAACTCTCTGCCATCTGTGGTACAAATACTTTCACAAATTCTTGGTTTAAAAAAATTCTATTAGTGATATATTTAGTACACAGATTTCAAATCTTTCTATATTCAAATATTATGTTCTTGCTTGATTCTCAAAATAGTGTGGGGAGAGGATGTTAGGTAAGGGGTAAAAGTCTTGGTCTCTTCTCCTTCCTTGATCAACCTTGAACTTCTTTGCCTGTTTGGTTAAGTTTCTTAGCCCTCATTTGCAAGCTATGGTCTCATGTCACCTCCCTCTTCTGATCCTTCAGGATGTTTCACGGCCAACTCCTTCCTTAGAGAAAGAGAGAACTCCTTTTATCTTGTAGAGCCAAAGAGCTAAAGGTATAATTAAGAACCACACTTTGACACCATTGATCAGAGTGTAACTATAACTAACAGTACATAATTTTTCCGTAACTCCTGTTCTGAAATCTTTTGCCCCAGGTCTTAAAATGTATCCCCTTCTATAAACATATGACCTCTGTGTATTTTAGGCACTTCCTGGTGGCTCAGACGTTAAAGAATCTGCCTGCAATGCAGGAGACAGGTTCAATCCCCGGGTCAGGAAGATCCCCTGGAGAATTTCATGGACAGAGGAGCCTGACAGGCACAGTCCATGGTATCGCAAAGAGTTGAACGTGACTGAGCAGTTAACACACTGGCAGTCCAGTGGTTAAAATTCCACCCTCCCAATGAGAGGGGCAAGTTTGATCCCTGGTGAGGGAACTAAGGCCCCACATGCTGCATGGCGTGGTCAACAAAAAGGAAGAAGATTTTAACGAAAGATTTTGAGATTACAGAACAATGATTTCATTTAAGCACCTACCATAGCTTAAAGATGAATACTCCACATCTCTGTTCTTAAAAAATTCCACCTCCATTGCCGACTATCCCCTTTCCTCTCCCACTTGCCTCGTCACTCCCAAATCTAATGAAAAGCAGTCAGGATTTGTGTGTGTGTGTGTACCTTGTCTTTTACTTTTAACTAAGTGTATTTTTTCCTGAAGAAAAGTATTTTATTTCTTTAGATAGTATCTCTGATGTCAATTGTTAATGTATTTTTTCAACCCAGAACAAATACACGAGTAATACTGTAAGTGGACCTATGATTACGTTAAAAAATTTTAAAAACTGTTCTCCATAATACAAGGTTGAAGAAAATGCGATGTTGATGATAAGTACATTAGAATGACGTGGCCTTTGGCACATTTGATCTCCTCGGATCTCTATCCTTTAACCTGACAGGTCCAAGCCAGTGTCATCAGATCAGGACTGAATCTAAGAAAGTGCAAGTCAAATGACCTTAGCAAGTTATCGAACCAGTTACCTACCTCATCAGTTAGTCAGGTAATTGATGGTTGACTTGAAAACACACTCTCTTAGCCAGCACCACTAGGGCATCACTTGAAACGGAGACAAAATTGCCTTCAACTTACATGTCAGAAGTTTGTCTACACCAAGTGCTAAAATTTTACTGACTGTTCGTTCCTTGCCTTAAATATTAATTGAGTACCTACCTTTTGGCAGGCACTCTATAAATGTTTTTCATGTCTAAGGATGTCTCCCAGTTTCCAATTCCCTTTCCTTTCTTTCTAGAACCCCAGTTGTATCCAAGTATCTATGCAACCCCATGAGCCATGTACATCAGGGAGAGTTAATTTCACCCCAGCTGTTGGGGAAGGGGCTGGTAGATCCAAGAATGATTCCACTTCGCTTACTGGTGTTTGGATAAGGATAGGTCATTGGACCTAGTTCAAGTTCATGAGATGTGAGTAAAGTCAGTGAAGGCACTACTAGGTAAAAGTTCTTTACTCATAAAAGAGTCATGGAAGAAATCAGTCCTTTGTCTTGCTGTGAGTGCTGTTACATCCTATGAGGCTTAGAAATGCTGTGGTCTGAGGATGGAGCCATACTGAGTATGGTGGAACAGAGAAACAGAGAACATGAGAACTTGATGACATCATTAAACCCTGAAGCCTGTCCTCTCACAGGCAGGACTTCTGCTTTTGAAAAACAGCAATTATCCTCATTGCTTATGGCAGTGTGGGGACAAGATCGTTGTTTCTCGAAGCTGACAGCATTCTAACTGAAAGACCTGGATGACTTTTTAATTATGTCAAGACATGAGCTCATAGTCTTGTTTGTTGGTAGTAAGTTTGATAGTTCCATTAAACTGAGCTAAATAATAATTTAATCCATTTCTTATATCCATCTCTCATAATAGATGTAGATGTCCAAACAAAAGATCATTTTAAAAAGGGTTCTATCCATGGATAAGGAATATACGTGCAAAGAGCTGTGAGGACACAGAGAAGGAACAGTTCCTTCTCTTAGGGGATCATCGCAGGCTAAGGAGCCATGCTGGGCTGAATTTTGAAGACTGAATAAGAATTTATCAGGGGGAAAAATAGAGAAAGGCATTTCTGACAGAAAAGTTAGCATGCGCGAAAGCATGAGCTGCTTTAGCTTAACAATTACAGCCACACTTGCTGTTTTTCATGGAGTAGCAAGATTTCATTGGGAGAAGAGAGAAAAGCATTCATTCATTCACCTCACTTTTTCATTGGACACCTATTTTTGTGCCAGCACCTATCATGTGTCCATCACCAACTCCCGGAGTCTACCCAAACCCATGTCCATCGAGTTAGTGATGCCATCCAACCATCTCATCCTCTGTCGTCCCCTTCTCCTCCTGCCTCCAATCCTTCCCAGCATTAGGGTCTTTTCCAAAGAGTCAACTCTTCACGTGAGGTGGCCAAAGTATTGGAGTTTCAGCTCCAACACCAGTCCTTCCAGTGAACACCCAGGACTGATCTCCTTTAGGCTGGATCTCCTTGCAGTCCAAGGGACTCTCAAGAGTCTTCTCCAACACTACAGTTCAAAAGCATCAATTCTTCGGGGCTCAGCTTTCTTCACTGTCCAACTCTCACATCCATACATGACCAATGGAAAAACCATAGCCTTGACTAGACGGACCTTTGTTGGCAAAGTAATGTCTCTGCTTTTAAACATGCAGTCTAGGCTGGTCATAACTTTCCTTCCAAGGAGCAAGCATCTTTTAATTTCATGGCTGAAATCACCATCAGCAGTGATTTTGGAGCCCCCAAAAATAAAGTCTGACACTGTTTCCACTGTTTCCCCATCTATTTGCCATGAAGTAATGGGACCAGATGCCATGATCTTAGTTTTCTAAATGTTGAGTTTTAAGCCAACTTTTTCACTCTCCTCTTTCACTTTCATCAAGAGGCTCTTTAGTTCTTCTTCACTTTCCGCCATAAGTGTGGTGTCATCTGCATATCTGAGGTTATTGATATTTCTCCCAGCAATCTTGATTCCAGCTTGTGCTTCTTCCAGCCCAGCATTTCTCATGGTGTACTCTGCATATAAGTTCGCAAAGAGTCGGACACGACTGAGCGACTGAACTGAACTGAACCTATCATGAGCCAGGTACTATTTAAGGTGCTCGAGTTAGTTGTTGTTGTTCAGTTGCTCAGTCATGTCCGACTCTTTGTGACCTCATGGACTGGAGCTCTCCAGGCTTCCCTGTCCTTCACTACTCCCGAGTTTGCTCAAATTCATGTCCATCAAGTCAGTGATGCTATCCGACTGTCTCATCTCATTCTCTGTTGCTCCCTTCTCCTCCTGCCGTCAATCTTTCCCAGCATCAGGGTCTTTTCCAGTGAGTTTGCATCAGGTGGCCAAAGTATTGGAGTTTCAGCTTCAGCATCAGTCCTTCCAATGAATACTCAAGGCTGATTTCCTTTAGGATTGATTGGTTTGATCTCCTTGCTGTCCAAGGGACTTGAAAGAATTATAGAGTATTAAGCAAAAAGAGACCTGCCCTCATGGAGCTTACAAAGAAACAGCACATGCACCCCCCAACCCCGACTGTCTCCACCCAGCTGCTGCTGCTGCTAAGTCACTTCAGTCGTGTCCAACTCTGTGTGACCCCATAGACGGCAGCCCACCAGGCTCCCCCGTCCCTGGGATTCTCCAGGCAAGAACACTGGAGTGGGTTGCCATTGCCTTCTCCCAGCTAGCACGCTCATATTTGACTTGGTTTTGATGGGTCCTCCCTCGCTGCACGAGGCTGCATCCTGAAAAATTTATCAAGTGGACGATACTAGTCCGAAGCACCTCCTTCTTCATGTTTCCAGCCCTTTACTATCCTTGGCCCACTTGATCTCTTCCCATCCATCTTTCATTTTTATCAATGACTCTTATGTAGCAGTTGGTCCATTCATTGAGATTTTCATTTTACCCAGGTTGAGAATTACCCAATAAATGAAGTTCTATTGGTGGGTTGTCAGAAGTCTGCCAGTAAATGGAGATCCTAGTCTCTGGAAAACTGGGGACTCTATAGGTAGGGCAGCTAAAGCTACACACCCTAGGTTGATGTTTACAAGACTGATCTTCACTGGGAAAACTGATGAAAGCAAAATTAGCTCAGAGAATTTGCTCATGACTTCTTGGCCCCTGTGTAAGACCAACCTTAATCCTCATGAAAAATTCCTGTGGTCAGGGAACATGGGACAAAGGACACAGGGGACAAGGCAACTAAATTCAAATCCTCTCTCGCCTGGGACCCTGAGTAAACTTCAAAACCCATCTGAGCTTCAAACATCTCGTCTTTGATATGAGAGTCATCATATTCCCTTTGCAGAGTTGAAATGGAGATTTAAATAATTTGTATGGCTAAAACAATGATCATTACAATGAATTAATGGTCATTACAATTTGTTTACCACCATGGGAGTCATGGTTGTATCCTGTGTAGAAGCCTTGAAGCTGGAATTGAGAGAATCTGGGGTGACTCCACTGATTGGTTAAGCATGCTCTAACATCAATCCTCTAGCTAACTAAGTCTCTTTTCATCTTGAAACTTTCTTTGCCAAGAGGACAAACAGAAAGAAGAAGAGAAAAAAACTTTTTCACTGTTGGGAGAGAAAGCATCCTTCAATCAAACAAAACCAACTAACCATTCATTAAGTCCATTTTGTTATTAAAGGCCAATAGGATTAAAGAGCTAATTACAGTGTCCTAGGTTTGGTATTATCCATTGTTACCAGGACTGAGTCATGCCCAGCTTTTTAAGAACCAGCATGATAGAGCATTTGGTTTACCTGGATATGTTTTCCTTTCTCTGGCATAATCAAGCATGGTTATTAGCATCTGCAAACTCAAACCAGACAAGCAATCTGGGATTAAAATAGAAGCAGGGTGATAGACTCTTCCTCCAGATTTCCTTCCCTGGCTGCCCGCCCCTCGGGGTCTGGGCAATGCTCAACGACTCCAGTTGGGCAGACTGTACACAGCATATATGAAGTGAATTTTGGACACTTAATGAGGTAATTGCAGGTTAAATGTATTCCTGGAGAATCAGAGATATAAAGTTTCCCACCATTCTTTTCCCCCTTGTAGTCTTTTTCTTTTTCTTTTTTTGTGAAAGGTCTTATTAATTTGCAAACCAGCTAATTATAACTGCTCCCGGCTAAATAACTGTGCAGTTGGCGCTGTAATAGATGAGTGGTTCGGGCTGAGAGAGCAGGTCCTGTTTTTTTCTTTGCCTATTACACATTGTTTTAGGTAATTAACATCCACTTTGTAGTGGCCGCTCCGACGCCTCCCTGTCTGAACAGTGTCTTGGCTGACAGCCTCCGACACAGCCCTGGTGAACTTCTTGCAAAATCATGTGATATTATTATATAATTCCCCTCGATGAAAGCTCAAAGAGAATCTGCACACACAGCTACGTGTGAGCTTTTGGATCTAGACATACTCGCACGGAGTGACTTTTTGAAGGAATGTTTTCTTCCAGCCCAGCAGGGACTGGGGTGGGAGCAAAGGAAAGAATCGAGTCTGAACCCTGGTGTTGCTGCCACCAGAGGAGACGAGACACACTGACCTCCCGGAGTTTTTGTGAGCATTCCACGAGTTTTTAACAATACTTGGCAAAGAGCAGTTTCACCTTCTACCAAATTAACAATCTCTTCTCCAGAGTTCATAAAAATTAACAGGCAGCCTTTCGGAAGAATCTATTATTTTCCCCCCCTGGTATTCTTGCCTTTGAGTATCATTTTGAATTAAAATCTGTAACTTTGAATTACAGCTCCATGGGTCAAGTGAAGATCTCGGTGATTGCCCGAGATCCTTGAACTACAGAGGTCACTGGTCTTAAATGTACTTCTTCCCCTCTCCTCCTCTGTTCACTCTTTCCTTTAAGGGCCTACATATTCTGGGGCACGTGGAGAATTCAGTTTCAGGGTCTTTTCCAGAATCAGTTAGCGGGTTGGCATTTGATGGAAGGTGTTTCTAAATTATTCTGCAGTTTTTGCTTTGCTGAGCCCCAGAAGAAATGGGGAGAGGGCATTTCTCAACACTTTATCACCTGTCTCCCAGTGTTTTGCTGGACAACAAAATAGATGGCTAGCATTTTGTCACTGGGAGCAGCCTGGCACCCAATATTTTCTTGTGCTTGTGACATCTAGAAGCCTTCATTAATCAACCGCATGCTCTCTTTCCTCCAAAGTTGGGGAAAGTTGGACAACCGATGAATCTAGAATGACACTGGATGACTCTCTTGTCTTCTCTTCTTCATTTTTTTAAGTTTTATGGGGGATTAATTCTTAAACCTTCCTGACCGCTAAGCCTGAGTTTTCCCCAGAAATAAATCTCACCAGCCTGGCGCGGCCCGTGGGCTGGAGCTGGCTGACTCCCGTGGTGGATATATGGCGGTGAACAAGCGTGGGGAGCACATAGTGCTGCCTCCCTGTCTCCTTTTGGAAAGACCAAAGGACCCAGGGTTGAAAAAACCACAGATCAAAGGGTCTGCAGGTCTGAACAGGGACAATAGAAAAGGAGGCCAAAGAGAAGAAGATCTGTGGGAGGCAGGACCTGACTTTAAAATGATAGATATTGAATATGTACTACTTACTCTCCACGGTCACATCCTCATCTCATTTAATCCCCACAGTTTGAATCCTCTGAGAGGAATATTAATAGCTCACAAAACAGGTTAGGTGACTCAGACAAAATCACATAGCAAATAGGTAGCAGATTCAGGATTTGCGCCCACGTGCATCTGACTCTATAGACCTCAACTTACACAAACACACATCCTTTCTGAGAAGCCAAGAATGCGAAGCAACTTGGGGAGGGGAAAGAGGAAAAGAAAACAGCTGGATTTTGACGTCTGTGCTCTGATAGCTGACCAGAGAGGGTCCAGTCGGCTTTGTTTCCCTGAACTCTACTCACAAACCCAAATCAGAGCCCAGTCTTCCTCTTAGAGCATAGCTTTCACTCACTCGCATTCCAAAACACCAGAGGTCACAAATTGGCAGCCTGTGGACCCAAACTGGCCTAAAGATATGTTTTGTTTGGCTCCTAGGAATTGGATCACACAGTATATTTCAAAAATTAGATCCGTCAACACAGAATTCAGGGGTTACGTCGTTCACTTTTAGCTGTGATGGACTGGCTTGATTCATACCAACCCTCCCACAGCAAACGACTAGAAAAGCTGGACTTAAAAACCCCTATCTGAGGGCTAACACCACAGGGCGGCTCAGGGTGCCAGGGCTTGAGGAACTAGGGGTCCAGACGAAGGGAAAATGCTTCAGAATGAAGCAGACAGTTTCAAGTGGTGTGCCAGCTCCTAGGCTGGGCAGATGGAGGCTGGTGATGCCCTGGAGACAGCAGCAACTAGGGGGCAGAGTGGCTGAGCAGAGTTTTGCGGAGTCTCACAGGCAGAGAACCAAAAGGTGGCATTGAGGGCTTGATAGCCGGGACATTAGGTGCCAAAGGAAACACACAGACGGGAGTCCAGGATTTGGTGGTGCCCTCTCTGCAAGGGGGAACTGAATATGCTTCTGAACATGGATGGTGGGAGGAGGGGTGGTTAAAATTAAAAAAGAATTCAGGGCGCATTAAGGAAGAGGAGTCTTGGAGAAACTCAGGACTTTCAACTGGGATTCTAGAAGAGTGAGATTCTAGGAATAAGGGCAAACAGAAATAGATGGTGCCATATGAATACTTGAAACCCACCTCACAAAACTTGCTCCCTGAGTGGACAGAGATGACTTGCTCTGACTGCCTTGTAGAAGCACTAACAAACCTCTCAGTGGGGAGATACTATCATCTAGAGATGGTAAGTGTTGTATCTGTGCCCCAGAGGCATGTGTGCTTACAAAACCCAGACTGGGTTATGATGAGTAAAGGTGACAAAGGAACAGGTGGAGGACCAGAAGACCAGAAACCACTGCTGTGACTCTCTCTGGAATGTAGGTCCCAGGATAAAAGGAGATAAAAGCCAATGGTCTTCTCCAACTTTTCCTCAGGGTAGGCATTTACTCTGCAGAATCTCTGTGAAGTTTCCCCGCAGCTGTGTATTAGAAATAATCTCTTCTTCTCTAAGCATCTCTCAGGAGCAAATGCACCATCTTGGAATGTAGCAGGTGCTTGTGGAATGCCTGTTGGATTGCTGTATATTACACAGCCAAGCCCTGAGACTACTGTTGACTTGTAAGAAACCCAAAAACAGTGGGAGTGTTGGAGCGCGTTCACACCTGTTCACAAGATCTGATTGTGTGCACCTCTTCCCAGCCAGTGTTTAGGGACCTCCCAGAGCTCACTTGAAATCAACCATGGTGGGAATGTTTGCACCATGGAAATCGGCCATGCTCTAAAGCAAAGCACTTTTTTTCCCCTTCCAGATTGTCCATTGTCAAACATTTACCAGCACACCGCTGCTCACAGCCCTTTAGGTTGAGGCTGTTTAAAAGCACAGAGAGCAGAGTATCTAGTTTGCACATACTTGTGTGCACGTATGTATGGGGCTTCTTTACCTACGCTGATTGTGCCTCCACTTTGCTGAATAGCAGTGGGCACAAGAAGAGAAGGAGATGGGCAGTCAATTTAGTTTAATCTGGTGAACTCAGTCTGATTCTACATAGGTCCTTAGCTATTTCTATCTCTTTGGGGTAAAATGTTCAGATATACAGAGTCCCTCTCACCCCACCCCTGATGTTTGTGTAAACAGGTTAAGTTCCAGAGAAATAGACTCAAAGATAGAGAATTATCAATTATGGAAGTTTTTTTGGGGGGAGGGGCGCGGAAATGATCTCTAAACCGACACTGTCAAGGAGGGAAGGAAGATAGGGGAGAGAGAAGTTGAATGGAGAAAAAGTCACAAGACCTCAGCCAATCCCACAGGGACCCTACAGGCCAGATGCATCATATGTGCCTGCATGGCATTGTAAACAGTTTTTAAATAATTACCAACATTTCAGTATCATTCCATTAAAATCAGGCTTGCCAGTTTCTATGGAGGAATTTGAAGCTGTGGCACAGACTGTGGCTGGATCTAGAGCCCTGCTGAGCCTTTAATAGTGCTTATGATTCAGCTATTATGAGCTGTATACCTGGCCAACCTCATGATGATTAGGAAGCATGGCTTTTGAATCCAATAATTCCACAAAGAAATGCAAGTCTGAAACAGTAGCTGTGTGACCTTAGGCAAGTTACTTAAACTCTCTGAGCTTCAGTTTCCCCTTATGTCTATAAAGTGAGGATTTAAAATACCTACCCCACAGGGTTGCTATGAGGATTAAATAAGATCATGTTTTGAAAGTTCTTGGCACAAAGTGAGTATGTAATAAAAGGTGCCTATTTATGCTTCACTGGTTCAAATTGTCTCTGAATCCTCTTTGGATTTTCACTTATTCCTGGAAAATATAAGAAGTAGCTGGCACTTGTGCTCTCACAGCCCCATGAAGGCTTCTGTTTTGTATTTCACAGATGCAAACTGATAAGCCTTTCTTTTTATGAAAATTGTAACTATGGAAGTGAATCAGTCCCACAAATTAAATCAACTTTCTGGGTATGTCATCAACTACCTATGTAAGCAAGATAAAAAGGAAAAGGAAAAAATTATATATCTTGCCTTTAAAAGGGGGGAGGGATTCAACAAACCCCAAAGAGATACAGCTCCCTGAAGACAAAACTTTTATTTTCATTGAATTATGGTGTCCATCACATTTTGACTAATTTCATTTTTTGGAGTAGATATCCTTTCATGATCATGTGCCAAGTGAGCATCACACCAAGAGAAGAAAAGAACCCGGGAGAGAGAGCAGGAGAAATGCGCCTGCTGATTTCAGAACTTTGTCATCTCTGGACTATTAGGTATTTCAGTATCCGTCTACATTCTTGTGCCTTTTTATTCAAAGAAGAACTTGAAAACAATGGCCTTAAACATTTGTTTTTGCCTTATACTATTATAGGTCAATGGGGGGGTCCCTTCAGTAACAGCTCCCTTAACTCACAGTGATTCTCAAAGTAAGAGGGTAGGGGAGGCTCCTCTTTGAAGGTTGCATCAGGATGGGGGTGGTGATGCGAGCAGTTTGGAGGGCCCCCCTCCAGCTGGAATTCTGATGTGCAACCAGCTGAGGGCTGGTCCTGGCAGTAGTGGCAGCAGGTAACCCGCCCGGTTAGGTTTATCAATGGCCATTAAATTTTATCCTATTCATCTCCTTACTTTTGGCTCATTCACTCATTCAGAACATTTTATTAAACGTCTATTTGTGCCAATCACTGATCATGGTGAATAACAGAAGCCCCAGCTACTGAAGAGCAAAAGCACAGTCTTATGGAAGAGACAGAGATACAGATAAAGAATTATATGCCGCTGTTTACAGTAGCCTAGGCATGGGAACAACCTGAATGTCCATTGACAGAAGAATGGATAAAGAAGATGGGGTACATAAGTACAATGGAATATTACTCAGCCATTAAAAATGAAATAATGCCATTTGCAGCAACATGGATAAACCTAGAGACTGTCATACTGAGTGAAGTAAATCAGAAAGAGAAGGAGAAATATATGATATCCCTTATATGTGGAATCTAAAAAGAAATGAACTCACAAAACAAGCAAACTCACAGTCTTGGAGAATGAACTTACGGTTGCCAAGGGGAGGGGTGGGGGGAATGGATAGTTGGGGGGCTTGAGATGGACATGTACACACTACTATGTTTAAAATGGAAAACCAACAAGGACCTACTGTATAGCACATGGAACCCTGCTCAGTGTTGTGTGGCAGCCTGGATGGGAGGGGAGTCGGGGAGAAGGATACTTGTGTGTCTATGGCTGGGTCCCTTCGCTGTTGATCTGAAACACTGATCACAACATTGTTTGTTAGTCAGCTATACCCCAATACAAAATAAAAAGTTTGAAAATAAAAAATTATATGTCAACATGAGACTTATTGAAATGTCATGTAGGCAAGTGAGTTTGATGCATTGAATGGGGCTAAGGGTGGGGCAAACTCTGCCTGGGGAGATCAGGTAGATCTCATATAGGAGCTGGCCCCTGAGCCAAGCCCTTGGTGGACACAGATGGGTTCACCAAGTGGTGGACGGAACCATGAAGGGAGGGACAGTGGAGAAAGGACGTGGAACAGAGGCGGAGCACTTGGAGAAGAATGGATGGTTTCACTGAACTTAGAGGAACCTGTAAAGGAGGATGCAGGGCTCAGGGCTAAGAAGGCAGGTCGAGGGCCAGTTAGGGAAGATCTTGAAAGCCAGACTCCAGTTTGCGAACCTCTTCTTCCAGCAGAGAGGAGCCACTGATGTTTTCAGCAGGGGACTGCCTCTGTCAGCTCCTTTTCTAGAGAGTTGGCTGCTGATTTTCTGTCATTTTCCATGATGTTGAAATTATCCAAAGGGGATTCTCTGAAGACGGCAAACCATGTGGAAAAGGAGAAACTGAGTTGCAAACTCAGGACAGTATTTCTCGAATAGGTATGGTTCAATTTTTATGGCCCAAAGTTGAACAAAAGCAAGAGCATATAATTCAAAAGGGCAGCAATTCCAGGAGCTTCTTTTAGGTTTTCGTTGATAACAAGTCTTTATGTTTAAATATTGTGTGTCACAAGTTCCGGAAATTCACTTCAAACAACATGGTGGCATTAATCCTAGAACAGTAAAGCAATCAATAAATCTTCTACTTCCAGGCTCAGCATCATCTCAACCTATTCCAAATCAACTACTCAAAAATGACCAGGAAAATATAAATAAATACAAGAAAGTGTCAAGAAAGGGGCGGGCTCATAATGGATCCTCTCTCCATTTTCCCTTAAAATAATATTTCTCAGATTCCAGATGTATCAGGCCCACCTGGGAGGCTTGATAAAACATGGGCTGCTCCATCCCCAGAATTCCTGATTTGCTTGGGCAGGGACAGGGGACAAGAATTTGCATTCAGAGAGAGTCTTAGAAAGTTCCCTGTTAATGCTAAGTCTGTTAGGAGACTACAGTTTGAAAAACACGGCCTGAAAACATGTATAAGATTCTAGAGATGCTGTTCAACTTCACAGGTCTTTCTTGTACATTTAACACAAGGAGACATCAGGTAAATTATCAGAGCACTCAGTGAAACAGTCTAAATGTTAACTGTCCAAATGTTGATGGCAAGATCTGCTCAGGCACAGTGTGAATTTGGCCCTATTGGAGTGGTTGAGGCTGGAGGTCCTGTCTCATTTTCTTCTGACCCGTTGAGCCTCATTCTGTCCTGGATCAGGCTGGGTGGTCACGCAATCTACTTCCTTCCAGATGTTCATGATGAGACCTAACTAGTAAATTCAGGAATGGGAGCCCAAAACCAATGTCTGGGGCTGGATGCAGGACCCTGGCTCTTGGAGTAAAAGCAGAGCCCCATTGAGTGGGGCCAGCAGCAGAGCCAGTCGGCAGGAGCTCCTCAGTCTGACCAAGGGTGAACCCTGGTATCAAGAGAGCATTAGCAGGAATGGGCACAGGGCGGCCTGGAAATGTATTCTAGTTCCCCTTCTCTTGTTTCAAAGGGTCCCTTCTCTGGACCCAGCATCCCTTCTTTCCCAGTCCCTGGCTGGCACAAGCCAGAGCAGAGATCTTGGAGATTAAATCTTCTCTGAAAACCAAAGTCAGGTTTAACTTTAGCAAAGAAGCAGCTAAAAGAAACTGGAGGTCTCCCAGGCCCTGCTGGAGAGTAGGTACACGAGGTCAGGATTCATCATTTGGATTGTGGTTGCTAATTTATTGGCTCATGGAAAGTCAGTCTGATCCCCACTTACTCACTGTCTCATATGAAGTGGGCAAGAACCCTCTTACACTGCCCTCCTTCGGGAGGAAGGAAAGCTGGGCAGATGTTCTGAAACCCTCTCTTGCTGCCTTCAGGAGGTCCCTTGCACGTGCTGGCAGAAGCCACTTGGACACCAGAGGGCGCTGTGGCACCAGCTCATTCCCCAAAGGCCCCTTTCCCCAAGGATTCCAGGCTCCAGAGCAATGAGTTCTGAGGGTCGGGCAACCACAGCCCACAGACACAAGGCTGGAAATGATCCAGAAAATGGGAACTGTGTGTTTTTACTCACTCCGAGTTGTCACTGATGGTTCACCAGTTTTTCTGGAGGGAAGAAAATAAAAAGAGTTACTACTATGTTACCTGTATGGAGAGATTTTAAGATCTGTTCTGACTTCAGACAAGTTCAGAATTTAAAATAAATAAACGAACAAATAAATAAATTCCCAGGAAACAAGGAAGCGAGGTAGTAACTGTTGGGGAAAATTCTACACGGATCTATGCAGAGGCCTGTTTGCAGGTTGTAGCCACAGTAGAGACTCACAGGCCAGGCAGGAAATTCCAAGTGCGAAGGAAATAACCACAGACACGATCGGACTGGATTTCAGGCTGGGTGTCAGCAA
This sequence comes from Okapia johnstoni, assembly GCA_024291935.2. NCBI lineage: Eukaryota > Metazoa > Chordata > Mammalia > Artiodactyla > Giraffidae > Okapia > Okapia johnstoni. Next base: position 50,170,447 of record CM044313.1, read on the forward strand.
AGGAGACGAGGGCTTCCCTGGTGGCACAGATGGAAAAGAATCTGCCTCAATGCCAGAGACCCGGGGTTGATCCCAGGGTCAGGAAGATCCCCTGGAGAAGGGAATGGCTACCCACTCCAGTATTTTTGCCTGGAGAATCCCATGGACAGAGGAGCATGGAGGGCCATAGTCCATGGGGTTGCAAAGAGCATGAATGAACGACTAACATTTTCATTTTCATCAGCAAACGAGATCAACCTCTTCACTTGAGGGGAAGCTTCAGGGATAATTGTTAGTAGTTATTAAGCACTTACTGTTAGCTAAGTGAGCTAAATGGTTTACAAGGATTATCTCATTTCTCTTCACCAAAACCCTTCAAGATAAAGATGATAACTTGGACCAAGAAACTTCAGCAGAGAAAAGCTGAGTGCAGCTAATCATCTGGTGAGCAGTGATGCAAGATTCGAACCTGTCTCCAAGAAGGCACCCAGGCTCACAGGTCTCACCACTTGTCCTTTCCAGTCCAGTTCTCAGCTGTGTCCAGCAGCAGGTGACCTGGGCCCTACTCATCCCTGACACCCCTAAAGACAGTGAGGATCACAGAGCAGCACAGATGATCAGCTTAGAATTCACGACAGGCTGGAGATGGGAGGGCATGATTTACAAGCAGATGAACTATTTCTGTGCAGAAATCAAATAAAACAAGTTTTCTATGATGGGCTTATTTCAGATATTCTGTAACATCTGCTGTTGGAGGATGCATAAATGATGCGTCAAGTGATGGCTCCCAATTTTCAGTCTGCAGATTATGAAACTGAAGGACATTTTAGGCAGAGTTGAGCCTCTAGAGATAGGAGCCTCAAGTATAATACAGGCTGGGCAATGATCACATCAGCCAGGTTTTATGAGATAATGAATGAAAATGCTATTGAAATAAGGAAGCACCATATAAAAGAAAGAGAACAACTGTACGTGAGCCAGATCAAAAGCACCCCTCTCTCTCTACCTCTCTTTCTGTCTCTTCTGTCTTATGAGAACACCGCCTCCCTTCCCAGGGCTTCCCTGGTGGCTCAGACAGTAAAGAATCTGCCTGCAACTCAGGACACCTGGGTTCAATCCCTGGGTTGGGAAGATCCCCTGGAGAAGAGAATGGTAACCCACTCCAATAATCTTGCCTGGAGAATTCCATGGACAGAGGAGCCCGGCAGTCTACAGTCCATGGGGGTCACAAAGAGTTGGACACAACTGAGTGACTAACACACACACTTTCCCTTCCCATAGAGAAGCCTCATAACACACTGCAAACACGCATGACCCGAGTCACAGCTGGCTTCAGATCTCTGCCCCACTGCTTACTCATTGTGTAGCCTTGAACAAGCAGCTTCACCCCTCTGAGCCTCAGTTTCTTTGTCTCTTAAATGGGAATAATAATAATCAGACCTCACAGAGTAGATAATAACAATGACTGTACACGTTTACCACATGTTGCAAGCCAAGAATTTGTGCCCAGTGCTATACACAGTTCAGCACGTCACATCTTCCCAACAGACAACTAGGCAACAACTGCCATTATCCCTTGATTTATCAGTACGAGGTTAGGCCCAGAGGGAACACTGCTCACAAGCTGCAGAGTGGAATGCAAACTGGAGTTTATCAGACCTTAGGGCTTAGAACTTAAATATCTACTGACTGGTCACAGGAGCCAGTGATTACATCTGAGAAGGGGCTGGAGAAATCAGACCTCTGACAAATGATGTCGTAGGTCCTCACGGATAATCTAATGACACAGAGTGGGTGTTGTTAAAGAAAGAAAAGAGAAGGAAGAAGAAAGAGGTTTTCTGATGTTCTTTTTTGTTGTTGTCTATCTTTTCCTTCTCTATGGAGAGGACTTTGTAGCTCCCAAAGCAGACCCCATACAGTCTCTTTTGATCCTGATGCTAATTCAGCACGTGAGGAGCACAACACAGGTTTCGTTATCTCCATTTTACTGAAGATAAAATGGGTCCTAGTACCTAACTGACTGGAAAAAGGCCCCACTAGTAACAAAAATTCAGGTACAATTTCACAGGGTTAAAAGAGACAGATCATGAACAAGGATTTGGCATGTCGACTGGCATATAGCAAGTGCTCAATAAATTCTTACAGGATCTGAAAGGGTTTAAAAAGGCTTCCTGGACCATACTCATTCCCCCTTCCCCCAAGCACGGATCTGTTTCTATATGGCACATGGCAGCTACGGTGCAGAGTGGAATTTTTGGATAACATGGAACAGTCAGTGAAAAATTGGGGGTTGTTTTGAACATTGTCAGAGTTGGTTGGACAGACCTGCAAGAGGCCAAGTGACTGATTCTACCAGTGTCTTTGGAGAACTTTAGAGCAGGAAATAATCTAGACACGGTCCAGTCCAATGTCTCCCAGATCTTCACTGCTGCATCCCGAGGGGGCAGCCACATCTGAAAGCCACCTGCACTGCTCTTTATTTATTGTTTGCTTGAAATCAACTCACTGTTTAATTTACATGAATGTATTAAAATACATTATATATAATAAATTATATGTTACAATATATAGTTATATGTTTTATAATAAATTGTATGTTAAAAGAGGAGAGTGAAAAAGCTGGCTTAAAACTCAACATTCAAAAAACAAAGATCACGGCATCTGGTCCCATCACTTCATGGCAAATAGATGGGGAAACAGTGAAAGTCTTTATTTTGAGGGGCTCCAAAATCACTGCAGATGGTGACTGCAGCCTTGTAATTAAAAGATGCTTGCTCCTTGGAAGAAAAGCTATGACAAACCTAGACAGCATATTAAAAAGCAGGGACATTACTTTGCCAATGAAGGTCCATATAGGCAAAGCTATGGTTTTTTCCAGTGGTCATGTATGGATGTGAGAGTTGGACCATAAAAAAGCTGAGCACTGAAGAACTGATGCTTTTGAACTGTGGTGTTGGAGAAGACTGTTGAGAGTCCCTTGGACTGCAAGGAGATCAAACCACTCAATCCTAAAGGAAATCAATCCTGAATATTCACTGGAAGGACAGATGCTGAAACTGAAGCTCCAGTATTTTGGCTACCTGATTCAAAGGACTCATTGGAAAAGACCCTGATGCTGGGAAAGATTGAAAGTGAGAGGAGAAGGGGACGACAGAGGATGAGATGGTTGGATGGCATCACCGACTCAATGGACATGAGTTTGAGTAACCTCCGGGAGTTGGTGATGGACAGGGAGGCCTGGCATGCTGCAGTCCATGGGGTCACAAAGAGCCAGAAACGATGGAGCAACTGAACTGACTGACTGATATGTTAAAACATACAGATTTATTATATATATTATAGAAATTTATTATATATATAGATTTATATTATATATAGTAAATATTGATTTCTATACATGTCAGATCAATATTTATTCATGAAATCATAGATTTCATTTGCTGCATATAGATTTTTATAATATGTGCATTTGCTCCAGTTCATGAATTTCTAATAAACACATAGTGATTAGAAAATAAAAATGTGTCCCTGTCCCACACTTGCAGAAGCTGACCTAATCACGTGCCTTCATTGTCTAAAGGACAAAACACAGCGTTGTGGAAGAAAATACGGCACAGGTAATTAGCAGCACAGGTAGTTTTATGCTCAACTCTTGGAAGCTAGGGCTCTTTCCCACTAAATGTTCCCTTTTGATCTTGAGATGGGCACCATTAGCTCCCTAGGGCTGTGTGGGGCAAAAGTATCAGAAGGTGGGAGATACACACACCCATCAGAAGGCTTCCTAGGGGGCCCCTGGGGTAGGGCTTTGGGAAAGTTCAGGCTAATAGCCCTCTTCTCCAGGCTGTGCATCACTTCTGTAATCTGGTTTCTGCGTTAAAAAAATAATAATAATAAATCAAAGGAAAGCAAAGCTATTTTTAATAGTCTTCATAAATCCAGAAAGATGAACCTTAAGGGAAATTAAGGGAAAAGTTCATTTTTGCTATTTGCCACGTGCTTAGTCTCTAGTAATCGTACCTGTCAGTTCCCCATCCAGGGATTGAACCCACACCTTCCTCAGTGAAAGCACAGAGTCCTAACCAATGGGCCATCAGGCAATTGCCCCAATACAGATATTTTAAGGGAAGGGAGGATGGTCACACTTGACCAGACAATGGCACTGATGCCTGCACAGCACTGCCCGGCCTGGCCTGGACGTGAGTGGGACGATGTTGCTTCCCATTCCCAAACTGCAGAAGCCGATGGGCGATGGGTTTCCAGGATGTGCCCCTAAAATCGCACAGCCGAGACCTGGAAGCCAGGCACTTCCAGCTCCTGGTTCTAGTTGCTGAGCACATTGCCCACTGTTGGTTGGACGCACTTGTTTCTAGGAGTGGACACAGAGACGGCCAGGCGTGCCCAGCACAGCTGCGCATGCCCAGGCGACAGCCTTGTTGCTGGGACTGTGTGTCTGTCGGCCTCCTTGCAAAGCGCGACATCAGAGAGGCCTGTCATCTGATAGTCAACAGCTCATCCTGCCAGTCAGGGAAGAGTCAAAACATAGTTAAAGTTTAGTGGACTTCATCTACTTAATAATAAAAATAATAATGGCCCAATTAATAGCAATCCTGTGCAGTTTTATGGACGCTTTCATCTGAGAATCAAAGTGGTTTGGAAGAGAAGCCATCATTAGGCTGATTTTACAGATGAGAAAAGTCAAATGACTTGCCCAAGGTCAGGGCCGAGTCAGCCCTGGAGCCATGGGGAAAATGCCAGGCTCGCTCCCTCCTTACATCCCTCTCTGTACCTGGCACTTTGGTGGTAGTATCTTTCATCTGAGGATCTTAAATTAATCTCCTGATAATTATCACTGTTCACTGGTAGCCAAAAGAAAAAAAAAAAAATTCTCTACCTGGCTCGGCCAGCAGCAGAGGTCTCTGTCCTGTGCTGACTCCAGTGGCCTACAGAAGAGTGCATGCCAGGCACCAATGCCATCCCGCATCCCCAGTGAGGGGGCCCAGGGTCCTGGGCTCACCAATCAGGGTGGCTGAGATTCCCATGAAGTCAAGAGAAGTGAGGGAAACAGGCAGTAGGCCCAGTATGTGAAGCCATTTCCCATATAATAATTCTAAAATTATTTTGATGATACCGGCTTTGAATGGTTGTTTATTCCAACTCACATAAATCCAGCCTTATGGCACAAGGTGAAAACAGATTTTGGAGTCAGATAGACCTGTGTTTGAATTTTGACTCTGCCACTTAATAGCTGTGTGGCCTTAGGCAGATTGCTTGACCTCTCTGAGCCTAGAGGTCTTTTTTATTTTCCCCCAACCTCCGAGCCTCAATGTCTTGATTTGTAAAATCAGTATGGCTGTATCTTAGGAGTCTTTGACCCCAACAAGGTCAGCTACACGTGCTCTTTCTTTCTTTAACACAATAGTACAAAATGATATTTTGCATGTATATTCCTTAATATACTGTGTCAGTGAAGTGCTCAGCCGTGTCCAGCTCTTTGAGACCCCATGGACTGTAGCCTGCCAGGCTCCTCTGTCCATGGGATTCTCCAGGCAAGAATACTGGAGTGGGTTGCCATTTCCTCTTCCAGGGAATCTTCCTGACCCAGGGATAGAACCCAAGTCTCTTGCATCTCCTGCTTTGGCAGGTAGATTCTTTACCACTGTGCCAGATGGGGTTCTAATATACTGTACATTGCCTTAATGCACTGTACATTCTAGAATATTTATATGCCCAGGGTGCAGAGGCTACATCCCACACTAGACATATCACAATTTATGAGCAAATATTTTTAAAGGATTTTCAAGAATGATGTTAACAACAGTAAGTTCTTGCCTTTCATTCTGGTTGCGAGGCCGTCATGTCCTTTCACCATAACTACCATTCCTGGTGGTCAGGGGGTTAGAAGGAACGTATGTGAACCAGTGGATGCTCCACCAGTGGGAATGATTTTCATTAGGCTCAGTCCAACAAGAGTACGAAAGTGAAAAACAAATTAAGATTAAACAACAAATCTTGCCTCAAAGAAGGAAAAAAAGGAGTGGAAAGAAGAGGCAGAAAAAGGAGAGGAAGAGGCTTCCTGAGAGGCGGCACTGTGCGGGGCTGGCTAGATGGTCCTCCGCAGCCCCAGAGCCCTGGAGGGTGTTGCGTGCATCTTGCTGCACGGATCAGGAAGCAGACTCGGCATCATGATGGAACCTGCCCAGCTTCACAGAGCCAGTAAGTGGCTAACAGGGATTTGAGCTCCCGCCTGTCTGATCCCCGGGCTTGTGTTCTCTCCTGGGTATTTGGAAGGCTTCTTCCTTAGAATGCATTTTGCATGTGTTGGATGGTGGAGAGGTATCTGCTTATATCCGTTAGGGTCTGGGCAGGATATAGCAGGCACCTCACCTGAGTTCCAGATGGTCAGTGAGAATCAAAGTGTGGGCAAAGGTGAGATGCAGTGCCTGGGGAGCTACTCCTCCAGACCCAAAGGGATGAAGGGAGGCAGCAGTTCCAGAGAGAGTCACATGGGAGGCCCCTTTGGCAGGGTGGGGCTTGGGTGTGGAGAATACAGACTTCACACCCCTCTTTTCCTAAACTTCAGATTTCTAGCTAGGCTCCCTCCTGACCAAATTATACTGAAAGCGGAGGGTGAAGGAGCTAGTTTTCCAGGTCAGCCTCCTGGGACAAAAAGCAGAAGAGAGAAGATTAGAGAAGACATATAGTGGTAGGATGATGGAGGACCAGTATTCTTTCAATTATGAACAGTCCCAGCTGCAAATGGCCTCCCCTCCCAAAGCCAGGTGGTAAAGTCCCTGCTGACCAGTTCTAGGTCTTCCCAGGTTGCTCAGTGGTAAAGAATATGCCTGCCAATGCAGGAGACACGGGTGCTATCCCTGGGTGGGGAAGATCCCCTGGATCTCTAGTATTCTTACCTGGAAAATCCCATGGACAGAGGGGCTTAGCAGGCTACAGTCCAGGGGGTCGCAAAGAGTCAGACATGACTTAGTGACTGAGAACACCCGCTCACAGCCAGTTCTAGCTTGTTCTGAGAGTCCCTGAAAGATCTTGTCAGTAGGTAGGAGAGTATCCTTGGAGCTAGCAAGAGAAGGACATCCAGTCCATTTTACAGGTAGAGAAACTGAGGTCCAAGAAAGGAAATGACTGGCACAAAGACAACTAGGGACATCACCAGAAAGGGAAGATGGCAGATGGATTGTTGATTCTGATCCCTAGCTAGCATCTTCATCCTTCCCTCCCTCCGTCTCTCCATCCATCCATCTATCCATTCATTCAGCGAGTACTTAATTATCTACAGAGCAGCCAAGGAGTCCCAGACGTCCTCATTGACAGAAAGCCTGGGGAAGATGATGCGCTTTTTCACTCTCCCATGGCTCAATTATAACTAGTGATAATCACTGACATCTATTCAGTGCTTTCTGTTTGCCAGGGACTGTGTGAAGAACTTGCCTCTTGCTTGCATTATCTCATTTAATCCCCACAATAACTCTCCGAGGGAGGTATAATGGTTATTGTCTCCATTTTACAAACAGGAAATCAAGGCTTAGAGAGATTAAGTAACTTGTCCAACATCACCCAGCTGGGAAGCCATGAAACTGAGCTCAGAGCCTGGATCTTTCTGACTCCAGGAACTAGTGTTCAAGGCACATGCTGCATTTCAGAGGCCCAAACTGGGCACCTGTAGGCCAGGTGTAGCCCACGGACATGGTTTATCTGTTTTTCACTAAGCCAGTGTGCAAAAACGGAGAGATTTTATTTTAAAAATTCGGATTTCATTACTTTTCCTTTGAAGGTCTGGAAGGTTTGGCCACATAGGGCGTGTGTTTATTCCTGGCATATTGCCTGCCCATGCAGCTTGTCAATGGATGCCCACCATCTGTCTCCATAGAGAACTGAGTTTGTGGTCCTAGCTGGTCTGCCTCTTCGTTCCGTGGCAAAATGCACTAGTGTGATAGGGGGTGAGTGCCCCCCAGCATGAGGACTGGCGCTTTTACCCGGGACAGGGTCACTTCTCTTGACTTTTAGCCAAACCCATGGGAAACACTCCAACACAAAGTCTTCAGGGCAGTAAACAGCTAATAACCTATCTTTCCTCAGCTCCTCCTGGCCGGCCCTGGCAATGGAGCACAAAGGCAGCCCCACAATGCCAGGAAAATGCCCAACCAAAGAGGCCCGTCTCCAAATGCAGCCCATGGCAACCCTATTGAAGGCAGATAAAACATTTTCAACAATATCACCTTTTATCTTCGCTTTGTGGGCCAAAGGGATAGAACACAGTTGCCAAACACAAATTAATGTGTAATTATTTTCCTTGCCTGAATCATTTTCTTTCATGTGTCAGAGCATGCTGAGCAAATAGCACCACACCTTGAACTTTAATTGTGGTAATCAGGGCTCTGAGCCACAAGAAAGTCTCTTTCTAATGCCTCCTTTCGCGCTGACTTTCAAGTCAAAGCAACTGATTTTTTTTTTCCTTCCTCGTCTCTTCTTTTTAAGGAAAAGAGACATGTATCGGAGGATGTCTCAGGCCTGCTGCAACCAATGTCATGCCTACTTGGCTCTGGGAAAGTGCTCCTCCCTACCCCCCACCCCCCAGTATAAACACAGCCACCTTTGACAGGTGACTTAGTGAGTTAATGGCTGTTCTTTGCTCTTATTCATTTGGTGACTAATTATTTGCTTAGTGAGTTTAAGACCACCTATCTTTGTAGTAATACCATAATGGGATACACGCTATACTGTTTATCTGCTAAGAGAGTCTTGACGTTTGAGTTGCATGAAACTGGCAAAGGGAAAAGAGACGTGGGGGCTTACTGTGAGCCGCTGGCGAAAGGAACATCGGTTGGCATCTTGCGATCCTCTAAGCCTTGTGTTGTAAATTATTTTGAGCCGTTTCTTCTTTCTGCCTCAGCACACCTAAGGTACATGGTGACTGTTTAGAGACAAGAAACCAGCTCTGCACTCACAGAAAAATTTCCTCCCTCTTGTCACCAGGGCAGATCAAGGTCAGAGACATTTATGGGAAATCAAACACAACTGTGGTCCTCCATGACATCCAGTTCCTCAGTACCAGGCACGGTATTGTCCTTGAATGAGATTTCAGTCGTCCTTCCTAAAGCTCACTTAGGATCCTTGAGGGTGAGGGAAGTTGGAGTGTTGATAACTTCACTTTTCCTCAAGTAATACATTAGTCTGGGTGGGCTGTTTTGAACAGGAGACTGAAAAGGTCCCTATGTCTAGAAATTTTTTATCTTTTCTATTTTAATGTTCTTCATGACAGTGTGGCCAGTCCAGGAAAGTATTAACACAGCTGACATGGAGAAGGCACTGAGCAAAATATGATGGAGGAATACATTATGCATAAATGAATACCTTAAAAATTCATTTTGTTGAGGATAGGGGATTTCGTTGGGGATAGAAGTAATTCTTTATTCACACAGTCATTCATGCACACATTTACTTATTCCATAATAATTAAGCACCTACTGCAAGACCTGACGATGTGATAAAGAGAAAGACTCAACCTCTGCTCTTAAGAGGAGTCCAGAGAAGTGAGCATAGGTGGGGAAGTTTCAGAAACCTGGAATTAGGGCTGCTATGGAGAGAAACACAGCTGGTGTGCTGCTGAGCGCTGAACGGCGGGCCTTTAAGTATAGTATTTTCATTGACATTAACAATGAAGGTGAGAGTCAAACAACGAGGACTGTGTTGCAAGCCCACTTGTTTATGAATGGAATGAGGACTTCTTTGCTAGATGGAATACAAGTTTTCAAATAGCAGAATATTGTCTTCCATTTTAGGGGGCTATTCACATGCAGTGGCTACCGACATGCCCACTTAGCAAGTTGAAGCTCTATTGTTGAGATTTTCTCTACCACTTTGATAAATCCGATCAAACAGCACAGCAATAAACTAAGCCCTGATAGGTAACATTTGCCAGTTTCCATGGTGTAGATATTCCAACCATGGCTGATTTCAAAGCCACTAATGCGTTATCACTGAAAGATACACAGCCATGCCCCATTATGTAGCATCTCCACCGCACAGATGCACTGGATATAAATAATCTTCAGAGCATAGATAATAGTAAAATGTAATAAAATAATTAGGAAGTGATGAGTTTTGAGTATTTATGACCTTTGTTTTTAATATCATTTACTTAATTATAAGTGTTTATAATTTAATCTTTAATAATTGCCATGTTTAACAACCAGCTTGCAAAATTCCTGACAATTTAATAATTGGCTTTCACAGACTGGTAAGGACAGGCTCCGGCACATTCCTGGGCCTAACCCAACAGGAGAGGTCAAGGAGGGCTTCCCAGAGAAGAGATTGCTGGTCTGAGAAGCACCATAGGGTGGAGAAGACATTGGGCTCCATCCAAAGCCCAGCTCCAGGGATTTGAATCTTAGGTTTGCTTCTTCCTGGTTCGGTGACCTTGTTGCTAGCTGCATGGCTATTCTGTGCCTCAGTTTCCGGTTCCTTAAAGTGGATATGATAGTGCCTAACTCTCAGGGTTGCTCTGTGGATAAAGTGTCTAGCCTCTAGAGACACTCTCTGACGCTGACTCTTACTGAAAGACAAGTTGGAACCTAAGGGGAGGTGGGGGGTGGGGGTGGAGAGCATTCCAGATAGACTGCGGAGCCGATGCACAAAGGCAGACAAAGAGAGCCAGGGGCTCCTGGAAACAGCCACGTGTTCTGTAGACACAGCATCCTTCAAAGCATAAGTGAGGCCGGAAGAGGCAAGGGCCTTGAATGTCATGCTCAGAAACGTCATCTTGATCCTGGAGGTGGGTCCCTATGCTCTCGGGGAGGTCTGTCTGGGCTTGTCTCCCCATCTTTAAAATAGAGCTCGCCCATCCCATTCCATGACTTAGGATGATTATGGCAATTAAAAGGACTACCGTTTGTAAAATGCTCAGAGCAGAGCCTGACAGACAGTAAAAATGGTTTACTTGTCATTGTTTTAATTATTCTTCATTAAAAAATTATTTTTGTTTATTTATTTTATTTTGTATGGGGGTCTGGTTGATTAACAATGTTGTGTCAGTTTCAGGTATACAATAAAGTGGTTCAGTCACACATATATATGTCTGTATTCTTTTTCAAATTATTTCTCCATTTAGGTTGTTACATAGTATTGAGCAGCATGGCCTGTGCTATACAGTAGGTCCCTGTTGGTTATCTACTTTAAATATAGCAGTGTGTGTATGTCAGACCGAAGCTCCCTAACTGTCCCTTCCCCCAGCCCCTGGTAACCATAAGTTAGTTCTCTAAGTCTGTGAGTCTGTTTCTGTTTTGTAAATAAGTTCATTTGTATAATTTCTTTTTAGATTCTGCATGTAAGCCGTATCATATGATATTTCTCTTTCTCTGTCTGACTCTCATTCTGACATTTCCTAGATTTACCCATGTTGCTGCAAATGGCATCACTGCATTCTTTTTAACGGCTGAGTAATATTCCGTCGTATACGTGCACCACATCTTCTTTATCCATTCCTCTGTCGATGGGCACTCTGTGTCTTGGCTGTTGTAAACAGTGCTGCAATGAACACTGGGCTGTGTGTGTCCTTTTGGATCATGTTTTTATCCAGATATATGCCCAGGAGTGAGCAGCTCTATTTTTAGTTTTTTAAGGAAACTTCATACTGTTCTCCAAAGCGGTTGTATCAATTTACATTCCCACCAACAGTGCAGGAGGACTCCCTTCTCTCCACACCCTCTCCAGCATTTATTGTCTGTGGATTTTTTGTTGATGGCCATTCTGACTGGTGCCAGGTGACATCTCATTGTAGTTTTGATTTGTATTTCTCAAATAATTAGAGATGTTAAACATCTTTTCATGTGCCTCTTGCCCATCTGTATGTTTTCTTTGAAGAAATGTCCATTTAGGTCTTCTGCTCACTTTTTGAATGGGATGTTTGTTCTAATGACAATAAACCACTTAAGCTGTTAGTAAATTTTGGAGACTAATCCCTTGTTAGTCACATCACATCATTGGCAAATATTTTCTCCCGTTCTGTGGGTGCCTTTTCATTTCGTTTATGATTTCTTTTTATTATTCTGAGAGCTCTGCTCAGTGCCTGAGAATGATAGGAGATGAATGAAGGTTGTTATTTATGCTGGACTGTCTCAGACAGAGATACCCTCCTATTCTACCCCCTGTCCCCCAACAAGCTCTGGCGCACAAATCAGATGGCCCTTAGGTGGAGCTGGGAAGGCCTCTGGAAGGGATCTACTTGCTGCCAGAAGTGGCTTTCAACCGGTGACCATCTGGAGGGCACAGGAGGTCAACACCTAGGGGTCTCTCTGTGAGTCCCTTTGAAAGAGTGATCACAACAGATGATGTCCCCACTGCCTGCAGAAGCTGCTGTCAGATTCTCGGGAAGCTGCCAGCTCCTGCTGTGGTCTGCATGATGCCAAGACACCCATCACAGCTGCCCAGAGACCTGCCCCTGGGCCTATTTTTTCTTCCTCTGCCAGGTACACACAGGTAGTCAGGTTGATCCTCTAGATAATTTGTTGGCCCTAAATGCTATTACTGAGGAAGTAATCAGAGATGCTTGCTCATCCTGCATGAAACGCCTGTTTATAAGAAGCTGTTCAGAGCTCTGCCACTTGTCTGGCCTGAACAGACACAAGCCAAGAACTTAACTGCTGCTTGTTTAATGAAATACCTACTGTGGGGTGGGGGCTTTCACAGACTACCACCCATAGTTGTTGGTGAGAGATTCTTGGAGATAAGTATGGTCGACAGAAGAGCAATGTGTTTACAAAGCATCTGCAGAGCTGTTGTCTCACTGAAGCCTTAGGACAGCTTGAGGGGCAGTCAGTATGAGTGCCTTTTTAGAGATAAGAAAAATGAGCTGCAGAGAAGTTAAATCAATAGCGATAGCCATGATGATTTTTGAGAATCTAGGGCCATGCTGTTATTTTACTTGCACGAACCCATTCCCAAGTCACTGCAGGAGGTGAAGGAGTTACTATTATTATCAGCCTCATTTTACAGCTGAAGATTCTGAAGCTTAGATAGATCTTAGCTGCTAAGTGGTGGAACAAGCTAGTCAGCCCTGGTATCATTCCAGAATCCAAGCTCTTAACCACGTCTGGCAAAGGGCCCAGTGCTGGGAGCTGGAGTCGGGGTTGCAACCAGCCAGGTTTGTATGTAAGGGACTGTTCTTCCCATTCGCCACTATCTTTACTGCTGCCATCTTCTCCCCCTTAGCATGGAGATTTTCACCCTCTGAGTGTGAGGGTAACATCACCTCGGGCTAAGATTCTAGGCTTCCCTAGTAGCTCATATCATAAAGCATCCCCTGTAATGCAGGAAACCTGAGTTCGATCCCCTGGTCTGGAAGATCCCCTGGAGAACTAAATGGCAGCCCATGCCAGTATTCTTGCCTGGAGAATTCCATGGACAGAGGAGCCTGGTGGGCTACAGTTCATGGGGTTGGAAAGAGTAGGACATGACTGAGTGGAGATTCAATTGCCAACACCAGCACTGTGTGGGTTCAGGTTTATCCACTGTTTCTGGGTCCACGTGAGCCAGTTCTCGTCCATTTCTAGATTTCAATCTAGAAAATTAGAGTGAAAATGAAAACTATCCTTTGTTCTCCCTCAAGTTCCTTCACCACCACACCCCACCCCCCTCCATGAAGATGCAGTCCCAAGGATGAGTGACATATTGCTCTGTGTCCAGGGAGGCCTGGGGAGAAGGAGCCATGTAAACCTCCTTCAGCTTAGTCATGTCCGACTCTTTGTGACCCCATGGACTGCAGCACGCCAGGCCTCCCTGTCCATCACCAGCTCCTGGAGGTTACTCAAACTCATGTCCATTGAGTCGGTGATGCCATCCAACCGTCTCATCCTCTGTCATCCCCTTCTCCTCCCACCTTCAATCTTTCCCAGCATCATGGTCTTTTCAACTGAGTCAGTCCTTCGCATCAGGTGGCCAAAGTATTAGAGTTTCAGCTTCAGCATCAGTCCTTCCAATGAATATTCAGGACTGATTTCTGTTAGGATGAATTGGTTGGATATTCTTGCAGTCCAAGGACTGCAGTGCTAGACTGTCAAGAGTCTTCTCCAACACAACAGTTCAAAAGCATCAATTCTTCAGTGCTCAGCTTTCTTTATAGTCCAACTCTCATATCCATACATGACCACTGGAAAAACCATAGCCTTGACTAGACGAACCTTTGTTGGCAAAGTAATGTCTCTGCTTTCTAATATGCTGTCTAGGTTGGTCACAACTTTTCTTCCAAGGAGCAAGCATCTTTTAATTTCATGGCTGTAGTCACCATCTGCAGTGATTTTGGAGCCACACAAAATAAAATCTGTCATTGTTTCCACTGTTTCCCCATCTATTTGCCATGAAGTGATGGGACCAGATGCCACAATCTTAGTTTTCTGAATGTTGAGTTTTAAACCACTTTTTTCACTCTCAACTTTCACTTTCATCAAGAGGCTCTTTAGTTTTTTTTCACTTTCTGCCATAAGGGTGGTGTCATCTGCATATCTGAGGTTATTGATATTTCTCTCGGCAATCTTGATTCCAGCTTGTGCTTCATCCAACCCAGCATTTCTCAAGATGTATTCTGCATATAAGTTAAATAAGCAGGGTGACAATATACAGCCTTGACATACTCCTTTCCCTATATGGAGCCAGTCTGTTGTTCCATGTCCAGTTCTAACTGTTGCTTCCTGACTTGCATACAGATTTCTCAAGAAGCAGGTCAGGTGGTCTGGTATTTCCATCTCTTTCAGAATTTTCCAGTTTGTTATAGTCCACACAATCAAAAGTTTTGGCATAGTCAATAAAGCAGAAGTAGATATTTTTCTGGAACTCTCTTGCTTTTTCGATGATCCAACGGATGTTGGCAATTTGATATCTGGTTCCTCTGCCTTTTCTAAATCCAGCTTGAATGTCTGGAAGCTCACAGTTCACGTTCTGTTAAAGCCTGGTTTGGAGAATTTTGTGCAATACTTTACTAGTGTGTGAGATGAATGCAATTGCGTGGTAGTTTGAGCATTCTTTGGCATTGCCTTTCTTTGGGATTGGAATGAAAACTAACCTTTTCCAGTCCTGTGGCCACTGCTGAGTTTTCTAAATTTGCTCGCATATTGAGTGCAGCGCTTTCACAGTATCATCTTTTAGGATTTGAAATAGCTCAACTGGAATTCCATCACCTCCACTAGCTTTGTTCGTAGTGATGCTTCCTAACGCCCACTTGACTCCGCATTCCAGAATGTCTGGCTCTAGGTTGGTGATCACACCATCATGATTATCTGGGTCGTGAAGATCTTTTTTGTATAGTTCTTCTGTGTATTCTTGACACCTCTTATTAATATCTTCTGCTTCTGTTAGGTCCATACCATTTCTGTCCTTTATTGTGCTCATCTTTGCATGAAATGTTCCCTTGGTATCTCTAATTTTCTTGAAGAGATCTCTAGTCTTTCCCATTCTATTGTTTTCCTCTATTTCTTTGCATTGATCGCTTAGGAAGGCTTTCTTATCTCTCCTTGCTATTCTTTGGAACTCTGCATTCAGATGGGTACATCTTTCCTTTTCTCCTTTGCCTTTAGCTTCTCTTCTATTCACAGCTATTTTCAAGGCCTCCTCATACAACCATTTTGCCTTTTTACTTTTGTTTTTCTTGGGGATGGTCTTGATCCCTGCCTCCTGTACAATGTCACAAACCTCCATCCATAGTTTTTCAGGCACTCTATCAGATCCAATCCCTTGAATCTATTTCTTACTTCCACTGTATAATCATAAGGGATTTGATTTAGGTCATACCTGAATGGTCTAGTCGTTTTCCCTACTTTCTTCAATTTAAGTCTGAATTTGGCAATAAAGAGTTCATGATCTGAGCTACAGTCAGCTCCCAGTCTTGTTTTTGCTGGCTGTATAGAGCTTCTCCATCTTTGGCTGCAAAGAATGTAATCAATGTGATTTCGATGTTGACCATCTGGTGATGTCGACATGTAGAGTCTTCTCTTGTGTTGTTGGAAGAGGGTGTTTGCTATGACCAGTGCGTTCTCTTGGCAAAACTCTATTAGCCTTTGTCCTGCTTCATTCTGTACTCCAAAGGCAAATTTGCCTGTTACTCCAGATATTTCTTGACTCCCTACTTTTGCATTCCAGTCCCCTATATTTTTTTCCTGCTTCTGAGCTATCAGTGGGCTGAGAGTGACCAGCTCCTCTGGGAATTGCCAGCTTTGCTATTTGTCACTATACCCACTGCTTGACCCCTGGACCAGATACCTCATAACATGCATCTCCTCCCAAACCGTATCTCATGTTTTTTGTTCATTTGTGTATGTTTCCTTTCTTCTCCTTTTTTTTTTTTTTAATATTTATTTATTTAGCTGCACCAGGTCTTAGTTGGGGCATGTGGGATCTAGTTCCCTTACCAGGGCTCGAACTTAGGCCCCCTGCATTGGGAGCATGGAGTCTTAGCCACTGGACCACCAAGGAAGTCCCCTTTCTTCTCTTTTTTTGTAGCCAAATTCAGGGCAATTTAAGAGGCCTCATCCTCCCCCTCTCCCCTGGAAAATGAAGCAGAGTCGGAATGAGAGCAGGAGGCTGAAGGAACATGAAAACCTTGGAGAGCAAATATATATGGCGCGCTAAATGCCACCAAGGGAGGATTCCCATTATTTTCTGCTTATCTTGGTGGAATCTGTTTTCATAATAACAATACAGTCAAGAATGACTGGTGGGCTCCTCTTCTCTAAAGATGTGTGAAGGAGCACTGTCTTCAGAGTCATTTGAATCTCAGCTCTGCTACCCATTGCTGTGTGACATCGGGCAAGTGTCTTAGCCTCACTGAGCACTCACAGCCTCCTCCATGAAATATTAATAAAAAAAAAATACAGACTGAGGCTGGTTCATTCTTCCCCAAATCCTTCAGAGCTCTGAGGTGGAAATGATCGCTGTGCCCATTTTACAGGTGAGACAACTGAGGCACAGAGGGGTTAAGTAGTTCGCCACTGAAAAGTAGAGAAACAGGACTCAAAACCCAAGCCGGACCTCTGTTCTAAAGACTCAGTTTTTCCCCCTTCTCTTCCTATCATTAAATCTGAACTTGGTAACTTTTCAATGCCATCTCTCTGTCTGAGAGAATCTGGAACCTTGGAGGGGTGAGAGAGGACTCAACGAACCACAGGAGAACCATGGAGGAGAATCATTCCACTGTTAGTTTTTTCCCCCCACAACACTTTTCCTTTGTAGAACATTTTCAAAATAGAGTTAAGCCAAAATAATAAATTATAAACCATCCATAACTCCACTCACTCCAAGACAGCGACTTTTAACTCCTACAGCTTTACTCCATAAGCCTTTCTATGTATATAAATATGTACTTTTAAATATATAACAAAAAAAGTATTATGATACACAGGCTTTGCTTTGATTTTTGGTCCTAGAGTAGATATAGCTTTATGAATTTATATGGTTATAAATAGACATTGTCAAAACCATGTAGATGATGCAGAGAATGATAACATAAAAAATCACCCCCACCCCACCAGCCTGAAGTAATCACTGTTCACTTCACCATGTAGGTCCTCCCCAGGCTTTCTCTATGTAGGATAATGTATATACACTACATTTGTTTTTGCACAAATCTATTGATATGGGAAAATGCCCACAATATAATATTACAGAAAAAATAACCATTCAAAAACTGCAAGCATGGTTACATTTTTGAATGGTTATTTTTTCTGTAACACTATATTGTGTGCATTTTCCCATGTCAATAAATATAGCCTCACATTATGATTGTCAATGACCACACAATATTTCATTTTATGCATGTGTCATAATTTAACCATTCTCCCTTTGCTGGTCATCTACTTTGTTTCCAACATTTTCCTCTTACAAACTGTACTGGGACAAACAGCCCTATGGCTGACATTTTGAGCATCCTTAGTTATTTCCTTAAAATTAATTCTGAGGTTTAGAAAATCATGAGCTTAAGTAAGCACTCTGCTCCTGGGATGCTCAAATGCAAAAATTTTTCAGGAAGAGCTCATATAATACTGGATTGGTGAGCCAACTGCATTCTAGAGGATAAATTTGAATAATTGGTGTTTATTTTGCCTCCTGAAGAGGAAATGCTATTTCTCATTTGGACTCAGTTTCTTTCTTTCTCTACTGTTCACATCATGCACGTTTACATCTGCAGCTCTGATGCCAGCCCAGCTCACTCCAGCTCTCAAGGTCCAAATGGATCAAATCCCCATTATCATGTCTTTCTGAACTTTCTTTGTTCAGTTGCTCAATCGTGTCCAACTCTTTGCAACCCCATGGACTGTAGCATTCCAGGCTTCCCTGTGCTTCACCATCTCCCGGAGCTTGCTCAAACTCATGTCCATTGAGTCAGTGATGCCATGGAACCATTTCATCCTCTGTCGTCCCTTCTCCTCCTGCCTTCAATCTTTCCCAGCATCAGGGTCTTTTCTAATGAGTCAGCTCTTCACATCAGATGGCCAAAGTATTGGAGCTTCAGCTTCAGCATCAGTCCTTCCAATGAATATTCAAGATTGATTTCCTTTAAGATTAACTGGTTTGATCTCCTTGTAGTCTAAGGGCCACTTAACAGTCTTCTCCAACACCAGAGCTCAAAAGCTTCAATTCTTCAGCATTCAGCCTTCTTTATGGTCCAGCTCTCACATCTATACACGACTACTAGAAAAACCATAGCTTTGACTAGGCGGGACCTTTGTCAGCAAAGTAATCTCTGCTTTTTAATACACTGTCTAGGTTTGTCATAGCTTTTCTTTCAAGGAGCAAGTTTCTTTTAATTTCATAGCTGCAATCACTATCTGCAGTGATTTTGGAGCCCAAGAAAATAAAGTCTGTCACTGTTTCCATTGTTTCCCCATCTATTTGCCATGAAGTGATGGGACCGGATGCCATGATCTTCATTTTTTCTAGATCCCCATATGTCCTCTCTCAACTGCAGGCACATCTTGGCCAGTTTCCACAGCAAAGCATTGCCCCTCAAGCATTTCCTCCATTCCTGCAGAATTTCCTGGGAGATTCCAATAAGAAATAATGTTTACTCCCGTAGAATATTATGGTATTTCTTTTTAAATTTATTTTTAATTGGGGAATGATTGCTTTACAATATTGTGTTGGCTTCTGCCATACAACAGTGTGAATCAGCCATAAGTATACATATATCCCCTTCCTCTTGAGCCTCCCGACACCCCCCATTTCACCCCTCTAAGTTGTCACGGAGCTCCTGGTTGAGCTCCCTGTGCTCAACACAACTCCCTGTGCTTATGCAGCAACTTTCCACTATCTATTTCACATACATTAATGTATATGTTCCAATGCTACTCTCTCAATTTGTCTCACCATCTTCTTACCCTGCTGTGTCCAAAGTCTATTCTCTGTGTCTGTGTCTCTATTCCTGCCCCGCAAATAGGTGCATTGGTACCAGGAGAGTTGAAGGAGGCATCTTTATCTCCAAAATTCTTCCATTTTTCATAGTATCAGTACTTCCTCTCTTTTTTTTAACCCTAATATCTTAGATTTGGGAGGAAAAAAATCTGTCTAAAACCTCATCTAAGACTCTTATAAGGACTTCCTTTGTGGCTCAGATGATAAAGAATCTGCCTACAATGCAGGAGACCCAGGTTCAATTCCTGGGTTGGAAAGATCCTCTGGAAAAGGGAAGGGCAACCCACTCCAATATTCTTGTCTGGAGAATTCCATAGACAGGGGAGCCTGGTGGGCTACAGTCCATGGTGTTGCAAAGAGTCGAACGTGACTGAGCAACTAGCACATACACCCAAGACTCTTATAAGACATCTGGGTACTTCCCAGGCAGTCCAGTGGTTAAGACTCTGAGCTTCCAAAGTAGGAGGTGTGGGTTCGATCCCTGGTTGAGGAACTAAGATCCCACATGCTGTGCAACGTGGCCAAATTTTACAAAAATGGTATCTATCCTATGCCTGGAAAATAATTGTTTGACCCATCAAAGATGATAAAATTTCCCTCTAGTACAGAAGCTCCATCTTTCTGAATCTGCAATTTGGCAGGCACTATCAAATACTTTTGGTCTCCCCTGGTGGTTCAGACAGTAAAGTATCCACCTGCCATGCATGGGATCAGGGTTCAATCCCTGGATTGGGAAGATCCCCTGGAGGACAGCATGGCAACCCGATCCAGTATTCTTGCCTGGAGAATCCCCCTGGACAGAGAAGCCTGGCGGGCTACAGTCCATGGGGTTGCAAACAGTAGAACACAATTGAGTGCCTAAGCACAGCACAGTATCAGATACTTTTACATGGGTTATCCTTTGCATTTTCTACAATGACTCCATGAGGTAGGGAAGATAATGCCCCTTTTAAAAACCTAGAAACTGAAACCCAGGAAGGGAAAATGAGTTGAAGGCTCGGGACCAACTGCTAGTACAAGAGAGACTAGGACGTGCTTGTTAATACAAACTTATAGTCACTCTCTAGTTGCTGCTGCATATATGTCTTAAATCTCCCAAGCAGGGTTGTTATCTCCTCCAGGGATACAATTCTGAGTTTAGATTTTGTGCCCCTCCCAGAACCTAGAACAGGATTGAATTCACTTTCAAATTCATAAAGTGAAACTTGGAATCCATCACCCCTTTGTTCAGAAACCCCCTTGGTTTCTCATTTCTTACTAAAGAAATTGCAACCTGAATTCTTGGCTGATAACGAAGGACTACTACCAGTGACACCAATCTCTCAAATATCCCCCACCCACTCAGGATTTCCTTAAACAAAATCTTCATTCCATTCAACCCAGTGTGTTAAGAATTCACGAAGCCTGTCTTGTGCATTCCCACCCTAGTATCTTTGCACGTGCTATTCTCTCAGCCCAGTCTATTCTCTCCTCTTTCCTGCCTCCACTCCTCTTCACCTGCTGACATCTTCATTTGGGAAACAAATGCACGACCAGATTCTGAATTCAGGGGGTGCATTTCTGGAGACAGGGCTGGAGAGGGTATGGCTGTACAATTGATTGATGAAAAATTAACGTAAAAATAATGTTTCACCCTTCTACCACCTTTTATGTGTATATCACAGTTTGAGCACTGGAATGTCAATCACATGTTACACTTTTCTTCTGCTAGTATCTTTTCATAATAGTCTTGATAATAATATCCATAAATATTACCTTTAAACATCATAAAAGAGGACACTTTGGAGTCAGTCTATGCTTGGGAAGAGCAAGTGCTTTAATTTTCACCACCCTGCCTTCCCAGCTATGCTTCTGCTTTGGATATTCTCAGTTTCCTGATGGTTTTCTCTGTCTTTCCAATACTAAGTCAGGGCCCTCACAGTCCCCATAGCCCTCGGTCTTTCCTTCAAAATCCTGACTATACTGAATTTAATTGTACTCTGATATTCCATCTTTTCAACTAGCCTGTGAACCCTTAAAGGGCAAGGTTGTGAATATTCTCCTTTCTGGCTCCAGGAACCAGCCTAGGTCTGGCACAAGTGGGTATCTGGAAATATTTTATGAAATCGTGATCCTGACCCATAGCCTCAGATTCTTCTGTTGCTTAAGCTCTCACCTCTCCTTTCCTGCAGGGGCAATGGCTCCTTGTGAGAGATGTTTGCAGTTTCATCCCAGTCAAAGGCCACTGCTCAGGATTCTGTAAAGGATGCGCAAGCCTGGTCAGAACAGATGCCATATGCAAATAGCTTGTGTAATGTACACACAGCTCCACCAGTGAAACCTGATCGCACCACCCAGCTGCCGCCACCAATGCATGTTCTGTAGCACCTCTTCAGAAGAGGTGTCTTGATTTGCCAGCAGCCTTGTTTGCTTGTGTCATGTCCCTCTCCAGGGTGGGCCTGAAGTCAGACAGCCAGAAAGGAGCTCTTTTCACCCAAATAGACTGTCGAATTACTGATGACTTCAGATGCCAAGAGGCTTTGATCAAGATTTCTGCACCAGGCCCTGTATAACCACCAACACTTCAACCAGACTGCTTTTCATTATTGTATGATCTCAACACACATTAAAAAAAAAAATCATTTAGCTGGTAATGGTTTGCACAGAAAGGGACGGTTCATTGAGCTCTGTTTCTTGTCCAGTTTTCTAAGTGGGGAAGCAAGTCTCACTGTGGGAGTGGGTTTTGATATATTTCATGTACTCTGGGTGCTACTGCAGTGGACCGTGCTGTCCCCACCTGTTTCAAATCTATTAGGAACTTGTACGGGGTTTGGGTTGCCATAGTTTGATTGGGTGCTAGGGTTGGAGTTGACGAGGTAGGAGCAAAACAAGACCAACTCATATTCCTAACAGTCAGTCTCTAATGAGCTCGTGTTTGTTAGAAGATATTTTCTTATGACAAATGCTGGAAATTGTAATGGCCTTTAATAAAGTGTAGTCAGCAATCCATCAAGCACAGAGCTGCGTACTTCACTGTGGTTCTCTGCAAAAGAAGTCTTCTCTTTCCACCCAAAATAAATAATAATGATGAGCCCCTGGGAGCCTCTAGTAGAGCTAATAAGCTAGCTCCAGGTCATCCCCTTGAAGAAAGAGAGTTCAAAAACTTCTGGAAGGTATGTTGATTTTTTTTTCAGACTGCATTCTGAGATTGCAGAAGGTTCTGGTAAAGAACGGACCATGAGATTTAGTGCAAAATTTAGTGCAAAAATTCACTGTGTCTGGGTCTCAGTTTCTCCAGCTGTAAATTAAAGGAAAAGAGGTTCTAAAAAGAGGTCTAGGTAACCCCTTAATTCTGTGATTCTAAACTCCTCTTCCTGCTGGAATCTGTGCTGATTAACTGGACAGGATTTTGGCCAGGGAATTGAGTAGCCTGGGTTCAGTGTCTGCTCTGCTAACTACTAACACAGGTGACTCGAGTAACTGTGGGTGTAGTTGGTTGAACAGTGCTCCCCCGCCACAACAAAAAAGATGTATCTGGAGGGTCTTTATAAAAGAGAAGCAGAGAGAGGTTTGACACAGACGGAAATGAGGAGGCAGAGATTGGAGTAACATGGCCTCGAGTCCTCAAGTCAAGGAATGTGGGCAAGGAAAAGACTCTCTCATAGAAGCTCCACAGGGAGTATGGCCCTGCCAGTGTCATGTTTTAAGGAGATGATCTTTTAAAAATAAATATATTTATGTGTTTGTTTGCCTTCATAGGGTCTCAGCTGCAGCAAGTGGGATCTTTGTTGTATCATGCAGGATCTTTCGTTGGGGCGTATGGGCTCTCTAGTTGTGGCACGCAGGATCCAGAGCGTGCGGGCTCAGTAGCTGCCCTGCTAATGTCTTGATTTCAGACATCTGCCCTCCAGAACTGTGACGGAGCAAATGTCTGCTGTTTTATAGCCACTAACTTGTGGTAATTGTTACAGCAGCCACAGGATGCTAATGCAGTGAGTGTGAGAAGTACATAAATGTTTGGAACCTCTGTTCCTCCCTGCAGATGACAAATAAATAATTCAAACCGTGCCAAGCTATTTCTAAGAGAAAATTCCACATAAGAAAATTTCCAGTGCTGTGCCTGGTGCATCATGGGTGCTCAACACATGTAGTTGAAAGGAGAAAGAGGTAGCATTAACCTTTACTGGAATGTGTGCTAGTCAGGATAACTTTTTTACCGAGTATGGAGCCACAGAGTAAACTAGCATAGGCTTGGTTGAATTTATTGGAAGTTTCCTGTAATTATAGAACATCAGGCTTACAATAGAGCCCCAGAGAAAACAAAATCAAGTAAACTATGAATAGAGAAAAACTTCCTCAACTTGATTTTAAAACAACTATAAAACCCCTATATTTAACAAACCTAATGGTAAGAAACTAGACGCTAACCTGCTAAGATTAGGAGCAAGAAAGAATGTCCCTTCTCAGCACTACTTTTCAACATTGTCCTGGGAGTTCTGGTGAATGCAGTAGTACAAGGAAAGGAAAGGAAAATATACAGATTGGGAAAGAGAAAACTAAAGATGTCTTTCTTCACAGATGACATAATCGTCTTCGTGGAAAATCTGAAAGAATCGACAGAAAGACTAACACACAATTACAGCAAGGTTGCAGAATACAAGATTAACATACAAGAATCCATCACTTTCCCATATACCATCAGGAACAAGTGGAATTGAAATTTAAAGCCCAATACTATTTCTATTAGCACCAAAAAATACTTAGATATAAATCTAATTAAATATACACAAGATCCATATGAGGAAAACTACAAAACTCTGATGAATAAAGCCAAAGAACAAATGGGAATATAGTCTATGTTCATGAATAGGAAGAATCCATACTGTCAAGATGGCAGTTCTTCCCAACTTGATGTATAGATTCATCACAGTTTCTTTCAAAACCCCAGCAATAGTTTTGTGAATATTGACAAACTGATTCTAAAGTTCTATAGACAGGCAAAAGACCCAGAATAGGCAATACAATATTAAAGGAGAAGTAGAAAGTCAGAGGACTACACTACTTGATTTCAAGGTTTACCATAGAGCTACAGTATCAAGAGAATATGGTATTTTGTCTATTTAAAAGAATACACAGAAAAGATCAGTGGAACAGAATGGAAGGCCCAGAAATAGACCAACATGCTATAGTCAACAGATCTCGAACAGAGGAGCAAGGGCAATATGATAGTCTTTTCAACAAATGATGTCGGAATGATTGGACATCCACATGTTAAAAAAAGGAATCTAGACACAGACCTCACAACCTTCATGAAAGTTAACTCAATATGGACCATAGACTCAAATATAAAGTGCGAAAGTATAAAACTCCTGGAAGATGACATAGGAGAAAAGCTAGATGACCTTGGATGTGATGGTGACTTTTTTATATACGATACTAAAATCACAATCCATGAAAGAAATAATTGATAAACTAGAATTATTAAAATTAAAAACTTTTGCTCTGCAAAAGATAGTGTCAAGAGAATGAGAAGACAATCCACAGACTGAGAGAAAATACCTGGAAAAGACACATCTGAAAAAGAACTGTTTCCCAAAATATACAAAAAAAAAAAAAACCCTCTTAAAATGCAAAAATAAGAAAGCAAATTAATTAAAGAATGGTCTGAGAACCTTCACAGACACATCATCAAAGAAGACATACAGATGGTAAATACACATATGGAAAGATGCTCCACATCTACGTCATCCAGGAAATGCAAATGAAGATGCAATGAGCTACCACTACATTCTCATTGGTACAGCCAAAATCCAGAACACTGACAACACCGAATGCTGACAAGCATGTGGAGCAGTGGGAGCTCTTGTTCATTGTTGGTGAGACCACGAAATGGTACACCCACTCTGGAAGACGTTTTGTCACTTTCTTACAAAACTAAACATACTTTTACCATATGCTCTAGCAATCACACTTCTTTGTATTTACTCAAATGAGTTCAAAAATTATACCCACACAAAAACCTGCACACAGATGTTTATAGTGGCTTTATTCATAATTGCCAAAACTCAAAAGCAACCAAGATGTCTTTCAGTGTGGATTTAAACACACTCACAATGGAGCTCTAAAAAAAATTATACCCACATGCAGGCATTCATTAAAAAGACTCCCAGGAGAGAATCTTTTTGGTCAGGCTTGGGTCAGTGTCCTCCTTGCACCAGGAAGCAACAAAGAATTTCATTGGTTGCCTTCACCAGGTGTAGTGGCTGTAGTCAAGCTGTGAATTTTCAGGCTGTGCGTACCCGACGAAAGGACAGGACTGGTCAGGTCAAAGAATAAATGCTCACCTCCTTGCATTTGGAAATATTTAAGGGTGCAGAGTACAGATGTTGCTTTTATCAGTTGCCATCCTTCTCAGTTTGAGTAAATACTTTGGTAGAAAAGTTCAGAGCTGAAGAAGTTCAAGTTCCTACATTATTTGGCATTTTTTAAAATATAGCATTTGATTGGACAAACCAGTAGATTCTGAGTCCCTTTCAACAGATCCTCCTGTAGGAAACCTGCCTTTCCAAGATACAGCCTGGAGAGGGAGAAGACTGTAAGCTGTAGAGCAAAGATCCCTGGTCTGGACTTGAAATCCGGACCCAAGTCCTGGCTTTGCTGCCAGATCTCTAGATCAGAAAGTTTTCTCCTCTAGAACATAGATTAGTTTTCTCCTCTAGAACATGAAGTCTGGGGTTACTGTCACTTTTTCTAAGTGAGACTACCCCACATCTTTAAGGGTCTTTGAAAGTAGAGATGGAAAGTTCAGTTGCATATTTCAAAGAAAGCTGTACATGTCCTTGTAGTCATGAAATCAAGAGTCTTCATTCTGGGCTGAATGTAACTCCGGCGGGTTACTCTAGTTATTTTATTTTTTCCATCAGGTATACAAATCTATGCTTAATAAAAATTAGAGAAGATTAATTATTCAATAATAAACTCAAGGAATTTTTTAAACTAAAAACCTCTCAAGACTTGGGGTATAGGGAGAGGTAGGAGGCAGAGATGCAAATCTGAGACAGAGAGGTGAAGAGGTTGGCCCGGAATAACTCAGCTGACAAGAGGCAGCGAGCCTGGTCACTCTGCCTTCAGGCCCATGGACATAACAACCCACTCATATCTGAGCCAAGTCCCCTCCCATGTGACCTGGAATGAGTCATATCTAAGACCTTTGATGCTTCATCATCGCCTCCTCAACCTCCTCCTGTCCAGTGCAGGGTCAGCATGATCTGACCCAAGCCATCCTCCAGGAATCTTACAAATAGCCGGCCCTTAAAGGCAGCATGACTAACACATAAGACATTGCCAGGTAGCTGACCTCAAGGGTTTTGCTAATTAAGCAAGATGCAGAGCACAGAGAACAGGGACTCTAGAGGCAGCAGGGACTGAAGGTCAGAGCCAGGTTAGGTGTAGGCTGATGTCATTTCTGGGAGGAACCAGATAAGTGACAGGAGCTTTTGGCATCTCCTCACCTAAACTCAGGGCTTCCCAGGTGCCTCTAGTGGTAAAGAACCAATTCCAATGCAGGAGACGCAGGAGACGCGGGTTTGATCCCTGGGTCGGGAAGATTCCCTGGAGGAGGGCATGGCAACCCACTCCAGTATTCTTGTCTGGAGAATCCCATGGACAGAGGAGCCTGGCAGGCTGCAGTCCCCAGGGTCACAAAGAGTCAGAAACGACAGAAGTGACTTAGCTTGCACGTACACGCCTAAACTCTGATAGCATCTTTTTTGGCATCCACCTTCACCCCACCAGTCATTGATCATTTCTCTCAAGTGTCCCTATGATACAGTGTTTGTCTCTCTATTAAAGCCTTGATTACACGAAACGTATTGCAATCATTTCAGTCTTCTGTCCCTATCAGACTAAGCCCCCAGCCCAGGGACCAGGTCATCACTCAGGAATATTGACTGAATGAGTGAATAAATAAATGAACAAATTAGTAGACAGTTATTTTTCCCTTGTCCTCCTTTCCTGGATGCTAAAGTAACAGGGAGAGAGACTTCGTAAGTGACCCTAGACTCTTAAATAAACCTACTCTTACCTGCATGTGCCAAGACCCAACTCTGAAATGGTAAACTCACTCCCAAATGACTCTGCCATTACAAGTTCTGTAACTTTCCTCAACAAGATAAGCAAAACTGCTCTAGGATCTTTTGGGTTTCCTGAACCTAGACAAAGGCTACTCTAGATTTGTTACAAAAGACCTTGCATCTGTCAATAGACATTTAGATTGTTCCACGTCTTGGCTATAAAGAAGATGTAGTACATATATACAGTGGAATACTACTCAATCATAGTTCAGTTCAGTTCAGTCACTCAGTCGTGTCTGACTCTTTGCGACCCCATGAACCGCAGCACACCAGGCCTTCCTGTCCATCACCAGCTCCCGGAGCCCACCTAAACCCATGTCCATTCCAACTATCTCATCCTCTGTCGTCCCCTTCTCCTCCTGCCCTCAATCTTTCCCAGCATCAGGGTCTTTTCAAATGAGTCAGCTCTTCGCATCAGGTAGCCAAAATATTGGAGTTTCAGCTTCAGCATCAGTCCTTCCAATGAACATCCAGGACTGATTTACATTAGGATGGACTGGTTGGATCTCCCTGCAGTCCAAGGGACTCTCAAGAGTCTTCTCCAACACCACAGTTCAAAAGCATCAATTCTTTGGCACTCATCTTTCTTTATAATCCAGCTCTCACATCCATACAAGACCACTGGAAAAACCATAGCCTTGACTAGACAGACATTTGTTGACAAAGTAATGTCTCTGCTTTTCAATATGCTATCTAGGTTGGTCATAACTTTCGTTCCAAGGAGTAAGCATCTTTTAATTTCATGGCTGCAATCACCATCTGCAGTGAGTTTGGAGCCCAGAAAAATAGTCAGTCACTGTTTCCATTGTTTTCCCATCTATCTGCCATGAAGTGATGGGACCGGATGCCATGATCTTAGTTTTCTGAATGTTGAGCTTTAAGCCAACTTTTTCACTCTCCTCTCACTTTCATCAAGAGGCTCTTTAATTCTTCTTCACTTTCTGCCATAAGGGTGATGTCATCTGCATATCTGAGGTTATTGATATTTCTCCCGGCAATCTTGATTCCAGCTTGTGATTCATCCAGCCCAGCGTTTCTCATGATGTACTCTGCATGTAAGTTAAATAAGCAGGGAGACAATATACAGCCTTGACTTACTCCTTTTCCTATTTGGAACCAGTCTGTTGTTCCATGTCCAGTTTTAACTGTTGCTTCCTGACCTGCATACAGGTTTCTCAAGAGACAGGTCAGGTGATCTGGTATTACTATCTCTTTCAGAATTTTCCACACTCAATCATAAAAAAGAAAGAAATAATATAATTTTCAGCAACATGGATCAACTAGATATTATCTTGCAAAGTGAAGAAAGTCAGAAAGAAAAAGACAAATGCCATATGACATCACTTACATGTGGGATCTAAAATATAATACAAATGAAACTGAACTTATCTAAGAGGGAGAAATAGACTCAGGCATAGAGAACAGACTTGTGTTTGTCAAGAGAGAAGGAGGGTGGGGGAGAGATGGACTGGGAGTTTGGGATTAGCAGATGCAAACTATTATAAATAGGATGGATAAACAACAAGGTCCTCCTGTATAGCACAGGGGACCATGTTCAGTTTCCTGGGATAGACTATAATGGAAAAGAATATATGTATATGTATAACAGAGTCACTTTGCTGTACAGCAGAAATTTACACAATATTATAAACCAACTATACTTCAATTAAAAAAAAAAAAAAAAAACAGACCTTGCAGATCTTGTAGAGGAGGTAGGAAATGGTTTTTGGCACTGGATTGACTGCTCCATGACAGCTGGGGCTGCATTTGCCTTTATTTGCTGCCTTTTTTATCTTAATTTTTATATGTAGTTGGTTCTTTTATTTAGTTTTGGCTGTGTGGGGTCTTTGTTGTAGCTCACGAGCTTTCTCTAGCTATGATGAGCAGGGGTGCTCTTTGCTGCAATGCTTAGCCATCTCTCTGCAGTGGCTCCTCTAGTTGTGGAGCACAGGCTGTAGGGTGTGTGGGTTCACGTGGGGCTTAGCTGCCCAGCAGAGTGTGAAATCTTCCCGGACCAGGGATCAAACCTGTGTGTCCTGCGCTGCCAGGCAGATTCTCAACCGCTGGAGCACTAGGGAAGCTCTGCTGCCTATTTGTTGCTCTGGGTTCCCAGAGCCTGGCACACAGTGTCCTAAAAGTTTTTCTTTTGTGTAAGCTTAGACTTTGTTGAGCTGGCTTGTGGTCATGGAAGGGTCAGGGGTGGAAGATGAGGGCCAAATATGGGGTCATATTCATAAGCATGAGGTCTCAGGTCTCTAACTCTTGCTTCAGCTAGAAAATTTCCATTTTTATCTGAACAACATATCAGGCATCTGAATGAGTCTTTTTGAAAAAAAGAGTTCTTTTGCCAAATAATTTCGACAGTCACTAGACTAGATAATGCCTCTGCTCCCTTCCAGCTCTGACAGTCAGCAAATTAACACCTGGTTCCATTAGGAGAGGTGGAGGATCCCCTGAGGATAGGTTCATGGTAATTTGTTATTTGTATTCTCTTGTGATACTCATTTCCAACTCTCAAGTAATTCCAAATAAATGACAAAAGCTAAGTGTATTTGATTTTCAATCATTTCTTGTGTGTCTAAATTTGGAACCTGCATGCTTGGAGGAGTAGTGACATCTCCAAAGGGATTCTTGTTTCATTCATGCTTATCTGTCCCATTTCAGCTACAAGCAGTGGCAGCAGTTAACAGTCAGCAAAGCTTGTAGTCCCTAGCCAGAACCATATAATTATTTTCTTCTCCATCACTAGCATTCAGGCAATAAACAAATGTCTGTCCATCCTTTTTTGCGATGTGGTAGGAAAAAAAAAGTTATATTCCTTGTGAATTGGTGCAGCTGTTATGGAGAACAGTATGGAGGTTCTACACAAAACTCGAGTACCATATGAGCCTCCAATCCCATTCCTGAGTTTATATCCAGAAAAAAACCCTCTAATTTGAAAGAATACATGCACCTTGATGTGCACAGCAGCACTATTCACAATAGCCAAGATATGGAAGCAACCTAAGTGGTCATCAACAGATCAATGGACCAAGATGGGGAACATGTATACAATGGACTATTACTCAGCCATAAAAAAGAATGAAATAATGCCATTTGTAACAACATGAATAGACCTAGAGATTATCATACTAAGTGAAGTAAGTCAGACAGAAAAAGACAAATATCATATAATATCACTTAAATGTGGGAACTAAAATATGATACAAATGAACTTATTTACAAACAGAAATAGAATACAAACATAGACTTACGGACATAGAAAACAAACTTATGGTTACCAAAGGGGAAAGTGGCAGGGCAGGGGGTGGATAAATTGGGAATTTGGGATATACACTACTACATAAAAGATAGAAAAATGACAAAAGCCATGCTGTAGAGCACAGGGGATTGTATTCAGTATCTTGCAATAACCTATAATAGAAAAGAAAATGAAAAAGAATATGTATATATAGCAGAATCACTTTGCTTTACATCTGAAACCTTGTAAATCAACTATACTTCAATTTAAAATATTACATTCCTAACATTAACATTATATTAATGCTTCTTCTAAGAGAGGGAGCTGCCTTTCTTTGGAAGAAACACACTCGTAAGTTGTTTATGGGAAGTTGAAACATTGAAGGTCAGAATGTTAGCTGACTCCAAGTTCCAAAGAGGTGTGTGTGTGTACTTGTGTGTGTGCTGGTGTGGGAAGGGTGGGAAAGGAAGGAAGTTGTTATACTTAAGACAAGGAAAGAATTTGTTGTACCAACGGGGGAGGTGAAGGGGGAAGAGAAGAAAGAGATGGGAAGGACTAATCCAAGTCAGCCACACTGAGGACACCAGGGACTCACTGGGTCCCTGCTCACTGGTCACGGAAACACCCTCAGCGTTTAAATAAATCAATCTGCCAAAGGGCATTTTAAGAGTTGTGAAACCTACTGTTGCATTTGGAGTTGTTTGCACTTTAATAATATTAGCATTTCCTCTGCTGGCTCTCCCTGCTCCATAAACAAACAAATTTTTTCATACATTTCAGTGTTTCACGATTTTTGAAAAAGTCTGTGAAAAAAAAAAAAAAAAAAAAAAAAAAAAATTTGCACTTTTTTTGTTTTTTGGAGAAACTCAAAAGTTTTGGCTAGGAAGGACATAGTGCCAAATGGGAACAGCACCCAGAGGTAAAAACCCAAGGAAAGGAATGCCCAGGAGGCAAAGGTGGAGATAAAAACATTAGTCTTTGAACGTCTATAGGCCCTGGGAGGGAGAAATTGGAACAAAATTGATCTGGCTTTTATTTATATATTTATTATTGGAAGAATATTGCTTTACAACGTCGTGTTGGTTTCTGCTACAAATCAGCCATAATTCCACATACATCACCTGCCTCTTGAGCCTTGCTCCCCTCCCCTCATCTCACCCCTCCAGGTCATCACAGAGCACCAGGCTGGGCTCCCTGTGCTGTGTAACAACTGCTCTCCCACTAACTGTTTTACCCGTGGTAGAGTATATATATCAATGCTACTTTCTCCATTCCTCTTGCTCTTTCCTTCCCCCACTGTATCCACAAGTCTGTTCTCTGAGCCTGTTATACAGAATGAAGGAAGTTAGAAAGAGAAAAACAAACATAATACACTAACGCATATACATGGAATGTACAAAAAATATCTGCTGCTGCTGCTGCTAAGTCGCGTCAGTCGTGTTCAACTCTGTGCGACCCCATAGACGGCAGCCCACCAGGCTCCTCCGCCCCCAGGATTCTCCAGGCAAGAATACTGAGTGGGTTGCCGTTCCCTTCTCCAATGCATGAAAATGAAAAGTGAAAGTGAAGTCGCTCAGTTGGGTCTGACTCTTCGAGACCCCAAGGACTATAGCCCACCAGGCTCCTCCGTCCATGGGATAGATGAACCTATTTGCAGGGAAGGAATGGAGACACAGATCTGGCTTTTAGGAAGCAAGACCTAGCTGACTTCTAGGTTGCCTGTCCTCAAGACATTTCATAATCCCCACAGGATCTAGGAATTTTCCTTAGATTGTAAGCTTCTCTGGTGTTGCCGATGGGGGGCTGATGAAGGAAGGAGGGGAATCACCTACTAATGCTGCCAAAATAGAGTTTGTTGCTTCTGGACAGTGATGCCCTCAGACCCAGGCTAGGGTGAGACCTGCTCTGGGCCCTGCACTTCAGAGGTAGCAATATGTCAGAATCATACTCGGAAATGCCTTAACCAAATATCCCCCAGGTGTTTCAGTCCCTATGGACTGGGAGCACAGCACGATCCATGCCCCTAAACAGTCGCTTCATCGCTAACACCATTCAGGCCCCTGGGAAATGCTTCCACATCTTCTGCCTTCTGTCCTTGCAACACAAGGCGGGTGCGTTTGAGTGCTGGGAAGGAGTCCATGCTTTATCACGGTCAGCAGTGGGGCTGCTGCCGCCTCAGAAAGCAGAGTGCGTGAGCCACAGGCGAACTCGAGCAAGAGAAGACGCAAGTTCACTCACCGACTCCCTCTTTCTCCTCGGCGAGTATGAATGGATGGTTTCACAAAACGCCAGGTTTCTCCTTTTTGACTTCTCTTCACTTTTCGAGTTTGCATCAGCAGCACTTGGAGTCTGAGGCATTTTGCAGTATTAAGCAATGGATTTGACACTCGAATTTGTACAGATGGAAGTCTCAGTGTAACATGTTTGGAGCTTGCTACTGACTATTTTAGTAGCTGGACAAGTATGGAAACATTACTGAAAAAAATGTTTAAAATATTTAGAATGTGTGCCTTTTAAGGAAGGAAATTCTGACACAAACTATAGCATGAAGAACTCGGATGTTTTGCTAACTGAAATGTCGCTCACAAAGGGACAAATGCTGTATGATTCCATTTAAATGAGGCCCCTCTGTGTGTGTCAGCCGCTCAGTCATGTTCGTCTCTTTGTGACCCCATGTACTATAGCCCACAGGTTCCTCTGTCCATGGAATTCTCCAGGCAAGAATACTGGAGTGGGTTGCCATGCCCTTCTCCAAGGAATCTAACCAACCCAGGGGTTGAATCCAGGTCTCCTGCACTGCAGGCAGATTCTTTACTCTTTGCGTTACCCAGGAAGCCCCTCTATAGTAGTCAAATTCATACAGACAGACAGTAGAAAGGTGGTTGCCAGGGGCTGAAGAAGGGGACAGATGAGGAGTTATTGTTTAATGAGGACAGAGTTTCTGTTTTGCAAGATGAAGGAAATTATGGGGATGGATGGTGGTAATGGTTATACAATGTGAGTGTACTTAATGCCACTGAACTCTGCCCTTAAAAACAGTTCAATGGTAAATTTTATGTTATGTGTGCATTACTGAAACTTTTAAAACTTGTGTATACAACGTTGTAAATCAATTATACTTCAATAAAATTAAAAAAACTTTTTAAACTTGCATAAACTTAAATAAATCATTTAATCTGCTTTAAAAATAATTTTTATTTGATTTTATCAACTATAATTTTTATTCTTCCTTTTTTTAACTTGAATAGATGGCTGAATTTTTAGAAGAAAATTTATTTCATAAAATATAGAGAGAGGAAAATAATTCTTATTGCTTAACTTTTTCCATTTTCTCTACATTTCTGATAAATATATTCACATTTTGTATATTTTGAATAGAAATATTTTTAATAGGCAGTTAGCTTGATTATTTTTAAGGCTTCAGACACACGATAAGGTGCCATCAATTTGTCTCAAAAACAGGACCTTCCGTTGGTGGCGCTGGGTCCACCCTGAGTGCCCTGCTGCTTCCCAAGCACCTTGGTCCCCTTGCTGTTCATCCTGGTCAAGAAGCCCTTCTGTCCACTCTCTGTCTCCTGAACGCCTAACTATACCTCAAAGCCCAGCTTCATTGTCACCTCTTCTGAGAAGCCCTTAGTCGTGTCAGGCAGAATTAATGAGCCCCTTTCCACTCCCTGCTTTGCTATGCCCACTGCCCACACCTCTACTCCCTGCTTTGCTGTGCCCACCGCCCACACCTCTCTGACTACACACATTTTGTTAAACAGCACTCTGTTGGGCCTTCTCGGGGCAAATCCTTCCCTCGTATCCTCTGCTGTAGGTCCTCTCTGAAGTACCTAGTTAATATCTGATGCACTTTCCCTGAGTTGTTTTACACATGTGGAAACTCCCCAGCAAATGGAAGATGCTAACTACCTGATGACCAGGAACACATAGCCCCCAGGCTTCCTGGAGCCTAGAGACTGACAAGGTTCACCGCTGTGTCATTGCCCTGTTAGGTCAACATCAACCAATTAGAGAGCTGTGTATAAAGTGATCACACACTCTGTGACCCCCCTCCCTCACCTGGTCTTTAAAAAGACTTTGCTAAAACTCTTCAGGGAGTTTAGGATTGAGTGGGGGTGGGGGGAGCATGAGCCACCCTTTTGCGTCCCTGTAATAAAGCTGCTCCTGTTCCAAACCCTGAAGCTGTCATTTGTTTGGCTTCACTGTACCTTGGGCACGTGAACTTGCTTTCAATAGCAATTTCACTGCATTGTTGTTATTTGTTTTTCTCACATCCGTTTCTTGCTCCAGGCTATAAGCTCCTTAAAGTCAGATACTGTGCTTTATTCATCTTTACTTCCCATTTCTAGCCCAATGAAGATGATCACAACTGGCTGGTGAGTGAAGTTATATTTTCTTGACAATGCAAAGTCATCATTTGAAATATAAGGAGCTATTGAGCTGAATAGAGCTTAGCCTAAAATTTCTCTCTAGATTTTGCTTTTGGGGGCAAAACATCCTCAGGCTGCTGCTTGTCAGCACTGGCTGCTTGGGTACAACTTTCATCATCTTTCTGCTTTGCTGCTGGAGAAGATGAAGAACAAGCAAGTTGTGTGTAAGAAGGAACTGACAGCTCACCTGCAAGGATGACACTTTGGTGCATGAGATTTGTGACAGCTGGTCCATGTTGTGCCAGACTCTATTCCTTATTCCAGCTGTATGAAGGTGCCAGATCAGCAGGGTGATCGTGTGTCCTCACTTGCCTGGCACAGCTCAGGTTTATACTTGCTGTCCCAACATATTTTTTAATATTACCCACTTTCATGCTCAGTGTGTCCTAGTTTCACGAGAAGTCAACTACACTAAGGAATCTATGAAAACATGTGATGTTACACTTTCCCTACCACATGTCACCATCGTTTAAAAAAATGGAAAATCTGTTCTAACCTTTTAGATTCTGAATGATGAGTGGGTCTTTCCCACACTCTCAGATCATTCCATGTTCAGCACCCTGAGAACCTGAGTGGGAGGGGCTTCCTCAATAACCCCAGCCCTCCCCTACTTGAGTCCCCTCTCTCCTCCACCCCTTGCACACCCATACATGTTTGCGGAACTCAGGAAATAATATTCTTAGAAGTTACTAGAATGTAAATGGTTGAAGGGCAAGTAGTGTCCTGTCCACCTTTGTCAAAGGCAATATGGGGTGGAATAAATATTAGTCTGGAAAAGAGTGTTTGTAACCTGGGTGGACTCAGGGTTGCCAAGAATCTTTGACTACATAACCAGCCAGTTACACGAAATATATGATTCAGGGCTCGTTCAGGGAATGCAACCCAACACTTAGCCTCCTTGGAGCCCCCTTGGATGGATCCTTTCCAAGGGGCCCATTTGTCATGTTAGGAATCTGCTATGGTCTGAATGATATGAAACCTTTTGATTTGTTTATCCTCCATTTTTACTTTTGGCCACCCCGCATCTTAGTTCCCTGGCAGGGGATTGAACGCACGCCGCCTGCATTAGAAGCACAGAGTCTTAACCGCTGGACCACCGGGGAAGTCCCCTACTTCCCCTTTTAAAGAACGAGGAGAAGGGAACTAAGGGGAAAATATCAATTCTTCATTTATCTTTACAAGAGCAAAAAAAAAAAAAAAAAATGAAAGACAAGAAAGAAAGAGAGCGAGATAATGACTCTCTGCCCCCAGGTCCTGACAGAGTGGTGAGTCTCTCAGACACTTTAAGTAGGCGCCACGGATTGTGTAAGCGCTGACCGGCTGGCGGCCTGCCTAGTTCACATGACAGTGATGTCTGAAGGTTTTGGCAAGGGGAGGCAGGGCGGAGAGGTGCCTCGGGTCTAAGAGATGAATGGGGGAAGGGAGAGGACCACGAGAAGCCTGAAACTGAAGGATATGGGGGGCACAGAACCCTGACGCCAATGGCTTCCCTTTGTTCCACGGACTGGGAACACCATCTCCCTCTTGCTGCGGTGTGGGAGTGAGGGAGGCCTTCCAGAAAGTGTGAGCCCACGTGGCTCGTTACACACAACCCTCATCCTAGAGCCCTGGTCTTCATGCCCACTGTATGGAGAGGGGTAAAATGACCCTTCCTGACCACCTGCCCGGTGTCTCCCTCCATTTTCCACAGCTCAGCCAGCTGCACGGGAATTTTGAAGATTTCTGCTTGTTGGGGACTCAGCGCAGATGGAGGCAAAAAACAAAATGAGAAACGGGTTCTAACACCAAGTTCCCACTTGCTGCGTGTCAGACCCTGTCCTGGATACAGTGACACGTTTTCCGTGGTTTTCTTTCTTCCCTCTCACAACAGGAAATACTTCTGTTCCTGTGGGACACAGAAAGTAGCTCAGAGAACGTGAGATGGCTCGTCCAGCCTGAACGCAGGGATTTCTGGCTCTTTCCACAGGGCTTGGCAGCTGTGTGGCCACAGGTATACAGAACATTCTCCACCGACAACCCACAGTCCCCTTCTTGCATTTCTCGACAGCTCTCCCTTCCCAGCCCGAGATTCATGCTGTCTTCTCCCCACTCACTGCCTACTTCTCCACCTGTTCGTCTCCAAGCCACCCTGCGAAGCCTGTTGCAGATGTCCTGTTTACATACGATGTCCCAATCTCAGGGTTGCCAGTATTTTCTATTTCCCCAGTCCTGTATGAATCTTTTGCAAGATATATAACCTTTTTTTTTTTGGCTAAGAGAAGTGTTTCCTTATTTTTTATCTTCTCTGATATCAGAAAATAAGTATACAATATAGTAATATATTTTCCATAAAATTTTTCATAAAATGTTCCTATCAAGTTCCTGGGTCAAAGGATGGGACACAGACAGCCCTTCATCTTGGCTGGTGTGAGAATTAGTCTTTCATCCATCTCCCTCCCCACACATTGACTTTCTGGGCAATGGCCAGTGTTTGACCATTTTGTGCCCCAGAAACCACCCCAGGAACTCTTAGTAAATGCACTTGGCATATAAAAATGCTTTGTGTGCCCTAAGATTTAATTTAATTTAATTATTTAAATTAAATCTAAATTATTTAAATTAAACCTTATTTAATCCTCAGATAAATCCTTTGAAATAACTATTATTATCCCTGCTTTGCAGGTGAGGAAGCCGAGTCACTTGAAAATTAGGGATCCTGTGAAGTGGAGAGCCTAAAGGTTGACCCACACATGTTCAATGACTCAACTGCACTCTCTCCTCTTTCTGCTATTAGATAGAACACCACCTGATTATGCGAAATAGCCTCAGAGGTAAAGAATCTGCCTGCAATGTAGGAGAGATGGGCTCAGTCCTTGGGTCAGTAGGATTCCCTGGAGAAGGAAATGGTAACCCACTCCAGTATGCTTGCCTGGGAAATCCCTTGGACAGAGGAGCCTGGTGGGCTACAGTCCATGGGGTCAGAAACAACTTAGCAACTAAACAACAATAACAAATGAGTTAAATACCAACATAAATGATTTCTCTCTAGCGTTCAATGTGCTATTAACTTGCGTTCTTATACCCATTGTGTCCCTGAAGGTCATGACATCCATCTCACAGAAGATGAGCAGTATTGACTGATTCATTCATTCATTCAACAAGCAAGCAAGCATAAGCTGGTCTCTGCTGGGTGCAAAGCACCGTAAGATTATAATGATGGACCTGACATGGTCCACGCCACAGGGAAACTAAAGTCTAGAACTGAATTCCATTTGATTGCAGGTATCTATTGAGCATCTACACTGCATAGGAACCTGCATAGGATTTGGAGAGAGGAAGATAAACAGCCATGGTCCTTCCTTCTGGAACTCATTACAGTTGCATGTAAAACACCATTAAATCCAGACACTGTGAATTCTTTCCAGGGTGCTCCAAGTTAACCCGGCTCTACGACCAGGACACCAGGCTACGTCACAGCTCCTACCCCTGCGGCTACTGCCAGTCTGGCCTTACATTGTCTCTTCTGGGGCCCTCAGGAGCAAAAATGTAGGCACTTCATCTGTTTCTTCCCAGTAGAATAGTAATGACAATAATTTAGCCACCTTATTACTTTGCTGAATTCATACCATGACCCTAGGAGGATCATTACTCTCGCATTTTTACAAATGAGGAGATGGAGGCACAAAGAGGTTAAGTCATTTTCCCCAGGTCACACAGCTAGGAGGTGAGGGAGCCGATTTAAACCTGATCCATCTGGGTATATTGACGCTGGGAAGCGAACACTCCATAATAAGGAGAGAGGGAGAGACGATAAACACTCCGAGTGACTGTAAACAATTATTCAAGGCATATGAGGCCCCATGTAGGCTTCAAAGTTGACTTCTTGGCCTTGTTTATACATTCAACTGTCTGCACAGGCGACACTGATTTTACGTACACAGGCCTAGTGCCAGTTGGGTGGTTGTAGCCAAAATGAAGAGAGAATTAAAGCCTCGATCTGGCAAATTCTGACCAAAAGATTGGCTACTGGGGTAGAGGGGAAGAATTTCCTCTACCCTGCTTCCTCCCTCAACCTCATCTTGGCTCAGCCCGAGACCAGGCCTTCGGGGCAAATGTGCAACTTCATTTAGAATTGATGGTTCATTGGTTTGCAACTGTGCCAGGCACTGCTTCATACGTTATATGTATATTAATTTCCTGGTATTCTTTGGCGGCAGGCCATTTCATTAAGGAGACTTTGCCACACATTCAAATGATCCAATAAGGTGTGTGTAAGGATCCAATAAGGCGTGTGTAAGGATCCAATAAGGCATGTGTAAGGAAGGGGTCAGTCACTGTGCTGGCGGGCTACAATGCCAGTGCTTCACATCTAATTCTTGAGGCCAGAGCCAAGGGGAGCTGAACAGGTATTTCAGTCTTCCTGCTTCTCAGGGCAGTGGAAAGGAACATAATAATGCACAGTGTCAGGCCCCCGATGAGGGGAGCCAGACACCTGTCCACCAAAGCAATGACTGAATGAATGAATGAACATGTGAAACTAAATACAGTTCTGCCAGTGGTGTATGGACCAGCCACAGACTGTACCAAATATGAGATTATGGCCATGTCTGGACTTCGAAATAAGAGTTCAGCACAGGATTAAATGGTCTGGGTTCTGAGTCAGAATACTGGATTTGGGTCCACCTGGAGAACTTGGACAAATTCCTTCCTTAGTCTTTGAAAGCGTTAACCTCTCTAGTGTAAGGAGACGTGACCACAGGACCTAGAGCAAGTCCAAAGCCCATAGCCCACTGCCCAGGACATAGTCAGCTCAGTACACATGATGGCAACCATTTCCCTGTCTTTAATAAACTTTATATTTTTTTAGAGCAGTTTTAGGTTCATAGCAAACCTGAATAGAAAATACAGAGGTTTTCTGTACATACATCTCCTGCCTCTCCACATGCATCACCCTTCCCAACAGTGGACATGCCTGCACCACAGAGGGACATTCCATGAACCTGCACTGATACATCATCACCGCTAACAGTCCATGGTTTACATTACACTTCACTCTTGGTGTCGTACATTCTACGTGTCTGGTCAAATAATGTATCCAAAATTACAGTATCATACAGAGTGGTTTCACTGCCCTAAAAATCCTCTGTGCTCTGCTTTTTCCTCTTCCCCCAATCCCTGCCAACAACCACAAATCTTTTTACTGATTTCATAGTTTTGGCTTTTCCAGAAGGTCATAATGTTGGGATCCTACAGTATGCAGCCTTTTCAGATTAGCTTCTTTCATTTTATAAAAAAAAATGTTAAGATCATGTCTTTTCATGGCTTGATAACTCATCTCTTTAGTGCTGAATAATATTCCACTATCTGAATGTACCACCGTTTATTTATCCATTCACCTACTGAAGGGCATCTTGGTCACTTTCAGGTTTGGGTAATTATGAAGAAAGCTATGATAAACCACCATGTGTAGATTTTTGTCAGGACATAAGTTTTCAACTCATTTGAGTAAATATCAAGAAGGGCAATTGCTGGGTTTTATAGTAAGAGCATGTTTACCCTTGTAAAAAAAATTCACCAAATTGCCTTCCAAAGTGACTGTCCCATTTTTCATTCCCACCAGCAATGAATAAGAGTTTCTATTGCTCCATATCCTCATTAGCACTTGGTGTTGTCAGCATCCTGGAGTTTGGCTATTCTAACAGGCGTGTCGTGATATCTTATGGTTGTTTTAATTTGCAATCCCCTAATGACATGATATTGAGTCATTTTCTTATTTTTTATTACCCCGTGGGGTTTTTGGAAGGATTAAACAAGCCAACAGAAAAGTGATTAGCACAGTGTCTAGTTCATAATAATAGTTCAATAGACTGTAGGTTTAAAAAAGAGAAGCGCTATTACTGGTATATTGAGACACCTTGTTTTCTGGGGCTACAGGATAGAGGGCCAATTTGGTGCCCTTGACTGATTCTCAGTCAGTTACTATTCTTGCTAAATACCCTTTACACACCCTAAACATAGCACTCATCAACTTATATCATGATTGTCTATTTTCATATCTGTCTCTCCCATTTCAGGGGAATTCCTTGGGGACCTTGGCTTTCGAATTCTGCTCCACATAACAGGGAAAAGGGAAGCTTGTTCTGAGGCAAAACTTGGAAAAAGAGACAACAAGCCCGCCCTCTGCGTCTGTCCCTTATGCCCTGTGCTCCCTGCAACCTACTCCCCAGTATGTTTTTCCATCATACATTCTGCTCCACATTTGATTTATTGTTCAGCTGACATCAAACCCAACAATAGTATAATTAGAAGGCTGAGATGACGGTGCCTGGAGGGAGAGTAATTATTTTCTGAAAGATGGATTGCGATAAGGGAGCAGCAGCACAAGCAGAGTTTTCCTGGGCCGAGAGCCTACTGTTCCTAACTTGTTGACACCAAAATAGAAAGGGAGATTTTGCCTAATGATGGCATTTTTTCCTTTAAAGATGCAGTTTACATTTTCTTTGTTGGAGACCAGGTTTACCAGGGCCTGCCTGACTGCCTTCCCATACTGGGTCTACAGGGAGAGCTGGGAATGAAGCTCTTGGAACCCAGACTATCTCCTGGGACAGTACTCTGCCTGCTCAGGACAAGGCCACCCTTCCCAGTGGACATTGCACTTGCTGCTGAAATGAGCTGCCGTCTTGGAGCTGGGGTGGGGGACGGGTGCTCTGTAGGCAGGCTCAGCCCTGGACTTTGGGGAAGAGTTATGCACAATGAAGGTAATTAATATTTACAGGCATCTACTCTTGCACTAACCCATTTGATCTTCATGGCATCTTGGGAGGTAGAGATTCATATACCCATTTTACAGATGAGGAGACTGAGGCTCAGACAAGTAAAGAAGCTCATCCAAGACAACACAATTAGTAGTTAGAAAGGCCAGGATTCTAACACATGTCTGCCCCATGCTTTTTCCTCTGATACAATTTGCAATCTGCCTCCTCCAAACGGGAGAAGAGCCCCCAGAGAGTTCAGAGAAGGCGCATCAGAATGGTGATCACCTCCAGACCTCTTGGGGCCCCCTCTCCTGGTTCTTGGTTAGATCCTGGTTAAAAGACTGTTGGTTTTGTCGGTGCAACTCTGTGTCCTGGCAGGGAGGGGCACACAGCTCATGTTGACTTTATAACGTGCTCTGTCCTGGGTCACGGTGACCCCATTACTCCCCCGCTCTCGGGTGTGGCTCCTCCAAAGAGAAAGGCCAAGCTGTGGGTTGAGGTCTGTCAAAGAGTGGACTGAGCTTCTCTACAGCTGCCAGGCCCCAGCTTTAGACTGGGCAGGCCATGGCCTGGCCTCTCACGAGGTTTCCTCCCTATTGCCCTGCGATTGAAAGGGCCTAGGCAGCTGACATTTTCTCAGTGCAGGCGTTGTGCCAAGCATAGTCTCCCGGGTTCCCTGCCTTTGTTACCTCACTGAATCTCCACGTATGTCTTTGAGGTGGAGATCAGCAGTCCTATTTTACAGAGGGGGAAACTGAGGCTTAAAAAACCTAAGCAACTGGTTATACATCATACCTCAAATAAAACCATGGATAAAACAAAAAAGAAAATGTGTTAAATGGGAGAAAATGTTTACAGATGATATGACTGATAAAGGATTAATATCCAACATATATAAACACTCAAACAACTCAACATCAAAAAATCAAGCAATTGGATTAAAAAATAGGCAGAAAAACTGAACAGATGTTTTTCCAAAGAGGAACTACAGATGACTACACACATGAAAAGATGCTCAACATCACTAACCATTAGGGAAAAGCGAATCAAAATCACAATGAAATATCCCTTCACACCTGTCATAATTTGTTGTTGTTGTTGTTCGGTCACTAAGTGAAAGTCG
Organism: Okapia johnstoni; assembly: GCA_024291935.2. Taxonomy (NCBI): domain Eukaryota; kingdom Metazoa; phylum Chordata; class Mammalia; order Artiodactyla; family Giraffidae; genus Okapia; species Okapia johnstoni. The sequence goes on from CM044313.1 coordinate 50,213,481, forward strand.
CTCAGTCATGTCCTACTCTTTGCGACCCCATGGACTATACCATGGACTATACAGTCCATGGAATTCTCCAGGCCAGAATACTGAAGTGGGTAGCCTTTCCCTTCTCCAGGGGATCTTCCCAACCCAGGTTTCCCACATTGCAGGTGGATTCTTTACCAGCTGAGCCACAAGGGAAGCCTAAGAATACTGGGTTGGGTAGCCTATCCCTTCTCCAGTGGATCTTCGCAACCCAGGAATTGAACCAGGGTCTACTGCATTGCAGGCAGATTCATTGCCAACTGAGCTATGAGGGAAGCCCCGTTCAATCAGTAAGTCATGTCCAACTCTTTGCAACCGCATGGACGGCAGTACTCCAGGCCTTCCTGTTCTTCACTGTTATCCCAAAGTTTGCTCAAATTCATGTCCATTGAGTCAGTGATGCTATCTAACCATCTTATCCTCTGCCACCCCCTTCTCCTTTTGCCTTCAATGTTTCCCAGCAGCAGGGTGTTTTCCAATGAGTCAACTCTTTGCATCAGGTGGTCAAAGTACTGGAGCTTCAGCAACAGTCCTTCCAATGAGTATTCAGCGTTGATGTCCTTTAGGATTGACTGGTTTGCATCCTAACCTGTCAAAATGGTTATTATCAAAAAATACAAATAGCAAATGTTGGCAAAGAAAAGGAGAAAAGCAAACACTCATACACTGTTCATGGGACTGTAAACTGGTACAGTCACTGTAGAAAACAGTATGGGGATTTCTCAGAAAAACTAAAAGGAGAACTACCATATGACCCAGCAAGTCCACTCCTGGCTATGGATATTTGAAGCAAACAAAAACAGTAATTTGAAAACATACATGCACCCCAACGTTCATAGCAACATTATCTAAAATTTCCAAAATATGGAAGAAACCTGTGTCCATCAACAGATGAATGGATAAAGAAGATGTTATCTCACACACACACACACATACACACACACACACACAACGGAATGCTGCTGCTGCTGCTGCTAAGTCGCTTCAGTCGTGTCCGACTCTGTGCGACCCCATAGACGGCAGCCCACCAGGCTTCGCCCCCTGGGATTCTCCAGGCAAGAACACTGGAGTGGGTTGCCATTTCCTTCTCCAATGCATGAAAGTGAAAAGTTAAAGTGAAGCCACTCAGTCGTGTCCAACTCTTTGCGACCCCATGGACTGCAGCCTACCAGGCTCCTCCGTCCATGGGATTCTCCAGGCAAGAGTACTGGAGTGGGATGCCATTGCTTTCTCCATAATGGAATGCTACTTAGCCATAAAAAAGACAAAATTTTACCATTTACAGCAGTATGAATGGACTTGCAAGGCATTATGCTAAGTGAAATAACTCAGCAAGAGAAGACAACTACTGTGTGATATCATTTATATGTGGAATCTAAAAAATGCAACAAAATAGTGAATATAACAAAAAAGAAGTAGACTCACCGATATAGAAAACAAACTAGTGGTTACCAATGGGGAGAGGGTAGAAAGAAGCTATACCTGTGAACTCAAACATACAGAAAAATAAAGATCTCTTGGAACTCCACACCATCAGTGGTTCCCAGGGGGTAAGAGCTACACATAAGCACTGTCTGCTCGTTAATAAAGTTGTCCTATGCGGGTACAGGTTAAGGATTCTGAAACCACTGTATTTGTAAACTTAAATTTAACAGTTAGGTAAATGGATTTGGGGTGATACTAGCCATGTTTTTCATTGTTAGAGTGGAAGATTACAGACAAGCTGGGGGAAAAGGCAAGAATAACACATGGAATAAAGGGTTAGAGCTGGAAAGATCAGTAAGAACTTATGTTTAGCTTCATATAGATACAGATGGTTATACCAATAGGTAGAAATATATGTGGGTATAAATATGTGTCAGTCAGTATGTGTGTATGTGTGTTAGTCTCTCAGTTGTGTCCAACTCTTTGTGACCCCCGTGGACTGTGCCTCACAGGCTCTTCTGTCCATAGGATTCTCCAGGCAAGAATACTGGAGTGGGTTGCCATTCCCTTCTCCAGGGGATCTTCCCAAACCAGGGATCGAACCCAGTCTCCTGCATAACAGGAGGATACTTGATTATCTGAATCACCTGGGAAGCCACGGGTTAGTATTCACACATATATTTCCTTTCTCATCATCTGGCTTCCCAGGTGGCGCTAGTGGTAAAGAACCTGCCCTCCAGTGCAGGAGATGTGAGAGCCACGGGTTCTATCCCTGGATCAGGAAGATCCCTGGAGGAGGGCATGGCAATCTGCTCCAGTATTCTTGCCTGGAGAATCCCACAGACAGAAAAGCCTGGCGGGCTACAGTATATAGGGTCGCACAGAGTCAGACGCGACTGAAGCAACTTAGCACAGAGTGCTATGTCATCTGAGAAGACCTGGAAGAAATGAGCCCTCAGTAGCAATGAGCACAATTAACATCCAGATTTTGGGTTTTAACACCATTCTTCATTAAAGAGAATGAGAGATCTTTGGAGAAATGACTGATTTGGGCCTGGGACAGGACACATACAAGATATATACAGGATGTGTGCATGTGTTCTAAGTCACTTCGGTTGTGTCTGACTGCAGCCTGCCAGGCTCCTCTATCCTTGGGATTCTCCAAGCAAGAATACTGGAGTGGGTTGCCAAGCCCTCCTCCAGGGGATCTTCCTGACCCAGGGATCAAACCCACATCTCTTATGTCTCGTGCACTGGCAGGTGAGTTCTTTACCACTATCACCACCTGGGAAGCCTGGAACATTTTGCAGTGTCAAAAATTAAGAAATTGTGGGGGAAAAAATGATGATATGTTAAAGGAAAGAGCTTCCAATAGCCAAAGTTGAAATAATTCAAGGGATAAAATAAAACAGTGTGGTTTTATAATCCAAACTATAATGAATTAATACTTACATAAATAAAGCATCAAATAATAAAAATCATGAGAGGAGACAGCACATCCATAAAAAGGATTCCAAATAATTTATGTAACTACTCCACCCTCTCGGAGGTGGGACATGACTCCCCACCCCTCATGTGTAAAACGTGCACAGTGACTACCTTTTAGCTAGGATGGTACAGCAACAGGGCAGAAGCCTGGAGATACGCCCCCCTCTCCATAGTGGAGCACCGTGACAACCACTGCCTCAGCCAGATGATCAAGGTCAACATCAGTAATGGTAAGTCATGTTGATAGTATGCACCTTTGGTAGGATGTGCTGAGAATGGTGCTTTTACCTCTATGGCCTTTCTCCCTAAAGCCCATAATTTCTGTGTAATCGTGAGAAAAAATGTCCAATAAAACTCAATTGAAAGACATTCTACAAAATGCCTACCCAGTGTTCCTCAAACTACCAAGATTACATAAATAAGAAAAGCTGAGAGACTGTCAACACGAAGAGGAGCCTAAGGAGACACGATGACCAAATCTAACACTGGGTCCCGGATGAGATCCCGGCCTAGGAAAGGGGCATTGGGTAAACACTAAGAAAATCTTAACAAAGGGCTGGCTTTGGTTAATAACCATGTGATTAACATTGGTTCTTAAGCAGTGATAAATGCACAGATTAAGAAATACTCTAAACAATACATTAGGATTTCTGAATTTATCTTAACTGCGAAAGTTAATCGAGGAAAGGAAATAAGGGATATGAAACCGGGTATGGAGCATGAGACAATACTCTATTGTCTTTGCAACTGTTCTGTTAATCTAAATGTACTCCAAAATGCTTTTTTCATTAAAAAAGTTTTTAAAAATAATAAAGGCAGTGGCTACTTCAGACTCAGGAAGGCTGCCAAGGAATCAGCGTCTGAAATAGGTATGTTATCCCCATAAAGTCAAGGCAGAGACTTGAACCCTAGTATTCAGATGAGAAAACCGAGGTCTGAGAGAGACAGCAGATTACAACTGGCAAGGGGCAGGGATGGGATGGAAACTCAGCCACAGAAGCCACTGATTCTACGTTCTTTCTCTTCCTCCCTGGCAGGGCACACCAGCCTGGCTGGCTACCAGATTAGTACAGGCAGGACTCCTCTCTCTCTCTCTCGTTCTCTCTTTCTCTCTCTCTCTCTCTCTCTCTCTCTCTCACACACACACACACACACACATACAGACACACTCCCTAGCCTTCCTCAGCCCCTGTCCAGCCAGCCTTGCAGATCACTTTCAAGCTGCCTCCAACCTCAGGATTAGAACTGGCTCTCCTTCCTTTTCCAGTCCACCTCTTTCTTGCCAATTCCCAGGCTGGGTCAACATTTCTCAGGCAGCCCCCAGACTCCTGTGTGTACTGCAAAGTCACCCTGGAGCCTCTGTTTACCTCCTTGCTGTCCTAAGTCAACTGTGAACTTTCAGTAGGGGATGAGGTGGTGGGAAGGAGGAGGATAGAGAAGGGCCTTGGGCTGGTATTATAGGGCAGTGTTCATGGATAAAGGTGCTTAAAGCTGGCTGTAGTGGTTGAAGAAGGCTTCCCTGGTGGCTCAGATGGTAAAGAATCTGCCTGCAATGCAGACGACCTGGGTTCGATTCCTGAAATGGAAAGATCCCCTGGAGGAGGGCATGGCAACCCACTCCAGTATTCTTGCTGACACAACTGAGTGACTAAGCACAGCACAGTGGTTGAAGAAAGCCCTCTACCTAGTGCAATATACAGAGTGATTAGCACAGCCACTGGCAAGAGGGATGTGCTGCAATTTTAGATTCAGAAACTTTCTATATCGTATATGATCAGTGATAGGAAACGACACTTTGATGCTTCCCCATCCACTTCCTTGAATGGGCTTCCTTGATAGCTTAGACAGTAAAGAATCTGCCTGCAATGCAGGAGTGCTGGGTTCGACCCCTGGGTCAGGTAGACCCCTGGAGAAGGAAATAGCAACCCACTCCAGTATTCATGCCACAAGAGTCCAATGGACAGAGAAGCCTGGCGGGCTATAGCTCATGGGGTTGCAAAGAGTCGGAAACTTTTACTTTCACTTTTCATCTGCTTCCATAAGCTAGTTCAGTTCAGTTCAGTCACTCAGTCATGTCCGACTCTTTGCAACCCCATGGATCACAGCACACCAGGCCTCCCTGTCCATCACCAACTCCCGGAGTCCACCCAAACCCATTCCATTGAGTTGGTGATGCCATCCAACCATCTCATCCTCTGTCGTCCCCTTCTCTGCGTGCCCTCAATCTTTCCCAGCATCAGGGTCTTTTCAAATGAGTCAGCTCTTCGCATCAAGTGGCCAAAGTATTGGAATTTCAGTTTCAGCATCAGTCGTTCCAATGAACATTCAGGACTGATTTCCTTTAGGATGGACTGGTTAGATCTTGCGGTCCAAGGGACTCTCAAGAGTCTTCTCCAACACCACAGTTCAAAAGCATCAATTCTTCGGTGCTCAGCTTTCTTCACCGTCCAACTCTCACATCCATACATGACTACTGGAGAAACCATAGCCTTGACTAGACGGACCTTTGTTGGTAAAGTAATGTCTCTGCTTCTAATATGCTATCTAGGTTCATCATAACTTTTCTTTCAAGGAGCAAGTTTCTTTTAATTTCATAGCTGCAGTCACCATCTGCAGTGATTTTGGATCCCCCCAAAATAAAGCCTCTCACAGTTTCCATTGTTTCCCCATCTATTTGTCATGAAGTGATGGGACCAGATGCCATGATCTTAGTTTTCTGAATGTTGAGTTTTAAGCCAACATTTTCACTCTCCTCTTTCACTTTCATCAAGAGGCTCTTTAGTTCATCTTTGCTTTCTGCCATAAGGGTGGTGTCATTTGCATATCTGAGGTTATTGACATTTCTCCCGGCAATCTTGATTCCAGCTTGTACTTCATCCAGCCCAGCATGTCTCATGATGTACTCTACATACAAGTTAAATAAGCAGGGTGACAATATACATCCTTGACGTACTCCTTTCCCGATTTGGAACCGTCTGTTGTTCCATGTCCAGTTGGAACTGTTGCTTCTTGACCTGCATACAGATTGCTCAGGAGGCAGGTCAGGTGGTCTGGAATTCCCATCTCTTTGAGAATTTTCCACAGTTTGTTGTGATCCACACAGGCAAAGGCTTTGGCGTAGTCAATAAAGCAGAAGTAGATGTTTTTCTGGAACTGTCTTGCTTTTTCGATGATCCATAAACTAAGCCCACTTATCTACAAGATATTTGAGATCCTTCATTGACCTAGTCCATGAATAGTTACCAAATGCCTTCCATATGCCCCGAGCCTGTCAGGGTTGCCCTGTAGTCTCAGGAGCTCAGGGGTGCTAGGGGCCAGCAAGCTGTGTCCCTATCAGGCCTGAGTGGGTAGACAGTGAGTCCTGGGATTAAGAGGCTATTGAGTGAGTATACCCCAGGACACAGGGGGACATGCCCCAGAAGCTGCTTTCCATATCACTTTGGGCTGCGGTTCCAAAGTCCCAAGTTGTTGAATGCTACCCCTCAGTTATAGAGAAACATCAATATTACAAATGGGGTGACCATCAGGACTCAAACTACCCCACAGCATCTGGAGGTTGGCCTACACATGAGCATGGCGGCAAGGCCATCTCATTGCAGATGACTTTCCAGAACTTTCCAGTTTGGCAAATGACCTTTCCCGTCTTCCTCCTCCATTTCCTTTTTTTTTTTTAACAATTATTTATTTGTTATTTATTTTTGGTTGTACTGGGTCTTCGTTGTTTTGTTTGCACTTTCTCTAGTTGTGGCAGGAGAGGGCTACTCTTTGCCGCAGTGCACGGGCTCCAGAGCATGTGGACTTCGGTAGCCATGGCACACAGGGTCAGTACTTGGGGTTCCCAGGTCTTAGGGCTCCAGTTCAGTAATTGTGGGGCACAAGCTTAGTTGCTCCGAGGCATGTGGCATTTTTCTGAACCAGGGATCAAACCCATGTCCCCTGAATTGGCAGGTGGGTTCTTGTCCACTGTGCCCTCAGAGAAGTCCATCTTCCTTCTCCATTTCCAATCCTATAGAATGTCACAATCAAAACAGGTATGGGGTCTCTGTGACAGGGTGTGTTAAATCTGAGTCTTAAGTGGATGACCGCCACCGCTGAACAAGCAGTGGTCATGCACCAGGCACTGTCTGGTGTGCTTTCTCCTGCGCTACTGCTTCACTTCATCCTCAAAAGAAGGCGATGTCAGGCCAGAAATAACAGGCCTGTGGCACATACCTTTGATTTGTGTTTAAGGCCTGAAGCCCAAATGATGGGATCCTGACACAGTCAGCCTATTTCTGCCTTGATGCAGAGAAAGAGGCAGCCAAGGGGAACCTGGGGTGATCAGGCGGGGGTAAGGATGCAGCAGGGTCGTTCTCAGCAGAAGAACGAAAGGAGAGGACCTCAGAGGGTCCCGTACATACGGAAAGTGGCTGGTTCCACTAACTGTAAGTCTGTTCAACAAATGACAATTTAGGACGTCAGCATTTGATTCACATTATCCTTTTACGTGGAAACAAAACACAAGGCTGCCCCATCCTTCAATCAGTAGGACACATATTTAAGATTCTTTTTCCAAAAGAAGCTATGTGATGGGCAGTCAGGAGACTTTACTTCTATTGTATCAAGATGGCATGGTTGCCGCAATGAGGTATCATCTCACACTGGTCAGAATGACTGTCATCAAAGGGTCTACAAATAGTAAATACTGGAGAAGGTGTGGGGAAAAGGGAACCCCCTACACTGTTGGTGGGAATGTAAATTGGTGCAGCCACTATGGAGAACAGTATGCAGGTTTCTTAAAGGGAAAAAAAACTAAAAATAGAATTATTGTATGACCCAGCAATCCCACTCCTGGGTATGTATATATCTGGAAGAATGAAAACTCTAATTAGAAAAGATACACACACCCCAAGATTCATAGCACAGCATTAAGACATGAAAAAAACACAAGTGCCCATTAACAGATGTTTGACTTAACAAGATATTGTATATACATGCAATGGAATGTTATTCAGCCATAAAAAAAAATGAAATACTTCCGTGTGCAGCAGCATGGATGGACCTAGAGAATATTATGCTTAGTGAAGTCGGAAAAATACAAATACTATATCATATCACTTACATGTAGAATCATAAATCATACAAACGAATCTCTATACAAAACAGAAGCAGACTCACAGACACAGAAACCAAATTTATGATTAACAAAGTGAAAGGGAAGGGGTAGAGGAACAAACTAGGAGTTGGGATTAATAGATACAAACTACTACACATAAAAAAGCAACAAAGATTTACTATATAGCCCAAGGAATTACACTCAATATCTTGTAATAACTATAATGGAAAAAAAAATTGAAAAAAATAACTGAATTACTTTGCCTAACACCTGAAAGTAACATAATATTGTAAATCAACTATGCTTCAGTAAAAAAAAAAAGATGGCAGGGTTGTGACTATGTTTAGCAGACGGTTTTTGTGCTCACCCAGGGTTACACACCTCTTACATATATGTTCCTCTTGATCTGCCCAAAGAACCTAAGGAATTAGTGTAACAGTTCAGTGCTGCCACTCTGCTCAGACCCACCTTGCACCTGAGCATCTCTGTAACCTCCCAGCTACTTTTCTTTCTCCTGCCCATCTCCCCACAGCAGCCACAGAATCCTCCTAAACTGTACATCAAATCATAACCCTCCAGGAAACTTCAAGGCTCTAACTCTCCCCCTCCCTCCACCCCAGACACACTGGCCTCCTTGCTGACACTCAAACCCTGCCAAGCTTTTCCCCACTCACTCAAGAACTTTGCACATGCTTTTGCTTCTGTCTGAAATACTTCTTCCCAAGTCAGGCATCCTTCGATTTTACCAAGTCTCATGGTTTCTTTTCAGTGTGAACTTTCCCAGATCAAACAGCACCCCAGCAAAATAAATAAAAAGAAAAAACACAGCACCCCAGCCTGGGGAACGATCTTCCCCTTTCCTTTGTGGGCTTTACTGTAATCTTATCACCATACAACATATTATAGATTAACTTGTTCCTCAAATCTGTACCTCCTTCCACCCCCTGAAGGGAGTGCTTCCCAGGTGGCACTAGTGGTAAAGAACCTGCCCACCAATGCAGGAGACATAAGAGAGGCAGGTTCAATACCTGGGTCAGGAAGATCCCCTGTAGGAGAGCGTGGCAACCCACTCCAGTACTCTTGCCTAGAGAATGCTATGGACAGAGGAGTCTGGCAGGCTACAGCCCATAGGATTGCAAAGAGTCGGATATGACTGAAGTGACTCAACACCCACACATGCCACCTCCTGGAATGGAAGCTCTGGGGGCCAGGACTTTGCTTTGATCAGTGGTGCACCCTTAGTGCCAAGAACAGAGCTTGACATGTGGAGCTCAGTAAACCTCTGATCTGCAAATGAATGAACTAATTAAATGACTTAAAGGCACACAGAGCCAGGATCCAAACCGAATATTCTAGATGGAGGTGCCAAAGACAGTTATGTAATATGAGGACCATTTTACATGCATTTTCTCAAATCCCACCATACTGATTCTCATTTTCCTTTTACTGCTGCAGAAACAGAAGCTCAGGAGCCCAAGTCACCTGCTGCAGGTCACACAGCTGGGAAGCAATAGAACCAGGATTCTAACCCAGGTATATCTGAGCCCCCAACCTTGCTGGGTACCACCACCATTCCACACTGGTCAGAGCTGCTGAAGACTTGACCCTTGATGGGCTGTGGACCAGGCACAGCAAGGCTGGGTCAGATAGTGAGCATCCTCTCTTCTGGAACCCTCTCTCCAGATCTTCCATGGCCAGCTCCCACTCGCTTTCAGATCTGTTTTCTGTGTTCCCTGGGTTATTTAAGAACATTTGATTCTGCTTTATTGAGAACAGGAGAAACAAAGAAATAAGGCGGCTGGGTGAAACTAAGATTAGTAAGCGTCTTGTGAGCTACACTGGACACAGATGAAGTGAGTCAAGCATCTGTGTGTGAACATGGATGGGATGGAGTGAAGGGGCCAAGAAGCATCAAATAGTAAATATCCATGGGCTCTCAATGTTCACAAGGTCTTAGATTGTCCACCATCAGTGACACCCATTCTGACAAAATGCGTCCTATGTCCAAGACCCTTGCATAGAAGCCACGATGCCCGGAAGTCCTCATGCTAAAGCATGGCTTGGGCTCGGGGACTGGCCCTGCCACTCTCTAGCAGAACACATGGTGCTGGCTCCAGGATCTTCCATCTGCTGATCCCCTTGCTCACCCTCAGTTCTGGTCTTTATAACCTCACCATCACCCAGGTAGGCTGACAAGGCAGAGAGACAGAACACAGAAGCATCATGTAGCCCAGAATTCAGATGTTACACTCTGGCAGTACACTGCTTCCTGTCCTAGATTCATTAGCCAACCCTAGCTCTTTCTTCTTTATTAAATGGATTTAACAAACCACGTGCTTCACATACCTTCATTTGGTCTGTGAGTCTTTCTATTTGGTGGTCTCTGGGAGAACCTGCCTGGCAACATACATAGGGGTTACCATTTCATCAGGGGGATTCCCCCAATGATGACATTGATCTCCGCTCAGATGTCACTTCTTTCCATCCTGGGAGGAGGAGAGGGGAGCCCAGAGGGAGGTGTGGCTAATACCAGCGTCACCTGTTTTCTTTCCCAGTGTGACTAGGGCACAGTGGGAAGCCATTTCCTCCCAGACAGGGTAGTGGAGCCACAGAGTTGGGATTCATGGCAAATTAGGCTGCTGATTTGTACGTTAAACAAGGTTAATTCCACCCATTAGGAAAAGATGTTTTCAAAGTGCCTGGCACTAGATCGAGGAGCAATTAGTATCTTTGTATTAGTGGATGTGGGCGTGGGGCCAGGACGTTAGGGGAGGAGGATGAAATTCATACACTCTTTATGATATCATCAAAGGTAAATGAATTATGAAAACAAAAGAGCCAATCTGAGGCTGCCGGGACTAATTACCAAGTAGACAGGTCACAACGAAGGAGGGAAGACCAATCTCAGCAGCACGAGGGTGCTGACCAGCTTGGATCACAGGTGTCTCTAGACAAGACTGGCTTCACAGATCCACCTCCAGATTCCAGGGAGAGGCTCTGATTTTGCCTCAAATACAGAGGTTGGATCATGAGGGATGATTTCACGTGTTGTTGTTGTTTGGGGTTTAGGCTTTTAAAGTTCTTTCTGATCTAAGCCTTCACAGGGCTGGACAAGTTGGTGGACTTGATACAGAGGGTACTGAGGACCTGCGGGGAACAGTAACTAACACACCCCCAGAGCTACTGCTTTGTGTACTGATATGGTGATGATAATACTCCCCATTGGCAAAGAACCTCTGCTCTTTGCCATGCACTGGTGGATGTGGTCTCACGCGGTCCACAGAGCCAGCCTGGAGACACATGGAGGCAGCGGGCTCACCCTGATTGGGAGAGGTACTTTTGTGTGTGCCGTAGGGCTGGCAAGTGGCATTCAAGAATATAGGTTTACCCAGGGGAAGCTATTCCTGCTTCAATTTTTCCTCCAATTCTTAGAATTAGATCAAGAGAAAGAGTTCAGTGAGGTGCTAGTCTGGGGTTGCCATGGTGACTCAGTGGTCAGGAATCCACTTGCCAATGCAGGAGATATGAGTTCAGTCCCTGGGTGGGAAAGGGAGTGGCTGCCCACTCCAGTATTTTTGCCTGGAGAATGCCATGGAAAGAGGAGCCTGAAGGGCTATAGCCCATGGGGTTGCAAAAGAGTCGGATACAACTTAGCAATTAAACAACAACAAAGTCTGTCTTTAATTCCTCACCGAGCAATTGCCAACACTGTTTTTTAACAGGAGTCTGGCAGGCAGCAGTTGCAAACTAGAATTTGCTAAGAAGTTTTCTGTGTTTTAATGTGTCTACTTGTACAATTGCCTTCTGTTAATGTCAAAAGATTAGGATTTCCATCTATGATAATGATACAAAGTTGTAAAAATAGCAAAGGGATTTTTAAAATGATGGAGTATATAATTTGATAAATGATCATACAGCATAATGAAATTGATACTTGAATAACCAACATCTGGAAAACACCAGTATAAGGGAAGGAACACTGCCTGGAGGGATTAGGCAAACAGATTCTTAGGTCCTATTCCATTGCTATGTGACCTTGGAGAAGTCTCATAACCTCTCTGTGCCATAGTTTTCAATTGGACAATCCAATACAATGCCATTTGGACAAGATGCTCTCTCAGAGACCAACAGGCCATGTTACATTGTATCCCCACAGTTGCGATGAGGAAACAGGGGCTCAGAAAAGGTGGGAGGCCCTCAGGGCAGCCAGAATGCCTGCGCTGTGCCTGACGCACAGTAGGTGGGGCACAGACTGGCCCCGTCTCCCTCTTCTCTCTCCCTCCCCCAACTCAATCTTGCCAGTCACAGCAGAAATAACCCCAACTACATCTCCAGCTGTCAGAAGATCTACAAACATCATCAAGTGAAAAATCAAGGACAAAGTCAGTGAAACAGCTATTTTGAAAATTTCTGGTCCCAGTTATAGCTGATTGTTTAGAAAGTAGGAGAGGTGTGTCACCCACAGAAAACTTCTGGTAAATGTTATCACGGGTTTTCCAAAAGCATTTGGTAGCAGTGACTGGTTGTTTTTAAAATAATTGGCTGTGTTGCAGGCCAGGGAAAAAGAAGTCAGGAGAAATACATAGAAAAAAATGGATAACGTTGGTCAAGAAAAACCACAGAAATTGGGATGAATGAATCTCTACATGTTCATCATAAACATGTATTACATTTTGTAATTTAACAGGAAAAAAACCAACAAAGATATATATATATGTTTTAAATCAATATCAAATATTAATATGGGTGATGGAAAGGGGACCATACAGTGTTTTTAATAGGGATTATAAACTCACATGTTTATAAGATCCAGAGAGAAATGTACTAATGAAGCACAAATCAGTTAAGCAGACCGATAGGAACTAGGACAACGGAGGGGTACTGGCAGACCCCAGACAACCATGAGAGCTGGGGGGTGTGCCCAGAGATGTCAGATGGCCCAGTCACTAAAAAAACCACAGTCCAAAATTTAACATGGGGCCCTTTTCTTATTGGTAGCTCATTTCTTTTTTTAAAAAATTAATTTTATTGGAGTATAGCTGCTTTACAACGTGGTGTAACTTTCTACTGTACCACAAACTGAATCTGTTATACATATACATATGTATGTGTGTTAGTTGTTTAGTTGTGTCCGACTCTCAGTGACCCCGTGGACTGTAGCCCCCCCAGGCTCCCCTGTCCATGGAATTCTCCAGGCAACAATACTGGAGTGGGTCGCCATTCCCTTCTCCAACGTATACACATATCCTCTCTTTTTCTGCTCATTTCTTAAAGGTTCTGTGTAAGTTAAACAAACTGAACAGAGAGCGAACAGATTGAAGGCTCTGCTGTTGAACACCTAGAAAATCCATCCCGAGGCCCCACATCCTTGGGCCCCTGGGAAAGTGAAGGAATGGCTCCACCTCTCCATGGGTGTCTCTGCTCTGGCTGACGGTGGAGCAGAGGTACAGGAATCTGGGCGCTTGTTTCAGGTACTCTCTCCTCTGGGCCCTCACAGTTCCAGGTATGCCAGGCTTGAAAGCAGATGCTTTTATCCCAAAATTCAGAGCAGAGTTAGCCTGCTCTCTCTCTGCTCTCCTGGGCTGTGAGCACCCTGCTGGCTGGGCCCTGGGGGCTCATCCCTGTTTCCTGGTATCTATACTGTGTAGGTGGCTATGCAGTGAAGTTCTGCTGAATGCATGAGGAAATAAAGAAAGAGAATACATGAGTTGCTTAAGAGGGACTTAAGTGAACTTAGATTGATGCAGTGGATGAAAAGCAAGAAGTCACAGAATCGTGGCCTTGTGTCTTTACTATTAGGCCTGCTTGATGATTCGCCTTTGAATGCTTCAGACAAGCATTTTCCTAAAGGTAGTCTGTGAATTTACCTAGGAAAAAGGGACTCATGCTCAAAGACATTTTGAAAATCTTCAGTTTAGCTCCAATACGTGTGCTTTGTAGATTATGAGATTTCTCAGAGCCTTTAAATGCTAATGATCCCCAAACTCAGCTTACTCTTTTAACAAGAGTAACCTGCTCCAACGAGTGTTTCTGGGTAAACCATTTCAGAAATGCTCTTCGAGGAAATGAAAAATACAAGATCCAATAGAACATACCCATGTTATTCTCAGGTCTCTAAATCAACAGCTAGCTCTCACTTGACAAAGACATGGCCTCGAGTGTGGCTGGAACGCCCTGCTGGGGCCGAAGCAAGACATGAGTTCCTGACCTGTTTGTATGCACTGATACGTCCAGGGCTCTCCCCCCACACCATCTCACTGAACCCCACAAAAGACAAGGCACCTGTTCTGACTCCCATTTCAGGGGCGAGAAGACTGAGGCTCAGGGCAGTTAAGAGATGGCCATTATTTTTTTATTGTGGTAAAATGCATAGCACATTTTTTCAAAAATAAATAACTATTTATTGAAGTATAGTTGATTTACAATGTTATGTTAGTTTCAGGTATACAACAAAAATGATTCTGTCTACACATATGCGTGTGTGCTAAGTCACTTTAGTTGTGTTTGACTCTTTGTGATCTTATGGACTGTAGCTCGCCAGGCTTCTCTGTCCGTGGGATTTTCCAGGCAAGAATACTGGAGTGGGTTGCCATGACCTCCTCCAAGGGATCTTCCTGAACCAGGGATCGAACCTGCGTCTCCTACATTGGCAGGTGGGTTACAACTAGTGCCACTATATATTCAGTTATATATAGTGTGTGTGTGTGTGTGTGTGTATTTATATATATGCCACTTTAAGTGTATGATTCAGTGGCATTAAGTACATTCACAATGTTGTACAGTCTTCTCCACTCTCCATTTCAAAAACTTCATTATCCCAAGTGATCCCTTGGACTGCAAGGAGATCAAACCAGTCAATCCTAATGAAATTAACCCTGAATATTCACTGGAAGGTCTGTTGTCGAAGCTCCAATACTTTGAAAGTGAAAAGTGAAAGTGAAAATCGTTCAGTCATGTTCGACTATTTGCAACCCCATGAACTATACAATCCATGGAATTCGTCAGGTCAGAATACTGGAGTAGGTAGCCTTTCCCTTCTCCAGGAGATTTTCCCAACCAAGGGAAGACCAGGTCTCCCAACCCAGGTCTCCCACATTGCAGGTGGATTCTTTACCAGCTGAGCTATCAGGGAAGCCCCAGAAGGTCGACCCGTTGCATTGGACAGGAATCAAACCCAGGTCAGTGCTTAGAAGGCAATACTTTGGCCACCTGATTTGAAGAGTCAACTCATTGGAAAAGACCTTGATGCTGGGAAAGACTGAGAGGAGTAGGGGGCAGCAAAGGATGAGATGGTAGGATGGCATCACCAATTCAAAGGACATGAATCTGAGCAAACTCAAAGAGATAGCAGAGAACAGAGGAGCTGACATGCTGCATGCAGTGCATGGTGTCGCAAATAGGACACAACTTAGCAACTAAACAACAGCAACATCAGATTTATGGTTGCACACACATGCCATCCCCATCATCTAGACAGGAAACTGAAGCTTCACTTGACCAAGTGAGAACTCACAGGACTTAGGTACTGCTTTACCTCTCTGTAGCATGCGACAGAGAAAAGCCTGCAGAAACTATTGAGAAGGTCATGCGAGGACGTGTGTGCGTCAGTCTTGGCACAGGGCAGGTTTGCGGCTGTTTATTTCCAGCCCATGCCATCCCTCCCTGGTGACCCTGCCTCCAACCACCTGCACAAGCTGGCCTTGCAGATGTCAACTCATCCTGCATGCCAGGAGAAGGCCAGGACTTTCTCACAAAGCAAGGAGTTTGATTCTTCCCACTTGGTTCTCGAAGACTGATGCAGGGAGGCAGGTGGAGGTGGTGTTCTCCATGACAACGCGGTTGCCCTTCTCTCCATTTTCTATTAGAATTCATTTGATGTAAGTCGGTTTCTCTGTTACACTGTCAGCTGTGGATTTCAAGACCTTGATGTGAATTTTCCTTTATCCCCTCCATATTCCAAGACCGGTTTCCTTCCTTCTTGCTTCCCATTCCCTCATCGTGCAATTGACTAACAGCGCTTATGTGAGTCCTGCCCTGGATGCTGGGAATGCTCAAGGGATGGTGATGGTGGTGATGAGGGTAATCATAATAAGATAAAGACAGAAGAGGTGGAGGAGGAGAAGAAGATGGGGGCAGAGGAGGAGGGGGAGAAGAGCTGACACCTATGGATTCGTTTATGGTTCACGCGTATCGCCCACCTCATGCAATGTTTGGCATACACTTTCTCAGTCAATCCTCCTTGAGCTCTGCAACACTCATTGTCTTCATTTTACAGAGGAGGAAACCAAGGGTCAGAGAAGCCAAATTTCCACAGTAAATGGCATCTGACTTGAGGTTTGAAGCCAGGTGTGTCTGATTCTCAAGACACACCCTCTTCACCACTAGACTCTAGACAGCACTAAAGGAAGACATGGAGGTATGTGAAGAGCACAGGGCCTGGTAGCCAGTAGGTGCTCAATAAATGAATTGAATTGTACTGAGTTGGTTTTAAACCGGCATCCAAGATGGCTGAGTTGGGGGGACTGGGCTAGATCCTTCCCACTTCTCTCTGGGAGCTCTGGGCTCGTGGGGAGGAGGGACAGTTGGGCCCTGCAGACCCCAGCCCCAGCAACAGGGCAGCTCCCAAACTCCCGCAGGGACAGAGCGCTCTTTGTTTATTGTGCCTTCTCATCCTACCCAGTAATTAGCATTGGCAGCTTCATATTGAGCTTTTGTTTTCATAATTCATTTGCCTACCATGACATAATAAAAGGAATATTGATTCAATCCCAACTCCTCTTGGATAGAGGCCCACATCAACCAATAAAAAGGAATTGCTAATTGCAGAGTGCGCTTTACCAGCTAAGGCATTAGAGCCGGCCCTTTAGATAGTGGGCGGGCGGAGGGCGGGCAGCTCAGCTGCTGAACGCCTCCCCCCACACCCCGCCCACCCAGGCATCACGTGCTTTCCTGGGCGGGGAGGAGGGGGGCGCCCATCCTCCTGTGAGGCCACCTCTAGCCTCTTCATCACGTCAGGAAGAAGAGCCAGCAGGGCCGCCAGGGTGGAGCCCTGGGAAGGAAAATCCTCCACAGGCCTGTTGACAGATGTGGTATCAAATGAATTGTTCTCTGCTTAGACACGACTTTGATATTTATTGGTTCAAATTGCTCGGCTGACTCAGTCTTGCATAAGTCTCCACGGTCCGTTTTAATCTTGACGTTTGGGGAAGCCACACTGATTCGGGTAATGATGGGGTTTACCTGGGATCAAAATGAAAAAGGAGAAGGCGGGGGTCTGGGATAATTATAGTGGGGCAATGTATATTTTTGTGTAATCTGGAAAGGCGATTTATGAGGCCGATAAAAATGATAATATACTCTGAGTGGAGCCAAGATGGATTAGCTACAACAGAGCTTTCTTTGCAGGAAATGAAGGGGGCTGGGAGGAGGCTGTTTATTAGACAAATAGTTGTTCAAGGATCCATCTTTATTTTTTCACTTCCCTTCTGAAATTACTGAGATAAGACACATTGGTATAAGGATCACAGTCCTCCTTAGGTTACTATTCATTAAGATTTCTGTCTCCAGAGGGTGGGATTTGTGTAATTAAGACCAGAAAGGATGACTGCGGAGGAGGGGGGGCGGAGGGAATCCCCCACCCCCTCCTTGCTCTATCTTTAGAATCAAAGCACAGCCCCAGCTGATTTAGTTAAACTCGGCCGGAACAAGGATTCTCAGTTCCCTGAGGAAGCTTATATAACTTCCTGGGAGGTCTCCCTCCACCCCTCACCGGCCAAGGAACGTTTTGTTGACCCAACTATAAATGAATCAGAAACACTGAGATGCCTCTCTGAATTGGTGGTTCATAATTGAGAGTCCCTTGGACTGCAAGGAGATCCAACCAGTCCATCCTAAAGGAGATCAGTCCTGGGTGTTCATTCGAAGGACTGATGTTGAAGTTGAAACTCCAATACTTTAGCCACCTCATGTGAAGAGTTGACTCAATGGAAAAGACCCTCATGCTGGGAAGGATTGGGAGCAGGAGGAGAAGGGGATGACAGAGGATGAGATGGCTGGATGGCATCACTGACTTGATGGACATGAGTTTGGGTAAACTCCGGGAGTTGGTGATGGACAGGGAGGCCTGGCGTGCTGCAATTCATGGGGTTGCAGAGAGTCAGACACGGGTGAGCGACTGAACTGAACTGAACTGAATGGTAGTGGAAAATGGGGGAGAATAGGAGAAAAAGCACTCAAAAGTTTGCTGAACTCAAGGTGGGAGGACAGTTATGAAAGATGTTTAGCTGACCAATACTTCTTCACCCTCTTCCTCAAAATGTTCTTCATCTCTTCAACTCCAAGAGTGCCTGCCAAGCAGTGCCCCGCAACCCCAGGCCCTGTGCCTGGGATGGGACACAGAATACCAGTGCTAAAGGAGGCAGCAGCCATGAGATTCCTGCCAAGCCACCCGAACCCATACACGAGCATCCACCAGCAAATAGCTTATCTGGGACAGTATGAACTTAGCATTTTGCTCATCCTCCCCCACCCCCTTGACAGAGCAATCACAGCCCTCCTTCCTCCTGAGTCCAAATGTGGTCCAGGAAGATTAAACAGAATGTGTCCAGCAGCCACACTGACCCATCAGACTTGGCCCTTGCAAAAAAAATCATCTCTGCGAGAAGTCATCAGGTGCCGCCCTGGTGCCTGGTACCTACTCCTGGCCGTGTCAGACACTTGGCCTCTTCGTTCCATCCACCATCCACACAACCCCTGAGGTCAAGATTCACCCTGTTCTGTAGATAAGGAAACTGAAGCTCACAGAGGTAAAATAATTTGCTCAAGATCACATGGGCAGTAAATGGTGGAACTGGAATTTGAGTGCATGTCTGATATTGGTTTCCATTCTCAGGTTACCAATCCTCCCTTCCCCAGGTGGCTTGGATCAGTGCTGTGGGATGATCAACCCTCTCTAAGGAAGGAAGAAAAAGAAATATTTTTAAAATTATGCTCATTGACCCACTAAAACACTGATGTGATGAACGTAATTCATGTATATATTTATCATTTAGGTACAGATAGCTTATAAATTACCTGGCGAGGGAGGAAAGCCATGAGATTGGAAACTACTGTCATTGAATCAGTCAGCAGGGTTTAGAGGCTCTCCTCCCAATCAGAGGCTTTACTGATAGATCGCTGCTAGTCACGTGACACGGGATGGATGGAGATACCTTAGACCTGAGTTGCAGTCCTGCAAAAGGGAAAAAAAGAAGGTGCATGTATTTATGCCTAAGGGTTTCTCAGGTTTCTCAAGTGGTAAAGAATCCACCTTCCAATGCAGGAGATGCAGTTTCAATTTCTGGTTCGAGAAGATCCCCTGGAAGAGAAAATGGTAACCCATTTTATTTTATTATTTTTTTTAATATTTATTTTTATTTATTTATTTGACTGTGCCAGGTCTTAATTGCAGCATGTGGGATCGAGTTCCCTGACCAGGGATAAAACCCAGGCCTCCTGCATTGGGAACATGGAGCCTTAGCAACTGGACCACCAGGGAAGTCCTGGTAACCCACTTTAGTATTCCCCCCCCACCCCGGGAAATCCCAGGGGACAGAGGAGCCTGGCAGGCTATAGTCCATGGGGTCACAAAGAGTCAGACACGACTTAGTGACTAAACAGCAGCAGCAGCAGACCTTCTGTAAAATGAAATGCAAAAGGCTGTGTTTCCTAGGACCCAAAATGAAAGCAAAAGTGTTAGCTGCTTCGTTGTGTCTGACTATTTGCGACCCCATGGACCATAGCCCACCAGGCTCCTCTGTCTATAGGATTCTCCAGGCAAGAATACTGGAGTGCGTTACCATTTCCTTCTCCAGGGTATCTTCCCATTCCAGGAATCGAACCCAGGTCTCCCCAATTGCAGGCAGATCCTTTACCATCTGAGCCATCAGTAAAGCCCCTAAAACCCAAAATAGTTTGTCTATTTTTGTACTTATTTACTGTGGTGTGGGCTTCCCAGGTGGCGCTAGTGGTAAAGAACGCACATGCCAACACAGGAGACCAAAGAGATACGGGTTTGATCCCTGGGTCTGGAAGAACCCCTGGAGGAAGGCATGGCAACCCACTCCAGTATTCTTACCTAGAGAATCCCATGGACAGAGGAGCCCCACACTCGGGCTACAGTCCATGGGGTCGCAAAGAGTCAGACACGACTGAAGCCACTTATACATGCATACATACACTGTAGCGTAGTGAATCACAGCGAGAAAGAGAGAGAGAGGACCTGGGGATATCTGTGCATTGAAATAATGTATATGAACTCCCTATACACTGTGCCTGACACCCTATGAATGCTAATGAGAGATTCATGCCCTGAATGGATGTTTATTGAGTGTTTCCTACACTCCAGATTCAGTGCCAGTTTCTGGGGGAGACAGCAGTCACAAGACACAGTCCCTGTGCTCAGGGAGGGAGAGAGAGTGTTGGAGACACACACAAGCCCATGTGCAAACACTCAGAGGCAACGGAGGGCAAGCCCTTCTGTAGGGCCAGTAGGGAGCTGGTGTGCAAGGAGGCTTAGTAAGAACTGGGCAGGTGGGGAGGCAGGTCAGTAAGAACTGTGACAGCCTTTTAAGACACAGTATGGAGTTAGATGCTTTCCTGAAGGCCACAGAAGCTTCTGAAGGATTTTAAGCTGGAGGTGACACCATCGGATCCTGTTGGCTGAGATGGGGAGCTTGGGTTAGAAGGGGACAAAGTGGTGGGGGCGGGGGGAGATGTAGAGGAATGGTCAGGAATCCAGAGGAGACAATGACAGCTTAAACTAAGGCAGAGTCGTGCAGGGGACTCATAGCTATTATAATGACCCCTTACAACAACTCATACACCAATTTACACTGTGCTTTCAAAAAAAATTAATTCATTTCTGTGTTAACTCTGTTAAGAAAGGATCACTGAACCTTGTTTGCTAACAAGGATGTCAAGGCTTCTAGGGTAAAGCCCAAGGGTTCAGAGCTAAGTCAGGATTTCAGGCCCACATCATCTTATTCCCATCTGAGGTTAATGTAACTAAGCAGTGACTGCTGTGGCAAAGAGGTACCTCTTTGAGTGATCTATGAAGGAAGGAAATTATATCTTGGGAAAGTGATTTCATCAGTCTTTTTATTCTCCTCTTTGCTGATCATCACAATTGTCCCCATTTTGCAGATGAAAAAGCTGAGGTCTCAGAGAGGTTAAGTGGCTTGCCCAAGCTCACAGAGAGCAAGGGAGTCAGACCTGGGTCTCAAAGCTAGCTCTTTGGAATACAAGTTCAAGTCTACATCCTTTATATGATTCTAGAAATCAAGGACTTGACAGCAAAGAAAAAAAAAGATGGATATTTTACGAAAGTCTTTAGCTTTGATAACTCTGCCACGATTACGTTAACCGAGGGTTGTGGCTAAATATCTATCCAACACACACTTACCACTATCCACTATGTGCCAAGCACTGAGTTAAGTGTTGGGACATAAAGCAGCTCTATCTGATTATCCATTAATTCATTAAAAGATAAGCATTGATTAAGTGTCATCTGCAGGTCAGATTTACTCTTTCCTTGCTTTCAGTGTGTCAGGATGTCATTCAAATTAACTTTCGAAAGAGTGGGAGTTGGCCAGGTTGAGGGGCATTCAGGCAAAAGACAGGATATGTGCAGAGGTGTTGCATAAAGAGGTGTGATGGTATCTATAGTATCAGGGAGCAGAATAGAACACAGAAGGCAGAGGTGGGCTCTGCTTAGGGAGGTTTGGTCCGGGAGCCAAGGAAGGTTGGCCTGGATTCAGTTGCCCCATTTCAACCCTGAGGCTATTTTCTGTTTCTATTTGCTGTGCTCTCCAGACTGAACTGCGTACAGGCTGGTGATATTCTGTTCTACCGTTGTCAGACACAATTTCTCAGGTTTAAAGATGTCAGATTTGTTCCTAGTGGGATCAGATGGCAAAGAATCCGCCTGCAATTCAGAAGACCCAAGTTCGATCCCTGGATCAGGAAGAGCCCTTGGAGAAGGAAACGGCAACCCACTCCAGTATTCTTGTCTGGAGAATTCCATGGAGCCTGGTGAGCTACAGTCTTTGGGGTCACAAAGAGTCAGACACAACTGAGCCAACAATACTGGCAATATTCAAAAATGAAGCAGGAGGTGATGATGGGATTGGCTGGGAAGGGCCATGAGGGGAGACAGGTGTTCTGTTTCTTGTAGGGGTTTGAGTTCATGGCTGCAGGCATTTTTCAACACACAGCAGAGTACACTTAAGATCTGTGCACTTCACTCTATTCTAAACCTTATCTCAGCCAAAGGAACCATAAACAAACACTGAACTCGAATCGATGATACGCACAGTGAAGCCTTTAGAGGTGAAGTGTACTGATGTCTGCAACTGACTTTGAAATGTATCAAAAAGAAAGTGGGGCTTCCCTGGTCACTCCGTGGTAAAGAATTCGCCTGCCAATGCAGGAGACACTGATTTGATCCTTGATCTGGAAGATCCCACATGCCGCGGAGCAACTAAGCTTGTGCATCACAACTATTGAGCCTGTGCTCTAGTGCCCATGAGCCCCAACTACTGAAGCCTGCATGCCCCAGAGCCCCCGCTCTGCAGCAACAGGAGCCACCACCGTGATGAGCCCACGCACCGCAGCTAGAGAAGAGCCCCGCTCACAGCAACGAGAGAAACACCCACAGAGCCGCAGAGCCCCAGCACAGCCAAAATGAAATAAATACATTAAAAAAAGAAGAAGAAGAAAATGCATTCACAGATGGACAGAAGGATGGATAGATGGGAAGATAAGTGATCAAGCAAGTGAAATGTTCTGGTGGAATCTAGGTATTGGGTGTTCACCCTGCTTTTTTAGAACTTTTCTGTATTGCTGAAAGTTTTCATAATGTTGGGTAGAAACGTGAATTAGGAAGCAGGGGGTAAGACAGAAACACATAATGGGGACTGTGTTCCCCGGGGGGTGTGGGTTTCTCTTACTTGGTTGTTACTGCCACACAAGATTACAGGTTCAGTGATGCCAGGTCCTCCCATTTTTATGTGAAGTCTTCCGATTTTTAAGTGTCGGGAAACAATTCATAGCAAATTATCAGGCAAATAAATGATTTGGCACGAGGACCATGAGTGTGTTACTCCTGCCAGGCAACAAGATGATTTGGAGTGTGTGCTTCACGCCCCGGCGGTGTTCCATCCCACCCAGCACACACTCCCCAGCAGTGAGGCCTAGGGCAGGCACCTTACCTCCCAGAGCCTCTTTTTCTTTATCTAGAAAACGGGGCTAAAAATAAAGCCTAGGTCAGCAGGCTGAAGTGAAACTTAGTGCAGTATCTGGCATACAGTGCTTACTTAGTGAATGGTGGCTGTCACTGCTCCCGGCTTTCTGGGAAGGCTAAAGCAGTCCTGAGCACCCACAGCCGCGGCGGGCCATGCCATCTGCTACTCGGTGTGGGAAAGGCAGCCAGCCTTGCTCTGAGGGGTCCTCATCTCCCCGCTTTCTTCTCCTCCTAACAGCCCCAGGCTGTGCTGTTCTGTGCTGTGCTTAGTCGCTCAGTTGTGTCTGACTCTTTGCGACCCCATGGACTCCCTTGATATCTCTAATTTTCTTGAAGCGATCTCTAGTTTTTCCCATTCTATTGTTTTCCTCTATTTCTTTGCATTGTTCACTTAGGAAGGTCTTCTAATCCCTCCTTGCTATTCTTTGGAACTCTGCATTTAGATGGGTATATCTTTCTTTTTCTCCTTCGCCTTTTACTTCTCTTCTTTGCTTACCATGGTTTATTTCACTTTCTCCATATGATCCCTATAGATGCTCATTTCATTCATTCATTCATTCGTTCTTTTCAACATGTTCTTTGCTTTAAAAGATGCTCTTAAGATTTATCTTTAAGTCTCAGCCCTCTGCAGAGGGCTTATGTTGACAGGGATATGTATACAAGAACTATTTCGCTTCTCTCTTCATTATAAGAAAAAGCACGAGTGTGATCATATGTGACGGGTGACATGTGGTGGCCGCACAGGGAATGCCGGGGAGCAGTGAGGACTGTGATGAACTGTGTGCCCACAGCAGAGAGGCAGATGCCACCCACAGCCTCTCCAGGGAGTTGCTGTCACCACAGTATTCAGTCCAGTGGTGCTAGAGCTTCTGGTTGCTTTCTTTTCCCCAAGAGAAACCATGAACAAGAATTCCTATGCCAAATCTTTCTATTTTAAAGTTTGGCAACTATTTTAAGTTACAATTAAAGCAACAATGACAAAACTGTGCAAGTCAAAATAGATCATGTCAGCAGGGCAGGTGTAGCCTGTGGGCCACCCTCTGGTTGTTTCATTAACCTGACACAATTTGTAATCACATGCATGTCCATTGGAATGTTGACTCATTTATTGTGTATGCCCTGTTAGATTATAAGTGACCATAACTCCTAATTTTAATCCCTTTGTTGCCAATGCTCATTGTGGGATCTTGGTCAGCTCTATGCCTTCAGGTCCCCATGTATGAGAAAAGATTAGACTAGGCTGGTCTTTCCGAATTTCCCTGATCAAAATGCTCAAAGGCACGGAAAAGGAGCCTTTTAAATATGTGAACAGATGCTTCATCCTGAAGAAATGTGCATGAACCTGAGATGGAGACATTTAAAGGTGATTGCGTGGAGGGTATGAGGAAAGCTTTGTTCTCACCTATAGTTGGCGGTGTGCACACTGCTACCGCCTCTCAGAGGCAATGGGACAATGCCTACCCGAACGACAAAGGTACAGACTTTTGCCTCAAGCCACTTCTACAAATGTCAAATCATGTATATGTGTGAGATGATGTATATACTATTTCTTTCCACATTGGTTGCATTGGCAGGTCAGAAGCAACCTAACCATCAACCATCAACAGGGGATAGATTAAATACACTATAGTTCATCTATACAGTAGATTGCTAGGCAGCCATTAAAAGAAAAAAAAGAGGGAGTACTTTATGCAGTGTGTGCTGGTAAATGTGTAACAACCAGCTCTCCAACTTAGAGTGGAGCTGGGGTGGGTAGCCAGATTGTAGCATTTGCCCACGGGGTAAATACCACCACGGCCAATTTCAAGCTTTTGCTGACATGAGGTTTTTAAAATTGGGCTTGAGAAGAGATCCATTCCTGTTGACTTCAGCACATCACCACCTTTATTAACTGATATAAAAAGATCTCCAAGATGTATTAAATGTAAAAAAAAAAAAGAAAAAGGAAGGTACAGAACAGCATATATAGTATGTTATCATTTATGTTTAAAAAAGATCATTTATATAAAAATAGAGAGGAGACGGTAAAGAACGTAACATATACACATACAGGCTGGTACATCACAGGTTTCTCTGGAAGAATGCATGTACACATGCAGGGAACCGTTAACTTTGGTTGGGATTAGGAGCAGGAACCACGTGACTGGGGCACACAGTGGATGGAAACTCTTTATTACCACCCATTTATACTATGTCAACTACTGGTGATTCAGTGATGTATATTACATACCCAAAACATCTGAGTTAAATATGCCTCAGGGGACTCCCCTGGTGGTGCAGTAGGTAAGACTCCTCCTGCCAATGCAGGGGACACAGGTTTGATCTCTGGTCCGGAAGATTCCATCGGCTGCAGAGCAACTAAGCCCATGCACCACAGCTACTAAGTCTGCTGCCCCTGCATGCCTAGAGCCTGTGCTCCACAACAGGAGAAGCCACTACAATGATAAACCTGTGCGCTGCAGTGAGGAGCATTTCCCACTTGCCACAACTAGAGAAAGCCTGCTCAAAGCAATGAAGACCCAGCACAGCCAAAAAGAGATCAATACAATAAATTTAAAACATTTTAAAAATTGTCTCAGATTGCAAGGAAAAGTTATTGATAACTGATTCCCTGGCCTCTGCAGGGGAGATTCTGATCCTGTATCCTATGTGTAAGACTGAGGAAATTCGTTTGTAACGAGTTTCTCAGATGATTCTTCTTTTTTTTTTTTTCTAATTGGAGGATAGTTGCTTTATAATATTGTGTTGGTTTCTGCCATACATCAACATGAATCAGCCACACAGGTACACATATGTCCCCTCCCTCCTGAACCCCTCTCCCCTACATCCCTCTCCATCACAGAACACTGGATTGAGCTCCCCATGTCACACAGCAAATTACCACTGGCTATCTATTTTACATATGGCAATGTTTAAGTTTCCATGCTGTCCTTGCAATTTGTCCACACTCTCCTTCCCCCACTGTGTCCACAAGTCTGTTCTCTTTGTCTGCATTTCCATTGCTGCCCTGCAAATAGGTTCATCAGTTCCATCTTTTTAGATTCCATATGCATGCGTTAATATACAACATTTGTCTTTCTCTTTCTGACTCATTAACTGTATAATAGGCTCTAGGTTCATCCACCTCATTAGGACTGACTATTCTTTTTTTATAGCTGAGTAATATTCCATTGTATATATGCACCACAATTTCTGTATCCATTCATCTGTCAATGTGCATCTAGGTTGCTTCCATGTCCTAGTGATTGTAAAAAGTGCTGCAGGGAACTCTGGGGTACATGCATCTCTTTCAATTATGATTTTCTCAGGGTATATACCCAGTGGGTTTCCCAGGTGGTGCTGGTGGTAAAGAACCTGCCTGACAACGCAAGAGATGTAAGAGATGTGGGTTCAATCCAAATGGCAACTCACTCCAGTATTCTTGCCTGGAGAATCCCATGGACAGAGGAGACTGGTGGGCTATGGTCTATAGGGTTACAAAGAGTCGTACACAACTGAAGCGACTTAGCTAGCTATATACCCAGTAGTGAGATTGTTGAGTCATATGGTAGTTCTATTCCTAGTTTTGTAAGGAATCTCCATACAGGTGGCACTGCCTAGCCCAACCTTTCCAATTCTTCTTTTAATTAAGATTGTTTTAAAGCCTTTATTGAATGTTATAATATTGCTTCTGTTTTGTGTTTTGTTTTTGGCTGAGAGGCATGTGGGATCTTAGGTCCCCCACCAGGGGTTGAACTCTCATCCCCTACTTTGAAAGGTCACTGGACTGCCAGGTAAGTCCCCCAACCTTTCCATTTTATAGGGACTGGAAACGGTGGCCCACAGAGAATGTCCTGGCCTCAGGGCACCCAGGGAGTCAGGGGTGAAGGCAGAGCATCCCTGGTCTCCAATTCACGTCCTGAACCACTGGGCACACCCACCTGTCAATCTTGATCTTATCCTCAGATGAGGAGGCTGGCCCAGAAGACAGGGGGCAAGGCACACGACCCTTTTTTTGTTAGCTCTGGCACAGAAAGTGTCATCTGCTACCTTCCCAGCACTCAGCACCAGCCGCTATTTCACGATAAGGAGAGATGGGGGTGGGGAGGCAGCAGTGAAAGGAAAGGAAAGAAGGAGGGAAGAGGAAAGGAAGAAGAAAGACCACTTCTCCAAAAGCGTTTTGCTGATAGACTTGGCTGCAACTGTGTATCAGTAACATCTGATACACTTGGCTGCAACTCGGGCCCTCTGTGTCGTCTGTGTCACTGTACCTGCCTTTTACACACGCAATTAACTGTATTTTTACATCATGCCTCCATAGGAAACCACCAACTCAGTCCCCGAGACAAATTGAATCAAGTTCTTTGGGCGTTTTTTTCCTTCAGTTAACGCAAAGACTGGCATATATCAGAGGTGCAAGCCTCCGTGCGCTATGTGACCACAAACAGGGATGCAGCAGAATGTACACCCCGAATTATGCCTTTACGTGCTCATTGGAGACACTTGTAATCATGTTTTATTACTGGTCTCCTCCCCAGCATAATGAACTTTGATGAAATAATGAAACAGCCCTGGCGCCTGAGCAGTCGGGCTGGCGGCCTCCCCAGCTAAGACCTCCCGTGAGGACAATAGCTCAAGCTGGGCGCCCGGCTCCAGTGGCAGCATCGGGGCGGAGAAGCTGGCAACCTGCCCCTCCCTCCCCGCCCTCGCCTCCACCCCGACTGCCGGGCCTGCCCCCTGAGCCACAGAAATGCCACGGCCAATTGGAAATGAGGCACAGGCCAGGAAAACTGCTGTTCACGGAGTCAGAGAACAGAAAAGCAGCGTGGGAGGGGGGCACAACCCCCCTCCCATCACCTTATTCTGTGCAGATGGGGAAACTGAGGCCCAGAAAGGGGAAATGACCCCACCAAATGCACACCGTGGCGGAGGAGGGATTCGAAGCCAGATTTCCTGCCTCCTAATTGAACGTGTATCCTCTGCAAGGTTCTCTTAACCAGGGATTCTCCAGCCCCGCAGAAGCTTTGAAATCTGAGATGCCATCCTACCCTATGCAGGGGTAGGGCCCTACCCCTGAGGTAACTGATTTGGGATTCTTATTTGGCAAAGGGAGGTGTCTGTGCTTCCCCAGTAATTCTGAAGTTTGACCAGCTGCGAGAGAAGTCAGCAGTGATAGATTTGAAGTCCTCACCAAGTGAAGATGGCTAGTTTTTGCAATTTTAGGTGTGGCCGCGTCCCCACAGCATCATTGGGGATGTCTGGGATCAGATTGCATTTTAGTACAATCTTCTCCAGTTTGAGGAGCATGTTGTATCTCTTCTGTGTAGCCCAGAGTATGTGCTGAAGATCAGATTCCATCATTGTAGAGAAGCAATACGGTTTGCTGTTGCTGGGTCATAACAACCTCTGCCATGAGCAACTACAGCCTAGATTCCATGACCTGCAAGGAGCTCAGATTATTCCCGTTTCACAGATGAGGGAACTAGGGCTAAAGAAGTTATTAGAAACTTCAAACCCAAGGTCTTTCAAGAGTTTTTTTGTTTCTGTTTCCTAACCCCCTTCCCTATTGCATGTGTGTTTAGGAGGAGGGAATGCCTCATGTGAATTATCATTGTAAATTACTGTGTTTTCCAGCCAATGTGTCTAGAGGCTTTTTGAGGAGAATCCCATTCCCCTTTGGTGTCAAATGAAATGAATTTGTTCTTTCAAAAGCGTAAACAGGTAGATGGAGGTATTGATGACTCCTTAGGAAAAAAACCTCATTTCTTTATGTTACATCATTTAAACCTTGATTTTAAATGCACTGTAAGAAGTGTGAGGAATGTATATGTGAGTTGATTATTTTTACTTTTTAAATAACTTTACTGAGGTGTTTTACATACCTTGTAATTCATTCATCCCAAGTACACAATCCAATGAAGTTCTAGTACATCTCCAAAGGTGTGCCCCATCACCATAAACCAGTTTTAGAACATTTTCATCACCCCAATATTATCTCTCATGCATACTTGCTAGTCCCTCATGCCCACCCCAGGCAATGCCTATTTTGCTTTCTATCTTGCTAGAAAGCAAGTTTTTTTCTGGACCTCCCATATTAATGGAGTGGTCTCTTACGTCTGGCTTGTTTTCACTGAGAATGATGTTTTGAGATTCATTTCTTTTGATTTCAGAATAGCATTCCATGGTATGGATGTATTACACTTTTGTCTATCATTTATATCTGAGTTAACTGTATCTATACTCAGGGGAAGATAGTTAATATTCAAAGGACGCTCATCAAGAATCCATGCCCCACAAGCACCTCAAATATTCTGGTCTAAATCTGCACCAAATGGTTGGTTGTATAGAAAATAGGATATTAGGGGCCATTTTCCTTTAGTGAAATGAGCATTGCTCAAGAAACATGGTGGGCTGGCATTCCTACAGGCACAATGGTCCTCCCTGTCCAGTACTTCCTTTTTAAGCATGGTCTCTGTTTCCACTGGAAACTCAGCTGAATGTCCTGGGTGGTGTGTACTACCCAGGATGGAATGCGCTGGTCCTGAAATGTACCTGTCAGGACACTAAGGGCAAAGAATCGAGACTTCACTTCTTTTGTTATAGGAACTGATTCTCATATTTGTCTGGGTTAGGCGACATTTTTTTCCCTTATTTGCTAAGAAATGATGTCCATGAAGCAAAATTCAGCCAGAGACTTGTTTTCATTATATTATGCAATCCAGTAGTGACGCTGTGAGGTTGGAGGTGGGGAGTTCACAGCTCTCTCCTCCCTGACCTGCCCCCTAAAAGAAATTCACAATCAGGCAGATTGACTTAGACCATTTTGCAACAGTTTCAAGATTATTTACTGAGTGCCTGGGTGCTGGACTCTTGGGCTGCACTCTGAAGGCTGGCAAGTCTTATAGTTGCCCAGCCTCAAGACCAAAGAAAGAGCCCAGAGACAGTGACAGAGACATCAGTGGTTTATTGAACAGGGGGACCTTAGACAAAGGGTCCTGAAGAGACACCTTACCATGTACAGCAGATGGTGGGCAGGACGTGGCAGCTGTCTCGAGGGAAAGGAGCAGGGTTAATATATTGTTTATGGGGGGGACTGATGTCAGGTAGGCTCATCAATGACCAGGGACTAATTAAGCTAATCAAAAGGACTTGATAGTCATATGAGTGAACCAGGACCTATGGAGCAGATGTACAAATGTCAAGAGAACAACCATCTTGAGTGGCCTGACCATACGTGGGCACTGGATATCAGGGTGTGGGAGACATTACACATCACCACCCTTTGAAGATTGGCATGGACATGTGAGTGGTCCTGGCTAGTAAGATGTGAGCAGACATCTAGTCCACAGCAGTTATTCCCAATCTCAAGACTCTACCCCTCCTGCTGGGAACCCTGAAGCCTGAGCTGAGAATCACCTTAAAATGAAAACTCATCCTTCAGCCTAGGTGCCTAAATGACTATGCTGAGCAGAGCCGCTGCCCACCTGTAGTGGATGAGCCGCTTGAGCAAGAAATAAACTTTTATTACTTTGAATCACTGAAATCAGGAGTTGTTTTTTATTGCATCCTAATCCAGCCTGTACTGGTGGACTACAAAGTAAGCATGCTCAAGCACGGTCCTTGACTCAAGGAACTGGCAGTGACATGGGGAAGTCAGGCATGGAGACTCACAAACTGTGATAAATATTTGGTGAGTGCAGAATATACCTGTAAGGAACTGAAGATAGTTGAGGGGAATCAGAGAAAAAGAAAACATGAGCAAAAACTCCCCAAAGGAGATTCAAGTTGTCCTTCTGAGGTAGCACAAGTGTGATGATCCAGGAGCTCAAGAACTTTCTAGGTGTTCACTAAAGCCAGCAGTGTTCCTGTGAGGCATGAGGACCAGCAGATGCACACCTCTGCCCCTCCCCACCCCCAGGCAAGGAAGCCAGGGCAGCAGGAAGTGTCGTGCCCTGCCTGGAGCTGGTACCTGGGCTTTGGGCAGACCATTCTCTCTGAGCAGCCCCATGACCTGGAGGGCGGGGGGTGGGGGTGGGGGCGTGGCACCAAAGAGGTGACCCTGGAGCCCTTTCACATCTAGTGTCTCAGGATCCTGGCACTACCAGTTCTCCCTAAGGGAACCAAAGGATCAAGCTGCCAATGTAATAGTTTTAACTACAATGGAAAGTTGTTCTTCACACATATGATACTAATACTACTTCTGGGTTTGTTTCATGAAGAACCTCTCTCAAATGACAGCCACATTTCAATAAGGCTGATGAACTAATTCACAGTAGAAGGTGACTGATTTTCTGCAGCCTTGCCCAGGAGGACTTGGATTTTAATAAAGCAGTGAGACGAGCAGCCTGACCTCAGCATAAGCAGATGGCTCCCGCCCTGACACCACCACTCTAAATCTGAATGAAACCACTTCAAAATGAAGGTCATTGTCACCCGGAAGCCATTGCACAAGGACTTTCCTCAAATCAGCTCCCAGGTCAAGGTAGTGGAATCCTGGTCTGTCTCACGCCAGGCTTAGGTGACCTTTACAGCTAGGTAGCTCACTCACTGAGGGCTTCAATTCAGACTTACCGATAAACAAGACGATATGTCCATCACATTGCCATTAAAAAAAAAAAAAATGTTCACTTTACAGCTTTAAATTTGCGTCTCATTTTGGGACCTCATCTAATATTTTTAAAACAAACTATTCATTATTTTGTGACATAATTATATTACACTGTCATATTCTTGGTTAATAGCATGAATTATTCAATGCAAATTAATGTCACAGTACTTGTAACACTAATTTCTCATTTCTACCTTTTTTCGTAATGCCCAGACGTTCACACACTCACACGTATACACAGAAAAAAATCACTCCAATTTTTAAGAGACCCAAAAAGAAAATGGCAAAGCAGAACATGAAATTGTTTGGAACGCCAACTTCTGTTCTTTATGAAGAGTTCTGGAGCATTTTGAGTTGGAGATGAGCTGACATTGCTTACAGGAGGTGAGTGACCCCCTAATGGAAAGGGCTTGTCCTAGCTCAGGATCCCCACCAGGGGCCAGGATTAGAACCTGACCTTGCTGTAACCATTTCAAGGAGCCCTGAGCTCTCTTTCGTGCAGTTCCTTCAGCTCAGCGGGAGATGAGAACAAAGCTCAGGTTGCTGCCTCCTTCTGCTATCAGTGGGCGGGATCTGAGCCCTCTCCAGCTGAGCTCCGGGTACCTGCTGAACAGTCTGTGTTGTTGTCTGCTGCTGGAAGAGAACACCGATAAGAGAGGAGATTAGGTGACTAATCCTGCTCCATGCCCTTACACAATGCCAACAGGTAACTCATTGAAGCTTAATGGCTGGATTTAGTCCTGACGGAGACCTGCAGAAGGACTGTTATCAGGAGCCCAGTTCCACGGGAAGATGGAAAAACATGTTCAGTAAGATGTGTAAATGTGTCTGTGTGCAAGAATACAACATATTGTGTGCACTCACATGTATATGTCATAGGCAAGAACAAATCTGACCCCATATTGGATTTGCTTCTTTTACTTTAATGTTTGCATTCTATTCTTTTTGCTCTGAGGTAAGAATGTTGTTTATAGCCTGAAATATACAGGATAGCCCATTCTCAAGGCTCTGGCTTTTAACGGTATAATACTTTTCCTTTCATACAGAGGTAAGGAGTTGCAGAACAGAGAAAGACATTTGCCTTTTTGGAGGTTTGCAAGAACATTGTGACCTGACCTACATGGACAGCTATAAGAACAAAAGATTCTGACACCAAGAGATTTGCAACAACCAACCACATGATGCCCTCACCTTGCCTTTAAAAATAGTTTGCTGAAACCCCTGGGGAGTTCAGAGTTTGGGGGCATGAGCCACCTGTCTCCTTGCATGACCCTGCAAGAAAGGTTTCTCTGCTCTGAACTGTGACATTTTAAGAAAGTTTTCTCTGCTCTGAACTGTGACATTTTTGTTTGTTTGGCCTCACTGTGCTTCCAGCACAGGAACTTGTGCTTGGTAATATATATATATATGTATGAGAAAGGGTAGAGACAGAGAAAAAATGCACCAAAAAGCAAAAGAATTGGAAAAGCTTTGGAGATCTAGTTCTAGCACCTTCTTTTACAGATGGGAAACTGGTGCTCAAATGAAGGATAGGAGTTGCCCAAGAAAGATCTGGCTTCTGAGAGATGTGTATCCCGGTCATAGAAGAAAATTGAATTTTTCTGGCGTTACTTGCTACTTTTAATCTATCATTTGACCATTTATCTCTCTCAGTAGATCTCTGTTTGCCCTGTGCCCAAACCCTACTGCTGGGAAACAAAACATTCTTAACCTGGAGCTGGCACAGTCACTGCAGAGCCAAGCAGGTGGCTGCTGGAAAAGCAGAGCTGCTGGCAGGGTATGGACATGTGGGAGTGGTGAGGTCTGTGCTTCATGGCAAGAACACTCTGGAGCTGAAGGAGGCAGCTGCCACTCAGCACCAGGCAGGTATGGCTAAGGGTGAAGAAGGCCCAGGAGCCCAGGCTCCCGCCAGGCCTCAGGAGTCTCAAGAGAATCCAGATCATTTTTGTAAGGCACAGTCTCTACTTTGTAAAAAACGTAGGCAAACATTTAAAACTTTTTTCAACCCTCTGACCCACAGAACTCATCTGCCGTCAGAAGGGCACGTAGCCCTGATTGTGACCACTTACTGTTTTGTTGACAGAAACACTGGGCTCCAGAGAGAAGAATTTGAACCTGAATTTGAATCTTATGCTTCCTTGTACTGTATTATTTTTTCCCACTGTACCATACTGTGTATCTGTAGGTATAAGGGTGTGTGTGTGTGTACAGTTGGACACGATTTGATAAGGAACCAGGACTCCACATACCAATACCTACAGCTCTTTATGGTATAGCATGATCTTTACCCACATTATCAGTACAGCTGGAGCAGGCTAAAAATGTTCCCATGTGTTGGTTCACTTTTCATACCAGACTGCACAAGCATTTATCTATCACTGCATCAGTTTCCCTTACATATACTTTCTCATTTGTACTCCAACACTGGAACAGAGGAGACTTAAGTAACAGCGTTATCCCCATTGAACAGATCAGGGGACTGAGGTCCAAGGCGGTGCACGGACCAGCCCAAGGTCACATAGGGAGAGAGCGAGAGGCAGAGGTGGGACTCAAATGCCCCCAGATTCCCAATGCAGTGTTGATTCCCCCACGCTATTCTGCATTTGTTTGTTTCACCTCCTGACATGCAAGGCCTGCTTATGTTCCTTCCTGGTTTGGGTCCCTTCAGACAGTCCTGAGCACAGGAGCCTGGGATCCTCCCTAAACTCCAAGGAGACAAAAACTTCTGGAGACACTGGGAGGCAGTGGGGCTCAGAAGGGGAAAATCCAGGTCTTTTCCCTCCCATGGCCTTCCAGCATAGTTTCATTACTTTCTGACATCCTCCTGGAGGGGTAGGACTTGGCTGAAGAAGAAACCATAATTTCAACCATAATGGACTTTCAAATCAACCACCTTTTATTTCCTCCCCATGTCTATATGGGACAGAGCTTGGCACAGTGACTAAAGAAAAAGGCAGATTTAGATGTGGATGCCTACTCGGAAGGGCTGATGTTGAAGCTGAAACACAATACTTTCAACCTGATGGGAAGAACTGACTCATTTGAAAAGACCCTGATGCTAGGAAAGATCTTTGCAACCCCATGAACTGCAGCACACCAGGCTTCCCTGTCCTTCACTATCTCCCAGAGTTTGCTCAGACTCATAGAGTTGGACACGACTGAGCGACTTCAGTTTCACGCATTGGAGAAGGAAACGGCAACCCACTCCAGTGTTCTTGCCTGGAGAATCCCAGGGACGGTGGAGCCTGGCGGGCTGCCGTCTATGGGGTCACACAGAGTCGGACACGACTTAGCAGTAGCAGTAGCAGCATGCCCACTGAGTCAGTAATGCTATTCTACCATCTCATCCTCTGTTGCCCCCTTCTCCTCTTGTCCTCAATCTTTCCAAGCATCAGGGTCTTTTCCAATGAGTCTACTCTTTGCATCAGGTGGCTAAAGCATTGGAGCTTCAGCATCAGTGCTTCCAATGAATATTCAAGGTTGATTTCCTTTAAGATTGACTGGTTTGATCTCCTTGCAGTCCAAGGGACTCTGAAGAGTCTTCTCCAGCACCACAGTTTGAAAGCATCAATTCTTTGGCGCTCAGCCTCCTTTATGATCCAATTCTCATTTTTAAAGTTGACCCTCCTGCCTCCATCCTGTAAGGACCTTTGTGACTACATTGGACCAACCCAATGATCCAGGTAACCAATCAATTTCAAGAACCTTAAGTTAATCACATTGGCATAGTCCCTTCTGCCATATAAGGTAAAAGATTCACAAGTCTGGAGCCATTATTCTAGCATGCATACACACACACATACATACATTCACAATATAGTACCTCCCATGTCCTTTAAATCATCTCTAGGTTATCATAATACCTAATACAATATGCTGCTGCTGCTGCTGCTGCTAAGTTGCGTCAGTCGTATCCGACTCTGTGCAACCCCATAGACAGCAGCCCACCAGGCTCCTCCGTCCCTGGGATTCTCCAGGCAAGAATACTGGAGTGGGTTGCCATTTCCTTCTCCAATGCATGAAAGTGAAAAGTGAAAGTGAAGTCACTCAGTCGTGTCCAACTCTTAGCAACCCCATGGACTGCAGCCTACCAGGCTCCTCCGTCCATGAGATTCTAATACTGGAGTGGTTGTTATGCTCTCATCCAGGGGATCTTCCCAACACAAGGATCGAACCCACATCTCTTACAACTCCTGCATTGGCAGGCAGGTTCTTTACCGCTAGTGCCACATGGGAAGCCTATACATTATATGCATATTATATATTTATATAAATATCTTAAATATTTCAACAAATAAAATTCTATGTTTATATATAATACATATTTATAGGTATAAAAATACTGAGTAAGTGAATGAACGGACAAATTAATACATGAATAAGAAAGTCAATATATATATAGTGAAAAATTTTAATTAGTAAGCAAATTGCTAACTCATTCACTTGTTGCTTCTACAAATGTTTACAAATATATAAGTAACTAAAATGGATAAATGGGATTCTCTGATGGCTCAGAAGGTAAAGAGTCTGCCTGCAATGCGAGAGACCTGGGATCAATCCCTGGGTCGGGAAGATCCCCTAGGAAATGGCAACCCACTCCAGAAAATCTCATGGATGGAGGAGCCTGGCAGGCTACAGTCCATGGGGTTGCAAAGAGTCAGACATGACTGAGCGACTTCACTCTCACTCAAAAAGGATAAATAGTCAGACATGAACCCACCCTCATGAAACTTACATTCCAGAGGAGAAGGGAGAAAGAATAAGCAAATAAGTAAATGAACAAAATAATTTCAGATAGTGATAGCGTAAAAAAATAACCAGGGAAGAGGGCTGGAGGGAGACAGGAGAGGTTGGGGGTTTTATCTACAGTTTTTTGCAAATGCTTCTCTGAAGATGGCAGCTCCAAGCTGAGACCCAGGTGATGCAAAGGAGCCAGGCTACAAACATTCCAGGGAGCAGGATCTAAGACAGAGAAAAAAATACAGGCAGTGGTAACTAAACCAGGAAAGAGATTGGTGCTCAAAAAGCTTGGCTGCAGCAGAGTGAGACAGGGTGAAGGTCATACCCAACCAGGGCTCAGAGAGAACAGAGCTCAGATCAGGAAGACCTTGAAGAGCCAAGGGAAGCTACTGGAAGGTTCTAAGCAGAGAAGAAGCATGCGTACATTACATAAATGAATGACAAAATGACTGAGTGGGTGAATGAATGAGTAAGTCATGAAGTGAAACTCAGAGACATGTGTGCATGTATCAGTGACCATGGCGAAGGGTGTGTGGGGTGGGCACTGTGAGGCCCTATCCACACGGCCCTTCAGGAATGAGGACCTTTCACCCCAGACACTGGAAGTACTGCCAGCAGACAGCACTCAGCTCTCAGCAGAAGAAAGCCACCTTCCCTTCCTCATACTCCCTTTCCAGGGCAGCCCACATCCGACAACTGGTCAGCCTGGGGGTATGAAGACTGGGCCCTCTTCACCCGACTTAGGAGAGCTCTGGAGGCTCATCCCAGCTTCAGAGCTTTCTCAGGGACGACTGAGAACTCCACTAGACTGCCTCACGGCCGCCTGCCCCCCTAGCCCCTTCCTTCCTGAGGTGCTGGCCATAAGTTATGCTCTCATGAACCTGCCCTCTGCTTACCAGGGAATCCAACCTGAGACAATGTGAGAAGGAGAGGGAGAAAGAGAGAAGTGAATCAACTCCAATGTGTGGGATTCAGCCTCCTTCCAATCTGCACCCTGCAGATGGGCATAACATCTGCTGAAAGTGTCTGCCAGAAAACCTCTCCCTTCCCTGGTGGCTCAGATGGTAAAGAATCTGTCTTCAATGCAGGAGATGTGGGAGATACAGGTTCCATCCCTGGGTCAGGAAGATCCCCTGGAGAAGGGAATGGCCGCTCACTCCAGTATTCTTGCTGGGAAAATCCCATGGACAGAGGAGTCTTGTGGGCTACAGTCCATGAGGTAGTGAAGAGTCAGACACGACTGAGTGGCTTTCACTTTTCAAGTTTTTCCCAAGTGGGAGTTTCACTCTTCCTGCAGATCTGCATGTGACATTGGCATTTGGTTCCAAGAGCTGGGAATGGCGATGGCAGACAGAGGTGTCTGGAGGCCCTGCTATCCACCCAAACTCGATTTCTCAGTCCACCAGCCCACCAGGCTCCCACCCTCAAGACCCTCCCCTTCTCCTAATATGTGTTGGGAACACAGCACAGGGTGTCCTTTGGGAGACATTTTTAAAACAAATTTTTGTTTAACCTCCTCTGTGACCCACAGAGTAAATTCATTCCTGAAATGTACTCAGTTTCTGTTTATTTAAAGAATGTTTGCTTGTTTGGTGCTTGCTTAAGTGGAACCACTGTTATTATTCACTTCTCTGTGAGCATTAACCTGACACGATTTGTCTGGCATCTTTAATTAGCCAGAGATTTTTTTTCTGATTATTTTTTGTTTTTCTATGTTGTGGGGAAGGTGCAGGACAGGCGGCAAATACCAGCTTGAACTTCTGCTCCAACCTGGTGCTGGTTATTGAGAATCCAGATCACTCTATCCAACATGGTAGCCCCCAGCCACATATGCTCAAGGAGCACTTGAAATGTGGATTGTTCCCATTGAGATGCACTATCAGCATACCAGATTTCCAAGAGTTAGTGCAAAAAAAGTGTACAGGCATGCCTAGGAGACATTGTATATTTGGTTCCAGATCATGTCAATAAAATGAGCCACACAAATTTTCTGGTTTCCCAACACATATAAAAGTTATGTTTAGGTTTAGAGGTTCTTTAAAAAACTAGAAATAGAGTTATCATATGATCCAGCAATCTCACTCATGGGCATATACCCAGAGAACAGTCTAATTCAAAAAGATACACTGCACCCCAACATTCATAGCAGCACTATTTATAATGACCAAAACATGGAAGCAACCTAAGTGTCCATCAACAGATGAAAGGGTAAAGAAGATGTGGTATGCAATGGAATACTACTCAGCCATAAAAAAGAACAAAATAATTTGTGGCAACATGAATGGACATAAACATTATCATACTAAATGAAGTAAGTAGGATAGAGAAAGACAAAGATATGATCTCATGTATATACGGAATCTAAAATATGGGTACAGATGGACTTATTTATGAAACAAAAACAGACTCACAGACATGGAAAGCAAACTTATAGTTAGATCATAGGGGAAGAGATAAAGTAGGGGTTTGGGATTAGCAGATACACACTGTGCTGTGCTGGGCTTAGCTGCTCAGTTGTGCCCACTAGGCTGCTTTGTCCATGGGATTTTCCAGGCAAGAATACTGGAGTAGGTTGTCATGCCCTCTTCCAGGGGATATTCCCAATCCAAGGATCGAACCCAGGTCTCCCGAATTGCAGGTGGATTCTTTCACCAACTGAGCCACCAGGGAAGCCCAGATACACACTACTACATATAAAATAGATGAACAACAAGGACCTACTGTATAGAATAGTGATCTATATTAAATCTATATTAAATGTCTTGTAATAAACCATAATGGAAAAGAATATGAAAAAGAATATATATACATATATATATATAACTGAATCACTTGCTGTATACCAGAAACTAGCACAACATAGTCAATCAACTATACTTCAATAAAAAATAAATAAATAAAATAAGTGAATCCTTAGAAACCAAAACAAAAAATGTTATGTTTTCACTATACTGTTCTCTATTAGGTGAGCAATAACATTATGACCGAAAAAAGCAAGATACATGGTTTAATTTAAAAATTCCTTATTACTAAAAATTGCTAACCATCATGTAAGCCTTCAGTGAGTGCGGGCAGTAACAATAAAGATCCATGATCACAGATCACCACAAGAAATATAAAAATAATGAAAAGTTTGAAATATTGAAAGAATTACCAACGCAGGACAGAGACGTGAGCAGATGCTATTGGAAAAATGGTATTAATAGACTGGACACAGGATTGCCACTAAACTTCAGTTTGTAAAAAACACAGGATCTGCAAAGTGCAATAAATGGAAGCTCGATAAAAAGAGGTCTGCCTTTAAACGTAAAATATCTTTCATCTGTCTTTATATTGATGACCTGCTGAAATGTTGAAATAGCAATATTTAGAGTATTTTCTGTTCAACTGAAGTTTATCATTAAAATTAATTTGCCTATTTCTTTTGACTTCTTTAATGTGACTACTAGAAAATTGAAAAGAACCTATGTGACTTGTCTTGTATTTTTACTGGACTGTGCTGGCTGGCCCCAGATTCTGTGCTCTGTGCCCAGGCAGAGCAAGGTCTGGAGCTGTCTGAGCAGCAGCACCTGCTACCGGACTTGGCTGCCACGGCCTTCACACAGTCAGACTCAGAGAGAAAGACTCTCCTGCTCCCCACCAGCCCCCTCCTTGTCTATATGAGTGTGCTGCCCTGTCTTCTGCACACTTTGGACCAACTGTTGTTTGCTCCATTTGCATTTGCAATAGCTGCAAATTCTCTCTCATTATTTTGGTCTAGCCCTCCTACTGACAGCCAGCTTGTGCTGGCATTCAAGAGGTGTCAGGGAAGGCAGGGGGTTGTGGAGGCCTGTGTTGGTGTTTGTGGGATGCCAGACATCTGGGCTGCTGGAAAACTTTTGCACCAACTCTGATTTCTTTTTGCAGCTTCCATCCAGCTGTTTGGCAGCGGGGACTGCCACCTCTGCTTGACTTGAAAATGTGTGGGAAAAGCTGTGTTTATACAACTGCAAACCCAAGACTGAAAGTAGGCAGGGTACGTTCTCGGAGACTTCAGTGGCTCACTGGCTTGAATAAATTATTGGATTCAGAAAATCGGGCGAAACTCATTACTGGAGAGAACAGAACAAGCTAAATAGCTCCAGCCAAACCTAGCCTCTCGAAGCCTATTTAAGATTTGCCCTGGCTTTTCATGTGATGGAGCTCCTATCTGCAGACACATCATTGTCTGTGACTTTACCTGGAGTCTGGTTGGCATCTCTCAGGAACTTGTAGGAAATGTAGAATCTCCTATCCCCTGTATTAGTCAGGGTTCCCCAGGGAAACTAGCTTCCCAGGTGGTTCAGTGGGTAAAGAACCTGCCTGCAATGCAGGTGACACAGGAGATGCAGGTCTGAACCCTGGGTTGGGAAGATCCCCTGGAGGAGGGCATGGCAACCCACTCCAGTATTCTTGCCTGGAGAATCCCATGAACAGAAGAGCCTGGCAGTCTACAGTCTACGGGGTGGCAAAGAGTCAAACATCACTGAAGCGACTGAGCAAGCATGCACGCTCCAGAGAAACAGAAGTAGTATATACATATACAAGATATCTATATATATAGACAAGATATCTTTCTATACATATTTGCCTATGCATATATATCTATATCTCATTAATATGTGTTTATATAGATGACATGTAGAAATAATGACAGGGTATTTTCTGCTAAGTAAACTATATTATTAAAATTAATTTGCTATTTATTATATCTTATTAAAATTATAAATTAAAATATACTATTAGATATATTTAGTAACATATTATTAAATATAAAATGGGCTTCCTTGATAGCTCAGTTGGTAAAGAATCCGCCTGCAATGCAGGAG
Organism: Okapia johnstoni; assembly: GCA_024291935.2. Classification (NCBI taxonomy): domain Eukaryota; kingdom Metazoa; phylum Chordata; class Mammalia; order Artiodactyla; family Giraffidae; genus Okapia; species Okapia johnstoni. Next base: position 50,254,961 of record CM044313.1, read on the forward strand.
ACCCCAGTTCGATTCCTGGGTTGTGGAGATCCCCCAGAGAAGGGATAGGCTACCCACTCCAGTATTCTGGCCTGGAGAATTCCATGGACTGTATAGTTCATGGGGTCGCAAAGAGTCAGGGTGTGTGTGTGTGTGTGTGTGTGTGTGTGTGTGTGTGTGTGTAAAGTCACTCAGTCGTGTCCGACTCTTTGCGACCCCATGGACTGTAGCTTACCAGGCTCCTCCATCCATGGGGTTCTCCAAGCAAGAATACTGGAGTGGGTTGCCATTTTAATAGGGTATATTAATAGGATATATTTCTATTAATAATAGAAATAGTAATAGGGTATTTTCTGTTAAGTAAAATATATTATTAAAATTAATTTACTATTTATTATATCTTATTAAAATTATAAATTAAAATTAAAATATACTATTAAATATATTTAATAATATATTATTAAATATAAAATATATTAAGCACATAACATTAAAATATATTATTAGAATTAATATATATGTTATCTATAGGTATCATCAATCTAGCTATCTAACTACAGAGAGAGCGTGGGAAAGATTTTCAGGAATTAGCTCATGCAATTGTGAAGGCTGGCAAGTCCAAAGTCTTCAAGGCAGTTTGGCAGACTGGCAACCCATGGAAGAACCAATGTTACAGCTCAAGTCCAAGGGCAGTCTGGAGCCAGAATTTCTTCTTCTTCAAGGAACCTCAGTTTTTTCTCAAAGCCCTCAGTTGATTGGATGAGGCCCACTCAGACTGTGGAGGGTACTCTGCTTTATTCAAAGTCCACTTGTTTCAATGTTAATCACATTTAACAAAGACCTTCACAGAGACATCTAGACTGGTGTTTCACCAAACGACTGTGTAGCACGGCCTAGCCAAGTGGAGACATGAAATTAGCAATCACTCTCCCACCCCCAACCCTACTGAATCAGCATCTGCATTTTTAAAATTTTTTTCCAAACTTTAAGCTTTTTATTTTGTTTGGGAGTACAGCTGATCAACAACATTGTGGTCGTGTCAGACAAACAGCGACAGGAGTCAGTCACACGTACACGTGTGTTCCTTCTTCCCCATGAACTTACAAAACAGAAAGAGATTCACAGACTTAGAAAGCGAGCTTATGGTTGCCAGGGGGGAAGGGACAGTTTGGAACTCTGGGAAGGTCATGTACACACTGCCATATTTGAAATGGATAACCAACAAGGACTTATTGTATAGCACGTGGAAGTCTGCTCAATGTTATGTGCCAGCCTGGATGAGAGGAGGGTTTGGGGGAGAATTTGCATTTTAACAAGCTCCCTGGGAGACTAGAAGTACATGATGATCTGAGAGGTAGAGCCTTTGAATTTATCTCTGCGAGCCTCCTCTGAATGAGTAGGGCCCCCTTCCCAAGCCCCCTCCAGCTCGATTGCGCCCTGAACTTGGAACCAACATTGTGGGAGGCGGCAGTGAGGTGCTCAGGCAACCAAGCTACGTATGAGACACACTGTTTTACACGCTGTGATTTGACCCCAGAGAAACCCAAAAGCCCAGAATCACTTTCTTGTGAACCCCGAACACTTCCTGTGAGAAGACCAGCCCACAAAAGCAAGAGCCCCTTCTCTTTCCTTCCCCCTCCCCCCGCTTTATCTCCAACCCCTGAGGCATAATGCCCGGCACACGATAAAGAGCCAATAAACAGTACTGAATAAATCCATTATCTAAGCTTCGGTTTCCCATCTGTAACCTGTAAATACTCCTCTGGCTGTTAACGGAGACACAACCAAGTATGAGAAACATGTGGAAGCCTGGGACCCTGAGCTGGACCCTTAGTAGATACTCAGAAAGTCATAACTGAGGTGTTTAGTGCATGTCTGTTGCATGAGTAAGCAAAGCCACACTTTGGCATGCAAACTCGGAGTAAAGCAAGCATCCCGTGCCCTGAGTGCAGACAGCGGAGCCCTAACTGGATGCCTTCCTGTGGGATCGGTTACACCGCCTAGCTGCAAACAGCATGTGCAGGTCTCTGGGCATCTGACACAGTCATATGCTCTGTGGCTGTTATCTCCTGGAAGCTGACAGCAGTGCTAGCAGGTATGATTATTAATATCGCTGCCACGACAGTTTACAGAGGAGCAACACTGAGGCTCAGAACCATTCAACATCTTGTGTGAAAACATACAGCTGAGGGGACTCCCCTGGTGGTTAAGTGAAGTCCAAGCATCCAAAGCAAGATACTGGGGTTTGATCCCTGGCTGGGAAACTAAGAGTCCACAAGTTGCTTGATGCAACCAAGAAAAACCTTTTTTTTTTTTTTTAATGTAGCTGATAACAGGATGGAGCCCAATCTGGCAACACTTCTTCCCTGACTTCAGTACCTCCTACTGTCCCTTCCTCTTTGAAGAGGGGGGTGGTGGGGAGAATACACACATGTGTCTGGGGGTCTGCTGGAGTGTATGCACATGTGCCCATGTGTGGGTGTGGGTGTGGGATGCACAAGAGTAAATATGAGACTGGAGGGAGGGGAACAGTTTAACCTCCTCCTCAAAGGGCCAGCAGAACTCTTGGGTGTCCCTCGAAGTCAAGCTTCTTTCCAGGTCATCAGAGTTGACACTTGGGCAGTAACACATGCGTAATTAACTGAACAAATATAATGAGTCTATCTGCAGTGACATGATAGTTGGTGCTGAATCCTATTAAAGCACGTTTAATTAAAAATGCATTAAACCGTCAAGCTTCGGAACACACCCTGTCCTTCTTCAAAGCCTCCCCCTCCATTAAAGCCTTCCCCACTATTAACTGTGACTCAGCCTGTGACCCTATGGGCATGACCGGGTGAGGTGAAGTGGCTCTTAAATGCCTGAACCAGTAGATCACAGGCACTAATGGATTTCAATCAGGGAGATTAATTCTATTCATTTGGCTCCTGGTTTCAGAAACAACTGTCACGCTGAGCCTAATTGCTGGAGATGCTTGACGGCCCCAGGAGGTTGGAGACTCTTAAAGCTGGTTGGTGGCCAACAATCAATTATTTGGGCTACCGTGCCTCGGGGATGTAAAGATGATGAAAATCCACAGACAACCCAATGGGCCTCGTTTACCATTAGCGTCTGTCTTCACCATCAGTGAAGTTCCTCCAGGCTCAGAAGGCAGTGAGGGGTGGTGGGAGGCTGTCTGGGTTTGGACCCCGGCTCTTCCTGCCTGTGCTCCAGACTCCTCCAGCCATGGGATTCTGCAAAGGGGATTTCCCTCCTGGAGTGCCTTTGTCCTTCTTTGCCCACTTTGCTCCTATCCACCTTCCAAATTCTGCCTGAACGAGTGAATAAGTAAGGAATTGAGAGGAGTGACCAAGAGTCTCCGAGAGGAGACACACAAAATCTTACACTTGAGAAGCAGTAGTCCTTTAGCGAAGGGTGTACTCAGGCGTCGTCACCCTCATTGGCCTCTGACACCATCCTTTCTCCAGGACAGCCATTCCTGTCCTTTTCCAGAGGGCTCTAAAAGGGACAGGAAAGGGACATAAAATTGCTCACCATCATTGAGATGGGAGAGGCAAGAAGCCAGGATCTGAACCCCCAATCTCTTGCCCCATTTCTTGTTGCCTCTGAGTCATCTCCAGATACAACGCTTAATCAGTAGCTGACTCATGAAGAGCTGGTAGAACAAGCTTCCTGCCAAGCAGGAGGGGGAAAAGCCAGTCTCTGAGCAGCACCTGAGGGGAAGGGAGGAGGAGAAGGTGAAGGTAGGCATGATCTGATTGGCTGTCTAGAGGGCCAGGGCTGCCGTTCTTGCCACAGGTCCAAGCTGCGCATGTCAGTATGAAATGTGCTGTCGTTAGAAGGGCCCCATGCTTGCTTTAACTCTCTTTTGTCATCTTGGAACTCTTGGTCATTTTTGAACAAGGGGCCCCACGCTTTCATCGTGCACTGGTAACTGGTCCCGGTGCTAAGGGCAGGTTTGGGGAGGGAGTCTCACTCAGCTTCCATGAAGTTACCCCCAAACTCTCACCAGTCCTCCCTGATTCTCCAAATGCCTTACCAGTAAGCCTTTTCCTTGAAACTAGCTTCATTTCCATTTTCCCAAAGCTGTTTTCCTAGAGTAAAGCACTCAGAACATAGTAGATACTCAATAAATGAGACAGTCGGTGCCTGCAGGGGCTATGTCAGCAGTTTGGTGCACCCTCTAAACACTTGCAGACTCCTGAAGCTTTCTGAATTAACAGTGTTTCTTTAGCTCTATGGCAAGCGCATGATCCAGGAAAGCATTTCCAAAGCTTTATTTATTTATTGGTTGTGCTGGATCTTTGTTGCTGCATGCAGGCTTTCTCCAGTTGCTGTGAGCGAAAGCTACTCTTTGTTGCAGCGCATGGGCTTCTCCCATTATGGAGCACGGGCTTTAAGGCACACTGGCTTTAGTAGTTGTGGCACGGGGGCTCATTAGTTATGGCTCACAGGCTTTAGTTGCCTGTGGCATGTGGAATCTTCCTAGACCAGGGATTGAACCCATGTCCTCTGTATTGGCAGGCAGATTCTTATCCACTGTACCACCAGGGAAGTCCTCCAAAGCTTCTTTCTGCAGAGCATTTCTTCAGTTAACAAAAAGTGCCCTGTGGTCACATTCATTTTGGAAATGCTGCTCACCCTGTCTCCTCTAAGAGTCCAGTGCACATTAGCAGATTGAAGGCTCTCAGAAGTTCAGAAATAAAAATACCTTTCTATTTTGTTGGTTCCAGCTTTCCTCAAACTTATGTGACTCTGGAAGATTTTTGTTTTTTTTTATCCTGGTACTTATTCACCTCCCATGGAACATTTATTAATAGAAGGCAGTTATCTGGTCCTAAAAAAGTGGCGATGAAGATGTGGGTGGAAGGGCAAGAGATGACAGACAGCAAGGAGAGGAAGATATATGCTGTGATGGGGAATTGCCAACATCTAAATCTGTATCTGTAGTATCAATACTAACAGAACTGGACCCAACTGTGTTGCTTTTGTTTTGTTTATTTCTCTCACTCTGGTCTGATTAAAAATTTACAACACGGTGACTCATTGATGAGGCTGTTTTAGCCCTCCCTTGGGTTATTCCAGCAGCAGAGGTCTTAACTGGGACTGTAGGGTGAGTTGCCCAGGAGACAGGAGAGCAGAGATTTCAAGGGGGCTGGGGATTTCACACGTGCTCATAAACAAGTGAGATCACTTTGAACAAAGTAATCAGAGTATCAAGTAATATAAACACCACAGTTACAGCAACATGTGAATCATGGAGCTGTTAGACATGCACAGATCAGCTGCGAAGAGCAATCAGATACTGCTCGACCTCAGCTCCAAACACTGGTGTGGAGACAGAGCAGTGCAAAGAAGCCTGACTGCACAGAAACGCAAACTGAGCTCTGACAAGGGAGGCCTTGGTCCCAAGTCGTACCTCTTCTTGAGAGAGTGAAATCCTGGCACTTTCCGAGCCGAACACAACTTTACAGATGGTCACACTGAGGACTAGGGAGCTGGAAGGGACTTGACTTGCTAGATAGGGACAAACTCAGGTCTCAGGTCCAAGTTTGTAAGTCCAATCTTGAATCTTTGTGGGTGGCACTGTCCGTCTCCCTCCCACTCCCCTTCCGCACTCAGCGTCCAGATGGCTTCTTCCTACAGTCACTGGGGACCCTCACCTAAGGACTCTCTGACTGCAAAAGCATGCTCCTCTGCACGTAGGACAGACCAGAAGTGTCAAGAGTGTATCCGCCAGACCATGAGGTGGAGAGTTGATGTAAATATCACAGCTCCCATGCAATTCAAGGAAACGGCTCTGAAATGTGTTCCACAAAATCTCAAAGGGATCCACTAGAAGGAGGCATTTCAGGTGCCCAGTGAAGCCATCTGTTCATTAATGCAACCTGTACTGGATTCTGTCCTTTCCCTAACTGTCTTCTCTGCCCCCCAACCACGCTTCCTTGGGATCCTCTTCCAAATACACTGCTTTAATTCAAATCCCTGTCTCAGGGTCAGCTTCTGGGGGAGTCCAACTGTAAAAGCTTTCTTTTTTATTATGCTAAAAGGATTTAAGGAGTCTCTGGCCTTGAGACACTTGCTCCTATGATAAGGAGACTAGAGCAATGACATCTCAAGTATATGGCTCCTTTGAACAGATAAAAGTTATCCTTCCAATTTTGTCCAGTGGTTACAGTAGTTGGCAAGAGATGCTAAGCTGGCATTCTCTTCTTTAACCCATGACATTTATTGAGCTTCATGCCGGTCAGATGCTGGGTGTGCAGACTGAGTCAAAGCCTTCAAGGCTAGCAAAAGAATGGCAATAGTTGCTTACTTATTTATTTAAATGCATTCTTTTAAGTAACGAGTTTCTATTGAGGACCTATTTTGTATCCAGAATGGCTAGGAATACAGAGAGGGAAAAAGACATTATTTCTGGTCTTTGTTGATCATCTATGAAAAAAGAAACACTTGAAATAAATACAATACCTGGACAAATACCATGTGAAAAGAAACCCATAGTGTCTAGGATCATATAGAAAGAGCTATACCCAGGTTTAAGGGGTCAGGGATGAGATGTGCTATATGAATTAAAATTATGAAATCATGATTAAGATGCTTATCTTGTTAATTGCTTGAGATTGAAAACATACACACAAACTTTCTTGAAATTGTATTGATTTTAGGGAAATAGGAACTTTTGTCAAAGTGTGGATTTTATATAAAAATGTAAAAAGTTCATCAGTGAAATGAGAGGGCAAATCAGCATTCACTGAGTAATTCTGGGACAGCAAGCACAGTGGGGAAGTTCTCTACACGCCATCTGCTTTACTCAGTTGATTCAGAATAGCTGCATTTTTCAGACAACTATGATAGATAGTCTTCTAAGATGGTACAAATCATGCCTTCCTCCTGGTAATCCCCTCCCCTTAAATGTGGACTATACTTAATGATGTGCTTCTAACAAATAGATTCTGACAAATGCAGTGGGATGTCCATGGATTGAATCAATAGTCAAAAACCTTCCAACAAACAAAAGCCAAGAACCAGATGACTTCACTGGTGAATTCTACCAAACATATTTTTTAAAAAATGAATGCCAATCCGCCTCAGTTCAGTTCAGTTCAGTCGCTCAGTCGTGTCTGACTCTTTGAGACCCCATGAGCCATAGCACGCCAGGCTTCCCTGTCCATCACCAACTCCCAGAGTCCACCCAAACCCTTGTCCATTGAGTCGGTGATGCCATCCAACCATCTCATCCTCTGTCATCCCCTTCTTCTCCTGCCCTCAACCTTTCCCAGCATCAGGGTCTTTTCCAATGAGTCAGCTCTTCACATCAGGTGGCCGAAGTATTGGAGTTTCAGCTTCTACATCAGTCCTTCCAATGAACACCCAGGACTTATCTCCTTTAGGATGCACTGGTTGGATCTCCTTGCAGTCCAAAGGACTCTCAAGAGTCTTCTCCAACACCACAGTTCAAAAGCATCAATTCTTAAGTGTTCAGTTTTCTTTATAGTCCAACTCTCATATCCATACATGACTACTGGAAAAACCATAGCCTTGACTAGATGGACCTTAGTTGGCAAAGTAATGTCTCTGCTTTTTAATATGCTCTCTATGTTGGTCATAACTTTCCTTCCAAGGAGTAAGCGTCTTTTAATTTCATGGCTGCAATCATTATCTGCAGCGATTTTGGAGCCCAGAAAAAATAAAGTCAGCCACTGTTTCCACTGTTTCCCCATCTATTTGCCAAGAAGTGATGAGACCGGATGGCATGATCTTAGTTTTCTGAATATTGAGCTTTAAGCCAACTTTCCACTCTCCTCTTTCACTTTCATCAGAGGCTCTTTAGTTCTTCTTCACTTTCTGCCATACGGGTGGTGTCATCTGCATATATGTGGTTACTGATATTTCTCCTGGAAATCTTGATTCCAGCTTGTGCTTCCTGCAGGCCAGCATTTCTCATGATGTGCTCTGCATATAAGTTAAATAAGTAGGGTGACAATACATAGCCTTGACGTACTCCTTTTCCTATTTAGAACCAGTCTGTTGTTCCATGTCCAGTTCTAACTGTTGCTTGCTGACCTGCATTCAGATTTCTCAAGAGGCAGGTCAGGTGGTCTGGTATGCCCATCTCTTTCAGAATTTTCCACAGTTTATTGTGATCCACACAGTCAAAGGCTTTGGCATACTCAATAAAGCAGAAAGGAGGTAATTCTTCCAAACTCATTCTATAAAGCCAGTGATGGTACCAATGATAGAAAAAAACACTACAAAAAAAGAAAACTACAGGCTAATATCTCTGATGAATAGTAAAGCAAAAATTCTCAACAAATACTCAAAAATAGAATTCAACACAGATTGCAAGGATTATATACCATGACTTAGTAGGATATATTCCTGGAATGCAAGGATGGTTCAATATTAAAAAATCAATGATATTAACCAAGTAATGAAAAAAAAACACAAGACTATCACAGTTGATGCAAAAAATACTATTCTACACTCTTTCATGGAAAAAAAAAAATAGTTCAACCAACTAAGAATACAAGGAAATCTCTTCAACATAGTAAAAGTCATAGATGAAAGCTTCATAGCTAAAAGCCTCATAGCTAACATGTTACATATTGGTAAAAAACTAGAAGTTTTCTTCTGAGATTAGTATTAAGGCAAGAATGCTCACTTTGCCACTTCCATTCCACATAGTACAGCAAGTCCTAGATGAAGTAACTAAACAGGAAAGAGGGACAAGAAACATGCAAATTGGAAAGGAAAAAGGAAAACTATCTCTGTTCAGAGATGACATGATATAATATACAGAAAACCCTAAAGATTTCACAAAAGACCTATTAGAAATAGTGCATGAATTCACATAGTTGCTGTATACAAAATCAATAAAAAAAATCAGTTTTGCTTATATACACTAGCCATGGACAATTCAAAAAGGAAATTAAGAAAACAGTGCCACTCACAGTAGAATTGGAAAGAATGGAATAATTAGGAATAAGTTTAACCAAAAAGTGAAAGACTGAAAAAGACACCAAAAACTGTAAAGCATTGCTGAAGGAAACTTAAGATTACAACAATAAATGGAAACATTTTCTATGTTCATGGATTGGAAGACAGTATTGTTAAGATGTCAGTACCACCCATAGTGACCCACAGGTTAAATGCAATCTCTATCAAAATTCCAATTGCAGAAATATAAAAACACATCCTAAAAGTTATATGGAAACTCAAAACGCCCCAAAGAGCCAAAACCATCTTGAAAAGAAGAACAAAGAAATCAGACACTTCCTGACTTCAAAACATGTTACAAAGCTACAGTAATCAAAATGGTGTGGTACTGACATAAAAACAAACATTCAGATGAATGGACTAGAATAGGTAGCCCAGAAATATAAACTCATTTATTTAGCTAAACAATTTTTTCAAGGATGCCAAGACCATTCAATGAAAAAAGTCTTTTCAACAAATGTTGCTGAGAGAACTGGATATCCATATGCAAAAGAAGAAATTTGGATTCTTCCCTTGTATCACATACAAATATTAACTCAAAATGGATCCAAAACTAAACATAAGATCTAAAACTATAAAACTCTTAGAAGAAAACACAGGAAAATTCTGAAACATTTTCCTTGGCAATGATTTATTGGATATGGCACCAAAATCACAGAACACAAAAATAAAAATAAATTGGAGTATATAAAAATTTTAAACTTCTGTGCATAAAAAGATAAAACCAAGAAAATGAAAAGATGACTTATGGAATAGGATAAAATATTTGAAAATTATATATCTGGTAAGAGGTTAATGTCCAGAATATAAGAAGAATTCCTACAACTCAGCAACAAAAAAAGGAAGCAACCCAACTTTAAGCAAGGGTAAAAAACCTGAATAAACATCTTCCTAAAGAAGATAAACAAATGGCCAGCAAACACATGAAAAGATGCTCACCATCACTAATCATTAGGGAAATGCAAGTTAAAACCATAGTGAGACATCACTTAATACCCATTAGAATGGACTTTCTATGTTTTAGAAAGGAAAAAAAGGAAATAGCAAGTATTTTTAGCAAAGATGTGGAAAAATTGAAGACCTGTGCTCTGTTGATAGGAATGTAAAATAGTGCAACTACTGTGGGAAACAGAAAAATCATTCCTCAAAAAATATAAAATAAAGTTATCATTAGTTCAGTCCAGTTCAGTCACTCAGTGGTGTCCAATTCCTTGAAACCCCATGGACTGCAGCACACTAGGCCTCCCTGTCCATCACCAACTCCAGGAGTTTACTCAAACTTAGGTCCACTGAGTTGGTGATTCCATTCAACAATCTCATCCTCTGTCATCCCTTTCTCCTCTTGCCTTCAATCTTTCCCAGCATCAGGATCTTTTCAATGAGTCAGCTCTTTGCATCAGGTGGCCAAAGTATTGGAGTTTCAGCTTCAGCATCAGTCTTTCCAGTGAACAGTCAGGACTGATTTCCTTTAGGAGGGACTGGTTGGATCTCCTTGCAGTCCAAGGGACTCTCACAGTTCACAAGCATCAATTCTTCAGCGCTCAGCTTTCTTTATAGTCCAACTCTCACATCCATACATGACTACTGGAAAAACCATAGCCTTGACTAGAAGGACCTTTGTTGGCAAAGTAATGTCTCTGCTTTTCAATACGCTATCTAGGTTGGTCGTAACTTTTCTTCCAAGGAGTAAGTGTCTTTTAATTTCATGGCTGCAGTCACCATCTGCAGTGATTTTGGAGCCACACAAAATAAAATCTGCCACTCTTTCCCCATCTATTTTCCATGAAGTGATGGGACCCGATGCCACGATTTTTGTTTTCTGAATGTTGAGCTTTAAGCCAACTTTTTCACTCTCCTCTTTCACTTTCATCAAGAGGTTCTTTAGTCTTCTTCACTTTCTGCCATAAGGGTGGTATTCATCTTCTTATCTGAGGTTATTGATATTTCTCTTGGCAATCTTGATTTCAGCTTGTACTTCATCCACACGAGCATTTCTCATGATGTACTCTGCATATAAGTTAAACAAGCACAGTGACAATGTACAGCCTTGACGTACTACTTTTTCTATTTGGAACCAGTCTGTTGTCCCATGTCCAGTTCTAACTGTTGCTTCCTGACCTGCATACAGATTTCGTAGGCAGGTCAGGTGGTCTGGTATTCCCATCTCTTTAAGTTTTTCCACAGTTTGTTATGATCCACACAGTCAAAGGCTTTGGCATAGTCAATAAAGCAGAAATAGATGTTTTTCTGGAACTCTCTTCCCTTTTTTGATGATCCAGTGGATATTGGCAATTTGATCTCTGGTTCCTCTGCCTTTTCTAAATCCAGCTTGAACATCTGGAAGTTCACGGTTCATGTATTGTTGAAGCCTGTCTTGGAGAATTTTGAACATTACTTTACTAGCGTGTGAGATGAGTGCAATTGTGTGGTAGTTTGAGTATTCTTTGGCATTGCCTTTCTTAGGGATTGGAATGAAAACTGACCTTTTCCAGTCCTGTGGCCACTGCTGAGTTTTCCAAATTTGCTGGCATATCGAGTGCAGCACTTTCACAGCATCATCTTTTAGGATTTGAAATAGCTCAACTAGAATTCCATCACTTCCAGTAGCTTTGTTTGTGGTGATGCTTCCAAAGTTATCATGTGGTCCATCAATTCCACTTCTGAGTATACCCAAAAGAACTGAAAGCAGGTTCTTGAAAAGATATTTGTAAACCCTTGTTCACAGTAGTATTATTCACAAAAGTCAAAAGGTATAATCAACCAAGTATCCACTGATTAATAAATGGACAAAATGTACTATATACATGCAATGGAATAGTAGCCAAAAGGAAAGAAATCTGATGCATGTTATAACATGAACGAACCTTGAGGACATTATAGTGAGTGAATTAAACCATTTATGAAAAGGCATACACTGTATGATTCCACTTGCATGAAGAATCTAGAATAGAAGACTTTTATAAATACAGAAGTGAAATGACAGTTTCCAGGGGCTGTGGGAGGGGAGAATGAGGAGTTACTATGTAACAGGTATAGTTTTAGTTTTATAAGATAAAAAGAGCTCTAAAAATGGCTTACACAACAATGTGAAAGTACTTAACACTACCAAACTATACTCTGCAGCTTAGTTTGGTTTAAAATGGTTAAGAGGGCAAATTTCTTTTTTTTAAGAGGACAAATTTTATGTTAGGTATATTTTGTGCTCAGATGCTCAGTTTTGTCCAACTCTTTGCATATGTTACCACAATTTAATTTTTTTTAAGTTCAAATATAAAAAAGACAACAAAATAAAAAGAAATTCACAGAAACAACAATAATAAAAGCAAAACCAAATGAAACGAAATGATGGGGTGTCATTTCTGAGATACAGATTGTAAAAGACTGTGACTTCCATCTTACTCTCTTGCTTGTCCTGAGAAAACTTGCCGCCACGTTGAAAAGGCCCACGTGGCAAGTCATTAAGGCTGTCCTCCAGCCAACAGTCAACAAGAATCTAAGGCCCTCGGTTTAATATCCTGCAAGAAACTGAATCCTGCCAACGACCACATAGGTAAGCTTGGGACCAAATTCTTCTCCAGCTGAACCCTGAGATGACTATAGCCCTGACCAACACGTTGATCACAGCCCATGGCAGACTCTGAGCAGGGGCCCAGCTGTACTGTGCCCACATTCGTGACCTAGAAAAGCTACAAAATAATAAATATTACTTTCAGCCACTAAGTTTTGAGGTGACTTGTTACACAGCAATAGCTTGCCAAATAAAAGGACATTGAAATGGAAAGAGAACAAGCAAACAATAAGAACAATAAAAGAACAAGTGAGTGATGTCTGAAGCATGTCTAGCTGCAAAGTTTCCTTTTTACACCATTGAAATTCTTTCCAAAACCTCTTCCTGGGTGAGGAAAACAGCTGATGGAGAGCATACTACATTTCAACATTTTCAACATGGGCGGCTCTGCCCAGGGAGGACTCATGGTTCCTGGACTTGCAGGAAGCTGAGGTATTTTCCTGGTAAATATGTATTTAAAAGATAGAAATAAGAACACTTGGTTGTATTCTCTGTGTGTGTGTGTGTGTGTTAAAACCATTCTATTTGATTCAAACAATTTAGAAGCTGCAATCACTGTAAGGGATATTAATATCAGTCACAGACAACTGAAACATTTAAACCAATTCACTCCATCCTTCCAGAAATTAGAAACATCTGAGAATTTACAATTATAGGAAAAATAAATGTCTTCCTGACTCCCAGGATGAAGTTCCATATTTAAGAAAGCTAGTTAAAGACTGTAATCTACATTCCAAAGAGAATCCTGTTACTCAGAGACTTGGCCCTATAAATCTAGGTTCCAAAATTAGAATGAGGCTACCCCCTAAGGCCTGACAAATAGAGCCAAAGGCACTGCTGGCCACTAGGCCAGCATCCGTCCCAGGCCCCTCTCAACAGCAGCAGCAAGAATGCAGCTGGTAACATCACCTGTGAGCTGATGATATGATAATGATAACGGTGAGCTTAGCCACCCAGTTCTGAGCAAATCAAACAGCCAGGGCTGCAAGTCCACTGCACTGTTGGAAGTAATACAGTGTAGTGATTCAAAGTATGGGCACCAGAACTGATAACCAGAGCAGGAATTTAGGCTCTGCCTCTTCCCACTGAATAACTTTGGCAGGTTTTTTGGACCCTCCTTGTCTCTTTCTTTGCCTGTAAAATGGACTTATAGTAGTTACTAAGGTAATTATGAGGATTAAATAGCATAAAGCACATAAATCACACAAAACAGTGCCTAGTACAGAGCTGTCAGTCAACAAATGTGTGAATAACAGCAGTAAGAATTATCATTATTAATTATCATCACTATTATCACTATCACCTTTGTTATTTCTTAGAATGAGTACAATAATAATGCTAACCTGGATTCAGGAATGGGCTTTCCTGTTTCCCAAATGAGGAAAATAGAAACTCAGAGGAGTGAGATGTCCTTGCTAGGGTCACCCGGTCACTGAGGCTCACCTCCAGGAGTGTCTGACTCCAAGCCTGGAGAGGAGTGAGATGTCCTTTCTAAAGTCACCCAGTCACTAAGGTTCACCTCCAGGAGTGTCTGACTCCAAGCCCGGAGAGGAGTGAGATGTCTTTTCTAAGGTCACATGGTCACTGAGGCTCACCTCCAGGCATGTCTGACTCCCGCTATCTCAGGTCTGGGCACTTATACACCCGGTCCTTGTCTGATTCACTCGAGCACCTTCCTCCTTGCTTTCAAATGTTACTTAACTTACTTAGATTCTGGAGGTCTGCTGCCTGAGTGACTTAAAGAGAGGCCAAAACTGGAACATGTAAAGAAGTAAAAAGCATTGGAAAACTTTGTGGGGTGAGATGGAAGAGAAAGGCTGCTTCTTCCTTTTGGGAAATACCTAACACAGGAACAGCCATTTCACGGATGAAATTTCCATATATGGATTTGTGTAAACTTTACAACGGCCCAGTGAAATGTAAATGAGCATGTCTATTTTTAAGATCATTTTTTTCCCTTGTTTGAATGAATGAATAAATTGGCTGAGACTCAGAAAAATAAATAAATCTATTTTTCTTGTTTGAAAGAGTGGATGGATGAATATGTTTTCTGAGGCTCAGACAAGTCAAGTCATTTGCCCAAGCCTCACTATTTGGATCTAGCAGAACTGGGACTGAATCCCTTCTCTTCTGACTTTAAACAGTAGTTCTTGTTATTGTGCCCCATTTCACAGACAGAAAAGCTGAGGATCCAAAGGCAAACTGGTTGGCTCCAGACCATACAGCTAAAAAGTGATTGAGATAGGATTTAAGCCCAGAATTCTCCGGCTCTGAAGGCATTGCTCCTTCTTTCTACATTTTATTTTTAAATTTTATTTTATTTTTAAATTGAGATAAAGTTGATTTATAATGTCTCAGGTGTACAGCAAGATGATTCGGTTATACACACACATATGCATGCACACACACATCCTTTTTCAGATTCTTTTCTGTTATAGGTTATTAAAGATATTGAATATAGTTCCCTGTATTATACAGTAAGACCTTGTTTATCTATTTTATACATAGGCTTGTGTATCTGTTAATCCCATATTCTCAATTTATCCCTCCCACTCCTTCTCCTTTAGTAACTGTAAGTTTGTTTTCTGTTGGTGAGTCTATTTCTGTGACAGAAAACAACAAAATTCTATAAAGCAATTATCCTTCAATTTAAAAATAAATAAATTTTTAAAAATTAAAAAAAATAAGTTCTTTGTATCAGTTTTTTAATTCCACGTATAAGTCATATCATATAATATTTGTCTTTGTCTGTCTGACTTGTTTCACTTACTATGCTAATCTCTAGGTCCATCCATGTTAATGCAAATGGCAATATTTCCTTTTTGTGGCTGAGTAGGATTCCATTGTGTATATTCCAAGTAGTATTCCACATCTTCTCTGTCTATTCATCTGTCAGTGGACATTTAGGTTGCAAAGGCATTACTCTTCATATTGAGTTGGCCAAAATGTTTATTTGGGTATTTCCATAAGTCATGGGAAAACAAAAATTAATGTTTTGGCCAATCCAATACAAAACCTGATGGAAGGTACCCGGTGAAGAGGAAGCTTCTTCCTCATGGCTTAGCCTGGTTGGTCTTCTGCCCTATTAGACTCCACAGCTTAAAGTGCCTCTACTTAGGAATGTTCCAAAAGCCAGCAAACCTACTCACCACATCAAAAACCCTTCAGCTCTGCCCCTCACAAGTTGGCCTTAGTCAGTGCATGGGCCCTCAGACTTTGGGCTGTTTTCCTTTCTTCTTTGCATTCAATCATCATAATCTGAAATTATTTACTTGTGTTCATTTGCACCCTCTCCCCAAATGGAAGCTCTATGGAGGCAGAAACTTTGCTATTTTATCACTGAATCCTCAATATCCAGTCTCTGACATGGCATGTAGGTGTCCAATAAATCTTTCTTGAATGAATGAATGAGTGATGAACATTAATTTCATGCAAGACTGAAAATTTTCATCAGAAAAAGAAGTCATTCTGGCTTTATCTGTGGCAGGGATTGTCTCAGCACTGCCGATGTCTGGCTAGCTGGGCAACTTCAAAAATGCTCTTTGAACCTAACAAACCACTTTACCTCCCAAACTCCCCAGTTTTCTGATCAGGACAATGAGGGAGAGAGAAGGAGGCATGTTGGAAACCCCATGTCTGGAAGAAAATGATCCAGGTATGAAGAAGAGTTGATAGCATCAAAGGTTAGACCCTGGGAGCAAGGAGAGGATGGGGTGAGCCAACCTGTCTGACCAGATGAGTCTGACGCCACATCTCTGATTTACGCTGCAACTTTGTCAAATGCCCTCTATCAAGACAGCCTAAGCTTCACCCCAGACCAGTGCACAGATGGCATAGTAGTAAAGAATCTTCCTGCCAGTGCAGGAGACATGGGTTCGATCACTAGGTTGGGAAGATCCCCTGGAGTAGGAAATGGCAAGCCGCTCCAGTATTTTTGCCTGGAAAATTCCATGGACAGAGGAGACTGGAAGGCTATGGTCCATGGGGTCACAAAGAATCTGACACAACTGAGCATGCACACACACACACACCAATGCACACAAAGTGTTTACAGCCTGTGTGCAAGCCCTTATTCATGTTTCACCTAACAAATATGTATCAACTGTCTACCTTATATGTGCCAGGCACGGAGGATAGTTTAGTGAATAAAACCTCCTCTTTGCTTCGCATGCAATCTAAGACAACTCCCAGTCTAGTGAGTGATTCTCAAAGTGGGGCTCCTGAAGCAACAGCATCAGCATTACCCAAGAACTTGTTAGAAGGGCAAATTTGCCAGCCCCAACTGAAATCTAGTGAGTGAGAGTCATTACAAAGAAAGATGCAGAGCTGTATGTTCTGATACCAAATATGGTCAACAAAGATAGAAAAAAAAAAAAACAAGGAACAGAGGACATGGGCACTATATCCCTATTAGTGTGTCCATCTTTTTTAAAATTTTTATTTTATATTGGAGTACAGTTGATTTGGTCTTCCTTGGTAGCTCATCTAGTAAAAAACCTGCCTGCAATGCAGAAGACCCCATTTCAATTCCTGAGTCAGGAAGATCCCCTGGAGAAGGGATAAGCTACCCACTTCAGTGTTCTTGGGCTTCCCTGTGGCTCAGATGGTAAAGGATTTGCTTGCAATGTGGGACACCTGGGTTCAGTCCCTGGGTTGGGAAGATCCCTTGGAAGAGGGCATGGCAACACACTCCAGTATTCTTGCCTGGAGGATCCCATGGACAGAGGAGCCAGGTAGACTACAGTCCATGTGGTTGTAAGGAGTCAAACATGACTGAGCCACTAAGCTCAGCACAGCATAGTTGAGTTACAGTGTTGTTAGTTTGAGATATACAGAAAAGCAATTCAATTATACATCAAAATGATTCAACTATACATCTATTACTTTTTAAGATTGTTTCCCATATAGATTTTTACACAGTGTTGAATAAAGGTTCTAGTACTACACAGTAGGTCTTTGTTAATTACCAACTTTATATACAGTAATGTGTATATGTTAATTTCAACCCAAACCCTAGCTCTGATCCCAGCTTCCTGATTTACCCCTCCCCCAACCTTTCCCCTTCGGAGAAGGCAATGGAGAATCCCAGGGACGTCGGAGCCTGGTGAGCTGCCGTCTATGAGGTCGCACAGAGTCGAACACGACTGAAGTGACTTAGCAGCAGCAGCAGCAGCAACAACCTTTCCCCTTAGGTAACCATAACTTTTTTTTTCTATGTCTGTGAGTTTCTTTCTTGTGCGTGTGTGTGTTTTAAAGACATGTTGGCCTTTGTACAACCTATCTCTAGAAGGATACACAGGAAAAGTGCTTCATTGTGCTTGTGTCTAGGAAAGAGATGTGGGAGTAATAAGTGGACAGGAAACTGACTTTAGCTTGTATAACTTTGATACACACTTTATTCATTTCAGG
Source organism: Okapia johnstoni (assembly GCA_024291935.2). Lineage (NCBI taxonomy): Eukaryota > Metazoa > Chordata > Mammalia > Artiodactyla > Giraffidae > Okapia > Okapia johnstoni. Next base: position 50,272,917 of record CM044313.1, read on the forward strand.
ACAACACAGCTCTTGGTGTTAGTGCTTGCCCTCTCTGGACAAGTGGTGGGGTCACTTCCGCAGACAGATGCAGAGTGGAATGTTGCTTTAGTCTTGGTGTCCAACCCTCTTCCTTCTTTCTTCCATGAGGCAATTGTTGGTGCCCAGTCTTCTCCAGACCCCTGCCCAGGAGGAGCTTCTAATCTGTCCGGTGAGACAGACAAGGTGCTGCTGCTGCTAAGTTGCTTCAGTCGTGTCCAACTCTGTGTGACCCCATAGACGGCAGCCCACCAGGCTCTGCTTCCCTGGGATTCTCCAGGGAAGAACACTGGAGTGGGTTGCCATTTCCTTCTCCAGTGCATGAAAGGGAAAAGGGAAAGTGAAGTCGCTCATCATGTCCGACTCTTAGCGACCCCATGAACTGTAGCCTACCAGGCTCCTACATCCATGGGATTTTCCAGGCAAGAGTACTGGAGTGGGGTGCCACTGCCTTCTCCATAGACAAAGTGAGGAGGATACAGTTACAGGGAGGTGGGCTGAGCAGCTCATGTGCCAGGGTGGGCTCCAAGAGCACAGGATTAGGTGACAGCTTGGAGGAAAGAGTGAAGACTCATCTCAAAGGGCAGGGGAGTGTTCAGGGAGGAAATCAGGCTGTTTCAGAAACTGTGGGTGTTCCCAAATTTGTCATATGTGCATGTGTGTGGAGGGGGGAGCCAGTCCGAGAGACAGGGTGACTAGCTGTCCCACTTTGCTGGGGCCCAGGACAGGTTTTAGGAGGGGGGAAGTTTTAGAGATACAACTGAGAAAGTTGTTCGCCTAGGGTAGGTGCAGATGGTATAGATGAGGCAGGAAAAAGAGGCAGGGCAGGAGGATTGAGGTGGAAATGGTCTGGGGGAGGGACTTGACTGTGCTTGGCTGAGGCTGGTGGCCTCATGCAGTCACAGCCTCTGTGGTACGCAGACATCTCCACACTGCCCATCTTCAAAATGAAACATCCCAGATTCCTCAGGTTTGAAAATGCACCCTCTGTTTACCTATATATCTTACCTCTCAGTCTTAGACAAAACAGCAAGTTTTATATCTCTGCATTAGAGCTGATCCATTTCCATGTGCAAATGCGAGTGTGGTGTGTAAAGCTCCCCCGTATTGTCCCACACCTGTGGTCCTAGAACCCTCTCGTCTATTGTCATGGTCAGTATTCAGGGGGCCTGAGATAAAATCGGATCATTTCTAGGACAATATGATGGGAATGGAATGTGCAGAGAGGATTGTGAGAAAGGAGCCTTTATCCTCACCGCCCACCCTTCCCCCGCCCCCCCGCAACCCCTTCTCTGTGGCCTCTGGCTTGAACTGGGTCCAGCTGAGCGCAGGTGATTATATCTATTGCCTGGCCCGTTGCTTTTTGATGACCTAAGTGAAAAGGATTGGTGACCTAATTCTGTTGCCCCTGAGATTCTTGCCCAACCTTGGATCACAGTGGTAACTGGTCTCAAGTGACCAGGTCCAGGTCTGGGGCCTCTCTGCCCAACTCAGCCCAGCACTCGGTCACAGAGACTTGGGGAGTTAATTGTTCCTCACCCCACCCCAAGCAAATCAGGAAGACTCCTGAGGAAGTATACCCTTGCCTAGTTCTCTCTGGAAGGCAGTTTCCAACCCCATAAGCCTGGTGGTAATTGACATCTCTGCATCTACTTCCACAGCCTTTGGGACAAGACTGGGTCTGGGGGCTGAGATTTATTTGTTGCTGCTGCTGCTGCTGCTGCTAAGTCGCTTCAGTCATGTCCGACTCTGTGCGACCCATAGACGGCAGCCCACCAGGCTAAGAATCCACAGGATTCTCTAGGCAAGAATACTGGACTGGGTTGCCATTTCCTTCTCCAGAGATGTATCTGACTTGCATGGAACTTGAGGGCTTAGAAGCCCTTGGAGGTTATATAGTCACACATCATCTTGCAGATAGGTAAACTGAACTCAGAGGCAGGAAGATATCTGCCCAAGGTCACTGTGATGTGCTGCATTGTGGTTACCCCCCGCCGCCCCCCACATCCCACCGTTTCAGTTCACATGCTGGAGTTCTAACTCGCAGGATCTCAGAAGGTGACCTTAGTTGTAATCAAGTTAAATTGAGGACATCAAGGTGGGGTCTAATCCAATAGGACCGGTGTCCTTATTAAAGGGGGAAATTTGAACACAGGCACAGGGAGAATGCCATGTGAAGATGAAGGCAGAGATGGAAGTGATACTTCTACAAGCCAAAGACCGGCAGAAAATCACCAGGAGCCAGGGGCACCGCCTGTGACAGACATCTCTCACAGCACTCACAAGGAACCCACCTGATGGACACCCTGATACTGGCTGTCTGCCCTCCAGGACTGTGAGACAATACATGTGCATTGTTTAAGCCACCTAGTTTGCGGTACTTTTTTAAAAATTAAATTATAATTGATTTACAGTGTTGTGTTCGTTTGTGGTACTTCATATAAAGAGAATAGTCCTATTGGACTAGGGCCCATCTTAATGTCAGTTTTAGGTCGTTACCTCGGCAAGACCCTATCTTCAAACAAGGTCACACTCTGAGGTAGGGAGGGACAGGGTTAGGTCTTCAACATGTGAATTTGATGGACGAAGTTCAACCATGACGGTGACCCAGCAAACTGTTAGTGTGGAGAAAGTGAGAATCCACCCCAAACCTGACTTCTCACGCTGTGTTTTCATAGACTCTTCCTGAGAGAAGGGCTGGGTCAGAACAGTTTCATCTCTTTTGTTAAAAGATGTACAGGCCGCCCTGGTCTCTTCTATAAACAACTTCTGCTTTCCTCTCTATCTGGGTGGAGAGGGCCAGCACCAGATTCCGGGGCCATCACCCGACACCCCGCCCCACCCCTGCCCCCTGCCCAGGTTCCTGGCAGGACACAGGAAGCCCCAACTAGTCGTCATGTCTCTTCAAAGCATTTTTCTCCTACCTTTGATTTTTATTGGTTTGTGTCTGAAATGCTTTGTCTGTAATTACACAGTTTGCTGCCTGTCTTGTTTCACAATGACTCATATGAAGTACATGTAGCAGCAAAGGGAAGCACATCACTAAGTGGACATTTAATAATTAGTATTCATTTAGACAATTATTTTAATAAATTAGACTCAGTTAAATATAACCATTTTGCGGTGCTTTAAAAACAAAACAAAAAAACTTCTGCCTAGTTTAACAGGACAGCAAAAGAAGAGAAGGGGGTAGAAGGAAGGATTCAAAGACAAGAGCAGGAGAAAGAGGAGCCTGGGGAGAGCAGAGCAGATGCAGATAAATGTCCGAAAACATTTGAGAGTAACATATTGCGTGTTTCACATCAGTAATCAGAATGAGCATCTATTAAGGACTCCCTGAATATCAAGTCCTTTGCCTGCATGGTCTTTATTTCATCCTCATACCAAATTAATGAGGCAGGGACTTTTATGATTATTGCCATTTTACGGATGAGGAAACTGAGGTTGGCCCAAGGTCAAGAGCAGGTAAGTAGGTAATGGAGCTGAAGGTTGAACCTTGGCAGCTGCCTTCCAGAACCTGCCCCAGTAACCTCTTGACTCAAAGGCCCTCCCCTTACAGGTGTCGGACAGTGGGAGGAATAAGCCAGCTCCTTCAGGGGAGGGGGGGTGGGAAATGAGCAGTAATGCCTGCAAAATAAGTAGCTTCTTTTGGGTCAAGCTTAGGGTAATGGTTAAGAGCCTAAACTCCTGAGGGAAATTGCCAGGGCTCGAATCTAGGTTCTCTATTGACTCAGAAGATCCTCAGTTTCCTAGTTTGCAAACTGCACTAATAGTAGTACCTTCCTGAGAAGAAAGAAATAGTAGCTGCTGGGTTGTGAAGGAAGATCTCAGGGAGCCACCAAATCAGTCCTTGCCCAGACCTTGTTATAACGACATCTGATGATCCAAACACACCAAGGATTGGCCCAAGGTCTGTCCATGGCACCCACTGAGACCTGCGGCATTTGTCACCTCTGATTTGCCCTCCAGGTAGGTGCATTCTCTCGATGTGTCCCAAGTATGGAAGAGTGAAATCTGAAAATTTCCCATGAGGGCATAAGCCCCAGGGCCCCTATCATGAGAAGGAGTCTCAGTCTAGGTCCCTGGTTGGTTCCTTCCTGACCATGGTGGGTGTGGTGTCTCAGAAAATTGTCACGGTCGTGGTGCCTTCCAGTCACTAGAAATGACCCAGCACTGATGATTCAACCCCTGTGCCTCATGAACTCCCACCTATATCCAAGCATGGGCTTCATGGGCATGCAATCTGGCCCATCACATAGGTCTCCATGCTTAGAAGAGCCCTGATTGTGATTTAACGTTCTGTCTTGAAATTCTTCACAATTTTGAAACAAGGATCCCACATATTCATTTTCACTGAGTCCTGCAAATTATGTAACCAGTGCTAAGAACAGTTTTGCAGCTGTAACAAAGAGATCCGGAAATCCAGGGATTAAATTAGACTGAGATTTAACTCTCTCTGACATAGCCGCCCAGAGGTAGGGTGTTCAGACAGTAGTATGGCTTATCCATCTTCAGGGTGTGGCTTTCCAATCTCTTTTGATCCAAAGAGATTGTGTCATTCTCACTTGCCTTCAATCAGTGAGAAGGAGAAAGTAGCCTGGGAAGCACATAGCCAATCTTAAAGGGCCGGGGCTGGCAGTGGTACCTATCACTTCTGCTCTCATCCAATGGTATGAACAAGATCACATGGCTAGACTTAGCCACCAGGAGGGCTGGGACATATAGTCATTAGCCAGAGGGGTTTGTTTGGAGATAAAATTCCGTAAGAACCAGCACATTGGCACACCACTAAATCTTCCTCAGACTACAGCATTCTCAGACTGATGTTCTCATGCCAACCAGCTGTCCCCAATGCTGCAGTTTCCAGAAAGCCAAGATGCATTCACTAATCTCTTAAGGATAAAGAGAGCCTGTGTCTACAAGCCCCACTGAAATTGCATGCAGAACTTCATACACTTGCATTTTCCTTAGAAGAGGGTTTAGGGAATCTCACTGGGCTCTGCGACAGCCTCCTTCACCCTTCCCACAAAACGAAAGAGTACCAAGACAAATACTTCAGTGTCGAGATGAGTTTCAGGCAAAGAGGAGCACGACATCAAAACTACATCAGAAAAGTCTGTTTGCTAGACATGGAACTAACTATGCCAGGAGGCAGCAAACTACAGTGTGTCACCTGTTCTTGCAAATAAACTTGTATTGGAGCACAGCTACATATGTTTATTTATATATTGCCCATTGTGGCCTTCCTACTGTAGCAGAAAAGTTGAATGGTGACAACAGGCACCGGCAAAGTCTAGAATTACTATTTGGCCTTTTCCAGAAAACCTTGGCCAGCTCCTGAACTAAACAGATGAGTGCTACCTTCTTCCATCTGAGAATCTGAGGTGTTCTCCCACTGGAAGCTGGCAGTGAAGAGGTCTGTGTATTCAGAATTGAGGTCCAATGGGGAGTGGAAAACCCTGAGGTGATGGTGTTGGTGATGGCAGCTAATGGTTTTCTACAACACTCTCCCATCCTCCAAGAACTTTGGAAGAGCTGCATGAGAGGCAACATGAGACACGGAAAGCTAGTCTGACCTCCCTCCTCTCTTACTCCCTAACTTACAAATGTTCTTTGTTTTGAATCTCAGTGGCTTGGTCTTTATAATGTGGCTACTAAGTGTGACGGTGAGGGTAATAGATGTGAGATGCAGCACAGAGGGTCTGGCCCAATCCATGTTAACTCTTAAAAGGAAACCTCTGGGGCCACCGTGGAGTCTGGAGGTCGATACGTCCATCTCCAGCTAACCTGGAGGTGAGCATATAAAGCCTCAGGAGTTAGTTGAGGCTTCTGAGATTTTCTTCTTGGCTGTTATTTTTGCCCAATGGCTAATGTCAAAAGAGTGAAGGCTTTTCTGTGAGGACGGCCTTGGATGCCTTTGTGATGGGTTGGCAGGCACTCCACCTGCGTTTCAGCCTCTTTCAAGGAGGTGGGGCCTCAAAAGGCAGCTTCCTTCCTGGCAGGGGAGGCCTCCATGAGGGGCACGAGGTCCACGTGTGGGGATCTGAATGGGAGAAATGAAAGAATTATACCCAGGGGGAAAAAAGTGATGGCTTATCGCTGTCTACAATAGCCAAGATGTGGAAACAACCTAAATGTCCAGTGACAGAAGAATGGATAAAAAAGATGTGATATATATATATATATACACATACACAATAGAATGTTACTCAAACATAAAAAAAGAATGAAATAATGCCATTTGTAGCAGCATGATGGACCTAGAAATTATCGTACTAAGTGAAGTCAGACAAAGACAAATTTAATATTTCATTTATATGTGGAATCTAAAATATGATACCAATGAACTTATTTGCAAAATAGAAACAAACTCACAGACATAGAGAACAGACTTGTGGTTGTCAAGGGGGAGGGAGGGATTGAGAATTTGCAATTAGCAGATGCAAACTGTTATATATAAGATGGATAAACAACAAGGTCTTACTATATAGCACAGGGAATATCCTGTCATAAGCCTCAATGGAAAAGAATATGAAAAAGTTTATATACATATATGTATAACTGAGTCATCTTAGGGTACAACAAAAGTTAACATGACATTGTAAATCAATTATGGTTCAATAAAATTAAAGTGATGGCTTATGCAAGAGTGTTGGGTCTGCCACCAATGCACTGTGTGGCCTTAAGTAAGTGTCTTAACCCTCCTGGGCCTGTCTTCTCCTTGGTGTCATGAGGGGATGATGAGCTGGTTCTGAACATTGTAATTTTCTTTGATTCCCACCCTGTGATCACAGAGGCTGCTTCTTTCTGAACTCTCTCCAAGTGTTCCTCATTCCTCAGGAAGAATACCTCCTGAAGCCTTGAAAAGGGCCTGGTCAGGACCATATTTAGAGCCATATTCCCACACGGGTCCTCAGGGCCCTACTCCTATCCATGATCACAGCAGTGGAGCCAGTGGTCTGACTCATGGGGCTGCACCACCCAGACATTAAGGGATTTCAAACTGGAGGATGAGACACTGCTGTGATTTAATAGGATGAAAGAATAATGTGGCCTTGTTAGTAATCCAGTAAAACTAAGCTTTCCTAATGCTTAGGGTGCACTGGCTATTAGACATCCTAAGTATGTGAGTGCTAAGTACAGTGGCTAAGAACAGGGACACTCTGTCAGACTGATTCAGATTTCCTTCCTCCTCTGGCACTAACTAGCTGTGAGATACTAATCTTCACTGATCTTCAGTTTTCTCTAAAGTGAATGGGAATGAGTAATAATACCTAGTAAATGTTATTATGACAAGAATTAGATTAAAAAGAATGAAATTTTGCAAGAACAGAGTACCCCCAGAGTTCCTAGACTTACTCTGTTCACAGTGTCTGAGCATCTAGGTACTTTTTTTCACAGTGCCCTAATGAGAGGAAGCATCTAATAGTTCCATTTATTAATTAAGCAGTTGGTTCCAACTACAAATTTAATAAGTATCTACGTCCTAACAATTTAACATTCATTTAAAGATAGTACACATATATCAAAAGAAAACTAATATTTTTGGATTTATTCTTAAAGAGTCAAAATTACTTCCAAAGGGATATGCTTGAGTACCACGTGCATTCGTGCTCTGCCTCCTTAGTCATTTCTGACTCTTTCGACCCCATGGACTGGAGCCCGCCAGACTCCTCTGTCCATGGGAGTCTCCAGGCAAGAATACTGGAGTGGGTTGCCGTGGCCTCCTCCAGGGGATCTTCTCAATCCCGGGTTCAAACCCGGCTCTCCTGCATTGCAGGTGGATTCTCTACCCTCTGAGCCACCTGGAAAGCGCTTGGGTACCACACATCTTTTCAGACCTTGAAAAGCGCATGAAACACCACCACCCTCATATCCTATTCCACATTGATTTTCATGCTGCCCTTGTCTTTTATTACAGTAATTGCTGAAAGTCAAAGTTATGACATTGCCAAAAGGGATACAGCACAGTCTAAGGTTGCAACTGGGAACTACCTTGAGCTATTAGTTAGCAGGGTACCCTACAGATATCAAGTATCAATGTCTTTCCTTTGAAATTTAAAGTAGGGTAGAGCATCGTTTGTCTGCTGCACCACTCTAGAGAGCTGGAGCTCACAAATAAACCTTGCCAAGAAAGCACTCTTCCTTTCCCTTGTTTCTAGCAACTACCAACTCCTGGAGGCAACATCGGATTCATCCTGTGTCCCCAGCATCCAGAACTAGCTGCAGCAAAGACTAGGTGTTCTGCTTGGTATGAAATGAAGACCTTCTCGGTCTCCATGTTCAGTGACCCTCCTTCTCACATCTCACTCCCCTCCCCAGACCAAGTCAACACTTTCCCAGGAAAAATCGATCCAACTCTTGCACGTGGCTAAGTCACTAGCTGACTGTCTGACTCCCCAGATTTGACTCCATAAACAGCAGCTGTGAGGTGGCTTCCTTGTTCGTTTCACCTATCTTAACTCTAGGTTCTACCTGGTACTATACAGTGTTAGATTTAGCTGGGCTCTGATTACTAGGACTTTCAAGTACAGCAGTGTTCCTCACGGTGGGGTCCTCAAACGACTTGCATCAGATTCATTCACACTGGGGTGTTGTTCAAAAGAGAGGTCATGGGCACAAGCTCACAACAACTGACTCTTTTCTTTACATTTCTTTAAAGAATCTCCCCAGGTCATTGCTAGAATTTCCCCACTACCCTTACACATACTGACATTCATTTGGAGACTTAATGTCGAATGATTGTTGTACAAAAATCAGATACCGCTCAACACAGCCCTAAGGGCCCAATATCTTCTGAAAACATGCTTGCAGGATGGTGGTTTCTGAAAGCAGAACCTCCTGCTTAGATCATCTGGGGGTTGATGGCTTTTCCCCAAACACTCTTATTATTGCCAAGATAATTTTGGGAACAGATTAATGAGCACTCTTTCAACTGGCTCCAAAGGATCTTGGTTGAGAACTCCCTGGACAGAGACCCCACTTCATCTCCCAAGTCTCCAAGATCTCCCAAGTGCTTGTTTATGGTTTATTGAACTCATCTCGATTCCTGAGTCTATAGTCACTTTGTCTCTTTAAACCTCTTCTTGTAAAGTGACTCTAGAAGCCTACACATAGTTACAAACTGTTCTTTGTGATCTCTAGGCACTTCACATCATTATCAATGGTGTGAAGTGTTTTGAAAGGCTTGCAGAGGTAATTCCCTGGTGGTCCAGTGGTTAAGACTCCATGCTCTCACTGCTGAGGACCCAGGTTCAATCCCTGGTCAGGGAACTAAGATTCCACAAGTTGCGTGTTGTGGCCAGAGAAAGAAAGGCTTGCAGAGAAGTTATTTGATGACTCTTCTTCCTCGTGAGGGAGGGGGATTTTGGTGAACCCTCAAGAGAGTTATGATGGCTTATGCTTCAACCCCATCCTGGCATCTTAACTGCCTTTACCCACCCCCAAGAGAACTAGATATTCTTTCTGAATTGCCACACTCAAGACTCCAGAGAACACCACACCAACTTCACTCCATCTTGATCTGCTCCCATAGTACTCTGGGCTGATTATGCAAATTAACTATTAGTGAAAAAAGTTACCAGATTTACATAGAACACTAAAACAATTTTTTAATATTTCAGAGGTTTTCTTAAAAATAATCAGATGAGTTAATGAATCTTAAAGTATTAGACCTTTTTTTCTTTACAATCAGACAGACAACTTTATTAGTTTCTTCTATACATCAGTAACATCAACATTTTTAAACAGAAATCTCAGATCATTTGAGAGGCCAAATAGATCCAAGGGAGGAAGATGATAATTAGACAGTTAAATCATCAAAAGGCACCGCAGCACCACCTAAAACCTACCTCCCTGGTGGTAGTAAGCCAAGGAAGATTAAGCTATAGTGAAATAATTTCATGTTAATGTTCCAGATTATAGAGCAGGAACTGAGTTTGCTTTCCAGAAGACTATGGCACAGGGGTCACTTGAGACCACGTAGATATTTGGCCAGGAAAAGAAGGTCAGACCAAATAGAAAGAAATAGGGACAAAAGAGAATTTGAGTGACAGAATCCAAGCAAAGGGGGACAGATCAGGCTTTTTCGTCCGAAGAAGTATTTGCTGTATGGTGGGTTGTTTCCCCTCAGGCTCCAGGACTGCTCCAGCCTTACAGGGACTCAGCAGCCAGAGTTGGGTGCAGGCTGCCCCAGGCTCTTGCTGTAATTTAGTACAGACTTTACAGAACTTGTCCCATGTTGGGGTGTGGGGGCTGAAGCATTCACATATGAACTAGTCTGAGCTTCCCCAAACACATTTACAACAAGCTTTCCAAAGTCTCACATCTTGTAGCAGCTGAGCTGTAGTTAAAGCTGCAAGGCTCACAGGATCAAAGAAGCCAGGAAGAGACAAAGCAAGTAAGAAATCCTAGAAGCTAATCTCAATCTAGCTTTCTCCAATGTATTGGGTTGGCCAAAGAGTTCATTCAAGTTTTCCCATAAGATGTTATGGAATAACCCAAACAAAATTTTTGGCCAGCCCAATAGGAGAAATGCTCATATAACTGATATGGGATGTAGAAAGCTTTGCTGAAACAAGCTGGGCCTTCTGCTGGATTTTTCATCAAATACCAAAGAAAAACAAGGGACAGGGTTCACTTTATTTTTTTTTTAAATCCTCAGAAGTTATTCTATTGTAAAGGGATATGGCTGAACCGATAGGAGACACATTCCCCATTGTGAACTCTCCTGATGGCTTCTGCAAGGATGATGGAGATAAGGATCGCCTGTTGAAGCAATGCTTCATCTTATCCTCCTGAGGTATGGTATTGGGGACTACTATTGCTTCAAAGCGCGCATTGTTAATGTGAGAAATGGCTGGACCAGAAAAGATTCCATGAATCAGCATAGCATAAACACAACTCCAGGGGAGAGAAGTTTGTCAGCTGCGTGGCAGGTTGTACCACAAGGTCAGCCATGTCATCCACGGGGAGAGCCACCCGATCCTTCACATCACCCTCCAGCACCAGGCAGCCCACTTCGTTGGCCTCCTCCATTCTCTGTGAATCAAGGCAAAGTCCACATTCAACCAGTCTGAGATGCAAGTCACTCTCTTAGCTCCTCCAGCATCAGGTGAGACAGCCATGGAGTTCCTCCACTTAGGCATCTTCTCCCTTTTCCACTCGAAGACAGCTGACTCTGCAGATAAATTTTCCACTGGAATATCAAAAATTTGAGAAGCGTGCAGGTCCCTGGTGATAATATGACTCTTGTCTACTACAGAGATCATTTTGCCACAAGCTTGGCTAAGATTGGAGCCCAGCTCTTATCCTTCTTATTCTTCCGGACATAAGTGGGAGGCACAGGCTGACTGCAGTAACCCAACTGGCTGAAGCAATCTTTGCAGGCATTACTCATAATCAAAAGTTCCATTCAATTAACTTGATTTCACCACAGCCACTCTGAACAATGTAGACATCCTTTCCACGCACTCTTTCACCGATTTCCACACAGGTCTGGTTGCTGAATTTCATAGTCACCACCTTGCCCAGCTCCAGGCCCAGAGGGTCAGCAGTCTTCTGGGATAGGTCCTGGTGGGAAGTGCTGAAGATTTTGATATTCGGCATCTTGGCCAACTGCCCGAGGCCCTCTTTGCTTAGTAATCACTCCTGCTGCCGAGACCTGAATCAAGTTGGCCCAGAGACTCAGTACTAGGCGCTTTAAGTTGCTACTCTGTCATCTTCCATTCCCGGCCTGTGGGCAACTCTAAACTGCCCCAGTATTAGACAAACTAAGACTGTCCAAGCTACTTCCTAAACACCTCTCAGAAACATTCCCGCTTCTGGACTCTCAAAATCTCTTCCTTAGTTCAAGTCTCACCATTTCCCATCAGCATCATGATGACATCCCTTCACCCAATTGGCTGTCTGGGTCTTACTCCGCTCTGCTGAAATTATCTTTCTTAAAAGTAAATATGATCACATTACTTTCCCTAAAATCTCCATCAGTTTCCCAACTATCTCCTAGGAACATTCCAAGAGCACTGCACCACGCTCAGGGTTCTCCTGGCCGGGCCCAGTCTCCTCGGTCCTCTTGTCTTACTCCTGCCTTCTTGCCCTGAAAACTCATCACACTCCTCTCTGTGCCATCCACCTGCCCAGTTCCCCCAGCCTCCAGGCCCAGGCACAGCCTGTACCTTCCTCCCGGGGCTCCTCATCCCTCCCATCCTGCCCCCTCCCCCAGTGACACCTGAAAACCTTCCAGATGAGCCCATCCCCCAAGTCCTGCTCAACTCCCACTGGCCCTTTGGTAAGACTCACATGTGGCTATACCCTCTTGGAAAGGCAACTTGCAAAATTAACCATGCATCTATACTTAGAGTCTACTTCTGGAAATTGCTCTGTCTTACCTATGCACGCCTCACACAAGTGCTCAAAGATAGTCATTGAGTTTTTTGTTATAGCAGCAAAAACCAAAATATAAATAAATAAAAAGGAGGGATAACCATTCTGTCAATAGGCAGCTGATTGTGTATAAGCAATTAATCATAACAATAAAGGAGATCAACACATCCTGGTATAACATGGTCTTCAAGCTATATACTTCAGTAAAACAGTATAATATGCTGTGGAGATGTTTATCATGTGACACCTGTACTGATATTTGCAGGTAGACCTTACCAACGACTTCCCTGGTGGATCAGCTGGTAAAGAATCAGCCTGCAATGTGGGAGACATGTGTTCGACCCCTGGGTTGGGAAGATCCCCTGGAGAAGGAAACAGCTACCCACTCCAGACCCTACAAAAGGTGGGACCTCTGAGAGGGAATCTCAGGGATTGGAAAGAAGACTTAACTTTTACTCTAAACTATTTTGGAACTGTTTCTGTTTTTTTCTGTTCGCATGTTTTTCTTATATAAAAAATAATAATAATGCACAAGTGACATCGGATAAACCTTGTACAGGCATCAGCTTCTCTGAGAAGCATGCCTTACTGCCCCAGGGTAGAATGAATCACTTCTCAGTCTGAACCTTATACATCCATCTATCGGTAAGTACTTTATCCCAACCAAGACTAACATCTGGACTCTTTCCCTCCAAACCCAGGACCTCCCAAGAATTATGTGTCTGCTTCATTCCTGTACTTGCAGCAGCCAGCCTGGGCGAAGGCCTGGCATTTAGAGGTTGCCATTGGAGTGATCTGAGTTCTTAAGCTCTTACTGGGTTGGGGAAGAAATGACAGAAAACCTGTTTCCTGCACTCTGGTTGCTGGCAGCCTTGACCCAGAGGAAAATACAGATAATTCGAATCCTAGATATGGGAAACAGAAGGCATTGCTATAGGCCAAACATCAAATTAACAATAGAGATACCAGAGCAGACTGAGAGTGGTGACTTGGGACAAGAACCCTCCGTGCATTATTGACCCTTTAGAGGGTCAAGAGTGAACACAGGGGCTTCTGGAGACCACGGCTCAGTGGTTAAATCTGAAAGCAACAATCGTGATGAAGCCTAGAGTAATTAATGCTGGTCAAGTGCCAGCAATACTAAGAATGTACTTACCCATCTTGCTTAATCCCCAGAATTACCCTAATAAAGTTATTACCCTCACTTTGCAATTGAGGGAACTGCTGAGAGGTTATAGAATGAGGAGACGGTCAGAAATGATAAGCAGCCGAGCTGGGCAAAGAAGACAGGTCTGGTTTGCTCGAGTGTCCACTCTCAACCACTTCTAACACAGAAAGACATGTGCCCAAGAAAACAGCAACTTTGCAACAGCCTTCTGAGTCATCTTTTCCTGTTGCTCCCACTGCACAGATAAGAACACTGAATTCCACAAGAAGAGAGTGACTCGGCCAGGTGATGTGGTGATGGTGACCCATCACCCCACAGCAGATTCAGCAGGACAGAGGGAGTATAAAATCCACTCATGAGTTCCCATTGCACTTACAGTGAAATCAGACCTCAGAATTGAAAGCAACATAATTCGTTGTTCCTGTGTTAAAAAATACTAAGTTTGGTTAGACATTTCCTGTCCGCATTTAAGCAATACTGAGCATCAGCAAAGATAACTTAGCTATGTGCTCTAAAAAAAGACTTGCTGATGACGAGAAATTTGTGAACCAATTGAAATAACTTGGTAGGAAGACGAACAACAAGACTCACTATAAGACCCTTTTTGCAGTGTGTTCACCAATTCAAGGCATAAACAAGTCCACACTGTAAACTCTGCTTAATCCCGACTAATTCTTTGCCTGGTAAAATCAGCCTTAAAACCATCAAACCCAGGCCCTAAAACTCTATAAATAGGCTGCCCAAACCTCCACCTTCTGGGATGTCACTAAAACTCTTGTCAAGGTTGTGTTCTTATTTATTGCAGCAGGTCTAGTAAACTTAGCTTTGCTTGATCAACGTGTTTTCTGTTTTATTTGGGGATTCCGTGGTGCTTTTTCCAGGGAATGTAAAGTCACATGCCTTCTAACCTCTAGTTGGCTTCTCTCTCCATTGCTCTTTGAACTTCAGCCACAGAGGTCTTTGGTCACTTCTTTGATCCTACCATGCTTTCTCTGACCACAGGAAATTTGCATTGACCACTCCTTTTGTCTTAAATATTCCCATCCACCTTCTTTACCTGGTTAGCTCCTAAACTTCTTTCAGATCACCTCACTTGTCATTTCTCCAGGAAAGCCTTCCCTCCCTATCTCTATGAATAAGGTAGACCTCCTTGTTATTTTTTTCCTACAGCCACTTACCTTTGCTTTTTAGCACTTACCTTTGGTGCCATTGTACCTTTAGGTTTTGGTTATGAGATTACTCTGTCTAAATTACCCTCTAGAATGTAAGGTCTCTGTGGGTAGGCACTGTGTCTGTTTTGATCACCTGCCAAGTCCCTTGCACTTTAGCTTGAATAGGTGATCAGCAGAATTCTTGGATAAATGGATGTTGCTTTTAATAAAACCTCATGGTTGTGCATATGTATCAGTGACACTGTGTGTGTGTGTGTGTGTGTGTGTGTGTGACATGTGTGTAGCATAAAGTTAGATCAGGAGACATACAGGAATCCCAGGACATGGGAATAGTGACACAATTAGCAGCAGGGAGAAGGGGTAAGTTTAGAGGATACCTTAGTGTCTGGGTTTGGCATGGAACCTATCTGCATTGAGATTAGTTCAGTTCAGTTCAGTCACTCAGTCATGTCTGACTCTGTGACCCCATGGACTGCAGAATGCCAGGTCTCCCTGTCCATAACCAACTCCCAGAGTTTACTCAAACTCATGTCCATTGAGTCGGTGATGCCATCTAACCATCTCATCTTCTGTCATCCCCTTCTCCTCCCATCTTCAATCTTTCCCAGCATTGGGGTCTTTTCAAGTGAGTCAGTTCTTCCCATCAGGTGGCCAAAGTATTGGCATTTCAGTTTCAGCATCAGTCCTTCCAATGAATATTCAGAACTGATTTACTTTAGGATGGACTGGTTGGATCTCCTTGCAGTCCAAGGGACTTTCAAGAGTCTTCTCCAACACCACAGTTCAAAAGCATCAATACTTCGGTGCTCAGCTTTCTTTACAGTCCAACTTTCACATCCATACATGACTACTGGAAAAACCATAGCCTTGACAAGATGGACCTTTGTTGGCACAGTAATGTCTCTGCTTTCTAATATGCTATTTAGGTTGGTCATAACTTTCTTCCAAGGAGTAAGCATCTTTTTATTTCATGGCTGCAATCACCATCTGCAGTGATTTTGGAGCCACACAAAATAAAATCTGTCACTGTTTCCCCATCTATTTGCCAAGAAGTGATTGGACCAGATGCCATTATCTTGGTTTTCTGAGTGTTGAGTTTTAAGCCAACTTTTTCACTCTCCTCTTTCACTTTCATCAAGAGGCTCTTTAGTTCTTCTCCGCTTTCTGCCATAAGGGTGGTGTCATCTGTTTATCTGAGGTTATTGATATTTCTCCCAGCAGTCTTGATTCCAGCTTGTGCTTCAAGTCCAGCAATTCTCATGATATACTCTGTATATAAGTTAAATAAGTAGGATGACAATATATAGCCTTGACGTACTCCTTTCCCTATCTGGAACCAGTCTTTTGTTCCATGACCAGTTCTAACTGTTGCTTCCTGACCTGCATACAGATTTCTCAGGAGGCAGGTCAGATGGTCTGGTATTCCCATCTCTTGAAGAATTTTCCACAGTTTGTAGTGATCCACACAGTCAAATGCTTTGGCATAGTCAATAAAGCAGAAGTAGATGTTTTTCTGGTACTCTCTTGCTTTTTTGATGATCCAACAGATGTTGGCAATTTGATTTCTGGGCCCTCTGCCTTTTCTAAATCCAACTTGACAAACTAGATGTCCATCAGCAGATGAATGGATAAGAAAGCTGTGGTACGTATACACAATGGAATATTACTCAGCTATTAAAAAGAATGCATTTGAATCAGTTCTAATGAGGAGGATGAAACTGGAGCCTATTATACAGAGTGAAGAAAGTCAGAAAAAAAAAGCAAAATACAGCATATTAATGCATATATATTGAATTTAGAAAGATGGTACTGATGACCCTATATATGAGACAGCAAAAGAGACACAGATGTAAAGAACAAACTTTTGGACTCTGTGGGAGAATGTGAGGGTGGGATGATTTGAGAGAATAGCACTGAAACATGTATATTATCATATGTGAAATAGATCGCCAGTTCAGGTTTGATGCAGGGTGCTCAGGGCTGGTGCACTGGGATGACCCTGAGGGATGGGATGGGGAGGGAAGTGGGAGGGGTGTTCAGGATGCTGAACACATGTACACTCATGGCTGATTCATGTCAATGTATGGCAAAAACCACTACAATATTGTAAAGTAATTAGCCTCCAATTAAAATAATTAAATTTTTAAAAAAAAATACATAATAAATAAGCAATATATTAAAATAATAATAATAAATCCAGCTTGAACATCTGAGAGTTCACAGTTTACATACTGTTGAAGCCTGGCTTGGAGGATTTTGAGCATTACTTTGTTAGCATGTGAGATGAGTGCAATTGTGCTGTAGTTTGAGCATTCTTTGGCATTGCCTTTCTTTGGGATTGGAATGAAAACTGACCTTTTCCAGTCCTGTGGCCACTGCTGAGTTTTCTAAATTTGCTGGCATATTGAGTGCAGCACTTTCACAGCATCATCTTTTAGGATTTGAAATAGCTCAACTGGAATTCCATCACCTCCACTAGCTTTGTTCGTAGTGATGCTTCCTAACGCCCACTTGACTCCGCATTCCAGAATGTCTGGCTCTAGGTGAGTGATCACACCATCGTGATTGTCTCGGTCCTGATGATCTTTTTTGTATAGTTCTTCTGTGTATTCTTGCCACCTGTCCTTAATATCTTCTGCTTTTGTTAGGTCCATACCATTTCTGTCCTTTATTGTGCTCATCTTTGCATGAAAATTTCCCCTGGTATCTCTAATTTTCTTGAAGAGATCTCTAGTCCTTCCCATTCTATTGTTTTCCTCTATTTCTTTGCATTGCTCACTGAGGAAGGCTTTCTTATCTCTCCTTGCTAATCTTTGGAACTTTGCACTCAAATGGGTATATCTTTCCTTTCTTCCTTTGCTTTTCACTTCTGTTCTTTTCCCAGCTATTTGCAAGGCCTCCTCAGACAACCATTTTGCCTTTTTACTTTTGTTTTCTTGGGGATGGTCTTGATCCCTGCCTCCTGTACAATGTCACAAACCTTAGTCCATAGTTCTTCAGGCACTCTGTCCATCAGATTTAATCCCTTGAATCTATTTGCCACTTCCACCGTATAATCATAAGGGATTTGATTTAGGTCATGCCTGAATGGTCTAGTGGTTTTCCCTACTTTCTTCAATTTAAGTCTGAATTTGGCAATAAGGAGTTCATGATCTGAGCCACAGTCAGCTCCCAGTCTTGTTATTGCTGACTGTAGAGAGCTTCTCCATCTTTGGCTGCAGAGAATATAATCAATCTGATTTCGATGTTGACCATCTGGTGATGTCAACATGTAGAGTCTTCTCTTGGGTTGTTGGAAGAGGGTGTTTGCTATGACCAGTGCATTCTCTTGGCAAAACCCTGTTAGCCTTTGCCCTGCTTCATTCTGTACTGCAAAGCCAAATTTGTCTGTTACTCCAGGTATTTCTTGACTTCCTACTTTTGCATTCCAGTCCCCCATAATGAAAAGGACATCTTTTTGGGGTGTTAGTTCTAGAATGTCTTGTAGATCTTCATAGAACCATTGAAGTTCAGCTTCTTCAGCATTACTGGTCGGGGCATAGACTTGGATTACTGTGATATTGAATGGTTTGCCTTGGAAATGAACAGAGATCATTCTGTCATTTTTGAGATTACATCCAAGTGTTGCACTTTGGACTCCACATCTAATTCAGTTCCTCTGACCAACCACCTAATGAGAGCTGAGTAGGTTTCGGGAGAACCTCAAGATGCTTCCCTTCAACTCAGGCTAAGTTGGAAGGTTACCAGCTTCCCAGAACATTGCTCACCCATCCAGAGTCCAGGGATGGGTAGACTGATAACTCCTGGCCTTATGTTGAAGCATATAAGGACTTTTGTTTGGTTAGTTGGTTGATTGTTGTAAGACTTTACTTTGTAGAGAAGTTTTAGTTTCACAGAAAAACTGAGAGGCAAGTACAGAGAAGTCTCACATACCTCCTGCACAATCCCCCCTGTTATCAACATCCCCCATCAGGTCAATATATTTGTTTAAATCAATTAACCTACATGGATATGTTGTTATCATCCGAAGTTCAGTGTTTAACTTAGGGTTCACTCTTGCTGTTGTATATTTTATGGGCTTTGACAAATGTACAATGACATGTATCCATCATTATATTTTCATACAGAGTAGTTTCACTGCCCCACATTTCTCTGTGCTTCACTATTCATCCCTCTTTCCATCCTCTGAACCCCTGGAAATCCCTGATCTTTTTTACTGCCTCCATAGTTTTGCCTTTTCCAGAATGTTGCATAGCTGGAACCCTATAGTATGTAGCTTTTTTCAGATTGGCTGGTTTTTTGTTTTTTGTTATTTTGCTTAGTAATTTGCATCCAGGGATCCTCCAGACCTTTTCATAGGTTGATAGCTCATTTGTTTTTAATGCTGAATAATATTCTTTTGTCTGGATATGCCATAGTTTATTTCCCTACTCACCTAACTCAGGGATATCTCAGTTGCTTTCAGAGGCACATGGGTTTTAACTACATGTCTAACTGGCTTCTTGGCTGAAAACCTTTCTCTTATCCTTTAAGCTGGAAACACTAAAACTAATTCATTGTAAAAAATATATATACTATTAAAAAACAAAGGAAGCAATTCATTTTGTTTTTACAACTTTATTGAGGTGTAACCAATAGCTAATAGACTACATATTTTAAAAGTACAGCGTGACAAGTTTTGACATAGGTATGCATCTGTGAAACTGCAAATATCAAGATAATGAATACATACACCTCCCCCCAAAATTTCTTCATATTCTTTTATAGTCCATCCCTTCCCTTCCTCCTCTACATACAATCACTGCTCTGCTTTTTGCCACCATATATTAGTTTGCATTTTTATTGCAATTTTTTAGTTAGTATGTTATAGAACTTCTCTTTTTGTCCTACAATTGAAAAAAAGAAAAAAAAAATGTGTAGTAGAAAGCAGCAAGAGTAGCCTGAAGTATTCCTTCTTTGGGCAGCAGTAAGGTAACCCACTGGCTTCTCCTGAGGGTACTGAGCCCAGTATGCAGGGGAAGGGGAGTGGGGGGGGGGGGGGGGGGATGCAGAGGGCCAGCCAAGGGAACTGTATTGATTTCTGCAAGCAAGTAGCCCCTCAGAAAATAGGGACCCAAGAAGCTAAGCCAGACACTGGACACAATGAACTCTCCTTTGCCCAAAACGGCACCACAGTTACTCAGAAAATTCTGAGTTTGATTTGTTTTCAAATCCTAGGTTGGTAACTCAGACAGTAAAGAATCTGCCCACAATGCAGGAGACTCAGTTTCAATCCCTGGATTGGGAAGATCCCCTGGAGAAGGGGATGGAAACCCACTCCAATATTCTTGCCTGGAGAATATCATGGACAGAGGAGCCCGGCGGGCCATAGTCCATGGGGTTGCAAAGAGTTGGACACGACTGAGCAAATAGCTAACACACAGATTGACTTGAAGGAATGAAAGAAGGTGCTCCATGTAGAAGAATGACCAATAAAGATGAAGTGGAATTGATACTTCTAGAATGGGCCTTTCCTGGGCCCATTTTTAATTTAATAATAATTTTTAACTTAACTATAATTACCCTTGCATTTCATTTCAAAAGCTCAGTAAGAATTTAGGGAGAGATGCTTATCCTAAAATTACTCTGGCAACTGGCAGCAGAGCAATTTGCAGGCAATTTAAGACTGTATATTTGCATGATGCTCACAGGGAAAAAATAAGGTATTGATGGTTGACACACTTCCTTGGAGAAGGCTGTTAGAACTCAGTCCTTTCCAAGCACTTCTCAGGGGACTTTGGACCCCAAGGATGAGTCACACTCTGCCATGTGCCCACTGGATTTGTAACTAGGTTCCCCTTTAAAAAAATACTCACTGACAACCTAGAGGGGTGGGAAAGGGTGCAGGTGGGAGGGAGGTTAAAGAGAGAGGGGACACGTGTACCTGTGACTGACTCATATTGATGCATGGCAGAGGCCAACACAACATTGTGAAACAATTTTCCTTCAGTTAAAAATAAATAAGTTTGGGAGGGCAGGGGGGAAATATGCACACTGTCCATTCACTTGTGTATTTCTCAGTGTTCCCTGTAAGGAAACATCCCTCTGTGCTTCAGAGGAATAAGCAATTCTTCATCAAAAGATAAGAGCACCAATCTGGCAGAACATTTTCTAACTTTGGGCCTATTAATAGCAGTGGTAGCAGCAGTAACTGTAATAAAAGCCAATGTGAGGACTTATGAGCAGGCGTTCTGCTGAGCCCTTTTACTTGCACTGTGTTGTGAAGTCCTTACAATGACCCTAGAAGATGAAAACAAGTATTATCCATGTTTTGCAGAAGAGAAAACAAAGCTCTGTGAATTGAAGTGACCTGTCTGAAATCCCCTACTGTGTGTGGAGAATCTGGATTTTAAAGCTGGGTCTATTTGCTGATAGGCTTCCCTGGTGGCTCGGTGGTAAAGAATCCGCCCACCAACGCAGGAGTTTGATCCCTGATCCAGGAAGATCCCACACGAGTTGGAGCAACTCAGCCCATTGGCCGCAACTACTGAGCCTGTGCTCTAGAACCCGAGGACCACAACTACTGAGCCCACATGCAGCACTGACTGAAACTTGGTGCCCTTGAGCCTGTGCTCCGCAGCGCAAGAAGCCACTGCAATAAGAAGCCTGTGCAACGCAATGAAGTGTAGCCCTTGCTTGCTGCAACTAGAGAAAAGCCCATGCAACAACAAGGACCCAGCACAGCCAAAAATAAATAAATAAATAAAATTATTTTTTTAAAAACTCACCTCTCAATGCAGGAAATGTAAGAAACCTGGCTGGGTTTGATCGCTGAGTCAGGAAGATCCCCTGGAGAAGGGCATGGTAACCCACTCCAACATTCTTGCCTGTAGAATCCAATGGACAGAGCAATCTGGCGGGCTATAGTCCAAAGGGTAGCAAAAAATCGGACATGATTGAAGTGACTTAGCATGCACAGCACAGATTTGCTGATAGGTAACCTTGAAGATATTTGTCTCCATTGATTGAAACATGCGTGCAGCAGATACTGACAGTGTCCCAACCAAATGCACCCGGTGCTTCAGAACTGCCTCAGAGGTTCATCCCACACACACCCTCCCTCTCCTCCATGGGTCTGTGTCTGCCCATGGCCAGGACCTATAGCCCTGTCCCCTTGCCCTTGAGCATGATAACCTCCGTGGTGTAATTCACACTACAGTCTTCTTCATCGGACCCAACTAGACTTTTCTGGAAATCACATCTTTGCTGATCTTTCCCTGCCCAGCTCGCTGCCCTTGCTTCTGCCCAGGTTTCAAGAGAGATCACATCCTCAGTCCATCACCTGTACAAGGAGCCCCCTCTCCAGCTCTGTGTCTAAGGCACCGGCCTAAGACAAAGTTTCTCAGTGAAGGGCTAAGGTGAGTTTGCTTCTCGGGAAAAACCTCTTCTCTCTGCCCCAACTGGGGCTCAGAAGTAGTAGGGGCCCTATGGATGGTGACAAGGTGAGTTTATAGGATGCAGTCCAGTGGGGTCATCACCAAGGGTGGAGGCAGGCTCCAGGCTCAGATCTCAGTTCTTGGAATAAAGAGAGGTTGTTGTCGCACATGGCACTCGCCTCACAGAGATGGGATAAACATGACAAGGATGAACACTGCCCCATAGAACTCACTGGGTAAATGGAAGGTGCCTTCAGGGATTTTAGTGAAGGAAAGAGTGTTTCCTTCCTCTTCCCTTCCTATCTTAATCTGAAGTATTGAGTAGAATCATTAAAACATTACCCCTAAGTTGGACAAAATAACATGATATTAACAGATGCTAACTGACCTCTTTTGCCTCCAACACCTAAAGTTGGGCTGATGGGCTCCAATCAGGGAAAGTCTGAAATCAGACTTTTGACTACGGCCCATAATCTATTGCCCAACTACAAAATGCCTCATGAGGTGGGGTATTTCTGAGATTGATCTGGAAGATCCCAGGTTCTGGGTCTGGGAGCCTTTGGGATCCTCATGATGAGTCTATGAACGTGCTCATCCAGCCAACCCATCTTTCAGTTCAGTTCAGTCACTCAGTCGTGTCTGACTCTTTGTGATCTCATGGACTGCAGTGCACCAGGCTTCCCTGTCCATCACCAACTCCTGGAGCTTGCTCAGACTCATGTCCATCAAGTCATTGATGCCATCCAACCATCTTATCCTCTGTCATCCCCTTCTCCTCCTGCCTTCAATGAGTCAGTTCTTCACATCAGGTGGCCAAAGTATTGGAGTTTCAGCTTCAGCATCCTTTCAATGAATATTCAAGACTGATTTCCTCTAGGATGGACTGGTTTGATCTCCTTGCAGTCCAAGGGACTCTCAAGAGTCTTCTCCAACACCACAGTTCAAATGCATCGATTCTTCTTTACTATCACTGAAATTCCAAACCACTCTTAGAACCATCTCTTCTTCCCCATCCTCAGCCTCAGCATGCAAATGCATTTAAGCTCAATTCAATGCCACGTCTCAGTTAAGGGTAAAGTGTCATTCCTTCATGAATTCAATTAACGGACACTTACTCCAGGTCTACTCTGTGCCAGTCTCTAGATTCTGGGGATTCGGGGTGAACAAAATGGAACCCACGGCCCACAGGCAAGTGAGGGAGTTCACATTTGAGCTGCATGAAGGAGTTGTTCTTCCATCTGTACATATGGTTCCCTCCACCTCCCCTTGTTTTTGGCTGAACTATACTCACTCTTCAAGCACACACTCATTTATCACTGCTTCCTCCTCAAAGCCACTTCTGACCTTTCCCTCACCAAGTGGTAACCCTTCACTTAATGTCCAGAGTCCCTTGTTATTCCTCGCTTAATGTCCAGAGTCCCTTGTTATTCCCTTTTCATAGCCTTTATTGCATGCAGGATGTTAAGGTGATATGTTTATAGACAGTGAGCTCCTTGAGGGCAGAGATCATGCCCTTCATTCATCTACTTGTTCTTCCCTCTCTTCATTCTTTGAGGAGCCAGGCAGGTGCTAGATGCTAGGGTTTGCAGTGGTTCTTTGCAGACTAGCTCCCATCCTGTCCTCACAGCCCTCATTTCATGGGGGAAGGCAGGCAAAAGTAACTCATCTTCAAATCCCCAAACTCTAGCAGAGGCCCTGATGACAAGTGGTTCCTTGTTAAGTCCATAAAGTGAATGAATGAGAAGCTCAGGAATTTCTTTTCTCTCAGGAGAGAACTATGGGGGAGGGGGCTAAATTTATGTTAATAGAGAATGAAATGAACACAAGCATAAACCTGACAATTGTCTGACCAAATCCAAAGTTCCCTGAAGGAGTGATGCCTCTTTGGTTTGGGCTGCATAGACTAGGGGTCTGAAACTCAGTCACTTACAGGGCCCCAGAAAGTCAAATGCACATGCAACTTGTTTCAAGTACAAGATCACGGTCCTATGCTGCCCATTTTCGGAGGCTGTGCTCAACAGGAGAGTGGATCCCAGTTGACATGAAACTCCCTTTCTCAGCTACGTTATTTCTTTTCCTGTAGAAATGTGGACCATGTCTCTTCCAATTTCTTAACAGAAGCCAAAAATCTGCAAAAATTTTCCAAATCTTTGGCTCCAGTCCAACCTCCAGACTTTCACTACACAGCTGTTTTAAAGAGCCAGACCAAAATAGTCTGTAGACAATCGTTTGCAACTGTGAGTACTAATTCACCCCCAAATCAAAATCCCACTTAAAGAAACTTCTTTGTAGTTAATGCTTCTTGCCTGAATTAACTCAGAGGGAAAAAGGAAAAAAACTAAAAAAAAAAAAAAAAAAAACAGGAGGAACTGGACAAGGCTGAGAAACTGAGTTCTTTTGAACAGGATGTTCTTAGCAAGACATCCCCACCCCCACCTTATAAAAGCACTGGGTTTGAGGTATGGGGCTGAGGTTTAGAGGGAGGATCAGGCCTGGCATCAATGATCTCCCCAGATGGCCAACTCAAAGCCATTAGAGCAAGGGAGGTCCTTATGTTTTTGCTACAGGTCGTTTCAATGAAGAGGAGCCTGCCAGGGTGCAACCGGAGAGCTTCCTGGTCAGAGGGCTGGACAGTATTAATTTACACAGGCCCACAAACAGGCCAGGCACTCTCCATCCTATTGGGTTACATGCAAAGCACAAATAAACTTCCTGGGCTGCCTAATAGAGGAAATTGGGAAGGAAGGAACAATCTATCAATTATCAATAGGCAGCTAGCAGGAATCCGACAAATTAAGCAGTTAACACTGGTAATAGAGATGAAAAGAAAACTATAGGATTAAAAAAAATTTCCTCCACGATGCAACAGATGAAAGAAATAGGCTGCTTTGCTTGCAACCACAATAATGCTCCAGATCAAGTGAAAGAGAAGAGCAGCAGAGGGAAGAAGAGTGCTGTGGGTATTTTGCCTGGCTGCAAGCATCTGTGTATACCACCTGGGGAAATGGCCTTCCATCTAAGAAGCTGCCACAAGCAGGAAAGCATGGTGTAGCATTTTCCAGACTGCAAGGGTGGGGTGAAGGCAATGGCACCCGACTCCAGTACTCTTGCCTGGAAAATCCCATGGATGGAGGAGCCTGGTAGGCTGCAGTCCATCGGATCGCGAAGAGTCAGACACGACTGAGCGACTTCACTTTCACTTAAGGGTGGGGTGATGGTGGGTGATTTTAGGTGGGATGGATTCAGTGATTCAGGAACACCAAATGAAAACATGGTCCTTTCTCAAGTCTATCTCAATCTGGTGGTACTACTGCCCTTGACCACCTTCTTGACCCTGCAAATGATGCTCATTGACAAGAGGACACAAGTTCACAGCCTTCTGCAAGCAGCTGGAGCCAGCTAGAAGGTCAGACTTTTATAGAGCCTTTGTGGGCTTCCCAGGTGGCTCAGATGGTAAGGAATCTGCGTGCAATGCAGGAGACCCAGGCTCAACCCGTGGGTCAGGAAGATCCCCTGGAGAAGGGAATGGTTACCCACTCCAGTATTCTTGCCTGGAGACTCCCAGGGACAGAGGAGCCTAGTGGGCTGCCATCTGTGGGGTCGCACAGAGTCGGACACGACTGAAGCGACTTAGCAGCAGCAGCAGCAGCAGTTACAGGGAGAGGATCATGAGATGTGAGTCCCCTACCAACTCATGCAACACTTAGAAATGGCTTTGTATTTTCCACTGGGTCTATCATTATATGAAGGACTGACATTACTCATCTCCAAGGACCAACCAGAAGGACCAGATATGAGTTAAATCCATTATTTCATGAAGCTTTTCCAATTCCTTTGTGAGATACATGAAACTCTGGGGGGCCCGTTTTAGAAATGAGGAAACCGAAGTGCAGAAAAGCTAACTAATTTGCCCAAGGATACACAGACATGAAAATGTCAAACCTTAATTGTTCCCTGGGCCTGAGTGACTCGGAACACAAGAGGCAGGATAACCTGGCTGTCTTTTGAGTCAGCCAATATGTTTATCAATCTCAAGGATCTTCTGAAGATTCGATGAGAGAAGGCCCAGGACTCAGCACCTTGCTCAGCAGCGTGTGTTTAATCAGTTCCCTCCTCCCTTTACACTGAACAGGGCTAGAGGAGACTTTAAAGGTCATGGTTTCAACTTCTGCATTTTATTGAGGTTCCTAGATAGGGTTAAGGGACTTCCCAGGGTCTTGCAGCAAGTTGCAGTGAAGTTGGCATCTTGGGTTCAGTTCCTGGCTCCAACCGGATGCTCTCCACCATTCCTCCAGGACAGGACCAGCCCCACTAGCCTTCTTGGTGGTATCTGGCTACATGTCCCCAGGTTAACAGACTACTCTCAGTGCTTCAGAAGACACAAGTCTGACCCTAGACCCCTCTGACCTTATCATTCAACAGCTATTCATGGAGCACCTGCCATCTAGGTGCTGAGATTCACAGACTAAGGCCCCTCTATCATGGATTTCTGATCTAGAAGTGAAGGCAGATATTAATCAAAAGATTACCCAAGGGAATATATAGTTAGAACTATTTCATGTACTGTGAAGGAGTAGCTCACAGAGCTGATAGAGTATATCTCTTTCATCCGTTTGACAGACTACTCATTCTTACCTCACTGTTTTCCTTTTCAACCAGTCTCCGTGTGACTACTGGATTAATCTAACTAAATCCCAATTCTGATGTCACGCCCAGCTTTCAAAGCCTCAGTGGTTCCCCACTGCCCAGAGAGTGAACAGAAATGTAAATGCCTCAACCTGGCAATCAAATCTTCCATGAGAAGCCTCCGAACCAGCCTTCCACCTAACCCCATTCACAGAGACAGGAGCCAGGGTTTTCTGCCACACTACCATTATCTTTAACGATCTGTGATATCCATGATGCCGTCTTCATGGAAACCTCAACACACCATCCCCCAAAGCCTATTTATAAAGGCCTCCTCCCCCTCCACGTGGCTTTCTCTTTACCCCTCATCGCTTCCATCAGTCACCGCAGCGCTTTGCTTCATCTTTGTCTGAGAACCCATCTGCTCCTGTGCATCACAGTTATGTAGGGGCCCTTCTTACGTTTCCAACTTGAGTACCAAGTGCCTTAGAGTGAGACAGAGATAGCAATGTTTTATTCATTTTTTTGTGCTGTTCATTGTATTAATAAAAAGAGGCAAACTGCAAGGTCCACATAGTTGGGGATTGCATCCAGTGGAATATTAGGGGCTGAGAAGCCCCAACCCAGCATCCCACGCAGTTCTTCCTATTTCTATTTTGAGATCCAGTGCTGGCATAAAGACCTAGTTGGGGATT
The DNA here is from genome assembly GCA_024291935.2 of Okapia johnstoni. Classification (NCBI taxonomy): domain Eukaryota; kingdom Metazoa; phylum Chordata; class Mammalia; order Artiodactyla; family Giraffidae; genus Okapia; species Okapia johnstoni. Next base: position 50,300,395 of record CM044313.1, read on the forward strand.
GACATCCCCTGAAGCCATCAGAGACCAGGTGCCTCCTGCCCTTCTGCTCAGCCACTCTCAGTGTGACCTGTATCCTCCAGTTTGTCACCTTGTGGTTGTGAGATGCTGGATCCACATCTGGTCTAGCATCTACAATCTAAACGGGGAGTAGAGGAAGGGCAGAAAGTGAAAGTCACAGGCCAGTTAGTCTGCCCCCTTTTCAAGAGTTTCTAGATAGCCCAACCGTAAACTCCATCCACATGCCATTGGCTAGAGTTGTGTCATTTGAGTATTCTTAACTGCAAGAGAGGCAGGAAATGCAGTTATATAAATGGACTCATTGCCAGGCTAAACAAAACTAGAATTCCTTAAATAAGAAACAAAGGAGAGAAGGGACATTGGGTCAGCAGTGAGCCCATCTGCTAGCCTACTTTCAAGTCTGAACGTGAACTAGTGGTGGACTAGTAAATGTTTAACTGGTTGGAGGTATAGATGAGAGGACAGGAGAGCTCTGATGTGTAGCATTTGCCAATATCTAGGGTATAAATCCTTTCATAATGGGTCACGTCAAGCTACAAAAATGGCTGCACACAGTTCACAGATTTCCTGAAGATTTAGCAATCAGCTCTCATGAGCTGGTGCTAGCCAACTCCAGAACATCATGGACTTGAACTTGCCCAACTCCAGGTAAGCACTCTGTACCCACACTTCCCTAGAGTTACACAGAGAAGGGACATAAAGTGTGTGCCCCAGCAATCATGCAATTCTCAAAATTTGGAAGTCTGCTGAGGAAGAGAATCCCTCACAAGATCAGATGCACTAAGTGGTTAAGCAGCAAGCGATAGTGAGAGCTGCCCCTTTCCAGGCAGATAAGTGACACTCAGACCTGCAGCCTCTGGGAGCATGGCAGGAGTTGGGGGTGGGGGAAGTGGTGAAGAAATGTCACACCAAAGAAAAACTGGGTACTCTTAAGGAACTGTTGGATCTCAGGGCCTCCAGAGACTCCAGGCAGAAGGCTTGATTAAGAAAACTAGTGCCTGAAACTGAGAGAAAAGAAAGAGTTTTTTTACTAATCTTCTTTCCTACCTGTATGACCTAGTGGCTCAGATGGTCAAAAAAATCTGCCTGCATGTGGGAGACCTGGGTTTGATCCTTGGGTTGGGAAGATTCCCCTGGAGGAGGGCATGGCAACCCACTTCAGTATTCTTGCCTGGAGAATCCCCATGGACAGAGGAGCCTGGCAGGCTACAGTCTATGGGGTCACAAATAGTTGGACATGACTGAGCGACTAAGCACACACACACCTGTATGCCAGTGGTTCTCAACTTGGGGTGGGGCTGGGTGGATCATCCTGCTCCCCAGGGACATTTGTCAATGTCTGGAGACATTTTTGGTTGTCCCAACTGGAGGAGGAAAGTGGTGTGGCTGGCACCCAGTGGGTAGAAGCCAGGTGTGCCATTAAACATCCTACAATGTAAACATAGCACCTGTCACCCGCCAAGGAAGAGCTATCTGACCCCAAATATCAGGTTGAGAGATTAGCCAACATTGTTGTCTATTTGATGATGGCTATACCATCTTGCCTCTTTGAGTTCTGTGAGCCACAGAAAAGACTTATTTTCTTACTTTCTTTCTTTCTTCTTCTTTTTTTTCTTTTGGTACTGATGGGAAGGAAGGCCTTGAGTGGGAAGGACGCTGTTTATTATTCAACTCTCGCTTCCCCAGCAGGGAAAACCCTGTTTATACAAAACATCAAAGGTCGCTGCCACAGATATCAATTCCATATTGCATGAGCCTTTGCCAAATCAAATTAGCTTATTTTCCTTGATATTAAGTTTGACAAGCAAAGAGACTGTGAAAACCAGAATTCCAACTGGGTGTGCCTCTGTAATTTGGTACATTTTCGTAGCAAGGCAATTCCAACAGTAGCCTTATTCTTCAAGTCAGGATTATATTACTGTCTGTATTTATCTTGTCTGGAAATTTACCTCATTGTATCCTCCATTCCTGCTAATATTCATATTCTTCAGGAATGGGACAGAGGCAGTCAACACTGTTTGAACTGGCAGACATGTCCATGGTGGTCAGCCGGGTGATGCCCAGGAAGAGAGGGACCCCAGCTTTGCGTGAAACCCACTATTAAGACGATTTGGTGTGAGGCAGTGGTTAATCAGTATCTGTCTCAGTCAAAAGAAAAAGCAAGAAAGAAAATATCCCAAAGCCAGTTATTCTTAATGGTTTTGAGTTCCGGAAAGCTTTGAAAATCTGATGAAAGCTGTGATCTTCCTTCTGCAGACATGTGTTCACATCCCCATATTTGGCACAGAATCTTGAATGTTCACTGGGTTTCTGACACTCCACGGAGGAGCCCCCTGCCTGGTTTAAGGACCTGTGCTATAGGCCAATGCATGTCATAAGAAAAGAGACTGAATGTGACACCAGACAGACACAGTCATGTCATGGCCCTTCCTTGGCATGACTTTACATCCATAATCTTAACCTCACTTCCTGGAGTCTGAGTTCCCTTTACTGTCAAATGGGCACTAACATCTCCTTGGTCAGGTGGCCCCATCCATGAGAACAAGATCACTCGAAGACCAGGTGGGGACTAGACTAGATGCAGAAGGAGATGGAGGCAGGCAGGCTACTGACTGATTGAACTGATGTTTATGAGGCAGAAGGTGTGCTGGGACTCCGAGGTGAAGGGGACTAAGCTCCTGCTCTCCGGGATCTCCAAGACCATTCCAAATTCACAGGAGAGAGCGGGGGAGGCTTCAGCACCAGCTGGACCCACAGAAATGAATTCAGGAATTTAATTTTCCTACCACACAGAAGGCCTGACCTCAGGATTATGCATTTTTAATACAAGCCCAGAATAAGACAGCTTCTAAGGCTAGTAGTGGCACCCAGAATCTCTATCACAGTGTTGAATCTCAGATTTAATTGTCCATCAGTCATTGTTTGGTGCCTGTGATTTAAGGCGCTCTTGTTATCCGTGCTTCCCTGTTGGAGCTTTCCTATTCATCGCTCCATCCCCAAGCACCCAGGATGAGACCTGACAACCAGAAGTGCTCACTTAACATCCACTAGAAAGAACAAATGAATGGACTCCCCAGTAGGAGGCACCTACTTAACCGATGAAGTAAAAGGGAAGGGAAAGCTGAGAACACAAGTGGGCACTGCATTGGTCAGGAGCCTTAGGGATGAGAGCTGAGCAAGAATTAACAAGGTAGAGAGAGAAGACAGAGGAAACAGTCCATGGGAAGGTCAGGGGATAGGCAGGAGACTGGCAAATTTAAGGAAATGAGAAGGTCATCATGGCTGGTGACTGGAGGGGCAGACCGTGCAGGAACCTCCTAGAGGCCCATTATTCTAAACCAGCGAATACATATCCTCCCTTTGATGGTGAGAACTGCTTTAATGATGGTCACAAACACAGTCAAAGGAGGTGAGAGGAGACATTGGCCTTGAACTTCCAGGATATGAGGTCCTCTCTTCCATGGGAACTGCTAGAAGAATCTCTCCTTTTTCTCTTGGATAGTTTGGTATGTAACTCCCCACCTGCATTAAGAGTTGTAGCTGTCAAGAGCCTGCAACTGCTGGAAACTACCATGTGGGACTTACAGATGAAGCTAATATCTTGAAAGACAGAGGAAAGAAATGAAGCTAAACTGAGCCTTGATGATACTCTGTGAGCACCTGGACCAACCTTCACCTGATGACAACTACTTCTGGACCTTTCACCTTCCTGAACCAATAATCCCTCTTTGTTTTTAAAGCCATTTTTGAATGGGAATTTGGACACAGAAGTACATAATGGAATCAGGCAGTTGAACCAGTAATCTAATTTTGCTGATTCTGCGGAACAATTTTAAAAAACTTGTCGAAAGACGGGCATCTGGGAGTAGAAGCTATGTGGAAACTGTAATCTGAAAGCATGAAATTTCATATTTTACCAAAGTATTATGATGGGCCATCAGACCAAAACTTCACACCACGGTACAACTGAGTTCACAGTGAGTGGTCTGAAATGCTTACGGACACAGTTGCAAAGATTCAGGATTCAGTTTCCATTTGGAGCGAGCCTAGAATTTTTGGATGTTTCCCCAAGGATTCAAGCTGGTGGATCTGAAAAGCCAGCAGGGGGAATCTCCTGAGAGGCGCTTTCACAGCTCTCCAGGATACTTCCTCCCCGAGGATAAGAAGGCACTTTTCTTCTGGGCCTTCGGCACTTCCATGGTGGAAAGTTGGCTGGGAATCAGAAGGGATGAGTAATGAGGAAAAGTTTGCAGGCTTCAAAGAGCAGCATTGGGTTTGGGCCGGGCTTAAACAATCAGGGGAGGGCCTGGTGGGTGGGTTCACGTTTGCTGAAGCTCATTCATTCCTCCCTGGTGTCAGGCACACTTAACCATCTCTTTCTTTTGAACTAAAGTCAAAAGATAAAGGGCTAGTGGCAAGCCTGCTGGGTTTGAAGCCTGAGTCGCAGCTGGCAGAATCTACCCTGAAGAATCAGCGTAGCCTCTGTTCTGTCTGGCTATCTCAAGCTTTGGGGTACTTTCTCCTGAGCAACTTGCTCAGAGATTTTTCCAGAAGGGAAATGAAGTGGGATCTTGATGCAGGGAAGAAGAGTAGAAATAGAAGCATAGTAACAACATTTGATTCACCTGTATTGATCAAATGATTTGTTAGAGTTTGACATTTATAGCCATAGTTTTTGAGCTCATCCATGAGTTTGACAGTTCCCTAATCTCTCTGAACGTCCATTTCTTCTTTGGTTCAAAGAGGACCATGCCACCCATTCTGATAAGTCTCTCTAACAACAACATAAAATAGCATTTAGAAGTTGCCCAGCACAATCCAACAGGTTAATGAGCTCAATAAATATTGGCTGTAATTGGCAAATTCCAACATGAGAATGCTGCAAAAAGAGCTAACTTTCAGCTGGTGTCATGAAAGGTCATGTTGCCATGAAAAGGATAAATAAAAATCTAACTAAGTAAAAGAGAACTGCTTCCCAGTGCTTGTTTGCATGAAAACACAATGATATACTTTCAGTTTTGCAGTAGAGGGGTCATGAAGTTCAGCCCACGCATCGGCATGTGAACTTGCGGTTTCTGCCCAATGAATCAGTCCATGATGGGAAAATTAACTTATTCGAGCAGAGTGATGTCAATGTCACTCTGAAGAAGGTGCTGGTACAATGTACAGTCACTACAAACGTCTGACGTCGGGAGACTAAATAATGTTGTCTAGGGGGCTTGCTGACATGCTGTTCACATTTAAAACCCTGATGTTAATCTAAAACATTCTGGTTTGACATTGGGGTTGGGGGGAGGGCAGGAGGTGGGGGACTCTTATGTTCCCATCGATAACAAGTAAGCAGGGACTAAATGTCTCCCATGCTTGACTCTTGGGGCATCTGTTTAGAGGTGAGTCATTCTGCCAACTGTGCTGCAGCTGTGTGACTCAGACAAAGCCAACCCAGGGTCCCTCTTGTCCAAGTTGGTCCAGTTTGCTTATGAGCACTGGCCCATCCGCCAGTCTCAGAACCAGTGGACCAGAAAGCTGTCTGGACATGGATTGTTCTTTCTTTCACTTCTAATGGGAAACTTCCTTTCCCAGAGGGGATCTCTCCAGCAACTTCTGCTTAGTTCTCATTGCAGAGTTGTCTGAGCCAGAGAAGCAAGTGCAACTTGCAAACAGCCAAAGCCAGCCAGGCTTCTCAGTATCCCTCGAGCGGCACTAGATTGACTTTAGCGGTTTGGAGGAAATTCACATTTTTCCAAACCAGCTCCTCTATCACCATAACAGCCAGGGTATCTGGGAAAATTGCCTGTCTTTTTGCAGGAACCATTAAGTTAAGAGATAAGTTAAAAATAATAGCAAGGGGTCAGAAATTCTCTCAGTCTGAGCCAAGAAGAGAAAGAGTGAGAGGTGAGTGACCACAATCTTAGGGGGACCTGGGCAGGTAGGCTGCAGTGGACCAGTGGGACTGTTCCCATCCCAGAAGGGGAGATTTGGTGCAAAGAGCCATGGAAACCCCTTATGGACTTCTCAGCAGAAGCAACTTGGAATGCTGGAACGAGTCTGCATGCTCCTGGCATGGGATCCCTAAATAAGGTCTGAATGGGAAGAGGAGATCAGAGAAGAGAAGGAAAATTTCGCCACAAGGACTATTTACAAGCTATAAACCCAGCTGTTAATTTCAAGCCATCAAAACCATTCTTCTATCTCTAGCCTGAAACAACAACTGCTGGTCATCAACGCACGAGTGATCCACCAGAGGAACGCTGAGTGGAGCTGTGGAGCTCCAGCCACTCCAGTCACTGCCTTTCCCTGCAGATAAAATATGACCTTAATTATAAGTCAACTCGTTCTCATTAGGAGAGGGGGAGGGGAGACTGGAGAAGGATGGTTGAGAAATGGAGGCTGGTCACAGGGAGCAGAAATGTGCATGCAATTTGCAACAGGAAGAAAGCAAGGCTGACTTTTATAAAAGATGTGCCAAGAACACCTCAGGCTCCAGAAGAGACATGAGACTGGAGCAGGCAAATCCTTGTTGATTACACAGAGGCACATCTAGTACCACCCTTCATTCCATGGGCTTCCATTCTCCTATGGGAAAAGCTTACTGTAAGACAGAAATTTCTCATAACTGTTCAATCAATAATATGTGGGAGGAGGTATGGTTTCACCACTCACCTTCAAAAAAGAATGATTGATAATAACTTCACGAGGTTATTATCACATCTACTGCCTCTTTTCCTTGTATGGATTACATTACTGTGCATTTATTATATGCTAGCTACAAGGTTAATTACAATAAAGTAAATATTATTATTGCTCCCACTTCATGGATGAGGAAAGGAAGTATAATAAATTGTGCACAGACACATAGCTAGTGTTTATATTTTAATTAGGATTTGAACCCAGATTTGTGTAGTTTTAATGGCTTTGCTTGCATTCGCTGCATTATAGTGCTTTTGCATTTCATAGCTATTTTCCCCAAATCCTATGTGGTATCCCATTTCACATACGAGGAAACTGAGACTAAAAGAGGTGAAGAGAGTTGCCCAAAGTGACTCAAGTCCTTGAATGCTGAGGCTGGAATTCTGCAATATTCCCACCAGAAGAGCTGGGCATGGTGTTCCAGATGTCAAAGATGAATCTGCCTTGATGTTGACCCCAACCAACCAAACGAAGGGTCAAAAAGTGAGGAGAGTTAGTATCTCCTAAACAGATTGCCCAGTAATTGCTGTGTCTTTGCTCTTCAGAAGTGCCCTGGTTCTCTCCTTACACTGAATTTATTTTTTCAGCTTCTCATTCAGTTTTGCCAACTTCCCTAATCCTTCTGCTAAATCTCTTTTTTGTCGTTTAAATAGCCAGAATTGGATTTCTGTTGCTTGCCATCACAGGATCTTAAATGTTACAGTGAATATACTGAGTATGAAAGATTAAAACTGGGAAATCAGATTCTAAACTCAACACCATGGGGGACACAGGTCAAAGAGAGAGGGACAAGGCAGAGGGTTCAAATTCGTGAAGGTATGAAAAGCAAGTACTGGTGGATAAAGAGACTTTAGGAAAGAGGGAGTAGGCTGGATTGCTGGATGCTTGATTTTTATTGACTTCTGATCTTGTGGTGTTGCAAAGGGTTGGTAGGATTTAAAGCAGTCCTAAGGCCTTACCTATTAGATCAAAATGGTTACCTACAAATTGTGATAAGCACACTACTGGCAGTATAAAGGGCTTCCCCGGTGGCTCAGTGGTAACGAATCTGCCTACCAATGCAGGAGACCCAGGTTTGATCCCTGGGTTGGGAAGATCCCCTGGAGAAGGAAATGGCAACACACTCCAGTATTCTTGCCTAAGAAATTCCATGAACAGAGGAGTCTGGCAGGCTACAGTCCACGAGGTCACTAAAGAGTTGGACACGGCTTAGCGACTAAAACAACAGCAACAGTGGTGGTACAAAAGCAAGTCTTTATCTTAAAAAGTACTTTGGTTTTTATCTTTGTACTTATGCTGTGAAACTCCTATCTATTTATGAGGAGAAATGACTTAATTTAAAGAAAAAAATCTGAAATAAATCAGTGAACTAAGATGGACTGGAATGGGTGAATTTAACTCAGATGACCATTATATCTACTACTGTGGGCAGGAATCCCTTAGAAGAAATGGAGTAGCCATCATGGTCAACAAAAGAGCAGTACTTGGGCGCAATCTCAAAAATGACAGAATGATCTCTGTTCGTTTCCTAGGCAAACCATTCAATATCACGGTAATCCAAGTCTATGCCCCAACCAGTAATGCTGAAAAGCTGAAGTTGAACAGTTCTATGAAGACCTACAAGACCTTCCAGAACTAACACCCAAAAAAGATGCCCTTTTCATTATAGGGGACTGGAATGTGAAAGTAGGAAGTCAGGAAACACCTGGAGTAACAGGCAAATTTGGCCTTGGAGTACAGAATGAAGCAGGGGAAAGGGTAATAGAGTTCTGCCAAGAGAACGCACTGGTCATAGCAAACACCCTCTTCCAACACAAGAGAAGACTCTACACATGGACATCACCATATGGTCAATACCAAAATCAGATTGATTATATTCTTTGCAGCCAAAGATGGAGAAGCTCTATACAGTCAGCAAAAACAAGACCGGGAGCTGACTGTGGCTCAGACCATGAACTCCTTTACTGCCAAATTCAGACTGAAATTGAAGAAAGTGGAGAAAACCACTAGACCATTCAGGTATGACCTAAATCAAACCCCTTTTGACTATACAGTGGAAGTGAGAAATAGATTTAAGGGACTAGATCTGATAGATAGAGAGCCTGAAGAACTATGGATGGAGGTTTGTGACCTTGTAGAGGAGACAGGAATCAAGACCATCCCCAAGAAAAAGAAATGCAAAAAAGCAAAATGGCTGTCTGAGGAGGCCTTACAAATAGCAGTGAAAAGAATAAAAACAAAAAGCAAAGGAGAAAAGGAAAGATATACCCATTTGAATGCAGAGTTCCAAAGAATAGCAGGAAGAGATAAGAAAGCCTTCCTCAGTGATCAATACAAAGAAATAGAGGAAAACAACAGAACGGGAAAGACTAGAGATCTCTTCAAGAAAATTAGAGATACAAAGGGAACATTTCATGCAAAAATGGGCTCAATAAAGGACAGAAATGGTAGGGACCTAACAGAAGTAGAAGATATTAAGAAGAGGTGGCAAGAATACACAGAAGAACTATATAAAAAAGATCTTCATGACCAGATAATCACGATGGTGTGATCACTCACCTAGAGCCAGACATCCTGGAATGTGAGGTCAAGTGGGCCTTAGGAAGCATCACTAAGAACAAAGCTAGTGGAGGTGATGGAATTCCAGTTGAGCTATTTCAAATCCTGAAAGATGACGCTGTGAAAGTGCTGCACTCAATATGCCAGCAAATTTGGAAAACTCAGCAGTGGCCACAGGACTGGAAAAGGTCAGTTTTCATTCCAATCCCTAAGAAAGGCAATGCCGAAGAATGCTCAAGCTACCGCACAATTGCACTCATCTCTCATGCTAGTAAAGTAATGCTTAAAATCCTCCAAGCCAGACTTCAGCAATACATGAACCACGAACTTCCAGATGTTCAAGCTGGTTTTAGAAAAGGCAGAGGAACCAGAGATCAAATTGCCAACATCCACTAGATCATCGAAAAAGCAAGAGAGTTCCAGAAAAATATCTACTTCTGCTTTATTGACCATGCCAAAGCTTTTGATTGTGTGGACTATAACAAACTGGAAAATTCTGAAAGAGATGGAAATACCAGACCACCTGACCTGCTTCTTGAGAAATCTGTATGCAAGTCAGGAAGCAACAGTTAGAACTGGATATGGAACAACAGACTAGTTCCAAATAGGAAAAGGAGTACATCAAGGCTGTGTATTGTCACCCTACTTATTTAACTTATATGCAGAGCACATCATGAGAAACGCTGGCCTGCAGGAAGCACAAGCTGGAATCAAGATTGCCAAGAGAAATATCAGTAACCACAGATATGCAGATGATACCACACTTATGGCAGAAAATGAAGAAGAACTAAAGAGCCTCTTGATGAAAGTGAAAGAGGAGAGTGAAAAAGTTGGCTTAAAGCTCAACGTTCAGAAAACTAAGATCATGGCATCCAGTCCCATCACTCCATGGCAAATAGATGGAGAAACAGTGGAAACAGCAGCCGACTTTATTTTTCTGGGCTCCAAAATCGCTGCAGATGGTGACTGCAGCCATGAAATTAAAAGATGCTTACTCCTTAGAAGGAAAGTTATGACCAACCTAGACAGCATATTAAAAAGCAGAGACATTACTTTGCCAACAAAGGTCCGTCTAGTCAAGGCTATGGTTTTTCCAGTAGTCATGTATGGATGTGAGAGTTGGACTATAAAGAAAGCTGAGAGCTGAAGAATTGATGCTTTTGAACTGTGCTGTTGGAGAAGACTCTTGAGAGTCCCTTGGACTGCAAGGAGATCCAACCAGTCCATCCTAAAGAGACCAGTCCTGGGTGTTCATTGGAAGGACTGATGTTGAAGCTGAAACTCCAGTACTTTGGCCACCTGATGCGAAGAGCTGACTCATTTGAAAAGACCTTGATGCTGGGAAAGATTGAGGGCAGGAGGAGAAGGGGACGACAGAGGATGAGATAGTTGGATGGCATCACTGATTGAATGGACAAGGTTTGGGTGGACTCTGGGAGTTGGTGATGGACAAGGAGGCCTGGTGTGCTGCAGTTCATGGGGCCGCAAAGAGTCAGACACGACTGAGTGACTGGACTGAATGGAAATATGGCAAAAGTCATAAACGTTATATAAAAAAATAAGAACCTTTTAAACGCTGCCTAGCACTGTTATTACTAAGCAAAAAGCTTGAGTTCAACATGGATAAATGAAGATGAAATTTTCTGACTTCAATCTTGGTTACCCAGGTACATAAGTTTTGGGAAATTTTAACCTTAATTGTCTCAAGGTTAACCTGTCTTTAAAAAAAATACTTTTTTTTTTGTGAGGAAGCAGAATCTGCAACCAGATTGATCTGTTCGATTCAGAAACTATATGTGTTACTATTGGGTCAAAAAGAAGGCAGAAATAACGGAGGTAGAAAAGAAAGTTATAAAACTGTGTATATAAACCTGACAGACAAGAGATCATGCACCAGTGGAGAAACTCACTGAGCAGTTCTTTGTGATGGGAAAAACTCAGTCCTGGAAGAGGGGAGTTCCTGGTCGTTGGTCTAATTTAGCATCGAAGGCTGGTCCTCTGGATGGAACAGACCTAGGCCAAAGGTCTGAACACAGCTGGTTAAAGCAAGTCCTGCTGTTATTGGTCAGGAACATCTTCAGTGATGTCCCCTGAGAATCTGAGGTTCAAGCCATTCAAAATTCATCTGCTTTAACTGTTCAGAGCCATTGTAATGACAAACATTCAGTTTTACTATCGCCTAGACAAATAGTACAGTAATTGGAAATTTCCCACAGATTGGTTCTCCTTCTCCTCGGGGTGATGAAGGGGAGCATAAAACACAGATACATGCCAGGTGTTCAGGACCACACCACCGTCTCGTTTCAGCGCCATTCTCACAGATCCCATTCTCACAGAGTGCTATATATGTCACTTATTTAAGTCTCCTTGGAAATAGAATCATCTGATGTATGAACCAACAAGAAGGTAGCTGTGCAACAGCATTTAAGACCTTGTTAACAATATACTTGACAACAGCTACAATTAACAGAACAGTATAATTAACACGAAAATGCCCCTTAATCAGGCCCTTATGTAGACTAATACTGGGGAGAGATTCCATTGGTCAGTTCATCCCACTTTGGACAAGGAATTCCTTGTTCTTGAATTTGATTTAGGAACCACCTGACTTTTTCTGAAACATTACTCCAAATACCACAGGCGTTAGCTAGTGCACAAAAGCTATCTTGTTTGGTCAGTGTCACGCGAGTGTATGCTCCTCGGTTCTTGTCACGTCACAACAGATTTGGAGTGACGGACATTAGAGCCCTCGGCGGGTCACGGCTCTCGGGTCTTGGACAGACCATGTTATAGCTCTTAGACAAATTAGTGTTACAGCTCTATTTTATTTAGATAATAGCAGGAAAATCCATCCTTGAAGCATGAGGGCCTGCCGACCGTCAACCCAAAGACACTAAGAGAACGCCCCAGCGCACAGGAGAGAGAAAAAGGGAGAGAGAGCACTTTGCCTCCTCCTTTTATATGTTTTTTCCTCCCCCTGGGCCTGCCCTGTGTAAATTGGGCTTAGCCAGGAGTGCTGTTCTACCTGAAGTTCTCACTCCGGTCCTCAGACCTTCCTTTGTTCCATTTTCGCGGGCTTTTCCCTTCCTTTCTTTTAGCCACCGCCATTTTGGACTCCTGTTTCCTAGTCTAACTACCTAACAGTCAGTAAACAACCTAAAGTAATGCAATTGTCCAAAGTCATTGCGAATGAGTAAGGTTCTCACCATTGAGCTTGACCAGCAGACATCTAGACAATTTCATTCAGTATGATTGCCATTGCTCGGGACAGTCTCTAAAGCAATGTTCTGATGAGGAACCCCAAACCAAGGGAGAACCCCATGCACAAAGTGTAGCAGCTCTCCTTCCCCTGGACATCTGCTCTCGCAAGGCAGGTCGTTTGGTGGAACCCCAACATTAGTACACATTGTATATGGATACAACCAAGCCTATGAAGATGGTAGACAGCTTTCCCTCTCCCCAGCCCATGCTGCGTTGTGTGATAATATCTTGGTAGAAATTGACAAAGCCACAGGGGCACCATCTGACATTTTGGTAAATATCATAAGTAGACTTCTCAGGCATCAAAGTGCCATTTTAATCAAATATACATAAAGTTTAATTGAAAATAGTATAGTGAGTTCAACAAGCACAAGGACATTTTCTCTGATGTCTCAAAAAGAAGTAAAAAGGGCTTTATTAATTATTTCCTATGAAATAATAATTTACCATCAGCAAAATTTTACAGTGTGCCACTTGGAAAATTTTTTAGCTAGTATTTTTCCCAAAGTTGGTTGCTGAATATTATCCAGGTAGATGTCATTCTTTCAGGTAGAGGTATTAATTGTAGACCAAACAAAAGTAAATTAATGCCATGAATGTCCTATTGTTGCAGCTAATAACCTTTTCGGCACAGCACCTTAATAGAAGGGGGCACCATGAAATTCCATTATAAGGAAAACAAACTCTAACTCTTTCCACTGTTGGTGAATAAAATAAGCTCTTACAGTAATTTTGAGTTACTTAAAATCTGGAAAATGCCAGACAAATCTAATTACTTTTATTGTCTTTTCTTTTTATAAGGTGAGAGAGAAGGTTTTTGTGTTTCCTCATTGGCTATCCAGAAAAACCCAAAGATATTTTATGTTTTAAAAATATCCTTAGAATTTTATAACTCTAAATTTGAGATCTTGTTTTGGGGAAGCAATATTTTAAAAACGTCATTGAGTAGGTTGGTCATAAGAACAAAGGAAAGCTTTGGCTGCCTCATCAAATAGAGCAACAAACAAACAGAAGATAACATAAAAAAGAGGGAATAGAAATTAAAAACTTAAGAAATGAATCTACATCAGACAAGAATACCTCTTTATTTTCTTATGTGGAAATAAGATAAATAGTACAAGGTTATAATTTTCCCTGTTAGGCCTTTCTTTTTTGTCTTATTTAAGGTTTTTGCTTATTGAATCACTGTGTTTATACATTAAAACATACAAAAATAAGCATTGTATACAATCTTTTACATCACTAATCTTATTCACATAAGACAATGTATACGTCATATTGATTTTACCATTTGGATTCAAAGATTGTAAAAGGGCAAATGAATTCATGTATAGGCAAGAATTAAAGTAGTAGTGATTTCAGGTGTGAAGGATGATTCCTGACTCCCTCAAAGATGTACACATCATAATCCCAGAATCTGTGACCATGTTCCTTTACTTTACTTGGCAATAGGGATATAACTAAGCTGAGGATCTTGAGATGATCCTATATTATTTGGGTGGGTCTGATATAATCACAGGTAGGTAAGAGGTCAGAGAGAAGAAAATATGTTTAGCTGCTAGCTTTGAAGATTGGAGGAAGAAGCCAAAAAACACAGGTGGCCCCTAGGAACTGGAAAAGGCAAGAAAACATATGAAGACTTGCCAACACCCTGACTGTAGACTTTCAACTTCCAGAATTGTAAGAGAATAAATTTGTATTCTCAGGCTACTAAGTTTGTGGTAATTTGTTATGGCAACAATATGAAACTAATATACATTATAACTCTGCACAGATTTTCCTCTCTGCTTTGAGAATTTAAAATAAAAATTATTCATTGCTGGCTCTAAAAGTTTCAAATTCCACTGAGGATCTTAGAAATTAAACATGTCATCCTTCAAAGACACTTCAATCATTAATGATATTAGACATAACAGAAAAAATCATGTTAGAATTTACATTGACAGTTTAAGTCAAGTGCTTCTGTAAGCTCATGGAATTTGTGACATGACTAAATTTACAAATATCAACACTTTTTTATGAAGAGATTGGCTATTATAATTCAATCTAATTGAACACATTTATTTACTTGCTTGTGATTTTAGGTATTTTTGAAAGTAATATTAGCTTAAGATAAAAATAGGAAATTTAGAAAATTCAGATTAAACAGGCTTTCCAGCCTAAACTGGAATGTTATGCTAACATCTTTATATGGTGGCAAAATCAGAGAGAAGTCATTATCAAAGCAGAGCTAATTTTTCAAGATTCACCTTGATTATAAATATTTCTCTTATTTTATGTCATATAGCAACAATTAACACTTTAAATTGCTTAAAAGCACTAAATGAACTATATTCCATCTCAGTGTGTAACTTACTAACCAACACCAGCTCACAGATATTTTTTTTTTTCCAAAGATAGTCTCAACAGGAAAATATCCCTTGAAAAAACTAAATTATTTTAAGTGTTAGCAGTTAAATGGTTTTGCCTTTTGGAAATGTTTGAGTTCTCTTATTTTATATTTATATCAGTGCTTTTAAGTCTCTATAAACAAGTTAAGGGCTCCCATAGAACTTGAGAACTTATAATCTGATTCATTAGTTTTCTCCTATCTGGACCAGATATCCTAGAGCACGGCATAAGGACAGAGTTTACAGCTAAATAAAAGACTGACTATTGGAGAACTGAAATAGTTTATACTGGGGCAAAGCGGCAGGGAGTGGGGGGCGTCATATTCACTGCTTTTGAACTTGGCAGCCCCTGTGTTTAACAAAACAAACAAACAACAACAGCCAGACATAGAAGACAAACTTAAGTAAGCTCAAGGAAAGACAGCATTTACCTTCCTTTTCTAGACAAATCACAGACAAACACAACAAACCAAGACTGAAATGCAGCTGGAAAAAGTCTCAAGTTAAAATCAGGTCTTGGGGACTTCCCTGGTAGTCCAGCGGCTGAGACTCCATGCTCCCAATGCAGGCAACTTGGGTTAGATCCCTGGTCGGGTAACAAGATACCACATGCTGCAACTAAGAATTTGCATGCCACAGTTAAAAAGATCCTGCTCACAACAATGAAGATCCCTCATGCTGCAACTAAGACCTGAGAAGCCAAATAAATAAATATTAAAAGCAAAACAACCGCAACAACAACAACAAAAGGTCTTTCAGGAGATTGCTGGCTAGAATGGCAGAAGTCAAAAGTATGACCGCCAAGTTAAACAAAGTCAGCTCAGCCAGAAGGTGGCAAACACAATTAGACCTCAGAGCCTGATCACTAATGCAGGACTCTGGGGTCTACCCACAGTGCAGAAAGACCAGACTGAAGCATCAAAGGACTCAGATGTTCTAGTTCAGAAACTGAGGACATGTGCAAGTAAGGCTGGTCAAGGCAATCTTGGGGGAACCTCCATCCTTTATCCCTAAAAGGAGAACAACTGCCCCCAGAGCTGCAAACGAACACGAAACAAAATCAAAACAGTAACACACAAACAAAAATGGGTCTATTAACCTGACAGGCGAGTGAACACGTGTCGCTGAAGAAATTTGCTAAGTACATAGTTCTCTAAGGAGGAAAAAGTCCCTGGAAAAGGGAAGTTCCTGATTGTTACACTAATGAAGCATTGAAAACTAGCCCTTAGATGGCCTGGTATGTAGGGCTATACACAGTTAGATAAATTCTGTTGATTATTGGCTAGGAAAGAGTTTCTGGTTAGGTCATGTAAGGGTCTGGGCTACTGAGTTACTCCAAGTTCATGGTTCTTTACAGCTTCAGCTGTTGAAAGCTAGTTGTAATGAAACACAGCATTCAGTTCTGATGGCCCCTTGGCGAGCACTGCGATAAGCACAAGGTTGTTCTTTTATAAATGGTGTAAAACAGAAGGGACTCCTAATTGCGTTTCTATGCTTATCCAAACTATGAATTGGCCCGCAGAGGTTCTAGTGACCCAGGAACTGTACCATCCTTCAAAACTGGAGACTAAGAGATGACAAAGTAACTGGGAAACGGTAGAGGACGCTCTTGCTGGTATGCAATTTCAGACTGTCAGCTAGGATCCAGGAAGAAGGAAGTAGTATTATTACTAGCGTCTATACTTGTTTTTCATTTGGTCCTTTGTTTCTGTGTTGTTGAACATATAGCAGCTACCAGAGGAGCATCTCTTTTTAATTAACAAAGTTATTTTTATTTGGATTGAGCACAGCCCCAATAGGGGCATGCTTACAGTTTGCTATTAATGAACATAATAATAATTGAGCTTCTTAGAAACCTTTTATCAATATTATGGCCATTTGGAATGAATGCATCAACATAAACTCAGTTGCTCTAAACAATACTTGATGCTAATAAATCTATTCCTTGGTTAAGTTCTAACCAATTAAATATGTTAGGTTTCCGAGGCATAATAAACTATGATTAAGGAGACCGCTGAAAGAGGCTGTTTCCTCCTTCTCTATGTTAAGCTCAATATACACAGTAAAAAACTTTGTGTGTTTTACCATCTATTTGGTGCTGGAATATCTGAGTTTCTTGAGAAAGGAATTCCGAAGAACTGTCAAAAGAATTCTCATTTGTCAAAACTCAGGACTAAAAGTGTTAAACCTAAAAGGGCTAATTTTACCATATATAAATTTTACCTTAATAAATTTCATGTACAAAAAGGGAATTGGGGTTATTTCCCCTGACAAAGAGAGAACTAAGAAGTTGAAATATAACTTCTGATAAGCTGTAGATAAAATATCTGAAATATGCTTCATGAAACATGTATATTATCATATGTGAAACAGAACACCATTCCATGTTCTATGCATGAGACAAATGCTCAGGGCTGGGGCATTGGGATGACCCAGAGGGATGGGATGGGGAGGGAGGTGGGAGGAGGGTTCAGGATGGGGAACACATGTAAACCCATGGCTGATTCATGTCAATGTATGGCAAAAACTACTACAATATTGTAAAGTAATTAGCCCCCAACTAAAATAAATAAATTTATTAAAAAAAAATCTGAAATATGCTTCAGAATACACCAAGTTTGTGATGGATGTTAACTACACTTATTGTGAGGATCACTCTACAATATGTATATATATCGAATCATTATGTTGTACTCCTAAAACTAATATAATGTTATAAATCAATTTAATCTCAATTTTAAAAATTAATTAACTAAAAAATACATACCAAGGTTGGGAGTAGAAGGGGTTAAAAATGAGACAAGATTGGCCAATGAGTTCATAAATGTTGAAGCTGGGAAGTGGACATAGGGGGATTCATGAAATTATTTTCTCTCATTCGTTATATGTTTGAAATTTTCCACAACAAAGTTGAACAACTAACTTTTGAGTTTGGGATAGGCTTTTATCTGGAGGATCCTGAATTAGTGTTCCAGTGCCAGGCACAATGCTCAAAATATGAGACATCAGATAATGAATGTTTATCATGAGCCACGTTATGAGCTGCATGCTTTACATGCACCAGCTACCTCAGTACTAGTAGTCCTATAAAGTAGCTATTAATATTCTTACTCTATAAGTAAGGAAACTGAGGCAAAGGATATTAGGAGACTTGTTTCAAGTCCCACGGCTTGAAAATGAAGAAGCCAGGCTCCAAATTTGGGCTGATCTGACTCCAAAGTCCAGTTTTTGTTTTGAAATGGGTTTTGGTTTTGTGTCAAGGTGTCTCTGTGTGTGTGTGTTTACAATGCTTTAATATTAAGAACTATTTTCTCATATTATTGCTGTTCAACTTTGAAAAAATAATTAACTAGGGAAAGGTACTCAGATTTTTTCCCCATACAAAATCAAAATGTTACATGTGTACATTTTTCTGTCATGCTTTAAAAAATATCCTGTTAGCTCCTGCTAAAGCAGGTTGATCAGAAAATGATGCTACTGTCCCAAGGTCTGTCTCACCTCTTTGGAAAGCCTTTCCTGATCACATAGCCCCAGTAGACACTCCCTTCTGATTCGTGCATCCTTTAAGGCTCAGTCCGTCAATGAACACTGAGAACGAGGTTCTGGGAGACGCCTACTTTCTGTGACTCCCTGGGCAACCCAGCCAGATTGTAATTTCTTCCACTCCATCGAAGATCCAGGATCTCCCTTCTATTTTATATCCACATACAACTCCAAGAAAATCCACTTACAAGGTTAGACTATGTTAGTGAAGCATCTGAGGTAAAGGAAAGGCAGGAAACTGCTCCATCTTGGGCCGTCTACTATATGCTTTATTACTGCTTATGCGATGAACATAGGTGACACCATTCTGTTTCCACTGGAACAATCTGAATGTAAAGGGATTATTATTCCCATTTTACAATGCTCACAATGTTTGAGGTTGTCCAGAATGGAGGACTGAACATCTATGCTTTATTTCTAGAATGTGGTTTTATTATTTTCTAGCAGGGTGACTTCTTGCTTCCCTTCCCTGAACCTCAGTTTCTTCATATGCAAAATGGTAGCATTCATGCTAACTGGCTTCCCAGGTGGCACTAGAGGTAAAGAACCTGACTGCCAATGTGGGAGACGTAGGAGACGCAGGTTCAATACCTGGATCGGGAAGATCCCCTGGAGGAAGGCATGGCAAACCCACTCCGGTATTCTTGCCTGGGGAATCCCATGGACAGAGGAACCTGGCAGGCTGCAGTCGATAGGGACATATAGAGTCAGACAAGAATGAAGCAGTTTAGCTCATACACATGCACGGAAGAATTACAACGAGGATAAAACCAAAATGCTCAGTGCCTGGATATACACAAATGCATATCTTCTCTTCGGTGAGGATTTACTGTCCCAGAAATGGTGACACAAGAGTCATTTCCCAGTGGTCTCCAGAGAAGACACACTTTTTCAGTTAGTGATAATGTCAAGTGGCATTGGGGTGACTCAGTCCTCCCTGGCTCCAAAACACTCTTTCTTCCAACTCTAGATTTGCCCGCATCCTCATCACAACCCCTGGAGTAACTATATACAGGAAAAAAAAATCCCATTTTGTCCTCACCCTCACCAGTGACCCCCCAGAACACTGCAGTTGAAGACCCTACCCCTGACTCAGGCACAGGGTTCTGATTTCATCTTTGCTGCTTCCTGAGGCTGTCATCTGGCTATTACAAGTGCTCCCATCCACATGCCTTGCTGGTCCCCATTCTTCTCCAATGTAGCCTGGATCATCACTAAAATCAGATAATTAAATATACAATGGGTTGTTAAAATCTGCTGTGCTGGACGATGAGGGCAAGTACTGTGTCTTGTTAACCACTGGATCCCAGAATCTAGTAGAGCACAAGGCACAAAGGAGGAAATCCATAATCTTTGTTGAAAGGTAAAAGGATAAAACATTTTAAATACGTGAAAGTTTCCTCTCTACAGAGTCAGACTCTTTATTCTCATTATTTTTCTTGATTATTTTGAACATAGGTGAGTTTAACTGTACTGTTTTGACTATGCTATTTCCTCTTTGCACTGTCAAAGATGTGGCCACTTAATAGGCAAAGTCATGACAAGTTTATGGAACAATCAGGTTTAGTAATGTAATGAGCAATAAAATCCCAGAATCACTGATGAGAATTGAACGTGGTTGTATCATGAATTAGCCAAGAAATAATTATAAATCATTTTCAAAATCTAATTTATGATGACTCTTACCAGTAGAAAAATATCCATACAAATTAAAGTTAACACAATCTATACTCAGCAAAGTTGAGACTTACAATATATAGACATATTTCATTCTCTGTCCTTCAATTTACTGTGCTTCACAGATATTAATGTTTACACAAATGAAAGGTTTGTGGAAGCTCCACATCCAGTAAGTCATGCTCACTTCATGTCTCTGTATCAGTTCAGTTCAGTCACTCAGTCATGTCCGTCTCTTTGTGACCCCATGAACTGCAGCACGCCAGGCCTCCCTGTCCATCACCAACTCCCGGAGTCCACCCAAACCCATGTCCATCGAGTCGATGATGCCATCCAACCATCTCATCCTCTGTCGTCTCCTTCTCCTCCTGCCCTCAATCTTTCCCAGCATCAGGGTCTTTTCAAATGAGTCAGCTCTTCCCATCAAGTGGCCAAAGGACTGGAGTTTCGGCTTCAACATCAGTCCTTCCAGTGAACACCCAGGACTGATCTCCTTTAGGACAGACTGGATGGATCTCCTTGCAGTCCAAGGGACTCTCAAGAGTCTTCTCCAACACCATAGTTCAAAAGCATCAATTCTTTGGTGCTCAGCTTTCTTTATAGCCCAGCTCTCACATCCATACATGACTACTGGAAAAACCATAGCTTTGACTAGACCGACCTTTGTTGGCAAAGTAATGTCTCTGCTTTTCAATATACTCTCTAGGTTGGTCATAACTTTCCTTCCAAGGAGTAAGTGTCTTCTAATTTCATGGCTGTAATCACCATCTGCAGCGATTTTGGAGCCCAGAAAAATAAAGTCTGACACCATTTCCACTGTTTCCCCATCTATTTCCCATGAAGTGATGGGACTGGATGCCACGATCTTAGTTTTCTGAATGTTGAGCTTTAAGCCAACTTTTTCACTCTCCTCTTTCACTTTCATCAAGAGACTCTTTAGTTCTTCTTCACTTTCTGCCATAAGAGTGGTGTCATCTGCATATCTGAGGTTATTGATATTTCTCCCAACAATCTTGATTCCAGCTTGTGCTTCCTCCAGCCCAGCATTTCTCATGATGTACTCTGCATATAAGTTAAATAAGCAGGGTGACAATATACAGCCTTGACATACTCCTTTTCCTATTTGGAACCAGTCTGTTGTTCCATGTCCAGTTCTAACTGTTGCTTCCTGACCTGCATACAAGTTTCTCAAGAAGCAGGTCAGGTGGTCTGGTATGCCCATCTCTTTCAGAATTTTCCACAGCTTTTTGTGATCCACACAGTCAAAGGCTTTGGCATAGTCAATAAAGCAGAAATAGATGTTTTTCTGGAACTCTCTTGCTTTTTCGATGATCCATCGGATGTGGGCAATTTGATCTCTGGTTCCTCTGCCTTTTCAAACCAGCTTGAACATCTGGAAGTTCACAGTTCACATATTGCTGAAGCCTGGCTTGGAGGCTGTCTCTGTATCACATTTTGGTAATTCTTGATATATTTCCAATTTTTTCATTAGTGTCATATATATTATGCTGATCTGTGATCAGTAATCTTTTCTGTTACTATTGAAATTGTTTTGGCACTTTTTAGCCATAAAGTATTTTTTAATTAAGGTATATACATTTTTTTAAGCACAATGCTATTGCATACTTATTAGGCCACAGTAGAGTGTAAACATAACTTTTACTTGTACTGGGAAACAAAAAATTTTGAACAACTCACTATATTGCAATATTTGTTTCTTGCAGTGATCTAGGATGGAACCACAGTATCTCTGAAGTATGGCTATATAAGGAAAAGAATCGGATTCAAAAAAAGAAAACGCAAGGCTGTGGTTAGTAAAATGATAGAAATAAAATACCTATAGATCAACCAAGTGTTTATGGTAATATATACTCAGAAAATAAAGTGGTCAATTTGTTCCAGTTTGCTTGGGACATGCCTGGCTTGAACACATCCTACATCCAGGGAAACCCCTTAGTCCCAGGCAAGCCAAGATGATTGGCCATCCAAAAAATAATTGACCCTGTTGAAAGTAATTTCAGCTCTACTATTTATAGCTATATCACCTTGTGTTCTCACCTTAGGTTTCATAATTAGGGTGAATAATTGTACCTACTTCACAGATTCCTGTGAAGATAAACCAAAATAATGCACAGAAAGTATCTTGTACAAAGTAAACTCTCAAAACATTTACTAGTTGTTATTATTATTATTTGTTCAAAGTTATAAACTAGTGACAGAAGTAAAAATTCAGAGTCAGAACTTTCTCCAAATCTTCTATTCATTCTCCTTTTATATTATGCATGTTTATGCATTATGCACTATGCATGTTTATGCACTGAATTTAGTAGCCAAGAACTTCTGAGGATGGTGGTTTGCTGTGAGGTGCCCCGCAGTGCCCTGTGGTTAGAAGCCGTAGATGGCTATTGGTGTCTTTGCACATGGACAGAAAGACTTGACCTCTAGGCCTTGAAAGAACATTAAAGTTATAAAGAAAGCCCTGATCACCTTCAGGGCTCCATAATGCAGAAGATGGTGGGTGTAGTACCCTGCACCCCAAAAACACTGGGCAAGGTTAAACTCAGACCCATCTGCATGCATGGCTACATGCAGCCTGGCTCATTCCGGGAACTCAGTAACTGGAAGCCATTTTGAGTGGAGAGTAGCAGCACCTGCCCTGCCTCAGGCAGATTCCAGCTAGGATAAACAAGAGACACTGTTTTTGAAAAGAAGCTCTTGTTAAAACAAGTCAAGAGAGGCAATCAGGGTGGCCTCTAAAGCAATTCCTGGGCTAAGCCTTACAACAAAATCTGTTTGACCCTAGTTAAGCAAGAAAGTTTGAATCAACTTACCTGGAAACCTGCCAGGGCGTATTTTGAGGCACATAACTCTGGGTCTGGCAGGAGAACTGATAGGTGACACTGTTGTGCAAAAGAAAGGGAGCATGTTCCCTTGCTGGGTGGGCAGGTGGGTCTGATAGGTGACACTGTTGTGGTGAAAAGACTCAGATATGACACAGTGGTGGCAGTGAACATTTGGGAAATTATCAATTTATAGGAAAAATATAAAGTCACTTGAATACTGCAAAAATTGTCAAGGTGTTCATGAATGATGTCAATGTGAAAAAGATTGTCTTCAAAAATTATCTCTTCCTTTTCTTCTGCCTAATGGGATTTGAGGACTCTTAAATGAAGACTAGATAAAGACTCCACTTTAGGGATGCATTGAACTTGATTTTCAAATCACCCTAGGCTTGTTTTCCACCTGCCTTCCCTCCCCTAGGCTATGAAGACCAGCCCTGCTCCTGCCAAGACCATCTCTCTTCCCTTCTCTGGCATTATGTATCTCAGGGCTTCAACAGGCCTTAGAGAGTCCTTGTAAATATTCTCTACTATATCCTGATGGACTGTTCCACATCAATGGCTTTGTTTAGATGTGTTCTCCCTATAACTTTTTAGAAGAAAATAAAACAGGCTTAATTTTGAAATGAACCCAGCCCATCCCCTCCCTTCCCAACCTGACTTGTGTGTCTGCATTTAATTAATTGGGCTTGTCTCTGAAAGGTCATCTGATGTGCACAAACATTAAGGGCAATTAGTTAGGTACACCCATGAGAGCTCCTAATCTATTATGTTTGGCAAATTTGGGCAAACAAAATTCGAGGTGTTGTTTCCAAATCTGGTTCTTCCACGCCTACTGCACTTATTCTTGGCAATAAATGTGCAAATGTAGAGCTGATCCACATCTTCAGGGTTCTATGATGTTTTGATGTTTTGTCACTGCTTCCAGGCCTAGGTGTCCTTCTTTTGAGAAACACTGAAACCTTTTGTTCAACTCAGTTTATTTCAGAATATATACAAGGCACCTTTGTGGACCATGCTTCATTTGTTTCAAATCCCCTTTCCCAACATTCAGTGGTAAAGAACTCGCCTGACAATCCAGAAGACACAGGAGATGTGGGTTCACTACCTGGGTTGGGAAGATCCCCTGAAGAAGAAAATGGCAACCCACTCTAGCATTCTTGCCTGGAAATTCCATGGACAGAAGACTGGCGGGCCACAGTCCATGGGGTTGCAAGAGTCGGACACGACTGAGCAGCTAAACAAATTCCCAACATTTACTGTGTACTGAGCACTCATCGAGATGTGTCATATGCATCATTTTGTTCTAGCTTGATTACTTCTGGATGTTCATTGCCTGAGAAATTATTTTCAGCTCTGGTTTTTTGCAATGAGCGTATAAATGCTTTTGAAGTCAAATCTTTTGTTGTTAATGTAATTTCATGTGCTTTGCTTGCCTTCCCAATGAATTCTTTGCCATTTTTTTTGGAGTGTGCAAGAATCATAAAAAATAGAAGACCCTTCTGGACAGCACTTTCTTGTCTCATTCTCCATGCAAGGATCACCCCACTCTTAGTACAAAGAACCTGTGCTCCATTCGATCTATCTTATCTATTAATAGTAACTATGGGATTCTAAGCAAGTTACTTAACCTCTGCTGGTCTCAGTTAAGCCATCCATATGCTGGAAATGATTGCAAATTGGCTACATGAAATTGTTTTCAAAGTCTAAAATATCTCTCCATCTCTCAGTTCTGGTCACATTAGCTGCTCTTGCCCTATTTTTATTTCTTTAATTTGAATTGAATAATATTACATTTAAAATTTTTTCATATGGACCTTTCTTTTTTAAAGTCTAAAGACTTTCAATAAATTGAATCTGCTACAATAGTGCTTCGGCTTTATGTTTTGACTTTTTGGCTGCAAGGCATAAGGGACCTTAACTCTCCCACTACGGATCAAACCCATATCACCTGCACTGGAAGGCAAAGTCTTAACCACTGGATGACCGGAGAAGTCCTACATTTTAAAATTATTATTAATTCTGTAATTGCACAAATACTAGGACATACATGTATTCTCCACATTAAAAAAAAATGGCAAACAAGGCTAAAGTCTCCCTCAATCACTGTCATTAATCTGTGTGCCCATTCAATCCATTTTGTACCATTGAATATAAATGTTTATATTTACGGTCTAATCAGTGTCAAAAAGCACATTATCTGTAAGATGTTTGTGTTCACTCATCCGGTCCTAGAGATCTTTCCCTGGTAATAACTCTATATATTTATCTCCTTTTCTATAAAAACTGCTACACAGAATTTTAATTGTTCCATAGTACGATTGTTCCATAGATTTTTCTTTTTATTCCTGCAAGTGGACATTTAGATTGTTTGCCACTGAAATGGATGATGTTACAATGAAGACTCCCGTTAGTGTGTCCACATGGGGCATCCACAAGGCTGTGAGCTTATTTCCAAGAATTGTGTATCAAGCATATGTATTTCCCTGGTAGCCACTTCATCTAGGGACTGGCACTCAGGCTGTTCCCAACGTTCATTGAATAAAACAAAAGTGAGTTTAAGTTTGAAGGAAGATGAATGAACAATCCTGCCTTCAGGAAGCATGGAGAGCTAAGAATCCATGAAAGCAATGCTGTATTCAACATCCATGCTTGGAGTAAATGAAGGAAACAAAGATGTGAAATGATTCATTTGTTCCCAGTAAAGATGCTAAGTTAAGGCAGGTGGAGGCAGTGGGATATGGAGGTAGGTAGGGAGAGGCTCTGGCTTCAACAAACGCTTCATCTAATGAAGGGGCACCTCAAGGAGATATGATGTGTAGATAGGGGAACATGAAAAGTCCCCTCAAAGCAGCAGAGAGCCAAGGAAAAAAGCATTAAGTCAAATTAGAAAGTTAGGGAGGAATGGATGAAAATTTGGGGAGCAGGAAGAGAGAGATTCCAGGAAAGAAGAAAGTGATGGAAGTTAGCCATGTGACCACACACAAGTCACCCTGGGGGTCTTGTTTCAATGCCTGCTTTGACTGTGTCAGACGGCCTGGGGGGCCCAAGAGTCTGCATTTCTGCAAACTCTCGGGTGAGGATATGCTGCAGGTCACATTGGAAAGCGGGATCTAAGGCAGAAAAGGAGTCCCAGGCTTATTTGGAGGCCTTAAGCCACAACTGGGCTTCCCTGGTGTCTCAGTCTATAAAGAATCTGCCTGCAATGCAGAGACCTGGGTTCGATCCCTGGGTTGGGAAGATGCCCTGGAGAAGGGAACAGCTACCAACTCCAGTATTCTGGCCTAGAGAATTCCATGGACTGTACAGTCCATGGGGTCACAAAGAGTTGGACACTGACCGACTTTCACTTTCACTTTAGGCCACAACTAAAAATGACAGGAATTTGGAATAAAAACTATGATCAAATTCCAGAGGGACTTAAACATCAGCATGATATGATAACATTGTTTGTTTTGAGCATTTCCTAAAAAATTAGCACTGTGGTGTGGTTTGTTTACAGTGACAACAAGGAGGAATATTTATGAAGCTATTATTGTGTCCAGGCACTTTTCTCAGTGACCCAGTACAGACCGAAGACCTTGCCTTGGTGGAGATGACATTCTACTGCAGAGAGAAAGACAATGAGCAAAGAAAATAATAAACAAGTGAAGGATGTAGTGTCAGATGGTGAGAAGTGCTGGGGGAACGTAGAGCCAGGAAAAGATGATGGGGTAGAGAAGGTCAATATTTTTTTTAAGTAAGGTGATCAAAGTATGGCTCAGTGATGTTCATAAAGAAATAAGGGATATAAAAGGGTTAACCATGTGAGTGTAGGGGAAAGACATTGCAGGCAGAGAGAACAGTCACTGCAAAAGCCCTGAAGTTTTACAGATAAGGAAACCAAGACCCAGAGAAATTAAGTAACCTACCTAGGATCTCCCACTCAGAATGAAAATCCAGGTCTCACCAGAGTTTATGATCTTAACCACTGTTCTGCTCCCACATATGGTCTGTTGTAACATTAATAAGCTTTTGGTAGTAAAAACGGTTGTTACTCCTTCGCCAGGCCCTGGTCACTTCTCTATTGTACAGTGAGCAGAGACCCCCTCTGCCTACACTCTGCAGGGGATTGGGGGAGGTGCAAGACTAGGCCAGGTAAAAAGGTCTCTGTTTCACCTAGGTCTGCTGTCACTCTCCAGTACATCCAGAAAATCCCCTCCACTGGTTCATACCTGGACTTCCTCACCATCTAGCTGTGTGACCTTGGGTAATTTAGTAACCACTCTGAACCTCAATTTCCTCATCTACAAATGAAGCTATCTCACAGCTGCTGGGAAGACTAGATGAGAGAATGTATACAATAATAATACCTGCATAATAAACATTTCAATTAAAAAAAATTAATTAAGGTAAACCTTGAATATCTTACTATGCCAGAAAGTAAGAAAATCTCAGGAAGTGACAAGGGCATGTCTGAAGAACATAGACACTAGTTTGCAGGAGCTCCCACTGGCCTGGACTGGATCAATTTTAGTATCAAAATGAATAATGACAATAATGGGTTATGAAATGAAATTCTTGAGTTCATTCTGATTCAAACAAATGAATACATAAATGTAATAGTGGAAAGGAAATCTTTTCTTTATGGTATAATGCCAACTCATAGATACAGAAGGAAATAAAGAGGAAAAAATCATTTTGCAACTCTAGCAATCATTGGTTCAGAGTTAATTATCAATGAATGTTAAAACCATTGAATGAAGCTTTGGTAAGAAATAGGATATTCACCTATTCCCAAAGGACCTCCCTATAAGACTCTTGAGAGTCCCTTGAACAGCAAGGAGATCAACTCAGTCAATCCTAAAGGAAATTAACCTTGAATATTCATTGGGAGGACTGAGGCTGAAGCTGAAACTCTAATACTTTGGCCACCTGTTGTGAAAAGCCAACTCATTGGAAAAGGCCTTGATGCTGGGAAAGATTGAAGGCAAAAGGAGAAGTGGATGATAGAGGATGAGATGGTTGGATGGCATCATTGGCTCAATGGACATGAGAGATTGTGTAGGACAGGGAAGCCTGGTGTGCTACAGTCCATAGGGTTGCAAAGAATCATATACAACTTAGCAACTGAACAACAACAACAACATAGACTAGTTATAAATTGCCAAGGAGAGAAAAATAGTTCCTTGACAATGGAGAGCTCTGGAGAATACCAACTTTAACAAGTAATCAAAATAAGTGTACCACACAATAGAACAAATTATTACAAAGTGCCTCCTGATTTGATGCACTGAGAGTACATCACTAACTGGCCCTTCTGCTCAAATTCATAACCCGAATGCAATCATGAGGAAGCAAGCAAACAAATCCAAACCCAAGGACATTTCTCAATACAACTGGCCTCTGCTCTTCTGAAATGCCAAGGTCAAGAAAAACCAAGAAAGGCTAAGAACTGTTTCAGATTAAAGGAGAATAAGGAGATAAGACAAACACCACATATGATTCTGTATTGCATCCCAGATCAAAAGAAAAAAAAAATGCCACAGAAGACATTTTAGGGACACAAACTACATATTAAACAATGCTATAATATCAATTTTAGATAACTGTAATGTGTTCATGTTGAGTTCCTTTAGCAGGGTGATGGCATTAGGAGAATGTCCTTGTTTTTAGGGGTGAAATACTATCCTGTCTGCAACTAACTGTCAAAGGGTTCAGCCACCTCCCGCCAAAAATTATATACAGCCATATAGAAGATAATGGGCTTCCCAGGTGATGCAGTGGTAAAGAATCTGCCTGCCATTGCACAAGACACAGGTTTGATCCCTGGGTTGGGAAGATATCCTAGAGGAGGAAATGTCAACCCATGGACAGAGGAACCTTGTGGGCTATGGTCCATAGGGTCACAAAGAGTCAGACACGATTGAACACAGCAGCACAATACAGAAGACAAAGCTCATCTGGCAAGACACTGACAATTAATTAATCTAGGTGAAGGGTTCACTCTATTATTCTTGCAATTTCCTATAGAGTTGAATTTGCCATCATAAAAAGTCGAAAACATAAAAAGAAATAAATAATCTGAATGGTGATAACTGCTATGAAGAAAATAGGATGAAATGATGGAACAGAGCTGAGCTCACCAGTGTGGCAGCAATCAGCTCTATGCACATATTTAAATTTAAACTAAAGTTTGTTAATATCAATAACCTCAGATATGCAAATGACTCCACTCTTATGGCAGAAAGCAAAGAACTAAAGAGCCTCTTGATGAAAGTGAAAGAGGAGAGTGAAAAAGTTGTCTTAAAACTTAACATTCAAGAAACGAAGACCATGGCGTCCGGTCCCATCACTTCATGGCAAATAGATGGGGAAACAATGGAAACAGTGACAGACTTTATTTTGGGGGGCTCCAAAATCACTTCAGATAGTGACTGCAGCCATGAAATTAAAAGATGCTTGCTCCTTGGAGGAAAAGCTATGACCGATCTAGACAGCATATTAAAAAGCAGAGACATTATTTTACCAAAAAAGGTCTGTCTAGTCAAAGCTATGGTTTTTCCAGTAGTCATATATGGATGTGAGAGTTGGACTATAAAGAAAGCTGAGCACCGAATAAGTGATGCTTTTGAACTGTGGTGTTGGAGAAGACTCTTGGGAGTCCCTTGGACTGCAAGGAGATCCAACCAGTCCACCTAAAGGATATCAGCCCTGAATATTCATTGGAAAGATGGATGCTGAAGCTGAAGCTCCAATACTTTGGCCACCTGATGTGAAGAACTGACTCATTTGAAAAGACCCTGATGCTGGGAAAGATTGAAGGCAGGAGGAGAAGGGGATGACAGAGGATGAGATGGTTGGATGGCATCACCAACTCGATGGACATGAGTCTGAGCAAGCTCTGGGAGCTGGTGATGGACAGGGAAGCCTGGTATGCTGCAGTCCATGGGGTCAGAAAGAGACGGACATGACTGAGTGACTGAACTGAACTGATTAAAATCAATTAAAAGTTGAAATCCAGTTCTAGTGCCCAATAGTCTTGTGGATAGTGACTACTGTATTGAACAATGTATATAAAGACTATTTCCATCATGCCAGAAAATTCCATTGAATAGTGCTGGTAAGATTTACAGGGATGGGAAGGGATGAAAATCAGAAGGGCAAGCTACTCTGAGATGATGACATTTGTCTGAGACCTGAATGATAGGAAGGAGGCTGGCTTGTGTAGATCTGCAGGGCAAGGCGAAGTGTTTCAGGCCAAGGAAAGAGCAGGTGCAAACACACTGGAACAGGAACAGGCTTAGACTTCAGAGGAGCAGAAAGACCAGTTGAGCTGCAGGAGGATGAACAAGAGGGAAGGCCTTAAAGGATGCTCAGCCAGGCCAAGAGACACTGTGACTTCTGAGGTTAGACCATGAGAGGGGATACAACTTCTGCCTCATTCTCCTTAACACTCGCGTTTAAATCACAGCCGTGAAGCTATAAGGAAGGCATGAAGAACAAGCAGTCTGTGGAAAGATCAGTCTGGAAAGGGACAGAGAGAGGCTCAGCCTACAGTTATGCCAGAGCTCCCAGGAGGCAGCCATCAGCCAGCTGTCTTGGCAGAGGATCCTTCCATCTTAGAGGAGCACCCCAGCAGCCCCTCCCCACATGAAGTAGAGACTAGCTGCCCACACCAAGCCCTACCCAGGTGGTCAGATGGTGAGACTTTGTTTTAAGTTCCAGTTTCTTGGAATGGCTTGGATCCAAAACAGTGGATAACTGAGACAGAGAGACATGTGCAGGAGTTCACCCAACTAGGATGTGGAGGAAAGGAGATTTGAACCTAACCCTGTAATTCTCAGCTGACCTGAGAGTCAACTCTCCCATCTTTGCCACCTGGTGGAAGCAACATCAGGCGAATCTCTAAGCGTGGGAAAGCACCTACCGCAAGCTAGGACTGTTAGACAATGTAAATGCTACTGTCAAAACTCAGGTTCCATTCTGAAGTATAAAGGCGCTTTCTTTTATCCACCTGAAAAACTAAGCTTTGTCACACAAGTTAAACTTGGGGTTCCCCTTCGGTAGGTCTTCACCTTTATAAAAATTATCTGAGGGGCTTGTTAAACTACAAGTTCAGCTCCCCTCTAAGCTCTCTCACCTCTGAGCTTGGGGTCAAGTCAAGGAGTTTGCACTTTTTAAAACAGTTTTTCATCTTTTATCGAGATATAATTGAAGTACATGAAATGGCCCATACGTAAAAATGTATAGTTTGATCGGTTTTGACATCCTTGAAATCATCTCTATAATCAGCAGTACGAACACTCCTGAACTACCAACGGTTACCTTATGCCCACTGTAACCCAC
The DNA here is from genome assembly GCA_024291935.2 of Okapia johnstoni. Lineage (NCBI taxonomy): Eukaryota > Metazoa > Chordata > Mammalia > Artiodactyla > Giraffidae > Okapia > Okapia johnstoni. The sequence goes on from CM044313.1 coordinate 50,331,701, forward strand.
TGCCTTCCAACCCCTCATTAGACAACCACTGATACTTTTTCTTTCACTGTAGATTGCATTAAAAAAAGAAAAAACAACTTTGTATATTGAAGCAGACACTGTGTACTCTTTTTCTTTTCAAACTTTCACTCAGTATAATAATTTTGAGATTCATTTATCAGTTAATTCCTTTCTACTGCTGATTGATATTCCATTATATGAATATTCCACAGAGTGTCATCTGCTGGTAGACACTTGGGTTGTTTCCAATTTGAAGCTATTACGAATGAAGCTGCTATGAACTTGGGTGTGCCCAGATGTTCAATGACTGAACTATATGGCAGATGATTCAATTTTATTAAAAAAAAAAAATCTATAAAACTCTTTTTGACCAGTGGTTTTATCAGGGCTTCCCTGATAGTTCAATTGGTAAAGAATCTGTCTGCAATGCAGGAGACCCTGGTTCGATTCCTGGGCTGGGAAGATCCCCTGGAGAAGGGATAGGCTACCTACTCCAATATTCTTGGACTTTCCTGGTGGCTCAGCTGGTAAAGAATCTGCCCCCAATGTGGGAGACATGGGTTTGATCCCTGGGTTGGGAAGATTCCCCTGGAGAAGGAAAAGGCTACCCACTCCAGTATTCTGGCCTAGAGAATTCCAGGGTTGCAAAGAGTTAGACATGACTGAGCGACTTTCACTTTTCACTTTATCATCTTACATTCGCAGTGTATGAGAGTTACAGCTGCCCCACATTTCCACCAATGGAAGAGGGATGGTCAGTTTTAAACATTTTAGTTAGCAGTATGCTGGAGCTAGCTTGCAGCAGCTTGTGGGAGCCAATCATAGGCATCTCTTACCAACTATGGGTTCGTTGACATCTTCTTGTTGGTAGCTTGAAACTAATCACAGTGGGAGTATTTACACCATAAAATCAGCAAATGCTACTGTTCAGGCTTCATCTACTCTTATCCCTCCTAGAATTAACTGTTAAATATTTATAAGCACACTACTGATTTTAGCCATTCTGGTGGGTATGTTGTAGTATGTCATTATCATTGAAGTTGCATTTCCCTGATGACTGATTGTGCTGAGCATCTTTCTCATCGCTTCTTTTGAGAAGCATCTGTTCAAATCTTTTGCCCATTTGCTCACTGGATTGTTTGTATTTTTATTATTGAGTTGTCTGGGTTCTTTTATTCCAAATATACATTCTTTTTCTGACATACATGTTGCAAACATTTTCTCCCAATTCGTGGCTTGCCTTTGTACTTTCTTAATGATATCCTTCAAAGAACAAAAGGCTCTTATTTTAATTGAAATCTAATTTATTATTTTCTTCTTTTATGGTTTGGTATGTGTTAACCATCAGTATTCACTTTTTCCTCACATGAACATCTTGTACTATTTGTTGAAAAGACTGTTTTCTCACAAAAGTGCCTTTTCACTTGTGTCAAAACAGCTGACCAAATACATGTGCATCTATTTGTGGATTCTCTAATCTGTTTTATTGATCTATATATTTATATTTTCACTAGTCCCCAAGCTATCTCTATTACAATAAGTTTATAACAAGCCTGAACACAAGTTGGTTAAGTTATCCAACTCTCTTATAAAAATTGCTTCTTTTATTCTATACTATTTGTATTTCAACATAAATATTAAAATTCATTTGTCAGTCTACATCAAAAGTTATGGAACTTTTATTGAGATTTCATTGAGTGCAGTTCAACTTAGGGAAGAGAGTCGTCTTAATATTACTGTGTCTTAGAAACCATAAACATGACATTTTCCATCTGTTTAGGTCTCTCTTAATTTCTCTCACCGGTACTTTGTAGTTTGCAATATAGAAATCCTGAATATCTTAGGTTAGATTTCTTCCTAGGTATTTAGTGTTATTTTGTGCTACTATATGTAGAACTGTTTTCTTAATTTCATCAATTATTTGATATTAGTATGTAAGGATACAATTAGTTTTGGTATTTTAACCTTGTATCCTGTAACACTGATAACTTCACTTATTAGTTCTCCTCGTTGTTTTTTTTTTTTTTAATCTTTGGATTTCTACATAAATTATTATTGTATCTGCAAAAAGATAGAATTTTCTTTCTCTCTTTCTAAGTTTTATACCTTTTATTTCTTTTTCTTGCCTTATTGCAGGAGTTATATACTGTATAATAAGGTTGACTAGAAGTTATGAACATGGGCAATCTTGCCTTATAATATATCTCAATATATCCATTGGATCATAGAAAAAGCAAGGGAATTCCAGAAACACATTGACTTCTGCTTCATTGACTACACTAAAACCTTTGACTATGTGAATCACAACAAACTGTGGAAAATTCTTAAAGAGATAGGTATATCAGACCATCTTACCTGTCTCCTAAGAAATCTGTATGCAGGTCAAGAAGTCACAGAACCGGCCATAGAACAGCAGACTGGTTCAAAATCATTGAAGGAGTACGTCAGGGCTATATTTGTCACCTTGCCTATTTAACTTATATGCAGAGTACAGGGCTTCCCAGGAGGCTCTAGTGGTAAAGAGCCTGCCTGCCGATGCAGGAGACATGAGACGTGGGTTTGATCCCTGGGTTGGGAAGATCCCCTGGAAGTTGACACGACTGAAGCGACTTAGCACACATGCAGAGTACATCTTGTGAAATGCCAGGCTGCATGAATTGCAAGCTGGAATCAAGATTGCCAGGTGAAATATCAGCAGTCTCAGATATGCAGATGATACCACTCTAATGGCAGAAAGTGGAGAGGAACTAAAGAGCCTCTTGACGAGGGTGAACAAGGAGACTGAAAAAACTGGCTCGAAACTCAACATGAAAAAACTATGATCATGGCATCTGGTCCCATCACTTCATGGCAAATAGATGGGGTAAAAGTGGCAACAATGACAGATGTTATTTTCTTGGGCTCCAAAATCACTATGGATGGTGACTGCAGACACAAAATTAAAAGACGCTTGCTCCTTGGAAGAAAAGCTATGACAAACCTAGACAGTACATTTAAAAGCATACACATTACTTTGCCGACAATGGTCTGTAGAGTCAAAGCTATGGTTTTTCCAGTAGTCATGCATGGATGTGGGAGCTGGACTATAAAGAAAGCTGAGCGCTAAAGAATTGATGCTTTTGAACTGTGGTGCTGGCGAAGACTCTTGAGAGTCCCTTGGACTGCAAGGAGATCCAACCAGTCAATCCTGAAGGAAATCAACCCTGAATATTTATTGGAAGGACTGATGCTGAAGCTTAAGTTCCAATACTTTGGCCACCTGATGTGAAGACCTGACTCACTGGAAAAGACCGTGATGCTGGGAAAGATTGAGGACAGGAGAAGGGGGCAGCAGAGGATGAGATGGTTAGATGACATCACTGACTCAGTGGACGTGAGTTTGAGGAAACTCCAGGAGATAGTGAAGGACAAGGAAGCCTAGCATGTTGCAGTCTAATGGGGTCACAAAGAGTCAGAAACAAATTAGCAACTGAACAACAGCAACAACATATCTCAAGGGAAAAAACAGTCTTTTGTCATTAAGTATGATGTTATCTATAGGTTATTTTTAGAGATGCTTTTTAACATTTTGAGAAAGTTCCCTATTATTTCCTAGGGAAATAATGTTCCCTATTATTTCCTAATATTGCTATTAGGAAATATTATTTTTATTATTACTATCATTTATTATATAATATATATATTATTTATTTAGTATATATCATTATTAGGAAAAATATTATTATTTCCTAATATTCCTATTATTTCCCTATTAGTTCTAGTTTGCTACGAGTTTTTATTTTCAATAGGTAGAATTTTTTATTTTAAAATGCTCTTCCTTTGAAGCATTTTTTTTTCTTATTTTTTTCTTATTTTTTTTAATTTATTTATTTTAATTGGAGGCTAATTACTTTACAATATTGTGGTGGTTTTTGCCATACATTCACATGAATCAGCCATGGGTGTACATGTGTTCCCCATCTTGAACCCCCCTCCCACCTCCCTCCCCATTCCATCACTCAGGGTCATCCCAGTGCACCAGCCCTGAGCACCCTGTCTCATGCATTGAACCTGGACTGGCAATCTATTTCACATATGATAATATATATATGTTTCCATGCTATTGTCTCAAATCATGCCACCCTCACCTTCTCCCACAGAGTCCAAAAGTCTGTTCTTTACATCTGTGTCTCTTTTGCTGTCTCGCATATAGGGTCATCGTTACCGTCTTTCTAAATTCCATATATATGTGTTAGTATACTGTATTGGTGTTTTTCTTTCTGGCTTACTTCACTCTGTATAATGGGCTCCAGTTTCATCCATCTCAATAGAACTGATTCAAATGTATTCTTTTTAATGGCTGAGTAATATTCCATTGTGTATATGTACCACAGCTTTCTTATCCATTCGTCTGCTGATGGACATCTAGGATGCTGCCATGTCCTGGCTATTGTAAACAGTGCTGCGATGAACATTGGGGTACACGCGTCTCTTTCAATTCTGGTTTCCTCGGTGTGTATGCCCAGCAGTGGGATTGCTGGGTCGTATGGCAGTTCTATTTCCAGTTTTTTAAGGAATCTCCACACTGTTCTCCATAGTGGCTGTACTAGTTTGCATTCCCACCAACAGTGTAAGAGGGTTCCTTTTCCTCCACACCCTCTCCAGCATTTATTGCTTGTAGACTTTTGGATAGCAGCCATTCTGACTGGGGTGAGATGGTACCTCATTGTGGTTTTGATTTGCATTTCTCTGATAATGAGTGGTGTTGAGCATCTTTTCATGTGTTTGTTAGCCATCTGTATGTCTTCTTTGGAGAAATGTCTGTTTAGTTCTTTGGCCCATTTTTTGATTGGGTCATTTATTTTTCTGGAAGCATTTTAAAATCGAAGTAATCAGTATTGAATTGATTCAATATCGAAGTAACCAATTTGATCATATTGAAGTAATCAATTTCATTCAATGAAATGAATGATTTTTCTGCTACTTTATGAAATTATATTTAAAGATTGATTTTCAAATATTAAACTTTCATTTTGGAGCTAACCCTTAACCATACTTGGTCATGATAAATTACCATTTTTACATATTATTGGATTCAATTTGCTATTTAGCCAAGGATTTTTGTGCCTCTATTTATAAAAACATTGGTCTGCAATTTTATTATTTTTTTGATAAATTCCTATGTATGTCAGGGTTTTTTTATTAAAGATAAACTGGGCTCACAAAACAATTGGGCAGTGATTCTTCTCTATATTTTGAAAATATTTACTTAATATTGGTGTTCTTTCTTTCTTGAATGTTTGATAGAATTCACCAGTGAAGCTATTTGGGCTGGGCATTTTAAGAAAAAACTTTAGTAACAAAAAATCAACTTCTTTAATAGACATAGGAACATTTAGATTTTCTATTTCTTGCATCAATTTTGGTTAGTTCTATACTTTAACACATTCAGCCATTTTATCTAATGTATTGCTTATTGGCCTAAAGGTATTCGTAGCTTTTTCTTATTATCCTTTTAGTATCTATAGAATCTGTGATGACAATCCCTTTTTATGTCTGACATTGGTAACTGATACTCTTTTTCTCCCTTGGATTAAGCTAGTTAGAAATGTGTCAGCTTTGGTTATTATGATTAAGGAACCAAATTTGGATTTTTCTAATTTTCTGTATTGTCTCTATGTCTTGCATTTCATAAGTTTCTGCTCTTATTATTAGCTCCTTGTTTATATTTATTTTTTATTTACTTTACTCTATTTTCCTATAAGGTGGACATTTAAGTCATTGACTTTAGATATTTCTTCTTGTCTAATAAAAGCACGTAAAGCTATCTCTTTCTCTCCAAACACTGCTTTAGCTGCATCCACAAATTATGATATGTCATACTTCTGTTATTTTTAATTTAAAATATCTTCCAATCTCCCTTGTGATTTTGTCTTCAGTCTATGAATTACTTAGCTATGTGTCTTTTAATTTCCAGATGTATAGAGTTTCCCCAGACATCTTCTTGTTATTGATTTCTCGTTTAATTCCATGGTGATCAGAAAACATATTTTGTATGATTTTTATTCTTTTAAATTCATTGAGATTTCTTTTATGGCCCAGAATATTGTCAGTCTTGACGAATGTCCCATGGGTACTTAACTAGTTGGATGATTACTTAATCTCTCTGGTCTCAGTCTCTTCATCTATAAAAGTGAGATGATAGCAATAGTACTTAGCTCAAATGGTTGTAACGAGGGTTAACATAGGTAACTTATGAAAAGTACTGAGGAGAGTGGCTGGTGCAGAGCACATTCAAAAAAGTTAACTCATTATTAACACTACTGCTCTTATTCAAAAGGTCAAAACACTAACAAAGGCCGATTTGGTTTTATTCTGGCCTCTTCCTAGCTATCCTTAGGGTTCCCCAGTAAAATAGCTCCCTTGGCCTCAGTGTCTTCCCACTGCATCTGGACAAATGCAGACTCCCTCTCCGTGAGATTCTGTGTGCTCCTGTCCCTCCGATCTCACTGAGAGCCTCTCCCCCCCTACTCCCTGTCACACTCACTGCACACCAGCCCTCCTGATCTTCTGTCGAGTCCTTGAACACCGCGAGCAGAAACGTTCCCACTCTGGGCCTTGACACATGCTACTCTCTCTGCCCAGAACCATCTCACTCTCACATTCTTATTGGCAATCCTGCTCCTCCTTCGTATCTTAGTCCATTTGGGCTGCTATAACAAACTACCGTAGACAGAGGGGCTTAGAAATAACAACAATTTATTTCTCATAGTTCTGGAGGCTGGCAGGCCAAGATCAAAGCGCTGGAGGATTTGACATCTGATGAGCACCCAGTTCCTGACCCAGGGATGGTCGTGTTCACACGACATCCTCACATGGTAGAAGGGACAAGGGCGCTCTTTGGGGTCTCTTTTATAAGGACACAAATCTCATTCATGAGTGCTCCACTCCCATGGGCCTAGGTCTAATCACCTGCCAAAGGCTTCACTTTCAAATACCATCACATTGGACACTAGGTCTCAACATGAACTGGGGAGAGGGGAATATAGCATTTACTCTACGACATCATCTCAGTTTAAATGTGGCTTTCTCTGACTACACAATTGATAATCCATTCACTTGTCATTCTCTTTTATAATACCATGGTTTGTCTTTCAAACCATTTAGCACAATTTGTGTGTGTGAAATTGTATATACAACACAAAAAATTGTGTATAAACTGTGTATACAACACACAAGTTGTATATATACGTACATATGTATGTATGTGTGTATATATATATATATATATACACACACACACACAATTTCCCCACTAGGCTGTAAGCAGCAACAGGGCAGGACTTCGATCATTTGCTTCTCCAGTATCTAGCACTATGCCTGGAAAGGACAGTGGTCATATTTAATAGACACTTTTTGAATGAATATAAAAGCCAGAAATGTGACCCAGGGCAAACCACTTTCAGTTGTTTGAGCTTTTATTTTCCTCATCTGTAAGATGGGTACCATTGTCCCTCCCTCAGAGAAAAATGTAATACGTATACTCAAAGGTTTGAAAGACTTCCAGAGACATACTCACCCTAGTACACCCATGTAGAGTACACAAAGGCCCATTGCCACTCGATTGTAAAAGTGAAAAACTAGAAGCATTCAAACTATCATCCACAGAGAGCTGATTTAATAGATCACAGCTCATCCACACACTAGACTACTGTTCAGCTGCTTCAAATAATACAGCTCCTCATGATGGAAAGATGTGTTAAAGGGAAATCAAATTGAAGAAGAGTGTACCTACTAAGCACTTATTTTAAAAATACCTGTTTTCTTGGGACTTTCCTAGGGGTCTAGTAGTTGAGAATCTGGGCTTTCATTGCAGGGGACATGGTTCAGTCTCTGATCAGGGAACTAAGATCCTGCGCGCCTTGCCTTGCAGGAAACAAACAAACAAACACCAAGCTGCTTTCTAAAATAGGAAATGTTTGACATGGTTTACATCTTGGGGATGAGATTGGAAATGGGGGGAGATTTATTTTTCATCTTAAGCTTGTTTGAAATGTTTACTACGGGCATTTATTCCTTTTATAAGTAATTATTTCATTAATATTGGAAACTGGGTGGCAAGAAGTCAATGAGAGGGGTCAGCGCTGGCCTCCTACTCTTGGTCTAGAAGATCAGGGCTACGCCTCCAGGTCATGGTGACAGCTATACACAGGCCAAGTCAAGTGCCAACACATCACTCAACAGTGTCCCAGGCCTGGTCCATCCCCAGAGCCTTCTCTACACCACCGCTTCACAGCCTCTGTTTGCTTTGAAAAAACAAACAAAAGCAGCCCTTTCTGGGCAAGGAGGGCAGGGGCTGATGCGGTAGTGCCTGGGAGCTGGCAGCTGGGAGCTTGATTTCCTACCTCGTGCTCCCTGATGCCCGCTGGGAAGATTCTCCAGACAGCCCGGCTGCAGCTGGGGCCACAGGTGCCAGGTCTAAAGACCCAGGGATAAATCATTAGCAGATCAGCCCACAGATCACTTCCCCTTTTGGGGCGCTGCCTGGCGCTTCCCAAGAGGAAGAGATTTTTCAGCGCTTGGCTGGCTGCCCTGCCCTCACGCAATCTCAGGCTCCCAGCAGGCCAAACCAAGTGGTTCCTCTTCCTCAGATGGGGCTGTGCCTGATGAGGCCCAAGAAAGCCAAAGAAAAGGCCAAGAGCTCAGAAGACATGGTAAGAAACACTTATTCAGCATCCTCCCTGCCCCAGAGATGCCGGGTTCCTCAAAGAGGGGGACAGGTGAGGAGGGTAAGACAGCCCTCTGATTCTGGATTCTGGACAGCCTTCAAGGTCAGGCTCGCCCCCAAGGCCCAGTCACACCCTCTGCTCAGCTCTGAGCAGACCCTGCCCGTCATTCCCCCTCTAACCAAAGGTTGGCCCCACTTTGATCTCCTTCTCCGCTCGTGCTGTTCACACTAGGAAGGCGCCTTCGAGAAGCTATCCCAGGGCAATTTTCCACCTTTGAAGTCCCCAGCTAGTCGTGCCAAGAGCTGTTCTGGTGTGAGGCGGCTGCTGGGGCAGGCAGCCTGCTGCCGCTGCCTCTCGGGCTGCCAGAACTGGAACATCAAGACATCAAAGCAGAAGGTGGCAGCGGAGGGATGAGTAAGCGTGGCTCCAGCTTCACCCGCTCCTGGCCTCCCAACCAGCCCTGGAGCCGGAGCAGGGAGGAAGGTTGCAGATGCTCTGGGGTGTTGCCCTATATCTCTGCTCCTGGAAAAGGGTGCTGATCACCACCATCTCTCTGCAGAGGCAGAGCCCACTCCAACCTCCCAGCACCCCCAGGCTGCATAGACTCTGCTATCTCCCCTACTCTCTCCCTCCCCCATTTTCCTCAGCTGTCAAATGAGAAGCAGGAGCAGCCCCAAGATGATCATCTGGCAACCCAAGGGCCACTTCAGACCCATCAACATGCTCTGTTTGGCCCACATGAATGTAAAAATAAAATAATAGTATATGATTTCCAACTTTTAAAAATGAAGAGATTTGATAATTCCTACATTTTGGGAATCCTTAACAAAAAATGGAAAATTCAGCCATGCCGGGTCTCTGAGGCCCCAAATGGCAGACATTGGCAGATGGGATAATAGCTGCTGCCTTTGCAAGAAACCTAACTTCCAGGGCTGACAGGCCAGCCCTCCCTCGCTGCTTTCATGTCATGTCATGTGACCATTTGAATTCAGGACCCCTGGACTAGAATGTTCCATTTTATTTAGAAAGATGAGCCACAGGAGCCTTACCCTGTGCCACAAGCTCCCCTGGGAAGACAAAGGGGAAGCAGGCAGACATGGCGTGTTCCCACCTCTCTTAACTGTACAAAGAAGTTTCTCAAAGCGTGTTTCAAGAATATCCGGGATCACATGGCGATGCTGGTTAAAATGCAGAAATGCCTGGGTCCCGACCCAAATCTGCTAACTCAGACTGTCTGGAGGTGGAATCCGGAAATCACCATTTTTAGCAAACTCCCCGGGGGGACCTCTTAGCCACATGAAAGCTTCTGAAGCACTGGTGGAAAAGAGACTCCGTGGTGATTTGCAGCTGTGAGACCACGAATCCAGTGCATTCACTGGGGCCTCAAGGATGGGAATCATTTACGAACCGCCCACTTCTTCCAGACACTGAGCTGAGCCCTTTCCATCCACCGTTTCATGTCATTCGCACAACAACCCCAGGCTATCACCACCACCGTTTAGTCGGTAGGGAAAGTGAAGACCGGGAAATCACATGTGTGTCAGGCCGTGCAGCGAGTGGTGGCAGAGCCGAAAGTCACACCTGGACCCGACTCCAAAGTTAATGCCTAAGAACGCAGCTGCTCATCTCTTTTCCAGCTCAGACGGAGAACAAACCAGGGAAGGTGAGCCCTCTTTGCACTGGCGTGTAATAGGTAGATTTGTGCAACAGAAAATCGAGACAGCGTGGTGAACGTGCAACACATCGGCATTTGGAACTGTCTCCACTAAGCCTGTCTCTTGCAGCCAGCCAGGGACACGTGGCTCTGCGGATTATTGTTCAAGGCCATGTGACATTAAGTTTTGGTAAAGTAGTCTGTAGCATGATTGTAGTAGCCGAGCCCTCCTCCGTGGTCTGTGGGTGGATTTTGGCGGCTTCTCTCCAGATCCACAGAGCCAGAACCACTTGTCCAGAGAATCCAGAAAATCTGAGAGCCATCAGTTTTTGCCACCCAACTCAAAGGCTTTGTTTGTTGGTGGTGGTGTTGTTTTTGTTTGGTTGTTTGTTGTTGTTGCTTAATGAATCTCCTTGCCACTGACCCTTTCTTTGCCTTTCTCTGCACCACGTGAACCACCTTAGGTTGCTGCGCCTCAGGAAAATAACTTGATTGCGCCTTAGGAAAATAACAATGAGATAAACAGGCAAAAAACAGACAAAGCTAGAGTCTTCAAAAATTGACACAGGAGGCAATTTATGAACAAGATCATCATTTAGGGGGGGCTATGGGGTGGAGGGTGCACAGAGAACAGCTTTCATAGCTTTTCTTGATAGCTAAAACCAGAATGAGTTATCTCATCCCCAAATATGCAGGATGACATAAGACAGCCTCGAAGTAACCCCAAGACCTGGAATTGAGTCGGCTGTGTTATTCTCAAAGCTGTGCTCCTTTGGATGGGCTGCTTCACTTCTCTGAGCCTCAGGTTCCCTAGCTGGAAATCATGTTGAATAGTCTCTAAGGCCATTTTATTGCTCAAATATTCCGTAAATTCAGCACTTGATATACACTAAAATGAAGGAAGGGAAGGATGCAAATGGGGAGGGAAGGAGGAAGAAATCAATCTATGAGGAAGTTCTCTTTCACAGAGACAAGAATGAATGTATTTTCAACTGTTCCCCTCTCTCTCTAATCAGGATCTGCTCTGAATTAAATTGTTGATTATTTAATAAGGCCTGCCTCATTCTCCCATTGAAATACCACTTTGTAGCCTGTGTTGTCACAGAAGAAAATGAGTCAATTAGAGGACCTTAACAAGAGCGCTTTTTAGAAGAACATGTAGACTATTAATTGCAGTCAATTAGATCTGATCGCTTCGTGGCCGGATTTCCAGATAGAAGAAGAATGAGGACACTCCGGCAGACTCCTCGTCTCTGAGAAGAAAGCCTCTGACAGTGACACCCCAGAAATGGCACAGCATCCAGCTTTCTCTCGGCGTGTTCAGCCCTGACCTAGTCTGCAAGATTCTTTCCCCACCAAAAGAGGTAAAGTTCAATTGCCTTTCTCCTTGCCACTGGATAGAAGAGACACAGTCAAATTGTGGCATTGCAGGGCCTTGAAATAGCAGAAGACAGCATTCTCAGGGAAATGGGTATTGCGCATTTTGCAGAATGTTTTGGAGGAAGCAATCTCTCCTAGGAATATGGCATGTCGTGCTTGAGCAATTTCAGGCAGACCATGAAGAGTTACTTCACATGGCAGGTCAGTTGCTCACCGCTCTGTCCCAACTTTCCGTTGCACAAACCTACCCCAGCAAATTCATTTACTGCAATCCTAATCCTCAGTAATTTAGAAAGTGATGTTACTTGGGAATAGGGATTTGCAAAGGTAATTAGGTCACTGTTGGAGTAGGGTGGGCCCCTAATCTAATATGATAACCCAATATAACTTGTGTTCTTATTAGAGGGGGAACTTTGGAGACAGATACACACAGAGAGGAGAATGCCGTGTGAAGATGAAGCCAGAGATTGCGATGATGCAGCCAGAGATTGGGGTGATGCTCCCATAAGCCAAGGAATGCCAAAAAGTGCCAGCAAACCTCCAGGAGCTAGGAGAGAAGTGTGGAACAGATTCTCCTTCACAGCTCTTACAAGGAACCAGTCCTGCTGACCCCTTGATTTCAGACATCTATCTCCAGAATCACGACACAATACCTTTTGTTGTTTTAGCCACTTGGTTTGTGGTACTTTATTATGACAGCTCTAGCAGACGCCACTACATCTCTGCAAGGAAGAGGTGCAGTTAAGGGAACTCTTGTTCTCCAACACCCTCTAGCCCCAGGCACTCTCCTCCTTCACCCTCCCAGCTCCTGAAGGGCTCTGGAATTCCCCAGGTTCCTTTCCTTACTTAATGCAGAACAGCTTTCCAGTTGTCTGAAGACTTGGCACCTAAGGTGTTTGGTAATGTCTCCTCTTCCCAAGATCTTCTACATACACACATATATATAAACTAACTTTTATTGGAGCATAATTGCTTTAAATGTTGTGTTAGTTTCTATTGTACAACAAAGTGAATCAGCTCTAGATATACAGATATTCCCTTCTTCTTGACCCTCCTTTTCAACTCCCCACCCCATCCCACCCATCTAGGTCATCACAAAGCTGAATATATTTTTGCAGACAAAGCTATTCTCTCCCTCACTGGAGCAAACTATTGGGAAAATTAAACCTTTTTCCATCTCATGAAAACAAGATAGAGACTGACCATTTTAGTCTTCCATTGTTGCATAACAAATAACCACAAACTTAGCAGTTTAGAGTACCACTGGTGTGTATTTTAGCTGGGTCCTCTGCTTAGGGTCTCACAAGATCATAATCAAAGTGTTGGCCAGGCTGTGTTCTCATTTGCAGACTGACTGAGGAAACATCTACTTCCAAACTCACTTGGGCTGTTGGCAGAACTCACTTCCTTGTGGTTGGAAGACAGAGGGTCCTAGCTCCTTGGTGGCTTTTGGCCGTCAGCTGGGGGGCTGCTCTCAGCTCCTAGGGGGTGCCTGCAGTTCCTGGCCACCTGGGCTGTCCAGCATGGTTGCTTACCTCATCAAGCCATCAAAGAAGTCTCTAGAGAGAATGTGCTAGCAAGATGGAATCTTCCATAGTGTGATATCATCACAGGAGTGGTGTTTCATCACCTTTGTCATATTCCTTTGGTTAGAAGTAAGTCTCAGGTCCTGCCCAAATTCAAGGAGAGGGGATTACACAAAGATGTGAGGAAGGGGCCATGGAAAGCCAACTTAAGGTCTGTCTGCACACGACTAAGATGCCATTGGTCATTCCCCAGCATCCATTCCAGCCCCTGGCTCCAGGGGTGAGTCTGATTTGTCCAAAGATAAGCCTTTGCTGTAACTGATTTGGGAAGACTTATGACCCAACTCTGTCTACAGTGATATGAGAAACCTGCTGATAACTTCTGCACAGAGTTTCCTCACTACCAAGATGAAACTAGGGAAAGTCATGGTCTCTCTTTTCTGCCTAGGGATATTTCAGCATTTAGAGGGAACCCTGGATCTACAGCAACCCTCTGGCTACCAGTTTGAGGGTGAAGCAAACTCTAAGGATGGCAGGCTAGAAAGATAGAAAAAACTGTGTTTCTGATGTCACCATTTAGGTGCTGAATCAAGCGTCTGTGAAGCCCGCTCTGTATTTGTTAAACCTTGAGTTAGGTTTGCTGTTACTTGCAGACCAATGCACCTTAGTACAGCATGACTGTCCCAGAGCAAAACAACGTGGGATGCACGGCACCATTTAAATGGAAAACTCTCAATCCCATCAGAGAGATATGGGTTAATCTGGCTGAGTTTTTACTGGATATTTTATAGGCAGGAACTGGAAAATAATGTCACTATTCTATGACATATATAATTCATAGCTACTGCATGTAATTAGGCTTGGCCAAATGTTTGCAGGGAGAATGCACTCTCTTGTCTGAATGGAGCTGGTCATTCTCCATCATCCAGAGGCAGCATAGTCATTGTAAGTGCACTGAAAAGTTACTGTATTGAGTCCCCAAAATAATTCATCTTTTCTCAGTTCTTAAGAGGAAGGGAGAGACAGTGACAGTGTGTTAGTTGCTCAGTCATGGCCAACTTTTTGCACCCCCATGGACTACAGCCCACCAGGCTCCTCTGTTCTAGGGAATTCTCCAGGCAAATTATTGGAGTGGGTATCCGTTTCCTTCTCCAGGGGATCTTCTTGACTCAGGGATGGAACCCAAGTCTCCCACATTTCAGGCAGATTTTTTACTATCCGAGCCACCCAGGGAAGTGAAACTCATGTTTATGGAATGACCACAAAACACCTACTCTGTACTGGGATCCTTAGATATGCTTTCAATTAATCCTGGCAACACTACATAAAGGTTATTTTGTCTATTCTTTTTAAATTTTTTTAAGTTAATTTTTGTTTGTTTGCTTCTTTTTGATTGGGCTGGGTCTCTGGTGCTGTGCACAGGCTTTCTCTAGCTGCGGTGTGCAGGCTTCTCATTACCAGGGCTTCCCTTGCTCTAGTGTGGACTTCAGTAGCTGCGGCACACGGACCGAGTTGCCTCAAGGCATGTGGAATCCTCCCTGACCAGGAATCGAACCCATGTCCCCTACACTGGCAGGTGGACTCTTAACCACGGGACCACCAGGGAAGTCCTATTTCTTCTTTTCTGCTGATGAGGGAACCGAGAGTGACATCATACACAGCGGGGGCTGCTGTCGTTCACCACCCATTGTTCGTTCTTTCAGAAGCTGTTGCTCTATTTTAGGACATGGCGAGTAGCCCAGACGAGTTTACTCTGGTTAGCATTTCCAAGATCTGAGGCAGAGCAAGACTATCCTACCCTACCAATGGCCAGGGGAACCTGAGTCTTCTTGAATAAAAATCATTAAAGTTCAGCAATCATGTCCAGGTGTCTTAACCCACCAGCTGTCATGAGCTGCTTTTCCCAGACTGGATGTTGGAGGCTCAGAAATGTTGTTACCTTTTCAAAACTGCCTACCTCTATCGAGGCAGGTTCATCCAAGAGGGGTACAAACCTTGGTCTCTTATTCTAGTGCCCAATCCCCCACCAAAAGTCCCTCTCTCCTTTCTGAAAGGTAGTAATAGAGCACGTGGGCCAGATTCACCCCGAGGAGGCAATCGGGCACGTGCGCACCAGGCCGTGCTGCCGTGCAGAGCAGAGTAAACACGGTGTGCTAGTCCAAGGCATGTCAGGTCCTCAGGGAGGGTCCCAGAGAGCAAGGGGCAAGCTGCTAATTGCTTGTTTGTTCAGGAGAAATGTTATCTCAGTAGACTAATGTCAGGCCTTTCTGATGTTACAAAATGCAAACTATGTTGTGCAACCTGCTTGCCATTTTGCCTTTGCATCAGCAAGCTGACAGCTAAATATATCGCACGAGTATTATAAAGCAGTTTGGCTCAAGTACAGAAAGCATTTACTCAGCTTCCTTCCTGCAATGATCCCAATCTATTTATTTATTTTAATGTTTACTGAGGGTCTGTCTGGGCAAATTGTTGGGCTAGGTCTAGGATGCGTCTCAGATGGGTTCTCTGTGGGTTGTGTGTATGTGGTTGTTGATGTTTTCTTGTTTATTTTCTGTTGTGGGGAGGATCTTTAGATCTTTGGATTTTTTTTTTTTTTTACAATTCAAACAGACATATAAGGAAAAATTCAAACAAGGACTTCTCTGGCGGTCCAGTGGTTAAGATTCCATGCTTCCACAGTAGGGGGCATGAGTTCAATCCTTTGTTGGGAAACTAAGATTCTGTGTGCCTCACAGCACAGCCAAACTAAGATTTAAAAAAAAAAAAAAAAAAAAAAAAAAAAAAAATTTTTTAATTCAAACAGCTTTAAAGAATAGTTATGAGTAAATTTTTCTCTCACTTCCATGCCCCAGTCACCCAATTCCCCTCCCCCGAGGAACAGTGACCAGTTCTAAGTTTGTGTATATACAAATCTGTGTATATCCTTACATACACACCCACAGGGACATACTTTATACACTGTCGCCCTAGATGATGCTGTCTTTGAATAACTACAACATAATTTATTTAACCTGTTCCCTATTAATGGGCGTTTAGAGAGTTCCCGTGTTTGTCTTAACGTATAATCCTACAATCAATATTCTTGTATTGCCTTTGCTCATGGTTGAAAGTTTAAGTAGGGGATAAATTCCTAGAATTGCTGGGTCAAAGGACAAGTCCGTTTTAATTTTCACAACTAAAAACCAAAGGCTTTGCTAAGAGATGGTACACATGTTTTCGTTCTTCAAACAGCATGCCTGTTTCCCCATACATTCACCCACACAGAGTATCATCAGGCTCAAATCTCTACCCATCTAATCAGTGCAAAGTGTATCTCCTGTAGTTTCGATTGCATTTTTGTCATTATAAGATGGAGCAGCAGACAGTCTCTTTAAAGTCTCCTTTTGCCCTAGGTTTTCATCTTAAAATAGCCTAAATCCTCATAGAAGTAGGTAGGGTCAGATCTTAAATCTGTTTGGATTTACGTAATGGGCCGATGAAAGGGATATGAAAGCAAGTCCAAATGGAGGATTGCAGGGTATCAGAGGCCCCTCCCACAGGGCCCCAGACCATCCCTGATCCTTTGCCCTTTGCAAGGCATGTCCAGGGCTGCTGCTGCCTCATGCAACCACCCCATGCCCCTGGGCCGCACCCCATTCTGGACAATCAGGCCTCAGGACCTCCTCTGGCCCCAACACTCACGGATCGGATTGAGTGGAGCCCCAGGTCCTGAGTAAATGTGTCTGAGGCACCCACATCACCCCTCCCGAATGTGGTACTGGAGTGAATCTTTCCAGCATTCCCTGATCATGTCTAACAACGTGGCCTCTCCACTGTGAGGGATTGTGGGCCCGAGTTGCCAAGAACAGTAGCCCCTCACTTTGTCTGTTTTTCTAATCACAACATGCTTTCTCATTTGCTATGAATTCAACCCTTTGCAACCAGTCAACGAGGTACAGATTATTTGCACACTCTACAGTTAAGGAAACTGAAGCCCAGAGAGGCTTGGCAACCTACCAAAGATCACACAGCCATCAAGTGAGAGACCTAATTTCACACGTGGGCCTATTTGACTCCTGGTCCTGTGGCTGAGGGTCAGTCCAGGAAGCCAGCTACGGCTCAGGAGCCTTCTTGGGCCGCATGGGGAAGTCTGATCAAGGCAAGGCCTAAACCTTCCCCTAGCCCAAGTCTTTCCACACCCAGTGCATCCCTGAACATTCACAGCCCCCTGGAAAATGGGAATTTATGCCTCCATTTTAATGACATTTAAAGCTAGATTAGGCATCCAGGCTGATCTGACTTCAAATCCAGTGCTCCCTTTCCATTCATCCACCCTCCCACCCTAAGAAAGCAAGGAGTGTCCCTAACAAATGATAGTCCCTTCCTACAACGTGTGTGCCATGTGAACACAGGCCACTTTGCCTCTCTTCCCAAGAGGAAGGGGTCTCCTGAGAGGCCCCAGTGTTATCTGGGCAGAGAAAGTGAGTTTGAAGACCTCACACTCCATCTGGACTTTATCAGCTCCTTTCCTGGGTAGGATTACAGTAAACGATTATCTGTAGATCTGGAGCCAGCAAGGACTTTGAAGGCCCCAACTGCCAAGGGGGCTGTGAGCAGGGGGGAGGGCCTAGAGAAGATGAAAAAGCAGCCCCGGCATCTTATCTTCCTCCTGAAATCAAACAGGCTGGGCCTGCGCATGGAGGGAGGGAGTGACCCTGTCTGTAAGGCAGACAGTCCCCAGCCCTCGCTGGCCACCAAGGATGGAGAGGCCCCAGTGAAGGACCTTGGCTGTCTTCTCATCTTCTCTCTCTTCATTTCCTTTATTCATTCACTCATTCATTCATTCATTCACTTGTGACCTTTAGCCCATCAGTTATAATAGCTGACATGCATGGAGCTCTCACTCAGAGCCAAAGGCTTTGCTCATTTTATCCTTACAGTGACTCTCAGGGAGAGGTGTCCAAATTAGCCCCATTTTACAGATGAGGAAACTGAGGTCCCAAAAAGTTAAGTAGGATCCCACAGCTAGCCAGTGGCAAAGTTTCTTCATTTTTTCCCCTATCCCTGTAAAAGTCATTCATTTATTCTTTCAGTTTTGATCTCATTAACTTTTTCATTTTAAAATCCTTTCTCCCTTTTTATGCATTCCTTCTATCCTTTCCTCCCTCCTGTCTCTTCTTTCCTCCCATAACTATTTGTTGAACACCTGCTATATGCCTGGCCACCAAGCCATCAGGTCGTGGGGCTCCCAAAGTGGGGTCTCTGGGAAAGGAGATAGGAGACCAGCTCATCTGTGACCAACTCCAGGTGGGGCTCTTGGGCTGTGCTTCCTTGGCCCGATCTGTTCCAGTGTTGGCCCAAATTCCACGCTTGGATAATCTGCTCCTGAGGATGTCTTGGTCAAAGGGGCTTTGAGACTGACTCGAGGTGGGCATCAGAATAGCTTGAGCAAGAGGGGGCCACTTCTTGAGGTTTCAGGTGCTGAGCGAGGCTCTCCTTGTCCCTGTAACTCTGACTTCCAGTGAAGACCAGTGAGGACCTATTCTCTCTCCCCATCCCCTCATCAAGGCACCTGGTAGTCACTCTGGTCCTCCAGCTATTATGCCTCCTGTGCCTCTAGATCCTTCACTCCTAGAGGCATGGGTTTGGCATCAAAGAATGTGTTTACAACATGGGCTCAGTTACTTTCAAATCCATCGTACTCACCTCTTCTCCTAGCACCTAATGCAGGGCCTGGCATAGACTAAATGCTAATACATCCAGGACTGAATGGGGTTGGAGTACCATTCTCTGTAACTCCATCACTCATTGGAGTAGACAAGGTTGTGGATGTTCTAGTCCTTCATCACTTCACTTTCATTTCCACTTGGGGAATCACCGCTCCCTCTCTAGGTGTGGTCACGGAGTGGCTATCACCCGAAGTCCTGGCCCCTCCTTGTAGTCTCAGGTACACATTTGATCCTGGTCAGTACAATCACGTTCTCTCTCCCTGGACTTCTAAGTCAAGTGACACAGACAAAAGAAAAACAAAGAAAGAGTCAAAGCATATTCTTTCCCATTGCGGACAAAGCTGTCCACTAGCTCAGCTCTCAGGACCCTGAGGGCAACCCCAGTTCTATTCTTATCCAAGTCTAGCTCCCTGTCCATTTTGTGAGCTGTTCAGCATCCTTCCAGTATATCCTTTTTTGCCTCATTTAGCCAAGTGAATTTCTGTTTCTGGGCTTTATGAGAAGGGATTCTAAATGATGCCCCGGGTGTGATTTTCAGTGCCAGCCACTGGGATCTGATAGAGATGCTCACTTTGCCTCATCCATTATCTTGGCTGTTGCTGCCTTTTCTGGAGCTGCCCTGAATGGTCACCTTTCTATCCCACCTCACACACTACCAGGCAGCCTCATGTTTTTACTCCCCTATCTGTCTCTCTCATTAAGACTCGAAACCTGGATGATCTCCATCATCTTTGGGTCCCTCAGTCCTCAGTGAACACAGAATAGGTGCATACAACTTGAATATTTCTTCCATTTCACTGTAATCTGGCTTTTTTCCAGTTCAGGAACATCTATTTATCTCAATGACATTTAGAGAAAAGCGAAAAAAAAAAAAAAGACTTTGAAGAGATCTTCAGATAGATTCTAAATTTTACTCATATTTTCCTTGTCTTTACCCCAAATTTGGTATCAGAAGCTACATTGCTTCAGGAGGACTCAATTTTGCGCATGTTGAGTACTCAACTTTCCTATCTCTGCATCTCCCTACCTGGTACTTACTGTGGAATTTGAAATGTTTCTGTGACTGCAACAAGAAAGTAAAGAGAGGCAATCAAGTAAGAGGGAATTAGATGGTTCAGATTTGTTGAGGAATGAGGCCATAAAGAGGCATCTCTCATAAGTTTGCATTTTCTACCTGCCAGGTAATGGTTATTTCTAAGAGTTCCAAATTATCTCCTTAACCCTCACAACAAGCCCTGGGGCAAATAGATTATCATTCCCATTTCACAGATTAGGAGACTAAGGATTCAAGAGTAAATTGCCCAAGGATGTTTTTACTAGTGGAAGAGTTACAAACCCCAATAGTTCTTGTATGCAAGCCTGTTTAATGCAAGTAGGAAGGGCAGGGGGACAGAGGTGATGAGACAAAGCATGCAGAAAGCCAACAGCGATGTAAGGAGGACCTACCATGTGCCAGGCCCAAGTGTTAGATGTTGTATTTTGTTTATTTCACATAAACCTTCCAGCAGCTATATTTTACAGATCAGGAAACTGAGGTTAGGGGAGGTGGAGAGACTTGCCCAGGGTCACACAGTCAGGAATTGCATGGACTCAAACTCATGCTGGCTTCCCTGATAGCTCAGTTGGTAAAGAATCTACCTGCAATGCAGGAGACCCCCGGTTTGATTCCTGGGTTGGGAAGATCCCCTGGAGAAGGGAATGGGTACCCACTCCAGTATTCTGGAGTAGAGAATTCCATGGACTGTATGAATCCATGAGGTTGCAAAGAGCAGGACATGACTGAGCAACTTTCACTTTCAGACTCACACTGTCTGTTCCATGACGCTAAGACACTAGCTCAAAGGGGACCCCGTTTTTTATGAGGATCCAAAAGCCTTCTCCCTTGAAGTGATTAGTGACTTTCCCTCCTTCTTCTAGCTGCTCTGTTCAGATTCCCAGTAAAAGCTGACAGCCCTGCCCAGCCTGAAACCCCATCAGGATGTCAACTTAATCTAGCTCACGGTTTGTGCAATGTTTGCAGAATCTTCAGCAGGTGCCAAACCCTCCAAAGTTGGAGACTGATTCAGCTCACAAGCCCTAGAGGGAGAAGACACAGACCCAGGTCATGCTATGGTTGCATAGAAAGCACCCAGGGTGACTAGGAGTGAGGAGGTTAAGCACCTGGCTTCTGGGATCATGACTTCTAGGTGAGAATGTGCCCTGGCTCCTTCCAGCTGAGGAATCTTGACCAGAGCACTTCACCCCTAAGTGACATGGAGATGGTGAGGACAAACCTCCCAGAATTGATGGAGCCTTAAATACGAGTGTACCTATAGTATCTGGCCCACAGAAAGTGCTTAAATAGTAGCAGCTATTATTCAGTTCAGTCGCTCAGTCATGTCTGACTCTTTGTGACCCCATGGACTGCAGCATGCCAGGCTTCCTGTCCATCACCAACTCCCAGAGCTTGCTCAAACTCATGTGCATCAAGTCAGTGACACCATCCAACCATCTCATCCTCTGTCATCCCTTTCTCCTCCTGCCTTCAATCTTTCCCAGCATCAGGGTCTTTCCCAAGGAGTCAGTACTTTGCATCATGTGGCCAAAGTATTGGAGTTTCAGCTTCAGCATCAGTCCTTCCAATGAATATTTAGGGCTGATTTCCTTTAGGACGGACTGGTTGGATCTCCTTGCAGTTCAAGGGACTCTCAAGAGTCTTCTCCAACACTACAGTTCAAAAGCAGCAACTCTTCAGTGTTCAGCTGAAGGACAGAGTAGATAAGAAGAGCTTGGTGGTAGAAGTGGGTTGTATCTTAGAGGATAGGTATGTGAACGAAGGGTGTGCCGGGAGGAAAAAGAGTGAACCGGGTCCAGAGGCAAGGGCATGGGTAAAGCAGTTAAGTTTGGGGCAATTTCCTAAGTGAAAGAGCGTAAATGGGAACAGTTAGCAAATTGGACCAGGGCCACTTTACAGAGATCTTTGAGTCCATTCCAAGGGGGTTGCATCTAACTGCCCAGATTAGGACCTGCTGAACTTCAGCCACTGGGGTTCTATCACCCCCAAGAGACTGTAATAGCCACACACCATCTGTGCAATCATTTACTTCACATTTTTCTTTAACATATACCTCTCCTTTAAAAAGAAACGAACAGGTGCCTTATCCTAAAGGGACAATTTTATGACTAATGAAAGTAGAAATCTACCTGCCACAGGTATAGATAATTGTCAAAATAAACAATGTTTAAGTCTCGCCAGCCCCTGCAGACTCTGAGCTCATGCGCATTTGGTAAAAAGCGAGATTAGCCTTCCCACCTTTCTCAGTCTGGCTCGCCTGATTCTGTGAGCTGTTCAGCCTTCACAGGGGTTAATTCTGTGTGTCTGATTCTATCTGGGCTCCAGGAGGCTTTATCTCTATCTCTCTAATAGCTTCTCAAGCAATAACATTCTACTGGGTAAGAGAGCAAGGAATGGGCAGGACCTAGTGCTGATTCATAGCAAAATTCCAAACAAACCTCAAACCCTCTTCAGGCAGCCCAGACAACAGCCTCCCTCCATTCTGTTCTCTGGGGGGCCAGTTTCTAAGAATCATTGAATTCTATTGTATCACGGTCTCACCCAGCACTCTTCATTCATTCTAGGGGTATCTACTGAGTACATGTGTGTACGAGCTCAGTCGTGTCCAACTCTTTGCAGGTTTCTCTGTCCTTGGAATTTTCCAGGCAAGCATGCTGGAGTGGGTTGTCATTTCCTACCCTAGGGGATCTTCCCAATGCAGGAATCGAACCTGCCTCTCTTGAGTCTCCGGCATTGGCAGGAGGATCCTTTACCACTGTGCCTCCTGGGTCAGATAGGTGCCAAACCTTGTACTAGAGATTGAAAAGGCAACAGTGAACAAAGAAAGCCTTGCTCTACTTGAGAAGACAGCCAGTGGGCTCTGAAATGAGTAAATACATGACATCATAATGAGTTTATTGAGAAAGCAGCATAGTGGCAGTATGCTGTTGACTTGATACAGGAAGCAAGCTGCAAAACTAGAAAGGGCAGACAGGGAGGGTGTCTCTGAAGAGGTGACATATGATAGAGACCTGAATGACAAGAGGGAGCCAGCCAATGGCAAGTTCTGAAAGCAGAGCCCTTTTGGCTACAAGGTTGAAAGACCATTTCTATTGGAGGGAACGGCAAGAAGCTAATGGTGCCCTGATATGAGAAACAGTGGGGATGGCAAAGGTGCAAGGTCTGGGAGACAAGAGGTCCATGTTGGATACTGAAGATTTGCAGCATCAGACAGATTCTCAAATGTTTTCATGATCTTCTCAATGGGTTTGTAAGGGAAGGGTTATCAGTGTTCCCACTTTACAGACAGAAAAACTGAGGCTTTGGAAGACTATCCAGCTAGTAAGGGTCAGAACTAGGATATGAATTCATGTTTTAGTATGCCATAACCAGCACTATCCCAGCTGCCCCCAAGCTGCAGTAGTGTT
Source organism: Okapia johnstoni (assembly GCA_024291935.2). Taxonomy (NCBI): domain Eukaryota; kingdom Metazoa; phylum Chordata; class Mammalia; order Artiodactyla; family Giraffidae; genus Okapia; species Okapia johnstoni. The sequence goes on from CM044313.1 coordinate 50,355,141, forward strand.
CACACAAAGAGGTTACAACTCTAGACCCCAAGTGTGCCTTGCTTGGTCTACATGGGTTTTGAAAATTAATTTGAGCTAGTAATCAACTCTTAAAAATAAGACTTCACTCCAAAATCCAGCTCTCTTGCTTCTGAAAACATTTGAACATCTAGTAATAGTGGAGCTGTGGTTATAATGATAACAATGGGCTGGGGCAGTAGTTCTGCCCCCTTTGGATAAGCATGGGTTTTCTAGTTTTCCACAGTCTCCACCTCTCCCTATTGCTCCCCTCCCGCTGGACCCTTCATTCCTTTCATTACATTCTTAGCTTCTTCATGCATATTTGGCTTTGAGAGCCCCATTTCTCCATTAATTACATAAATAGGGTTCACAGAGCCCAGCAAGTGAGGAGTAACCACAGGAATTAAGTTATAGTTCCTTGCTAGAACACTCTCCCGCCATTCTGATAAGATCGTTTTGTACAAACAGTAGGAAATGTCTATGAGAGCTGGGACAAGGTGGCGGTGAGATCAGGTCTGGATTTTCATCCCAGCTCCCAGTTCTTGTGGTGAGATTCAGATAAAGTTTTCAAACCTCAGTCTCCTCATCAGTCAAGCGATTGGAAAAAAAAAAAAATGAGAATGCCCACTACACAAGTAGATGGAGGGGAAAAAAATAGGTTATCTCCTTGGAAAACTTTTGCTTCCTGGTGAGTATCCAATAGATGGCAGCCGAGATGATCCTATTGGAAGTAACAGATGGGCTGTTTCGTGACAGTTCTTCATAATGAATAATCTTCATTGAGAAACATTGCTTTCTCCACATCCGCCTTGCCTGAAATGGCCTGACTCTGGTGCTCACCATGCTCTTCCACAAGTGTCTGCCTCCCGGAGGCTCTATTTTGCATCATCAGCCCTGTTTTCCAAACCTTTCTGCTCACTTGGTCTAATAGCCCTGAGATGCAGTGCCTTCTAGCTCCACGTCTGCAGCCAGCAGGCGGGGAACACCCTCTGTCTCCCACAAGCCTGACAGGAGCCCTGTCGGGATTTTGATTCTGTCCCTGGGTGTGCGTCAGTGCGTGCTCTGCACAAAAGAACGCTCAGCAATGCTTTTTCAAGCCGAGCTTTAAAAGGCTTATTTGCCATGACATCCAGCACTTGTAATTGGAGGTCATACCCCGAGGAAGAATTGCTAAATCTGTGTAAAATGTCTCTGACTCCCTCTCTTACAGATTCTGTCAGATTATCTCTTTCAGAATTCTAAACCCATGTTGTTTGAGGTGGTTTTAGGCTAATGTACTTTCCCCAAACAGTTCTTTGTTGTTGAAAATTAAGCAATTGAGAGAGTTCCCCATCCAGAGAGAGGCTTGGTAAAAGCTCAATGCAAAAAGGAACTCATTCTGTCTAAGGAGTGACTTTGGAAGACAGGAGAAAATGTGTGTCATATTTAAGTGTGTTCAATAGTGAGGAGCACTAGCTGACGCCCTGTATGAGCCACGTGGTGCTCCCGTGTCCTCCCATCTCCTCCTGCCCTGGTGACAGGAGGCGTGGGGGTGGCAAGTGGGGTGGGAAGATGTCCAGTGGGCCAAGTCAGCCCCTGAGAGGACAGGGCTCAATCCCACTTGGTGGTGGCATTTCTCTCTTCTGCACATTAGGCCCCGTGTTCTGTGCTGGGCTCTGGTTGTACAAAATCAGGTAAGCCAGTTCCTGAGCTCAAGGAGCTCCTAGCTTCCTTGGGGGTGAGAGGGGAGGCAATAGGCAAGTGTACATCCCAAGCATGGAAGTGTTCCAACAGAGGTGTGTCCAGGTCCCATGGGGAGGGGGAGGCTAGGTGTTCTGTGATGGTCAGTGGACGCTTCATGGGGAAGGTGTCCCAGAACTATTCTGAAGGAAGAAGGAAAGACTGGAGCAAGGTCTGAGGCAGAAAGAGCAGGGGATGCTTGGGAAATAATGGGCAACACGGCCCAGGGGTAGTAAGAGATCAGCAAGGTCAACTGAGAGGCCCCTTGGAAAACTGCATTCTTACATGCGGTTCCCTGACCGGACCTGACTCAGGGTTTAGGTATTTCACTTCATGCAGCTTTGCCAAGTGTGACTCTGCCCCACCCGCCAACCGGCCTTTTTCTTCCTCGGGGTTGAATGTCCTGGGATACCTTCATCCTCACAGCTGCCTCCAAACAAGGCACAGGTTACCCAAAGGGTCCCAGCAAGGGGAGGACAAGGCCAGGATCATGCCTGTGTATCTACATGACACACAGGCGCGATCCTGTGTGACTCCTACACAGCACGGGTGGGGAATTGCACTTGGTCCCCGCCAGGAGCAGCAGAGCTAAGCAACGGGACATAGACACAAGCGGACAGACAGACACAAACTCCCAGCCACACACAGAGGTACCGAGATAATAAACAGACAAGCACTAGATGCACAGAAGAACACTCCACAACTCCAGAAACAAACGCACACCACCCTCGCACATAAACACCAGGCCAGCTCCCCACCCCGAACTCTGTGTCTCTTTCTGTCTCTGTATGTCTCTGTCTGCTCGTCTCTCTCCCTCTTCTCTGTTTCTTTCTTTGGTCTCTCTTTCTGTATGTCTGTCTGTATCTCTCTCTCTCTCTGACACACACACACAAACACACAATGGAAACTGAACCAGAAGACCCTCCCAACACCACTAGCATCCCGCAGTGCTTACCCACTCTCTTCTTTCTTCTTCTAAAGGCATTTTCCTTGCCGTTCTCCAAGCTGACTCCCTACAGCTTTCTGGGGATAAAAGGACATGTTCCCAGATGGGTGACTGCAGATGCTCCAAGTGCCTATAGGAGAAGAGGGGCTATTCTGGGCTGGGACAGCTCTGGTGGGGCAGAAGTGGCAGTCCAGCACCCAGAACTAGAGAAGTGGGGTTCGTCCTCTTCTATGGGGAGTGAACAGACTTAGACACTCCCAGGGACCCCAGTCTGTCCTCTTTCTCCCACCACACTGAGCCCAGGCGGTGTGGCTGAGAAACAATTGGCCACAAGCAGGTCAAGCTGATACCTGGGCAGACGCCAATTGGTTGAAAGTGAATCTCCTCTTTCCTTATTTGTCAAGGATTATTCATTTCGGTACATCACTGGGTGGTTTGGCAACTGGTTGTGATTCTTTTAAGAATTTCAACCATGCTTCAGGGATTGTGTTCTCTTCTTTTGGAGGAAGGAGGTGGATGTTTATTTCTAATCTATATTCAAGATGTCACTTGTATTTAAACTTTGTGACAAATATTAAGCTCAGATTTTGCTCATTAATTTATTTTACTCATCGATTCCACAGATGGGAGTCCATTATGATGTCCATTATGATGTAAGGCCTGGATGGACACAAATGTGAGCAAAGTTGACAAACGCCATCCTTTGGGGAAGCTCATATTTTGATGGGAGAGAGGCATCGTATAAACAGACATATGAATATTAAATATTGAATGCAAACAATGCCATGAAGAAAGAGAGGCAAAAGGCTCAGGAAGGCATAGCTGAGGAGGTGACAACTGAGCAGAAATCCCGAGGCACTGAGAGAGGGAACCAGGTACACATGCAGGACAGGATCATCTCAGCAAAGGGGATGGATGAGACATGCAAAGGCCCTGAGGCAGAGTGGCCTTCGTTGCACTGAGAACAGCAAGGAGGCCAAAGTGGATAGATGGTCTGCAGTGAACCAGCAAGAACAAGGCAGATAATGAGCCTGAAGAAGCAGCTAGGGCTTGGTAGCACACAGCCTTGCAGGCTACCATCAGGCCTTGCTTTCAACTTAAAAATGTTGGGAAGCCATTAGAGTTCTAAGAATTAATGAAATCCCATTCAAATTTTCAAAGGAGCAGCTCTGACTGCTATGAGCAGAGCAACATGGAATGCAGAAGGGTCTAAGTAGAAGGGGACCAGCTAGGAGGATCTCATAATCATTTAAGCAAAGGTGGTGGGAGAACACTCTTCACGTCCACCCAGAGTAATCCACCAGAACAGCCCATAGGTAAAAGAGAAAGACCAAATATGTGACAATGAAGAATTGTTAGAACACATTTCCACAAGATGGAAATGGTTGATTATCACTTGTTCAGGACCTACTATGTGTCCTGGACTGTGAAAGAAATTTTATATAAAACACCCAATCCTTCTGGGGCTTCCCTGATAGCTCAGTTGGTAAAGAATCCGCCTGTAATGCAGGAGACCCCAGTTCGATTTCTGGGTCAGGAAGATCCCCTGGAGAAGGGATAGGCCACCTACTCCAGTATTCTTAGGCTTCCCTTGTGGCTCAGCTGGTAAAGAATCTCCCTCCAATGTGGGAGACCTGGGTTTGATCCCTGGGTTGGGAAGATGCCCTGGAGAAGGGAAAGAATACTCCAGTATTCTGGCCTGGAGAATTCCATGGACTAAGAGTCGGATACAACCGAGCAACTTTCACTTTCACTTTTCAATCCTTCTACTCATCATTGAAGGCAAATATTATTATCCCCATTTCACAGATTGGAGAATAATCTCAAACTCAATGTGTCAAAAATCGTAAAACATCAAACCATCAGTAAGGGTAGAATTGGCTTGAAGCCAATGAGATTTTTTTTAATTAAAAAAAAAAAGATTGTTGAAAACACTGAAAAAGTTTTGACCTTTTTCTTATAGTTTCTTTCTTATTATGAAGCATTCTCAACTCAGAAATAGTAAAATATATAGACAGAAGCAAAATAAAAGCCATAGTCTCACCTCCACAGTCTCACCTCCATAGTCTCACCTCCCTCCCTAACTACTTTCAATCCTTGATACAGATATAGAAGTGGCCTATTATACAAATACAATATTTTTCTACAAAAATGAGCTCTAGCCAGGCACACCATTTTGTGACATTCCATAATTCATTTAAATCACCCTAGTAGACAAGTTCATCTCAACTATTTCCTCTTTCCTTGGCCATGTAAGTTGTTCACTTAACACTGAATTGTGTCCCAACTTTTCCCTCTTCACAACAGAGGGAAAGAATAAATTATTGAAAATAAAGCAGAAACAAAACACAAAGACAATAGAAAATCCTAGGGGGAAATTGCATAGAGGTAGATGGATTTGCTATTGATGTTTCAAATGTCAACTCTTGGGGATATTCATTTTCCAACAAATTTTTCTTTGGGCCAAGTTGCTCTGTTAACCACTCAGCTTTCTTACAAAGTGTTTTGATCAAATTGCTTATTTGTTTAAATTCGCTTTGGCCAAATAGCTTTATGGCTGAATCATCTGAGGATTAATAATACTATTATTATAAATGACTACACGTATTTTGCTTTGAATTTGTGTACTAGCCCGATTACAGACTTGACTGTAATTAATCCTCCTGAGAGCAACTAAGCGAAGTCAGGATGGTCCTCCCCATCTGATGGAAATGAGGGATAAGGCCATAATCCAAAGTTACCTGGCTGGCAGATGAAGAATGTGAGCCCAGACCAGCCTGGCTGTCTGCCTCTGGGCCTTTGTCTTTGCCGCGCCATGAGATGTAACAAACATGACACACAGTAGGGCCTCAAAAACCAGCGACTCCCCCTGATCCCTTTCTTCCTTAGAACATCAGTTACTAGTAAAGAAGAGCTACCACTGGGCTTATAATAAAATCTCTACTGGTTCTAAAACCTTTTTCTTCTTCAAATACACAGAGATTTCCAGAAGTGAAATTTCAGTTTCTGAATCTAGCAAATTAATTTGTCTGTCTTCAAAGATCTTACCAGACCATGTGGGCCTACCACACTCGCCCCAATAAAAGCAATTCTAATCTCAAAAAAAAAGATCTTTATGGCTTTATGGGAAAGCCATAATGTGATGTAGTGTATGTTTTCATTTACCTGCATTTAACCTTAGTTTATAAGGTGAGCTGCTACTGAAAATAGTAAAATTACATCTAAAGAGCAACAGAGAAAGAAGAAAGAACTTGAAGGAGGGCACTGGCTTGAATGGGCCAGACCATTCATCACCCCACTAGAAAATCAGTTCAGAAGTACATTGGAAACTGGAGGAGATTGATGTCTAACAGAACACACCTATAGAAAGAAGGGCCCCCTTGGAAGCCAGGTAGGGCTATAGAAGATGCCTTGTGCTGGGTCAGGAATCAGGACACCCAGGCACAAGCCCTCATGCATGTCACTTCACAGGGCTCATATCTGATCACTCCAGTCACTCCCTGTTTCTTGGTTTATTGCACTAGTACGCATTGGGCATAGCCCCGGGACCACTTCTATGCTGATCACATGAGAGTCTGAGATGCAGAGTGTACCTGCTATAGCCCAGCCCCAAGGACCCGAGGTCAAAAACAGGGAGCAGTCTTCAATCGTGGCTCCAATATGCCTGACCTGCTTGCTGGAGGCTGGGGTGTGTTTCTGGGAAAACTGGGTTTAACAAGAAAATGTTGCAAATTTATCTTTTTTTAGATGATAACATCAACAATATTTTAACTCTCATCAAGAAAAACAAATCTTCTTTTGGGGGGAACAATGAGGTCATCAATGAGAAGAAGACAGTCTTGGAAATTTGGGGGGAACCGAGCTGGGCACTGGGAAGAATTTCCCCAAAGTGGTGAGCAGAGCCTTTGAGATGGTGCTGGTGGCACCCATTGTATCCAGATGATGGGGACAGTTCAGGAGCCCCTTCAACAATGGGGGGGGGGGCATGAGTGGTGGGGGGGGGAGTGAAGGGGACAAGGAGAAGGGGGCACCAAAGCCTGTGTTCCAGGCAGAGGGCTGACTCCAGCCTGGAGGGGCAGGCCCAAGGTTGCTCTGTTTCCTCCGAGCACTTCAGATCTATCATCTGAAAACTAGATGAGGAGGCCAGGAGTCAGGCAGGACCTGGGGAGTAGTAGTGTCTCTGGCACCTGCATTTCTTCCACTGGGGAGGAGAAACTACTCCTAGCTCTGCCTCCTCCCCACCCATGCAAATGGCCGCAAGCTGAGGACAGCTGGCACTTGAAGGATGGTGAGGACATCCAGAGATTGCCAGAGATTACATCACCTGACACATAGCTAGTGCTCATTAAATGCCAGTTCCCTCCTCCTTTCCTTTCCTCTGAGGGGTTTCCTGTGACTGAAAAGGTCTGAGCTTGATATATTCAGGAGCAACTGCTCCAAAATTTCTCCCCAACTTGGCCACACTTTTGCTCATGCGGGCAGGACCATATCCAGGGCTGCACAAGGGAGCCCAGGACAGGAAACCAGACCTGGGGCTCCTTGGGGGAGAAGAGGTACAATTGGGTGGCCCTGCCACCCTCCTGTCTGCATGCCCAGGCTTTATGGTGGGGTTTGTTCTTTGCAGGAAGTGGAGGAATCCTGACAGACAGGCTAATCACGAGGTGTCACTGGAACAGGCTGTTCTAAGGTTTCACAACCCCTATCACCTCAACCAGCCACTCTGGCCCTAAATCCTGCACCTTTTAGAGGCAACTAGCCATGGGGCTCCTGCTCCAGGTTGCAAACACCGTGCAGGGGGTGTCTGTCAGGGCATCCTGAATTAATGCTAGCATCCCATAACCTTGAGCCAGGGTCCATGGGCAAAGAAGGAGTTACTAGCCTGATGTCTGCTCTGCAGGAAAGCAGTGTTTGAGCTGCATGTGTGCACAAGGCCAGCTCCCTGAGACCCAGTGCTTAAAGATACCTATTTTCAAACATTTAAAATAACATCTTTGGTAAAATAGACTTATTTCTTTCACATTGATTTTCATCTTTGAATGGCTTTGCGAAGGGTCAGAAAACCCTACTTTGCACATGGAAGGCATTCCTCTACATCTCCAATGATCCATACACTCATTCAGTCAATGCCTACTGGGTGAGCACTGTCTACACTGTGTGCAGGACTGGGAGGGCAGTCTCAGGCAGAGAGGATATATGGTGCCTGTGCTGTCATTGTACATTCCAGATGCTGGGGCATTACAAGAGGCAGGATTTGAGGGCCAGGTTTCAAGCCCAGCTAGGCAGGCTTTGTACTCAAAGAGATCCGAGTTTGAATCCTACTTTCATCGCTTGCGAAAGTGAACTTGGAGCCCACCCTTTCCCTCTCTGAGCTTTATGCCTTCTCTTAATGGAGAAAACCATTCCCATTCTCCCCTCAAAAAGTGGTTATGAAGTTGCTGGGCTCACCCCACAGGCCAGCTAGCCTTGCAGTTGCCTGGCTTCAAGACCAAAGAAGGAGCCCAGACAGCAACAGAGACATCGATGGTTTATTGGATGAGGGGATCTTACACAAAGGGTCTTGGAGCGACACCCTACTATGTGCAGCAGATGGGGGGCTGGACATGGCAGCTGTCATTGCTACTGGGGAAAGGAGGCTACCATGTACAAGTGAGATGGCATCATGGCATCGGGTGAGCTCATCAGTGACGATTAATTAAGAGGATTAGATAGCCGTGTGAGCGGGGCAGGGCCTGGGGAACCATTGGATGTAGACAGAGCAAGAGAACAGCCATCCCGAGTCTCCTGACCATGCATGGGTGAACTGAGGTGAGGCCTGGGAAGACGTTAGCGCCAGAAAGGCCCACAGTAGGGATCCAGCTGCTGCTGCTGCTGTTTCATTTTGACAACTGTGTGTCCTTGACCACGCTGCACCTCCATGCCCTGAACTCTAAAGTGGCAACAGTAAGATCTATCTAACAACTGTTAATACAGAGATTAAAGATGTTTGGAAGAGGGGTTTTGAATAATGACAATATTTGATGTAGGGATAAACAATACATACATAGCATAATGCAATACATCTCATTATAGGAAAACAAAATGACAGAGGCTATGTTCCTTTTGATTGTGCAAGGTAGAACTCTTTTGGTACTCTCCTTCCCCTAGATATTCCAAGGAAAACACCTGTGGCTACTCTATGCCAAGCGCTATGCTCAATGAATTCCCATGCTTTCTTATTTAATCCTTACAGCAGCCCTTGGCAGTGGTTATGATCCCTGTTTTGCAGATGGTGGAACAGTGGCTGAGAGTGGTTACAGAGCTAACCCGAGGCAACACAGCTCAGTTGGGATTAGACCCAAATCCATCTGGTTCAAAAGACCACGCACTTGCGCCTGTAGAGCCCTGACACTCCACAGGTGTCAAGCATGTGCTTTCTGATGCTTAAAAAGAAACAAATCCCCCCCTCTCCAGGTTGCCACTGGCACAGGGGGTATGCAGCAGCCACTGTGTGTGGAGGAGCAGCCTCCCAGCTGGGACCTCAGTCACCACTCAGGATCCAAGCAGTGAGTCCTCTGTCCTCCTCAGGCCCACCCCCAACAACGGTTCCTCCCAAAAGTCGTGAAAATTGGCATCACTCTTCCGCTTCCGACTAAGCTTGGGTGGTCAGAGTTAGCGAATAGAAATATCAGATGCCCAGTTCAGTTTGAATTTTAGGTGAAAAGAAAAAGAATTTGTGCGTGTCCCAGGTCTGGGGACAACCTGACTCTGAGCCGACCCTGCATCGAGCTGGGTTAAGGCAGATTAGGGAGGATATTGGGGCTTCTGTGGTGACTCAGCAGTAAAGAAGCCGCCTGCAATGCAGGAGATGCAAGTTCAATCCCTGGGTCAGGAAGATCCCCTGGAGGAGGGCACGGCAACCCACTCCAGTGTTCTTCCCTGGCGAATCCCATGGACAGAGGAGCCTGGCGGCCTAAGGTCTATGGGGTCGCAAAGAGTCGGACACGATTTAAGTGACTGAGCACAATACATCACAGGGAGGGTATTGTGGAATCTGTCTCTGGGGATCTCTATCCAAGCCTGCCAGGAATTTCACCTTCACTGCTAACCTCGTAATCCCAGCTCTGAGGGTCAACATGAGGTTCACACCTGCTTCCCAGAAAAAAAAAAGGAGGTGGGTCACACAGTTTGAGAGAAGTCAACCTTTTCTCTGCTTCCCTCCCCTTTAAGAGGAATCGTAAATTGCCAGGCACTTGCAAGCACTGTTTTTCCCAAGGGCAAGGGCACAGAACAAACTGAACTAGAATCTAGGCTCAGCCAGCTATTAGAAAGGTGGATAGAGACTTCCCTAGCCGTCCAATGATTAGGAAGGCCATTCCAGACAAAGGGAACAGTATGTGCAAATCTCAGGCAGCGTTGTGTGCAGGAAAATGGAGGGATTAACGTGAGATGCAAGCCTCTGGCCCGATGCTGAGGAAAGTGGCCAGGAAGAGAGGTAAGCAGGCCCCCGACTGTAAGATGCCTTGTGTGTTGGGTTACTGATTCTGAATTTTATCTCTAAAACAATGAGGAATCCTTGAGGGATTTTGATCAAGGGAGTCACCTGACGGATAATGACTTAATTTTGCTTATTTGATTACTAGGGAGGACGAACTGTTTTTCCATGTGTCCTATTTGAATTATTTTTTGTTTGTTTTTCATATTAACTTGTAATAACTTTAGACATGGAAGGATTTTCATCCCTTATTATTTTTTTCCCATGTTCCTCGTTTGTCTTTTTAAAGTAAAAAATTTGTTCTGAATTTTATATAATCACATTGTTATATTTGTAAGTGTAGATGCTCCCATGGTCATTGTCTTAAAGTTATTTCCTCTTCTGAGGGAAAAATAATCCAAATGGACTATAACATTAAATATGGAAAACAAACATATAGTCCCTTCTAGCTTTTTTTTTTAAAGTTGTGTGTATGTTGTTTGTACATTTAATTCTGAAATCCACCCAAAATTTATTTGGAAGTATGGTGTGAGGTGATGATCTTTTTTCTCAAATACTCAGCTTTCCCAACACCTTTTATTGATCAAATCCAAGTCTTCTGTGTCACTGTCCATCACAGAGCAAGCCTCATGCTCAGTTGCTTTCAATCTATTCTAAGTCAATAAGCTAAGCACCCATCCCTATTCAGACACTACACCATTTTAATGACTGAAACTTAAAATGCATATTAAAGTCTAATGAGAACTCTCACTCAATTCTTCTGTTACAACCTCTTCATTCTTCCAAATAAACTTAGAATCACTCTGTCGACTTCAAAGAAAAACCAACTGACATTTTTTTTTGACTAAACTAATTTGGGCTCCAAAATCACTGCAGATGGTGACTGCAGCCATGAATTTAAAATATGCTTGCTCCTTGGAAGAAAAGCCATCACAAACCTAGACAGCATAGTAAAAAGCAGAGACATTTCATTACCAACAAAATCTGTACAGTCAAAGCTGTTGTTTTTCCAGTAGTCATGTATGGATATGAGAGTTGGACCATAAAGAAGGCTGAACATCAAAGAACTGATGCTTTTGAACTGTGGTGTTGGAGAAGACTCTTGAGAGTCCCTTGGACTGCAAGGAGATCCAACCAGTCCATCCTAAAGGAAATCAGTCCTGAATATTCATTGGAAGGACTGATACTGAAGCTGAAACTCCAATACTTTGGCCACCTGATGCGAAGAGCTGACTGATTAGAAAAGACCCTGATGCTGGGCAAGATTGAGGGCAGGAGGAGAAGGGGACGACAGAGGATGAGATGGTTGGAGGGCATCACCAACTCAATGGACATGAGTTTGAGCAAGCTCCAGGATATGGTGAAGGACAGGGAAGCCTGGCGTGCTGCAGTCCACGGGGTCACAAAGAGTCAGACATGACTGAGCAACAAAACAACAACAGTTTGAATCATCATCTTCACAGTGTCAGGTTTTCCACCAAGGAACATGGTATATCTCTCAGATACCTTGTTCCTCATGCTCAAAAAAATCCCATAAAGTTGATAAAATCATTCTCATTTTACAAATGAAGAAACTCATGAGGCTCAAGCAGTCATCAACCTGTTTAAAGTAACGTCTGAAATACATCTGAGATGCCAGCCCTCTGTTCCTCCAGCAGCTTGAATGCTTCACTTAAGCAGAAAGTGAGTAAATTTTAAAATATTAAATATATTAATAATATTAAATAGTAATTTGGGAGTTTGGGATTAGCAGGTGCAAATTACTATGTATAAAATAGATAAATAAAAAGGATCTACTGTGTAGCACAGAAACTATATTCAGCTTCTTGTAATAACCTATAATGAAAAAGAGTCTGAAAAGAATGTGTGTGAATATGTATATATTCAAAAACTAACACAACATTATAAATTAGCTATAGACTTCAATAATATTTTTAAAAAGACATTTTGGGGTGAATTACATTTAGCAAACATTTATTAAACACCTGCCATGTGCCAGATATTGGGAATGGAGATGAGTAAGACACTTTCTGCTATGAAGGCACTCAGAGTCTTGGGGGAGGAAAGAAAAATGTATACAGATAATTACTGTACAGTGTAATAAATGATACCAAAATTATAGTTTCTTGTATTATGTGCTTATCATATGCCAGACACTCTTCTAAGCTCTTTGCCTCCATCTTACCTTTTTAATATCAAAAGATTTAGTCACCGCTGCATCCATGTGGGGTATGAGAACACAAGGCGCAGAGATGCTCTGGGACTTGTCCCAGCTGTGAAGTCACCAAAGGCAGAGCTGAGGCTGAAGCCTGATTCCAGACCTGGTGTTCGGTCCCCTTGACCAGGCTGCCATAGAAATGAGCATGGCAAGCTGTGTGGGCCTCACAGAGGGCACTTCATTCAGCTGGGCAGGTGTCTTGGATGAGGCCCAGATGGCCTGAGTCTTAAAGGATGTGTAGGGATGAGCAGGAAGCAAAAAGGGAGAGAATGGGCTTCCAGGGAAAGAGCCCAGTACCTGCAAAGATATGGGGCCACAGGGAACAGTCCCTTGGGGGTGATTCAGATGAAAATAGTCATGATCTAAGAGCTGTTATCGAATACCTACTAGATACCAGGTACTCCCCTGAATTCTTTGCACATAGCAGCTGATTAAATCCTTACAAAAACCTGATGAGATAGGGTTATTATCCCGTTTTACAGATGGGGAACGTGAACACAAAAAGATTAAATAACTGGACTCTGACCACGTGGCTGAGAAGCAGCAGAGCTAAAAATAGAAGTGGAGCGAGGAGCATGAGTCAGATGATGTAAAGTCTTGAGAATCAAACAGCCATTCAAAGATTTTGGGTAAGAATCATGGTCAAGTTTGCCATGAACTGGGCAGAGAGATGCTATTCACGCACATCTCAGCCCTTAATCACATCTATGAACTCATTTAAACACCATGACCAACACACTGAGATTGGTAGCCTTATTCCCATTTTATAGCTGGAGAAACTAAGGCTCTGAGGGCACAAGAGACTTTGCTATCACTAGAGGATGGCGGAGACAGAATCCAAACTGCACCACCTTCGGTGCAGCTGGCCCCAAAGTCCAGCTCTCCCATCATCAGATGGTGGAGCGAAAGGCAGAAAAGTGGGGAGCAGGGGCCCGGTACCCCAGTGGATCACAGCTCTCACTAGCATGGGGGTAGAGGGTGAAAGTTCCTTGGCAAGCATGTAGGTCACCTCCTGACAATAATTAAAATGGAGAGTTACAAAGAGATAAAACTTTACAAAGCATTCTTGGCATTCTTGTCCGTGGCTGGAACAATATTAACTTTCATTTGAGGGCACTGATGGGCAATTCCATCAGGGTTCGAGTAACCCCTTTTCATTTTCCCTTTTGCACTGGAAAACCTCTACCTTCCAAGTCTAGACACCATCCCTTGGATGACAGTAGGAGCCTACGTGCTGAAAAGCCGGCCCAGAACCAATGCTACCCTGTGAGCGTGGCCCATCTGGAACACATTTGAGCACCAAAGAGCTGTAATCATTTGTGATCCTGAGAACATGCACCAGGGACAGTTCACTGGGAACTTTAAAGAAAAACCAAAAGAGACAGAGTCAACTATGTCAACATGTGAAACTTCTGTGTGAGGGGTGGGGGTAGAAGGAGAAGTAACATTAAAAAAAAAAAAAAGCAGTCTGGAAAAGAAAACCAACCCCAAGCAGAGGAGACAGTGGTGTCTCCATTTTGCAGATAAGAAAACTGAGGCTCAAGAATGTTAACTGCTTGCCTAGGTTAAAGGGGTGCTGGAGGTGGGATTTGAATTCCTATCTGTTTGACTTCAAAGCACGAGCTATCACTTCCTAAATGACTCTAATTTGATTAACAAAGAAAAGAGAAGACTGAAAAGTTTAAAACATTGTAGTAAATATATTAGACAAAATCGATACATATTTGGATATTAAAAGTGAGTTAACTTGACTGGAAAAAGAAGTTCAGACCTGAATTTTTAAGTCAGCTAAGAACAGCCATAGTGTGTACAATTAAGGGCCAAACATTAAAAGCTATTCAACCTTTGAGAACACTCAAAGAAATGCAAGTGGAAACAACACAAATTTGATATTTAATATTAAATAAATTAAGTGGAAAATAATGGTCAGCTCACTCTGGAAAAGATGAGGGAGAAATGGAAACACACCAGCATGACTGCTGGTCAGGTTTCATTCATTCAAGCTTGTCGAAAAATAATTTGGCACTGTATTTCAAACATATGCATCCTCGTATGATTTTCTTAAATTGAAATGTACCTGATTTTCAGGGCTTCCCTGCTGGCTCAGCTGTAAAGAATCTGCCTGCAATGCAGGAGACCTGGGTTCGAGCACTGGGTGGGGAAGATCCCCTGGAGGAGGGCATTTCAACCCACATTAGTACTCCTGCCCGGAGAAGGCAATGGCACCCCACTCCAGTACTCTTGCCTGGAAAATCCCATGGATGGAGGAGCCTGGTAGGCTACAGTTCATGGCGTCACTAAGAGTCGGACACAACTGAGCAACTTCATTTTCACTTTTCCCTTTCATGCACAGGAGAAGGAAATGGCAACCCACTCCAGTATTCTTGCCTGGAGAATCCCAGGGACAGCGGAGCCTGGTGGGCTGCCGTCTATGGGGTTGCACAGGATCGGACACGACTGAAGTGACTTAGCAGCAGCAACAGCAGTACTCCTGCCTAGAGAACCCCATGGACAGAGGAGCCTGGCTGGCTGCAGTCCGTAGGGTCACACAGTGATGGACACAACTGAAGCGACTAAGCAGCAGCAGCAGCATAGTTGATTTCCAACCTTGTGTTAGTTTCTGGTATGCAGGAAAGTGATTCAATTTTATATATATATATACTTTTTCAGATTTTTTTCCATGGTAGAGTATTATAAGATATTGAATATATTTCCCTGTGCCATACAGTAGGTCCTTGCTTTGTTGTTTATTTTATGTACACTAGTATGTATCTGTTAAAAACTAAACTCCTAATTTTCACATGATTTGACTGAGTAATTCCAGGCTTGGAAATTTACCTAGGTAAATAATCCAAAAGGACCATTCTATCTTGAAGCCTTATGTATACCAATGAAAAATATCAGAAGCCATCAAAATGCTCAATAGTAGAGTAACTGTCACATTACTTTGGGGCATCTGTTCAAAAGACTTTGACCCAGTCTTTTTCTAGCATTTTGGAAAAATGCTTTTGCTAGAATATAAAAAAAAAAGAGAGAGAGAGAAAGAGAATTTTACTAAATTGCACCTAAGCTATAATTGAGATGATAAGAAATTTGTCTGTGAATGAACAGAGACAGGAAAGGAATATGGGCAAGAATTGCTTGGGTGGTAGGATTGTGACCCATTGTTTATGTTACTGTGGATGCAACATTTCTGCAAGAAAAAAAATCACCCTCATAAAAATGATAGCCCTGTGACTGTATTGGGCCAAATTCCTACAGTGCTAAAAATACGTTAATAACTCGGGAAAGCTACATTAACTCTTTGAATGATCACTGTGGGACCACTGAATGCTATAATAATAATAGTAGTAGTATAAAAGAGGCCAGTAAGTCAATATTCCTTCCAAATTTACCAAGTTAACTGCCAAGACATAACTTAAGCATTAAGACAATCTAGTCCAACAATCCCAAATATAGAAGAGTTAGGGAATCACGCAACATCTCCAGCTCAGTACGGACAACCGCAGACCACCACTTACAGGTCAGTCTTCATGAATTCATAATTCTCCCCATATTTCCCACAGCTAAATTTGCTCTCTGCCTGAGTCTCCCACCCCCGCTTCTCACTTTTACAGCTTAAGTTTCTAAGCAAGAAATCCTAGTCAGGTGCCATTTCACTACACAGTTTTCGTATTGCCTCACTATAGTTTCTGAAGGGACCCCAAAAGCTTTGATGAAAGAGTTGTGTCCCTATATGTGAGAAGCCTGCACAGCATCTGGCATCGTCTCAGCCATTAGGAACACATTTCATGCGTTAGTGTCCTGTGATGTCTGACACAAATTAGCATCTGGGAAGATCCCACATACTGTGGTGCAACTAAGTCTGTGCGTCACACTCTTAAGCCTGTGCTCTGGAGCCCACTCACTACAACTACTGAAGCCTGCATGCCCTACAGACGGTGCTCCACAGCAAGAGAAGCCACCGCAGTGAGAAGCCCCACACACAGGAACAAAGGGCAGCCTCCACTCTACGCCACCAGAGAAAAGCCCGCACAGCAATGAAGACCCCGCACAGCCAAGAACAAGTAAATAAATAAGACACAGAAATGTATTCTTTCACAGTTCTGGAAGCCAGACATCAGAGATCAGTTTCAGTAAGCTGAAATCAAGGAGCAGGCTGACCCATGCCTCCTCCCTAGGTTTTCGCAGCTCCTGGTGGCTGCTAGCATGCCTTGGCTTGTGGCCACATCACTCAGGCTCTGCCTGTATGGTCACAGCACCTGCTCCTATTCTGTGACAAATCTCCCTCTGCCTCCCTCTTATAAGGACATGTCTGATGTCATTCAGGACCCATCCAGATAGTCCTTGATAACTTCTCCTTCTGAAGATCTATACTGCAATCATATCTGCAAAGTTCTGTTGATCATAGCAAGCAGACCTAGCATTGTCTGTGTAGCATAACTTTCTGATGTTAGTAAAAACAAAATTGGGAAACTTGAAATTAAATCATGCCAAGGTTTTGATACACTTGTCATAAAATACGAATGAAACACATCAAAACAATGATATGAAGTGTTCAGATTCTCAGATGTCTATTGTATGGGTTTTGTTTAGTTTGTGTATTTCTTTTTTTCAGTGAGTATATGGCATATTGCCCTCCTCAAACATGTGGTTACCTTTGTTGTATTGGCATAATCAGTGACTTGTACATTCAGTGGAAGCATTTGGGCAAGTTTTATCAGCAAGCAACACTTTCAGTTATAAATAAAGTTTTAAACATCATGTAAGATTGACAATACTGTTTTCTATATTTGAAAGTTGCTAGGGGAACACAAGAGAAAAAATTCTGTAACTGTGTGGCAATGGATATTAACTATTAACTAGAATTATTGTGGTGATTATTTGTCAATATATACTTGCACTGAATTATTATAATCATTATGTTATACACCTAAAATTAATACAATGTCCCTTGGACTGCAAGGAGATCCAACCAGTCCATCCTAAAGGAGATCAGTCCTGGATGTTCATTGACTGATGCTGAAGCTGAAACTCCAATACTTTGGCCACCTCATGCAAAGAGTTGACTCATTGGAAAAGACCCTGATGCTGGGAAGGATTGGGGGCAGGAGGAGAAGGGGATGACAGAGGATGAGATGGCTGGATGGCATCACCGACTCGATGGACATGAGTTTGGGTAAACTCCAGGAGTTGGTGATGGACAGGGAGGCCTGGCGTGCTGCGATTCATGGGGCCACAAAGAGTCGGACATGACTGAGCAATTGAACTGAACTGATATATCAATTATATCTCAGTTTTTAAAAAATAAGGTGAGAGGGGATTTAAGCTTGCTAAATGTAAAGCTTGGAACTCCAGTGATTGTAGCTTTAGTATTGCTGATTGTATTACTTTAGATGTAGCTTTGCCATGTGCTGTGCATATTCTGATTTTATTAAAAGAAAAGGTTAAACTGCAAAATAAAAGAAAAAATAAACCCTATAACCTGCAACATTCACAGTTCTGGATATGAGCTTTTGGGTGAAGGAGCATTGTTCTATCTGCCTCACCCCACCCCCAGCCATGTGTGGCTTAGATGCTTAGTTGGGTCCAACTCTCTGTGACCCCATGGACTGTAGCCTGCCAGGCTCCTCTGACCATGGGATTCTCCAGGCAAGAATACAGGAATTGGTTGCCATTTCCTCCTCCAGGAGATCTTCCCAACCCAGGGATCAAACCTTAGTCTTTACCACTAGCGCCACCTGGGCAGCATTGTTCTGTCTACCACACTACATACCTTGGACAGTCAGTCAGTCAGTTCAGTCACTCAGTCGTGTCTGAGTGACTCTTTGCGACCCCATGGACTGCAGCACGCCAGGCCTCCCTGTCCATCACCAACTCCTGGAGGTTACTCAAACTCATGTCCATTGAGTTGGTGATGGACTCAATGTCCATTGAGTCCAACCATCTCATTCTCTGTCATCTCCTTCTCCTCCCACCTTCAATCTTTTCCAGCATCAGGGTCTTTTCAAATGAGTCAGTTCACATCAGGTGACAAAAGTATTGGAGTTTCAGCTTAAGCATCAGTCCTTCCAATGAATATTCAGGACCAATTTCCTTTAGGATGGGCTGGCTGGATCTCCTTGCAGTCCAAGGGACTCTCAAGAGTATTCTCTAACACCACAGTTCAAAAGCATCAATTCTTTGGTACTCAGCTTCTTTATAGTCCAACTCTCACATTCATACATGACCACTGGAAGAACCATAGCTTTGACTAGATGGACCTTTGTTGGTATACCTTGGAAATAAGGGACAAAATTGGCCATTTCTCACCTAGAAACTGGTCAGGACCAGAATTTCCTTTGTGCGCAGGAAGTCTCGAGGAACATAAGCTCACTCTTTCATCTACTTCTTCCTTCTCGCAGCAATCATCTGCTGGGTATTTGCTTGACCAGGCTCAGTGCTGGGCACCAGAGATGTAAACAAGAATAAGACCCAGACCTTGCCCTTGAATTGCTCAGGACTGAGAAGGGGGTGATACTCAAACCACTGTAATTGCAACGTGCCCTGTACCAAAGTAAAGGTTGAGCAAAGCACCATGAGAGTTCAGACTGGGTAATTTTGAAGATAGTTCAGAGACAATGAAATTGGGTCTTAATTGAAAGTGGGAGCCAGAAAGGCAGAGAAGGAGAAGGGGACATTTCATTGTGCCCTGGAAGCACACAAAGGTGAGAGACCATAGAGACAAGTCTGGCTCAGTGGAGGCATGGGAGGGATGCATATACAAGTAGGAGGCCTGGCCAGACCTGAATACAGAGCCCAGCCTTCATCGCCATAGCTGCACCATAGCTATGAGTGATCTAGGCAAACAGAGTCCCCACAGCTGCATCTTAAAGAGGTAGTTCATTGATAATCAACAAGGACCTACTGTATACTACAGGGTACTCTACTCAGTACTCTGTAATAAACTATATGAGGAAAGAATCACTTTGTTATGCCCCTGAAGCTAATACAGCATTGTAAATCAGCTATACTCTAATATAAAATAAAGATTTTTTTTTAAAAAATTATTCACCTTCTGACCCAAAAATCTCATTCACAGGAATCACCCTGACAAAAATACACATGAATAGAGATATGTCATTAAGGATCTTCACTGGCGTGTTGCTGAATAACTAAAATTTAAACAATCTGATTGTTCTCAATGGCTCTGGTTCAATAAATCATGATTTGGGATATGGGATATGGGATAGCAGGCAGATCACAAAACCAATAAAGAGGAGCCCTGAGCTCCCAAAGGATGTTGTTCAAGAGAAATAGCAAGCTATGGAACAAAACGCAAAGTTGGATCCCACTTAGATTTCTAGAACTCCCAAACTATGTGAGTTTGCATGCAAATACAGAGAGAAAATGTCAGTAAGAATACACAAAAATGAATGACTGCAGATCTAGGAGAAAAGATTCAGATAAAGGAATTAAAAGGAACGATCACTTTTGACCCTGTTCACATCTGAACTTTTGGACATTTTTCTTGAAGAAGCCTGTGACCACCACATCTCACAGGTATAATTGATAAGAGCCAAAAATAAAAACTTTGGCTTAAAATAAATTGGGTAAAAACAAAGGGCAATGAGCTGACACAGTTCTCAGAAGTTCTTTAGGGATGGTGTGTGAGGAAGTTAGCAGGTCTTACACGAGCAAGAGCTGAGGCAGAGAGGCCAGTCAGGGTCCACAGCTGCCCAGAGGATGGAGAGAGGCCAGGTTAGAAAAGTCTAGAGGGGAAGAGAAGACGAATTCAATCAACACGTGGCCCATGATAAGTGGAAGACAAGGAGGAACAAGTCTGTCAAATTGTGGAGGCTGATGCCAGGGTTTATAATCCTGCACAGGGGAGTAGGCGATGCGGCCATTCGCTGAGCCACAAGATCAGGGAGGGTGAGTAGGGCCCACAGGGGAGGAGAGAATGGTCTCTGCTTCCTGGAGATCTTGGAAGATGCTGCCCCTCTTCCTGAGTTGTCCATCTATCTGACACATGCTCTCTCATCTGTGGAAGAAAGGGGCAGCCCGTAAGATGAAAACCAGTCCTCATGGGCCACGGGAGAAGGCTCCAAGGAGATCGAGGGTCTCTGGGCTGCCAGGGAGGACCCTCTGACTTAGAAGTCTCACCAGTATCTCTTACAGAGTAGCTGTCCTCTCCAAGTAGTCTTACAAGCCGCCAACAGGTGACAGACAGACAGCCCCTTCCCCGGTGACACTCAGGCTGCCTCCCTGTAATGACCATAGTTACTTCCCAGTGCGGTGGCGCCCAAGGCGAGGCAATGCCTTCAATACAAGTCACCCTTCCCAGTTGCCAGCATGTCCACAACTTAGCTCCAAATAAATTCTGCAGCTCCACGCCTGGGCCATGCAGACCTTTGACTTTAGGGAGAAACTTTCTCTGTCAAGACCTCAGAGTGACATGGCAGCTCCCAGCTCTGCGGCTGGCCCCTTAGGTGGGAGGCTACACAGTAACCTCCACACCAAGGGCAATGGAGAGCAGAGGGTGGCTGATGGCTTTGCTTTTCTAAATAAGGTTTCTAGGGCTCCCTCTTTTAGTCACAAAGGATGTGCATGTCCTTCCTTGCAGAAATCATGACAGCCACTTTCCAAATATAGCCGGCCATTTATTGGAACCTCTGCTGAGTGTTTCTCACACAAAGCCCAACTCAGGACAATAAATATCAGTCAAAGTGAATAACCCATATTCCCAAGCTTGGCAAGTATGTGTTAATGTGATGAAACTAACTGGCCCTGTGTCCTCTGAGTTCCCAGTCATATAGTCAATCATTTCTAATACCTAGGTCATAAGCAAAGCTTTCTCTTCTATGAAAAATCCACAGGCTATTATGTTTTTGTGAAACTGATGTGAAAGTCAAAAGGAAACCAGCATGTCTCCAACTGCCAGCTCCAGGGAGTTGTAGTAGTTGCTTCTGATATGTTTTCTTATGTAAGGACTGCAGTGAGGATCTTCCCTGCTTCATTGTATGGACAAGGAAACTGAACCTCTGAGATGGTAAAGTGACTTAGCCAAAACCTGCAAGCCAGTCCAATCTGACTCCCTTGTTCCACCTGCTGACTTGTTGGAGTGGTAGGTGAAGGAGGGGTAGTGTATGAACATGTGTATATGTGAGTGTGTTTGTGTGTACGTGTGCGCTTATGCAGGCTTTCCAAATGCGCTATTTCCCACTGGCCCACTACTGGTGTGGCTTCTGGAGCCAGAGTTGTCTGAAATCATCACCCTCTCCCCTCTGCTCTGTGGGCTCATTGTGAGAAAGGCTTTGTTTGATAAATTTGCTGGAATTCAGACCTGGCCTTTGTCCTCTCATTCGATGATTCAATCTAAGAGGCCTGGGGCTACAAAGGACACTCAGTCCCCCAAATATCCATAGCCAGACTATATTCTGCCCCATCTGAGGCCAAGGCTTCTTGTAGCCCTGTGGTATTTATTCATCGCTTCTCCTTTGGTACAGGAAGTTTATTCATCCCTTCTCCTTTGGTACCAGAAGCTCTGACTGTACCTGGGTACATGGAATAAAGATAATTCTCACCGCCCTGACAGTTCAGTGGGACCGTATCACTAAGTTATGGCTAACGGCCATAAGAGGAGAAGTGCTCTTCTCTTTATTTTGTTGATTTATTTTTTCTTCCCTGCTGGGTGGAATGAAGAAGTGATGGCAGTCCCTCTGGAAGGCATCTTGAGTCGTGAGATAGAAGCTGCCTGGTGAGGACGGCAAAGAAGACAGAGAGCGAGAGCCTGAACCTCTGAGAGCTGCATTGTGGAGTTGTGTGACAATTCGGGACCATCTGTCTGCCGCCAGACTTCCCTAGTGCAAGAGAAATAAACTTTTCCTCAAAGTACTGTGATTGGGATTTTCTTCATCTGTAGCTGATAAATGATAAACTGACAAATGATCTTGTGTCAAGAACTCCTGGAGGGCAGGGTCCTGTTATTTAGCACCTTCTACCCCCATATTCTAGCCCAGTGCCTGCCCTGCAATTGGGGCTCAAGCAGGGATAGAAATACAGAGCTAGAGGGATCCTCAGGAAGCATCCGGACAATGTCCCACCCGCAGCCTGAAGCTGACCTTGTCATCTCCCCTTTGGAACATGCTGTTTGCCATGTAGACCCTGAGTTGGTGCGTGGCTTCCCCTCCGACACCAAATATCCCTAGTGTCCATCTCCTTTCATTCCTCACTCATCTCTTTGCCTCCATATCTCCCCAGAGAGATCTCTAAGGGATCGTTGTCAACTGGACCAACTCCTTCTGTCCTTACAAATCCATTCATTGCTCCCCCACCCAAAAACCCAGAAAACTAGGTGCCGAAGGGCCGGGCAGCAAAAAGAAAAGATTTGGTTTTCACAGTGGTTTGAAATTTAGAATAGTTTCCTACTATTATAAATCTGGAGATTTCCCATACGATTGCAGGTTTCTTGATTTTCTTGAACAATCAGAAGATAGGATAAGGTAGGGCCTGTATTCCGACCTAATGATGAACAGCTAGCACTGAACCACATGTCTGCTGATGATGCTGGGCCCGTAATCCTCAGTTGCTGTGGATTTCACCTGCTCACTTCACTTACTCCATTACCTGCTCAGCCTCAGGGGGACGTTTTCTTGTGCCATCTCTCCTGGCAGTAGTGACAGCCATTGTAGCAGAATATCTTGGTGTGGTGGGTGCAGGTTAAGAGATCCTTTACATTCAAGAATGTAATTTCCTTATTTACTTCTTTGTCTGCGTCAAGTTTTAGTTGTAATACACCAGCTTCTCTTGTTGCAGAGCATGAGCTCTAGAGCACAGGCTTCAGTAGCTGTAATAGGCGGGCTTAGTTGCTCCACAGGATATGGGATCTTAGGCCCTTGATCAGGGATCGAACCTCTGCATTGGAAGGTGGGTTCTTAACTACTGGACCACTGGATAAGTCCAAAGAATGGCATGAAAACGTTGACAGTTCTATGATTACTCTTCAATATTTCATTTCATTGTTGGATATTTCTCTCTGTTCCATGTTATCACACGCACTAAAGTGCCATTTTATTTCTTATGAAAGTGGTATCTATTTTGCTTTGAAAATTAAAATTGTTATTTTGAGTTGTTAAAGAAAAAAAAAGAATGGCATTTAAGTTGCACCTCAAGGAGACATGGAATTTTCCTGTTGGAGTCAGAGAAAGAGACAGCAGCATGAGGAAAGGCATGGAGATGTGAAAGGATGTGGCCTTCTTCAGCAACAGAAAGAAGCCACCAGTCCCACTTACCTGGAGTCAGGAGAGCACCTCTGGTGGGAGGGATATTACTTTCTTGTTCATATTACTCCATCCTGCCTCTTTACTCGGTACGTTATCCGTATAGAACAGACTAAAAGTCAACTCTAAATTCCTGAGATCAGCAGATGTATTAGTTAGGATGGGCCCCACCCTGCTGTGATAACAAAGAATCCTCAAATCTCAGTGAGCCCAACAGGCTTATTCTTGCACGTGTATTGTAGCTTGATGGTAGGCGTGGGGGACACTTCTCATCAGAGTCCTTCAAGGATGACAAAGCTCATCTCCACATGTGCCCACATTACACCAAGGCAGGAAAAGGGGATGCAGTGAATGTAGTAAATTGAGTGCTGACTCAAAACTTTCACTTGGGAGAAACATGTGCTGCTTCTACTGACACTTCATTGGTCTAACAGAGTCCTGGGGCCACTTGTAAGTCAAAAGGGGCAGAGAAGAAGGATCCTCTCAAGATCATGGAGGGGGAAGGTTGTTGCTGCTGTTGTTGTTCAGTCACTAAGTCATGTCTGACTCTTTGCAACCCTATAGACTGCAGCACGGCAGGCTACCCTGTCCTTTGCTGTCTCTTGGAGTTTGCTCAGATTCATATCCATTGAGTTGGCGATGCTATCTAACCATCACGTTTTCTGCCACCCACTTCTCCTTTTGCCCTCAATCTTTCCCAGCATCAGGGTCTTTTCCAATGAGTTGGCTCTTCGCATCAGGTGGCCAAAGTATGGGAGCTTCAGCTTCAGCATCAGTCCTTCCAATGAATATTCAGGACTGATTTCCTTTAGGATTGACTGGGGAGGAGGGCCCTAGCACTTATGGAAATCCCTAGTGTCAACCTTTGCCCACAGGCCTGTGGTCATCTGACTCTGCCCTTTTTCCCCAGCCTCAACGATCATCTTCTCTACCTTTCCCCAGCCTCAGCCATACCAAACTTCTGAACGTTTTAAGAACTTCCATGTTACTTCCATGTCTTTCTCATATGCTGCTCTGTCTGCTTGGAGAGTTGTCCCCCAATTCTTCAGGAAAACTCTTAAAATCTCTCAAGTGTGTGTGTGTGTGTTAGTCGCATTAGTCATGTCCGACTCTTTGTGACTCCATGGACTGTAGCCCGCCAGGCTCCTCTATCCATGGAATTCTCCAGGCAAGAATACTGGAATAGGTGGCCATCCCCTTCTCCAGGGGATCTTCCACACCCAGGGATCGAACCCAGGACTCCTGTATTATTGCAAGCAGATTCCTTACCGTCTGAGCCACCAGGGAAGCCCAACATCTCAAGACTCCACTCAAGAAGATCCGAATCTGGGAAGCCCAGTGTGACTCCCCAAACCCACCATGTCCCTGGGTTGAGTTCTGGACTCCCATAGCTCTAGTCATACCATTCATATTGTTGAATTTATCTCCTGCCCTGTAAACAACTTTACAGACCCGTCTCCCACCCCCCTACCCCCTGCCCTGGGCATGACCTGGAACCTGGCTTAGGGAGAATACATTTTCAATAAATGATGGACGTAGCAGAGCCTACAGCAGAAAGAGGGCTGAGTGGCCACTGGCAAGTGCATGCCCCATCCAGTGGGGAAGCAGCCACCCAATGTCAGCTGATTGTTGTCATGAAGGAATGCGCCCGCATGGCTGCAACTTTCAATTTTTCAAGAGAAACTAGACATCTATATTTTCATATAGAAACTCCTAATTTCTTAACGCCTGGATTTGGCCCCAGGGAACATGCCTTGGAAAGTTCTGCTACTACAAGAGCTCCCTGTGTAGGCTTTGGGGAAGGGCCAGGTGGTTTGGATATTAATCCTGACTCTGCTATTAACTGGTCACGCAACTTTGGGGTAACTGGGTAAACCCTCTGAGACTCAGTTTCCTCTTCTGTCAAATGGCAATAATAATAGTCCTTCATTATATTGTCATGAAGATTAAATGATGATGGATTCAGGATTAAGGCATTTAGCATAGTGCTGGCTGCATAATAAGTACTCATTAAATGCTGGCTATTAATATCATTAGACAATTGCACATATAACTGTGTAATTAGGACTGTGATAAGTGCCAGGGAAGGGGGGATACAGAGAACTCTGCGAAGAGTGAATAGGAGAACTGATCCCATGGAGAGGGTCAGGAGGGACCAAGTGGAAAAGCCACACTGGAAGTGAGGACATGTTAGAGCAGGAAACAGCCTGGGGTACCCGGTTCCAGGTAAAATCTACAGCAGGTAGGAAAGCCCTAAAGCGGGAAGAAGTCAAGGTCCAGAAAGGAAACGTAATGGGTCCCATAATTCTCAGTCTCTGATCATAGGAAAGCTAAATTTAAGGGAAATGTTTCCTACTTGTGAAATTCTTCAAGAAAATTATTTATATTCGGAGCTAACTCTGGCAAGCCTTGAGGTTGTACCTTGTTTTACCTTGTAGAACTTTCTACAAAAGTATTAATCAACCCAAGCCCAAATATTTTCATTTCTTCATTAGTAAACATTTATTTTTGCTACATGCCCAATGCTGCCCTGAGTGCTAAACAGATACGACAGAGAATCAGACAGTCATAGCAACCTCACAGCAGATGGTGTAATGTCCAAACCGAGGGTGAAGAAAAAACAATAAAAATCTCCTCGGGAGGTGCAGTTCTTCTGGGGCTAAGTTCTTAGCCTTCCAGTGGCCTCACTGGTTCCAAGCAGGGCCAGGAGAGAATCCAGAAGGACGAACCAGACTCTCTGACTGACACTTGCCTCCATGCACTGATTTTGCCTCAAGCAAACTTTTCAGAGAACCTCCATAGCAGGTGGTCTGAGAGTACCTTCTGGGACCAGGGCTGGAGCTGGGGAATCCTGAGATGCTGCCCCAAGAGGATCCAGAGGATTTACTATCTGGGAGCATAGACAGATAGAGAGTTGTCCTCGCGGAGGACCTAGGAGGTCACTTGGGCCCTCATCAGATGGAGGGCCTGGACCACCATGTGGAGGCCTCATACCACCATCAATGTAGCTGTCTCTTAGAAATCTACTGTATGAGCGCTTTTTGTAACTTATTTTGTCATTTTAACTACACAATTATATATGTTCCTTATAGAAAAACTAGAAAGTACAGCTTAAACTAAAAAGAGAAAGAAAGGGGGTGGGGAGAAGAGAGAGGGAAGGGGGGAGGAAGGAAGGAAAGAAAGAAAAATGGAGGAAAGGCGAGAGGGAGGCAGAAACCCTTCAAATTCCCCTAGGCCAGCAATAACATTGGCAGATTCAACCCTAAGCTTTTTCTAAACGTATCCGCATGCTGACCGCTGGGTGGCCTACTGTCTCCCTCAACAGTTGTCCTCGGTGTAGCTCTCTGCATAAGCAATATATATGTAAATATTGTGTGCGTTGGCCATAACGTGTTTCATATTAAGAATACACCAAAATTTATTTAACCGATCCTTGACTTTGTGTCATTAAGTTCTTTCCTATGATAAAGAATCCCTATTTGAGAAGTTGGGCATGAGAAGAAAGTTGAGGCCAAGTTAGGACTTTGATTCCTGTTAACAACTGAAATGCTTATACTCCCATTTCCTTCAAAATCACATCTTCTCAACCAGGTGGATATTGGCCCCAAAGATGTGAAAAGTGGTTTTTGGAGTTGAGAGAGTGAACAAAATCTTACTCTTTTAACATATAAAGCACACATATGCAAACAGTCCATAAAATAGATATACAGTATGTACTGTGATATTAAAATTTTGTGAGGAAAGGGTGGAGATTAGAAAAAAATACCTAAAAGTCTCCTTGAGGGGACAATAATGAATATAAAAAGTTGAGGAACTTCCCTGGTGGTCCAATGGTTAAGACTTCACGTTTCCTCTGCAGGCAGTACGGATTTGATCCCTGATTAGGGAACTAAGATCTCATATACTGCACAGCACAGCCAAAAGAAAAAAAAAAAATGAAATTGTGCCATTTGCAGAGAGATGGATAAATAGACACAGTCATACTGAGTAAAGTAAGTCAAAAAGAGAAAAACAAATATCATATGTTAACGCATATATGTGGAATCTAGAAAACTGGCATTGACGATCACATTTATGAAGCAGAAAGAGACACAGACATCGAAAACAAACATACGGATACCAAGTGCGGAGGGGAGGTGGGATGAATTGGGAGACTGAGGTTGACACATATGCGTTGCTATGTGTAAAACAGATAACTCATGAGAACCTCTTGGATACCACAGGGAACTCTGCCTAATGCTCTGTGGTGACTTAAATGAGAAGGGAATCCAAAAAAGAGGGGTTGTCTGTAAACATATGGCTGATTCATTTTGTTGCACAGCAGAAACTAACACAACATTGTAAAGCAACTATACCCCAGTAAAAAAAAAAAAATAAAAAACAAATTACATGAAATGGAATCCTGCAAAGTAAGCAAAAAACAAGAAAGAAAAAGTTGAGAAATGAGGATGTTAAAGTTCACTCAAGCCAAACCTATTCTACTTTTGAGTAGCTGTATTATTTCCTGCTGATCCATGATTTTTAGCCTCCAAATGCCAGTCCAGAAGAGGCAAATTCTTGACAGGGTACGTGATGCACAATTTTTCTCACCATTTAATGATAAAGGATTAAACTAGTCTACGTGAGACAACACTGAGAAGACATGAAAGGTATAATCCTTTCCCTCAACACATCCACACTCCGTGGGCCATCTCTGTTTTTCCCTCCCATGCCCCAGAAACAGCTCTTCCCCTGGAGCATACCACGGTGTTTGAATGAGGTCCAACTCACTCAGGACGGAACAGGCATGCTCCTTTTCATTTGAAACTACTCTATAAACAAGCAATTGAGGTGGCGAATTTACACTCATAATATCCTCATTAGCTCCTTTGAGTTATGATTATGTTTTCCTATTTAGATGTTTTTCCCACAGATGATGGAAGACTTAATATGCCAATAAAATACATCTGAAGAGGCTTTCAGAGGGAGATCTCAAAGCCCTTTATAAACATTAACTCATTAATCCTCCTCTTTCCCGGAGAGATGGGCAGCTGTCACATCTTATTATCCCATTACACACAAGAGAAACTGAGACCAGGAGATTAAACTCTTCCCTACAGACCTGCAGGAGGGAGTGGCAAGAACAAAGCTTTACCTTGACTTGATCGAGCTCACTTTACCTTAACTTGGTCGAGCTCACCTTGGTCAAGTAGGTCGAGCCCCTGCTAGAGAAGGGGAAGGAAATGAAGTCTGTGAGACACCTACTATGTGTCAGACACTGGCTTACATTCACGTGTAATCCTTTTCACACCCCCTCTTAGGTTTACAAAAACCTCTGAGAACTGGGTTGTTTAAGTGATTTGCCCAAACTGGTCCACCAAGTCAGAGGCAAATGTGGGATTCAACTCCAGGTGTGTCCATGTGGTGCCAGACCACTGTCTCAGGCTTGTATTTTGAACACAGAGGAGCTAACTCTGTTTAACAAAGAGGTGACTGTTACCGCAAAGTGTTTTGGGTCAAAAATCCCACTTGGGGAGGTAGACAAGATGTCAAGTTGGCAGAGAGGCAGCTAGACTTTGGCTCCTAGAACAAGTGAAATCATTTCTGTTTCTTCTTCTTTTTTAATCTGTTCAAAACTTTTCAAGTTGTACACTTTATTTTTTTTTTTTAATTGTTGAAAATATTTTTCTGGCCCTGCAGGCTGTGGGATTTTAGTTCCTTGACCAGGAATCAAACTCGTGCCTCCTGCATTGGAAGTGTGGAGTCTCAACCACTGGACTGCCAGGGAAATCTCAGTTGCTATGGCTTGTTAGTCAGCTTCAGTGAAGATGGGCATAATAAAATTTCTAGCTCTAAGATCTTATTCCTTCTTCTCATACTGTAGGAATATCAGCATCTTGGGCAGAACCACTAATACTTCATTATTATTAGTGTTACAAGGATGGTGATGAGGCTTATGCATGAATAGCATTGCACCATCTCTCCCTGTAAATAAGTTTTTTCACCTTCCGATGTGGAAATGAGAGGGAGGAAAAAAAAAAAACAACCTTACAATTGCCAAACTCCTGGGTTAGCGAGAGCAGCTTGAGCAGGAAGCCCTATGTAAACTGATCATCTCCAGTTACTTTGGTATTCATCTATAGAATTTTTCAATTATGTATGACTAATTTTGCACAAAGTCATTATTTGAAGCAATTTGTCTCCGTGTGAGAGGCAACACCTTTCCTTCCTTGCGAGGTGGGCGGGGAAAATGTCATAATCGACCAGGCTTCAGTTTGAGTTATTAAGCGGTCACAGGAGTTCAAAAGAGAAAAATAATGAACAGGTAAGTCATCACATGTAAAAATTCCTCCTCTGTATTATCAAAATACAAATTAATTATAGATAAGATCAAACGAGTTCTCTTTAATGTATGGTTTTCCCAGAGAAGGTAATGAAAATCAAGTCATGTCTGTGGGAGGGGAGGGGAGGGATGTACAGAGAGATCTTTATGAATGTTGGCGGCATTTCATTTGAGACACAGTGCCTGTGAAGGCTGTGGAAGGGGCCTCTAGGGGGTTCTGAGACATGCAAATAAAACCTGCTTTATTGCGCTAGGTGCTAACTCCCCTATGAGCTCATCCCCATAGGGTCACTCTAAAGGCAATGGTAAAACCACCCCATACAATTACCCCACCAGCCTCTGCAATCAACAGGTTGAGAAGCTGGCAGCCAACAGTCTTGCTGGTGGAGCTTGGCAAAGACCAAGGAGTTGCGGTCATGGCCTTCACAGGCTTTCATTCTTGATCTTCCAAGCAAAGACCACAGCTGAAGTAAGCCATGATTCACCTTCCTTGGGGTGGGGGGAGGGGGGGACAAGAAAGGAAAAGAGAAGACATTTCCTCTCCACCTTCCCCGCCCCCAGCCCCCTCCCAGTAGTATGTAATACTAATATTCACATGACAGCAAACATTTTCAAAATAATAGTCCTATATACTTAAGGTTAATCAGAACGGGCGCCATCCAACTTGCAAAGGTAGCAATTTTCCTTCATTAAAGCCAAATCAAGAAAGAGAACTTTGGGATTCCTTAGGGCTAATTACAAGGTGTTAATAATAACAATATAATGGCAGCAATTTTCCAGCTTTGCTCAAACCCATAATCTGCTTGAGTGCCTTATAGGATTGTCTGTGAGTTTATATAAAGCCAAGTGTTAGTCCAAAAATGTTTTCAGTAATTTCATTTTTACATCATGTCTCTTCTGACTGTTTACGATGATGCGGTAATTGTTGCTGAAAAAGGTTCTCTCTGGCAAAGAACAAGTCTTGACTTGACACCTCACAGGACCCTTCTTTTGTTTCTCTTGAAGTGTATTCTGGGAAGGAGTGATGGGTCAGCAGGAAAGAACCCAGTAACTTCTGAATGCTCAGAAATCCTCGGAAGCATGGACGTTGACCACGTCTGTCAAGGTCACCCAGGCTGCTCCCCCTCTTCATGACCCAGTGGAGGAAAAACAGAGACAACAGTATCTTTGGAAATGAGCAG
This sequence comes from Okapia johnstoni, assembly GCA_024291935.2. Lineage (NCBI taxonomy): Eukaryota > Metazoa > Chordata > Mammalia > Artiodactyla > Giraffidae > Okapia > Okapia johnstoni. The sequence continues at coordinate 50,386,259 of CM044313.1, forward strand.
GCAGGAGAGATTGGGGCAGCCATCTGTGGGCAGGCAGGAGATGTTGTCAGTGCCATGGCATTTGCTCAAAGTCCATGTGCAGTTGGTAGGGATCAGCTGTTCCAAAAAGGATAATAAACACTTCACTTTGTTCAGTGCAACCACTGGGTTCATTAACCCACATTCCCTTTATTCTCTAGACGCACAAGAGCTTTCTTCTCAGGATTTTGACTTCATAAGCATGGGATCATTCATCTTAAAATTTACAAAGCCAGAAAGTAAGTTGGTGAGAACTGCTTTATTTTTCCCTTCTGTTCATTTATTTGCCTCCTCTCGGTACCAGTGGAATGACTGCATCCTCATTTAGAAGAGAAAGGCCTTTCAAAGGACAAGAGACTTGCATCTTACTCATTCTCTTTCCCTCTTTAGGCTGCCCAGGGGGGAATTCTTCTAAATTTTGCACAGGAAAGAACTAAATTGTCCGCTATTGCCAAGTTGAGGTCTGAAGCCATTTTTTTTTTTTTTTTTTTACAACCAATTTCTAAATCTGATCATAAAAGTTGCTGATGGAAAAGCTGAAACAATACAAACTCCGTGTGGTTTTTGTTGACTGTTTAAGGATGCCCAGGAGACACATCAAACCAAAGAAAAGATAATTTGTCCTAATTGGGTTAGAACCGCAGATAAACAGGCACCATCTGGAGTTCTGTTCCTTTTGGAGTTTACGGGATGGGACGGTAGGATCAACACTATTTTGGAGTAGAAGACTTTCTTCCTTCTTGGTTCTCCAAAGGGGGAATGAGACATGAAGTGGGGCAGATGGGATGCAGGGAACAAACAGGATGCTTGAGTTTCAATATCCTCCTCTAAAAATGGAGGCTGATACCCTGCTAGATGATTTTCCAGTGATTCGATGAGATCATCACCGTAAGCATGTACACTTTGAGTCATGAAAACCCAACCCCTTTAAAGATCTGAGACGTCTTGGCTCCTTCAGTCAGGCTGAGCCATGGAAGCTCAGAAAACTATAGCCCAGAGAGAGGAATAGACTTGTTCCAGATCACAGTTTACATGAAAGGGGAAAGGGGGCAGATTTTTTTTTCTCTCCTGGTCTAGAATACCCTCAGTTTGTCTGATAAGCCTCTAAGGGAAACACACAAGCTTGGGAGGCAGCAGGGATGAAGGGTAAGTGATTCATTGCCTGCGGTGGCCTCAGAGAATTTAATACGCAGAAAAGAAGATGTCCAAACTTGGCAGACACCCTTAGTACCTCCTAACAGCCATTCCCTGTTAACAGTACCCTCATTTTGAGGAGCAATATGTTCATCCCCAGGGAATGAATCATGAATGGTCTAAGCCCAGTGACAGCAAAGTACTGACCACAGGTCAAATTCAGCCCACTGCCTGTTTTTGTACATCCTGTGAACTAAAATGTTTTTAATGTTTTGACATGGTTGAAAAAAATCAAAAGAAGAAGAACTGTGAAACAAATATGAAAAGTATACAAAATTCAAATTGCAAAGTGCACAAATATCTATTGACAGGATGACCAACTGTCCTGGCCAGCCAGAGAATGGGTTCCCTAAACTCTGGATTTGGTGCTAAAAACAGGAATGTTTCCAGCAAATCAACATGGGCTGTTCACTGTAATAGCCACCTCTATGGTTGTCAGAAAACATACAGAATATTCAGCTTAATTTGAATTTTGGATAAACAGCAAATACTTTTTTAGCATGGGACATATACTAAAAAAGCATTCATTGTTTATATGAAGCTTAAATTTTATTGAGCAGCCTATATTTTTGTTTCCTTAATCGGATAGTCATAGCCACACATATTGTCTATGGCTGCTTTCTTGCTATTATAGTAGAGTACACAATTACAACATAGATGGTATGGCTCACAAAGCCTAAAAATTTACTATCTGGCCCTTTAGAGAAAAGGTTTGTAGGTCACTGGTCTAAGCCAATCATGGTAACTTAATTCTTTTTTGCATGTAGTCACATCCCAGGGTGATCATGGGATGACTGAGACAAGAGAAAGTCTGCTGGGTACTTTCAGGAAAAATTTCTCCTCTTACTACAGGTAAAAGCAACTCACATAAAGACTTTTTTACATCCTATTTCCCTCCTCCCTTCCTTCTTTCTTTCCAGCTTGAGAGACTGATGTATTAGAATATTATGCTTAGAGTTGCAAGCAACCATCTTGTGACATGAGGAAAAAGTTTATCCACGCACCAAAGATAGGGTAACATAAAGAACCAAGTGCCTTCCAAGGATTACCCCCTTCTAGTCAGAGATTATTAACATGAAGTTAGTTGAAGAAAAAATTGCATCATTAGTTTCACAGACTTCTAATGTAAATTTAGTATTTTCTTCAATGATGAACTTGTACAGTACCTGGAACTTTGTCCGTGTACTGTCCTTCCTCTGGCCACCAAAGGTCCACTTCCATCTCACATGAATTCATTCAACCCATCCCAACATCTTCAAATGGCTCAACACAATTATAGAGTCAACTCAAAGTTCAAAAATCTCATCTAAATCTTATCAACTCAAAAGTCCCAAATTGCATCATCTAAATCAGGTATGGGTAAGACCAGAGTTATGATCTATCCTAGGGCAAAATTCTTTTCCATCTTGGGCCAGTGAAACTAGAAAACAAGATATCTATTCCCAAAATGCAATAGTGGGACAGGCATAGTATACCAGTTATAGACATTCCTGTTCAAAATGGGAGAAAATAGAAGAGAAAAAAAGAGTCACCTGTCCCAAGCAATTCTGAAATCCATCTAGGAATACTATAGGTGTCAAGGCCTGGAAATAATCCCCTGTCGTTCATCCTCTGCCCTCTGAATTTATAATCCTCCTCTAAGAATTATTCTTCCTTTTTCTTAAAGAATAGCAGGTATTTACAACTGAAAAGTTTTATTAGACTGTTTCCTGTCTTTGAATTTGGGGAGTCTGCCAGCCTTCTTTAATTTCATCTTTGGACAGCCAGTTCAAGCAAGTAGTGTCTCTGCTGATATAAAATTCTCAAGAACCTTGTGAGTCTCCTGTGTGTGCCATGAGGATTCACTCCATTAGACAAGAGGCTCCTCCACAAATTCTTCTTGGATAATTCTCTCTTTATTTCTGGTTTCTACTGTGATGGCTAAAGAGAACCATGCATCACATATTTAATCTTTTCAAAGACCCCTTTGCATGCCTGTATACATATTTATATACTTCTGAGGCACTAACAAACATCCTTCACTTTCTCATCAGGGCACATTTTCCTGAAAGCAAATCTAGTTTTAGCATCCTTTGACAGCATGTTTAGCATATGAATAAGCTGAGAATTTCCCATATCTAGTCCTTGTTCCCTTTGGGCTTAATAGTTCTTCCCTCAGTCTATTTCCATTCATATTTTATTATAAGCAGCAAGAGAAACCAAGACACTCCTTCAACACTTTGCAAGGAAATCTCCTCAGCTAAATATCCAAGCTCATTACTTACACGTTCTGCTTCCCAGAGGAATGTAGAATGCAGCTGGACTGAGCGTTCTGCCACTGTATAACAAGAATCCCCTTTCCTTCAAGTCCCAATAACATTGGCTCATTTCTTTCTGAGCTCTTACTAGCGTGCCTTCAACATCCATATTTCTACTAGCTGTCTGTTTATGGTTATTCTCTAAGTACAGTTTTGCTCTACCGTGCTCCCCACTTCCCTCTGAGTCCTTATTTATGTCCATATTTCTACTCACAGTCTCTTCAAGTCAATTTAAGCTGTCTCAATCACGCTCTAAAAATTCTTCCATCTTCTGCAACCATCCAATCCCAAAGCCACCTCTATATTTTTAGGCATTTGTTACAGTAGTACCCCACTTCTAGTACTAAAATCCGTGTTGTTCTGTTTTTCTATTGATGCTATAACAACTTATCACAAATTTATTGGCTTAAAACAACACTAATCTTAGAGTTTTGGAGGCCAGAAATCCAAAATTTGTAAGCAGAGCTGCTTGATTGGAGGTTCCAGAGGAGAATTTATCTCTGAGTTAGGTTTGGGTCACAAACTCCAATACCTACAAGGATCCAGCAAAATGAATCAAGAGGACCAGGTGCCAAATGATCAACAGCATCTATTTCCAACTCACTGTTACATGGACAAGGTTAATCAGCTCCAGAGAGTTAACACCATATAGGAATGCTGGTTCAGTGTTGCCAGGTCTTAGAATTTTTCAAGAGAAGCTGGAAATTTGAACTTTTGGGCAACATCTCCCAAAACATAAATAGCAGTAATTTATATTTTAAATACTTTCTAGGCCAACATGGTACACGTCAAACAGTTCTGTCTGTTGGAAGATGCAGGCCTTAGGCCCCATCTGTTTGCAACTTCTCTACTCGTTATAAAGGACTAATAGTTTAGACTTCATTCTATCAGTAAATAGGCAACCACTGGCCATTTTATACTTGGTAGTGACAGGATCAGATTTGAATATTAGGAAGATCACTTTAGAGAAGTGTGGAAGGTAGATTGGAAAAAGAAAGTTGAACAAGAACCCAGAGACCAGCGAGAAAGTATGATGAGAGTCTAGAGAATGAGAGCAGAACTCTGATAACAGCACTAGAAATGGAAAGAAGAGAGCTACTACGAGGCATGTTTAGGAGGCAGAATGGAGAGAGGTTGTATTTTTCCTCTTAGACTATGAGTTCCACAAGGATAAATCCTTGATCTGCCTTTGTTCTCTGCTGACTCTACAGGACCTAGACATGGGTCTTCCAAAACTGTTTGTCAGTTTCATGAAGGACTTTTTTTCCCTCGTGGCAGAGGGATGGTAATGCCAGTTGTTCAGATGGGGAATGCTGGAGAGACGATGATGAGCTCAGCAGCTGGAGATGCCCAGGAGACAGCTGGAAAAATCAGAAGAGAGATCAGATCTGACTGGATATTTGCCTTCGAATCTCAAGATCATGTGTGAAATCATCTTCCTGGAACTTGGGGGCTACCAGGCAGGAATATGACCTGGGCTCTTTCTTCTCTAGGACCTGGTGAAGACACAGGCCACGTAATGTCGGCAGCATCAGGTTGGAGCTCCCAGGCTAAGTGTACCAAGCATATCAACATCTCCTTCAGACCCCTCTGACTAACATATTTTCTGCTCCAATGGACTTAACTCAATGCAGCTCTTGCATCTTCTACTGAGAACCAGTATTTGAGGCACTCTGTATTGCCTTGACTGATAGTCCCTAAAGACCAGAACTATATAAACACAGGATGGATTGCCCTCTAATCAATCTGTAAACATTTCATGAGCACCTAAAATGTACAAAACACTGTGAAAGACCCCAGGGCGCAAAGTGCAAGGCAGCTGTGTTGTAATGGCTGGGAAGGGAGCACATGGACTTAGATGCGTGCCTCCTGCAATCTGTACCCAGAGCTGGAAGTTCTACAGACATTCTTCAAGGACCCCAACCCTGCTTGATTCCTACTATGTGTGTTTTCCAGGGAAGAGAACTGAGCCTTAGGTAGACTCAGAAACTTACCGAAGGTCACACAGATAGGAAACTACCAGGATTCAAACCCACATCTGCTTTATCCCAAAGCCCTGGCTTTCCTCCACACTGTGCTTCTTCTCTTTCACTGCATCTTCTCACTGAGGCTTATTTGCCTTTGGGGGTCTGTAGCCAAAGCAAATTTCAAGCGTTCTTTCTCCTCTCTGGCCTCTTTCTCCCCTATTAAACTTGGTCATAATCCCTTTCTTCCCAAACAACGCATAGTCCTGACACTGATTTATGCTCTCTTTGTGGGGGCACCTGGCATTTGAAGCCATCACTGCCAAAAGCCTAACTTAAAATGTGTCTTCTCGTTCATGAGGCTTTGGGAGAAAAATAAGCAGAAGGGGTGTCTACCTCACCCCCCCATCCCTCCCCCTCCACCACCCCCTCCTCTAACTGTGGGCTCCCAGTCCCTGACTCAGACCATCCCTGGATCACCGACATCAACACCAGAAGCTCTAAGAAGTTCACCCACATTAGCACCAGGATTGGAAATCAAAGGTAGCTATTTTTGGACCTGACTTCAATCGCTTTCCCTTGGAACCCCCTCAAGGCCAAGAGAGCAAATAATTTAATGTGATTAGATTGAAACAATCCCAGAAATTGGTCTGTTTATACACCTTGGCACCATTTTTGACAAGGGTATGAGAATAATCAAAATAAATGGACTTGGCCGAGCGGGTGTGAAGTGTTCCATTTACTCGAGCCTGGAATGCCATCCCAGGTCCAGAGACAAAGGCTCCTTGCTGAGAAGGAATTGCAAGGGAAAATCCAGAGTCTGCCCCTCCACCCAGCTCTCCTCTCACCTGCTATGGATCTGATTTGGGCGCAGAGGCCAAATTTGGGTCTGTTGGAGCTGAGGTCTAGGTGATGGGTGTGCTCCCTACTCAGAGGTACTTTCTGGCTTTTTTGCTTATAGTGATTGCATCCTCCTGGCTCTCAGACCTCTGCTAATCTGCCTTCTTCCCTCCCTCCCTCCAAGGCCACCGAGTGCATGGAGGCCTTTGGAAAGTTGAGAAGGGATCACCCACTTCTGTTCTTGCAGCTGCCACAACTCCTAGCCCTACATCTCAGACCCAGATCATTGCCATCCATTTCTCATCTCAGCCTCCAGTCTCTCCCTGTTCCAATCCTCCCCTGCCCAGGACTACTATGCTAAGTCACTTCAGTCGTGTCCAACTCTGTGCAACCCCATGATCTGTAGCCCACCAGGTTTCTCTGCCCATGGGATTCTCAGGAAAGAAGACTTCAGTGGGTAGCCATTCCCTTCTCCAGGGGATCTTCTTGACCCAGGGAGAAAACCCTGCATCTCTTACATCTCCTGTATCATCAGACAGGTTCTCTACCACTAGCACCACCTGGGAAGCCCCCAGGAGGACCACATCCCCCTGTTAAAGACCAAGTTCCTTCCTAGTGCATCTATCTATTCAAGCCCAGGAGAGGAATAAGGCCTGGGAGATGGGAGTCCTTGGCCACTGAAGCTACACTGAGACCCCTGCCACATGTCTGGCCTGGGTCCTGTGGTTCTCCAACCCCTCCTCTCTCACCAATGGAACCTGAACTTCACACTTAACATTCTCTTGCATTTCCTCAGATGTGCCAGGCCTCTGCTCAGATAGGTCTTGCTTTATTTTGGAAAATGTTTACAAATATGGTAAAACCATCAAGAATAATAGGAAAACATCCTGCACCTCATAAACTTTTGTTTGCTTCTAGTCTTTTTCTTAAAAGAAATAAATCATTACAGATAAAACTAAATTCTCCTTAACCACCTACCACCCATTTCAATCTCTTCCCTCCTTTTCAGAAGCAAAAACCAACCTTCCAGCTCATTCCTTAAAATTTCACAAACATGCGAGTACAAATAGAATCTATTATCACACACACATACACACACACACACACACACACACATATTGCATAATTTATGTATTTGTAGGAGATCAAACAGTCAATCCTAAAGGAAATCAACCATGAATAGTCACTGGAAGGACTGATGCTGAAGCAGAAGCTCCAATACTTTGGCCACCTGATGCAAAGAGCTGACTCACTGGAAAAGATCTTGATGCTGGGAAAGACTGAAGGCAGGAGGAGAAAGGGTGGCAGAGCATGAGATGGTTGGATGGCATCACCAACTCAATGGACATGAGGTTGAACAACTCTGGGAGCTGGTGAAGGACAAGGAAGCCTAGTGTGCTGCAGTCCATGGGGTCCCAAAGAGTGGGCCATGACTTACTGACTAAACACACAATACAATGTACATTTATGAAGTCACATGCATGCAGAGCATCCAGAATTTAAGTTGCAAAAGGGTATAAAGAGAGATGAGGAGGTCTTTCTCCACCCCTGGCCCCCAGGCAGCTACTGTTCTGAGACCATCTATCTGGCACTTTCTTTGCCAGGACTCCTAAGCCCTTATCACCCACACCCCTTGTCTGGTGATGGAGACGGGCTGATATGTGAATATAGCATAGAAACCTCGCATAGATCCTTTACAATCAGGCTCACCCCTGCCTCTCATAGAGCTTATTCTGACCCTGGCTCACAACCCATTTACCAAAAGCCATTCATTAGTCTTAGCAAATTGCTCTGCTGACACTTCCCTGAGTGTGTCTCCGATCCCAATGGCATATGTCTGTGCTGTCATTAAATCTGGATCAAAGATAAGTTTCATCTGGGCAAAGTGTTTAAACTCTACTTGGAGCTAGTAAAGAAATCATTTTTGAGAAATTTGTTTGTGCTGCCACTGCCACTCAGAAACGAATGGGCAGCTTTCCACTGGGCAATGTGAGAGTCTTTGCTGGAGGCATGACTTTCAGTGTAAAAATACCTGGAAGAACTTGTGAGGATAGATTTTCCTCCCTCCCCCTCCAACCTCACCCCTAGGCCCCTCCTGTTACTCTGAATCTTGAAAGAGAAAAACAGATTGGTTTTCTGTTTTAATGCCAAAAGAAGAAAGAATATCCTATTATGTTAGATTTGCCAGAGCAGAATTTGGTAGTAATGCCACATGATGCCTTTGTCCATGAAAACTAAGTTCAATACAACTTTTAATGAGAACCTACTATGTGCCAAGGTCTTCCCAGGTGGTGCTAGGGTTAGAGAACCTGCCTGCAAATGAGGGAGACCTGGGTTTGATCCCTGGGTTGGGAAGATCCCCTGGAGGAGGGCATGGTAACCCACTCCAGTATTCTTGCCTGGAGAAGCCCATGGATAGAGGAGCCTGGCGGGCTATAGTTCATGGGGTTGCAAAGAGTCAGACATGACTAAAGTGACTTAAAATGCACACGTTATGTGCCAAGCACTACGATACATTCCTCATAACACCTTGAGGACCGTACTGGTTATCTTTATCATAATCCCCATTATTACTATTACTATTGCTGGAGACAAACTGGTACAGCCAAGAGTCTGGGACCATCACTTCCTGTCTGTGACTCGCTACTTCCTCCCCGAGGAACATACAATCATGGATATCATCCATTTGGGTACACTCAGTCTTGTTCTCCCTTCTGGTAACAGCACCTTGATTTTTTCCTTTTTGGACACTCTCTTGTGTCCCTGTGGTCCTTGGGGTTTGGGTTTCAGGAGGGACCCAGGCCCATCAAATCAGAAAATCTCCTTCCCCTGTCCAGGAGGTTGGTTCAGCAATGGACTCAAGGCAGCTGAGGGGAACCACGTCCTGGGAACAGCCATGCCTGAAGCCAGAACTTGGTCTATAGTTTTTAATGGGCATCAGGAAGTTCTCATTTATTTTCCCCAATCCAGTTTGAATTGGGTTTCTGTGGTTGTCACCACAAGAAACCTAAAAGTGAGCATACCTAGCTCACAGGTGCTGGAGAGGTTGTGAGCCAGATAAGACGTTGACGAGTGCCCTAAGAAAGTGCCCAGTTGGAAAGTGGTCATGTCTTTTCCATTCCTTTTGCAGATTAAGCACAGTTTTGTGAGTCAAGTCTGCCAACCTGGCTTTAAATCTACTATCCATCAGCCATGTAACCTTGGGGAATTTCACCTCTGGGTACCTCTACTGCTTCATCAGTAAAATGGGAATAAAATAACATCTCCTTCAAAGGTTGTTGTGTGTGTTAAATACATAAATACACGTGAAATGCATTTATCATAGTTTCTTGCACATGGTAAATACTTTGTATATGTTGGCACTTAGGTGGTGTAGACGGTAAAGAATCTGCCTGCAATGCAGGAGTCTTGGGTTCAATCCCTGGGTCAGGAAGATACCTTGGAGAAAGGAACGGCAATCCACTCCAGTATTCTTGTCTGGAGAATCCCACGGACAGAAGAGCCTGGCGGTCTACAGTCCATAGGATCACAAAGAGTTTGACATGACTGAACGACTTTCACTTTTGTTCATATATAACATATATTACATTATTCGTATAATTATCAAGAGTGAGACATTAAGCCCTTTGGCCTGAAAGCCTGGGGTCCTTGGAACCTGTCACAGTGGCTCATGTTGGACCCATTTGGGTGGGGTGAGCCCATCTCTCACTCTCTCTGTGTCCCCAAAGCCAAACAGTTCATTCAACTGATAGTCCTCCCACCTTCCCCAGCTGTTGATTGTGACAATCAGCTGGTGAGTGAGTAAAGTATCCATTACCTTTGCTGCCTTTGAAAGTTCTGCTCCAGAGATCCCAGGGCCCTAAGATCACGTTCCTTTTCCAAACGATACTTCTCTGCAGACTCCCATTTCAGATTCCCCTTTCCACCCAGGAGCACCCCATTTCAAATCCATGTGGTTAGTTATGGAAGGAAACAAAAGAATTTTTACAAAGCCCTTTGTAATAAAAAAGAAAGTGGAAGAAAGTGGAGGAAATAATCTTTCACTAGGAGCTGCTGAAGGCATCTAACCCTCACTATTAGTTTCCAGAGGCATCGACTTGTCAGATTCAAAACCACTTTCCTAGTTTGATCCTCCTTGACCTTCTGGGTCCTGGAGAGACCTCGTGGCGTGAGTGAGAAGATGGGAACCCTAGAGGGGACAGAGTTATTGCCGAGGAAGGGGGCCAAAATTCAGGCTTCATATGTGTCAGGTGCTAGACAAACACCCCCAGAGGCCCCCCAGGCCTGCCTCAACAGTCTACTGAGGGGTGAGCTATAGTCCCCTGGACTGGGATTCACGTGTGGGTTATCTGTGCTCCTCCCCAGCGTCACCATGGAAGAGTCTGATGAAATGTGAGCTGGCAAAGTCCTCTCTCGTCCTTGCAAAAGTCTGCCTCTAGCTTACCCTAGAAATGAATTCACAGGAAAAAGGCTGAGTCAGCTTTCACGGTCATCCCCCCAAGGAAGGAGCCTGGGATGTGAGTAGAGTCCACACGTGGGAAGTGACGGGTACAGTGGAGCCACGGTCTGGAGGACCTGATTAATGGAGACAAGTGGGGGCAGACAACTGGCGTCTCTGCCTGACAAGGAGTGAGGACACAGGGAGAGTGAAACGGACATCCCTGGACACCCACCGTGTGGTCCTTCCAAAGGCCCCGTGAGACTTTCTTTCCCATGTATAATTTGATGTTGTATCCTTCACCACTGTTACTATTTCTGAGAACTTCCCCATTCTAGATCCTGGGCTGGGCAACCTGCACACATTATTTCTAGTTCAATTCCAGCCATACCAGGTGGGGAGCCACTGCCGTCTACAGTCTCTGGATCAGCAAACTGAAGACAGCTAACACACTATGAATTAGTGCAGAGCTGTAAATAGAACACAGGTCTATGTTTTGGTTTGTCTTTACCTTGTGCTTTTATTTTACTTTTAATTTTTTTAGTTTATTTTTAATTTCTTTTTTATTTATTTTTAAATTTTATTGGATTCTAGTTGATTTACAATGCTGTGTTAGTTTCAGGGGACTTCCTTGGCAGTCCAATGGTTAAGTCTTCATCCTTCCACTGCAGGGGACACCAGTTCAATCAGGGAACTAAGATCTAACATCCCTCATGATACGACCAAAAAAAAAAAAGTTAAACAACATTTTATTAGTTTCTGGTGTATAGCAAAGTGATTCACTTATGCATATGTGTATATATATATATGTATATATATATACACACACACATATGTATATATTCATTCTTTTTCAGATTCTTTTCTCACATAGGCAATTATAAAATATTGAGTAGCATTCCCTGTGCTATACAATAGGTCTTTGTTGGTTTTCTATTTTATATATAGTAGTGTGTGTATATTAATCCCAAACTCCTGATTTATCCCTCCCTCTGACGTTTCAATATCTGTAAGTCTCCTTCTGTTTTGTACATAAGTTCATATGGATCATTTTTTAATTAGAGTATTACCATATGATATATGTCTTTGTCTGACTTACTTCATCTAGTATGTTAATCTTTAGGTCTATCCATGTTGCTACAAATGGCATTATTGCATTCTTTTCATGGCTGAGTAATATTTCATTGCATATATATACGTGCCCCATCTTTATCCATTCCCCTGTCAATGGACATTTAGGTTGCTTCCGTGCTTTGGCTATTATGAATATTATAAATAGCCAATAGCCAATGGACAGCAATGCTGCCAGCAACAATGGGCTGTGTGTATCTTTTCTAATTACAGTTTTCTCAGGATATATGCCCAGAAGTGGGGTTGCTGGATTAAAATAACACATGCATAAGGTTTTTTTTTCTTTAAAGTACAAAAGGGTACAGCTCCTTCTCCTGACCTTCCTTCCAAAAATATTTTATGCCTACACCAGCATATGGCACATGTGTATGCACACTTACATATATCCCCTCCCTTTACACAAATGGTCACATTTTTAAAAAATTGTTCCACCTCATGCTTTTTCGAAAACAAGTTGTTATGGAAACTTGCCAGGCCTACACAAAAGTAGACAGAAGAGTAATATGAATTCTCATGTGTCCATCAGTCAACTTCAGTGAGCATTTGTTCCTGGCCAAGCTTGTTTATTCTCTATTCCCACCCACCTCCCACCCACCCCACGCTGCCCCAGAGTATTTTGAAGCATGTATCAAACATCATATTATTTTCACTGTAAGTAGTTCAGGTTGTCTACCTAAAAGATAAAGATACTTTTTGAAGGATCTTAAAAAAGCAGTAAGTCCTTAATAGATGTTAAAGATAATTCTAGAGCACATGCACTTACATAAAGCTGGTCCATCCACACAGATGCCAAAAGTGACCAGTTTCTTGTTGATCAGCACTGAGGTCTTGACCGATCTTTGGCTAGTATTAAATTGAACCTTACGAAATTATCAATATTTGACCATTTTTAAACCTAAAAAAATAACAATTTTATATGATTCTATCTAATATAGGTAATATTACAAGGATTGCTCGAGTATATTATCCCACAGGGCAGTCTGGTTACAAGAAAAATGCCTACAAGTGAAACATCCTTAGTGTGATACTCAGTGTTAATAGCGCTCCTGATGGAAACGTTGGATCAGCAGAGCAAACAAAACTCCCAGCGTGCTCTTTGTCTTGCCCTTCTCTTTCTGCTTCCAAACTCTCTCCGTGCCCAGGCAATCTGCCTGCCGATGTGATCATCTCTATTGTGTTACTCCCTGCCTGGAACTTTCCATAGCTCCCTAGTGCCCTCAGAATGAAAAATCAAATCTCCTTAACCTAGCCTTGAAAAACTTTCACAATCTGGCCCAACCTGTCTTTCTAGGCTTTTCCAGTAACTACCCACTATTTCAGCCATACCAGTTGACTCACCATTACTCAAACAAATCTTACTTAAAATGTTTCTGTCTTTGCAAAGGCTATTTCATCTTCTTAATGTGTTCTTCCTCTAGTCTGTAGCTAGAAAACTCCTATTCATCCTTCAAGACCCAACTCCACTGTGCCCTCTTCTGTGAAACTGCTCTGAGTCTTCCAGGTAGAGTCAGGCACACTCCCTTCTGTATGTAACTCTGTGTTCAAGAGATGACACTACATTAGGTTTAAGGTGTGCATAATCCGATACCCAAGCTTCCCTGGTAGCTCAGCTGGTAAATATGCCTGCAACTCGGGAGACCTGGGTTTGATCCCTGGGTGGGGAAGATCCCTTGGAGGAGGGCAAGTCAACCCACTCCAATATTCTTGCCTGGAGAATCCCCGTGGACAGAGGAGCCTGGCAGGTTACAGTCCATGTATCATGCAAAGAATCATGCAAAGAATCATACACGACTGAGCGACTAAGCACAGCACAGCACAATCCAGTAAAACACTGATCTCTCTACTAAACTATAAAACCCATATGTTCAACACTTCTACCAGAGGATGGTATATATCTACAAGCCAATAGATAAGGAGTTCTGTGTACTGGATTCAAAGAAGAAATTGCTGAATTGTCACTGGACTGTTTTTTCTAGAGACTTGTGATGTCAGTGGGTTATTAAGAACATCCCCATTCTCTTAGAATGGGTGCTCAGAGAGATAAGACACAGGGCCAGGAAGAAGTTTACTAGAGAATTTTTGGTTTGTTGAGTTTTGTTTTACTCACTCAGTTGGCTGTATGTGCCTTTTGGAATCCTTGACTCTGTATCTCATTATTTCCCTGACATCTTGCTTTCCTACTTTCCTTCCTTTTAAAAATTACAATATGATACTTAACAATAAGAAGAAATACAATCAATGGCCTAAATGAGCACTAAAATGATGTGAAGAGCTGACTCACTGGAAAAGACCCTGATGCTGGGAAGGATTGGGGGCGGGAGGAGAAGGGGCCGACAGAGGAGGAGATGGCTGGATGGCATCATCGACTCGATGGACATGAGTTTGGGTGGACTCAGGGAGTTGGTGATGGACAGGGAGGCCTGGTGTGCTGCAGTCCGTGGGGTCGCAAAGAGTCAGACAGGACAGAGCGACTGAACTGAACTGAACTGAAAAGGAGACTATATGGGTAAATTGTAACATATCCATACTATGGAATGCAACGTAGCTATGAAAAAGAATAAGGCAGCAGGAAGTTCCCCATAAGTGCATACAGGATGATACTATTGTGTTAGACACACACACACACACACACACACACACACACACACACACACACACACACCTATCTGATGTATACATTTTTATTATGCTTTGAATTGCTTGAGATTACACACAATAAAGCTGTCAAGCATATTCAGCTCTAAACAATAGGGATGATGGTTGTGAAGAAAAGAAAACTTTATTTTTCATTTATCACTCTTTGGGTATGTACTTTTAATATATGGGGAAAGCACAATATAGTTATTGTATTAACTTTTGAAAACATGAAAAAAAATTTAATGATAATAAATATCTCCTAGAATTCCATTAGTGATTGCCATTGTTAATAGTTTGATAAATATCTTTTCAGACTGTTTTTCTGGGTTTATGTGTTTTCCTCAGATAATGAACTTGCGCGCTATAACTTGCATTTTTCATTTACAAATGGCTTGTGGACATCTTCTTATGTCACTGTATATTCTTGGCATCTTTTTGTTGGCTGCTATGAATTTCATAGTTTCTTTCTACCCTCCTCTTTCCCTCCCTCTGTACTTCCAGCCTTTATTCCTTCCAGTATCTGTAACAATCTCTTGAGTTTAGCTGCAGGGAGTACAGTAGGCTGATACATATGTATGCTATTTTTAGTCAGAAAAATATACCTTATGTGCTTGCTTGGACACAAGTTTGCAAACACTTCATGAACAGACAGTACTTCCCCTGTTTCATAAGGAAAAGCTGTGGTAAATGCTTATGAAGTATTGTGTTTCAGGAGTTCCACAGGGCTGAGGATGGAATTTTGCAGACTGGCTGGATCACAAGCCTTGTGGAGAGTGTTTAACAGACAAACACAAGGAGTATCCTGAAAACACCAAATGGCATTCAATTCGCAAAAAAATTAGACAGTCACTCCTGCTAGAAGAGGGGTCCCATATTTCAAAAAAGACCTCAACATCTTTGGAGGGCTCCACTGGGCAAGAGAGTTATGTTTCTCTCTGAGGCTTAGGGAAGACCTCATCTCCAGAAATATGGGAGAATGGAGTCCAGAAGAAATAAAAGAGATAGGCATTTGGCTAGGAATGGCCAGCAGATGAACTCTTCTAAGCCTGCTGCCACAGGCAAATGAGTTTCTAAAAGAGCTCAAGTTTTAACATCAAAACAAGAGAAAAGGCAAATCACATGATGAGAAACACAAGCCTGAGGGTCTGGGGAAACAGCCCTGCTCACAGGACCTGCCAGTCCTTCTGGTTGAGTCTGGAATGTAAGTATGTTTATCTTTTAACCTCTTCCTTCAGCTTCCCAGATCAGGGACCCAAGAAACCTTCCAACGACCTCATTCTTCCCAAGATAATGTTTGGGTTGTGTTAAGACCGGTCGCTGCTACCTGCTGGACAAAGCGCTGCTTGTCACAAACATTTACTGAGCACTTACTGTCTACCGAGCACTTCAATTTACCTGATTCGAGTTGCCTTTACTGTGTGTCTGCTGCATGCCTAGCCCCTAAAGTCTAAGCAGAAATAATGGCTAATAAGTACCTACTGGAATGCCTGGAAGATCTATCAACCAATGAAATAAGCTTGTATTGAGTGCTTACTCTACACTGGGCCATCTCTAGTAACACAGGGTCCTTTAATTCCTCATGGCCCAAACTCACCTTGCCACATGAAAATCATGATAATGACAATCAACCCTTTCTTTGAGGCAGTGTTTTTTACTTTGTTGCTTACACTATGGACCACCAGCATCAGCATCATCTTCGAAACACTCATTAAAAATGCAGCTTCCTAGAGCCCACCGCAGTCCTACTAACTCAGAATCTCAGGGGGTGGATGCAGGTATCTCTCGGTTATATCAGCTCCCTTCCAAATGAATCCCGTGCACAATGAAGTTTGAGAGTCAGCACTTTGGGGCCTGGGGCAGAACTCCTGATTCATCTTAGTAAGCATAGAGAAGTCAAGAATTCAGTACAGTAATGCACCCATTTTGGGGTTCAGTGATCTTCCCACAAAAAGGAGAATCTGAGATCCTAACTGATTAGTGGGGAGGATCAATGATTGCTGACTACCAAAAGGAAAAAGACAACTGATTGATTAATATATGGGAAAACAATCAATGTCATAAGGAATCACAGAATAGCACTAGAAAGGAAAGGTTATTTACCTATCCAAATACCAATGATTTAAAAAAATAAAACCTAGCACTACCAGTGTGATGAAATTAGAACTCATGCACTGCTGCTGGTGACCAACAGTGATGTAACTTTTTGGAGAACAAGTTGGCATTATCCATCAAAGTCCTTAAAAATATTCCTATAGCACAGTAATTCTCTTTTTACACTCTATCCAGAGGAATTGATCATGGGGCGGGGCGGGGGCCAGGGAAGAGCTTTCTAAATGATGATAAACATTACAAAGTTAGCTACAATGATGAAAAAATGGACAACAGGAAGGAGTAGTTAGTTAATAAGACCGTGGAAACGCTCTGACCCTTAAAATGGCATTGGAAGAAAGTTTACGAAGTTGTGGAAACTGCTTATGTTAGAGTATGATCCCAACATAGCAAGAAAGAATCTACACCCAGATAAGATTAGAAAGAAACCCACCCAACTTTAACTGTGGTTATTTTCAGAGAGTAGGGAGTGTGGTCAATTTCTTCCATCTACTTCTCTGTTTTCCAAATGCTTGTGAAAGAGCATATACCATTTTTACAATAATAATTTTTTTTAAAAAACTATCAAAGAACAAAAACATACAACCAAATGTGTTTTTAAAAGAATGGAAAGCAAAATAAGCGCTAATAGCAATGATGGTTGTTTGAACCCCAATCTCAAAATGCAGTACTTACTGTGTATCCCCAAGAGGAAAGGTAAGCCTGATTTGAGGGGTAGAGTAACTGATCCCCTTCATACGGACTCTATTTAAACCTCTCCCCACTATGCCTCCAAGGCTGACTCCTTTTCCTAAGTTTTCGGTCTCAGGATCCAATTCATCTCTACATCTCTAATTTGGGGGAGAAGGATTTATCAATTCATCAACCAACACCCATTCAGTCCCTCAAATGCTTCTCAGTGATGACAGAAATAACATTTATTCAGAAGCTATGATGTGCTACCGCACAATTGCACTCATCTCATACGCTAGTAAAGTAATGCTCAAAATTCTCCAAGCCAGGCTTCAGCAATACGTGAACCGTGAACTTCCAGATGTTCAAGCTGGTTTTAGAAAAGGCAGAGGAACCAGAGATCAAATTGCCAACATTCGATGGATCATTTAAAAAGCAAGAGAGTTCCAGAAAAACATCTATTTCTGCTTTATTGACTATGCCAAAACCTTTGACTGTATGGATAACAATAAACTGTGGAAAATTCTGATAGAGATGGGAATACCAGACCATCTGACCTGTCTCTTGAGAAACCTGTATGCAGGTCAGGAAGTAACAGTTAGAACTGGACATGGAACAACAGACTGGTTCCAAATAGGAAAAGGAGTACATCAAGGCTGTATATTGTCACCCTGCTTATTTAACTTATATGCAGAGTACATCATGAGAAACGCTGGGCTGGAAGAAACACAAGCAGGAATCAAGAACGCCGGGAGAAATATCAATAACCTCAGATATGTGGATGACACCAACCTTATGGCAGAAAGCGAAGAAGAACTAAAGAGCCTCTTGATAAAAGTGAAAGAGGAGAGTGAAAAAGTTGGCTTAAAGCTCAACATTCAGAAAACTAAGATCATGGCATCTGGTCCCATCACTTCATGGGAAATAGATGGGGAAACAGTGGAAACAGTGTCAGACTTTATTTTGGGGGGCTCCAAAATCACTGCTGATGGTGATTGCAGCCATGAAATTAAAAGATGCTTACTCCTTGGAAGGAAGGTTGTGACTAACCTAGATAGCATATTTAAAAGCAGACACATTACTCTGCCAACAAAGGTCCATCTAGTCAAGGCTATGGTTTTTCCAGTGGTCATGTATGAATGTGAGAGTTGGACTGCGAAGAAAGCTGAGCCCTGAAGAATTGATGCTTTTGAACTGTGGTGTTGGAGAAGACTCTTGAGAGTCCCTTGGACTGCAAGAAGATCCAATCAGTCCATCCTAAAGGAGATCAATCCTGGCTGTTCATTGGAAGGACTGATGTTGAAGCTAAAACTCCAATATTTTGGCCACCTGATGCGAAGAGCTCACTCATTGGAAAAGACCCTGATGCTGGGAAAGATTGAGGGCAGCAGGAGAAGGGGACAACAGAGGATGAGATGGTTGGATGGTATCACTGACTCGATGGACATGGGTTTGGGTGGACTCCGGACGTTGGTGATGGACAGGGAGGCCTGGCGTGCTGCAGTTCATGGAGTCGCAAAGAGTCAGACACGACTGAGTGACTGAACTGAACTGAATGTTTTAAGATTCATCCCTGTTTTTGTGTGGATCCCTAATCCATTCCTTTTGTTGAGTAGTACTCCACTGAATGGATATACTGGAAGTTTTCCGTTCCCTTTTCGTGGACGGCTGCACCGTTTCCAGTCTTTGTTTATTATGAATAAAGCTGTTGTCGATATCCCTGTGCAGGTTTTCTGTTTCCCTGGGTAGATGCTTAGGAATAGAAATTTAGGGCGTACAACGGGAACACGTTTCATTTTATTTTAAACATTGCCAAAATGTTTATCTAAGTGGTTTTACCATTCTACATTTTCAACTGCAATGTGTGAGTTCCCATTGCTTCATGCTCTGGCCAATAGGAGCATTGTTAGTCTTTCTAATTTTAACCATTCTAATGAGTGTGTAGTGGCATTTCATTGTGGTTTTAATTTGCAATTCTCTGATGATTAACCACATTGAGTATCTTTTCATGGGCTTACTATTTGCATAACTCCTTTGGTGATGAGTCCAAATCATTTGCTCATTTTTTTAATTGGTTTATTTGTCTTCTTACTTTTGAGTTGAAAGACTTCTTTATATATTCTGATCATACATCATAGGTCAAATATATGTATCATGAATGTCTTGGTCCAGTCTCTGGCTACCCTTTTATATTAACAGTGTCTTTCGCCAAGGGTTTTTATTTGTTTTTTTGCTTGTTTTTGTAAAGAAAATCCCTCCCCCATTCCTGTACAGTATTTTTTCTAAAGAAATGGATATATTAAATCCCCATTTTACACACACAAAAGTCCAGCCCACCAGAGTGCAAATCCCTTTCCCAGTGCCAGTATAGGGTTCCATTCTGGAACCCGAAGTCCAGCATCCTATCCAGCTACAGACTCAAATTTCAATCAAACCAGAAGGCAATTGCACAAGGTAGTTTGTAGTAAACATCATTTAGGATGAAGAGTGACTGAGCCCCAGGGTCTAGGAATAACTCACCTAGTTGGGGCCTCTTTGTAGTTTGGAATAGAATATACAGGGATAAATAGAATTATTAAAGGAAGGGAAGGCCTCCCTCTTCCAAAAGAAATAAAAATGTGATCACTCTCTGCACTGTAATCTCTGATGAGAACATTTAATCAATTAGCATTGCTGTTGTCAAAACTGGCTTCCCACCGAGCCGGGAAGCCGCCGGCGGCACATCCCCGGTGGGCCCCTGCCCCCTCCTCCCAGGCTGGGATTCGCCCCAGCAAGAAACGTCATGTTTTCTCTCCCGGCCCAAGTTCCTAAGGCCCCAGATGTAAAACCAGAGGGCTCTTATCTGGCCTTATTTATCTCTATGCTAATAAAATGTCAATCCCCAGGAGAAACCTAAAAAAGAACCCTGCTGTCTCCTGAGCTCCTGTGGGGATGGGCACCCCTTTATTGTCTCACTTCACTGCTCTGTCCCGACGGCTGAGACTTCAGGTTTCCCCATGGGAATAAGCCTCTGCAAGGGAAAGGCCATGCTGGGTAACCTCTTTTTTTCTTTCACAGGGGCTCTCAGGGATTGGAGAGTGAGCAAGTGGGAGAGAGAGGGGAATTGGCAGTGATGCAGCTCTTTTCCCTGCTGGGTAGCCCAGATCCTCAGGAGACCCAGGCACAGGAAGGCAGCGCATCAGTTTACTGGGGGAAGAAACTGAGGCCCCAAGAACCATCTCTCATCTAACGAGGGCTGTCATCTGTGCTAACAGCGTTATGTTGTCTCACTTATGCCTCACAACAGGCCTGTGAACTAGATGCTGTAATCATCCACATTCTACATGGAAAAGGCCAAGGCGCGGAATGGGGGACGCTGTCCTCCTGCTCTTGGAAACTGTGTCCTTTTAAAAAGTCTAAACAGAGTCAAATGAGGGATGCCACTCTGAAGCCTCTTGTTTTGTGACTTAAAAGAAAAAAAAAATTCCTGAGCTTATTTGCAAAACAGAAACGGACTCACAGACAGAAAACAAACTTACAATTACCAGAGTGGGGCATGGGGGCAAATAGATACTCACTACTATATATAAAATAGGTAAACAACAAGAATCTACTGTAAAACACAGGAACTATACTCAACACCTTGTCATAACCTGTGATGGAAAGAATCTGAAAAAGAATGTGTATATATATATATATATATATACACACACACACACATATATATGCGTGTGTGTGTGTGTGTGTGTGTGTGTGTGCACTCAGTCGTGTTCAACTCTTTGCGACCCCATGGACTGTAAGCCGCCAGGATCCTCTGTCCATGGAATTTTCCAGGCAAGAATACTGGAGAGGGCTGTCATTTCCTACACCAGGGAATTTTTCTGACCCAGAGAATGAACCTGAGTCTCTGGCATCTCCTGCATTGGCAGGTAGATTTCTTTTTCACCACTGTGCCACCTGGGAAGCCCTTATATATGTAGGTACAACTAAATCACTTTTATGTACACTTGCACAGCATTGTAAATGAACTATACTTCAATAAAAAATTAGATAAAAGAATAAACAAATGCATAAATTCTTCACCACAGATGAATAGGGAAAAATAAGATAATTAAGCATCGTATGGGACCATCATGACCATTAGACATTATTGTATACACTGTTAGGAAGAGTAAATAACAACATTGCCACATGTCATACTCCTGTTCAACAGTAAAAAAAATTCTGACTGGCAAAATGCAGTCATAGAGGACTTCCCTGGTGGTCCAGTGGTTAGGGCTCCATGCTTCCAATGAATGGTGGCATAGGTTCAATTCCTGGTCTGGGAAATAAGAGCCCACATGCCATGCAGTGTGGCCAAAGGTTTAAAAAAAAATCAATAAAAAAATACATAAATACTTATAAAAGTGAAATAACAAACAGCAATACATAAAAACAACAAACAGTAATGATGAAAATAAAATAATAATTTTAAAACAAACTAAAAATCATCATTAAGATCGATTCAGTTCAGTTCAGTTGCTCAGTCATGTCCAACTCTTTGCGACTCCATGGATTGCAGTACGCCAGTCTTCCCTATCCGTCACCAATTCTGGAAGCTTGCTCAAACTCATGTCCATTAAGTCGGTGATGCCATCCAACCTTTTTAACCTCTGTCATCCCCTTCTCCTCATGCCTTCAATCTTTCCCAGCATCACAGTCTTTCTTAATGAGTCAGTTCTTCACATCAGGTGGTCAAAGTATTGGAGCTTCAGCTTCAGCATCAGTCCTTCCAATGAATATTCAGGACTGATTTCCCTTAGGATTGTCTGGTTTGATCTCCTTGCAGTCCAAGGGACCCTCAAGAGTCTTCTCTAACACCACAGTTCAAAAGCATCAGTTCTTCGATGCTCAGCTTTCTTTATGGTCCAAGTCTCACATCCAGACATGACCACTGGAAAAACCATAGCCTTAACTAGACGGACTTTGGTGGCAAAGTAATGTCTCTGCTTTTTAATATGCTGTCTAGGTTGGTCATGTATCAAACCAGTCCATCCTAAAGGAAATCAGTCCTGAATATTCATTGGAAGGACTGATGCTGAAGCTGAAGCTCCAATACTTTGGCCGCCTGATATGAAGAACTGACAACCATTTTGTCTTTTTACTTTTGTTTTTCTTGGGGATGGTCTTGATCCCTGTCTCCTGCACAATGTCACAAACCTCCATCCATAGTTCTTCAGCCACTCTGTCTATAAGATCTAATCCCTTGAGTCTATTTGTCACTTCCACTGTATAACCTTAAGAGATTTTATCTGGGTCATAACTGAACGGTCTACTGGTTTTCCCTACTTTCTTCAATTTGAGTCTGAATTTGGCAATGAGTTCATGATCTGAGCCACAGTCAGATCCCAGTCTTGTTTTTGCTGACTGTATACAGCTTCTCTATCTTTGGCTGCAAAGAATATAATCAGTCTGATTTCAGTATTGGCCATCTGGTGACGTCCATGTGTAAAATCTTCTCTTGTGTTGTTGGAAGAGGGTGTTTGCTATAACCAGTGTGTTCTCTTGGCAAAACTCTGTTAGTCTTTGCCCTGTTTCATTTTGTACTCTAAGGCCAAACTTGCCTGTTACTCTAGGTATCTCTTGACTTCCTATTTCTGCATCCCAGTCCCCTATGATGAAAAGAACTTTGTTTTTTTGGGTTTTTTTTGGTGTTAGTTCTAGAAGGTCTTGTAGGTCTTCATAGAAGCATTCCAACTTCAGCTTCTTTGGCATTATTGTTTGGGGCATAGACTTGTGATATTGAATGGTTTACCTCAGAAACGAACAGAGATCATTCTCTCATTAAGATTGCATCCAAGCACTGCATTTCAGACTCTTTTGTTGTCTAATCATCATTAGCAACAATAGCAGCTACCTCTGTGTCTCTTCATGCATTTGTCCACTGAATCTTTAAAATGGTTCTATGACAGAAGAGATATCACAAAGTCCCATTTCATTGACTGGAAAACTGAGGCATCCAGAATTCCTAGAGTCTTGTTTTTCAGCAGGGCAAACCCCATCAGATCCCACTTATCAGATAGGGAGAAGCCCAGGAAGGAACAAAGGCTGAGTTCCTACAGCTTGGCTAGGAACTTGGTTTACAGACGTCCTCTAGAGACATCTGGAAAACACAAGGGGCCTTGACGTCAAGCCAGCCGGTCTCTGGTGTGCTGTTTAATGCTTGTGAGCAGAGAGTCCAGGGGGACTTAGAGGTTGTCCACCAAACACTAAGCAATAGATGGACTGCTCTGGCCAGGCCCTAGTCCAGCTCAGAGGAACTGGAGGCAAATGGATCTTCCGTTTCATCCCAGAGGTGCCTGCATCCTCCTGCAACAGTCCAGGCAGAGACTAGAAGCAGCAAGCAGCAGGGGAAGAGAGAAGTGGCTCAGGAAAGAGAGCAGAAGCCAGCATGCTGGTCAGGGAGCCCTGGGAGTGCACAGGTTCTGACCTCAGATCATTCATTTCAACAATAAGCTCAGTTTGCTTAGCTGTTTCTTCAACATAACAGCCTGTGACTTCCTAGCCCTGTCTCCCCGTTTTTTTTCCTTCTAATTTCCCTCTCTCATACCTCTATTCCCTCATTCCCCAGTTGCCTACCCCTCACCCCACCCTGCCCCCAGCCTCTGGCCAGGCTCCTTTTTCAGAGGCTCTTATTCAGTTAATGTTCGTGGGTGCCTGCTCTGTGCTGGATCCTGATCTGAAAATGGCCAGGGACAGGACAATGACGTGGGCCCTGTTGCTTCTCTGGGAATTCTTCTGCTGGAGGGAGAGGCAGACACCCTCAGACCCCCTGCCTTGAGCTCCCCATCAGGCAACTGCCAGCTGATGGCAGGGGGGATCCCACCCCACAGTCACAGGTACTGCTTAGGTTCAGTGTCACTACTTTTATAAAACCACATGGCTTACCCATGACCTGTGCTGGCCTGCACCAGGGCTATTCCACTCTGGTGAGATGAATGAGATGTCGGACTATTAATTTATTTGGAGGTAAAGTAACCCAATACCCACAGATGGCAAGGGGAAAAAAAATAGTTATTGTGGAGGTCACATGATAAGGGCATTTAATGTACTCAAATTCAATTTTCATACAAAAGATTTAAATTGAGTGAGGAGCCTCTGTGCTTGCTGCCCTGAGAGAACGAGTATTTCAAAAGTATTCACATAACCTGTTCTCTAAATACCAGCCAAGTGCTTCATCTGATGTCCAAAGCAGAAAGAGTTTATCCCAGCACAGCTCCTTCTGTTTCTGTTTTGTATATGTTTATTACCATACAGTATTATTTATACACACATAATCATAGAGACAGTGCTTTGTGAACGATTTAAGTTATTACCCAGAGGATGTTTTGACCCCAGGTGATTCCCACCTTCTCTGCTAAGGGTGGGATGTAACACACCCACAATGCCCACACCGCACACACATGTAGAAGCACAAATGCATCATGAATTGCCTTCGCAGCAGGCACTGTGGAGCAGGTATGACGTGGCCCTTAATTACTTCACAAAATGTGCAACAAATAATAACGACTACCTATAAACTCAGGCATGTCATCGAATCAATCCGTGGCTAAAGGATTAAAGATTAACGCCACCACAACCACACGTTGGCCTCAGCCAACTGCCCAAGATAAGTAAATAATAAAGAAAATAAGATCACTGTCATTCTTCCCACTGGACGAAGGGCTAGGCATCTCTTTCAAGTGCTCCTCAGGTCCTACTGAGATCACCCAGGTCACTTCCCCCTAGGCCTGGGACGCGGTGCCCGACAAGGAAACTGAGTTACGGAGAGATAAGGAGACAGCCAGAGGCTCACAGCTGGCTGCGTACCATGTGTATCCCTCATGTCCTTACAGAGGTCCCAAGTCTTGGGCCAAACTGAGGTTAGGAAGGAAGAAAGATACGCCTCAGGAGTTTTTAGAGCTGTTGAGAAGAAATTGAAGACAAGGGGGAAATGAGACAAGTTTTCATGGGAACCCAAATCAAGTGGCTTCTCAGACCCAAGGCTTCCCAGAAAAAACTACATCAAAAAGAAAAGTACCGGGTCCTGACTTTTATGTCTCCCAAAGCATGAAACTCCTGATTTCAAACTGGTTCTTTTTGCCTCTGAAAGCAAATAAGAAAAAGATGTCGCAGCCTAGCTCTTCCAACAGGGGGAAAAAAAAGAAGAAAAGAGAGAAGAAAATCCTTAGGGGGATTCGCAAGAGAAAGGGTCTCCTTCCCCCTTTATCGATAATTTTGAAAGGGTCCTGTAAGACACTGACTAATGACACGTGACCTTTGGATTCTCCACGAGGCAGCAGGCACAGGCCTGGGCCCAGCGGGGACCCCTCTGCCAGTTCGGGGTCACTCTCTCCATTCAATGCTTTATTAGCCCCCTCCAGGCTTAGGGCAAAGTCCCGCTGCTCGCAGACTTTTACAGCTTTGATTGAGGAAAGCTATTCAGGGCAGGGGAGAGGATCTGTTTGTTTTCAAGAGGAAACCTCTGGGAGTTTGCCCCCTCCCCCCTGTGTTTCCAGAGTTGCTGGAGAGATAAAAGCCATACCTCCTTTTGACCTTCATTGGACAGTAGGAGCCCCAACTCAGCGTGGAATAATAAAGGCATATCATGCTGCATAAATTACTCTGTGATTGACGTGCTTTCTTCCAGCTCCAACTGAAAGGGGAAAGGTTGGGGGTGGGGCGGGGAATGGTGAAGAGGTCAAGGTACTTGGTCAAGCACCTACTATGTGCTCAGGTGCTGGTGGGAACTTCTTATGCCTGCGGCATTTCATTGTCACAAACTGTGGGCCCCAAGAGGAAAATGTTATTTATCCCTGCTGCATACATGAAGAAAAGGGGCAGAAAAGTTCAATGATTTTCCCAGTGACCCTCAGGAAGGCAGTGGGTGGGTGGCAGAGAGGGCACAATATTTAACTGCAAGAATATTTTGACAACATTTAAAAGCCAGCTTTTTAAAATCACCAAGTTAGTAAATGCTCATCTCTGCCCAGTCTCTGAGCCTGATTCTGATCCCTGGGTGAGAGCTGGCGGGAGGAGAGAGATGAGGTGTAAGACCAGGATGGCATAAGGCCTCCATCTGCTGTCTATTGACTCATCTGTATTTAACAAAAGCTAATGATGGACCAGCATGCCGGACTCAGCCACCGTGAAGTCTGCATGCCGGTAGGAGGCTAAGAGTAAAGGAATAAGCTAGGAATGTCATTTTTGGATGATGGTAAGAGCTTTGAGGAAAAGAAAGCAGGGTGGCAAGAGAGTGTTGGAGTGGGAGGCGAGGCTGGGGGCACAATTTTGGAGAGTGGGCAAGAAACCCTCCCTTCCCAGGAGCTGACACTTATCCTAAAGCTGAAAAAGAGGAGAGCTTGGAGAAGCTGGCAGGGCAGTGAGGTCCCAGAGGTTTGGGACCTTCTGCAGAGTCTGGATAATATTCCTAGTGTGATGAGAAGCAATGACAAGGTTTTCAGGGAGTGAGCTCAGCGAGGCAAGGAGAACTCTGGGGGCAGGTAAACAGGGGGCTGGTCGTGGCTCCTTTTTGCCTGGGTTCTGATCTGTGAAACGGGGCCGGGCGAAGCTTCAGCTGTTCTTTCTTTCAATGGGGCAACTAGGAGCGGTTCAGCAAATCACCATTTGCCCTTAAGTTTGTCCCTGGAGTTGGAGTGTGGCTTGGAGGTATCCCCAAGTCACACCTGTCCCCAACTCGGGGACCAAAACCTCAAAGGCGTTGGGGCTCATCAAGGAGTGTACCCTTCAGTGCCCAGGGGCTGTGGCAAGCTGGGGTAGGGTGCTCTGTCCACAGGGCTGGCTGCTCCAGAACCCCTGTCATTGCGCCATGGGAAGCAGAAGGGCCCAGACTCATCAGTCCTTCTGATTCTATAAGAGAAGCGAGAAATCCAGATATCCATGAAAACCCTTGGCTAACATCAATTCCAAATTAAAGTAACATTTCCTGAGCTTTATCCATGAATCTCGAGGCTGAGGAATTGTGCAAGACCAGACCTCAGCCTCCAGGAGCCTCCACGCCAGAGACAGTACTGCCTCTCGCAGAACCAGTGCAGAGAATTGAAGGCAAAAGATGCACAAGGAACAGGCTGCCCCTATTCTGGAGCTCTAAGCCTTTTTTCGTGCGGTGGGTGCCCGCGGCAGCTGCTGAAGCCTATGGATGTCCTCTCAAAATAATGTTTTGAAATGAATGAAACCAAATGACCAAGCCACCTAATTGTATTTAAATATAGTTATCAAAATGTTGAAAATGTGTTATTCCTGTTGTTTCTTTGTTAATGTATTAATATCCGTCAACCCCGTCTGGTGCTGAGACTTTGACTTTCATAGTTTTGAAGTAGCGATAGGTGGAAACAAAACTTCAAGATATCTGTAACGACTGTAATGTGACCTGAAAACATGGTGTCCTTGGTGACAAAGTCTCAGTTACTGGTGGTGCTGCTCTGGGTTGCTGCACTTACAATGAAAAGAAATGATGCATTTCAGAGGATAACCGAAATCAATGAATGTTTTCCCACCCAGCTGTGCAGACATTCTCCCCTCCTCCTCACCCCCAAAGTAGTCCTGAACTGCAGTTGAAGAATTTTGACATTAGATGGGATTTCTTTACCAGGAAGATTGGCAGAGAGGAGGCTCTCCCCTCCCCATCTCAGTAAATGATACCCCATCCCTCCAGCTGCCCCCAGAGCCCCTAGATTCTCCCCTTTTTCTTTCCAGACAGAGAGCTCTTAATGAAACAAACCTATTTCTGTCTTGCCCCTACTTGACCCACCTGCCTGCCAGGTTTCCCACCACCTTCAGGATGGAGCCCTAATTCCTAACCTGACCTCCGTATCCGGAAGTGTGTGGTCCTCCCCACATGCTGGTTGCCCTCCCATCCCGCTTCCCCTTGCTCCCTGCACTTCCTTACAAGCCTTCGCACAGAGGACGTGGTACGGGCAAGAGCACCAGCTTGGTGCCAGGCATCTGCCTTGAATTTGTAACTTATTAGCTATGAAACAGTGAACTTCACCTTCCGGCCTCAATTTCCCTCAACACCTGCATCCCACAGTTGTAAGGACAAAGAAGCAACACTATAGCAGTCTGGGCCCATTTTAAACCCTCAAGATAGAGAAGCTGCTCTCGTGGGGTGATCATCACGCTAGGGTTTCTCCTCTGCTTCCCGCTGGAACATTTCAGCGTGTACTTATTCTTCAAGAGCCCACTGACACCCCTCTCTGCTCCCCTTACTCACATCTCTATTTGTGCCACTAAATCAGACCTCCCTGTCATTCCTGAGCACCTTTGCCAGACTGACACCACACACCTCTCTGTTGTCTTTTTCCTGCTTTATTTTCCTTCTTTGCTACAAGTGCCATCTCGTATTGGATATATTTACTTGTTTATTTATGGTCTGTTCCACCCATACTCAAAACAATATATGCTCAGTAAAGACAAGGATTTTCTTTTGTTTGCTACTGCACTCTCTGGGCCTAAAACAACAGCCAATCCACAGTAGGCACTCTGTAAACATTTTTCAAATGAATGAATGAAATGCATGAATGAAAGACAAGCCTCTGCAAATATTTTCCGAGGGCTACGAGGATTCCATGAGATAACATAGCTAAAGTACGTAGGTTTGGGTCTGATATATAAATGTTCATTTCTCATCTTTTTTAACTTCTCTGAATCTTAGTTCAATCATCTGTGATATGGGAATACTACTACTACCACTACTAATAATAATGAGGATAATAATAGTAACACCAGGCCTACTTACTTCAAGGAGATATTGTGATGTCCAAAACCAGAAAGCATTCTGCAAGCTATAAATCATTATATAGATGTGACTTACTACTGCAGCTATAAGTGTTAGGAGTTTCCCTGATGGCTCAAGCAGTGAAGAATCCACCTGCAGCTCAGGAGACATGAGACACAGTTCGATCCCTGGGTTGGGAAGATCCCCTGGAGAGGGGAATGGCTATCCACTCCAGGATTCTTGCCTGGAGAATTCCATGAACAGAGGAGCCTGGCGGGCTACAGTCCATGGGGACTATATAAACTATATAGATGTGATTTACTATTGCTGCTGTAAGAACATAGGCAATTACTTCCTCCTCTCTCAGCCTCCATTTCCTCATCTATAAAATGGAGCTAGTCACCTCTGCACTTCCTGCTTAGCTGAGTTATTGTAAGGAATGAATAAAGTGATGCACATTTAAATGCTCTGTAACATTAAATGCTTTGTAAACTATGAAATGCTTTGCAGATATAACGAGTAATTATTGGAGGCAGCACAGGAGCAGTGAAAATACTACTGGCTTGGAATCCCAGAGAGTCTGAGTCCCTCGTGGGCTAGAAAGCCCAGAAGAAAGCTCTGGATCTTGGTTTGGCCATCTGTAAAGTCATGGGTATTAACTGCATACACCTCACGGTGCATTGTACAGGCTTAGTACCTACTCAGCCTGGACCCAGAGGGAGTTACTATTCTCCCCTGGCCCAAGCAC
This sequence comes from Okapia johnstoni, assembly GCA_024291935.2. Taxonomy (NCBI): domain Eukaryota; kingdom Metazoa; phylum Chordata; class Mammalia; order Artiodactyla; family Giraffidae; genus Okapia; species Okapia johnstoni. Next base: position 50,416,041 of record CM044313.1, read on the forward strand.
AGCTCTTGCAAGGACTTCTCCTCACCAAACCAGCCAATGAACACTTTTCTTCTTCAGCTGAAAGGCCAGCCCATCTGGGATGCTGTGTTTTTTAATTATTATTTATAAGATGCCTGGGGCTCCTCAGTCAAAAGGGATGGGTCATGCACACTGATTCTGGAGTGAGCCTGGTTGTCTTGGGACCCTGCTGGTGGCCAGGCCTCCAGGCGGCACCTCTGGGTGGAGTGTTTCAAAGGGTTCCAGAGTCTGAATCTGGGCCTCATTTTTGGCACTCAGAAAGATGCCACATTTCTACCTAAAATAGTCAAATTCATAGAGTCAGAAAGTACATTGGCAGTTGCCAGGGGCTGTGCGAGAAGTGAGGGGGTGGGGAGGGGGAATGGGGACTTGGTGGGGGGTTTTTTCCCAGTATGAAAGAATCAATTTTATTTCTATACACTAGCAATGAACAATTGGAAAATTAAGTAAACAATCCCATTTACAAACCATCAAAAAATGATATACTACTGGATACATTTGACAAAAACAGGACAAGACTTGCACATTAAAAACCACAAAGAATCATTAAAAGAAATTAAAGAATATCTAAGCAAATTGAAAGACATTCATGCCCATGAATTAGAAGATGTAATATTATTCAGATTGAAACACTCTCCAAGCTGACCTACAGTTTCATGCAAACCCTACCAAAATTCCAGCTTTTCTTTTTCATTTCAGAAATTGACAAGCTGTTCCCAAAATTCATATGGAAATACAAGGAACCCAGAAGAGCCAAAAAAAATGTTTTTGACAAATAACAGTTTGAGATCGACATTTTCTGACTTCAAAACTTACTAAAATCTACAGTAATCAAGAGGATTTGTACTGGCATAAAAATCTACGGAATGGCAGTGAGACTTCAAAAACAGCATCCTCATCTGCCCTGTCTCCCTCCCAGGCTTGTTGGGACAATGAGAAAGATAAGGCAGAGGAAGCACAACCCTCGAATTCCTCTTCCATCACCTCAGATGTCCCCTCTCCCAGTCCAACCAGCTAAAAGCACCAAGCATGCACTGGGAGAATGGGGATCAATCCCAGAGGGCTTTCAGATGACTGCATCTGGTAGATAAACTATAGCTTTTTGACCTATTTAATTTGGCCCTTGAAAGTCTTGTCCAGCTTTTCCTTTAATAACTGCAGTGGACGTATTTAGATCTCTAGCTAGTAAGGGAGGAGCTAGATTGACATCAGAAAGAGGGAGGATGGGTTTGGGGCTTGGAGAGGGATGACAAGATTCCAGGAGAGAGGAGCAGCAGGAGCCAAGCCCCTCAGAGAGGAAAGAGCCAGGTGCATTCTGCAAGCTAAGAAGAGGACACAGATGCAAAGGGCAGAGGAGCGCCAGATGTTACAGGGAGAAGGGGGTTGGTGATACCAAAAGAGATGTGGGCATTACCTTAAAAGCACTGGGGAGCCATTGATAGGCTCTGAGCAGGGGAGTGACTAGATGAAACTTGCATGCTTCATGAATCCCTAAGGCAGCTCTGTAGACAAAAAAAAATTATTTTGTCTTAGAAATGTTCCTCGGCACATCCATGTCTCTCCACCGGCATGATCACCACCATCGTCCAAAGCCACCATCATTTCCTGGACAGTCACAGCCTCAGCCACTTTCCTCCAGTTTCTCCATTACTGGTGCTCCCCTCCTGCCCCCCAAATTATACCCAGTTCACACACAGCCAAAGAGATCATTTAAAAAATATGTCAGACTTTCTCTCTTCCTGCCTGAAATATTTCAATCAAGTCTTTATCCCATTTAGAATAAAACCTCAGCTCTGGAACATGGCTGGCAGGCCCTGGGGCCCTCTGGGCCTGCTGCCTCTCCCACCATGCTCCCCCTTGCTTGGTCTGCTCCAAACACACTCTCTCACATTCAGCTTCTCAAGCACATCCCATTGGACCTCAGTACCTTCCTCAAGCCAGAAAGCAGCTCTGGATCTTAGTTTGGCCATCTGTAAAATGTGGGTGTTAACTGCACACACCTCACAGTGCATCATACAGGCTTAGTACAACTGGACCTGTCGGACTTCAGGGCTTTCTGCTGCTCTCTGCATCTGGAATGGACACCCCTTCCCCAAACTCCTCCTTGCTAAAGCCTATTCAGATGGTCCGTGACTTTCCCAGTGGTGACCTCCTGACCAACCCCTCAGAAGCCCCTGTCACAGCACAGTTATATCCATTTATTGAGTGTCTGGTTCCCTCAGCAGACAGCAAGCCCCATGAGGGCTGGTGGACCAGAAGGGCTTGTGGAATTCATGAGCCAATCAACCCACGTGAAATGGAATTGTATTTGTTGATACATGTGCAGGCGCTGAACTCACCTCACCTCACAACTATCCCATGAACCAGAGGATAATATTAGTCCCATTTTTTCAAGGAGGAAACGCAGGCACAGTGAGGGACAGTAACCTGCCCCAGGTTGCCCCGCTGGCAAGTGCTAAGAGCCAGCACAGGCCCCAGGCTGGGTGATGGCGGAGTCTGAACCATGAGACTGCACAGCTCTTCACACTGTTTCTCCTCACAGGGTTTAATATCAGAACCACGCAGGGCTGGACCAGAAGTCAGGGAGTTCTTTCCCAACGGCCCCGCCCCCTTACTTCCCCTTTCCGGCTCCCTCCCTCCCTGGGATCGCAGCACCATGCTCATCCTTGACTTGGCCAGCCACCTCCACCTCGGGCCATCCCCAAGCCCTCCCCCGCTGACCACCAGCAGGGCGTGTCCAGGTCCCCTTCAACCACCCTCCAAGCCACACTCTGCCCTCCGCCACCACTTTCTCCGACCAACCCACATCCGGGCAACGGCAGCAGCCTCCTGCATGGGTCCTGCTGCAATGGTGGTCCATCTCCTCTGCAGTCCACCCTCCACACGGAGGCCGGGAAGCTCTTCCAGAAGTAGGGTTCAACCATTTCGTGGTCTACTGAGCATCTTTCCGGGGCTTCCCCTTTCACCTGGATAAAAGCGGAAATCCCTCTGCCTGATCCGCTCATGCCTCCCGGCCCCCACAGGGATCCCCTGTTATCTCCCACCGCACCCCTCATTCAGTGCGGTTTAGAAAGGAGGCCTTCTCTGTGTTCTTCAAACACACCACACTCTTCCCAGCCTTCGCACGTTTTGCTCTCTCCCCGCTTCTCCTCCGACTTGGCATGAAGTTCCTGTTAACCTCAGTGTCTCAGAGAAAACATCAGTGCCTTGGAGGGCCTTCCTACAGCCAGCCTCTGTCAGGTGAGGCCCCCACCCCCCACCGCGCCCTCGCACCCCTATCCCTGTTCTTCCTCCACACCAACCACTTACTGCAAATTGTTTTTTTTTTTTTTCCGCTCTGGAAACAGGTAAGGTTTGTGCGTGAATGTGTATGCACACCAGCCCCATGAGTGCCTAGACTGCATGGATATTTTGTGTCTTGAGTCTAGAACAGTGTCGGGGCTATAGGAGGCACTGGGTAAATATTTGCAGAAGGAAGAATCAATGAATGTCTGAGGTTATAGCCTTTATAACTTTGCCCCCAAGTATCTGGTTAGAGGAGAACAAAATTAGTGCAGAATAAACCAAACTAAAGAGGAAAACCCATGGGGGCTAAAACCTCATAGTTTCCAACAGTAGATTCTTGATTTTTTGTTGTTGTTGCCCTTTCCAAGACTGTCTGTAAAAAGAAAAAAAAAAATTTTTTTTAATCTCCACCAATTACCTCGGAGATGAGACTTAATGCCAACTTTTTGCCTAGAGCGCATTTTTACAGCCGGGTAATAAACCCCAGAAAAACATGCCTTATGATGGAAACGCTGAACACCGTCTGTTCTAACAGGGCCACTGTGGCTCCTGAGAAAGTCAGAGGGACGGGGAGAAAGGAAGAAGAATTGGATTAGGTAAATGTTTATCCAAAGAGGCAGTGTCGTTGGTAATGAGGAATATTTGCTTTCCTTCCCAAACTAGAGTTTTTGTTTTCTATCCAGATCGCTTTTATGACACTTGGGTTTTCCTCAACAATGAAAATGCTTGGTTGACTGCTAGTGTGAGAGAGGTTGAAAGAAACAGAGAGATTTTTATACGTTTGCCCCCTTTGCAAGCTCTTAGCATTTCCCCCAGATTTATGTTAGAGGCAGTGGGGTAAATATCACTGTCTTGATTCCCATATTGTCTGGGAGACTCTGGAAGGAGACACCTTCCAAGAAAGGGATGTATTTTGGGCTGGAAGAGAACTTACTTATAAATTAGGGTTATAAGTAAGTTCTATTATAAGAGAACTCAGAAGTTTGAAAACTACTATAACCCAACAACAGCTGATTAAGCTTGAGCAAATGGCGTGCTCCCTCCTAACCTCAGGGTTCAGACCTGTAAACAGCGATGATAAAGTCAAGGTTATTGGTGGCAGCATGCGACCTCCAGGCCTTCCCACTACACATGCTTCAACCGACGGGCAAGGGAACCCTTTCTGAAACAGGTACCTAGATTCTAACTAAACTTGATCATGCAGGAGAGATATGAAATGGATTTTAGAGAAACAGAGAAATACAAAGAAAAACCACCGTAGTCTTTTTCCTCGAGTAAAAGGAAGGATACATCCTATGGGAAATCACACCAACCAAGTAAGTTTGTTCCAGCCAAATTCAACTTCAAGTCAACGTTTTAAACTTTTTTTTTTTTTTTTACTGTAAAAGTAACGAAACATTCAAGAAGATTTTGAAAACAAACTCACAGATTATCCCACGACCCCGACACCCCCAATTACTCTCCTGTCTGCATTTTTTTCCTTCTGTCCATGTGTGGCCTGCCTTTCCCCCTTGTAATGGGAAACATACTCCATGAAAAACAGAAGTCAGCCCCCCCAAACACTCCACTGCTTCCCCCTGATCTTCCCCCCTTTATTTAGTTACTTAGCTCTGTTTATAAACAAACTGAGGACCTCCCTTCCCCTCGACACCAACTGGTTTTGAGTTTTGCTGTTTTGTTAACTTAATTTTTAATTTAAAAATGATTTCTTTCTTTTCTGTTTTAATGTGACTCCAACTGGTTTTGAGCTCACTTTCACCGTGGGAGGTAAGTCCCAAGTCCCAACAATCGCTGCCAATAGCAAGAACTGACACAGAGGTGTCAGCAAGTGACTTGGCCTCAGTTTCTTCTCTGGACTCAAGGGAAATACTTGAACAATACAAATCTCATAGAAGGTGGGAGCAGGGCACCCCACCCAGAGCCTCTGCAGGGTCACGCATCCTAGGGAAGTTTGGCTTCCATGGCCACGGTGGCCACGAGCCAGCCTCAAAATTGAAGTGAGGTGATGGCAAAAAAAAAACCCAAAACAATTCCCATCACCTTTCCTCCTCCTTCTTAAAGAGTCAGTTGGTCTCATTTGTCATTTTAACTTGGTTTTCAAAAGGTACCACCACAAGGTAAGTGCCTTCTGCAACAGGTGCTTGCTCTCCTTCAGCACCAATAACCCCAACAGCTTTTGGAAGTCAGTATTGTTACCATCCTATTCTACAGATGAAGAAACTGAGGTTCAGAAAGGTTAAGTAACTTGCCAGGGGTCACACAGCCCCACATTTCAGTTTGAGTGACTCTTCCTCTGGTGCCATGCAGCCATGGCCAGGTCAGAGGTGATGAACCAGAACATGGCATCTGCTTCTTCCAAGAGGGGGCCAGAGTGTTGGTTTGAGGACCCACCATTAAGGTAGATGGATAATTAATCTGTGCATCCACAAACAGTCAGAGACACACACACACAGCCAAGGATAGAAACCTCAAGGATTAGGCCTGAGCGCCCCACATTCTGCTGCACGGAGAACAGAGCTAATTATGAGGTCAGATGGACCCACTGTCAAGGGAAATTTACCACACTTTCTTAGATCATTTAAGGACTGAGCAACTGAGCTGTCTGGACAGGTCACCCTGTCCTGATGACAGTCTGTTTCTCCTTGGGCCCTGAACCACTGCTCCAGCTTCCCACATGGTTAGGGAAACTCTTGAGAAGATGGTCCCATGCCTGGGTTTTAGGGCTTTTTAGGGTCTTACAGGCTTCCCAGGTGGCTCAGTGGTAAAGAATCCGCCTGCCAATGCAGATGCAAGTTTGATCCCTGGGCTGGGAAGATCCCCTGGAGAAAAAAACAGCAACCCACTCCAGTATTCTTGCCTGGGGAATCCCATGGACAGAGGAGCCTGGTGGGCTACAGTCCATGGGGTGATAAAGAGTCGGACACAACTTAGTGATGAAACAACATGCATTACAGGGGCCTATGAGAAAGTAAGTTTGCTCTTCAATCCCAGGTTTGGGGAGAAAGACAAAACCAGAAAAACAAAGAGCCAGAGAGAGCAGCAGAGCAAAAAAGAGAGAGGAGCATGGGACTGAAGGAAAACTCTCAAGGGCATCCCAGGAACATTAGCAGGAGTCCCAGCACCCTTCAGCAGCCTGGGCCTGTCCAGCCCTGGTGGAATCCAAACCTTTGCATGTTGTTGCTTTAGCTTCTAACACACCTGTCGCCAGGTGCTGCATAGGTTAAAAAGCAGATCAGTGAGGATTAGGTGAAACAACACTGCTAATTATCAAGCTGCATTGTGAAGTCACCAGTGATTTCATTGGCAAGGCTGGCTCCTAGGCTCACCCTGCATGGAAGCATGTCTTTCTGCCCTGCCCTGCCTTGCCCTGCCCTGCCCACCCACCCAGTCCCTGAGAGGATGGAGAGAGCTGGCACTTCTAAGTGCCCTACTGCCTTGGTCCCAGGTTCCAGACATGTGAGGCGATTGAAATTGTACTTGGAGGACAGGAAATTCGGGGTGGCTGGCCACTAAGGAACACAAGAGACAGCAAGAGGTTAAACTCCAGCTCCTTACTGTGCAGTCAGACCTGAGATGCCAGCAGGGCACCCTTGGCCCTGGGATGCTCTAAACAGCATCTCTATTCTTCATGATGTACCTCTTGATTCCCTGCTCATCTTCCCATCCTCACTGCTGCTCCTCCCTTCCCAGAAGCCTGCAACAGCCTCCTCATTGGTCTTATTATATTCAGCATCTCCATCCCACCTCCCTGTTTTTCATAATGTTCCCCAGGGAGTTTCTCAAAGGGATATGGGACACTATTACTCTCCTGCTCAAAATGCTCCATGGCATTAATTAAACCAGAGCAATGCTGTCCAGTTCTGGGTGAGCTGGGGGAGAAACGAATGCATGCTGCCAGTGGAAATGTGCACTGGAATAGGGTGTTTTGTTTTTTTTTTTTTTTTTTTTAATAATTTGGCAATATCTGTTCAGATGAAAAATACATACATGGCTCACTTGGCTTCAGCAATCTCAGCTTTAGAAATTAAACCTTTAAAAATAAGAGCATGAGTATGCTCTTTCTTTTTTTTCTTTTTCAAGAATTTTCGGCAAACTGGAGGGAAAATCTCCATCAATAAGAAAATGGTGAAATAAATTCTAATATCACCCTACTGTGAAACATAAAAAGCATGAATGGTGAGATGTCTGCTATTTGAACTAGACAAAGCAAGTTACACAGATTTACATAGATGGAGCTACACCCGTAGACACATATACAGACACACAAAACACCAATTTCCACCTTTCTGTACTCTATTTTGTGTTTGTAGTTAGGAGTGTCTAAGGATATACAAGAGATTGTGTATCCCACTTATGACTTACTTGATGGCAAAAAAATGAGATTATTCATTGTTTGCATATCTTTGATTTGTTTCATTGGCTATCATGAATATCTAGTGCTTTTGAAATCGCAAAAGAAGAATTTAGTAAAAGATGACAGGATACAAAGGAAAGGGAAAGAAGACCCTTCACCATCGCCCTAAGCCTGCCCTCCACCACCCCCACCCTGCTTCTCCCAAGCCTGTTTGCACACCCTCCTCTCAACCCCCGCCCCCCTCACCTGCTGCTTCCGGAGCCTCTTGACACTTAAACACACAGGTCACAGGTCATTTCAATTTTTATCCCTCCTCACAAACTGACCCCTTTGCCAGCAACTCTCCCCTTCTCCACCTGGTAGCACCCTTCATGGCTCAGCCCAAATGCCACTTCCTCCAGTAGCCTAACCCTGACACCCAAGGTCAGTCCTCCTCACCATCCCGCACTTCCCCTGTACCTTTAGGAACCCCATCCCATTATATCCCGTCATAGAGTTTATACTCTGGCTGGTGAGGCCTGAAGAAGGCACATCGCATCTCAGAAAGAATCAGCACTTGAGAACACAGCTGGGGCCACTCGCCCGCAGATCGCTACAGAGAAGCCAGAATGCCAGATTTCTAGGGAAGATTTTTCCTGATCAGCTTTCAAAGAATTCTTCCCTTCTTTTTCAATGCTGGAAACATAGTGTTTTCAGATGTTTTAATAAAACTGTCTTCAGGACTGCAAACCCAGAAGATCAGAATAATCACCAAAACAAACAACAACAACAAAAATGATTTGTAAAAGGAAATTAATGCCACAGTATTATTTATCAGCCGGGGATGGGTTCACTCTAAAAATTAGTAGAATGGGAAGTAAGCCTGTCCTTATCTCGCCAGATGCTATTGTCTCCTGAAGACTGAAGACTGGTGCTTTGTCCACAGGAGGTTAGCAATGATTACTGAGGTATTAGAGTTGTACCAAGACAGTCTCCTGAGTATAATGGGAGGATTATCAGATCACTGAAAAGAGAATAACTTCTTGTCACGTGCTTAGATGTTACTTCATGCTCGGTCCACGGACTCTGTGAAATTCTTTCTCTGGGAAGGGTTGTGCCTCCATGGGGCAAAAGCTTTCTTGGGGTGCCCAAATGCCCCGAGGATTCTTAGCAAGCAGCATTTTCATAAGCCTCTTTGCACTTATCCACACCAACAGTGTCAGCTCTAATTGTATCATTAACAATTATCCACAGGGTTTCCTCCCAGGCTTCTCATCTGCTGAGTCGGAGACTTTCTTCCTTTCCCACACAGGAGACTGGCACCAGGGCATGGGGGCAGACTAACCGCTCCCAGAGTTTTATATCCATGAGCCCATTGATCCTCCCATCACCCTGAAATAAGGATGCCTAGCCCCTTATGGTGAGATGGGGGTGGGAAGAAAGAGACTCAGTTCAGAGAAGGGGAGACTTGCCCCAGGATACACAGCTGACCCAGCATAAAGTGGGGGTTCCCATCAGTGCCCCCTACTGCCTGGGATCGGCCCACTCGCTGCCTCCACCTTCCTGGGCCCCTCACACATCCTAGTGAGAGACAGAACAGGGAACAGGATGAATTTTTCGTTCACTCACTCCTTTATCAGAGAACTACAGAACCAGAAAGGCAACTTCACTCCCCTTATTTGCCAGGGAGGTGAACAGGGGACCTTAGAAGGGGGAGGACCTGCTTAAAGTCATCCAGCCAGTGAATGATAGGTGAGTTCAGGACCCTTGTTCTTGGCTCAGGCCCAGGACCTTTCTCTTCACTCTCCCACCCTCCCCATAAAGACTGAATCCATTTGCAAAAAGTCATGTGCTTCAGAGATGTGGAAAAGAAAAAAAATCTGCCAGTTTTAACAAGCTACGATGGACATAGGTGCCAGGTAACTCAGTGGTACAGAATCTGCCTGCCAATGCAGGAGACCTGAGTTCAATCCCTAGGTTGGGAAGATCCCCTGGAGAAGGAAATGGCAACCCACTCCAGTATTGTTGTCTGGGAAATCCTGTGGACAGAGGAGCCCGGCAGTCTGCAGTCCATGGGGTCACAAGAATTGGTCACAACTTAGCGACTAAACCACCACCACTACCATACACATAAACACTTTAAGTTACGAACAGTATTAGTGTTATGAGGAAGGCCTAACTGTATTTAGTTTGTGGATCTAATAAAATTCATTTTTCTGTTTAAATGATGGTGAGTTTTATTTTCTAGGGTTGAAAGGTGGGTAGAGGATGGGGAGAGAATGCACTTTGCCCAGGCAGAGTTCAAAACAGACATTATATTTATCCAGATTTTCCACGTCTGAGAATCAGATTGCCCTTCAGTGAAATGAAGATAAAATAGCATTGACCACATAGGGTTGTGAGGACTGAATGAATGAGTACACATCAGTGCTTAGGACAGAGTCTGATGTGTACTAAGTGCTTGGTAAGCATTGCCTGCTATTATTAAGAGGAGGAGAAATTCAAACTATGAGTGTATGTTTTTCTGAATACACCTAGGTCTTTTTCTTCTTTTTTCTCCTAGCGAATAAACAGGCTCCTCTTTTAGGAACTCTGGGAAATGCCACAAAGTCAAGATATCGCTAAAGTGGGCCGGGAAGAGAGCAGCGTGATGCTGAGTTTCTCTGGCTGCTTTCAAGTCATGTCAGGAGAAATGTGATCGGGAGGATGATAAAGAGAAATCAGTTTGGGGTTTGGAGTCAGATTCACCTGGGGTCAAATGCTGACTGGGTCACTTAGTTCTGCATGACCTTGGACAGGCGACAACCTCCCCAACTCTTTCTCCATCTGTGAAAGGACAGAAGGGAGGAGGGGGGAGGTGGAGATTAATTGAAAGTCTAACAAGTTAAGGGTTTGGGGTAAAATAAGCTTTCAGTTTTTCTTTAGGGACAATTTAAAAATCTGACCCCTCCCAGCATGGATCCAGGATCAGCGTCCGTGTCAGTTCCAGTTGTTAAGGCATGGTGAGTCTGCCCCTCACAATTCACGGTTCACTCCTCATTGGGAAAGGTGACCTTCCGAGCAGGGTGAGAGGTACCTACAGTCTCAGCCAGTTGCTGCTTCTATACCTGAATTTATTCATTTATTCAATCAATATTTACTGAGCCCCTCACTGTGTCAGGGGCTCTTCAGGGCACCTGACACAGATCTGAGGGGGCAGGACGGATCTCAGGGACCCTGATATCAGTCAGACCTCTCTGGATGCAACCCAGAGAGGATGGATCTCTGCCTCAGAGGGTCCCTGAAGGGTGCCCCTCAAACAGAACCAATGTGCTCACCCACCAGACTCCTTTTGTGACCCTGGACATGTGGTTACACCTCTCTGAGCTGCTGTTACCACTTCGGTGAAATGAGGTGATGGACTAGAATGAGACCTGGAGGGTGTAGGAGGGAGCAGGGTATCTCACGCCCAAGGATGATCCTGAGGAGTGAGTAAAGTCCTGATGTGAAAGCTCTTTTTTCAAAGCCTACAAAGGTACGCTGTTTTTGCTGCCAGTGGCAGCCTGCAGCCCCCTCCCAAGGCTGGCACAAGTTCTGGGTTCAGCTTCAATGCCCCAACCCCCCCTCTAGAAATGACTAACAGAGTTCTGAACAATTGCTTCTAATTGTCTTCATCCTTAAGGTAAAGCAAACCTTGCTTATTCCCCACCAGGCAACTGGGGGTGGGGCAACTGGGTGAGATTCTATTTTTCTTAATTAAAAAATACAATTATGTCTATTAAGTAACTCCTCAAATTTCCTTTTCCCCTTTTCAAGTCCAATCAGCTGCATTTTGAAGCTAAACAATTTGTGCCAGTAAATAAGAGAGATTTCAGATTCCTGCTGAACTATTTGGGAATCCATAAAACAAGATACACTTTCTCCGTGTGTTCTCGCTGCTTATTAAGCCCATCCCAGACTCAACAGTTCCATCTGTCTAATTGAAAGAAAATGGGAATAGTAGGTACTTCATTGCTGTGAGCAATTCCAGATGCCTTTCCTCTCACCTTTATAGCAACTTCGGCCTCAGGCAAAATACAGACATTTTTAGAATCAGCCAAACCCTGATGTGCATCTCTGCCAGGTATTTACTAGTTGTGAGAAACTCTTATCAAGCCTTAAGCTTCAATTTTCTCCTCCTTAAGCAGGAATGAGGGCCTTTCCATCACAGGGTTGCTTAAGGTATAGGAGGGAGCTGACAGTTACTGAATTGTGGTTTAAAACTCATGTCAGCCCAGTTCAGTATGGGTATTTTTCCTGCTTTTACAGATGGGCAAACTGAGGAGGAGTGAGATGGAGGACAGAAATTTGTGAATGGCTGGGCAAGATGCCCTGGATGGCTGGACTGATTCCATAGAACCTCAGCCTCCCAGCTTCCTGGAGTCACCTTTTCCAGGGAGCCTTCTGGGTCTTTCCATGCAGACAAATGGGGGCTTGGGCTCTGTTCGTGGGAACCTTTCTCCAGTGCAGGCAGGAACTGGGAAGGTGCCAGCCAGCTGTGCCCAGAGGCTGGGAAATGGGAGATACCCTGTGCTGTTTGTCTAGACCGCTTCTTCTTCTCTTGATCTCCAACCTTCGCTTGACAGAGTTGTCAATCTGCTTCCTTCTCAAGAGGCAGGTAGTTACACCCATTCTGCAGAGAGGGGCAAAAAAGGCTCAGAAAAGTTACTTTCTCATGCCCCAAGTTATCCAGCTTTGGATCACTGGATCACAGGCAGATTTATTGAAAAGGATGGTAAAAGAAAAAAAAAATACTATCAACAATGACTTAAGAAATAATAACAGCCAACATTTACTAACAGCTAGATACTCCCCTATTACGGATGAGGAAACCATGTTGCAGACAGGTGAAGTGACTGATTAAACTGAATGCTGTTTAAATCCTCCAGGAGGATGGAAGTAGAACCTTTACAGCCACTCCTGGGTGGGAGTGCCTGAGGCTGCCATATTCTGTGTTCCCTGCTTTTTACGAGGCTTCTTACCTAGTCCTCCCCAGCAGCCCTATGGACTGGGCATCTTTTGTAAAAGAGGTTACTGAGGCCCCCAGTTCAGTGTAGGTGGCAAATAGGAAGAAGTAGGGCCTGGATTTGACTAGGGAACTAACTACAGGAGCAGACTCACGCCTGCTGTGACCAGAACAACTGTGTCTCCATGAACCGGCCCTCTCTTCTCCGAGGCTTGTGGGACTCAGAGAGAGGAACAACATCTGCCTCCATTTCTTCTGTTCTCCGAGGATGTCCTTGTAGTGGGCTTCTTCCAGGGGGACTGTGTAGCCTCAGACTCTGCCCCAGCAAATCTTAGGCCGGCCTCTCTCTTGTGTGGGCATCCACTTCTTCATCTGTAAAATGGGGAGGCATGAACGCTCAGGCTTCTGGTTGCTCTGTGTCATCTGTGTAGCGCTTTGGCAAAGGCCCCTTCTCTCCAGAGAAAGGCCTCAGTGAGCAAGGGGCCATAGCAAACCGATTGGAGCGTCCAGAACTTCTAAGAAAGAGATTTGCCCTCCCCCCCACCCCACAGAACCTCAAGTAGGGACCCCCAAGCCCTGTCTACTCGCCTTCGTGCTCTAACTCGGAAAGTGATCTCTCAAATGCCTGGAAATAATGCCCGCCCTAGTGAGGTCTGATGTTCCCCGTACCTACTCCGCACTGCACAGGTAAGAAAAATGAGCTCAGAGAGGAGCAGCCTTTTGCCCGAAGTCACACAGCGAAGGACTGGGGGGGGATGGGGGGGAGGGGAATGGTCGGGGAGCGGTGTTGTGGAATTCCTGGCGGACGTTGGCGCCCGCTTGTCTGCCCGCTTCTGATACCCGGGTTCGGGAGAATAGGCCGCTAACGAGCGGCCCATTAGGAGGAATTGTCACTCCTCTGGGAGCGAGGTTGTCCCATTAGGGCGAATTGTCATTCCTCCTGGAGCGAGGTTGTCCCGGCTCCGCGCAGGCTGAGTGCCGGGGCCGAGAGCAATTAACGCGGCTCCGGCTCGGGCAGCAGCCTCTGCCCGGGGCAGCGGGGGCGGGGCGCCCGGCGCGGCTGGAGCCGGTCACCCGGCGCAGCCCCTTCCCCCGGAGCCCGCCTTTCATCTCCCCGCGCCTGGCGCCTGCCCGCAGCCCTGGCCCGTCTACAGCCCCCTCCCCCGCCCCTCCCCCGCCTCCTCCGAGCCGCCGGGATCCAGCGACCGGTCCTGGAGCTGCAGACCCGGCGGTCCGCGCGCACTCCACGGTTTTCGCCTCCAGACTTGCTGTGCGCGTGCGCGGCCGCTCCACGCGGGGCCAGGGCGCGTGCGAACGTGGAGCGCGGCGGGTCTGCGCGCAGCCGCCGGTGCTGCAAGGGGAATGCCCTGGTCCTCCGCTCCTACCTGCGTGACCTCGCCGCAGAATTAGCGCTTCTTGGCTTTAGGCTTTTCATCTGTAAAACAGGGAAAATAATTTCTGCCCTGAGCGTTGTGTTGGAAGAAACAAATGAGACCCTGGAAGACAGGTTCGGATACTAAAGCAGAGGTGACGCTCAGTGGTGACTGAGTTGCTGTTGACCCTCATGTTTTTACTTGCGAATATGTCACCGAACTCACCTTTACTGAATGCTCCCTACATGCCAAAGCCAGGCCTCTGCTAAGGGACCGTACGCTTTTCAGGGCAAGCCGAATTCTCAGTCCCGAAGATTTTACAAAGAACCCATCGTGAACTCCGTGAAAGGGAGCCACACGCCTCATTTCGGGTATCTGGCAGAGAAAGCAATAAATTGTTACTGCTTTTGATATACAATAATGTGGTGGCGTTTGTTTGGACCCCCTACACCTGCTAGTTATTTTATTTAGCCCCTTGAACGGAATTGCCACTAGAGTCATCCTGGTTAAGGGTTCTCTCATTCTAGAGATTTTTTTTAAAAAAAGACGGAGTGGGGGGTGCGTAAGGAAATAGTAAAGCGACCAAGGTCACGCGGCCAGGAAGAGGTGAATGCAATATTCTAAAAAACGCCTCCAACTCAGGAGCAAATGCACAGACGGGGCTTTCCATAAAAGGTTAGAATTATGTTGCGCTTCCACTCTTCACAGCAGAAGAGAGACCCTTTCCAAAATTGTCCAACCCCAGCAGGAAGCTAGGGAGGGAGCCGGCAGAAAACAAGACGGTCAGGCTGGTTTCTCCCTGGACATCTATTCATGGCCAAAACTTAGTATCCTGGCTTAGAACACCAGTTTTTTTTTTTTTAATTTCTTCAATTTTGTCATTTCCGGCTTCATACTTCTCATCGTTTGCCTAGACGTCAGGACCAGAGAGTAGGGGAGAGGAACTTACCATATCCTCTCCTAGAAAAGTTCATTAAAAGAGCTCTAGTAGTACTAATTTAAGAAAAAGAAAATCCTGGGAATGAGTCTGCATGTCCCCTAACTGACAAATATTAACAAGGAGTTTTCAAGAACAGTTATCAAACAGTGGCTGGGTACCACCCAACTGAAAACTGAACCATTTGTACATTTTAGCAGCTGAGTACTAAACGAATTTCAGGTTTGCTTCCAAAATATATACCCTGCACCTTGCTTAGCTACCTCTAGAAGGCACATAACTTAATGTGGATTTACCAAACGGTATTTGAGATACATATCAAGCCTATCAAGTATGACTCAAGGGGAAAATGCATTAAGCATGTATCTCCAGATAGCTTTCATAACTGTGTGTGCGAATTTTTAAATAACTTTCTCTTAACTTTCAGTTTCTTGATAGTGGTGGAAGAGGGAGGTTTTAGAAGGCTGTGGTTAGCACTTATTTACATTTAAACTTTTATTCAGGACCATTTTTAATCAAATTGAGTTAAGTGGCCAGTGCAGTGTTTTTATCCTCTAAGAGTCAGATAACACTTATTCTGGTTATCCTAGGCCAGCACAGTTTCACTCCAGGCAGAGGTTTGGGGTGAAGGGAAGTGCTCTAGGAAGTGGATCTAGGGGTCAAGTTTCTCTTGAATAGGGAGGTAGCTCCAAAGTCTGGTCATTTCACTAGTTAAAAACAATGTCCCTTCCTTCCAAAGCTTTGGGAACTGTTTAACAAGCATCTGCTGTGTGCAAGTCCCTGAGTTGGGATATTTCTATTCATCTCATCATCTTTGGGATATAGGAAATCTAGGAAAAGGCAACCATAGCATAGCAGGAGTCATTTGAAGCAATAGATGTTGACCCAGTGGCCTGCAGCGAGACTGGTCTCTGCACTTTGGAAGCTTCTGTGCTCTCCCCTTTCCCATACTGAGACAGTCATCACTAAGGCTTTGAGATGTAATTACCCAGGGTATAATTTCAAGTGGGGTGGGGATATCTATACATTTTTTTTTTTTTTTTAACCAGGTGCAATGAATAAAAATGTGCTTCCCTAAAAGATACACAGGCTGGGGTGTGCAAACTTGGCACCCAATGTTTATGAGATTTGCGGGGGGTGGGGGGAGGGTGGTTGGGAAGTATTAGATATTATCTATACCTTTTCCTCCCTCCTCCTCCTTGAAGGCAAACACTGGCACCTAAACACACATGACAAACACAGGCTCAAACAAACTCATAAACACACAATGCACGCATTCTTGAGAAAAAGGTCGGATCAGGATTTCGTCCAGTGAGGAGATTCAGGGAAAAGAAAACTCCAGTATTTCGAGTTTCTAAGAGTCCGCTGGTTTTGTTTTTGAGTGTAAGAGATGGAAAGCTCTGGTTTAAATTTTCCAGCTACTTGGGAGAGGGTTGTCGTGACCACCTACCTCTCTGACTCCCTCCGGCCCCTCTCCTCGGGGAGTTATAGCAATAGCAAACGCTGTTGGGCACTTGCTAATAGCGAAATATCTACTCTTATAAGCGCCATGCATGTAGTAATTCCTTTAACAGGGATGCTGGCCCTTGCTTTCAGTGCTGACCCCGAAAACTGCTAAGTTAGCCCAGTTTCGGCCCATAGCAGGAACTTCATCAAAGTTTTTTGCAATGTCAGTTGCAGGTTTTAAACGTGTTCTGGAGCGGAGAACCTTTTTAAAAGAGGGGTCAAAAGAGAGAAGAAATGGGGCTCGGCGAACTTCCTCTTTATATAATCGGCCTTAATTACGCCTTAGACTTTTCAGTTTTGGCGTGATTATAACCCTTGAGGGATCGCCTAATAACAACTCTGCTGACTGCTCCTGTAATTAACTCCTAATTTATTTCAAACAGAAAAAAAAAAAAGTCCCAGCCTCTTCCGGAAGAACCAATCGGAGGCTAGTGTCCGTGGCGTCAGCGCTAGGGCCAGCGCGGATTGGCTGAGCCCAGTCTCTCACTTCCCCTTGGAGGAAAGGCACGGCTCCTGGCGAGCCCCTCCCGTCTCCCCCCAAAAAGTTTGAGTTGCAGCTGCCGGGTTGCCAGCGGAGTCGCGCGCCGGGAGCTACGTAGGGCAGAGAAGTCATGGCTTCTCCGTCCAAAGGCAATGACCTGTTTTCGTCTGATGAGGAGGGCCCGGCGATGGTGGCCGGACCGGGCCCGGGGCCTGGGGGCGCCGAAGGGGCAGCGGAGGAGCGCCGCGTCAAGGTCTCCAGCCTGCCCTTCAGTGTGGAGGCGCTCATGTCGGACAAGAAGCCGCCCAAGGAGACGTCCCCACGGCCAGCCGAAAGCGCCTCCGCCGGGGCCACCCTGCGGCCGCTTCTGCTGCCTGGCCACGGCGTCCGGGAAGCTCACAGCCCCGGGCCGCTGGTCAAGCCCTTCGAGACCGCTTCGGTCAAGTCGGAAAATTCAGAAGACGGAGCGGCGTGGATGCAGGAACCGGGCAGATACTCGCCGCCGCCAAGTGAGTGCCTGCGGGAGCCGGGACCAGGAGTAGATGGGGTGCGCGGGGTACCGGAGGGAAGTAGGGGCCAGTATTCCAAGCTATTGGAGGCTCCTCTGTACTATGCACCCCCTAAAGCAAGCACTGCAAGGTCTTGGCCCCTTAATATCCCCAGAGTCCAGCGGCATCCAGGACACCTTCTCGGTGATACCCGCGCAGCGCGTGTTCGGGATCCCCCAGCTGTACTAAGTATTCTCTACAATTGCCAACTCCCTGGTCTTTGAAGGGCGAACCCAGCTGGGCTGGCAGGGGTCGCTCGGTTGTCGTTTTCTCTAGCCCACAGCCCTGCGCTCAGGCCACTTCGCTTTTTCTCACTGTCCATCGGGGTTTCAGTCTAGGGAGTGAAGGAGGATTCTCGTTTAATATGCACCCTAATATATGCCAGGCAGAAGCGGAGTGTCTTACTGTTTTTCAAAGTTCACAACCCTGCGAGATATGCCCTCATTTTAAAGATGAGCTCGTTAAAATCTAATCGGACTTTGGGGTAGCAGTGACCATCTTCCCTTGGTCCCCCGGGCATCGAAGCACGATCCCTCGGAGGGATGGCGGCAGAGACCTAGGCGGCGAGGAAGTAACTCCCGATGGCCGGCACGTCGCTTCGTCGCTTCGCTGGGAGCGGGCTGGGGTCAGCGGCGTGGGGCTGCGCTTGGCTCAAAGTAATAATTAACAGCATTCCAGCAGCGCTTGAGTTTACAAAGTGATGCTTATTAGTTCACCAGATCCCGGTCATCGCTGGAACCTCGAAGTGTAGGCAGAAGCCCGGGACCCGTGGCTATCTGTTTTCAGACACCCAGACTTTGAGGATTGAACTTGCTTGAGCCAGGTCACCAACAGGGGCAGAATTGGGCAAGGGGCCCTGGTGTCCACGCCCTAGCCCTGGCTGCCTTTGATCCTTCTACCCAGAGAGACCAAGCAGAGGCAGAAACACCTGCACCCCGCTTCTGCCAATGAGGAAGAACAGAGAGGCCCAGGAGAGCTGATTTCTCTTCCAGCATTTACATCTATTTTGGGTCCTTGGGTATTTTTTGCAATTCCCTATAGCTCCTTTTACTTATATCTCCTGACCTTTAAGATTTCTCTGCCCTCACTGTACCTCTAGGAAAGGTAAGAGAGAAGGGGCCTGCGGGGGGATTTTTTTCCAAAGCTAGGAGCATCACATTTTACCCTATTTCCATCAGCTGGGAAAACTCAGATACAAAGTATTTTGTGAACAGAACAGGGCCATATAGCCAGACATCAGTGGCGGTCACCTCTGGCGTCTTTCTCCACCCTGTTAGAAACTCCAAAAGATTCAAAGGGTGTGGAGATTAAGGACTCAAAGAATTTAAACTCAAGTTTGCACAGTGCTTTATAGCACTTTTCACCATATTATCTTATCTGATCTCTGTGTGGCTGAAGCCAGCCTCCCAGTAACAGATGAGGACATTTCAGCAGAGTTCAGAGGAATCTGCACACATCTAGTTTGGGCTTGACAAGAAAGGCTTGGGGACATTTAATGATCACCTACCTGCTGGCAGCCCAGGACTCTGGGCATTCTAAAATTTGGTACTCTGAACTGCAGGATCAGTATTAGTTACCCATTTTATTGATGGTGAAATAGAGGCTCAGAAACTTGAAGGAACTTAATTTGTTTTGACAAATATTGAGTGTCTGTGTATTCATAGGCCTGGGTCAATTCCCAGCCTCCCATCAATGATTCAGACCTTAGAGGGAGTAGTGTCCAGAGGTCAGAGATTTCCACTTCCTTAGGTTCTTGGGGTTCTGTAAATATGCCTGCCAGGGCCCAAGGTAAGGCAGCCCTGGATGTGGCCTTCTCATGAGAAAAATCGGAGATTATGAGAAAGGATGTAACTTTAAAATAAACTTTAAATTTTAACTTTAAAGTTTGTTTTAACTTTAAAACAAAAAGTGGGTCAGTCGTGGTTTAGGCCTGGAGATGGCCTCGGAAGCCCTGTGGTAGAAGCAGTGGGTTCCCGGAGCCTAGGGACAGAGCCTGGGGCAGGAGGGAGCCACTTACCCAGGCCGGGTTTTGTTATTCATAGGCAGTAGGACAGATGCTGTTTTGCTTTGTATAATCTCATCCTTCCTCAGGTTTAAAATGGAGTAGGGGTGGGAGGGTGAGGAGTGGTATGCTGGGTAGGAAGCCTCATAGCCTTATAGCTTTGATATACTGCAAGATACCGGTCTCCTGGACTTCATAATTCAAACGCAGCCCCTAGGATCAGCGGAGTGACTGTGCCCAGGCACGGGGTTCCTTTCAACAGGGGCAAGTGTAGACTCTAGAAGCTTGGTGTCTGTGCTGTGACCACTGGGTTCTCCCAAGCAGCCCGGTCAAGTCTTTGAAGAGTGAGAATTTCACAGATCTCTGAGTCTCTGTTGTTATTTTGTTTGTAAATTAAGAATTAGGCACCCCTAGCTCTCTGGCTTACTTAAGGATTAGCATGTGCAAAAGTCTGCACTCCGGTGGTAGTTTCTTATCCATCCCTTGCCCAGACTTCTGGTTTTTGATTGAGTGCAAAACCCCACTACCTCTTTCTTTGTAATCACTTAAAGTGATGGTTAATAATGTCACATTAGGACAAATCCATTTCTTGTTGGAAAGGGAGGCTGGGTTGGCACTTGTGCTGTGTCACCCTCAACTATGAAGTGTAAACTTTCTTGGGCCACCAAAGTAACTAAACAAGAAATGTGACATTCTCCCTTTGGAGTACTTACTACTGTGGCTGCATGTGGAAAATTAGCATAGCTCATAAAAGCCAGATGCAGAAAATGAATTGTTTAGCATCTGTCCCTTAGCTCCCCCCTCCCTGGCCCAATTCCCTTTAAGGAAAAGCCCAAAGTTAGTTGATTCTATGGAATCACAAGGATGCTTGGTCCTGTGACTTCCTAAAATTGAATCCATTTTAGAGTCTGGATGCTGTTGGCATACCTTTATTTTGCTTGTTATTCTTTCTTTCTAAACTCCAGCAACAAGCTAATCATTTACACGTTTGCTACAAACCATAGAATGGGTAGGAGAGATGACTAAGATGTCATCACATGCTCTCAATTCAGGAGGCAGCATGATTTCCCCTGACATTTACATTTATGGGCAAGCTAATTTTTCCCTCCTTCTGTAAAGTTTATATTACAGAAGCACCCAGCCAAGAAAGTTATCCCACATCCAGATCTGTGAAATGATGTTCAGGCTTTATAATCTGTAGACTGGAGGGAATGACAGCTGTGTGGTTGTTTATTGCATGAGGCTGCTCCCCAATCCAAAGATGCTATTAATTTACCACAGACCTTATCGGCACAATTATCCTTCATAAATATGCTGATGCAATCCCAACATTTCCTGGTACAGAGAGGGGACCAACTCAATTTATAAGATCCTGTTCGTTTTCCCTCTCATATATGATTATTTCAGCATCCTAGGGATGTGAGGATTATCATGAAATCCCCCCCCTTTAAGATGAGTCATCAGGAAGAGATGGGGTTTTGTTTTTCAGAGAACCCTCAGCTCTCTTGGCATATCAGGGATCTGTTCATGTTTCATGATCTCTAATGCTGTTTGTTTGCCATATAGAAAATTCTGTGACACCATTTAACTCCCCAACTTTTTGTAAAAAGTTTCAATTTTTCAAAGCAAAACAACAAATCCATTTAAGTCTGGTCCTTCTCAACCCTCCACCACCAAAAAACACCCCAACCATACATGGTTTTCACTTGAGGTTCCTTTTTGAACGATGAAGAGGAGCCCCTCCCTCCTGCCCACATGGACATACTTGGTGACAAAGCCACTTTCTTTTGCTAACTCACTCTCCATTTCTGTTCCCTAGGACACATGAGCCCCACCACCTGCACCCTGCGGAAACACAAGACCAATCGGAAGCCTCGCACACCCTTTACCACGTCCCAGCTCCTCGCTCTGGAGCGCAAGTTCCGCCAGAAACAGTACCTCTCCATCGCAGAGCGGGCAGAGTTCTCCAGCTCTCTGAACCTCACAGAGACCCAGGTCAAAATCTGGTTTCAGAACCGAAGAGCCAAGGCGAAAAGACTGCAGGAGGCAGAACTGGAAAAGCTGAAAATGGCTGCAAAACCTATGCTGCCCTCCGGCTTCAGCCTCCCTTTCCCCATCAACTCTCCCCTGCAAGCAGCGTCTCTATACGGTGCATCTTACCCTTTCCATAGACCTGTGCTCCCGATCCCACCAGTGGGACTCTATGCGACTCCAGTGGGATATGGCATGTACCACCTATCCTAAGGAAGACCAACTCAATAGACTCCGGGACGGATGTTTGTTTAAAAGCCTCCCCCCTCCCTCTCCAAGAAGACAGTCCCGCTCGCTCTGCAAACCTTGCATGCATCACCCTCAGCCTCAGCGGCTAGGTCGACAGGGCCACAGACATAGTTCGAATTGCTTCTTTTGACTGGAGACACCCAAGCCCCGTTTTCTTGGTTAATCTGCCAGATGCGGCGCCGCCCCCCCACCGCCACCTTCTCCTTTCATAAAGATTGGCTCTGACGGTTTTTATATATAAATATATATATAATAAAATATAATACATTTTTATACAGCAGACATAAAGATCAAATTATTTTGAAAGGCAAAATTTATATATATATATATATCCTTTTTCTCTATATATCACCTTCCTAAAAGAGACTGCTTAAGTCTACCTGTTGTTTTTTTTCTTATGGGGGAGACAAATTATTTGCTAAAATTGCTGAAATCTGGTGATTTGGATGGAATAACTGACTTTAGCTTATGGAAAACAAACGTTAGAATTAGACATTACTTGCATAAGGAGTAGATATGGAGAGATTCCTCCCAGGGAAGGGACACACCATGTTTTTGCATTTTTCATGTGCATTGAAAACTCACTAGACATGACCCTATTTGACCCTATATTTTCCCCCCTTTCCACCTTGTTTATTACACATTATTAAAAGTTTTTGTAAGATCAATAAAAGGAGATGAGAATCCTGAGAGTCCTCGGGGGTAAGGTGGAAAACAGAGGTCCTTCCTAATTCCTCTCAAGGCTGTTGCTTAACTTCATTTCAGATAATTGGGGAGTGAAAAGTTAAAGCATGTTGGGAGGAATTGATGGTTTCTGTGAATCACTAGGTATGTCCTCACACATTGCAAAGGCGATTTGGGGAAGGGGTGTAGTTAATTCTCTGCTTTAAAAAAAATGAGTATCTTGTAACCATTATCTATATGCTAAATATTCTTGAACAATGAATAGATCCAAAATGAAGAAAATCATGCTTTCTCTGTGTGTGTACCTATTGTATGTGCTAAACTTACTAGAAAAATTTATATACTTTTTAACATGTTGGGTACAGAGGGTAAAGCCATGTTTCGACTTGGTAAAAAATGGTGTTGTCAGACAGCCCATATAGCCCCTTGGTATTTAATCTTTCTATCCAGCCCCCCTCCCTGCCCCAAGTATACTTTTATCCCTTTGAAAGGGTGCCTTGTATAATTTTATATATTTTATTGAAGAGTTATTTCTTATCTCTTATTCTGAATTAAATTAAACGTTTGTTTTATTGCAGTAAAGTCTGTCCAAAGTCACAATTATTTTTAAGAGGCGCTCTGTGTTCTTTAGCTGGACTTAGCCCAGAAATGCCACCCAGATGGGGGAGGGGGCCTGGTGATTTTTATGATGATTTTAATGTGAATCAATCAAGAGCTGTGGCCAGATTCAGCCCGGGGTAGGGAAGTCCATTGAAAACAGCAAAAGACTTTGAACTGCTTCCTTTGGCAGCTTGTGTTACTCATGGAAAATTGCTATTAGGAGTTTTTCAAATCAGTGAAAGATGAGCTTAGAAGTGGCAGGGCCCAGGGATAGGCCAGAATCTGAGGGGTTTTTCAAGGGAAAAATCTTGAACTTGAAATCTCTCAGCTAAACAAAACAAGCTGAGGGAACCGACCTATATAGTTCTTTGCAAATAGAGACGGTAACTGGATGCATTCACTTGGCGGGGTGGGGTGCAGGATAGACGGATGCCTGTTGCCCTTTCAGGACTGTGTCAAATCACATTCCGTTTACCATTCCTATGTCCCTTCCAAGGAGATCGATCTTGAACAAATGCCCTTTTCGGTTTGTAGGGGGAAGGTAGTCCATTCAAGTGCCCTTTGCTTTGCAGTCTGCCTTTCCACTGGCTACGGAACGGGGGTCACGCTTGGGTTTTGAGGCATCACCATGAAAATAAATTGGTAATGGGTAGAGGAAGAGGGGAAGAATCAAACTCCGCTTTCTGTTGCACAAAGAAACCAAGTGGCCATTGATGATACCTTTCCGAGGTCTGTTTTTGGATGAGGGGCTCCGGTGACCCTCGGAACGAGTCGGAAGGGAGCGGAAAACTTTGTGTTGCCGAGACTGAGGTGGGGAGACTGGAACCTGACACCTACTAGGACTAGCTCTTTCGTCCCAGTTTCCTTTGTGCCCACACCCGGTTTAGAGGTGGGCTCCGGAAACTCCATTTTCCGGTCGGGCAGAGGCTCCCAAGGTCGGGCGGTGAGTTTCTCCTGCGAAGTGTGATCCAAACTCGGGATCTCCTCCGAAGTTGGGGTCCGACCGATTTCTTCCAGCTCCGCCACTGCACTCCGGAGCTGGAGTGATCTGCAGGAGCGTCTCAAACCTTCTCGAATGTGTGCCCTTGTCATCCCGCTGGGCATCTCATTTACAGGATGCGCTTTCCGAAGGCCGAAGCCCTTCCCGGTTTCGTCAGCAGCAGCCAAGCTGGGTCCCTAATGAACCAGCCCATCGAGCTTCTTTCCCGGGGCCTCTCAGACCCCAGCCTCCGGCGGTCTCAGACCAGGATGGGGGATCCGGAGACAGTGCCGCCTCTGGGTTAAGAGTCAGCTTGCCCCGGAGAGGAGGGTGTCACGGGCCAGAGTGGTTTTCGGAGAATCCGGGCTGCGTCCTGCATGGTCAGCCGAGTGGATTGGAAACGGTCTAAGCGCCTGCGCATTTCCTCAAGCGCCCTAAATCCCAGCGAAAAACAGGCC
Organism: Okapia johnstoni; assembly: GCA_024291935.2. Lineage (NCBI taxonomy): Eukaryota > Metazoa > Chordata > Mammalia > Artiodactyla > Giraffidae > Okapia > Okapia johnstoni. Next base: position 50,440,509 of record CM044313.1, read on the forward strand.
GGGAGAGGGGGAAAGAGTCGCTCGGGCTCCAACACATGCACCCCGGAGCTCCTGGGTGGATGGGGTTACCTCCTACTCGAGGACGTGGCCGGGTTACCGGGGCCCAGACCACTGCCAGAGGTCCGCGGGGCTGCCGGTGCGCTGTGCTCTGGGGCTCCCTCTGAACTGCCGGCCCCGCCTTGGGTTTGGCAGCCGCCACGGTCCCTGTGTATGTCGGGCTTGGTATGCCAGGCGTTTCAGGGACCAGAGCAACAACCTGCGGTGACAGAGGGCCCTAAGTCACCAAGGACCCGTGCAGCGCGCCTTGGAAATGAAAACCCAAGATGTCCGTGTGCCAACTTTGACCATAGTCTCCTGCGCTGTCGGGAGACTGGTACACAGCTCCACCCGCCCTCCTGTAATTCTTAAGGCTTTTATCTCAAACTTCCCAGCAAGACAGTTCTGCTCTCAGGAAGCAGAGAGGACGGAAAGGAGAGGGAATCCTATGTACTGAGCTCCTACTAAGTATGGAACTAGACATCTTCTGGCTCATCTAGTCACTGCACACCCCCCTGGGGAGGTATTATTGATGCCATGTTATAGGTGAGGAAACTGAGGCTCAGGGGCTCACTGAGGTCCCAGAGTCCATAAAGGGCAGCAGCAGAATTCAGGCCAAAGTGTGAGCCTGGTGGTAGGGGGTTGAAGTCTGGCAAAGGGGGCCCTGAAGGACCTGTCTCAGAGGAGTTGCGGGATGAAGGTCCCTAGGGAGCCCTCCAGACCCCACCCCCCACCCCACCCCCAGCCCAGATCCCAGCGCAGCCCTGCTCTGGAGTCCCTCTCTGCATCTCCTTCCCCACCCCTCATTGCTGTAAGGGGCTCCTCACCCAGGGTGCCAGCTTCTCCATCACAGGGGACCCGAGGCTCAGCCTGACCAGCCTCCTCCCCCTTGCAGCCCTGGGGAGGATCAGGGCCGGCAGGAGGTAAGCGGCGAAGGCCTGGCTGGCTGAGAGCAGGCGCTGGTGAAACGTCTGCCTGACCCGACTGAAAAGAGGATCCCTGCCTTTGAGCAGAACCTTGTCTGACCGAATGAAAACTCCCACGGCCATTCTTTGCTATAAAAGCGGCTCATTTGCCACGGGTTGGAGAGGCCACCTCCCCACCCCCAATGCCTCTCCACTGCTGGGTTTGGAATAAACATAAACCTCATTTATAAAAGAACCCACGTCACACACACACACACACACACACACACACACACACACACACACACACACACACACACACACACACACACACACACACACACACACACACACACACACACACACACACCCCTCCCTGAAGTCACAGGGCCCAGTTGGTGAAGTTGATTGTGCCTGTTTTCCCCTTCAATGTAAGTTAAAAAGAGAAATCTCAAGATTGGTGATGCTGTAGGCCTCCTTAATGAAATCAATGAAATCAGTCAGAGAGCAATGAGGAAAATTCTGCTGTCAACTCCTGGACCCCTCCACCCCTCTCCCACCCCCAACAACCCTCTCACCTCCCTCCCTGCTAAGAACTAAATAAAAAGCAGTAAAATTACTTTCCAAAATAGCCTGCTTCAAAGCAGAACAGAGTACCAGGCTGCGGGAATCCTGAATCCTGCCCTGATAAGGTTCATAATAATCAAATCCAAACTCCATCCACCTCCTCTGACTCTTTCCAACCTCCTCCGGACCCCTCTGCATTTGTTGATGAAAACACTTTGATGTCCTGAGTCCTCCAAACAATTATTATTATAATTTTAAACAACCTGGTATTTTCCATTACTAACGGCTCGGGCTTTGAAGTTACACCTCATAATTTCCTAAATTAAATAAATCATTTTAAGTTTGCACTGGGAGGCTTTTAATAGCAGAGAAAGGAATATCATTATCTTATTGAGACCCAATTGTGGTGGCTCCAGTTTGGCTGTAGCTAGGGGCAAAGTAGGCTCACTCTAACAGACCTACTTTATTAACCTCCCATAACTCTTGAAAGAACATTTTTATATTTTCTTTGATTTCCCCCCTCCCTCTCTTGTTTTAAAGCTGTCCCAACCTTTAATTAGTGCCTAATATGAAAAGCATTATTTTTTTAATGCTATGTAATTTACCAGCGGCAACAGGCCAACTTAACAATTGTTTATTAGACTTGGTTTTTCACACAGGGCAAAGAATGCCGCTCCAAACCCAACTTTTCATGGGTGGTTGCACTAATTAATACAGTGTCTGAGGCTCCCAGGGGGTTTTTTAATATTGAAGCCTATGGGGGCGGAAGTGGGTTTTAGAAGTCCAGCTCCTGCCGCCGACGTTCTCGCTCTGATTTCTTTCATGCTGTTTTGATCCTGTCTGTGGAGTCAGCACCGACAGAAACTGTGCCCTGGCTCCGGAGACAACGATGACAACAGTCCCGGGAACCCCCCAGCACCTCCACTTGTGATTTATGGCGTGTGGGGCCCGACTTGGGGTGCAGGGAGCCCGCTGCTCGCTCTGGGTCTGCGGTGGGGGGAGCGGCCCCTCGTACAGCCTGGAGGGGGAAGGAGCTGGCCTGGGGCTAGGGTCGGACCAGACTCAGGCTGCTCGGGGCACATGCCAGGTCTCCCAGGCATCAGGCAGCCCTGAGCTCCGGGCAGAGAACTGGCTGAGAGTGAGGCAGGACTAGGGTGGGGTGAAGGTACAGCGAGGGAGGCACCCGGCCAGCGCTGCCTCCTTTGCGCTTCCCAGTTACCTTTGTTGTTGTTCAGTGACTCAGTCGTGTCCGACTCTTGGTGACCCCATGGACTGCAGGACAACAGGCTTCCCCATCTTTCACTATCTCACTACTTGAGTTTGCTCAAATTCATGTTATCTTTAGCTTCCTTATTTCCCCCATTTTTTTGTCTTTCATGGCCCCATCTTAAGCCCACTCCTTACTTTCTTATTTTTTTTTTATCCTTTTGCTCTCTTTTATTTACCTGCTTTCAATCTTTTTCAGGTCTGTCCCACTCTCTTTTTAATTTTTTTCCCCTTTATCTTCAATTCCTCTTCAGGGTCTCATTCTTAACTTTCTCTTTTCTTCCTCTTGTCTTCATTTTCCTGTCACTTTGTTCCTCCACGTGTCTCTCAATAGTTTTTCCTATTCTATTTATTCTTATTCCTACCTACTTGCCCCCATCTCGTTCTCTGTTTTTCTTCTTTCTTCCCCGGTTCCAGCGACTCCGTGCTCGATTGATTGCGGGAACCCCGCCAGCACCCGCTGGCCCCGCTCCTTCGGACGCTGCGCCCTCGCCCAGGCTCCTGGTCACCACCTCCCTTTGGTGCCCTTCCCGCCCCTGCTGCACCTGGCAAGCCAGCAAGAAAGAGACCCCTGAGCAGGGGGTGGGGCAAGTCGCTGGGCTTCTCCCTGGAACCGTGGGCGTCGCGGGCGAGAAGGGCAGCGCCGGGCCGAGAAGGGCCAAGTCCCCGCGCTCAGCCCCTCCGCCCCGCCCGCCGCCGGCCGCCCGTTTGATGTCGCGGGCCCGGCAGGAATGCGGCCGGGTTATCAATCACCCAGCTGGATCCCGAAGGTCTCGGCCTAATCACATTTAATTGCTCGTGGAGGCCCACTCTCGCCCCGGGCCGGCCGCCGCGCTCAATTACTCCCCAAATACCTGCCATCAATAAATGCGCGCTGACACCGGCCCGGCCCGCTCCTCTGGCCCAGGACTTCTCAGCCGACCGGGCGCCCCGCATCCCGCTCCCACCCCCTTCCCCATCATTAAACTTACACCTCGACGCCCAGAGGAGCAAGCCAAGCAGATAATAACAGTCCCCTTTTATTGAGAGCATCCCAAGTGCCAGACACTGGTGCTCAGCGATTTACACACTCCTTGAAGTCTCACCACCGTCTGTCTGGGAGGTGTTACCATCTCCATTGGAATTAAGGGAATTTAGGTTTATTCTTTAATGTTTCCCAGGTGGCAAAGTTAGGCCTTGGCCCTCCTGGGACGCGACCTTGCGACCCGGCAGTTCCACAGTCCATGTGTAGAAGTACGAGACAATAGTGCCTCCCAGAGGCCAAGGATTTACCTGGAGCCCTGGCACTAAGGTGTGCGGACCAGGTACTACATACAGGAGCTTTTTTATTCTGTTTTCCAGATGAGGACACTGGGGCCGAGCCCCGGTGTGAGCTGTGGGGAGGTTGCCCTCCAACCGAGGTCCTGACCTGTCTCCTGCCTGAATGGCATCCTTCACTCCCTTTTGCATTCTACCTTCAGAGCAATCCTGCAACTCAGGAACTGTGGCTTCTCTCGTTTTCCCAGAGCAGGAAAACAAACCCAGGGCAGCGAAATTCCCAGACAAGGGGTAAGGCAAGGCTGAGTCACACTGCTGGGGAGCTCAGAGCCCAGAAGGCCATGTCAGTTCCAGCAATTTCCATCGCACTCTTCCCCTTCTATCAAGAGCCTTTGATTTAAAACAAGTGCGTTATGTTTATGTTTTATGTAGTTTCCCACTTGTTGAGAGGTAACAATTATACACCTAAACAAGGATGAAGCAGGTGACACTGACTTACTGTGTGAGGCCAAGTGGCCAGATTAGCTTGGATCGATTTGCGGTAATACTGACATAAAATGTTAGATGAAAACAGCAAGTTATAGCATATATATATAGAGAGAGAGCGAGAGCGAGAGAGAGTTGTGTTAAATATATGTAATGTATTTCAACTAAACAAAGATGCCATCGACTATAATACGTATTTTATATTCCACTTTAAAATAAAAAACTGCCAGTTACGATGTAATATTTAATTACCTAGAATTTTATACTTATTATTAGTTCTTATTAAGAGCTCTTCTATATTAAAAAAAGACATGTTGTACACCTGAAACTAATAACATTGTAAGTCAACTATAATTTAAAAAAGAAGATGAGAGTGGCAAGAGTCATCTAAAGTCAGCGATTAACTTCATTTATGCCATACCCTTTCTTAATCCCTTGTATTTTGTTGTAAAGTACACGACAGTGTCCAAAATACTCTCATTCTCCTTTGGCCCTTGAGGCAATAGATGAGGTATTATTAGTATCCCCATGTCATAGAAAATAAAAAGGGTGCTCAGAGAGGTGAGGTCACTTCCCTAAGGTCAAACAGCAAGGAAGCAGAGTCAGGCTTGACAGCTAATTGTGTAGTTTCCTCCCTCCTGGGGGGAGGATAAGTCCTCACTGGACTAGAAGTCTATCTCTCTTGCTTTTTTTTCTTTTTGACTCAAGAAAGTGTATAAGTCCCTGAAAGGAGTTTCTGGGTTGCAGGGCCTTACGTAAAAAGAGCTATTTTAGTAGCAAGCTCTGCCTGTTTTTATTTGAGCGCTGAGAATGCCTGATGATGGAAAAACTGACTTTGTAAAGGAATTGTGTATAAGATGCTAAATGCCTCCCCTCCCGAAATTCCATCACAGAAAATCACCTGAAAGGTGGTGGTGATGGATGAGGCACTTATTGATGTGAAATTGGCCAATTTAGGGAAAGTCAGAGGGCTGCAAAGTGTCCCTCGCCCCCTCCTTCCCACCACATCAGCCGCTTACCCCTTCTAGTCTTTCCGGTTGGATTTCTCTTTGTTTAGCAATGGGAACAGAGAGGAGCCAAAAGACAATGCAAAAGATCCCAGGGGTGGGTGTGGGGAACATGATCTCGGGCTTGAGAATTCCAGAAAAGCAACTGGGCAGTGAAGCCATCCCAAATGGGTGTGGGGTGGGGGTAGGGCAACGTGTCTGCCACGTCAGCGCCTTCCCCGGTGCGGGCAGAGGGCAGTGTGAGGTGGGTTCGCCTCTGGGGCTGGACTTGCAGATCTAAATTATCCCTCGGGTTAGGGAGTTCTCTGTCCTGTATAGACAGTTCCACTAAGGCACAGCCCACTTTGAAGAGAAGGTAAAACTGATTTTTCCCTTGCAAGCAGCAGGAGAGTGCCAAGGAAATTTTAGGTCTTAGAAGGAAGGAAGCAATTAGAGGGAAGGCAGATTTCCCGACTCTGATGAAAGCTGAGCCAGATTCAAATGTCTCTTTCAAAGGCAATAATGCCCAAATTTACCTCTACATGCCATCCCTGGCTAAGTGTAGAAAGGGGCAAATCATATGCTTTTTAGAGCAAGATAAATAAAATAAATTTGTAATGACTCTTTGGGATTCAAAATTGCAACTTTGATAGCACGGAAACTAAACCTCCCTTCTCCTTAATCAACAGCAAGTTAAGACCTTTCTGTCTGGATCTCAGCACACACCATTGATCCTGAACATAGATCCAAACATGCCCTAAGACATTCCTGAAATTCTCCATACAGAATTATTAAAATACACTACAACTAAGAGGGAAAAGATGATGTAGTTCATCTCCTTGGAGAACAGCTGAATTAAATGAGCACTTTCTATGGGCCAGGAAGTGGATCCCTAATTTCATTCTAATCTGAATAGCAGCCCAATCTATGTCATCCCATTTTATAGATAAAGAAACTGAGACCCTGAGAGCTTATGTGATTTGCCAGTGGCCTCCCAGCTGGTGGATGGCAGATCCTTGGAGTCCAAGGATCATGGTCTAAAAACCGCTACTGCAGAATGTTCACTGTTTTATTAAGAATTTGGGGTTTGTGTCACTTACAGGAACAGAAACCAGGTGAAAGAGATTGTCATTGGGCCCATGGGTTTCTGAATTGATTTAAAATAAGAAATTGTCATCTGAAGCAAAAGACATTTCAGGCTAGTATCTTGAACCAGGCAGGGGTAGAATAATAATATAAAGTCTTAGAGTAGAAGGGAATTTTGTGATCATATTGTGCAAGAGGTTCAGAGTAGAGTGACTTGCTCAAAGTCACATAGGAGCTATGTGGAAGAACAATACTGGGGGGAAAAGTAGGGGATATAGTTGCATCACTAGTTCAGTTCAGCTGATCTGAGCTCAAATAGACATTAGCAAGTTGATTTCTGAGCGACCTGACATCCAGGTCTTCTCTACCTAAATGCTTTTAGCTCGCTTAAAGAGATAGTCAGATCAAGAACACCAGAATGAGGGGATGGATTCTGGTCCCCAATAATATCCATCTATGTCCTCCAGTCAGTTCAAATTAAAACCATCTGCGTCTATTATTTGATCTGAACAAATAATATTTTCCCAAGCTTAGAGAAAGTGTGAGTAAAAGCAATTTTTTTTTTCCAGAAAACTTTTGCTATTTTTATTCATCTTGTAACATGCCATGTTGGTAAAAATAGCATGCCTGCTAGGCAACAAGTCTCCAACACCATCATACTCTCTTCCAAAAAGATTGCTTTGGCTATGCCCTTCTTTTTATTGATATTTCGAGGCTTCCACCAAAGACCATCAAATGAGATACCTGAGTTACCGAGTTCAAGTCCAAACCAGCCACTGATGGCTCCGGGAGTCTAACTTTACATGTAAATCAAGGCAGGGATTAGCAGTGGGATACGGGCTTCCCAGGTGGCACTAGTGGTAAAGAATCCTCCTGCCAATGCCGGAGGCAGAAGAGACATGGGTTTGATCCATGGGTTTGATTCCTGGGTTGGGAAGATCCCCTGGAAGAGGGCATGGCAACCCACTCCAGTATTCTTGCCTGGAGAATCCCATGGACAGAGGAGCCTGGAGGGCTACGGTCTATGGGGTCGCAAAGAGTCAGACAGGACTGAAGCAACTTAGCATGCATGCGTGCCAGAGGCAGGAAGCCCAGAGGGTCAAGTTTTGTTTCATCTGGTTCTGAACTGTATCCCTAGTGCTCTGAACAGTGCATGGCCTTAGGTGCTCAGTAAGCACAGGGTTTATTGAATGAATGAAGGCCAATGTTTTACTAAATGACGTAATGGTTCCAGGAACACTTTTTGGAGCTCTGGGTTCTGCTGATTTTTAAAATTTTAGAAAATATATAGGTTTGCCATGAGTTCAAGCTTTTAAAAAGTTGGTTCAGTTCACCAAGACAATAAAAATGACTTGCATTTGGCAAGATGGGCCAGGTAGTGCTATCAAGGCAGTTATAAAAAATCCTTGATTTGGTTCAAGTCTGCCATGACTGGTCACAGATGAATATTAAAGAAACTTTCACAACCCTGACTGGTATGTTAGCCAGACTCTGTAGAGTCAGTTCTGCTTGTCCTTATATTTCATGGGCAAAAAATATTTAAAGCATTGCATTAAATGAAACTCTCCTTAGTTATAAAATTGTCTAAGTGGATGTAGGACACTTCTTTAGAGTTTGTTTTACAGGGTGGTCCAGAGGTTAATTAATGCATTCACTCACAGGAGTGGGAGGGGGTGAGTTCTGACTCTAATGAGAACTACTTAGGAAGGAGAATCTCCAGAAAAATTTCCTTTAAAAAAGTTTTTTTGGGAGTATAGTTGGTTTACAATGTTGTGTCAGTTTCAAGAGTACAGCAGAGTGAATCAGTTACACATATACATATATCCACTCTTTTTTTACATTCTTTCCTCATATAGGTCATTACAGAATATTGAGAAGAGTTGCCTGTGCTATACCATAGGTCCTTATTAGCTATCTATTTTACATATAGTAGTGTGTATATGTCAGTCCCAATCTCCCAGTTTATCCCTCCCCTCTTTTATTTCCTCCTGGGTAATCATAACCATCTGTGCCTCTATTTCTGTTTGTAAATGAGTTCATTTGCACCATTTTTAATAATTTCACATATAAGTGATATCGTATGATATATATCTTTCTCTATCTGCCTTACTTCATTCAGGATGACAATCTCTCTTTCATTGTCTTCAGAGCCTCAGTCTTCTCTTCTGTAATGCAGGACTTAGGGTCCCTGCTTCTGCAGCCCTGAGATGCACTTCTCAGAGGCATGCTGTACTGTGCTTAGATGCTCAGTCATGTTGGAGTCTTTTCGACCCCATGGACTGTAGCCCACCAGGTTCCTCTGTCCATGGGAGTCTCCAGGCAAAAATACTGGAGTGGGTTGCCATGCCCTCCTCCATGTGATCTTCCCAACCTAGGGATCAAACCCAGTTCTCCTGCATTGCAGGCCAATTCTTTACCATCTGAGGCCCCTAGGGAAGCCCAAGAATACTGGAGGGGGTAGCCTATCCCTTCTCCAGGGGATCTTCTCAACCTAGGAATCGAACCAGGGTCTTCTGCATTGCAGGCAGATCCTTTACCAGCTGTGCTACCAGGGAAACCCCTCAGAGACATAATTAACATTTTCCAGCTCCCTTGAGACATGTGATAGGGTTTTAAAGCAAAACGAGACTACAAGGGATCAGGTGGGAAATTAAAAAGTAGTCATGTCAGAATAAAATGTGTCATCATGGGATTTCTCTGGTGATCCAGTGGTGAGGACTCCGAGCTCCCAATGCAGGGTTCGATCCCTGGCTGGGGAACTAAGATCCCATGTGCCGTGCGGTGCAGACAAAAAAAAAAAAAAAAAATTGTCATCCCTGCTGTCCTGAACTGTGCTCAACTCAAAATCTCTTTAGGGGGTGAGGAGGTTCCATGACTTTCTGAAGGACATAATAACACAGGTCACAGGACCTATATCTGAGGCTGCAATAACCCTTTGTGAAACATATCTTGATTTTTGAAGTTATTGTAGAAAAACCTGTTTCACGTGTTACCAATTCATAGAGTGTAAAAATCTACCCCAAAGCCTGATAGTCACCCTGCACTTATCAGAGCCCAGATTTCTAAACGCTGGGCCAGAACGAGATTGCACGTGACTGAGCCTTCATCAGATCTCATGAACTGTAGGCCATTTGCTGGTAGGTTATGAAATATGATCATAAATGAAAAGTAAATGACTCACGTAAAATAAATGGACAAAGAGCACTCTGTGATGGAGAGAGCCCCAGGTCGATTGTGTTGGTTCATTTATTTGGGTTTGTAGAGGATTTCAAGAGGCCAGGTAACCCCAGCTACTCTACACAGATGGTAGGCTGCATGGCAGACATGGGGTACTGTTACTGCAAAGCTTGCCTGGAGCCCATTCCACAACCACTGAGTCAGGAGCAGCATGTAGGTGCCACTTTCCAACGTTCTGTCACCTAAGCTCTTTCTTTGAGTCAGGTGGCATTACGTGGAAGGCGAAGCAGAGGCTTATACACAGGGGTTGGGGCCCGAGCTTCTCAGAAGGGTTGAGACTTCCACCCCACACAGAAAATTCAAGTTAAAGTACACACAATTTATTTTTTAAAGGAGTTAGGGATAAAGTCAGTCACTGTGGCTGGCAGATTGGGGGTCAGGGGAGGATAATATTTGTGCAGCCTTTAGAGGTGAGTCCCGGCAGGTGAGGGGTGGAGGTGGTGATGGTGGTGGGTGAGTATTTACTACAATTTCAACTATTCCACAAAGATTGGCTTCGCAAGTGTCCAACTGATTCATAAACTCCCCAAGCAAAGCAAGCAGATGGGATAAAGCAAGAAAAAACCACCACACCTGGGAGCTGCCAACTGTTCTGCTTTACAACGTTCTTTTCATTTCTCCTATATTCACATTGAAGAGAATGGGATAGGAAAGAGGACTATTCAGCATTAGTCTTCCTTTTCCAGGTAGAGGGAAGTGTGAAGGAAGAACTCTTGAGACAAATGGAAAAGCGTGGCACAGAATCCTGCAGGGTACTGAATGCTCCAAAGGAGCCAAAGAGCTTCCGAGGGGATCCGGAAGTATAGGGACTCCAGGTCAGTGCTGCTGGGTTCAAGTCTTCACTCTACCAACCCTGGGGCCAGGCACGCAACCTCTCTGGAACTTGATTTCTTTGTATGTCACCTGTGGATGAAATAGCACTGATCTTAGATGATGTTGTGAGGATAAAATGCCACCCTTGACGTCTGACCTGGAGAAATCCCTTTGGGAAGTGCCAGCAAACCTAGTACCTCTTGGTGAGGATTCTGGTCCTTATCTTGGGCATTGAGTAGCCACTCAAGGTTTTCAAGCCAGTTGTGACAGGGCCTGGTAGGACATCAGGCAGGAGGAGTGGGATGCAGTCAAAGGAATAACTGAGCTGTCTGCCCTGGTGCCATTTTGGATAATATGGGCGATAACCCTAAACTTCTCAGTGTTGAGGCAGGTGCCCATGAGTGAGCAAGACTTCCAAAACTGAGCCATTTTGCAGTCACCTAAAGTAGAAGTTTTAATAATCTATCTAGCTCTGGTACTCCTCAGTGTCCCTCCTCCACCGTCAATGTGCCCACCCATAGTAAGGGGCACCTCAAAGCCCCAGATAAACATTGCAGGGATTTCAAGAATCCCACAGTCACACCTTCCCCACCCTCCCATCCTTCCTCCCTTCCCTTTTAACATCCACCTTGCTATTTTCCCTGCTCTATTTTTTTTTTTTTTACTGGAGTATATTTGCCTTACAATGTTATTTTTGTTTCTGCTGCACAAGAAGTGAAGATGTCTACACATGTCCCCTTCCTCTTGAACCCCCCTTGGCCTCCCTCCGCCATCCCAGACCTCTCGGTCATCACAGACACTGAGCTGTGCTATAGGGAGCTTCCCACTTGACAAGATGTCTGATGACTGTCTGAAGGATTTTGGATGGAAGTGAACGGGTGCCAGTGGAAAACAAACAAAATGCCTGCATCAGGAAGCTCAAGGTCCTGGGCCTTTACAACCTCTGAAAGACAAGCAGCAGCTCCCTCACTAAAGACTTCCATTCTGCCTCGGCTTTAAAAGTCAGCCTCATGAAAGCATTTCCAATGTGCATTTAAAATCATCCATCCAAAAGATAACTAAATCATGGCCATTCATTCCTCTCAACCCATCACACTGCAATGAAAACATGTATTTAACTGAGAAAACACTGAGCCTTCCCTCTCCCCCGGCCTGTGTCTTTTTTCTTGTCGCTTTCTTTGAGGGCTCAAAATGTTATGATTCATCTCAGCACTGCCTAATGCAGCAGTGAATTACAGGCCCCAGAGATTTCCAGACCCAGAGGGGTCCAGGCAGAGAACGTCCTTCAGTTCATCCCGGCCATTCTCTCTCCAGCCAACTGTGTTTGTTCCTGGACTCCTTTTGATCATTCCTTATACAGTAGCCAAGCAGAGGAAATGAAGCTTTTGTATTTAAACTAATCCATGACCCTGGATAATTTGTAAGAGACATCTATGAGGGGTTAAAAATGAGCCTCTGACTGCTTGATGTGGAGACGTCCCAGACACACCACGGCTCCCATGGTGGGATCATAGAATGGCAGTGTGACTGAAAGGATGTCAGAGTGAGCAGTGTCTTTTGGGAATATCTGTCTAGTCCAGCTCTCTTGGTTTGAAACATGCAGAAACAGAGGCCCAGGGAGGGAAAGAGACCTGCCTGAGTAGCAATTTTCTGTGGGATTTCTGACTCTGAAGAAGACTAGGCCGTCGAGAGCAGTGTGGTCCTCCAGTTATCTGATGCTAACCTGTCCCCCGCTGTCCAGTGGCTACTGTCAGATAAGCCTTCCATCTGTCTGTCCTCCGAGTCCAATCTTCAGGCTCACATGTGTGCTGACTTTAGCAGATAGCAGAAACACCAGCCCCCAGTCCAACTCGACAATACAGTTTTATTTTTCAGTGACCTTTAATGAAGGAGGTAAGGGTTTAATTTCAAGTTGAAGGTTTTGGGCTCTAGGATCAGAATGCATATGCTTCTGAGTCTTGGTCTCCTGGGGATAATAGTAGAACCCAACTTCCCCGTTGTTGTAAGCATTAAATGAGTTCATTGTAGTCGGTCAAGTGCTCACAGTGGTGACTAGCCCCAAGGAATGTGAGCTACCCACCTCTCCCATTCTCCATCTTTTTCGTGGAGAAAGGATAACCACTATGTACTTACAAATGCCAGAACCCTGCCATCTCTTTTCAGCTTACTGCACCAGGCTGGGACGCCCTGTCTACAATGGACTTGCCAGAGTGTGTGTCCCAGTCCCACCACTGACCGGCTATGTGATCCTGGGCAAGAACATCAGCTCTGAATGCCTCAGTGTTCTCATCTGTGAAATGGAAATACACATTCTGGCCTCCTATGTGAGGAACATTCACATAACAGCATATTACAGATGACTCACTTGGTGCCAAGCTCGATGGCAGCGCTTTGGACAACCAGTGAAAAAAACAAAGAGCCCACCCCTGTGGGACTCCTATTCTAGCAGAGACAACAGACAGTAAATAAACAAGAATAGATGAATGAACACGTTCTTTTGTTATGTGGAATCCACCAAAAGATATATGGAGAATATGGGCCTTCTTTTTCCTAAGAGTTCCCTGACTCTGGCAGAAGCCTATTCCTGCAATGTTTTTTTCTTTTTTCATTTTTATTCTGAAAATTTTCAAACATATGTAAGAGAGAATAGGATAAAGAATTATACTTACTACCACTCGCTTTACCAATTGTTAACTCATGCTCAATGTTGTAATAACTTAATGCTTGTTACATCTTAATATAATACTTAATATTTCTCCTCTTTTCCAGGACTATTTTGAAACAAATCTCAGACATTTATATTTAATCTATAAACATAAGCACAATGACATTATCCCAACTAAGATTAACAATAATTCTTTACTATTATTAAATATCCAGGAAGTGTTTAAACCTGTCTTGTTATTTTTTAAAATTACACTTTATTCAATTAACATGGAAATAAGGTGCATACATTGCAATCTGTTGACGTATCTCTGAAAGTTTCTTTTAACTTATAGGTTTCTCTCTCCCTCTCTCTTTTCTTATATATTTGTTTTAAAAAAAAGCAGGCCTTTTTCTGTGTTTTCCCCCAGACATACACAAGTGTTTTCCTGAAGTCTTATGGCATCCTCTGACAGGTTCCTCTGTCTAGTAGAATTCTTACAAATGGTTAGTTAGATCTAGAGGCTCAATCAGATTGGAGTTCTATTTTTAGAAAGATTGTTTTCTAGATGACATTATATTCTTCCCTCTCAGGGAACTTAACAGCTGGTTGTCTTGCTTTTGGTGATATTTAAAGCTGTTAATGATCCATTCCTAGATCCTTTACTTCACTGCTGCTGCTGCTGCTAAGTCGCTTCAGTCGTGTCCGGCTCTGTGCGACCCCATAGACGGCAGCCCAGCAGGCTCCGCCGTCCCTGGGATTCTCCAGACAAGAACACTGGAGTGGGTTGCCATTTCCTTCTCCAGTGCATGAAAGGGAAAAGTGAAAGTAAAGTCGCTCAGTCATGTCCGACTCTTAGTGACCTCATGGACTGCAGCCCATCAGGCTCCTCCATCCATGGGATTTTCCAGGCAAGAGGACTGGAGTGGGGTGCCATTGCCTTCTCCCCTTTACTTCACTAGAGGTTGTGAAATGGTGACATCCTAATTCTATCATTCCCTGTTCATTTATTAGCCATACTACTTCCACAAAGAGGAATTTCTCTCCGTCTACTATTTGGGTGCCCCGAGGCACATTTAGTATGTAAAAGCAAGACGAATGTTTCATCCTCTCTTTAGCTCCCATTTTTCAGAATGAGTTGGTCATGTAGCCTTCTCCAAAGGTCAGTCAGCTCATGTCTTTTAAACATATTATATGTATTTCAATCTATTTCAGTTATTTTCTGGATGCACGGATGATCTCTCTTTGGCCAACCTGAGCTTTTTAAAATCTACTCGTACCTTTTTTTTTAATTAATTAATTTTAATTTAGAGGTTAATTACTTTACAATATTGTGGTGGTTTTTGCCATACATCGACATGAATCAGCCACAGATATACATGTCCCCGCATCCTGAACCCCCCTCCCAACTCCCACCTCCTTCCCCACCCCATCCCTCTGGGTTGTCCCAGAGCACCCGGCTTTGAGTGCCCTGCCTCATGCGATCTGTCTCACATACGGTAATGTACATGTTTCAGTGCTGTCTCTCAGATCACCCCACCCTCGCCTTCCCCAACAGAGTCCAACAGTCTGTCCTTTACATCTGTGTCTCTTTTGCTGCCTTTCATGTAGAGTCTTCAGTACCATCTTTCTAAATTCCATATATATGCGTTAGTATACTGTACTGGTGTTTCTCTTTCTGACTTACATCACTCTGTATAACAGGCTCCAGTTTCATCCATCTCATCAGAACTGACTCAAATGTGTTCTTTTTTATAGCTGAGTAATATTCCATTGTGCATGTGTACCACAGCTTCCTTATCCATTCATTTGCCAGTGGACATCTGGGTTGCTTCCATGTCCTAGTGATTGTAAACAGTGCTGCAATAAACATTGGGGTACACGTGTCTCAATTCTGGTTTCCTCAGTATGTATGCCCAGCAGTGGGATTGCTGGGTCATATGGCAGTTCTATTTCCAGTTTTTTAAGGAATCTCCACACTGTTCTCCATAACGGTTGTACTAGTTTGCATTCCTGTCAACAGTGTAAGAGGGTTCCCTTTTCTCTGCACCCTCTCCAGCATTTATTGTTTGTAGACTTTTTGATGGCAGCCATTCTGACTGGAGTGTTAAAATGGACTCATCTCTTCTTAATACAACTTAATCACCTTTGAAAGCCTCCTTGCTTTCTGGTAAAAGATGATCACGCCTCATCTTGTACATTTCCTTCCTGAGACATTTCTACAAAGGAATACTGGTCCCTTTTAGTGGGAAATAAAATTCAAGGCCACAGTCTGGGCATTAGAGATGCTTATTTCTAGGCATTGAGCTTATACAGACATGAACAAGATCGATATATGAGGCCTGTCTTCATGGCCTCCTAATCAGACTTGGGAGACTATAGTGGAGCACGTGTTAATCGACGGGCAAGTTCAGGGTGTCATGTCATGTCCTAGTCCAGGTCCCAGTCCACGGATTTCTGGGGAAAGAGGAAGGGAAGAGGATTGAGATTGGAGGGAGAAATATTTCCTGCTCAGTGTGTAACTAGATGTTGAACTTCAGAGAGAGGGTTAAATTAGTAGGCATGTGAAACTGATACATCAAATGTAACATGCTAGGCAACAGACCTCTCCTGCTGGAACTCAAAATACCCAGACTGTAGGAAAGAGTTTGTTACAGGTGAACTAAGTATTGCTGCTGCTGCTAAGTCGCTTCAGTCGTGTCCGACTCTGTGCGACCCCATAGACGGCAGCCCACCAGGCTCCCCCATCCAGGGATTCTCCAGGCAAAAGTACTGGAGTGGGTTGCCGAACTAAGTATTAGCACCGTCCAAATCAAGTTGGGATGACTGTTTGTAAGAGCAACAGCTAATCAGATGTGCCTTGTCTGATTCAATCTACAGAAAAACTGCTTGAAGTAAGGACTACTGTGATGCCCACTTAAGAGACAAAGAGTCTGAGGTTGATGTGAGATTAAGGAATTTGCTAAAGGTGACCCAGTTAGTAATTAGTGGAAATGAAATTTGAACTCAGGAATTTCTGATACCAGAGATGCTGGAGATAAGGCTCTTAGTCACTTTGCTCTGCCCTACCACCCAAACTGTATTCATATATAGATTTTAAGGCCTCTTTTCAAAGTGTTAAAAATCGTTTCTCAACCAGCAGAGAGCCTTGATCATACCCTGTGTCACTCTTGATCAGATTTCTCCCCTGTTCGCTATTCCCAAGATGACTTGACATTACATCATGGCCCCTTAGCACCACTGTGTGACATGGTGCTAATTCCTTCACCTCTCTGTTTTCCCTTGTCTTGAAATGGGGATAATAATCTCCACTGATGATAGAATGATGGGATATTGGTTAGTGACAGAGAGTGAGTCTCAATCAGTGGTAGTTATTACAAATAATGAACCAATAGGTAACATGTATCTTATCATTTGATGGCCACTACACCTAAAAAGGTAGGTAGATCACAACCCCTATTTTACAGGGGAGGACACTGAGACACAATAGAGGATTTCCCATGTCTAAGGCCACACAGGGTAAACAGCAGCACCAGCATCTGAGCCCAGACAGAGCACTAAGCTCTGCTGCCTTAATAAGGAGTCTCCTTCCGCAGGGAGGGGGCCGTCATTTCCGCCTGGGGGCCTTGTCACTTACTCCCACCTTGCTGAAAGGAAGCAAAGGTACTGCTCTAAGAGGCCCACTGTACGTCAAAGCAGGTGACTTACCTCCCAAGGAGCATTCTGAACTCCATTCCGGATACCTTCCTCACCATGACAGTCAAACACGGGCAGGTGCTGGTTTACTTCAGTGATTTCTGGTCTAATACACTGTTCTCCTTCTTACAGAGCTCAAAACTGAACATCGCATCCCTCTAGTGCTGACATTGGGAGAAGGATGGTTTTTAAAAAATTAACTTTGCATTCAAAACTTTGTGTCAAACCGCATGTTTCAATCCCACCAGGCCAAAATGGAAAGGAAAGGGACAAGGGCAGTGTTGGAGTTTCATCAACAAGCTTAGCCCCCTTCTCTACCACCCACTCCCCCAGCTCCATTTCTTCAATCAACCTTTATTAAGAACGTGGTTTGAGTCCACAGGAACAAATTCTTCTGGCTCTTTAAGGAACGTATTTGGGGGGGGGGGGTGGTTATTAGGCTGCATTACTGGGTAAATGATACAACATGCTTTCCAGCATGAATCATCCGGGTAGAGTGACAAAAAAGAAGCTTGAAAACTATGCACAGCCAGAATAGGGGCAGGCCTCGGCCACTCGAGCCAGATTTCAGATTTCAACTGCTTTAGACCAAAAATAAATAAATTAATTAAAAAAAACAAATTAAATTAAAATTTAATCTCATGGTGACAATTCCCATGGAAGAAG
This sequence comes from Okapia johnstoni, assembly GCA_024291935.2. NCBI lineage: Eukaryota > Metazoa > Chordata > Mammalia > Artiodactyla > Giraffidae > Okapia > Okapia johnstoni. The sequence goes on from CM044313.1 coordinate 50,458,154, forward strand.
GCTAAAAAGTATTTTGTCTACAGCCCTCCCGCCTCCTCAGAATCAGAAGACTTCCCGCAGTCAGAGATGGAGAAGCCCCCAAGGGTCACCTGGGCTGGCCCCGGGGCTTCCTCCCCCGGCCTGGGTGCAGCCCCCCGCCGCGAGCTCGCGGGGTAAAGGAGCGCGCATGACTTTTATTAGCCACACAGGCGGGGGCCACGGCGCGCCCAGACAGCCCGGCATCTCGGAGCCGAAATGGATGGCTCTCGGGCCGCGGGGCCAAGGTTTACAAATGCGCCGCGGCGTTCTCAGGTGGACAAATGCGGGCCTCCGCGGCGGGCCCGGGTTCCCAGGCGCGCGGAGGCGGCGGCCCCCTCCAGCTCCGGGCGCTGGCGGGAGCGGAACCCGTGTTAATTACTGTACGTTTGCACTGTAAAGAGAGTCAGCCGGGGAGCGGGGCCGCCGCGGCGGCCGGGCCCCGACGCACAAAAGCTTCATATATTCTGAATGAAGGCGAATCGCAGCCTCGGCCTCCTTGAAAAGAGCCGTGAGGGAGACTTCATTCTCTTCCTTTCAGCTGTGCTCAGACTGTGAAATCCACACAATCGCGCCCTTCTCTTTAAAGGGAGGGAGGAGAGGGGCCGCGGCCGCGCGCCCCGCCATTAGCTGGGCGCAGAGAGGGAGAGTTCACTCCGGGGACAAGGGCGCACGGCCCGGGGGCTGGTTGGCAGCAGCGGTTCCCATCCTGCGGGGGCTGGCTGCAGCTCTTTCTGCCGCTGCATTTCACGGGGCCTTTGTTGGGCTCTCCCCGGCCAGGGTGTCGGGGCCCCGTCAGGTGCGGAGGCCCGCTGTCCCCTCGGCTTGCCCAGAGGTCCGTTCCCCCAGAGGGCTGGGTCCATTCCTAAGACGCCAGGAGGTGTCCCTCGGGCATCTCCAGGGACCTAGCCACACCCAGTTTGCCAGGCTCCCCCAATAATTGAAACTAGAAGAAATGCTAGAACCAAGTAAACTATGTTAAACTATATTTAAAATGCTGGCATTGAAAGTTTGATCTTGGTTTTAGAAGTCTGTGCTTTTAAAAAGATACAAATACAATCTATGTGAATCACAGGATGTCTACAAGATTTAGAATATATATATATTAATTTGCAAGTAGGACCTAGGTTTGAAGTTGGGTGATGAACCACATTCTTCATATCTTTGCAACTGTGTAATCTTCTTCAGGGAGAATATCTTAAGAGTAAAGTGGATCTTGAAACCACGTTTTCTGAGTCCCTCCTTGGTAGCCCCAGTTTAAATGTCCTGGTCATTCCCTATAACTATCCTGACTCTCAAATTCCAGCATTGTAAAGGCTGGCTGACTTAGCAGGTGCCTGGTTGCCAACCTAGAACAGAAACTTTCTCCCATTCTCTCCTTGTGGCCCTTTCATTTGGCAAAGCAGGGCACAGAAGAGAATGGCCGTGGAGCCATCTGTGGTTGTGACTGCTTCCTTTATAGCTGGAGAGAATGGAACACAACGTGTGTAGCTTGGAATTAGAAAGTCAAGGGCAGAGGTGCCCCCATCCTCAGTGACTCCCACTCACCACCTGTCCCCCTCTTTGGAAAAAGGGAGTAAACACTTGGTGACCCTTGCTATTTTTTGTTGAGTACCTGTTGTGTATTTTGCATTGTGCTAGGCACTTAGCAGGGGTTATCCTTAAATTCTTAAAAAAAGAAACAAACCCAGAAGGTGGTATTATTGAGCCTGAAAGATGTAAGGATCTTGCTAAAAATCATAGTCGATAAATCAAAGTGGGTTTGAATCCCAGTGGGAATGATTGCAAGTTCTTTCTAATCAGGCACATGACCCCCTCTTCCTTTATTGATTCATTTATTTGGCTGCACTGTGTCTTAGCTAAAGCATGCGTGATCTTTAGCTGCAGCATGTGGGATCTAGTTCCCTGACCAGGAACCAAACCTGGGCCCCTGTCCTGGGAGTTCAGACCCTTAGCCACGGACCACCAAGGAAATCCCATGACCTCTACTTTATCCCCGATTAGCTAGGCTGGACCTATCACACACTTTCTGTCCCATGAGCCTCACAAAATCCTCTGAGATAGATTCTTTTCTCATTTGTCTTGTCCCCATTTAACAGATAAATCGAGGGCCCTGGGTGTTAATGACCCAGCTTAATGACATCTAGTAAGTAAGGCCAGCCCTTGGTTTATATGTTGACGCACGGGATACTCACAGGTCCTCATCATTAAATTGCATGTATTTATTATCATTATTAGGAAAAGTTGGGAAATTCAGAACATTTTAAAAAGAACATACGAAATATTTTCAGTCCCATCATCCAGGAAACTTCTGTTAATTATGTGGTATGTTTCCTCCTGATCTGAGGAAGATGTCAGGAAGCCAGGTGTGAATCCTGCAATGTGTCAGCTGTGTGACCTTGGGAAAATTCTTTTCTTTAAAATATTTATTTATGTATGTATTTGGCGGCTCTGGGTCTTAGTTGCAGCATGCAGGATCTTCAGTCTTAGTTGCGGCATGTGGGATCTAGTTCTCTGACGAGGGATCAAACCCAGGCCCCCTGCATTGGGAGAGTGGGGTCTTAGCCACCGTCCCCTCCCATCCCCTTTCCTCCCCTCCCCTCCCCTTTCTTCCCTTCCCTTGTTAAATTGAGGTGAAGTTGACAAAAGATGCAATGATGCAATTGCCAATTAAAGCCTACAATTCAATGACATTTATTACATTCACAATATTGTGCAACTATATCCTCTACCTAGTTCAAAAACATTTTCATCACCCCAAGAAGGGAACCCTGTACACATTACACAGTCATGCTTTAGTCCCCATGATCCTAATCTGCTTCCTGTCTCTATGAATTTACTTATTCTGGATATTTCATATAAAGGGAATTCTATAATATGTGATCTTTTGTGTCTGGCTTCTTTCACTTAGCATCATATTTTCAAGGTTCATCTACAATGTAGCATGTATTAGATGTTCATTCACTTTTATGACTGAATAATATTTCAGTCATTGAGTTGTAAGAATTCTTCATATAGTGTGGATAGTGGACCTATGACAGATATGTGATTTGCAAATATATTCTCCCATTCTTGGGCAGATTCTTAATCTTGCTGTGATTCAGTTCGCTCACCTAAAAGATAGATATATCTACAAATATGGAAGTTGTGAGGATTAAATTAAAAGATTGATTTACAGCAATAGCACAATGCCTAGCTTGTTTAAGTGCTCAAGAAATGTTACTTGTTATGAATACATATGCATCACTTTTATATAAATTGGGATCACAGTCCTTGATTTAAGATCATACTATGAACTTCTTCATGGGCTTCCCAGAAGGCACTTAAAGAATCTGCCTGCCAATGCAGGAGACATAAGAAATGTGAGTTTGATCCCCGGGTCAGGAAGATCCCCTAGAGGAGGGCATGGCAACCCATTCCAGTATTCTTGCATGGAGAATCCTCATAAACAGAGGAGCCTGATGGGCTACAGTCCATAGGGTTGCAAAGAGTCGGACACGACTGAAGCAACCTAGCATGCACACACATGAACATCTTTGTGTAGCACCATATATTCTTTGACAATATGATCATTTTTTAAAATTGATTTTTAATTGGAAGATAATTGCTTTATATTGTTGTACTGGTTTCTGCCATATAACAATGTGAATCAGCCATTAGTATACACATGTCCCCTTTTTCTTGAACTTCCTTCCCATCTCCCACCCCTCCTACCCTTGATCATTTTTAATGATAGTCCAGCAGTCTATCATTGGAATGAGGCATAACTTGTTTAAGCAATCCCCTATAGGTGTTTAGGTTGTCCCCCACCCCAAATTTAAATAAATATTCTGATTTTTGTCACTATGAGTGCTTCGTTTTTTTCCCCCTTGTTGGCTGCCAGGCTGGGAAAGTGGCACAACAGACTTAGCTGACTAATGATTTAAAACATAAAACAGTGAACACTTTTGATGGGAAGAGAAAACTCCTGCATATTCCTGACTCTCAGAAATTGTGTGAATTCATAAATGTTTGTTATTTAGGCTGCTAAACTTGGGAGTTATTTGTTATACAGCAGTAGATGACGAATACAACACATGTGAATAGACTTGCTATAGGTGTAGAAATGTACCCTAGAAACATGTGTATATACATACACACACAGTGTCTATATTTTGACACATGCCCAGAAGTCCTGGATTCTCTCTTGTTGATCTAATGCCTAAAGAAGAATGAAGTCTGACAATTACCTTCATTACTGCTTTTCTAATATGTGAAACATGCATTGGAGAAGGAAATGGCAACCCACTCCAGTATTCTTGCCTGGAGAATCCCAGGGACAGGGGAACCTGGTGGGCTGCCGTCTCTGGGGTCTCACAGAGTCGGACACGACTGAAGTGACTTAGCAGCAATAAGGTAAGATGTGTTGCTTGTGTTAACACAACCTGAGGACATCAGCATTGTCATCATGCCCTGGTTGTCCAACAAGCATCACTTTATCATGTGGGTGTCTTCCCAGAACACTGCTTGAGTGAATAATGACTTTTTGTAAGTTGAATCATACTTAAAGGTCATGCAAGTTGCTCACTAAAAGAAGTTTCTAGTGTGCTCTTTTGTACCTGGAATAAAGTTAGTAAAATAAAGAGTCATTTCCTAAATTAGAATTTAACATATTTTCTTTAGAGAGGATATAACTGCTGTGTTCATATTGCCATTATTATTATCATTAGTATAATTTTAACAAATAAAGTTCATCTGCCACAATCAGATTTCCATAAATGAGAAGTTTCAATGACAATAAGAAAGGCATAGGATCTTTCCATGACTTCCTGAAATCACACATCCTCTGCATGAAGAGGATGGTTGCAGGATATCAACAGGTGAACAATCTTAAGCTTAAAAAGAAAATATTGTGGGCCCTGACATATAAAAAGACTTGTGATAGAACCATCTTGAAATGACTTCTCTGCAGACAAGTTGCAGGGCCTTCAAGAGATAAGGCACTGTGAGATAGATACTTCCATTTGGGAATAGTTCCCATTTACCAAAGCCAGGCAACATATCATTGCATTGTGAGTTTCACTCAGGCATAATGCAATGTACCATCATTGTGGTGTTTACAAGGTAATTTCAAGATATACAAAAGTTTATTCCTAACACAGTCTAGATGGTGGGAGCACTTAAGGGCTTTAAGTTGTCTGATGCTTTGCTGCATAGACTTCAGTTCAGTTCAGTTCAGTTCAGTTCAGTCGCTCAGTCGTGTCCGACTCTTTGCGACTCCCTGAATTGCAGCACGCCAGGCCTCTCGGTCCATCACCAACTCCCGGAGTTTCCCCAAACCCATATCCATCGAGTCAGTGATGCCATCCAACCATCTCATCCTCTGTCGTCCCCTTCTCCTCCTGCCCCCAATCCTACCCAGCATTAGGGTCTTTTCCAATGAGTCAACTCTTCGCATGAGGTGGCCAAAGTATTGGAGTTTCAGCTTCAACATCAGTCCTTCCAATGAACACCCAGGATTGATCTCATTTAAGATGGATTGATTGGATCTCCTTGCAGTCCAAGGGACTCTCAAGAGTCTTCTCCAACACCACAGTTCAAAAGCATAAATTCTTTGGCGCTCAGCTTTCTCCAGTCCAACTCTCACATCCATACATGACTACTGGAAAAACCATAGCCTTGACTGGACGGACCTTTGTTGGCAAAGTAATGTCTCTGCTTTTAAATATGCTATCTAGGTTGGCCATAAGCTTCCTTCCAAGGAGTAAGCGTCTTTTAATTTCATGGCTGCATAGACTAGTGGTTCTTAAACACTGGTGTTCCTCAAACTTACCTGGCAGCTTATTATAACCCAGATGGCTGGGCCTTGGCCCCATGTTTCTGACTCACTAAGCCTGGGGTTGGCCTGAGAATTTATATTTCTAGCAAGTTCCCAAGTGATTCGGATGCTGCTGGTTGGGATTACACTGAGAATCACTGGCTTAGGCCATCTCTAGAAGGATTTATGCAAGGACTTCCTTTGCACTATACGTCCTGTGTGTGTGTGTGAGAGAGAGTCAGTTGCTCAGTCACATCGGAATTTTTTCAACCCCATGGTTGCCAGGTTCCTGTCCATGGAATTCTCCAGGCAAGAGTGCTGAAGTGGGTTGCCATTCCCTTCTCCAGGGGATCTTCCCAACCCAGAGATTGAACCCAGGTCTCCCATATTGCAGGCAGATTCTTTACCAGCTAAGCCACCAGGGAATCCCATATATCCTTTTTGCATAATTGTAAATGTTTTGCCAGATGCATGTGTTATCTGTTCAAATGATTACCTGGAATTTATGTTCCTGGATACATAGGAGAAAGGTTTTTCTTTCATTGTTTCCTGAGAGGCAAAATGATCTTGTTGAGAGCAGAGGCTTATCCTCTGGCTCAGCCACACTGTGATCTTTTATAGGTGCTCTGGGAGTTTTGAAATATGTTCACAAACTTTGATTCTTCAAAAAGTACAGCTGACTCCTCTATTCATGTGAACTAAGTGACTGCTTTCTAATGAACAGAATATGGCAGTGTCATTGCGGGGCTTCCTCCCAGACTCTCTTGGATTACTTACTCTGGGGACGGTGGCTGTCATGTTGAGAGGACACTCAAGCAGCCCTGTTGAGAGGCTCATCCGGTGAAGAACTGAGGCCTCCTGCCAACAGCCATGGAGTGAGCCATCTTAAGAGTGGACCTTCTACCTCTTAGCTAATCTCAGTCCTGGCCAACATCTTGACACCTTTGGAGAGACCGCCCCACCCCACCCCCTCCCCCGCCCGCTTCCCTCTCCTCTACTTAGCTAGGATGGTTCCAGATTTCTGACCCACAGAGACTTAGAGATAATATAAAATTGGTTTAAGCCATTAAGTTTTGGGGAAACTTTTAACATAGCAATAAATAACTAGTGCAGGAATCTGACCTCTTTAAGCCTCAGCTTCCTCATGTGTAAAACAGGGCTAATATTATCTTGACTCCGTAGGGTTATTATGAGGTTTAGCTGAGATGGTGCACCTAACGCCTTAGAAGAGTGTCTGGCATGGAGTAAGCGTTCAGCAGATGATGGTTATTGTCATTTTTGCCCATCGTAATTTCTAATCAACGGATTTCTCCCAGGGGGCTGACTCTTTCCTTGTCAGATGGGCCTCATTCGAGGCAGTGCAAAGGGCCAAATTCCTGGCCCAGAGAGCCTCACACTTGTCACCGACCTGTAGCCGCTGTCCTCTGAACTTTGTATCTTTCTCTGTGCACAGGAAGGGGAGTTGGTCTTCTTCCTCAAGCTATTCTGAGCCAAGTGTGGTTGCATCTGGGAACTGGTCTTGAAAGAAGCGTTCAGGGACAGCCAGTCAGTTCTCCATTACAGGACCCTTCAGGCTGCACAGCTGTACCTCCCTGAAGCTAGGAGGAGAAGAAAGCTCACTATTAGCTCTCACTGCTCCCATAATTGTCCCGCCACTGCATAAACCCACTCTGTCCTTGTGTGTTTTCCCAACAGGACTTTAAAATCATGGCTTAGAGAATCAGGCTGAATTTTAACGACTGTTTTAACTGTCAGGGCATTAAAAAGTCTTAGCCCTCTGTCTTCTTATAGCTGGGATTTGTAATGGCTTAGGTTTAAATGATCCCCATAAGGAATTTATTTTCAGTTTAATAGTCTACCCTAAGTCTGACTTTCCAAGTCATTTCTTTGCCAGATATAGAAACAGTGTCAAAAATTTGATATGAGTCAGGCTATGACTAAGCTGAAAGATGCTGGTATGTTGATGATCTGCCTTGGAATAGCAGGGAGAGAAGCAATTGGCTTGGTGGGCAGCCAGTATGATGTGCTTAGATGCTGGACTAACAGAACAGAAGTCCCCAGATCAGGGCCGGCAAACTTGATATAGAACTGGACTCCAGACATAACATGCTGCTGCCAAGGCAGAGAGCCAGGACTGGACTCCAGGACTCCAACACAGCCTCAGGGGCTCCTCTGGGACCCGGAGTCTGCAGATGGTTCCACTAGGTGGTGGTGTGAAGGGTGACCAATGTGGTATTTGAGATATTCTCTTTCCCATCAGAATGATGGGCTAAGAAACTGCAATAGGCTTAGGCCTTAAGAGTTGGAGAGCACAGTGGACCCTGCTGAGCTGAGCTAGGAAGGTTAGAGATAAGAAAATAAGGAAGGGATTTTGTAAGCTAAGATCATTTTGTTTGCAAGTGGCAGAAAACCAACTCCTATTAGACAGAAAATAAAAGGTATTAAACATAAATGAGACATTTGCATGGCCTTCAGGCATGGCTTGATCCAGGATGTTATCGCATCAATTCTCCGATCTGATTCCCTTTGTTTTGTCCTTTTTGTCAAGCAGGCTTTTCCCATATGCTGATAAATATGGTTAATAATGGTTCTAGGCTTCCCTGCTACTATCTCAGAAACCCCCAGGGAAATAAAGGGCCATTTTCCTCATGTTCTGACTAAATTCACAAATTTGACCCTGTTTCTTTTGGTGTGAGTCTTGGGTTGATACTTGAAAGATGCTCATCTGGATCACGGTAGGGTGGGTGGTGGGAGTGGGAGGGCTGCCACACCAGTATCTCATGGACTAAGAGAAAGAGAGATGGGTGGTTTCCCAACAGGAAGGGATATTGCAGTGCTAGCAAACGCCCACTCTAGTTTGCTGAGAACACAGAGAACAATCTTTGCTTATAGTGACTCGTACAGATAGATAGTCAATAATACTGTACTTTTAGATCCTGAGGAGAAAAAAATAGAAGTGTTTTTTTAATTTGGACACCAAGTCACCTAACTGCAAATGGTTGGATAGTTTTGTCTTTTTCCTTAGTATCTCCTCACTGTCCAACTTGTGTTTTGTTTTGTTTTTCAGACTACCTTTCTGGAATTTTCCTCCGGCAGTATCATGATTAGAAAAACCTATGTTATACTGGGCACAGCTTCCCTCTTCTGAGTCTCAGTTACTTCAGATGGAAAAATGGACATAACAATCGCCATGTAGGGCTTTCTAAAAGGTCAAATAAAAAAACCAACATAAATGAAAAATATTTAATAGAACACTGTTGTTTGCCAGGCTCTGGGCAAAGCAATAGAGTCATTAGGTAGAAATTATTGTTACTACCCATTGTGTGGATGGGACATAGAGAAACAGACAGGCTAAGTAACTTACTTGTGTCACAGAGCTACTAAGGAGACAGAGCAGGGGGTTAGACTCGTGTTGCCCACCTATATGGTGAGCTTCTAGCCACTACTCTATCCTACCTGTCAGCAGGGAATTAAAGTGATGTACCAGTACAAAATTGGTGTGCAAGGCTTTTTAACCTGAGATCTACAAACCCCATGCCCCTCCTAACCCAGGGGTTCATGAACTGGTGGTGAAAAAGTAAAATCTCTGCTTTCACTAACCTATAACTAAAACTGTTTCCTTCTACAATGAATGTAAGCCACAGACAATTGTGTGTGTGTGTGTGTGTGTGTGTGTGTGTGTGTGTGTGTGTGTGTGTGTGTTAGTCGCTCAGTCGTGTCTGACTCTTTGCGACCCCATGGACTGTAGCCCACCAGGCTCCTTTGTCTATGGGATTCTCCAGGCAAGAATACTGGAGTGGGTTGCCATTTCCTTCTCCATTAAGCCTTGATAATTATGATACTTGTAGAATCACAGATATTTTCCTGTCATGTTACATCTGCAGATATTTTATAATATCATTATGTTCATTGCTACTTTAAATTATGTTGAATATTAGATATCATTTAATGATGAAATAAAAATAAAGAAAGCCTATGTATTAATTTATTGCAAATTAAAAATATGTTTACAACTGTATTTGGTTGTCTTTGTAATTTGATATATTTTTTTTTTGCATTTAAAAACATAGGTTTATGCTCTGGAGCCCATGGCACCCTAGAAGAGGGGTAAGGAAGGAGATACAGATTGGGGAGAGTGGACTCACCCTGATTGTTTCTGCTGAGGGGAGAAAGAGGGTGGGCATTAGCCCCAGATTGGCACAGGGCTGGTAGCCCCTCATGGGGCAGGGCTAGAAGTTGTCTCCAGCTGATTGACTCACAAGAACCTGGCTGTGAATTTCCAGTTTCCAGGAAGTTGGTAAATGTGACCATCAGAGAAGGAACCAAATGCTTCTGATATAAGGGTTTTAATGACATAGGTTTTCCTGGAGCCTCAAGACTGCTGCTGGGCCAAAGCTGCCCTTGGAGTGTCCTTGGTGCCATCCCTGGGAAGGGACTGCTTGTGAATCAGTAGACAGACACAGGGTCCAGCTTGGGCTCCTCCTGGTGCAGTCCTGGCCACACATGCTGTCTCAGAGCCCTGGATTCCTCATCTGAGAGATGGGCATGTGATTCCTACCACCCAGGATAGCCAGGGATTGACTCAAGCAAACAATTGGAAAGTCTTCTGTCAACTGTAAAGTTCTACCCCAAAGTTAGTGATGATTTTTATTCTGTCCTCAGAAGGAGGGGAAAGACCCATATTTATTAAAGCCATGGTTCCCTCATCAAGGGAGGTGGGAGAATGGGGAAGGGGCAAGCAGGGTATCCAGTTGTCCTCTCACCCTCTAGGGTGACCCTGGCCTTACTTACTCAACAATATGGAGAGTTGCAGGGATGGGAATTTTAGATTCTTGTGCTTTCATTACTTGCAAGACCACAGGTGCTAATCATCCCTAAAAGGAATCTTTTTAAAAAAGTTAAGTGCATGGGAATGCCAGACCACCTTACCCATGAAACCTGTATGCAGGTCAAGAAGACAACAGTTAGAACCACACATAGAACAACTGACTGGTTCCAAATCCGGAAAAGAGTATGACAAGTCGGGATATTGTCACCCTGCTATTTAACTTATATGTAGCGTACATCATGCAAAATGCCAGGCTGGATGAATCCCAAGCTGGAATCAAGATTGCCAGAGAAATACCAGCAATCTCAGATATGCCAGTGATACCATGCTAATGACAGAGAGTTAAGAGAAACTGAAGAGCCTCTGATAAGGGTAAAAGAGGACAGTGAAAAAGGCAACTTGGAACCCAACATTAAACAAACTTAAGATCATGGCAGCCAGTTTCATCACTTCATGCAAATAGAAGGGGAAAAAGTGGAAGCAGTGACAGATTTTACTTGCTTGGGCTCCAAAATCACTGTGGATGGTGACTGTAGCCATGAATTAAGAGGTGTTTGCTCCTTGGAAGAAAAGCTATGAGAAACCTAGACAGCATATTAAAAAGCAGAGATATCATTTTGCCTACAAGGGTCTACATAGCCAAAGCTATGATGTTTGAGTATCTCCTGTGGAGGCACGGATCAGCAGTGGCCTACCACAGGGGCAGGGGCTCTGGGTGCAGCAGACCTGGGTCACACAGCATGTGGCATAAGCCCTCTTGGAGGAGGTTGCCATTAAACCCACAATAGAACCACTGAGCAGGTGACTCACAAATGGCAGAACAATTATACCAAATAAATTCTCATACTGTTAAGAAAGTTCTAGGCACACAACAGATTTCCCAACCTGGGGATCTGTCAAAGGGACTGAGAACCCCCAGGAAATTTGACTTTGGAGGCCAGTGGGATTTGATAACAGAACTTCCAAGGGATGGGGAAACAGACTCTTGGAGGGCACAAACAAAACCATGTGTGCACCAGGACCCAGAAGAAAAGAGTAGTGTCCCCACAAGAGACTGACCCAAACTTGCCTGTGAGTCTCCAGCAGTCTCCATCAGAGGCATAGGTCGACAGGAGCCTGCTGCAAGGTGAGGGGCATTGAGTACAGCAGTGCATCCACAAGACCTATTGAAGGAGGTTGCCATTATCTTCATTACCTGCACCATATTTTGGTCTCAGGTCAAACAACAGGGAGGGAACACAGCACAGCCCATCAACAGAAAATTGGATTAAAGATTTACTGAATATGGCCCCACCTATCAGAACAAGACCTAGCTTCTCCCACAGTCAGTTCAGTTGCTCAGTTTTGTGCCACTATTTGCAACTCCGTGGACTGCAGCACGCCATTCTTTCCTGTACTTCGCAAACTCCTGGAGCTTCCTCAAATTCATGTCTGCTGAGTCAGTGATGCTATCCAACCATCTCATCCTCTGTCATCCCCTTTTGCTCCTGCCTTCAATCTTTCCCAGCATCAGAGTCTTTTCCAATGAGTCAGTTCTTCACATCAGGTGGCCAAAGTATTGGAGTTTCAGCTTCAACATCAGTCCTTGCAATGAATATTCAGGACTGATATCCTTTAGGATGGACTGGTCTTCTCCACCACCACAGTTCAAAAACATCAATTCTTCAGTGCTCAGCTTTCTTTATAGTCTAACTGTCACACCCATACATGCTTCTGGAAAGACCATAGCTTTGACTAGATGGACCTTTGCTGGTAAAGTAATGTCTCTGCTTTTTAATATGCTGTCTAGCTTGGTCATAGCATTTCTTCCACGGAGCAAGCGTCTTTTAATTTCATGGCTGCAGTCACCATCTGCAGTGATTTTGGAGCCCCCCAAAACAGTCTCTCACTGTTTCCATTGTTTCCCCATCTATTTCCCATGAAGTGATAGGACCAGATGCTATGATTTTAGTTTTCTCAATGCCAAGTTTTAAGCCAGCTTTTTCACTCTCCTCTCTCACTTTCATCAAGAGGCTCTTTACTTCCTCTTCCCTTTCTGCCGTAAGGGTGGTGTCATCTAAGGTTACTGATATTTCTCCTGGCAATTTTGATTCCAACTTGTACTTCATCCAGCCTGGCATTTCGCATGATGTACTCTGCATATAAGTTAAATAAGCAGGGTGACAATACACAGCCTTGATATACTCCTTTTCCAATTTGGAACCAGCCTGTTGTTCCATATCCAGTTCTAACTGTTGCTTCTTGACCTGCATACAGATTTCTCAGGAGGGAGGTCAGGTGGTCTGGTATTCCCATCTCTTGAAGAATTTCCCGTAGTTTGTTGTGATCCACACAGTCAAAGGCTTTGGCATACTCAATAAAGCAGAAGTAGATGTTTTTCTGGAACTCTCTTGCTTTTTCGATGATCCAATGGATGTTGGCAATTTGATCTCTGGTTCCTCTGACTTTTATAAATCCAGCTTGAACATGTGGAAATTTAAGGTTCACATACTGTTGAAGCCTGGCTTGGAGAATTTTGAGCATTACTTTGCTAGCATGTGAGATGAGTGCAATTGTGCGGTAGTTTGAGCATTCTTTGGCATTGCCTTTCCTTGGGATTGGAATGAAAACTGACCTTTTCCAGTCCTGTGACCACTGCTGAGTTTTCCAAATTTGCTAGCATATTGAGTGCAGCATGTTCACAGCATCATCTTTTAGGATTTGAAATAACTCAATTGGAATTCCATCACATCCACTAGCTTTGTTCATAGTGAAGCTTCCTAAGGCCCACTTGACTTCACATTCCAGGATGTCTGGCTCTAGGTAAGTGATCACACCATCGTGGTTATCTCGGTCATGAAGATCTTTTTTTATAGTTTTTCTGTGTATTCTTGCCACCTCTTCTTAATATCTTTTGCTTCTGTTAGGTCCAAACCACTTCTGTCCTTTATTGTGCCCATCTTAGCATGAAATATTCCCTTGGTATCTCTAATTTTCTTGAAGAGATTTCTAGTCTTTTCCTTTCTAATGTTTTCCTCTGTTTCTTTGCATTGATCACTGAGGAAGGCTTTCTTATCTCCTTGCTATTCTTTGGAACTCTGCATTCAGATGGGAATATCTTTCCTTTTCTCCTTTACCTGTAGCTTCTCTTCTTTTCTCAGCTATTTGTAAGGCCTCCTCAGACAACCATTCTGTCTTTTTACTTTTGGTTTTCTTGGGGATGGTCTTGATCCCTGCCTCCTGTACAATGTCATGGACCTCCGTCCATAGTCCTTCAGGCACTCTACTGATCAGATCTAATCCCTTGAATCTATTTCTCACTTCCACTGTATAATCGTAAGGGATTTGATTTAGGTCATAACTGAACGGTCTAGTAGTTTTCCCTACTTTCTTCAATTTAAGTCTGAATTTGCAATAAGGAGTTCATGATCTGAGCCACAGTCAGCTCCCGGTCTTGTTTTTGCTGACTGTGTAGAGCTTCTTTATCTTTGGCTGCAAAGAGTATAATCAATCTGATTTTGGTATTGACCATCTGGTGATGTCCATGTGTAGAGTCTTTTCTTGTGTTGTTGGAAGAGGGTGTTTGCTATGGCCAGTGCGTTCTCTTGGCAAAACTCTGTTAGCATTTGCCTTGCTTCATTTTGTACTCCAAGGCCAAATTTGCCTGTTACTCCAGTTATCTCTTGACATCCTACTTTTGCATTTCAGTCCCCTATGATGAAAAGGACATCTTTTTGGGGTGTTAGCTCTAGAAGGTATTGTAGGTCTTCATAAAAGCATCTAAATTCAGCTTCTTCAGCCCTGCTGGTCAAAGCATAGACTTGGATTACAGTGATATTGAATGGCGTGCCTTGGAAATGAACAGAGATCATTCTGTCATTTTTGAGACTGCATCCAAGTACTGCATTTCAGATTCTTTTGTTGACTGTGATGGCTACTCCATTTCCTCTAAGGGATTCTTGCCCTCAGTAGTAGATATAATGGTCATGAGTTAAATTCACCCATTCCAGTCCATTTTAGTTCACTGATTCCTTAAATGTCGATGTTCACTCTTGCCATCTCCTGTTTGATCACTTCCAGGTAGCCTTGATTCATGGACCTAACATTCCAGATTCATGTGCAATATTGCTCTTTACAGCATCAGACTTTAATTCCATCACTGGTCACATCCACAACTGGGTGTTTTGCTTCGGCTCCATCTCTTCATTCTTTCTGGAGTTATTTCTCCACTGATCTCCAGTAGCATATTGGGCACCTACCGACCTGAGGAGTTCATCTTTCAGTGTCCTATCTTTTTGCCTTTTCATACTGTTCATGGGGTTCTCTAGGTAAGAATACTGAAGTGGTTTGCCATTCCCTTCTCCAGTGGACCATGTTTGATCAGAACTCTCCACCATGACCCGTCTGTCTTGGGTGGCCCTACACGACATGGCTCATAGTTTCATTGACAAGGCTGTGGTCCATGTGATCAGTTTGGTTAGTCTCTCCCATCAGGAAGCTTCCATAAGCCTCTTATCCTTTTCTGTTAGAGGGCAGACAGAATGAAAACCACAATCACAGAAAATTAATCAAGTTGATTCATGGGGTCGCAAAGAGTCGGACACGATTGAGCGACTGAACTGAACTAAACTGAACTTGGTTTTAAAGAATCTCTCTGCAGCCTACGTTCACAGCTTGCTATTGTCCCTCTCTGATACATGGCTTTCGGTGAGACACTAGCTTTTTGAGCTCGGTTTTCTCTGTTTTGAAACTGGTCTGGTGACCTGATTACCCACAGGCTTGGTGCAGGAGTCCTGAAGGACAGCTGGGGAAGAGCCTCAGGTGGGTCAAGATCTCGGCAGCCCGCTCCTCTGAGCTGAGTAACTAGTTTGTGTTCAGAGAGTAGGGGCAAGCCTGCTCCCCGCTGCAAGCCCCCATCAAGGCTCACATGGGGATAATGCCACCAGAAGAACTGATACTTGTACATGAAGTAAGGAAACTGGTTACCAGCCTGCCTGCCCAAGCTTCCCACTGTCCTGCGGACAAGTCTCTCCCCAGAGGAGCGATGGTGGGGGATGCGCGGAGCTGACTGCCCCTCGCCGCCGTCCCCACATCTTGAACCAATTTAGAGCCTCAGGAGCAGGTCTGGTCACACACAGCACGCCACTTTTCATGGGCTGGTCATGCAGGCTCGTTAGATTGGCATTTTTAATAAAACTGGAGCAGAGCTCCGACACTGCGAACTTGGTGCTCCGGGCTGGTGCTCCCGTAGCCTCTGCATCTTCACTCCCACCCACCCACTCCAGCCTGCAGAGAGGAGCATTTATTTTGGAATTTCCACAGTGGTGTGTGTTCTTTTGTTTTGCTTTCACAACAAAGAGATGCTTCTGGCAAAAGCCCCGGGCCTGGGGCTGCACCTCTGCTGATGTCAGCGTTTGGGACTGGGGCTTTGAAGACACTCAGAAGTTGTAACCTGGAGACTCTACTAGGACTTTATTGCAACCTAGCAGATGTTTGTGGAAAACCTCAGTTCCCGGCTCCCTGAAGAACTGGTGAAAAAGGACAATGAACCCATAGACCCTGCCCTCAAGGCATCATCAGTGTGGAGGGGGTTAAGTAACCTTTTCAACAAAATGCCCTGAGTTCTGGGATCCAAGCATCCATCCATTCATGGGCAGGATATCCGTTCAGTTCAGTTGCTCAGTCGTGTCTGACTATTTGCGACCCCATGGACTGCTGCACACCAGTCCTCTCTGTCCATCACCAACTCCCAGAGTTTATTCAAACTCATGTCCATTCAGTCGGTGATGCCATCCCATCTCATCCTCTGTCGTCCCCTTCTCCTCCTGCCTTCAATCTTGCCCGGCATCAGGGTCTTTTCCAATGAGTCAGTTCTTCACATCAGGTGGCCAAAGTATTGGAGTTTCAGCTTCAACATCAGTCCTTGAAATGAATATTCAGGACTGATATCCTTTAGGATGGACTGGTCTTCTCTACCACCACAGTTCAAAAGCATCAATTCTTCAGTGCTCGACTTTCTTTATAGTCCAACTCTCACATCCATACATGACTGCTGGAAAAACCGTAGCTGTGACTAGATGGACCTTTGTTTGCAAAGTAATGTCTCTGCTTTTTAATATGCTGTCTAGGTTGGTCATAACCTTCCTTCCAAGGAGTAAGCATCTTTTAATTTCATGGCTGCAGTCACCATCAGGAGTGATTTTGGAGCCCCCCAAAATAATAAACAATTTCCATTGTTTCCCTATCTATTTGCCATGAAGTGATAGGACCAGATGCCATGATCTTAGTTTCTTGAATGTTGAGTTTTAAGCTAACTTTTTCACTCTCCTCTTTCACTTTCATCAAGAGGCTCTTTAGTTCTTCTTCACTTTCTGCCATAAGGGTGGTATCATCCGCATTTATGAGGTTATTGATATTTCTCCCAGCGATCTTGATTCCAGCTTGTGCTTTATCCTGTCAAACATTTCTCATGATGTACTCTGCACTGATAGGACCAGATGCCATGATCTTAGTTTCTTGAATGTTGAGTTTTAAGCTAACTTTTTCACTCTCCTCTTTCACTTTCATCAAGAGGCTCTTTAGTTCTTCTTCACTTTCTGCCATAAGGGTGGTATCATCTGCATTTATGAGGTTATTGATATTTCTCCCAGCGATCTTGATTCCAGCTTGTGCTTTATCCTGTCAAACATTTCTCATGATGTACTCTGCACATAAGTTAAATAAGCAGGGTGACAATATACAGCCTTAACATACTCCTTTCCCAATTTGGAACCAGTCTGTTGTTCTATGTCCAGTTCTGTTGCTTCTTGACCTGTATACAGATTTCTCAGGATATATATCAGCAGGATATATATCCCACTAATATTGAGGACCTCCTCCCTGCCTACTACTGGAGACAAAATAATGAACCAAATCAAGTTGCTGATCTTGTAGCAAATGGTAAACAAATAACTGGGGAAAATATACTCAACATTCCAGGAGGTGATAAATGTTACCAACAAAAAGCAAGATAAAGGGATAGAGAAGAATAGATAAGTGAGTAAACATTGTGTGTGTGTGTGCACAGGCATGTATGTGTATGGGTGTGTGTAAGCGTGTATATGTGTGTGAGGAGTATCTGATTGTAGAGGTGTGGGGGATGTGAGTGCATGTGTGGGTGTGGGTGAGTGGGCATGTATGCCTTAGTGTATAGGAGGCTTTTTTATAAAGGAAGGTCCAGAAGTCTTCTGAGAAGCAGACACTTGACAAAGACCTAAAGAAGGGAGCAGCGAGGATCCTGAGGATGTGAGGGGGCAGGGAGCATCCCAGGTAGAGGGGATGGCACGTCAGAAACTAGCATACCGAGACGGAGATTCTAAGAGTGCAGTAAGTCAGAAAAACAAATATCGTATGTTAATGCATATATATGGAATCCAAAAAAATTGGTAAAGATGATCTTATTTACAAAGCAGAAATAGAGACACAGATATAAAGAACAAATGTATGGACACCTATGGGAGAAGAGGAGGGGAGATGAGCTGGGAGACTGGGATCGACATATGCACACTACTGATGCTGCTGCTGCTGCTGCTGCTAAGTCGCTTCAGTCATGTCTGACTCTGTGCGACCCCATAGACGGCAGCCCACCAGGCTCCGCCGTCCCTGGGATTTTCCAGGCAAGACACTGGAGTAGGTTGCCATTTCCTTCTCCAACGCGCATGCAAGCATGCTAAGTTGCTTCAGTCATGTCTGACTCTGTGCGACCCCATGGACAGCAGCCCACCAGGCTCCTCTGTCCACGGAATTCTCCAGGCAAGAGTACTGGAGTGGGTTGCCATTTCCCTCTCCAACACTATTGATACTATGTGTAAAACAGATAACTGGTGAGAACCTACTGAATAGCACAGGGGACTCGACCCAGTGATCTGTGATGACCTGAATGGGAAGGAAATTAAAAAAAGAAGGCTTGTAGGTTTATGCTTAGCTGATTCACTTTGCTGTACAGTAGAAGCTAACACAACATGGTAAAACAACTATACTCCAAAAAAATTTTTTTAAAAGAAAAGAAAATAAAAAGAGAGATTCTCATTTTTCCTGGACAAACTGCAACAGAAGAAGGCCACTTATATGGATGCATTAATATAGGGAACATGAATTTCATAGCAGTTATAGTGAAACAAAGGGTGTGACTGGTACTTTATCTTAGAAAATGAAATGAAAATTCGTAACAGAGTTTTAAAAATCTTACGTTCAACAATACATCAATTATAACTGCAGTGAAGCACACATTCTATACACTGGAGAATGATGTTGTATTTTAGCATTCTTCAGGTCACATCTGACTGTCACAGGGTATTATAGAGAAGATCAGTTTTGTTAGGATATTTGAGGGTTTCATCTGTCTAAGCACCATTTTTAATCAGCTGCTATTCACATTTATTTCCTTTTGAAGCATTATCATTTAGAAAGATCTTTTCATTCATTGCAAGTTGTTCCAACACCACCACTTTCCCATTTGTCAAAGCCTTGATGAATGGTTGGAGCTGTTGCCAATGTCTCTCTCTTTGACTTCCTGCAGCCCTGCGTCTTTTCTCCATTGTACCGCTGGGTGGCAACACAGGACAGGTGTCAGAGATGACCCTGTGGGCACCCAGGGAGCTTGTGCTATGTGGGAAGCCATGTCTGAGCAGGACTCAGATTTTTAAGTGGCAGGTTCATGAGTTAATATTTCCACTTTCCAGTGGTTACACTTCCTTCCACAGGGTCATACCAAAGGGTCTCTGATAATGAACTTGCTATGAGGCTGCCCCCACACGGCAATAGGGTGCTTTGGGGATTCAGAGGAAGAGCAAGTATCGTTTAATTCATTCCGTAAAATGACAGCTCCTTTGTGCCTGATCGTATAGGCATAAAGAAATCACTCACACCCCATTACTTGCCAAGAGCCTTACATCTATTCACTAACTGAATTCTCCACCACTACTCTGTGAAATAGATGGTATTATTATAACCTTCTTAAAGATTAAGACATCGAAAGGCTGAAAATTGATGTACTGCCCAAGTGGTGATATCAGACTTTGAACTGACCCTTCTAGCTCCCCAGATAACCCAAGAACCTCTTTTTTCTTCTTTCCGAATATATATATATATGTACACACACACACACACACACACACACACACACACACACATACGTATACATTTCTCTTCAGCCAAGTCCCGAGCCTTATTTGTAAATGAGACAGCTCTACTGCACGTGTCTTAGGAACAGAAGCCTTTTAAAGAGGTTATTTTCCTCAGCCAGTCCGTGAAAAACATTTCCAAGGATGCTAAGAGCTACCATTTCTTGAGCATGTTCGCAGCTTCTGACACTGTGTTTGTGCTTAAAGACCACTGCCTCCTCCACCTTCAGATTATGGGGAGGAAGGCATTATGACTTCCAGTTCACTGATAAGGAAAGTGAGAGTAAATAAAAGTAAGCTTTGGACTGGGACTCAAACTCAGGTTCATGGGCTGCCTGCCTCTATGCAGGGGTGCACTGGGGATTAGTTATGATCAGATGCTAGAGGCAGCAGACAATTGGTTTTTGACATAAAACTCAAGTATTCCTTAGGAACTTAGGAGTATCTTAAATTATTTTTGTTGAAGGATCAGTTATGTTTTTGGTTTTCTTTTCTAATCCGTTGTGGGCCAATTCTTCTGTAAACTACAATAAAAATGAATTTCTAGGAAAGCGATTGTAAAGTGATTTCTGGGAAGTGCTTGGATGTTGCAGTAATGTTGAATTGCTGGAAATGTTTTAAACATGCCCCTCCATTTTTCTCCTTTGAAATCTTTGAGTAGAAAAGAGATCAGGCAAGTTGAAGGCTTAGGTGGAAGAAGGTATGAAGACAGGGGAGACTTTGGGGGGAGAAAGGACAGGAGAGTTTTGGAGGAGAGCGGCAAGCAAAGACTTGCAGAAGCCTCTGCTGGGAGGCTGAGGCTTGGGAAGGAGGGGCGTCTGGAGAGAGGTTTTAGAAGATGTGGTTTGGGCTCTGGCATGTAATTCCATCCTTCCTTGCTTGCTCTTCAAAAGACTTCAGTAAAAATAAAGGTTATTTTCTGAGGCTTTTGGGGTCTGATAATAGTTTCTTTTGACTGCAACACTGGGTGTTGAAAGGCACTAAGATGGGGGGAAAAAGAAAAGGTAGATTTCTATCAAAACGACCATCTCCTTACCTATTACAGGAGTGAGGTTCTGTGCTAGCCTTTCCACAAGGCAGTTCATAATGGCATAATTGTATTGATAATGATGGAGTAAATACTGATGATAGAAATAATAATAGTAACAATCATAAAAAGAGCCATTAGCATTTATTACATGCCTAATATGAGCCAGGTGCTGCACTAGGCACTTTACGGACGTTTATTACACAACAGCTATATGGAGGTGGGTGTGAAATCCCCATTTTATTATTGCCAAGGGTATAATTTATTTTTAACTGTCAGAGGAAGGAAAAGATGAACCTTAAATCAGGGCAGCGAAAGAGCAGAAACTGTCAGGAGCTATAGGAGCTAATGGATGAAGCTGCAAAAACCAGAAGGGATGGAGGCAAAGCCAGAGGCAAACTGGGAATAAACACAAGCAAGTAAAGAACTTCGATTATAAGCTGGTAACTAGCTTCCAAGACGGCATCCCTCCCCCAGCCTCCGTGATCCTTGTTCTCCGCCACTTACACTCTTCCGTAACTTCCTCCTGACATTAACCCAGAGCTGCCTGTGTGGCTAATAGTACATAGTGGAAGGGATAAGGTAGATGTTGTGAGTCTATTAATACATTGAAAAAGCCTTGTAGGTTCCATTGTGGCCACTTGGATCACTTGCCCTGGAGAATGTCAGTCTCCATGCTATGAGGTCACTTACATAGCTGTGAAGAGCCTGCATGGAGAGGAACTGAGGCCTTCTATCAATGCTGCGTGCGTGACTGTTCATTAGAAATGGGTCCTCTTGCAATTCCCTGGTGGTACAGTAGTCAGGACTCTGTGCTTCCAATGCAGGGGTCACGGATTCAATCCCTGGTCTGAGAACTAAGATGTCACAAGCCCCACAACCATAAATAAATAAATATAAAGCCATAGATAAGACTTCCTTAAAAAAAAAAAAAAAGATGCATCACTTTTAAAAAAAGAAAAAGAAATGAATCCTCCAACCCCAGCCCCAGTCAAGCCTTTGGATGATGGTAGCCCTGTCTAAGGGGGCTTCTCAGGTGGAGCCAAGAACCTGCCTGTCAGTGCAGGAGACATGAGAGATGCGTGTTGGATCCCTGCGTCAGAAAGACCCCCTGGAGGAGGGCATGGCAACCCACTCCAGTATTCTTGCCTGGTGAATCCCATGGAGAGACGAGCCTGGCAGGCGATGGTCCATGGGGTCGCAAAGAGTCAGACACGACTGAGCGACTGACACTTTCACACTTTCACTTCAGATCAAGGGGGATAACCTGGAGTCCGAAGACCAGAGTATGCTGGCTGTTTGTCTCTTGCCTCTCCTTTTCTCATAGCCTAGTGCCGCACTGCCCAGAAAAGCCAGTCGCTATGGCTCCCCCGTGAGCCTGTTTAATATCAGACCACTGAGGTAAATAAAACTCACAAAAGTTTATGGTGTGTAAATCACCATTATGTCTCACCCCGGGCCTCAGCATGGAAAGGCCTGATTCCCTCTTAAGATTTGTAAGTGGAAACAGCTTCCCTTCAGTGTCAGAAGTTTTTTAGGATTGGGAACAAACGTCTGAGAGGTAAGGCAGGCCCAGTGCCCTCCTTCTGTCAGGGAGAGACTTAAAGCTTGGAGAGGGACACTCACATTTGCCTTAACACCTCTTCCGGGATCTGAGGCCATGCAGCAGCCATGGCGGGCTACGTGGCTGGGAGACTGGACAGCTGCTTGCCTTAACGGGGTAGCAGAGATCCAACCCGAGTCTGCCCCCGAAACAGAATCTTCTTGCGTTTTACCACCTTCTGTTCTCAGATGGCCTCATCCTGCAGTGACTTGAAGCAGGGTTTTGGTTCCTGGCCAGAGACTGAAGTCAGGTCTCAGCAGTGTGGGTGCTGAACTCTAGCCACTAAAGAAGTGACAAGGCCCTGGCCCAACAGCTGTATAGAAATGAATTTCTACATAGAGATAGAAAGTGGTGAATAATAGTGTTCCTTAGGAGGAAAAGGGTAACATGTGGAGAGATACACAAGGCAGACCCAGAGAGAGTTTTGCCCCCATGGTAAGACTTTTATGGGTTAAATCACTTATATGGGTTATTTCTTATGGGTTTCCTTTGGCCAGTTATCTTGCTTTGCCGGGTTCTGAGTTCATGTTTGGTATATGTCACGGTCCTTCCATGTGTGCCCATGCGTCTCTTAGCCAAGAAGGAGTCTAGCGAAGAGGCCTGTGGGTAAGTTGACATGACTCTCTTTTTGACCTCCAAGGAGCTTTTCCATGCATGTGTAGTTAGGAAGGTCTCCTTGACCTTGAGAATGAGAATTACGTGTTCTCTCATCTGGGCAGAGCTTAATTCCTCCTTCTCTTCATCTTGGAGCACCTGTCCACAGGGGACAATGTCCAGCTTTTCAGTCTGGGGCCCGTTTATCTCCTGCCTCACTTGCACCATGCCCTCAATCTAAGTGATGCCCTCCCTATCCTACATATGTATTCACACCTCCATGTTCCTATGTATGTATTCACACCTCCATGTTCCTACGTATGTATTCACACCTCCATGTTCCTACGTATGTATTCACACCTCCATGTTCCTACGTATGTATTCACACCTCATGTTTTCTCCTAGTCAGTTCCCACTGGGGATGCTAGATCTCCCTCCCACCCCTGCCCCTCCACCACCACCCCACTTCCACCTTCTCCATCTCATGGGTTCTTACCTACACTTCCCAACACAGCTGGACACTTCCTCCTTCCATGCACCTCTGATGAGTTTCTATGGGTTTCTTATGTGTTTTTTTCTCATCCATCTGTGGTATTCACTGTTTCCAAATCTCTCTCCCCTAGAGTGTGTAAGTTATGGAGATCAGAGACTATGTTTGATTCATGATCAGGACAGCTACAAGTTATGGGTGAGGTCAGGGACTCTAGATATGTTCTTTCCTTGTAAGCCCTGGACACCCAAAGTGTCCCTCCCACCACGGCTTCCTCACTCCCTCCGTTTTACTGGTGGGGAAACTGAGGTTCAGAAATGCTAAAGGACTTGTCCGAGATTTCCTGACGCAGGGTCAGGAGGTGAGCCTGGACTCAATACCCAGAATGAAGATATTTCATCCTTACACTGTATTGTTTGCCGCTAATGGGAGTCAACTGGGAATTTGAAAAGATGTTAGTACTGCCTCTCCCTGGGATTCCTGGAGCCCAAGAGTACCTGGAAACAAGAAGGAGTTTTAGATTTTAGATTTCCAGAAATCTTTTCAAAAGCTCTCAGACTGAGACCAGGTGAAGGGTCCTCTGAAAAGTTTAGGAAAGGATGTGGTCAAAAAATGAATACTACAAATTATTGAGAAAAAGGAACACTGTCAGAAGTTTCTTAAAAAGAACAAGCAAAAATCCCTTTCTAATGATTAAGTCTATACCACCATTTAAATTTTAAAACCCAGCACAAAAATCCCCTTAATTTACATCCTTTGGCAAATATTGCCATGAATCACCGTTCAGTTCAAAGGCAAATATCTTTTTAAAAATATTTAAAACACCAATATTTCCAAGGGAAGTGTCAGTCACATATCCTAACTACTAATGTCAATATGGAATCATCTAATGCTTGTGCTAGATGGTTTTCTTTTCTTGAAACTAAGAATCCAAGTCAAAAGAAAATCAAATTTAAATAATAAAGGATTCTGACCCAAGGTTAGCTTCTGGGCTTTCTTTTCTGTCAGAAAGTTGGTTGCTAACACCAGCTATTTGAATGTGATCACCTGAGAAGACAAGTGTGTTTTCCTCTTCTTCAAAGCAGGCAAAATGATTGAGTCGGACTTTTTTTTTGAGCTGGGGCATTAATCCTGTGTAACCTCCCTCAGTGAGCATCAGTAGAGACTGGTTAAACCTGGAGGGTTATCCCTTACCTTTGGACCATTATGTAGCTATTGAAAAGATAAAGATCTCTATCTGTTGCCTGGAGGGAATGTTCATGATAAATCATTAGGTGAAACAAACAAGTTACAATGTTGTGTAGAAAGTGAGGATCCATTTACTGAGAACAGAACAGAATAAAATTCTATCTATCTGTCTATGGGCTTCCCTGATAGCTTAGTTGATAAAGAATCTGCCTGCAATGCAGGAGACCCCGGTTCGATTCCTGGGTCAGGAAGATCCCCTGGAGAAAGGATAGGTTACCCACTCCATTACTCTTGGGCTTCCCTTGTGGCTCAGCTGGTAAAGAATCCTCTTCAATGCGAGAGACCTGGGTTTGATCCCTGGTTGGGAAGATCCCCTAGAGAAGGGAAAGGCTACCCACTCCAGTATTCTGGCCTGGAGAATGCCATGGACTGTATAATCCATGGGGTCACAAAGAGTCGGACACGACTGAGTGACTTTCGTTCACTCACTCACTATCTATCTATATTTGTGTAGTCCTAGAACAACGTGAAAGGACTCCCACCCAGCAGATGCCTAGAGGTGGGTTTATTCTTTTTTTCTGTATACTTAAAAGATAACTTCACTTATTGGAACAAGCTTATGTTGCTTTTGTAATAAAAACAATAAGGAAACATAATTTAAGCAAACCATCTCTTTTGTGATTTTCACTGGAGTGTAGCTTTTCTCTAGACTCATTCTCAGTAAAGACTATCTGGCTTCCTAAAAAGAATCACACATAAATATGACTTATGCAATCTGTAATGATTTTGTTTGTTAGTTAGCTTTCTTTTAAAAATGTATTTTATTGAAGTATAATTGATTTACAGTGTTGTGTTAATTTCTGCAGTACAGCAAACTGGTTCAGTTTCATATATATACAAAGACATAGATATTCTTTCTCATATTCTTTCCACTATAGTTTATTATAGGATATTGAATACAGTTCCCTGTACTATACAGTAGGACCCTGTTGTTTATCCATTCTGTATATAAAAGTGTTGCAGTCCATGGGGTTGCAGTCACACATCACTCAGCGACTGAACAACAGCAATGTAATAGTTTGCATCCCTAATCCCAATCTCCCAATTCATCCCTCCCCTCATCTCCTTATCCCTGGGCAACCACAAGTCTGTTCTCTTTATCCGTGTCTCTGTTTCTGTTTCATAGACAAGTTCATTTGTGCCATATTGTAGATTCAACATATAAGTGATAACATATGGTATTTTCCCATCTGTTAGCTTTCTCATTGGTCTATCTTTCTGCACTGAGTTATCAGCCCCATAAGAATGGAAAATAGATTTGATTCACTCTTGGATCACTGGCACTTAGGAAGCTGTCTGGCAAGTGGTAGGTGCTCAATAAATTTATTTAGCTTTATCTTTATTTTGCAGGCTTTCCAGGTGGTGCTAAAGGTAAAGAACCTGCCTGCCCACACAGGAGACCATAAGAGATAAGAGATGTGGATTCTATCCCTGGGTCTGGAAGATCCCCTGCAGGAGGGCATGACAATCCACTCCAGTATTCTTGCCTGCATAGTCCCATGGACAAAGTAGCCTAGTAGGCTACAGTCCATAGGGTCACAAAGAGTTAGACACAACTGAAGTGACAGCACGTACACATCCTTATTTTGCAGAGGTGAAGTGAAGTGTCTTGCGTAGGATCTCCAACAGCTTTTAGTGACATAGTAACAATTTGTTAACTTAATAAATATCTATTAAATACCTATTACACAACAGGCCCTTACCCTTACTAGGCTCTTGGCACTTAAAAACGAATGAGAATAACAAAATGGATAAGGTGCCTGCTCTCAGGGAGGATTTTCTAATTCATTAATGGGAAGAGAATCAAAACCAGCATAATTCCCTGTCCCTGTGTTAAGCAATGCTGGGAGTCAGCAAAACTGAGTTAGCTGCATGCTCCAGAACATATCTGCCTCTGGACGCTAAGAAAGTGAACTAATCAGCTTATTTATGAAAACTAATAGATCTAGCAATTCCACTTCTGGGTACTTACCTGAAGAGAATGAAATCACTATCTCAAAAAGATATCTGCACCCCCATTTTTATTGTAACATTATTTGCAGTAGTCAAGACATGGACACAAGCTAAGTGTCCATCAGTGAATGAATGAATGAAGGAAATATATTTATTTATATATATATAATATAACAATATTCCATTATTATATATATTAACAGTAACACAGTGTTAAAAGTCAATTATATCTCATTATATAATAAATATAATGGAATGTTGTTATATTATCATATATTATAATTATTATATTATTATATTATATTATTATAATATACTACATAATGGATTCCACCATAACATATATTATATATTTATATATATTATGTATAATGGAGTATTATTCCACCATAAAAGGAAAGAATCCTACCATTTGTGACACTGTGGATGAACCTTGAGGGCATTATGCTAAGTGAGATAAGCCAGACAAAGACGAATACTGTATGATCTCACTTACATAAAAAATCTAAAAACAAAACATTGAACTTATAGAGGCAGAGAACAGATTGGTTGCCAAAAGTGGAAGGTGGAGGTGATCTAAATGGGTGAAGGTGGTCAAAAGGTACAAACTTCCAGGTATAAGATTAATAATAAGTCATGGAGTCATAGTGCACATCATGGTGACTATAGGTAACAAATCTGTATTATATATTTGAAAGTTGCTCAGGGTAGACCTTAAAAGTTCTCATTACAAGAAAAAAAATTTTTACACAGTGTGTGGTAATGGATGTTAACAAAACTTATCATAGTAATCAATTTGCAGTATATATATTTAACACTATACAAGTTTTAAGTATATATAAACTTTAAACTTAAAACTAATACAGTGTTAAATGTCAATGATATCTCGATTTTTTCAAAAAGATGAACAAGAGCTTGCTCATCAATAACGCTTAAGAACCCTAACCTTGCTATGTCTGCCAAGTTATTATGTCATCAACTCTGTGCAATCTCAATTAGTATTCTCCCTTGCAAGATTTGCCTTAAAACCAGCCATCGAGGACCTAAAACCCTACAAACACTTTTCTCTAAATTCCCTTTTGCAGACACTCCTGAGACTGTCAAGGCTGTACTCTCTCTGATCTCAGTGCTTCTAATGAATTTAGCTTTGCTGGATCAACAGGTTTTTCTGGTAGTCTCCTTGAATTCCTACTGTTGACAGGGAGCTAGACAATGTTTAAATAGACAAATAAATGAATAAGATCATATCAGAAATGACTCAGATATCTGGGGAGCAGGGTGAGGTGGTAGAGAGACAGGACTGTGCTGGGGAATAGGGCATAAATGTAGACCTAGTGGTCAGAGTCGGGCTCTCTGAGGAAGTGACTTGTGAGCCAAGACCTGAGTGACATGAAGGCGACAGTTGGGGATAACCTGGAAAATGAGCACTTCTGGCAGAGGGAAGAGCTTGTTCAGAGACCCTGAGATGGGCTAGAGCAGACATACTCAAAACAAGGACCAAGGGTAATGGTGGATTAGAGTATTGCCAAACCCCAGGAATCAGGGTCTCTTTGGAATATCTGAGCATGAACCCTCCCAGCACCTGGGCATTTCCTCATTGTCAACTTAAACCCATAAGTCGTAAGGAAAGACTGAACACTCAGAGGGCTCAAGTTTTAGTTTGGTTCATCAGCTGACATTTCATCAGTTACTGGGATCCAGTAAGCTCTTTGTGTCCATGTCTTAGAGTTGAGACTCTATGGGATGTGGTTCTAGTTGGCTCCATGTTATTTGGACTGGCTCATCGTCCAAGCAACAAAGTTCTTGCCAGAACTACCCACTGTGCCAGTGGGGGAATCAAGGAACGATGTGGTTGGTTCTTCCAGGCTCCCAGATAACTCCTTAGCAGGACATACATATACACTAATGGTGCTTCAAACTTAATCAATCCACTGTTACCTCTTAAAGTGTGCAAGGATACAAGCACACTGTTATTACTTGTAGAATTGTTAATAATAGTGAGAAGTGTATGCATTCTCAGTGTCTATCTATAGAAAATGGTTACAAAAGATGATAGCACTTGCATTGTACAGAAACTTAAGCAGCTGTTAAAAACAGAACGTAGAGTAGCTCTGCTGAAGATTAGGTATTCATATTAAATAAATAAAGCAAATTATAGATGTATATTATAATTATGATTCCATTTTACAAAACCTCAGCCCTTATCTTCATGTCCATGCATGTGTGTGTATGTAATAGAAAGGTCTAGAAAATGCAAGTGAGGCATTTATGAGTTTAGCTTTCAATAATGGAAGAAGAATGCTTTCATTTAAATATATATTATAAACTTGTTTCACAATGAATGTATGATTTTTTAAAAACTGAGGCAAAATTCACACAACATAAAATTTATTGCTTTAAAGATTTTTAAAAGTGTGCAGTTAGTTAACTGTTTTTTTCCCATACTTTCAAAAACTTGTGTAACTATCACCTTTATCTAACTACAGAACATTTTCATCACCCTAAAAAGAAATCCTGTACCTGATAAGTAGTTACTCCCATACCCCTCTCCTTTCAGTAACTATGAATCTATTTTTTGTTTCTATGGACTTGCCTATGCTGGACATATCATACATGTGAAATCATATGGTTTGTGGCCTTTTGTGTCTGATTTCTTTCATTCACCATAATGTTTTCAAGTTTTGGCCACTGTTGTAGCCTGCATCAGTATTTCATTCCTTGTTACAGCTAGATAATATTCCATCGTATGTGTAGTATACCACAATGTGTTTATCCATTTGTCTGCTGATGGACATTTGGGTGTTTCCATTTTCTGGCTATTAAGAATAATACTTCTATGAACACAATGTTCAATATTTGTTTTGTTTGAACACCTGATTTCACTTCTCTTATATATTCCTAGATATAGAATTACTGGGTCATATGATCATTCTATATTTAACTTTTTGAGGAGCTGCCAAACTTTCTCACAATAGCTGCTTTTACATTCTCACCAGCAGTACACAATGCATTCCTCATCTTCACCAGCACTTTTCTGTTTCTTGTTTTTCTTTTCTTTTTTTTTTAATACTCTAGTGGGTGTGGAGTAGTATCTCATTGTGGGTTTGATTTACATGTTCCTAAGGACCAATGTGGAGAAGGAAATGGCAACTCACTCCAGTATTCTTGCCTGGAGAATCCTGTGGACAAAAGAGCCTAGTGGGTTACAGTCCACTGGGTCACAAAGAGTCGGACACAGCTGAAGCGACTTAGCACATACACACACAATGACTGATGACATTGGGAATCTTTTCATGTGCTTGTTGACCACTTGTATATCTTCTTTGGAGAAATGTTTGTTCAGTCTTTTGCCCATTTTTGCATGCTTCTGCTCTTGTTGTAAGAGTTTTAAAATACAGTTTGGATACTGGATTCTTATTAGATATATAATTCGAAATATTTCTCCCTTTGGGCTGTGTTTTTCACTTTTTTGAGAATGTCCTTTGATATACAAAGTTTTGATGAAGTTCAATTGATTTATTTTTTTCTTTTGTGGTTTATGCTTTTGGTGTCAAATCTAGGAACCCATTGCCAGACCCGAAGTCATGAAAAATTACCTTTATGTTTTCTTCTAAGGGTTTTATAGTTTTAGCTCTTTCACTTAGGTTTTTGATTCATATTGAGTTAATTTTAGTACATAGTGTTTGACGTAAAGAACCAACTTCATTCTTCTGTATGTCAATATCCAATTGTCCCAGTATCATTTACTGAAGACTAGCCTTTCCCCATGAATGATCTTGGCATCCTTGTTGAAAATCAAATGACCATAAATGTGAGCATTTATTTCTGGACTCTCAATTTTATTCTGTTGATTAACATGTCTGTCTTTATGTCAGCACCAATTGTCTTGATTACTGATGCTTTGTATTAAGTTTTGAAATAGGGAAATGTTAGTTTCTCTGCATTAATCTTTTTTAAGATTGTTTTGCATATTTAAGACTTCCTATAATTCCACATGAATTTGAAGACTGATTTTTCTAGTTTTTGCAGAAAGGTCATTGAAATTTTGAATTGGACTGCATTGTTACTGCATTTAAGTGTAGGTCAGTTTGGAGAGTGTTGCCATCTTAGCAGTATTAGGCCTTCTGGTACACAAACGTGGTCTATCTTTTTACTTATTTAGCTATTCTTTAATTTTTTTCACTACAGTTTCCTCCTTGGTTAAATTTATTTCTAAACATTTTATTTTCTGATGTATTATAAATGGAATTGTTTTCTAAATTTTGTTTTAGAGCTATTTATTGTTAGTGTGTAGAAATATAACTGATTATTGTATGTTGATGTTGTATCCTGCAACTTTGTTGAATTTGCTTATTAGCTTTAAAAGTTCTTTCTTGGGTTCTTTAAGATTTTCTATATATAAGTCTATATCTTCTGTGAATAGAGGTACTTTTACTTCTTTCTTTCCAATCTGAATATCTTTTATTTATTTCTCTTGTTTAGTTGCCATAGCTAAAACTTCCAGGTCAGTGTTGAATGGAAGTTGCAAGTATGAACATCCTTGCCTTGTTCCTGACCCTCGGAGGAAAATTGTAGTCTTTCACCATTAAGTATAATGTTTACTGTAGGTTTTTATAGATGCCCTTTATCAGGTTGAGCATATTTCCTTCTATTTCTAGTTTGTACTGTGTTTTCATCATGGAAGAGTGTTGGATTTTGTCAAATAGTTAATCTTCCACAATTGAGATGATTATGCATTTTTCCCTTCATTCTATTAATCCAGTGTATGACATAGATTGATTGTTGTCTATTGAACAATTACTTAGATAAATTCCTATTTGACCATGGAGTATAATCTCTAATATGTTTCTGAATTTGCTTGCCAGGATTTTGTTTAAGATTTTTGTATTTATCGTCTTAAGAGATAATAGTCTGTAGTCTTCTTATGGTGTCCTTGTCTTGCTTTGGTATCAGGATAATGCTGGCAACACAGCATGAATTAGGAGTGTTTGTTTGCTACATCTCTACCTTTTGGAAGGGTTTGAGAAGAATTGGTGTTGTTAAAATGTTTGATAATATTCAGTAGTCTTACAATTTGTTATTGTTGCTATAAGTTTTTTCAATTACTGATTTAGCCTCTTTAGTTGTTATAGCTTTATTTATATTTTCTATTTTTTCTTGAGTAAATGTTGATAATTTTCGCATTTTTAAAAATTTGTTCAATTTATCTAAGTTATCTTATTTGTTGGCATACAATTGTTTATACAGTTTTCTTATAATTCTTTTATCTTCTAAAGGTCAGTAGTAATGTCACGACTCATTCCTTAATTCAGTAATTTGCATGTTCTTTATAAAATTTGTCATCTAGATAAGTTTTGTTGATCTTTTCAGAGAACAAAATTTTGGTTTTATTGATCACCTCTATTGTTTTTATGTTCTCTATTTTATTTATCTCTGCTGTAACTTTTTTTAATTTAATTTTTATTTTATATTACAGTATAGTTGATTTACAATTTTGTGTTAGTTTCAAGTGCACCATAATCTTTATTATTTACTTTTTTCCATCTGATTTGGGTTTATTTTTCTCTTATTTTACTAGCTCCTTAAAGTGGAAGGTTGGCTATCAATTTGAGATCTTTCCTCTTTTTAAATGTAGTCATTTGCAGCTACAAATTTCCCTCTAGCACTGCTTTCACCACATTGCATAATTTTTGATATGTTTTGTTTTCATTTTCATTCTTCTCAAAATATTTTCTAATTTCTTTTGTGATTTCTCTCCTTATCCATTAATGGTTTTAGAATGTGTTGCTAATTTCCACATATTTGTGAATGTACCAGATTTCTTTCTGTTATTGATTTCTAATTTCATTCTGTAGTGGTTGGAGAAAATACTTTGTATAATGCCAATATTTTTTAAAAAATTAGTGAGGTTTGTTTTGTGGTCTAATATGTGATTTCTTTTTCCCTCTTGAGAATGTTCTGTGCTGCTTGAAAGAATGTATATTCTGCTGTTGAGTGGATGTTCTGTCTGCGTCTGTCAGGTGTAGTTGATTTACAATGTTTTTCAAGTCATCTGTTTTCTTGTTCATCAACTGCCTGTATTTCTATTCATTGTTGAAACTAGGGATTAGAAGTACAAATTATTATTGTTAAATTGTCTGTTTCTTCACTCAATTTTGCAAGGTTTTGATTCATATATTCTTGGGGCTCTATTGTTAGATGCATATATGTTTACAATTGCTATATCTGCTTGATGGATTCAATTTTCTTATCATTATATAATGACATTTTTGGTCTATTGTAACAATTCTTGTTTAAATGTCTATTATGTCTGGTATTCATTTAACCACTTCAGCTCTTAGTTATGCTTGCACGGAATATCTTTCTTTTTCACCCTTTTACTTTCAACATATTAGTGTCTGCATGTAAAGTGAGTGTCTTGAAGGTGGTATATAGATGAAATTTTTTTTAATGAAAATGAAAATCCATTCTTCCAATCTATGCATTTTGATTGGAGAGTTTAATCCATTTACATTTAGAGTAACTACTGATTAGGAGAAACTTACATCTGTCATTTACTATTTGTTTTCTATATATTAAATATTTTTTGTCCCTCGGTTACTCCATTACTGTTTTCTTTTGTGTGAGATATTTTATAGTGCAGCAGTTTGATTTCCTTCTCACTTATGTTAGAATAATTTTAGAATAGAATATTTTTAGCATTATTTTGTGGTTTTTCTGAAGATTATAATTAACATTATAATTAACATTTTAATTTATAACAATTTAGTTTGAATTAATATCAAAAGCAAAGAGATCCAACCAGTCCATACTAAGGAAATCAGTCCTGAATATTCACTGGAAGGACTGATGTTGAAGCTGAAACTCCAGTATTTTGGCCACCTGATGCAAAGAACTGACTCATTTGAAAAGACCCTGATGCTGGAAAAGATTGAAGTGGGGAGGAGAAGGGGACAACAGAAGATGAGATGGTTGGATGGTATCACTGACTCAATGGACTTGAGTTTGAGTAAGCTCCGGGAGTTGGTGATGGACAGGGAAGCCTGGTGTGCTGCAGTCCATGGGGTCACAAAGAGTCAGACACAACTGAGGGACTGAACTGAACTGAATATCAACATATTTTCAATAGTTTACAAAAGTTTGCTCTTGTATAGCTCTGGAGAATCTTGGAAATGTACATTCGTTTCTTTCAACAAATTTGGAAAGGATTTTGGTCATTACTGTTTTCAAAAATTATTTTCTTTTTCTCCTCTCATTCTGAGAGTCTCATTAACATATGTTGATGTGCATGATGGTGTCTTAAACTCTTAAAGTCTCTTAAACTCTGTGTATTTTTCCTCACTCTTTTCTTCCTGCTCCTCCCACTGAATAACCTCAAATGAGCTATCTTCAAGTTTGCTAATTCCGCCTGCTCAAATGTGCCACTGAATCCCTCAAATTAATTTTTCATTTGAGTTGTTGTTCTTTTCAACTGAAGATTTCCTATTTGGTTCCTTTTTATACTGCCTGTTTATAGACACCATATTCATGGTTTCCTTCAGTTCTTTTACTTATTTTTCTCTTTGAGCGTGTTTTAAATACTTGATTCACAGCCTTGTCTAGTAAGTTCAATATGTGTGCTTTCTAAGAAGTGTCTGTTCATTTGGGTGTTTTTTTCCTGTATGAGCCATGTGTTTTTGTTTCTTTACATGCCTTGTTATTTTTTGTCAACAACAAACTTTTGTTGTTGTAGAAACTTAAATGTGAAAACTCTACAAGTCATATTCTCCCCCTTCTGAAAGGTTTGTTGTTCCTAAATCTTCTAAACTAATTTTGCAAGGTCTGTAGTTTTTTCATGTGTGACCACTGAAATCTCTGCTCCACCTAGTCAGCTAGTGATTTAATAGAGATTTCTTTAAATGATTGGATTCAAAAAACAAACAAGCAAAAGCTACTGAAATTCTCAGTCTTTGCTGATGGGGTCTACACACAGGTATGTTGGTCACCATCTTTAACATTCATCCAGGCAATGTATAATTCTGCCTTAGCTTTCAGTTCCTAATTATGAAGAGTCTGAAGGTCAGCCAGAGGTGAGAGCTTATGGACTTCTTAGATCTTTTCTGATCGTGTGCCCAGACCTAGGCATGCGCGAGACTTTCTAGAGTCTTAGCAACGTATTAGAACTTTCCAAAGTCCTTATTCCCCAAGGCATTTCTTCCCTCAGCCTTTCTTCCCAAACATTTTTATTAGTCCATCGTTTGCCCCCGTTGTTCTCCCTTGTCCCAGGTGGCCATGCCTAATGCTTTAAATATTTTTGACAAACACTCCTCTCCACCCTGATAGTTACCTCAGCTGAAATCGTTCTGAATTAGGTAAAATAAAGGAAAGCCCTTTGAGGAGTCCTCCAGGGAGCCACCAGAAAAGTCAAAATGACTTTTTTAGGTCCATTTGGTGCTCTGTGGTACCAAGAACCTGTACCAGGCTGTTGTCTTCAAAGCTGCTACTGGGTTGGGAGAGAGGACAGAGTCATGGTAAGTTAAAATGCCACAAAGCTGTCTTACGAAGATTAGCTGGTTTGTCCTCATTAAGCGTTCACTTTGTTGCTATAAACTTTGGATTAGTTTCCAGAGGCCTGGTAAAGTCGATTCTGACAGTTTTTGTTTTGCCTTGTTTTTGCCAGTTTATTGCTGCTTTTTGAAAGGATGTACTTTTGGCGCCCCCATATTCCACAGTTTTTACTATGCCACCACACAAATGACTTTTTACAGTAAATTCTTTGCATTAACTGCAGATTCACATGTGCGTGTGTTAGTCCCTCAGCCATGTCCAACTCTTTGTGACCCCACGGACTGTGGCCCACCATGCTCCTCTGCCCATGGAATTCTCAAGGCAAGAATACTGGAGTGGGTTGCCCTTCCCTTCTCCAGGGGAGCTTCCCAATTCACATGCAGTTGTAAAATACTATGAAGTTTTCCCCAGTGACATTACCTTGCAAAACTATAGCACAGTATCATCAAGAGGACACTAACATTGGTACAGTCGAGATATAGAAGAGTTCCATCCGCACTAACATCCATTACGTCGCCCTTGTATAGCCACGTTTGTGTGCTCAGGGCTTCTGTGGTGGCTCAGACGATAAAGAATCAACCTGCAATGCAGGAGACCTGAGTTCGATCCCTGGGTTGGGAAGACCCCCTGGAGAAGGAAATGGCTACCTGCTCCTGGATTCTTGCCTGAGAATCCCATGGAGAGACAAGCCTGACACGCTCAGTTACTTCAGTTGTGTCCAGCTCCTTGTGACACCATGGACTGAAGCCCACCAGGCTCTTCCCTGCCATTTCCTACACCAGGGAATCTTCCTGACCCAGGGATCAAACCAGCGTCTCTTGTGTCTCCTTGCATTGGCAGGCAGGTTCTTTACCACTGCACCACATAGGAAGCCCTTTTATAGCCATACCCATTGACAACTATCCCCCATGACTGAATTCTAGGTGATCAATTTCCATAACTGTGTTGTTCCAAGAATGTTGTAAAAACTGAAATCATATGGTATATGGCCCTTTGAGATTGGTTGTTTTCACTCAGCATAATTCCCTGGAGATTCATTTAAGTCACGTGTATCACCAGTTTGTTTCTTTTTACTAATGAGTTCATAACAAAAACATGCAGAAAACCTTATTTTCTTAAGACCACCCAATTAGACTTTGTAAATTCACTTTTACTAAGTTTTAGAAGCTTGGCCACTGGCTGGGGCTTGAAGTAACAAATGGTAAAGGGACAGGCCCTGTGCCCAGGCGACTTTGGAAGACAGAGGTTGTAAGAGACAGGGCTACAAGAAGATGCCTTAGTGCTTATTGGGGCAACATTCTATGGAGACCCAAGAGAAAGCATATTGTATTCTACTACAGCAGGGAAATAGACAAAATCAAAGCGATGATATTACCTTTAGAAGGATAAGATTTGCCGGAATATAAAAGACCCTGCATGCCATGGTAGTAAGAAGTAACCAGTGTGGGGCTAGAGCAACAATCCTCTCGGGGAGTTTAAAACCCACTTCATCCCATATTAACATCTGATCTTGGGCAGGTAACACTAAGCCTCAGTTCCTCAGTTTCCACATGAGCAAAATGGGATATGGTAATATATGCATCACAGGATTAAATGAGATCTTATATAGAAAGGGGACTTTCCTCAACACTCAGCTGGTCAAGAATCCGTCAGGCAATGCAGGAGACCCCAGTTCGATTCCTGGGTCAGGAAGATCCCCTGGAGAAGGGATAGGCTACCTACTCCAGTATTCTTGGGCTTCCCTGGTGGTTCAGATGGGAAAGAATCTGCCTGCAATGCTAGAGACCTGGGCTCGATCCTTAGGTTGGGGAGATTCCCTGATCTCGCCTGGAGAATTCCACGGACAGAGGAGACTGCCAGGCTACAGTCCTTTTGGTTTCAAAGAGTTGGAAATGACTGAGCAAAGGGCCTTGCGGCACAGACAGCACTTCGTAAATGTTACCTCAATTACTGTTGTTATCATTTCATTTTTAGCCCACCATCTACTGTTTTAGCCTCTTGCCCATATTATATCAGGGCCCATACATAATTATCAGGGCTTTACCTGCAAGTTTTCCAAGGTTTAGTGCTTAAAGTATAGAACCTTTCTGCCATGAGCATCCAGAGTTTCCTTCACGGGACTGTCTCTTGGCCTGACCATTTTTGTTTCTCTTCATAATTTGCACAGATGCCTCTGGGCATTGGCGGAATGACCATGCAAAAATTCCTGTAGCTGAATGTCCCCTAATGTGGGAGGTCCTGTGTTGCTGAGATAAGAGATGATGTTGAGTCATGCCAGAAAGCCCTTCCAGTATCTAGAAGTGAAGGGTGCTTGCTGGATCTCTCTGGACTTGCTAGACTTAAGCGTTATCTGCCCACGACTGTGTGGGGGGTACCAACACTCTCCACAGTTTGTAATCACTGCTGCTCTTGAAAAGGGCCACAGACAGCACAGAGGTAGCACTAGTTTCTGGTGCTGGTAAAGCAGGAGCCTGGATTTTTGGTGTCCACGGTCCTCCTGGTCTTTGGTCCTTCTAGTGCCTACACGCATGCTACGTCGCTTCAGCTGAGTCCTGTGTGATATTGGGCAAGTTGCTTACCTCTCTGTGTCTCAGATCCTTATCTATAAAGTAGGAATGATAATGGCAGGAGTGCCACAGGGTTGTCATGAGATGAAATATGATATTGCGGGCAAGCTACCTCTACAG
Organism: Okapia johnstoni; assembly: GCA_024291935.2. Lineage (NCBI taxonomy): Eukaryota > Metazoa > Chordata > Mammalia > Artiodactyla > Giraffidae > Okapia > Okapia johnstoni. The sequence continues at coordinate 50,496,083 of CM044313.1, forward strand.
TGCCTGACATATAACAAGGGATCAAGAATTATTAGTGTAATATAAGAGCAATTATTATTTCTAACGAAGTGACAGATCCAAGAGATACAGAGGAGAACTGAACATCACCTCTATCCTCAGGTTCCCATAGTCTGCATAGAGAGCAATGGAAAAGAAAGACAGTATTTACTTATTTCATTGCTCAAATTGTTTCAGCTTTGGTCATTGGAAGCTTTTTTAATTCACCTTTTGCACCCATTTGACAGGTCCCATCATTTGTGTATGTGTTTAAGCTCATTCTTCTTTTTTTTTTTTTTTTAATACTTCTTTAATATTTACTACTAGACGGTCCAGGCTCATCTAGTTTATTTCCTCCACAACTCCTAGAATCACCAATTTCTTCAAGAAACACTGATTCCTGTCATTAGAGGGTAGTATTAAAACCAACATCTGCTATTTGGGTGCTGTTGCATCTGGTTTCAGATGACAGACCAAGGCGATGCGTGCAAACATACTAAGCCATGCATGTGAAACATATATATAAATATTTTGTGTGGAACAAAAAGAAAAACAAGTAAAACACAACAGGATAAAAGTTAAAAAATGCGGGCACCAAACTCCAAGTAGAGGTGGAGTGAGAATATTCAGGGGACACTGCACAGGTCAAGATGAAGGTGGGAAATGGACGGGGGAAAGCTTACAGTATCAGGTTAGAGGTAAATCATGGATATTCTTGAAGGGCAATTATTCTGTGCCAGGTATGGGGTAAGAGCTTTCCATACTTCCTTTTTTTTCAATTTACTCTTTATAAGAATCCAGTGGTTCAATGATTTGACCCCAGGTAACACTTGACAATGTCTGGAGACAGTTTTGGTCTTCCCTGGTGGCTCAGCTGGTAAAGAATCTTCCTGCAATGCAGGATACCCGGGTTCAGTCCCTGGGTTGGGAAGATCCCCTGGAAAAGGGAATGGCACCCCACTCCAGTATTCTTGCCAGAGAATCCCATGGATAGAGGAGCCTGGCAGGCTACAATCCTTTGGGTCACAAAGAGTGGGACATGACTGAACAACTAAGCATGCACGCATGGAGACAGTTTTGGTTGTCACAACTAGTAAGGAAGAGCTGCTGGTATCTAGTGGGTTTAGCATCTAGCCAGAGATGCTGCTGAATAGCCCATAATGCCCAGGGTAGCCCCTCACAATGAAGAATTATCTTGTCCAAAATGTCAAGAGTTCTGAGGTTGAGAAACCCTGAGATAATCTTACAAGAAATTCTTCTAATCTATGGGTTCTCAAGATTTGTAGTCTAACTTGCTGCCCCCCAATGCCCCAGAGCTTAATATTTTAACCCATGTGGTAGCTTCAGCAGCTGTGCCTGTGGCCATTACCTGTCCTCACAGCTTCCCTTGCCCAGGCAAGGAGAGGCTGCTGAATGGCTTCAGTGGGAAAATGACAGGGATGGATTTCTGCTTTTAAAAAAATCACTGTGGCATCTGGCCAGGAGGAAGGACTGGAGGGTGGGGTCTGGCAGGTGAGGAGCTGGAGGCAGATTGCACCCTAAGGGGGTTAGTGTGAGGCATATGGGAGGCAGGAGGCTCTTTGCAAAGGCAGGGATTCCACACTTGCCAAATTGGGAGTTTGCAGATGCTTGTTAAGGTAGAGCCCCCGCCTCTTTCCAGCCCAGTAGAATCGGAATTTCCCAGGACTGAGAAACCTGTGCTTGAGTGAGCCGCCCAGGCTGATTTTTGTCACCAGATAAAACTGGGAGATACTGATGTGTCTACTCAGCATTTTGTGAGATCTTATGCCGAGCCCTTGGGGATGGAGAAGGGGCTGATGGAGGACAATCTGGGGGGCTCTAGGTGCTGGAGATACAGCTGTGAACAAACAGGCAATCGTTCTAGATGCCCGCGGATTCCAATACGGAAGACGGATCTACAGGGAGCATGAGGGCTGCAAGCCGGGACTTATGAAAAGGAAAGGACTCTCTGGAAGGAAATGAACAGGCCTGCAAAAAAACCTTCTTCCCCGCCCCTCCGCACTTCAAAATTAAGACCAGCCCTTGGTGTCAGTTCCAGCACACAGGGACAGCGGGAGAGACGTCGGGGATCAGCCCAGAGTCTGGGCCGGCGGAGTACATATTTCCATGCTATTTAAACGGGCAGTTACTGAAGTCAGCACTCTGTTTCAACAAGAGAGATTTAATTAAGTGGTTATTGCCATCTCCTTGATGGAATAATGTTGTCCTTGCAATGCAGAAAACACGCGATAATGTGTTGAGTAAGACGGCTGCTTCTCCCCGTCGGCAGTCCTCCGCAGCCCCTACCCTCCTTCACCCTTGCATCCCGAGGTTTCCTTCCCGCTTGCTCGCTCCGGGCTCCTCCCGGACCTTGGTCCAGCGCTTCCTCGGCGGAGCGCGAGCCTGCTGGCTCCAGGGCGCCCCCCCGCGGCTACCTCCGGGCAGTCTCCCTTCAACCGAAGCAGAATCTGTTTTTGATTGCATTCGATTAAGTCAGGGGCTTACTGCGTCTGGCTGTAAGTTAGGCTTGGTCCTGGGCCCTTCAGGGACTATAAACAAGAACTCTTGGACTCTCGGGGTGGGGATGGGGATACGCGGAGGCAGATCGCTACAAAGATGGGGTTAAGAGTTAAGGCTGGAGCCAGACTGTCTGAGTTACCGCTCCTGTCACCGAGAAAGCTGGATGACTTTGGGCAAGTCATTAACCTTTTAAAATAATGGTGGTAGTGACCTCCTGGGGATGCTTCCAGGCTCGAAGAGGGGACATCCAAAAGTTGTCTCTGCCTGATACGGTGCTTAGAACAAACAGTTCTCTAAAAGTGTTAACTATGCATTTTATTAGTTATAGTAGTACCAGTGCTATTATAATCATCCGTGGCCTTTGTAATACATTTTAAAAGACTCCGGAACACACTGCCCTCTCCCTCTCTTCATATTCCCTTACTACTAATATTAAACTTAGTAGTTTTGTAAAATTAAGGAAGGGAGAGAGAAGGAAAAAAACAGTACCACACATACTTACAAGTAAATCATTTTCAGCTTCATGGACATTTGTTTTCCCCTTAACCTCAGACCCCCAGAAATGGCAGGGGGCGGGGGAGGGGGGTACATTATGTCATATAATTCACATTAAAGCTCATAATATATTAGATGAATCAGTATTAACTATGCCATTTCCCTGCGCTCTGTTTTTTCTGGGTGGTGATTGCAAGCTGGGCTGGGCTCACATTGAGTCTCCCCACCCCTCCCCTTCACCACCCCACCACTTATAAAGATCATCTAGAGAAAATACAACTCCTTTTCATTACAAAGGGAGAAACAAAAATGTGAATACACAAACAAATGGTTACTTGAGTTAAACATGAGTAAATAATACTCAATCAGTATTATTCATTGTATTTTATATAAAGTATGATTACATTGTAATGTTAATGACTCAAATCTATTAAGATAGAGCAGAAGTTCTCCGCCTTGGCACTACTAATGTTTTGGACAGCATAGGTCTTTGTTGCAGTGGGGACTGTCCTGTGCCTGGTAGGGTGTCTATTAGCACCCCTGGCTTCTACCTACTTGGTGCCAGTGGCAAGCCCCCAGTTGTGACATTGACAAATGTTCCCTGGGGTGGAGAGGTGGGGGACAAAATGGCCCAGTTGAGAATCACTGATCGAGTGTGTGCTTTTTTGTGAGATCATCAAGTTACAGCAGACAAAAGGGGGAGTCGGGGCTGCATAATTCCAAGACAGCAGTTCTGGAATGGCATGTAGCCCCTCCTCCCACAAAACAGCCTTGGCTATGATGTGGGAAAGGTCTCCAGGACCCCTACAGAGTTGGAATTTGAAGCAAAGGAAGTGGGAATTGAAAGCTGTTCCCAGGATCCACAATTTTAACTGCCTGTAGAAATCCCATGACAATCCTTGGAATCTTATTAGAACATGGTTAGTTTAGTAGAAGACGCCTATTTTACTCATCGTAAAATGAACATATATATTAAATGAACATATGATAACACATAATATTAAGGGAAAATTCATTCTTTAAGTGCCACACTAATCACATATTCCTTGCATACTTCGGCGTTCACTGCTTGCAAGTTATTTGTGGATTACACAAACTTACACAGTACTGTATGAGAAACTGCAGCTCATGGGCCAAATCTAGCCTCCTGCCTGTTTTTGTAAATAAAGTTTTATTGGCATATGGCCATATCCATTCATTCACATTATTTTCTGTGGCTGCTTTCCCTCTGAAGTGGCAGAGTTGAGCAGTTGTGACAGACCCTAGAATATCTTCTACGTTGCTCTTGGAAAAAGTTTGCTCATCTCTGTTATAGACACACATTGTCCACAAAACTTTGATTGCCTTATACTATTTTAATATGCATAGAACCCATTTAGTATAATTTGGGCCACAGTTTACAGGGTTTTCTTGCTGACCAAACAAATATCTTCACATCCCACAGTCTCACCTGATTATCATAATGGCCACAGGAGGGAAGAGTTTCATTATTATTCCCAAGGATGAGAAGAGATCCCTGAGGCAAAGAAAGGTGATAGGATTGGCCCAAAGTCACAGCCAGTAAAGTCAGAGCTGAAACAGATGATCCTGTCCGTTGCTCTGCAATCATTTCTCATGCATCTACCTACTCCAAGCTGTGAATCTGTTGGGGTGGGTAGAATATAGTATAGAATAATGTGTCCTATGCCAATTCATTTATGGGTAATTTTACTACCAGTTAATTTTTCTAAATATTCAGTTTCTTAATGACCAGGGCAGATAAAAATTGATTTGATGGTTTGCTTGGATTCCTAGCATGGTGACATAGAATAGAAATTTCCCCAAACCAATATGACTTAATTTTTCCCTCCTAGTACATAAAGGCAGATACAGTAAGTCCCCTACATAAGAACAAGTTCCATTCCAAGAGCATGTTTGTAAGTCCAGTTTGTTCATAAGTCCAACAAAGTTAGCCTAAATACCCAACTAACACAATCAGCTATATGGTACTGTACTGTATTAAGTGTATAATACTTTTCACATAAATAATTACATAAAAAACAAACACAAAAACAAAACATTTTTAATCTTACAGTAGTACCTTGAATTAAATTAAAAAGTAGAGACATCACTTTGCTGGCAAAGGTCCGTATAGTCAAAGCTATAGGTTTTTCAGTAGTCAGGTATGGATGTGAGAGTTGGACTATAAAGAAGGCTGAGCACCAAAGAATTGATGCTTTCAAATTGTGGTGTTGGAGAAGACTCTTGAGAGTCCCTTGGACTGGAAGGAGATCAAACCAGTCAATCCTAAAGGAAATCAACCTTGATATTCATTGGAAGGACTGATGCTTAAGCAGAAGCTCTAATACTTTGGCCACCTGATGTGAAGAGCTAACTCATCAGGAAAAGACCCTGATGCTGGGAAAGATTGAAGGCAGGAGGAGAAGGGATGACAGAGGATGAGATGATTGGATAGCATCACTGACTCAATGAACAAGAGTTTGAGCAAACTTCAGGAGATAGTGAAGGACAAAGAAGCCTGGCCACTACAGTCCACAAGGTCACAAGAGACAGACACAACCTAGCAACTGAACAACAACAACAGTACCTTGAAAAGTACAGCAGCTGGCACACAGGGGCTGGCACCCCGTGAACAAGCAAGAAGAGTTACTGACTGGAGGAGGGAGAGGAGTTGGGAGATGGCAGAGCTGGTAGAGCTGAAGGATCGTTAGCAATAGGAGATGGAGGGCAAGGTGCAATTTCACTCACACTGGACATTGATGAATCTACCTCATTATCGAATATTTGAAAGTTCCCAATTTGAAGGTTCATATGCAGGGGACTTACTGTGTATCATTCGTTCATTGTTTTCTGATGTGAATGCTGAATAAGTCCCCATGAGGGAAAAATCAGGCTAGCAAAGCAGGTTAAGAAGACGGAACAGTGGAATTTTGTAGCCGATTTTTTGGTAGATGATTTGTGTTTGCCCCAAGGCAGCACTAGCTCAGATAAGATATTGCATCCTTAGGCTATCCTTCAGGTGTGTGCATGGGAAGAGAGAAAGAGAGATTTTGTGGTCAAATAAATTTGGGAAACACCAGTCTAAACAGGTTTCTGATGTAGGACTTCTCAGAGCCTTTAATGCACTGATGAGCTCGTGCCGTTCCAAGGGGGCCGAGGTGCACAGCACTTCACAGCCTTGCTCCGTGGTGGTGAGCTTGTCTCCAGACACACGCATGAGGGTCTCTCCACGGAAACCTCTGAGGGTCCGGGTGATGTCCCACGGGCAGTTGCTCTTCTCTCCACAAAATGTGTCGACCAAACAGGGATTACTATTCTCTGCATTTTGCAGGCGAACAGACAGCCTCAGGAGGTGGTTCCAGGATGCCGCAACATGCTTTCTGTCCCAAGCCTGCATTCCCAGCTGCGTGTCACCCCAGGGCTAGGCTGGATTTACTGTTGCTGTTCTTTAGACTCTGTGTCTTTTTTGTTTTGTTATTATTATTTTTTTTTTAGTTACTATGTCTTATCCAACTCTTTGCGACCCCATGTACTATAGCCCACCAGTCTCCTCTGTCCATGGGATTTCCCAGGCAAGAATACGGAAATGAGTGGCCATTTCCTTCTCCAGAAGTCTTCCCGACCCAGGGATCGAACCCACGTCTCCTGCTTGGCAAGCAGATTCTTTACCTCTGAGCCACCAAGGAGGTCCACTAGGCTGGATCCCCCTCAATAAACTGATTAGTCTCTTTAGCTTCATGAGGGAGTCAGGAGATAAAATGGTTTCCCTTTCTCATTGAATTTCTCAGACTTGTGCCTGAAAGCTGAACCTGCTTTGTGGGTTCTGGTGTTCTAACATGGTTTGAATTGACTAGAGCGTAGAGACGGTCTTTCCGGCCGCCATAGTTGCCATTGTGAAGTCATCTCCTCTTGATGGTTCTTGCTGTGTCTCCCAAACCTTGGGTTGGCCCCTGTGTGGTCACACAGGAACTGACTGACTGCTTAAACCTCAGGAACTTTCTCTCCACATCTTTCAGTGGGACTGGATCTGCCCCCCAAGAAAATTTCATTTATATGTGTGTTGGTTAGAACTTTTGATTGCAAGTGTCAGAAACTCAACAGTTAAATAAAAAGAAGACTTACTGGCGCACGAATCCAAGGAAGGGCCGAAGAACCAGGCCTCAGGAAGGGCAGCTACTCTGCTGGATCGGGAACAATTAGAACCAGGGCATGGAATGTTCCAGAAATGAGTGGGCTCATTTCTTGGCCTTTTCTCCACAGGCAATTTTTTTCACTTTTACTGGAGACTGGCTGTCCTGAGGTAGGATGTATGATGATATGGTCTCAGGTTCTTAATGCCACAATTTCAGCTCCCAGAGAATGACTGCTGTGTTTTCTGATCACAAGCCCAAATCCCAGGGAAGGTGTTCATTGGTCCTGATGGATCAAATGGCCGCCTGGGGAACTATCAGCTAGACCAGGGGTGAGGAGAGAACAGTGACAGGGGGCGCTATCTAGTTAGCTGTGGCAGGGAGGACTTTTCTGGAGAGGCCAGCAAGCAGACCTTCCCAGCCATCCGTGGAAGCTAATGATGGTCAGATCAGTCTCGCACATTCTAAGTCTGGTTTTCACTTCACCTGTGAAAACTGATCATTTAGTATAACGAATTCCTCCTTTACTAAAGTTAAATACTGTCTTTGTCCTAAAAACACCAAGAAAGGTTAATTTGAGGTGGGGCTAATAATAGTATCACCGCATAGGATTCCTGGAAGGATTAAATGATGGAACACAAGTGCCCGGCACATAGTGATCACTCACACCATGCTAGCCGTCATTCTTATAAACAACGAGCTGGGTGTCTAGTGTCTATCTTCCTAATGTGTGTGTGCATCTCTGGGGGACCCCGAAAGTGAAGTTGCAGCAGTGTCCTAGGGAGGATCAGATTCTCTGCCCTTCCCCGGCAACCTCTACCCCCAAACCACAGTTAGAATGGGTTTGTTTCCTGAGCCAGCCTCATTTCCTCAGAAAAGGGCTTCGTTTTCCCAGGAAGTGGTTTCTTTCATTGAATCTGAAGATGACTGCAGCAGTCTCACAGACCAGGCTTTCCCTGTGCCCAGTCCCAATACCCACAGCTCTCACTTCCTGGCCGAACAGGCAGATTGCTGCAGAGAGCATCCCAGTCCTGCCCCCATGGTTTCTAGACCATGGATGGAATGCAGACGTGAGGCTGGCTGTGCCCTGCAGCAATTTGGGGGTACCTAAAACCACTGGTTTTCCAAGAAGGAATGCATAGAGGAGGCATATGGTTTTTATAACTGACAAGACATTCTGATTCATTAGAACGACCAGAACTGTGCATGAGTGAAAGCTATGCCGAGGACTCCCCCTGAATTTACAGCTATGACCACGCTGGCTGCTGGCGCCTCCAGCAAATTATCTAGCTTCTCTGGCTGAGTTATCAAATCTCTGAAATTGAAATGAAATTGATTTCAAGGAGTCAGCGAGACAAGGGCTGTGAAATGGCCCAGCACGTTGCCTGACACACCGGAGGGGATGCAGTTCCCGGTCCCCTTGAAGGACTGGAGAACCAGAGGGGCGACTCCCCGCCCTCTGCCAGCCCATGTCAGTCAACAGTCAAATTGTTCTTTAAGCACCACTTTTCCTTTAATCAGGCTGTTCTTCACTGGGGCTGTTTTAATTAAGGGTCTGCTGTCAACACAAAACATATGTTCTGAAGTCTTGCTTTGGTTACTAATGATGCCCAGGATTATTAAGTCTGGAAGGAATTTCCAGCTCCACTTTGCTTGGTCTTTCCTCTCTGCCCCCTGCCCCTCGAGCCCCCCATTCTGCTCCCATCTCAGCTTTCACCCACTTACCATCCTTCCGTGGTGTGGTTACCCTCCTGGAAACTGACCTAGGAAAGCAGTCTGCTTGGATCAAAATTCAGGGTATAATGTCCCCAGATAAGGTTCTGACCATCTCCCATTCCTAATGTCAATTCTTTCCTTACATTCAGGCTTTAATTTGCTGTTTCTTCAAAATATGTTCTATTAAAAAATTACACCCATACACTCACATGATTATATATAAGCACACATGCATGTATGCATGAGTATGTATATATAACTCACATACATACACATAGAAACATGTGCATACATATATGCATACTTACACACACATACTCATAATATGTGTGCCTGCATATACACATGTGTGCATGCATGTGTGCACACATATGTTTACATACACATGTACGCTTTTTTTCCCCCATGAACTAGAGAATAGGGCTGATTGATCTCCTGGTGGCTGGGCTCAGCCGCTTCCCAATTGTCCCAAGTGTGTCAAATGATCCCAAGTGATGACTGTGTCCTGGTATTTATGCTGCTGCTGCTAAGTGGCAACAGTCGTGTCCGACTCTGTGCGACCCCATAGACGGCAGCCCACCAGGCTCCTCTGTCCCTGGGATTCTCCAGGCAAGAACACTGGAGTGGGTCGCCAGTGCCTCCTCTGCCTGGTATTTATAGTCTATGCTAATTCCTTCCCCTTGAGTGAGGGCTGTAGTCTGACTTATGTACTAAGCAACCAAATTCAGCAAAAATGATGATGTTGCTTCTGAGAGTGGGTTACAAAAACTGTCTTTTGTTGCACTAGGACTCTCTCTTGCCAGCCTGCCTGTGTGCTCTGATGAAGCCAGCTGCCGTGTAGGGAGGTCGTCCAGCCAGGCACTGAGGAAGCTGATAGCCTCATGGCCGCTCCAAAGCCTGAAATGGAACCCACACCCATTTGGGCCTTGGGATGACTGCCCCCCTCATTGCCTTGATCACACAGCCTAGTGAGACACTGGAGGTGGAAGACCCAGCCAAGCTGTGCCCAGGTTTGTTCCTGACCCACTGAAACAGAGATAATAAATGTGTGCTGTTTTGAATGCCTAAATTTGTGGTGATGTGTTATGCACAATAGATAACTAATATTCCTAAGCATTTTAACTTAGCCCCAAATTTGCAAACTCTTGAGAAAATGCACATCTGGCAAATGGCAGAAGATGGACTCTTCCAGAAAGTAAAGACAACCATGGTACCTGTCTTAGAGGACTGTTGTGAGATGAGATGAGGTAACATTTGCTAAATGAAACACCTGTTGCAGCCTATGGTGGGGGCCATGTCATCATTAGCTATTGGCATTAAGGCCGGGCTTGTGAATCCCCCTCTCTGCAGACTTTTCTTGGCTTCTTCACATCCCTCACTATGGAGAGTTCATCACTCATCTCATCCGAAGCTCACAACACCCCTACCAGGGGGCTCACCATTCTGTGCTCTAGTCACCTGTTTGTTTACATTCACCCCTTCTCTCCCTTGTACTTCGGAGCTCATCTTTGTGTCTGTAGCAGCCAACCAAAGGCCTCACCGGAGTCAGTGTTTAGAACTCACTCTTTCCACTTTCTGTTCCAGGTACTTCCTGTCCCTAGTCCTGTATTGAATCAGGTTGAAAGATAATTCCTGGCTTTGTTGTCTTCAAATGTTGGGAGAACCCTGTCCACCGTCCCTTGGATCATTTAACCCTGTGTTAGTCAGTTTGGGTTGTTATAACAAAATACTGCCAACTTCATGCTTTATCAACAACAGTTTCTCGCAGTCCTGGAGGCTAAGTCCACAATCAAGGTGCTGACTGATTTGGCAACTGGTATGCAGATGACACCAGCCTTATGGCAGAAAGCAAAGAAGAACTAAAGAGCCTCTTGATGAAAGTGAAAGAGGAGAGTGGAAAAGTTGGCTTAAAGCTCAACATTCAGAAAACTAAGATCATGGCATCTGGTCCCATCACTTCATGGCAAATAGATGGGGAAACAGTGGAAACAGTGTCAGGCTTTATTTTCTGGGGCTCCAAATCGCTGCAGATGGTGATTGCAGCCATGAAATTAAAAGACACTCCTTGGAAGGAAAGTTATGACCAACCTAGATAGCATATTTAAAAGCAGAGACATTACTTTGCCAACAAAAGTCCGTCTAGTCAAGGCTATGGTTTTTCCAGTAGTCATGTATGGATGTGCGAGTTGGACAGTGAAGAAAGCTGAGTGCCACAGAATTGATGCTTTTGAACTGTGGTGTTGGAGAAGACTCTTGGGAGTCCCTTGGACTGCAAGAAGATCCAACCAGTCCATCCTAAAGGAGATCAGTCCTGGATGTTCATTGGAAGGACTGATGCTGAAGCTGAAACTCCAATACTTTGGCCACCTCATGCGAAGAGTTGACTCATTGGAAAAGACCCTAATGCTGGGTATGATTGGGGGCAGGAGGAGAAAGGGACGACAGAGGATGAGATGGCTGGATGGCATCACCAACACGATGGACATGGGTTTGGGTAAACTTTGGGAGTTGATGATGGACAGGGAGGCCTGGCGTGCTGTGATTCATGGGGTCGCAAAGAGTTGGACAGGACTGAGTGACTGAACTGAACTGAACTGAGGGCTCTCTTCTTGGTTTACATACAGCTGCCTTCTTACTGTGTCCTTACATGAAGGAAAGAAAGAAAATGTCCTTACATTTTGGCCTTTTCTTATAAGGGCGCTAATCTTATTCATGAAGTGGTCCATCTTTATGACCTAAGTACCTTTAAATGCCATCACACTAGGGATTAGATTCCTACATGAATTTGGCCAGAGTAGGGGAGGTGGTACACAAGTATTCAGTTTGTAACAAATACCAAAGAAAATTCACTTTTGAAGGAAATAAAAGTTGAAAGGAGTCATGCAGAAAAAGTGGGGCTTTGACTCTGGAAGTTCTTGGCCCTGAAAGGCCAGGAACATTAAAGTTCCCCTTCATTTTGCTTAGGAAGAAGCCCCCTTTTGAGAGGAGGACTGAGAGTCAGGCAGCTTTAGAGCTGGAAATGACCCTGGAGAGGGCCTAGTGCTGGTTGGGACTATTCCAGATGAGCACCCTGAGGCAATCTGAGGGCAGGCACCTCAGCTACACAGCTGGTATGAGGCAGAGAGAGCAGAGCTGGGACTCAAACCCAGGGACTTCTCTGTCACCACAAATCAAGCTCCTAGCATTATGGTATCCCTCAGGGCACCCTGAGGTTCTGGATAGATAAACATGCAATCTGGGGTGGACTCATTTAGGAGAAATGTCAGGCTTCTGTCCTCCCCACACCCCTGACCCAAGCCAAGGGGAAGAGAATGTGGTGTGTTTGTTTCTTAAAGACTTCTTCCTTGTTCTTTCCATCTAAAATTTTATCCACAATAGTTTCCATCTCTATTCTTTTCATAAATATTTATTTAATATGTAAACAAGTTATTGCCAAGAGGTTAGATTATGAAAGGGCATTAATTTTTACTCTATATACTTCTGTATTATTTGAATTTTAAAATAATCATCCATGTATATTTTTGAACACAAATAACTGATATATCTTGGTTGCAAAACTGCAGAGGGTAGAGTGTAAATAATTAGAAAAATTAATAGAAAACAAAGTTGCTATATGTATTAGGCTTCCCTGATAGCTCAGACAGTAAAGAATCTACCTGCAATGCAGGAGACCCAGGTTCGATCCCTGGATCAGGAAGATCCCCTGTAGAAGGGGATGGCAACCCACTCCATTATTCTTATCTAGAGAATCCCATGGACAGAGGATCCTGATGGGCTCTAGTCCACGGGGTCGCAAAGAGTCAGCACAACTGAGCAACTGCTGCTGCTGCTGCTAAGTCGCTTCAGTCGTGTCCGACTCTGTGCGACCCCATAGACAGCAGCCCACCAGGCTCCGCCATCCCTGGGATTCTCCAGGCAAGAATACTGGAGTGGGTTGCCATTTCCTTCTCCAGTGCATGAAAGGGAAAAGAGAAAGTGAAGTCGCTGAGTCATGTCCGACTCTTAGCGACCCCATGGACTGTAGCCTACCAGGCTCCTCTGTCCATGGGATTTTCCAGGCAAGAGTACTGGAGTGGGGTGCCATTGCCTTCTCCGCAACTGAGCAACTAACACTTGCTATTTGTATTGGTTTCCTAGGGCTGCCGTGACAAAGTATAGCCATCCATTGGCATCCACAGGGGACTGGTACCAGGAAGCCTGACAGGTACTAAAATACATGGATGCTGAAGTCCCTTGTATAAAATGACGTAGTATTTGCATATGACCTATGCGTATCTTCCCATATACTTTAAGTTACCCATGGATTACTTATAATACTGAATACAACATAAACACTATGTAAATAGCAAGCAAATGTAAGTGATATGCAAATTGTTGCCAGTGGGCTGCAAATTCAAGTTTTGCTTTTTGGAACTTTCTGGAATTAAAAAGAATATTTTCTATCCATCATTGGTTGAATCCATAGATGCAGAGCCCACAGATACAGAAGATCAGCTGTGGCACAAACTGGGTGGCTTACAAACACAGAATGGTTATCTCACAGTGTAGAGGCCAGAAGTCTGAAATTAAGGCATAGGCATGACCACACTTCCTTTGCAGTCTGCAGGGGAACCCTTTCTTGCCCTCCCCAGCTTCCTATGCTTTGCTGCCAGTCTTCAGCATAACTTGACACACAGTTCCATAAATTCCAAACTCTGCTTTCATTGTCACGTGGTGCTGTCCCCTCCTGTGTCTGTCTTTCTACAACCATCTTCTTGCAAGGGCACCAATCATATTAGATCGGGGCTCACCCTACTTCAGTATAAACTCCGCTTAAATTAACTAATTACATTTGCAATGACCCTACTTCCAAATAAGGACACATTCTGAGGATGATTAAGACTTCAGTATATCTTTTTTGTGGGGGATGCAACTCAACTCAGAACAGGGTGTATCCTCACAGATTTTCCTCCCAGTAAAATGCAAATGCTTCTGAAGCACCCCACCCCCCCCATCCAGTGCAAGAGACTTCTCTTCTGTAGAGACGACTTTCTGATCCAAGTAAGTGAGATGGGGTGAAACCAGATTTTCAGGGGTACAGAAAACTACATGTGCCAGATGGCCCGGGAACAAGGTAGTAGTGATGAGTGGAGGGAAGGAGAGAGATGGATGCTGACCGCATTGGGAGGGATGAAGGCAGGGTGTGGGTGGGACTGAGTCAGGAATGGCCTTGATTTCATATCCAGGATCTGGGGCTGTATCTCATCAAGGGAACTTGGAAAAATCTTAACCACAACAGTGATGGAATGAGAGTTATCCCCAGCTTACCACGACAGTCCCAAGAACAGTGACTTTTGTGAATCTGTTCAGTTCAGTTTAGTTGCTCAGTCGTGTCCAACACTTTGCGACTCCATGGACAGCAGCACGCCAGGCTCCCCTGTGTATCATCATCTCCTGGAGCTTGCTCAAACTCATGTCCATCAAGTCAGTGATGCCATCCAACCATCTCATCCTCTGTCGTCCCCTTCTCCTCCTGCCTTCAATCTTGCCCAGCATCAGGGTCTTTTCCAATGAGTCAGTTCTTCACATCAGGTGGCCAAAGTATTGGAGCTTCAACTTCAGCATCAATGCTTTCAATGGATATTCAGGACTGATTTCCTTTAGGATGGACTGGTTGGATCTTCTTGCAGTCCAAGGGACTCTCAAGAGTCTTCTCCAACACCACAGTTCAAAAGCATCCATTCTTCGGTGTTCAGCTTTCTTTGTAGTTCAACTGTCACATCCATACATGACTACTGGAAAAACCATAGCTTTGAATAGACGAACTTTTGTCAGCAAAGTAATGTCTCTGCTTTTTTAATATGCTGTCTAGGTTGGTCATAACTTTCCTTCCAAGGAGCAAGCATCTTTTAATTTCATGGCTGCAGTCACCATCTACAGTGATTGTGGAGCCCAAGAAAATAGTCTCTCACTGTTTCCATTGTTTCCCCATCTATTTCCCATGAAGTGATGGGACTGGATGCCATGATTTTAGTTTTCTGAATGTTGAGCTTTAAGCCAGCTTTTTCACTCTCCTCTTTCACTTTCATCAAGAGGCTCTTTAGTTCTTATTCACTTTCTGCTGTAAGGATGGTGTCATCTGTGTATCTGAGGTTATTGATATTTCTCCCGGCAATCTTGATTCCAGCTTGTGCTTCATCCAGCCCAACGTTTCTCATTATGTACTCTGCATATAAGTTAAATAAGCAGGGTGACAATATACAGCCTTGATGTACTCCTTTTCCTATTTGGAACCAGTCTGTTGTTCCATGTCCAGTTCTAACTGTTGCTTCCTGACCTGCATACAGATTTCTCAGGAGGCAGGTAAGATGGTCTGGACTTCTGTGGATAGACTGTGTTAAAAACAACAATAATAATATGAGCACTGGTTATGTGCCAGAGGTTTGATGTAAGTCATCTCATTGAACCTGAATGTGGTTAGTGTTTTTATCCACATCCTACAGAGAGAAATGGAGGCTTAAAGAGGTTGAGTGGCATCCCTGAGGTTACAGATACAGGTAAAAAGACTGGAATTAGAACCTGGGGTGGTCTAGTTCAAAACCTGAACTCTTAACCAAACTGTAATCCTTATTCTTAATATTTTCACTCTGGATTTAACCACAGAAGTCTTAGGTTGGTAAGAATTTATCTTTGTGACCCCGTAGACTGTAGCCCGCCAGGCTCCTCTGTCCATTGGATTATCCAGGCCAGAATACTGGAGTGGGTAGCCGTTCACTTCCCCAGGTGATCTTCCTGACACAGGGATCAACCCCAGCTCTCCTGCATTGCAGGTGGATTCTTTACTGTCTGAGCCACTAGGGAAGCCCAATAATGGGTTAGTTAGTTAGTTAGTTAATTCAGTCACTCAGTCATATCCGACAGGATGTAGCCCACCAAGCTTCTCTGTCCATGGAATTCTCCAGGCCAGAATACTGAAGTAGGTTGCCATGCCCTTCTCCAGGAGATCTTCCCAACCCAGAAATCAAACCCGGGTCTTCTGCATTGCAAGCAGTTTCTTTACCGTCTGAGCCACCAGGGAAGGACAATAATGGGTTAGATGAAGTTAATTTTTCTTGACATAGTTGGAAAAGTCAAGCATCCCTGTGAAAACAAGGAGAGTCAGCTGTGTTAAACCATGGCAGCAGAGCGAGTTGGCTGCTGATAAATGCCATCTCCTTCCAGAAAGCCCTTAGAAAGCTCCGAGGCCTGCATGAATTTTGAAAAGCAGAGTTTTTCATGGATCTTTTGGGAAAATGGTATCCAAGGATGAATGGTAGTCACAGGGAAAGTCAGTGACACTGTCTGCTGAGAGGCAGTCAAGACATTGATGGGGACATGTGTGCAGACCCTTTTGTTTGATGCCTCTGCATCTGCCACGTTACGGTTTCATGGGACAAGGAGGAATAACTCCTAACCAAGCAGAAGTAACATGACTAGGAAACATCAAAACCCTCTCCTGAGATGTCCCAGAGGATCCAGAAGAGATTATAAGCTTGCTGTGTGCCTCATATAAAAGCATTCATTTAACTGCCTCTGCAATTAATTAACACTGTTCTTGCCAAGTTGCAGTCACCAAACATGTTCTTCAGAGCCTCTGCTCCCTGGTCTTGCTAGGTACTCAGAGGAGGCTGTCTTGACACTGAATGTGGCTCTTACTATTAGTTTCAGGGTCCACATGAGGTTTCTTTCCTTTTAAGGAATTTGAATGATGGTGTCAACTTAAGAAAAATTGAGACTGGAGCTCTCTGTTTGGCTCCACTGCTGCTTCTATATATGGTTGCACTCAAAGGTGGCTTAGTTACATAATAGCTAAGTGCCTAAAACAAAAGTTATTCCATCTAGCAGGTGATGGAGAGGCCCAGGTGAGTTTAGGAGGAGTTCCCGTGGGTAATTACTATTTGGGAGGATTTAAGAGGACCCGAGGGCTTCTCTGGTGGCTCAGACTGTAAAGAATCTGCCTGCAATGCAGGAGACCTGGGTTTGATCCCTGGGTCGGGAAGATTCCATGGAGACTGGAACTGCTACCCACACCAGTATTCTTGCCAGAAGAGTTCCATGGACAGAGGAGCCTGGTGGGCTACAGTCCATGGGGCAGGAGGAGAAGGGGGTGACAGAGCATGGGGTGGTTGGATAGCATCACTGACTCAATGGACATGAGTTTAGCAAACTCAGGGAGACAGTGAAGGTACACTGCTGTCCATGGGGTCACAAAGAGTCGGATAGACAGCGGCTGAACGACAGCAAAGGGGAAGGAGGGTGGAGGATAAATTAGGAGTTTGAGGTTAACACATACATACTACTATATACAAAATAGATAACCAACAAGGACCTAGTGAATAGCACAGGGAACTAAAAAATTATAAAACAACATTACTCTTTTCACTAAATTTTTAGCTGTTTTCAGAAAAGTATTTTTAATAAAAATATGTTATTTGTACACATAGTGAGTTTTCAATGAATATTTTAAGTGGATTAACACATATTGAAAACATTTCTTGTTTTAATTTCTAAATATGAATGGATATGACCCACATAAGCAAAATATCTTCGGAGTCTCCAGTAATTTTTAAGAATATTAAAGAGTCTTGAGAACAGAAGTTCACTCTGGTGGGATTTGGATAGCCTGCTCCACTAGAGGGGCCCACTTGTCAGCATTCATGTGTCTTTTCTCTGGGGTCGTATGGTAGATTGTAGTATTTGTTCATGCATTTTTATTCCCTCCATGCCCTTGCTACCCTCTCTGGGAAAAGGGTACTTCCCTGCCTTTCTGAAGCTGCACTGGCAAGGTGACTTGCTTTGGGCAATGGAATGTGAGCAGATGTGATTGGAGCAGAGATTTTTCATGTGTTTGTGTGTGTGCTTAAGTCTGCCCTCTGGTTCTCTGCCATCCACCATAAGAAGAACCTGAGTCTAGTAGCCACTAGCTCCAAATCCAGGGAGAAAGTGTTGATCCAATCTGCAACCTGGAACCTCAGGGAACCATTGAGATGAGCTGAACCTTAGTCAATCTGCATACCCAGGAGCATGAAAAATAAATGTTTGTGACTGTAATCCAGTGAGATCTAGGGGTTTCTATAGACTGTATATTTGTGTCCCCACAAAATTCGTGCACTGAAACTTAAGAGGTATTAGGAGGTAAGGGCTTTGGGAGGTGATTAGAACATGAGAGTGGAACACAATTGAATGGGATTAGTGTCCTTGTAAAAGAGACTCCAGAGAACTCCCTTGCTGCTTCCACCATGCAGGGAGAGAGGAAGAAATTGTCTATGAAAAGCCATCTATGAACTAGGAAGTGGGCTCTCACCAGACACCAAGTCTGCTGGTGCTTTGATCTTGGACTTCTCAGCTCTCAGAAATCAAGTTCTATTGTTCATAAGCCACTCAGTTCATGGTGTTCTGTTGTAGCAGCCCAGATTAACTAAGATGGGGCTATTACATAGTCTTAAGGTAGCAGAAATCCCCTAGTTAGAGACTTTCAGAGAGGGATTGTATAATCTTCTGCCTCGAGGATGGGAGTAGAGGTCGAACAAGGTTGGCCGCTGACCTTTCTCAGACCTGATGGAGGAAAGGGCTTGAAGCAGGTGGCATCATCATGAGGCATGTAAAGTTTCACTAATACCACTGTGGTCCTTGTAACCTCAACTGTGCCTGCTGGCCCCGGCGTGGAGCCTTTCTGATTGAACATCCAGAGAACGCGAACCTCCTGTGCGAGGTGCAGAACAGAATCTGGGGTGGTCTTTATCCATCGACTTTAAGCCAGTCCTCCTGGGTTCAGCCCACACTGCAACTCCCCTTCCAGTGGTCCTAAATACCTTTGATGAATGGTTCTTTCTAGCATTTTAGTTGGCAAATCAGTCCTGCTGGGCCTCCCTCATTGCCTGCTTTGGGTTTCTGCCTTCTCTGGTTTGCTAAACCAGGAATCTGAAGATCTATTTCTTCAGCTTCCGAAATTTGGTGCTAGTCATTTTTCTCTCCAATTCCTCTCTTTTTGGTGGATACATGCTTTTGAAATTTGTCATCACTTTACCATCTCATAGCATCTATTGTTGATATGAATGTATGAATTTAGAACACAAGTTCAACCAGATGTCTCTAGAATGAAAGTTTTTTAAAAAATAGCTTTATTAAGATGTAATTTACATACCAAACAATTTACTCATTTCAAGTGTACAATTCAATGGCTTTTATTACATTCACAGAGTTGTGCAGCCATCACCACCACCTAATTTTAGGATATTTCCTCATCCCCTTAGCCATCACCTTTAAACCTCCATTTCTTCCCCCAGACGTAAATAACCACTAATATACTTTCTGTCTCTACAAATTTGACTATTAAAGTCATTCTATATATATATGTCATTATACAATATATAGACTTTTGTACTGGCTTCATGTACTTAGCATGATGTTTTCCTGGTTCATCCATTTGAAAGCTTGTCATTCTTCATTCCTTTTTATTGCCAAACAATATTTGGATATATCACACTTTGTTTAGCCCTTTGTCAATTGATGGACAAGATGACTTTTAAAAATGTGAATCATACCACACCACTCCCTTCCACAAAACCCTCTGGTGCACTAAGAACAGAACTATCACACCAGTCAGGCTTGCGAAACTCAACCATAGCTGCCTCTCTGATCTCAATTATCATAAATCTTTCCCTTGGCTCATTACACACCAATCATACTCGTCTTTTATTTCCCATTCCTTGAAAACTCCAAGTTTATACCAACCTCGGGGCTTTTGCACTTACTTTGTCTTCTGACTAGAGTACTCTTCCCTCAGATGGTTCCTCTTTTCTCATCCCTCATGTTTTCTCCTGTAAGAGGCCTTTTCATGTTCTCTTCTTAGAGCACTCCCTCACTTTTTCCCACACCACATTTCAATTTCCCTTTTAGCCTCATCACTTCCTGTTATTACCTAGTTCACTACTTCTCTTGTATACTGTCTTTCTCCCTCATCTGGAATGTAAATTTCAAGAGCAGATGTGCTTGCTGACACCTTTATTGCTCTATGCCCAGGATGTGGAATAGACCTGGCACAAAGTGGGTGCTTGATAAGTCTTCTTTCAATGAACGGATGTTTTAAGGTCATTTTTATGTCTTTTGGTTCTGGGAAAATATCTCTCATCACTTTCTATGGTAGGCAGAATTATGTCCCCTGCTCAAGATGTCTATGAAATCATCTCCAAAATCTGTGAATATGCTGGGTTACATGGCAAAGGGACTTTGCAGATTAATTGAGATTATCACTGAAAAGGGGAGAATTCTCCTGGATCATCTAGGTGGGCTTGATCTAATCACATACGTCCTTGAGAGCGGTAGCAGTTTTCTAGCTGGGTTTGACAGTCAGAGAAATTCGTGTTGATATAAGAAGGATCAGAGACACGTCATGCGGCTAGGCTTTGAAGAGGCAGGAAGCACCACCAGCCAAGCAGTGCAGGCAGCCTCTTGAAGATGGAAAAGGCGAGGGAGTGAATTCTCCCCTGGAGCCTCTAGAAGGAAGGAAGTTGCTGACACCTTGATGTTAACAGAATAAAACTCACATCTTACTTCTGATGTCCAGAACCATAAGATAATTAATGTGTCCTATTTAAAGGCAAGTTTCTGACAATTTGGTACAGCAGCAGTAGGAAACTATTACTTATCCTTGCCTCTATGTTCTCTTTTCCTTGCCTCCAATTTGATTGAATTTAAATCAGAATTTACCTGAATTCACCTAGTAGTAACTTGGCTAAGTTTTCAGTCCGAAAGGAATTTTTTTAATTGTATTTATTTATTTAACTTTTTAAATTATTTTTTAAATTTATTTTTATTTGAAGGATAATTGCTTTACAGTATTGTGCTGGTTTCTACCAAACGTCAACTTGAATCAGCCAAATTTTTTTGGAGTATACTTGCTTTTCCCATGTGATGTTAGTGGTAAACAACCCGCCTGCCAATGCAGGAGACCTAAGAGACACAGGTTTGATCCCTGGGTCGGGAAGATCCCCTGGAGGAGGAAATGGCAACCCACTCCAGTATTCTCGCCTGGAGAATCCCATGGACAGAGCAGCCTGGTCGGCTACAGTCTGTTGGGTCACAAAGAGTCAGACACAACTGACACAACTTAGCATGCCTGCATGCACGCATAGTTGCTTTACAACATTATTAGTTTCTGCTGCACAGAAAAGTGAATTCGTTATATGTATACATATATCGTTCCTTTCTGAGATTTCCCTCTAGGTCACCACAGAGCACTGAGTAGAGTTCCCTGTGCTATCCACCTTCCTCTCCCGCTGCCCCACCCCTGGCCCCAGTGTCCATTACTTTGTTGTCTCATCTGTGTCTCTATTTCTGCTTTATGAATGAGTTCATCTGCAGCATTTTTCTAGAGTCCACACATAAGCAATATTGCACGATATTTGTTTTTCTCTTGCAGACTTGCTTCACTCTATATGACAATCTCTAGGTCCATCTATGTCTCTGCAAATGGCACTATTTCATCCCTTTTTATGGCTGAGTAATATTCTGCTGTATATATGTACCACATTGTCTTTATTTGTTCCTCTGTTGATGGACGTTTTGGTTGCTTCCATGTTCTGGCTATTGTAAACAGTGCTACAATGAACATTGGGGTGCATATATCTTTTTGAATTATGGTTTTCTCTGAGTATATTACCCAGGAGTGGGATTTGTTGAATCATATGATAGATCTAATTTTAGTTTTTTCCTATCTAAGGGGACAAAAGACCTGTACTCAGAAAACTATAAGATACTGATAAAAGAAATCATAGACAACACAAACAGGTGGAGAAATGTACCATGTCCCCAAACACCATCTTATCCAAGTTAGTATTCGGGTTTCTTTTATATTAAAAGGGGAGATATGTGGCTGATGGTTGCAAACTTCTTCAAATCCTTTGTTCTTACAGTTGTCCAAGTAGGTCTGGTCACTGTATTTCTATAAACCTCCAAAAGATAAAGGTTAATCTCTGACCTGCAACTTTTTACCTTTATAGGAATGTTAAAGTGTTATACCCTTAAAGGTCAGAGCCTTGAGAATGGGCTATCCTATATATTTTAGGCTAGAAGCGACATTCTTTTACAAAAGCTTCAGAGCCAGCATGACTAAGCACAGACAACAGAGCACAAAGGTTAGCGCTAGATTCAATATGGAGTCAGTTTGGTTCTCCTCCGTCACAGTTTCTTTAGACATCCAGCCTCCAATTCAGAGAGAGCTCTCTTCCTCTGGTCCTGAGGCACGTGTCCATCTCCTCAGCCCAACTCTTTC
Source organism: Okapia johnstoni (assembly GCA_024291935.2). NCBI lineage: Eukaryota > Metazoa > Chordata > Mammalia > Artiodactyla > Giraffidae > Okapia > Okapia johnstoni. The sequence continues at coordinate 50,518,232 of CM044313.1, forward strand.
TGTTACAGCAGGACAGAGATGACTTTAGCATCTCCACCTGCTGGATTTGATTTTTCATTCATTCAACAGTTTAACAAGAGATGTTCCAGGCATTGCTACAAGTGCAGGGGAGACAGATGCAAAAGACTGACAACAAACAAAAAACTAAGTAAAGCTATAGCCTGTTGGCTGAACAAAAGTGCTGTGGAAAAAAGAATAAAGTGGGTAAGGGGGCTGGGGAGAGGCAGTGAGCACGGAGCTGTCGGTTTAGTTGGTGATCAGGTAAATGTCACTGTGTGTGCTCAGTTGCTCAGTCGTGTCTGACTCTTTGTGACCCCGTGGACTGTAGTACACCAGGCTCCTCTGTCCAGGGGATTCTCCAAGCAAGAATATTGGACTGGGTTGCCATTTCCTTCTCCAGGGGATCTTCCTGACCCAGGGATCGAACCCATGTCTTCTGCACTGCAGACAGATTCTTTACCACTGAGCTGCCAGGGAAGCCCACTGAGGGGGTCACATTTGAGCAGAGATCTGAAGGAGGCGAGTGAGTAAGTCATGAAGGTATCTGGGAGAATAATAGCATCCTAGGAAGACGGCTAGTGAGTGCAAAGGCCCTGAAGTGCAGGAGCATCCAGTGTGTTTGAGGTACAGAAAGGAGGCCAGTGTGGCAATAAAGGAATGGGTGAGGGAGAGCATAAAGAGAGTTGAAGACAGAAGGGTAAGAGGTGGCCTGGTGGGGACAATGGGACATAATGAGGACTTGACTTTCGCTTTTCCTGCATGAGATGGGAACCCCAGAGGGGTTACAGCAGAACAGAGCCCTGATCTGACATATTTTGAAAAAGTCACTTCAGTGTTACATTGAGAATACACATAATGGAGAAGCGTGGAATTAGAGAAGAAGAATTGCGGAGACGGCAGCCAGGGTCTGAATGGTAGTGGTGGGAAATGCCAGGAAATTTCAAACATGAAAGTAGAGAGAACAGTAAAAGGAAACCATGTGCACCCATCACTCACCTTCCACAATGATCGACTTAGGGACATCTTGTTTCATTTACATTCCCTCTAGCTTCCATATTATTTTAAAGCAAATCCAATACACCAGATTATTTCACCTGTAAATATTTCAGCACATACCTCTAAAAGAAATCACCATAGTATCTTAATACTATCATTGTACTTCAGTTCAGTTCAGTTGCTCAGTCATGTCCGACTCTTTGAGACCCCATGGACTGCAGCACGCCAGGCTTCCCTGTCCATCACCAACTCCCAGAGCTTGCTCAAACTCATGTCCATCGAGTTGGTGGTGCCATCCAACCATCTCATCCTCTGTCGTCCCCTTCTCCTCCTGCCTTCAATCTTGCCCAGCATCTGGGTCTTTTCCAGTGAGTCAGTTCTTCACGTCAGGTGGCCAAAGTATTGGAGCTTCAGCTTCAGCATCAGTTCTTCCAATGAATATTCAGGGTTGATTGCCTTTAGGGTGGACTGGTTGGATCTCCTTGTAGTCCAAGGGACTCTCAAGAGTCTTCTCCATCACCACAGTTCAAAAGCATCAATTCTTCGGGGCTCAGTTTTCTTTATGGTCCAACTCTCATATCCATACATGACCACTGGAAAAACCATAGCTTTGACTAGACGGATTTTTGTTGCAAAGTAATGTCTCTGGTTTTTAATATGCTGTCTAGGTTGGTCATAGCTTTTCTTCCAAGGAGCAAGTGTCTTTTAATTTCATGGCTGCAGTCACCATCTACAGTGATTTTTTAGCCCAAGAAAATAAAGCCTGTCACTGTTTCCATCGTTTCCCCATCTATTTGCCATGAAGTGATGGGACTGGATGCCATGATCTTAGTTTTTTGAATGTTGAGTTTTAAGCCAGCTGTACTTAATTAGAATTAAAAATTAATTCCCCAGTATCTCCAACCATCAGTCAGTGTTTGAAGGTAGAGACGATAGGATTTTCTGATAGACTAGGCCTGGGATTCAAAGAAAAAGAGGAGTCCAGAATAACTAAAATTTGGGTCTTGTCAATTAGAAGGATTTTTTTTTTTACATTTACTAAAATGGGGAGGACTACAAAGAGAGCAAGTTGGGTGGAAGGAGTGGATAAGGAACTTGGCTTTAGACATTTTGTGATTTGTGATTCAGGTCTGCCTATAGGGATCAACAGTGACTTAAACCAGAATTTTTTCTTTCTCACCTGACAATTCTGAGAATAAATCCATGCAGAGGTGATATGGTGGCGGTGGCATTGGGAAGCCAACTCCTGTTTTGGTGGTGTTCTGTTTGTTGCACCCCAAACGAAGCTTCCATCTTGAGGTGTAACATGAAAAGTTGAGCTCCACCATGACTCCTACGGGCTTCCCTGGTAGCTCAGCTGGTAAAGAATCTGCCTGCAATGCAGGAGACCCTGGTTCAATTTCTGGGTTCTATTCCTGGGTTGGGAAGATCCCCTGGAGAAGGTATAGGCTTACCCGCTCCAGTATTCTTGGGCTTCCTTGGTGGCTCAGTCAGTAAAGAATCTGCATACAATGCAGGAGACCTGGGTTCATCCCTGGGTTGGGAAGATCTCCTGGAGGAGGGCATGGCAACCCATTCCAGTATTCTTGCCTGCAGAATTCCCATGCACAGAGGAGCCAGGCAGGTTACAGTCCATGGGGTCGCAAAGAGTCAGACACAACTGAGCAACTAAGCACACAACTCCAACAGCAGAGAGGGTGAGAAGGAGGAACAGGGTGGATACTCCTTTCCTTTAAAGGCAAGAAGCAAATGTGGCATGTGTCACTTCCTCTCTTGTCCATTGGTCAAGAGTCAGTCACAAGGCCATACATAAATTCAGGGGAGTAATACAGTCTTTAGCTAAGCAGCTACGTGCCCAACTGAAAAACTCAGGGGATCTGAACTATTAGAAGATGCTGGGGTGCAGCCACTAAAAGTTATATCTCAGAGGCCTGTGAGGCACTCAAGTAGAGCTGTTGAATTGTTTGTATCAAGAGGTGAGGGTCAGTTGGAAATGTACATCGGGGAGTCATCAGCATAGAGAAGGTATTTTAATCCATGACTGATAGTTACTCCAAAAGCTGCATAGGAAGAGAAAAGCTGAACCCTGGGGTACTCCAGTGTTTCAGGGTTGAGGATGTGAGGACAGATCAGCAAAGGAGACTGAGAAGGAGAAATCACAGATGGAGGGAAGAACCAGGAGGGAGTGGTGTTTTGGACACTGACCAGTCATTATGTTGGACTTTGATTATTTATGTATATTTTCTTCTTTTGACCGTGAATATATCTGCAGGGGAAAGACTGTTATATTTAATTCTATGTGTATTTAATTCTTTATCCTCTCTAGCATGATGCCTAGCATGTAAAAGTTACTCAAGGAATATTTTTGAATGGTTGAAGATATGCTTTTCTGTCCAGTTTTGATCACAATGTGTGTGCTGCATTTTGTCTGTTAATAATTAGTATTATCCTGTCCTCCTAAGATCTCTATACACAGAGGGATACAGCCTGGGAAGGACTTTCCCCAGATTCTTCTGCCAGCATGGTTTCAGTTAGATCCTGCTAATGGGAGGCATTTGTGTGAGATCTGAAAGTGGAAAAGGGAAGTTATGAATGAAATCTGGCTGGTTAAATAGGAAATTTATTTAGCAATGAGATGCATTTTTTTTAATCTGGAAAGGACAAAAGCTATAACAGAATCAGCGTCAGATAGAAAACAGTTTCACTCCTGTCATTAGAATTCCTCATTAACACACTACAAATATCCTCTTTTGCCTCCAGAGAACACAGAAAATCCCCTGCCCTTCAAATTGAGGGACTTGAGGGTCATTTATTTTGTAAGCAAAAGATAGGACTAGAAACCATTGGAATTCAGGAAAAGTTCTTCTAGGTTTAATTGAATAAGCAAATGTTAGACTCACAGTCTTGTAGCCAGCTTCAAAGTTCTCTTTCCAAGAACACGGCCAGCTCTGGGCATGCTGACATCACAAACTGGAATTTGGTAAAATCACCGAGTTTCTCATCCAGAAATGAAGAAACTGAGGCTCAGAGGAGAGAAGAGACTGCCAGGTCTTACACAGTCCATTGTTGGATCCAGGCCTTTTAACCGTCAGCCCACATCTTATTCCTATTTGGAGAGCAGAATCTCTCAAAAACAGAAACGATGGGTGTCAGAAAACCACCCTCTGACGAACACCCCAGCCAGATTCATGTACAATAAGTACGGGGCTCGTGCTTGCGAGGCTTCCCAGGTAGCTCAGCTGGTAAAGAATCTGCCTGCAATGCAGGAGACCGGAGTTCGATTTCTGGGTCAGAAAGTTCCCCTGCAGAAGGGATAGGCTACCCACTCCAGTATTCTTGGGCTTCCCTGGTGGCTCAGATGGTACAGAATCTGCCTGCAGTGCAGGAGACCTGGATTTGATTCCTGGGTTGGGAAGATACCCTGGAGGAGGGCATGGCAACCCACTCCAGTAATCTTGCCTGGAGAATCCCCATGGATAGAGGACCCCAGCAGGCTGCAGTCCATGGGGTCACAAAGAGTTGGACATGACTAAGTGACTAAGAACATTCCCCCTTTTACTGCCTTTTTATTTCTGAGGAGACTTTTTTCTTTCACTTCGTGGATTAAAAATGTTTCTTCCCCCAGTGTCCAGTGTTCTCCTAATGTGCAGGGATAAAGGCTTTTCCAGAAGCATCTCCAGCCCCTTCCTGAGCCCATAGCCCCTGCGGCTAACCCCTCACCCACACTCAACTTCTTTCCGCTCCCTGAGTGTTTCATGACAGTTCAGCTTTCTGAGCTGTTGATTATGCTGTTTCCTCTGCCTCAGCTGACCTTTCCTCCTTTTCTTTTGCCCAGAAATCCATCTTCAAAACCCAACTCAATTGTAACCTCTCCAGACAGGTAGCACACAGTTTTACTTCTATGTGGCACCTAACGTAGTCAAAGTCATAGAAGCAGGGAGCAGGATGGTAGTCTCCAGGGGCTGGCAGGAGGGGGAGATGTTGGTCAAAGGTTGCAAGCTGTCAGCTACCCAAGATAAATGAATTGGAGACCTGCCATACCACACAGTGCCTGGTGCTAGCAGTACTGTATGGTATACTTAAAATTTGCTATGGGAGGTAGATCTCAAGTGTTCTTACCGCAGTCACACAAAATAACAGTCATACTAACAAAGGAGTAGAGGAAAGCTTTGGGAGGTGATGGTTATGTCCGTGGCTTAGATGGTGGTGATGGTTTCAATAGGGTTTGTACTTGGGCTTAGTTGCTCAGTCGTGTCCGACTCTTTGTGATCCCATGGACTGTAGCCCGCTGGGCTCCTCTGTCCGTGGGGATTCTCCAGGCAAGAATACTGTGGTGGGTTGCCATGCCCTCCTCCAGGGGATCTTCCCAACCCAGGGATTGAACCCAAGTCTCCCGCACTGCAGGCAGATTCCTTACCATCTGAGCCACGAGGGAAGCCCTCAGTAGAGTATACTTATCCCCTAACTCATCAGGTTGCACACTTTAAATATGTACCCTGCTTTTTATGTGTCAGTCATACTTTAATGAAGTGGTTTAAAAGAACTGCCACCTCCTCTGGCAGGGCTCTCCAAGGAAGGCTGTGTTGCTTCTTCCTCTATGACCTCATAGCCTTTTTAACAGTGTAGTTTTTCAGATTCTTTTCCCTTGTAGGTTATTACAAAATAGAGTATAGTTTCCTATGCTATCCAGTAGAACCTTGCTGATTATCTACTTTTTATATGGTGGTATGTATATATTAACCCCAAACTCCTAATTTATCCCTCCTCCCCACTCCTTTCCTCTATGGTAATCATAAATCCACTTCCTCTGTCTGTGAGTCTATTTTGCAAATAATTTCATTTGTATCATTTTTCTTAGATCCACATATAAGCAACATCATATAATATTTGTCTTTCTCTGCTTGCCTTACTTCACTTAGTAAGATAATTAGGTGCATGCATGTTGCTGCAAATGGCATTATTTCATTCTTTTTTGTGACTGAGTAATATTCCACTGTATATACCACATCTTCTTTATCCATTCCTCTTGTCAATGGACATTCAAGTTGCTTCCATGTCTTGGCTATTGAAAACAGTGCTTCTGTGAATACTGGGGTGCATAACCTATGAGAAAAGAATCAGAAAAAAATAGATATATATGTATGCATAACTGAATCGTTTTGCTGTATACCTAAAACTGACATAACATTGTAAATCAACTATACTTCAATAAAAAAATAAATTTATTAAAAATTAAAAACAAAAAAGAGAGAGCAGAGAAATAATAAAACAGCAGTACAAATGAATTCCTTTTCAGAACTATTCTTCAAGCCCTTTTGGTTTAAAATTCCTTCAGTGCTTTGGTCTGGATTAAGAATTATGGATGGTCAAATTATAGGATTTTGCACTCACTCATTCTTTCAGGCACAAACATGAATGGTCTTCTATGTGCCTGGCATAGTGTAGACTCTGCATATAAATGGTCAGAAAAATAAATACAAATAAGGCAGGGGAGGGTGTGAGGAAGAGCGTATTTATGTGCTTGGATTCCTCCACCCCATACTGCAAGCTCCTTGAGAGCCGAGCTGGGTCCTGATTCTTCCCTAAACTCCATGGCTGACTTCAGGGTGAGATGAAGAAAGACGCCTGGATCATTCGCTGCTTCCAGAGTTAGCGGCAGAGAGGGCTGGGCACCCCCAGCCTGAGCCCAGAAGCATGGGAGGCAGGGATGCTCTGAGGAAGCACGATGGGAGAACTGGCTGAGGTCTGAGAGGGCAAAGCGCACAGGTTCTGCCACAAGCGGCAAAGCTAAGTGCCCTTTGCATTGGAGAGTTCAGAAATCATGGGCTCCAGATTCAGTGGTAAATAATCTGCCTGCAACGCAGGAGACCTGGGTTTGATCGCTGGGTCAGGAAGATGCTCTAGAGAGGGGAATGGCCACCCACTCCAGTTATTCTTGCCTGGAGAATCCCGTGGACAGAGGAGCATGGACACACACCGGATTCAGAAAGAGGGATCAGAACCTAGAATTTTCCTAGTTCCTGACAAATCTCCTTCCTTTCAGTAAAATTCCCCCATTTTAAAAGTAACATGACTTTTTGTTCCTTGTAATCGCTTATTTCTGGGAGGTGGTTTTAAATGAATAATCAAGTTTCCTCATCTTACTCTTTATATTTTCCCATATTCTGTATTTGAAGAAAACTTTTCAAAAAAGTCAGAAACAAAGTATATTTGGGCCCAAATACCAGTTGAGGTGAGTGGGACGCGTGGCCCTCTGTGGGCTGGAGCCCAGCTTGGCCTTGGCACCCAGAGGGGACGTTAGGAGGGGGCAGAGCTGCAGGGGGCCCACTGAGGTGTGGGCAGCTGGCCAGGGCCCCTCAAGAGAAGATCCTGGGGCTGGAGGGGAGAAGTTTGTTTCTCCCTCTTGCAGACCCTTGGCAGCATCGGTGGAAGCCTGACAGGGCCCTGGCTAGCCGGCTAAATAAACACAGGGGAGGTGTCTGTGACTGCCGCCCGGTGGACACAGGACCACATCAGTCACGCAGAGCTCAGGACCCACCTGTGACCACCCACGCGGATCACAGCCCAGAGCAGCCGCATCTACAAGCTTCAAAGCAGCCCTCCAGGCCCAGATGCCAGGCTCTCCCTCTCAGCCTTGACCTCTAATCGGCTCACTGTCGGGCAGCCCACCTCTGGGTGCCTTGTCTCCTATCGCCCAAGGAGGTGTGTTGGCTTCTCTGCTTTCTTTATCTGATTGAAAGAAGGCGGCAACAAGTAAGAGAGAGGAAGGCGGGCAGAGGAAGAGGAGAGTTCTGCGTCTGTCTTCCATGAGGCCCGCGGTGTGGGATGAGTAAGGGAAATATCCACGGTGGTTCTCCCAGGCCTCTTCCCAAGCAGCTCAGCCACACAGCAGACTGCACCCTTCACAGGGTCTCTGTTTCGGCCATTTCTGTGCACTCCGTCTTGCTCTGACGTCCTGGCATCCCACAGGTCTTGCCTTGTAGATCTCTGCCTTTGACCTTCCTTCCACACTCTGCCTCTAGCTAACACCTGCTGCTGCTGCTTAGTCGCTTCAGGAGTGTCCGACTCTGCGACCCTATGGAGCCCGCCAGTCTCCTTGTCCATGGGATTCTCCAGGCAAGAATACTGGAGTGGGTAGTCATTTCCTCCTCCAGGTGATCTTCCCGTGGGTAGTCATTTCCTCCTCCAGGTGATCTTCCGAACCCAGGGATCGAACCCAGGTCTTCTGCATTGCAGGCAGATTCTTTACCACTGAACCACCAGGGAAGCCCCGCTAACACCTAGACATCCTCAATTCTTGCATCCACAGCTAATTTTCTAGTGATTCCACCTGCTGGAAAATCCCTACCAGGATGTTCCCCAGGCACCTTGAACTCTGCCTGTTCAAAAGCAGCTTTCCTTCATCACCCTAAAGCCACTCAGCCCTGCCCAGTTCCCTGGCTCAGACCCAAGTGTCTCGATCTGAAGACTGTCCCCACCCTTCATTCCTTCCCGTCCCTCTCTCCACTCCTACATGTAACCAATCACAAAGCCCTAACTTGGCTTCTCCAACAATGTCCTCAACCCTTCTCTGTCTTATTTGCATTTACTATACTGTCTCAAGTAAAGCCTTACTGTGTTCCTCTACAACTACCTCCTCACTGGTCTCCCTGCCTCCAGTCCCTCCCTGTAGACTCCTCCAGAGCAGGTCTTTCCAAAGCACCAGAGCCAGCACAACACACCCTTGCCTGTAACCCTGTCCCCTCTACTCCCGGCTCCCTGGGCCCACCGCTGCAATCAGGATGCTTCCTGACTTCTGCCGCCTTCTGTGACCTCCACCCGAGAAAGAGTTTTTTTCCTTCCTCTTGGTTCCCATATAGCCTCCTACTTTCTTTTACTGTTGCTCTAATGACATCACACAGACACTGGTGACAAGCCCACACTGAGGGACTCCTCGGGGGCAGCACCCCTTGCCACATCGGTTTTCATGTTTCTAACCCCTGTCATTGGGTCATCGAAAAAGCAAGAGAGTTCCAGAAAAACATTTACTTGTGTTTTATTGACTACGCCAAAGCCTTTAACTGTGTGGATCACAACAAACTGTGGAAAATTCTTAAAGAGATGGGAACACCAGACCACCGTACCTGCCTCCTGAGAAACCTGTATGCAGGTCAAGAAACAACAGTTAGAACTGGACATGGAACAACAGACTGGTTCCAAATCAGGAAAGGAGTACGTCAAGGCTGTATTTTGCCACCCTGCTTATTTAACTTATATGCAGGGTACATTATGAGAAACGCTGGGCTGGAGGAAGCACAAGCTGGAATCAAGATTGTCAGGAGAAATATCAATAACCTCAGGTATGCAGATGACACCACCTTTACGGCAGAAAGGGAAAAAGAACTAGAGCCTCTTGATGAAAGTGAAAAAGGAGAATGAAAAAGTTGTCTTAAAACTCAACATTCAGAAATCTAAGATCATGGCATCTGGTCCCACCACTTCATGGGAAATAGATGGGGAAACAGAGGAAATGGTGACAGACTTTATTTTGGGGGGCTCCAAAATCACTGCAGATGGTGATTGAAGCCATGAAATTAAAAGACGCTTGCTCCTTGGGAGAAAAGTTATGACCAACTTAGACAGCATATTAAAAAGCTGAGACATTACTTTGCCCACAAACGTCTGTCCAGTCAAAGCTATGCTTTTTCCAGTAGTCATGTATGGATGTGAGAGTTGGACTATAAAGAAAGCTGAGCACCGAGGAGCTGATACTTTTGAACTGTGGTGTTGAAGAAGACTCGAGAGTTTTTTGGACTGCAACCAGATCCAACCAGTCCATCCTAAAGGAAATCAGTCCTAAATATTCATTGGAAGGACTGATGCTGAAGCTGAAACTCCAATACTTTGGTCACCTGATACAAAGAACTGACTCATTGGAAAAGACCCTGATGCTGGGAAGGATTTAAGGCGGAAGGAGAAGGGGACGACAGAGGATGAGATGGTTGGATGGCATCACCAACTCGATGGACATGGGTTTGAGTAAACTCCAGGAGTTAGTGATGGACAGAGAGGCCTGGTGTGCTGCAGTCCATGGGGTCGAAAAGAGTCAGACACGACTGAGCGACTGAACTGAACTGAACCCCTGCCGAGGGCCTGATACTTAGCAGATGCTCATAGAATGTGGGATTAAAGACACAAAGAAGGGATCAAGAGGATTTGTGGTCCCACCCGGTGGTGGTGAAGGCTGCAGGTTTGCTACCTCAGCAAGCACCCCTCCTGCAGCCTCTCCCACTCCCCACTTTCCTTCGGGCATCACTCCTGTCTGGGAGCAGTGGTTCTCCCAAGGTAAGCTTGTGCTCAGGCCTGAGTAGTCAATAAACACATCTCATCCCATCCAATCCCACGCCCATGGGTTTTTATGAATCTCTCCCTCTCTGTGATTTTTCTCTTTGTCTTCCAAGAAAATTCTCTCTGCTCTTAGACTTGAACCAGAGAGGAGGTAAGTCTGGGGTTGCTGTCCCTGTCTAGCTACCGTGTGGAGCCTGTGAGGGACAGGAATGCCCACAAGGGGGCCGGCTGAGTACACGGGCACAGAGAAGGGGTGTCCTGCCTGCTGCTCGCTCTGTAACTATGGCGGGTGGAATAAGTGCCTCTCCCCAAAATGCACGTCCAACTGGAATCTGTTTTACAAAGAAGGTCTTTGCAGATGTAATTGAGGTAAAGATGGAGATGAGCTCATATGGCATGAGGGTGGATCCTAAATCCACTGAGAGTCCTTATAAGAGACAAAGGACACACAGAGACACAGGCCAGGAAGAAGGCCGCTTAAGACTAAGGCAGAGATTGGAGGGATGCCCCCACAAGTCAAGGAGCGCCTGCAGCCACCAGAAGCTGGAAGAGACAAGGAAATAATTTGCCTCTTGCCACCTTGATTTTGGACTTCTGGCCTCCGGAACTGTGTGAGGATACATTTCAGCCCTGGAAAAATAATCCCAGAAACAATAAATATCCCTTCTCTTCTTTTTTTCCTTTAAGTATTTTGAGCTATTTTTTTCTGTTCCTTCTAAGAACCTTAATTGATTAAATGGTGTAGTCCAAAACAATTTTGTGCTTGATAAATAAAATGCAATAATGTGAGTGATGAAAACGTAACAGTGAGACCCACCATGAGGAATAACAAAGGCTGTGATAATGAAAGAGGGGACATCTTCAGCTCCTTTGCAGGTAAAGTCTGATAAATGAATGTCCTGAGAACTGGAGATGTCTTGGATAAAAAGATCCGGTCTCTAGTTCTTATAGAAACTGATTTTTGATGGCCTTAAGATGAGATAACATTTCAGCCCTCTGTGGGCATACTCTATGACATATGAGAGGCAGAGTGAGGCGCTTGACTGTGTCACCCCGATAAATATTTGAGTTTCCAGTTAAAGAAATGCATGTGATTGACTTCTCTCTATATCATCCCTCTAAAGTCAGCGAGGGCTGGATAGGAAAGTGACGTGGCATGCATGTCACACATGGCATTGAGGACACATGGCATTTTCTATTGTAGTGCTAGGACTGGAGACTTCATTGTCCCCATATCCTAGACCAGCGCCATCTGACAGATGGGAACCACATATATAAATTTCAGATTTTCACATAGCTGCATTAAATAGGTAAAAAGAAAGAGGTGATATTAATTTTTGTAATATACTCTATTTTACCTAATATATCCCACACATTATCTTTCAATATATAATCAATATAAAATTACTAAGGAGGTATTTTTCATTGAGTTTGTGAACAAGGACCTCTATCAGCCAGCTGTGCTCCTGTTCTGTGTGGCCTCAGCACCAGCGTTTGGTTACCAGCAAAGGGATTTGCAGGCTTGACTCAAAACCTCCACACCTTCCACTCCCTGGACACAGTTTCCATGGGACCTCTTTCATTTTGGGTCTACCTGTCATCCACGTTTCCCTAACAAGCCTCACCACCCCACCCTTTAAAAACAACATTTCAAATTATTCTCTCATGCAGGCTAAGATTCTGAGCTATGATTCATTCAAATTTCAGCAAGGCTTAAGTGTTTTCATTGCTTTTTAAAGAGGGTTGGGAGAAAATTCAAACAGCCTGATAGAAAAACGGACAAAGGATATTAACTAGCAATGGACATATAAGGAGATATGTAGGAGCATCACATGGAGCTTGTGGTTCCACAGCAGCTGGGAATGTATAAAGCAAGGCAGCAATTGTTTCCATCCAATATGAGTTTGACACTATGGAGTGCTGGTGAGGCTGTGGCAAAATGGGTACTTCTGGAAACTATGGGTGGAGGGCATATTCAGACAGCTCCTCCTGAGAACAATTTGACAGCTAAAACCATGCACACACTCTGACCAGCAGTTGTCTGCAGAATCCTCCTAGAGGAGGATCCACGTGTGTACCAAGAGGCAGTATGAGGATTTTTACAGTGACAGAACTTGTAATAGGAGTAATGTAGAATGACCTTTAGATTCTCCAGGAGATTCTGACAGGCATTCCACCAGGGGAATGGATAGTTACACCGGAGGTCACACCATATTGACTACAGTATGTCAGTTAAAAAGAATGAGATAGATTTACCTGCAGTCGCACGAAAAGGAGTCAGTCATACTTGGCTGTGGAAAAACCAACTTGTAGAATAATGCAGGGAGCATGGTGCTATTTACGCAAAAATATCACAGTGAACAACGTTAATTTATTTTTATGGATACTCATCCCCCTGTTTGTAATAATTCAGAGGAATTATTGGAAAGAGACACCTCAGACTGATGACAGCAGATACCTTTGAGGGGACTTAGAGGGGAGAATGTTTAAGTGTAGTGATCAGAGGGGACATCAACTTTATCCATAAGTTTACATTATTGTGAGAAAAGCGGTATTCACTCAATACTTGTGGAAGTTTAAATTAAGGAAAAAACATGAGCATCAGTAAACCCAATTCCCCTTCTTGCAATGAGAAGCAGAGGCAGCTTTCTTCCTTTGCGTCATATTATCTTGTTCCTTTTCACTCCGAGTCTCTGAATCCGGGGAGAGTTCTGGTTCTGTCCAAACTCATGATGGACGAATTGCTTCCCCTCTCTCCGCCCTTGTTTCATCTGTCAAATAAGGCAGTTTTGCCAACTGATCCTTTATGTTTTGCAACTGTCATGTCTTGAGTCCAAATGACTAAATACATACTGTTGTTTCTGGAGGAAAGCTAATCTGATCAAGACTACAACTCAGATGTGAATCAGTGACCATTTCTTCACAATGAGCTTGGCAAAACTTTTTATAGCTGTTGTTTTACCGTGAAAATATGTCACGGACAATGACACTCAAAACAAGATAAGACGTCAGAGGCTCAAGACTTCAGGGAAATGCTCTCCAGTGTCAAGTGGCACATTGTTGATTCATGACTGAATGCAAAAGCCCAGACTTTCCCGAGAGAATTAGGATGCCTGCTCAAACAGTAGACCATAAATCTAAATAGATACAGTTGGGAAAAGGCAAAGGACAGCCCACCTACATCAACTACAGTCAGTTTTTTGGAACTAGTTTGAGTCAGTGCAATTTTGTAGGTGAATGTATTCGTTCAACAAATATTGAGTGCCTGCCCTCATGGAGCTTAAAGTCCACTAGTAGAGACTTTCCAAGGCACAGTACAATGGCTAACATTTGTTGAACAATTACATATGGTTCTAGGGACTGCCCTAAGTGTGTCCATGGCTTGTCTCATTAGATCCTCATCACAACCGGATGATGTAGGCAAAGTTATTACCCTAATTTTCAGAGAGGCACACTGACAGCTCTAAGATGACATATCTAGTGTGGGCAGGAGTTGGAATTTTGCCCACATAGCTCCATACTGAAGTCTACACTTTCCAGTAAAGAAATGGGTATGTACCAGTAAATTGTGAGATATGATATGAAAAAAAAGAGCAGGCTGATGGGAGGAGGAAGAAAAACAGGGGGTGGCATTAAGATAAACTGATCAAGGGATGTCCTCTCTGAAGAGGTGATGTTCAAACTGTATGTCTTAATTCTTGAGGATTAGAAAAAGCCAAATGCAGAATGTGGTGGGAAGAGGAAAGAAAATAGCAAGTATCCCCTGCAGCCCTGGTTGTTGACCACCATGGGGATAATAGGATAATAGGAACTCTTCTTCTCTCTGGAGGGCTTTGCTCTTGACCTTCCCCCTGTGCCCTGTGCTTCTCTGCTCATCTTGCAATGCCCCATGGAGGGCTTCTCTGGTGAATCAGCCATACCCCTCTCTGAGGCTCCATGGCCATCCCTCCCTTTGTTCACCTTCTGGTCCCTCCCAGTCATATCCCAGTCCAGTCTACTAGCTAATCTTGCTGGTTCTACCCTGAACATTTTCCCAGAATCTGGCCACTTCCATTGTTCCCACTCTTGGGCAAGCCACCCTCATCTCTTACGTCAGTGACTTGATTAGTTTCCTCACATGTCTCCTTCATTCCACCCTTGTTTCCACAAGACTGTCCTCCACACAGCAGCCAGAGTGATCCTTTTACAACAAACATTAGACCACTTCACTCTCCTCTGCTCCAAACTATGCTCCCCATATCATTCAGGATATAAACCAAAGAGCTTACAATACCCTCTCCACGCTCACACACATATACACACAAACATATTCCATTAAGTGGTAGATTCTTGTTTTATTCACTGATGATCTCACAGTGTTTGGCATGCAGGGGGTATTCAATAAGTGTTGTTTTATGTTAGCTAATAAATGGACTCATTTCCACTACTCTGATAGACCTACCAGATCAAATGTGAATACGAATATATTGTTGGGGGAAAAGTTCATGGAGTGCTTAAGGTCATTGGATTTGCTTGCTTGGGTTTAATTCTAGATCCCCTACTTCCTAGGGCCATGACCTTGAGGAGGATTGATAACTTTGGGACTCTGTTTCCTCATCTGTAATGGGTGGATGATAATACTTAGCACTTCCCTTGTGTCCAGGATGAACTCAGCACCTCATATGAGGTACTCAGTACAAAGAAAGGACTTGCTGATTCTGGTGCCTATACTTGGAGCCCTGTAACTTATTCCTCCCCATAACTTTTGAGAATGACGGTGCAGTGACTTCTGGCACCAACTACCTGAAGCTGGGCCAAATATCATAGATAAAAGTCACAGTGCGTGTGAGGGGTACCATCTCATACTGGTCAGAATGACCATCATCAAAAAGTCTACAAACAATAAATTCTGGAGAGGGTGTGGAGAAAAGGGAACCCTCTTATACTATTGATGGGAATGTAAATTGGTATAACTACTGTGGAGAACCAAAATCACCACAGATGGTAACGGCAGCCATGAAATTAAAAGACGCTTGCTCCTTGGGAAAAAAGTTATGACCAACCTAGACAGCATATTTAAAAGCAGAGACATTACTTTGCCAACAAAGATTCATCTAGTCAAAGCTATGGTTTTTCCAGTATTCATGTATGGATGTGAGAGTTGGATTATAAAGAAAGCTGAGCACCAAAGAACTGATGTTTTTGAACTGTGGTGTTGGAGAAGACTCTTGAGAGTCCCTTGGACTGCAAGGAGATCCAACCAGTCCATCCTAAAGGAGATCAGTCCTGAATATTCATTGGAAGGACTGATGCTGAAGCTGAAACTCCAATACTTTGGCCACCTGATGTGAAGAGCTGGCTCATTTGAAAAGGCCCTGATGCTGGGAAAGATTGAAGGCAGGAGGAAAAGATGGTTGGATGGCATTGCTGACTCAATGGACATGAGTTTGAGTCAACTCTGGGAGTTGGTGATGGACAGGGAGGCCTGGTGTGCTGCAGTCCAAGCTGTCGCAAAGAGTCTGACACAAATGAGTAACTGAACTGAACTGAACTGACTAATCAGAACAGTATGGAGGTTCCTTAAAAAGCTAAAAAGAGAGTTATCATATGATCCAGCAATTCCACTCCAGAGGAAAACATGGTTTGAAAAGTTACAGTCACCCAATGTTCATTGGAGCACTATTTACAGCAGCCAGGACACGGAAGCCACCTAAATATCTATCAATAGAGGAATGGATAAAGAAGATGTAGCACATGTTTATAATGGAATACTACTTAGCCATGAAAAGAAAGAAAGAACGTAATTTGCAGCAACTTGGATGGCTTCTTAGAGATTATCATAATAAATGAAGTAAGTCAGACAGAGAAGACAAATATCATATGATATCACTCATGTGGAATTTAATTTTAAAAATATATAAATGAACTTACTTATAAAACAGAAACAGATTCACAGTTTGTTTTGAAAACAAACTTACTGTTACCAAAGGGGAAAGTTTGGGGGACATATATTAGGGGTTTGGGATTAACATACACACACTACTATATATAAAGATAATCAACAAGTTCCTACTGCATAACACAGGGAACTATACTCAATATTCTGTAATAACATCTATGGGAAAAGAATCTGAAAAAGAATGAATATATGTATATGTGTAACTGAGTCACTGTGTTGTACCTCTGAAACTAACATCAGACTGTAAATGAATTCCAAAAAAAAATTTGTTTTAAAAGGCATAATCCTCCACAAAGTTGTCCTCCCTTCAGACAGCAGCCAGCAGTTTTGGGGTCCCCAGTTCACCTGCACTTCTGGTCTGTTAGCTACACATTTGGGGGGCCCCACTACTCCTTCACATTTGATCATTCACTAGGAAGACTCACAGAACTCACAAAGCACTGTATTACTGATCACAGGTTTATTGTAAAGGTTATAAATCAGAATCAGCCAAAGGGAGAGACGCAGACAGTAAGGTTGGGGGCTTGCGGGGTGGCAAACAGGAAGCTTCCAGATCCTCTCCCAGTGGATTCAGGAGGCTTTACCCTCCCAAGCACATCAATGCTCGACATACTCATAGTATGGCCAACCAAGGAAGCCTGCCTTAACCTCCAGCTTCCCTCTCCTCCCCAAAGGTCAGGCTGAGCTCTGGCTCAAGACCCCAACCCTCTAATGGGTGGCTGGTCCATCCTGGGGAGGCGTCTCATTAGCCTAAACTGTCTAGGGCTCACCACCAGTCACTTCATCAGCACAAATTCAGGTGTGGTCTGAACCCCTCCTCCCACCAACGAAGGATAAGAAAGGCATTCCTATTACCTGGGAAATTCCTAGGATTTAGAGGCGACCTCCCAGAAATAGGTGATGGGAAACAGCCTCATTATGATACAGGAGAGAAGAAGCAGCATTGTGGGAGTCAGTGTCACTTTCCTCTAAAATCTCTCCATGATTTTACCATTTGACAAGGCTAACTGAGCCCTTCTCAGCACTGCTATTTGCCCGTCCCAGTGGAGAAAGCACAGGTGTGAACCTTCGGTGCCCATCGCTTCCCAGTGAGCTTGCTTTTCCTCTGCAGTCCGGCCCACCCTCATTTTCTCCCTGAACTGCCGGTCTTGCCAGGGCTCCCCATCTCTCTCCTGCACACTCTGGTTCACCTTCAGGCTCCGATGCCCATCCTTGAGTTGACCCCTCCCCTGTCTCTCTCTTTCCAGCCTGGATCCCTCAGTGGGCTCCAGACTCCCACATCCTGGACCTTCTACCTGATTGTTTACAGGCTTCATGGGATCAGTGAGTCCCCAAAGGAGCTCATCTTCTCGCCCATCAACTCCATTTCTTCTCCGGGATTCTTCTGTTAGCAATGACATCACCTTCCTCCCCATGGTCCAAGCTTGAAGCCTGAGCAAATCCCCCTGGAACTTCATGTCCTGTAGATTCTGCCCACTAAATGCGTCTCCAGCATGGGTCTGCTTCTCCGACTCTCAGCCTAGGTGTGCCCCCCGACCCTCCAGCCTTCCTCATCTCAGCCCCTGGAGCAGAGAGATGTCTCCGTATGTCCCAAGTGCCTCCATCCTCACTCAACAAAGCCTCCACACTGATTTCCTGACACCCGGCCTCCCGGATCAACTTTCCTACCTGACAAAGTTGCCTCCAGCATCCGTGCAGGGCCCGGCACCTGTAACTTGCTCAGTTTGTGTGTGTCAAGTGAATGAATGAGCACATGACAGGAGGCGGGGAAGATGAGACTGGACAAGGAGTTCGGGGATCCATTTCCAGGGGGAAGAGACCTTGGGCCAGATTTGCCTGACAGTGGGGAATTTGGAGGAATGCCGTGATTCTAAGGGAGGACTTGCCGAGAGAATGAGGGCATGCACGGGATGAATGTAGACCCTTCCAGTATCTTTGTAGAATCGGCTGAGGCACACTGCTGCTTATTCGGAAACAGTTTCCTTTGATTGATTCAAGGGCCCCATGGTCCAAGGGCAGGGCAGGAACAGAACTTGTGGCAAGATCTCTGCAAAGACTTGTCGGGTACAGCTAGAAGGATCAACCAGGATTATGACAGCAAATAAGCTCTCCCTGGAGCCCGAGGAGATGATGAGCTCAACGATGGCCTGAGTGCCTTTCGAAAACCCTTTCAAAATAACTGGGATAATTGGGGTTTAACTTTCTCGGCAACAATGAAAAAAATGTCGTAATTGCCCATTTTTAAAAGCCTCATCCTTCTTTCAGCAGGATAAAATGATCCTGGTAATTTGGAGCTGGGAGAAGCCGGCCCATTATGTCTCCTTATCGCCTGGTTCCCCGCTCCCCACACAAAAGTCCGACCCAGCACCTCCCACTCTCAGGCTCCTCATTCCCTGTTAAATCTTGTAGCAATTAGCAGGCATTTCACGGCCCATTTCTGTCAGATAATGTGACTTGGCAAAATCCAGCACCCTTCTAACCGTCTGAGGACTGCAAATCATTTTCTGCATTCCAGATGAAGAGAGATTTTGAAATTCATAGTGGTTGATTGCTGGGAACAAAATGCAACTTCCCCGAATTCTGACCTCTCAACCTCCAAGTCAGGGTCAGAGAGGAGAAGGGATACACTCTGTCCTGAAGTGTCCTGACCCCTCTAGACCACTGGCTCCCCACTCCCTCCTTCTGGAAACTTGGGTCTCTTGGCTCTGCAGGACCCTCTGCCTCTGGCAGGCTGCACCTTGGTGCCCTCTGCAGTGCCCTCTCCCTGCCGCCCAGCCCCCATCTTGGTTCTCCCAGAGTCATCCTACCCACCGTCTTAGCTTGAATTTACATTCTGACAACTCCGCATCTTTATCACCAGCTTTGCTAGTAGCACAGCTGGTAAAGACTTCCACTGCAATGCAGGTTCGATTCCTGGGTCAGGAAGATCCCCTGGAGAAGGGATAGGCTACCCACTCCAATATTCTTGGGCTTCCCTGGTGGCTCAGATGGTAAGGAATCCGCCTGCAATGCATGAGACCTGGGTTAAATCCATGGGTTAGGAAGATCTCCTGGAGAAGGGAATGGCTACCCATGCCAGTATTCTGGCCTGGAGAATTCCGTGGACAGAGGAGCCTGGCGGGCTACAGTCCATGGAGTCACAAAGAGTTGGACACAACTGAACAACTTTCACATCTTCCTCTCTGCATTCTGAACTCACACACCCAGGAGCCTGCCCAGTCTGCCCACTCTCGTATCTCATCAGCTTCTCTAACTTGACATGTCCCGGTGTGGTCCCCTCCTCCATCCTCTGAACTATTGCAACCTGCTTCCCATTGGTTTCCTTTCTGCAGATTGCCTCTCCAATCCATCTTCATCAAATTGTCTGATAGCATTTCCTTACCCTAAATCCTTAACAATTCTGCAAAAGTATTCAGATTAGGGTCAAAATCCTATAGACCTCAAGGCTTCCGGGACCACCTCCCTCCTCTACCCTCCTTGGCTGAGGCGCAAGTCCAGGGGTTAAAACACATATCTCTGCAACCAATGAGACTTGAATTAGAATTTTGGCTTCACCACAGACAAGCCAAATATCCCTGAGAAAGTCATTTTGCCTCTCCGTTCTTCAAGCTCCTATAAAATGGGGGAATCACAACCCTAGGGTAGGTTGTGAGGATTAAAGAACTGAGCACAGGTAGCATCCTGCTTGGCAAACAACAAGCATTCTCAAGAAATACTACTTCTGGGCACTATTTGCAAATTACTGATAGTTGCAGAGTGTTGCTTACCTTGGTCCCTGCTCCAGGCTCTCTGCTTCTGACTTAGCAAGTCCACTTCCATGTGGTGATCAGGCTTTACACAGTCAATATTTGAGTGCATGTGTGCCCTACACTGACAGGACCTCAAACCCAGAAACCAGGTCTTCACCTGGACTTACGTGTCTTAGAAGTGCATGTGTGCATACTCAGTCACTTCAGTTGTGTCTGACTCTTCATGATCCTGTGGACCGTAGCCCACCAGGCTCCTCTGTCCATGGGATTCTCCAGGCAAGAATACTAGAATGGGTCTCCTCTGTCAGCTTGGGGATGACAACACCGTGCTATGGTGATGATCCAGCCATGTGGCACCTGCCTGGCACATAGTGGGCCCTCACATAACGTTGATCTTCTTTCTTAAGGGTAATAGTGGGACCTCGTGCCGCTGGAGAATGTTGGAGTGTAGGGGCTGCTGTGACCATCACATAGGAACCTGGAGCATCATGGTGCATCCAAGGAATGGTAGTTTGGCAGAAAGTGCTGACAGCATCCTGGGAAGACCACGGAGATTTGGCCGAGTGATAATCAATTATCTAGGTGGTGAGATGGCATCACCACTTCATGAGACTCCCTTAGGTGCCCAGGGTGCAATAGTAAGGAGCCCAGGGCGTCAGTTTTGAAGTCTGACCAAGTATTAGTCCGTGTAGAGAAATTCAGACTGGGGCGCTTACTGGCCACTAGAGGGTGCCGCTAGCACTCAAGTTCGTACTTCGAAATGGCAGTTTACAACACAGTGGTAAAGAACCGGCCGGCCAATGCAAGAGACCTAAGAGACGCGGATTCTCTCCCTGGGTCAGGAAGATCCCCTGGAGAAGGAAACGGCAACCCACTCCAGTATTCTTGCCTGGAGAATCCCAGGGACTGAGGAGTCTGGTGGCCTCAGTCCATAGGGTCACAGAGAGTCTGACATGACTGAGGAGATTTAGTACAGACCCCATGGATTAGCCTATGGATTAGCCTGCAAGAGTTAACCTACAAGGCCATCTGTAAGATGTGATTCAGTACAGATGTCACCTAGATCTGCCTGTGGAAATGCACATGAGTTAGTCAGAACACATGCTGGCATCTCCATAGCTGTCTTGTGCTATGTATAAGGGCTTCCCTGGTAGCTCAGCTGGTCAAGAATCTGCCTGCAATGCAGGAGAACCCGGTTTGATTCCTGGGTTGGGAAGATACCCTGGAGAAGAGATAGGCTACCCACCCCAGCATTCTTGGGCTTCCTTAGTGGCTCAGATGGAAAAGAATCTGCCTGCAATGCGGGAGACTTGGGTTCGATCACTGGGTTGGGAAGGTTCCCTGGAGAAGGGAACAGGGTACCCACTCCAGTATTCTGGCCTGGAGAATTCCTTGGCCAGAGGAGTCTGGCAGGCTACAGTCCTGTGTATAAAATACTCAGACGTGTTCCCAGGCATTATAGATGTGGACCATTATACAAAAATTGGGGCATATGTTCATTGTTTACATGTAACAAATTGTTGCCGTTGTTTTGCAACAAATTGCTGTTTTTAACACACACATATTTGCCAAGGCTCTGTGTGTAAACCCTAGGGGTGATAATGTCAAATGTGAAATTTGAGGCCTCAGCTTGAGTTAAATGGCACTTCTGCTCTCCCCTCTGGTAGGCCCTGCATATTAGGGACCTATGGATTCCTTTATCTGAAGACATTATTCTGTTGCTAAAATAACAAAATAAGAAAAGAATAAACAAAAGAAAGAAGGAAAAAGTAGAAGAAGAAAGGAAGGAAATCTAGAAAATCTCTGCTGGATGAAGAACAAGCTGGAATCAAGATTTCTGGGAGAAATATCAATAACCTCACATACACACATAACAGCACACTTACGGCAGAAGGTGAAGAAGAACTAAAGAGCCTCTTCATGAAAGTGAAAGAGGAGAGTGAAAAAGTTGGCTTAAAGCTCAACATTCAGAAAACTAAGATCATGACATCCGGTCCCATCGCTTCATGGCAAACAGACGGGGAAACAATGGAAACAGTAAGAGACTTTATTTTCTTGGGCTCAAAAATCACTGCAGATGGTGACTGCAGCCATGAAATTAAAAGATGCTTGCTCCTTGGAAGAAAAGCTATGACCAACCTAGACAGCATATTAAAAAGCAGGGACATTACTTTGCAACAAAAATCCGTCTAGTCAAAGCTATGGTTTTTCCAGTAGTGAATGGATGTGAGAGTTGGACTATAAAGAAAGCTGACTGCCAAAGAATTGATGCTTTTGAACTGTGGTGTTGGAGAAGACTCTTGAGAGTCTCTTGGACTGCAAGAAGGTCCAACCAGTCAATCCTAAAGGAAATCAGTCCTTAATATTCAAGGGAAGGACTGACGCTGAAGCTGAAACTCCAATACTTTGGCCACCTGACGTGAAGAACTGACTTATTAGAAAAGACCCTGATGCTGGGGAAGATTGAAGGCAGGAGGAGAAAGGGAAGACAGAGGATGAAATGGTTGAATGGCATCACCAACGCGATGGACATGAGTTTGAGTACAGTCAGGGAGTTGGTGATGGACAGGGAAGCCTGGTGTGCTGCAGTCCATGGGGTTGCAAAGACTTGGACATGACTGAGCGACTGAACTGAACTAAGATGGATCTTTGATGAGATGTAAGTCTTTGGAACTCACAGAGTTTCACTGGAAACAGGAAAGAAAGAAATAAATGAAAAAAGAAAGGGAGGAAAGAAGAGAGAGTCTTGAAAAATCTAGCTCTTCTCAAGTCCCAAAATCCTGTTCTAAGGGGGCAGCTGGCAGAAGAACTCTGAAATCTCAGATAAGAATTTATTTTTCGATCACAAAAGAGAAAGAATGAATGAATGAAAGAGAAAGGAAGAAAGGAAATGGATTTAAAAACAGTTCTTCACTTCTCTAAATGGAAAGTCCTCTCACCTGCCATAATTTAAAGAGAATAAAAAAGAGTAAAAACAAAGCTAGATTACCTATATTCTGTTACCCACAAAAGGTGCTGAGTTTGAGGCCTGCTCTGCTAAAAAGGCAGGTGTTAAAAAGGGGATAGCAGCCCAAACCAGGGAGGTTGCAGGGAATAAACTGGGCATTGATTTTTTTCTTTTTGTTTTCTTTAATCTCATGCTAAAGCTATGTCAGGGTACAGTCGATCTGCAGTTTCGTGCTTGCCCTTAGTGTACAACCGCCTG
Organism: Okapia johnstoni; assembly: GCA_024291935.2. Lineage (NCBI taxonomy): Eukaryota > Metazoa > Chordata > Mammalia > Artiodactyla > Giraffidae > Okapia > Okapia johnstoni. Next base: position 50,541,447 of record CM044313.1, read on the forward strand.
ATTCAGTCATCACACACACACACACACACACACACACACACACACACACATATATATATATACACAGCATATCTGTTCCTTTTTGGATTCTTTTGCCATAGAGATTATTGCAGAAGCTCAAGCAAATTTCCACTTGCTGAACATCAGGTCCTTCTTGAGCATCTATGACACCTACAGATTTCTGTATATATGTAAGTCCCTGTCTCTGAATTCATCCGTGCCCTCTCCTGGAACCCTCTGTGTTTGAATTCTCAGAGTCTCTTTTTGGGTTGTAACTTAGTTCCTTCGTATCTCTTTTTTAATTTTTCCTACAAGGGACATCAAAGGCTGTTCTCTTCCTCCGTCTGGCTGATTTCACTTAGCATATGAGTCTTCAAGGTCCAAGCTCCTAGTGACCAGTGGCATTATTTCATAATTTCAGTGGTGCTTTTTCATGGCTGAGTAACGGTCCACTGTCTATGTGTAACGCATCTTCTTTAACCTTTAATCTGTCTGTGGACATTTTGCAGGCTCTGTTTTGACTGTTGCAAGCAGAACTGCAGGGAATGTTGGGGTGCACGTGTTTTTATTGAATGATGACTTTCTCGGGATATCAGCCCAGGCGTGGGGATGTCTGATCCTAGGATTGGCTCTATTGAGAGATTTATTTTTTTTTTGACACGTGGAGGCTGTGCTTTATAGCGGCTGTTGTCAATGTCCATTTCCACTGAACGTGTAGTGGGGTTACCTCACCTGCTGGCTCTTTCCCGCATTTATTGTTTGTAGACTTGTGAGGATGGCCAGTCTGACTGGTGAGATTTGATTCCCATTGTTGTTTTGATTGGTATTCCTGCAGCAATTAGGGATGCTGTGCATCTACTACTGTGGTGGAGGTTTGCCTTTTTTTTTTCTTGTTTCCTTTACATTAAAGGGTGTGAAGAAAATTTACTGCTCCAGTTGGCTTCTTGAAACTCTGTTGTGTTTGGAATTTATTTCTGCAGTCCCCGCCCTGGGAGATTTCCTGAGGGCAGCTGTCATTAACAGAAACCCCAGGCCTTGTGAATTAGAGGTGCTGGTCAGCCTTTTTGGTCAAGTTGTAGTTACAGGAAATGTTTACAGGCAACTGCGCTTTTAAAAATACATCTCTGGTTCCTGGGAAAATCAGCATCCTGGGCTGTGGATTAGAATGAATTGTACCTGAGCAAACACCTAAGGGCTTGTGTTGCACTACTTTTCCCCCGTAAAGCATCACACACACACACACACACACACACACACACACACACACACAGCAGACTAATTACTACCAGGTAAACAGCACTCTGCAGAGTGTGCTTAGGTGCCTAGGAGGCGGCACTCCAGAGAGGAGGCTTGAGCTGGATGCCCAGCACCAGGGCACGTGCAGGCTTTGTAACACTTGCTCCCAAGTCCCTGGAGGCCTGGATCCTGCTGAGGAGTCTGGTCCGAGCCAGAGCATAGGAGGCAGTAGATGCTTAAAAAGAGTTCAATGAAGGGCACCCTGCCAGGCTGTGTCAAACTCACCCCAGTCCAGCAGTGGGACCTAAGCCTGCTTAGGCTCCAGGGATGGGGTAGCAGCCCTAGTCAGGGAAGTCGGGGGGAATAAAGTAGACACTGCTTTTCTTTCCTTCTCTTTAATATCACACCAATGCTATGTTGCAGTATAGTCAATTTGCGATGTTCTGATTATTGCTGTATACAGCCGCCTAATTCAGGTATAACATATCTATGAGATATGTCTATTCATTTTTGGATTTTTTGCCATAGAAAGTCAAACAAAGTTGTGAGCATCAGGTCCTGGTGGATTATGTGTCTCAGATACAGTTTTCTATGTATACAAAAAAGGAAGGTAGGAGATAATTTCTGTAGATCCTCTCTTAGAGATACAGATTTCTGTGTATAGGTTAGAGGTACAGATTCCCATGTATATGGGAAAGGAAGAAAGGAAGGAATAAAGGAAGAGGGTAGTCCTTGGGGATTATTGATTACACATACAGGTTTCTATGTCTATGTTAGTTCAGATCTCCTAATTCATTTTCAGACCCTTCACGTTCTTTTCTTTTTTATTTTTCTTTTTCTTTGAACCCTTTGTTTGTATTTGAAATCTCAAAGCCTCTTTGGGCTCATAAATTTGATACTTTGTATGTCTATTGATATTTTGCCTAGAAGGTACATCACACACTATTGTCTTCCTATGCCTGACTGACTTCTCTTAGAAATGATCCTTTAAGGTCCATCCGTGTGGCTACCTGTGGACATGTGACACCAGGTTCAGTGTCTGGGAGGGGGATCACCCTAGAGACTGTGGACGTGTGACCCCAGTTTCAGGGTCTGGGGAGGGAGTCACCCTGGAGACTGTGGACATGTGACCCCAGGTACAGGGTCTGGAGAGGGAGTCACCCTGGAGACTGTGGACATGTGACCCCAGGTACAGGGTCTGGGGAGGGAGTCACCCTGGAGACTGTGGACGTGTGACCCCAGGCGCAGGGTCTGGGGTTTGTGTGGGTCTCACCTTTCTGCACAGGTCAGGATCATGTGTACCCAGATATTCCCTCTCTCCCCTTTTCCTGGAATGTGTCTTGATCCCCTGAGATTCCCAACATCTGAGTTGAGGGTGTTGCCCTGATTTACCTGTGGTCCTTTGTCCGCTCTTGTTGCATCGACATGAGGTCAGGCGCCTTGGGGCAGCTGTGCTCCGTGTTCTGCTGAGTGACTGATAACCCTTGGTGTGCAGTTTCTGAACCCCATTTCAGACTCTGGCCCCGGCACAGGGAAGCCCATCCAGGGGCCCCGCGTTGTGGTGAAGGAAAGGAAGCCCGTGTTGCAGGTGCTGAGCGAGGAGTCCAGGGCACCCCGTGCTTAAAGGGCTCACACTCCCTGAAGGCTTTCACGGGAAGTTTAAAGACAAGGTGAAGGAGGGGGTTATGGCATGGGTGATCCGCTCAGGGACCTTCTCCTGATTGGCTGGTGGTGAGGTCATCAGGAGTCAGCAGCATCACCTTCTGGTTCTAACGGAGTCTGGAGTCTGCCTGCTTGTGAGCAGCCTGCAACCAACTTCTCCACCTGGTGGGGCTCACAGTTCACAGCGCAGAACATTCTCTACAGCCCTTGAGGAGGAATATAGGTCCTTGACTTTGTTTAATGGCTAGGTTATTGTTTTGTCTTCTTTGATAGTTTTCCTTTCTGTCTGCACAGTCTCACTCCTCCGGTTAAATGTTCTCCTTGGAACTCAGAGAAACCTGGGAGTCTAAAGGTTTTCTACTGACAGGAGGCAGTCAAAGGACATGCTAGGTTTTCCCTTAAAATTGGATTATTTTTTGTATTAATGGATTAATCAATGCCTTGTAGGACCTTCTCCTCTTGTTTTATTCCCACCTCTTCCCAGGAAGGTCAATTTCAGTGGTTAAAGGACACAGTAGGGACTTCCCTGGTGGCCCAGTGGCTAAGAGTCTGCGCTGACAATGCAGGGGACCCAGGTTCCCTCCCTGGTCGGAGCACTAGATCCCACATGCCACAGCTAAAAGATCCTTGTGCCGGACCAGCTCCTGCCAAATATTATGATAAATAAATTACAAATATAAAAAACAAAAATTTTAATTAAAAATAAAATACTTGGTAAAACCCATCTGTAGCCGTTCTTGCAAGTCCTTGTTCGGAGATCACATGGCCGTGCTGCATGTCCGCAGACGGGACCCCGTGACAGTTAGAGAGATGTCACCAGACAGGCCGTGCCTCTCACACCGGAACTGCGAGAGGCCGTGTTCCTGGTAAGCAGGCAGGTTTTGTGATTGCTGAGTCCACTCGCTTGTTTTCATCTTTCCTTGAACGTATGTCTGTGCTTGAAGCAGAGCAGGACCCTGCCGTCCCTGCCTCCCCCCTCCCCCACCACGTCCTTCGCCTGCCTTTTGTCTGTGGAAAGTTTCAGTCAAAAAGTAAGTTTAGTCAGAGCAAGAGAAATGCTGGAACAAAGGAAAACAGTCAAAGGAGACTAAACAATAGTAGCGCTGTCATTAAGCATCGTCAGGACCTTTAGTTCTTTCTCAAGGGCCGTAGATAAGATTCTGAGCCACATCCTGTGAGCTGTCTTGTAGATACTGAAACCCCAGGTGGAGAAGCTAACTACATGATGACCAGGGTACCCAGGCCATGAGCTGCCGCAATTCAGAGAACTGGCCACAAAGAAAGGGGGACAAACTGACCCTGGAGCTGAACAGGCTGACGCTGGTCAGACCACTGATGACCAGTTTCAAGGTGACTGTCAGAGCTGACTCTGCTGTTTCTACATGTAGCCCCTCCCTGCCCTGTACCCACCCCTCCCCCCACCCCCCGCCGTCTATAAAAGCTCTCACCCCCTGCTTGTCAGTGGTGGGAACAGCCTTTGGACAGACGTCCACTACCCCACCCCACCCCAGTTGCTGGCATCTAAAATAAAGCACTTTCCTTTCTGCCAACCTAGCCTGTTAATTAGCTTTTGAGCAACAATCAGCCAGACTCCACATACTCTTTCAGTAATGTGCAGATTAACAATTGTTTTAATAAATAATTAGGTATTGGTTTAGATTTATTTTGCTGTTACCAATCAGTTGGCTTATGCATTCTGATATAAGCTTTATGCAAGGAGAAATGTTTCTTGTTACTAATAAGAACAGCATTGCTTCTATTAACTAATAAATCACTCTGGTATCAATTAGTAGTTGATGCATTTATTATTGGAGAAGGCAATGGCACCCTACTCCAGTACTCTTGCCTGGAAAATCCCATGGATGGAGGACCCTGGTAGGCTGCAGTCCATGGGGTCTCGAAGAGTCGGACACAACTGAGCAACTTCACTTTCACTTTTCACTTTCATGCATTGGAGAAGAAATGGCAACCCACTCCAGTGTTCTTGCCTGGAGAATCCCAGGGACGGGGGAGCCTGGTGGGCTGCTGTCTATGGGGTCGCATAGAGTCGGACACGACTGAAGCAACTTAGCAGCAGCAGCAGCATTTATTATTGGTATTTAGGTGATTGTATGGTTGACCTTGAATGCTTTCCTGATTGATGGCTCTTTTTAAGCTAACTGTGGTATTGTATAGGCTTATTCTCTAGAGTTGGTTGTTGTTGTTGTTTAGTCACCAGGTTGTGTCCAGCTCTTTGTGACCCCATGGACTGTGGCCCGCCAGGCTCCTCTGACCATGGAGATTCTCCAGGCAAAAATACCGGAGTGGGTTGCCATGCCCTCCTTCAGGGGATCTTCCTGACCCAGAGATTGAACCTGCATCTTCTGAACTGGCAGGCAGATGCTTTACCACTGAGCCACCAGGGAAGTCCATTTTCAGTAATAAATTACTGCAGTTACTGTGCATTTTTGAGCTGAACAAGGTAACATAGAATCAAATTTTGATATTTTTCTATTAATGAAACAATAGTTAATGTGATGAACTAAGGGTAAAGTCATCTTTGAAACTGTATATCAGAGAAGAAATATCTAATTAAATTAACTTTTAACACAAGAAGTCCCTGCAGTGGTGATCTGACATTGATTAAAGTTGTATTAAAACTACAAAATGTTTCCACAAAGTGTTTCAGAAGAGAGAAAAAGTTGTAACTGTGCATCTAGATATATCTTCCCTTCCTGAAATTGCAGTGCCTTTCAGACAATCCATGGAATTCCCCTGCCCCAGAATCAATTTTGGAATGGGTACACCTTTCCTTCTTCAGGGAATCTTGGGGATCAGGAATCGAACCGGGGTCTTCCTGCATTGCAGGCAGGTGGATTCTTCATCAGCTGAGAGATGCTAAGTGATTCTTTTATGTACTTAGGAGAGTTGAATATGGTGGGAAGTTTGGTCTGGTTTTAGCACAAACTGTTCTGAGGTTTAAAATCTCCTCTAGGCTTCACTTTGACCCAAGCACACATTCCAGGATGCTCACCTTGTCAGGACTTATCTCCACTTGTTTGTTAGGAGCTTATTAATGGGTTATGCAGTTATTGATATTGGAGGGGATGACTGTGTGTGCTTCACGACTCAGTCAAGCTCTCTATTCTTTATTTGCCACTAAGTTCTCCCTTGTTTTTTTAATTTCATAGAAGCTTTTATTTATGCCCCTGAGGTACAAAATGTAGCCTACATCTTCCCCTCCCATGGGCTACGCCTTGACCAAACATCGGATGATTCTGGTAATTATGCTTTCTGCTGCTCCTCGCCAGGGTTCCCTGAAGATGGGGTTTGCCAGAATCTGTCGATTATCAGCCAGGCTCCTCTAGAGGAGTGTGAATCACCGCCAACTTCTCTGACTTTCAGGCTGATGCTCATCCTGAATAATTTTGTTGTTACAATTGTGTGAATGTATGGCTAAGCTAGAGGGGTATCTTATCGCAGTGTGGATCTTCATTGTGGTGTCATCAGAAGTGTTAAAGTCACTTTAACACTTATTTATATTTATAAAATAAATGTATTTATATTTTGGCTTATTTATATTTTTATTATTCTATTTTTTTAACTTAAAAACTTGTCTTCTACTTTTACTGATATGTAATTGACATATAGAGACTGCATAATTATAAAATATACACCATAATAAGTTGACTTACATACATGATGAAATGATTACCACAAAAAAATTCAGTGAACATCCACTCTTATATAAATACAACATTAAATAAATAGGAAAAATATTTTTTCTTTGTGTTAAGAACTCTTAAGTTTCTCTTAACTTTCATATGCAACATACACAGTGTTAATTTTATTTTATAGCTTATTTTCTTTTAGCTATGGATACTTACAGCTTCACTAGTACTTAACTTTATTTTGAGGTAATCCTTAACATGCTTTAAACTAGATTTCTACTGATATGAGTTAATCTCAGGACCAAAGTGGCTGACATACAACGTGCCAACCCTAATTAGTTAATGTAACTTACTCAGATTTCCTCTTGTGTGTGCTTGTTCTCTCAGTCCTGTCCGACTCTTCATGACTCTATAGACTGTAGCCTGCCAGGCTCCTCTGTCCATGGGGATTCTCCAGGCAAAAATACCGGAGTGGGTTGCCATGCCCTCCTTCAGGGGATCTTCCTGACCCAGAGATTGAACCTGCATCTTCTGCACTGGCAGGCAGATGCTTTACCACTGAGCCACCAGGGAAGTCCATTTTCAGTAATAAATTACTGCAGTTACTGTGCATTTTTGAGCTGAACAAGGTAACACAGAATCAAATTTTGATATTTTTCTATTAATGAAACAATAGTTAATGTGATGAACTAAGGGTAAAGTCATCTTTGAAACTGTATATCAGAGAAGAAATATCTAATTAAATTAACTTTTAACACAAGAAGTCCCTGCAGTGGTGATCTGACATTGATTAAAGTTGTATTAAAACTACAAAATGTTTCCACAAAGTGTTTCAGAAGAGAGAAAAAGTTGTAACTGTGCATCTAGATATATCTTCCCTTCCTGAAATTGCAGTGCCTTTCAGAAATGCATGTCTTTACCCCTGCCCCAGAATCAATTTTCAAGTGTACACAGTTTCAGTCATTAATTAATATGGGATCATGGGAAATAAATCCTTTCTTAGATGCACTCATCTTAACCAATACCATCATCCTTGACTTTAATACACCAAAACATCAACCTTTCACTTCATTGTCATCTACCTTTGGATCCACATACATTTCTGATATTTTTTGAGACCAGAAAAGCCTAAGAAAGAAGAAAGTCCAAATAAGTAATTACGTTGTTTTCTCCATGCGTACTTGTGAATTGGCAGCAATTTCTCGTTTTTCCCATGACCTGAGTTTAGTTTTCCCTTAGTGACTTGTTCTTCACGCCTTTAATATGTGCTGAGTTTTATCACAGAAAATGCTGCTTTTCAATGAACTCCAATCTCTTCTTTGAAAGCTCTCAGAAATGTTTGCCCTTGTGTGAACATAAGAACAGGAACCACTGAGGACAAATCTGAACCTATAACACCTGAACGCTGTGCCCCACAAAGAAACAAACAAGGCTTTTGAACAACAAAAATGGTAGTATAATAAAAATAAGATTTGGAATCACAAAAGAATCAAGCAATCAAGTTAAAAGACACTTTTTAGCTCAGGACAGCAAGCATAAGTCATGGATAATCAAATGTATGTGCTCAAACAAATTAGTTAGTGCACTTTCAGGGTGAAATGCAGATTGCTTTGTTTAAAGATCCTTCTTTTTATCTAGACAGACATCTTGATGCTGAAGCCAAGTGGAAGATATCTAAAAGTCACATTATGTGTGCACTATAACGATATCATCTCCATAGTTTGAATATTTCTGGGCTTGTATATTTACATAAAATGTTTCACTGGAAATCCAGAGCCACAACTAAATTTGTCGAGAAGTTCAATGGTGTTGATGGGTAAGAAGCAAAGTCAGGTGAATCAGCTGGAGAACAGAGCAGAAACTATTTTAAAATAAACACCAGTTTATGGTCAACCACCTTTAAAAGAATGAAACTAGAACACTTTCTAACACCATACACAAAAATAAACTCAAAATGGATTAAAGATCTAAATGTAAGACTAGAAACTATAAAACTTCTAGAGGAAAACATAGGCAAAACACTCTCTGACATAAATCACAGCAAGATCCTCTATGACCCACCTCCCAGAGTAATGGAAATAAAAGCAAAAATAAACAAATGGGACCTAATTAAACATAAAAGCTTTTGCACAACGAAGGAAACTATAAGCAAGGTGAAAAGACAACCTTCAGAATAGGAGAAAATAATAGCAAATGAAGCAACTGACAAAGAATTTATCTCAAAAATATACAAGCCAACTCATGAAGCTCAATACCAAAAAAAAAATGACCCAATCAAAAAAGGGCCAAAGAACTAAACAGACATTTCTCCAAAGAAGACATACAGACGGCTAACAAACACATGAAAAGATGCTCAACATCACTCATTATCAGAAAAATGCAAATCAAAACCACAATGAGGTACCATCCCACTCTGGTCAGAATGGCTGCTATCAAAAAGTCTACAAACAATAAATGCTGGAGAGGGTGCGGAGAAAAGGGAACCCTCTTACACTGTTGGTGGGAATGCAAACTAGTACAGCCACTATGGAGAACAGTGTGGAGATTCCTTAAAAACTGGAACTAGAACTGCCATATGACCCAGCAATCCCACTGCTGGGCATACACACCAAAGAAACCAGAACTGAAAGAGACACATGTACCCCAATGTTCATCACAGCACTGTTGACAGTAGCTAAGACATGGAAGCAGCCTAGATGTCCAGCGGCAGATGTATAGATAAGAAAGATGTGGTGCATATACACAATGGAATATTACTCAGCTATTAAAAAGAATGCATTTGAATCTGTTCTAATGAGGTGGATGAAACTGGAGCCTATTATACAGAGTGAAATAAGTCAGAAAGAAAAACGCCAATAGAGTATATTAACATATATATATGGAATTTAGAAAGATGGTAACGATGACCCTGTACACAAGACAGCAAAAGAGACACAGATGTAAAGAACAGTCTCTTGGACTCTGTGGGAGAAGGCGAGGGTGGGGTGATTTGAGAGAATAGCAGTGAAACATGTATATTATCATATGTGAGACAGATCGCCAGTCCAGGTTCAATGCATGAGACAGGGTGCTCAGGGCTGGTGCACTGGGATGACCCTGAGGGATGGGATGGGGAGGGAGGTGGGAGGGGGGTTCTGGATGGGGAACACATTTGCGCCCATGGCTGATGTATGGCAAATGTCGATGTATGGCAAAAACCACTACAATATTGTGAAGAAATTAACCTCCAACTAAAATAAATAAATTTTTAAAAAATAAAAAAAGAAAGTGAACTTGGGGAAAAAAAAAGAAATAACCCTTCCCTAGGCTAAAGCAGAGGTTCTCAAACCTGGAGAAAGGAATGGCAATCCACTCCAGTATTCTTGCCTGGAGGATCCTAGGGACAGAGGAGCCTGGCGGGCTACAGTCCATGGGGTCGCAAAGAGTCGGACACGACTGAACGACTGAGCATATTGTCAAATGAAGAAAAGCATTAGAAATGCCCAGGGGTCCAGTGGCAGCCGAAGAATGGATGTTGACTGTCTCATGAATGTGAAACCATCCTAGGAGATGATACTCACTTTCTCTAGTATACAAATCCTTCTACAACCATAGTACTCTAAAAAAGGCACTTTCCCACTTTCAAATAATTCGTATGTATGTATTCTTTCTGTTGTAAAGAATGTAAGTTAGTCCTAGCATGCTTTACTGATCATTAGAAAATATTTGGTTAACAGAAAGTTGTTTTTAGAAAGCAGATAAACACTCAGCAAAGCCCATTAAAATGGTTTATTTTTAAATTCCCTTGTTAGAGTATGTCACTGGAGTCAATAAATGTGTTATTCATATTTTTCAGCACAGTCACAGGTTTGCTGTTTAAGACTTACAGCATGGACCGCTTGTTAGTCTTAGGTTTTTAGTTTTGATTTTGATTTTTGGCTGTGCTGGGTCTTCGTTGCTCCACTGAGGCTTTGTCTGGTTGCTGCGTCAGGGGGCTGCTCTCTAGTTCCCACGCACGCGAGGACTTCTCATTGCAGTGGCTTCTTTTTTGTTGTTGTGGAGCATGTTGTGGGCTCTCCATTCACGGGCTTCAATAGCTATAGTACTCAGACTTAGTTGCCTCTCAGCACGTGGGATCTTCTCAGACCAGGGATTGAACCCATGTCCCCTGCACTGATGGGTGGATGCTTACCCAGGGAAGTCCCACTTGTTAGTCTTGATGCTTGACACTGTGCTCCAGGATCTTGGAGTGTTGGTTTTAGGCTCACAAACGCTTCACGCCCCTGACTCCACGCAGGTGTGATGGAGGGCTTGTCGTTGCAGAGGGGCGATCTCCATCCCCAGGGAGGTGGAGATGCCCACCATGGGTGGAGAACTTGGATGTTCCACTTGGTCCCTGAATGAGAGAGAGCATCATGCGAAGGCGGGAGCTGGGGGTGGGGCAGGCTAATCCAGGCTCACCTAACCTGTGCGGGGGACTGAACCCGCAGGATGCATGAGGCTCCTCTGTCCGTGGCACTTCCCAGGCAAGAATGCTGGAGCGGACTGCCATTCCCTTCTCCAGGGGATTTCCTGACCCAGGGCTCGGACACGTGTCTCCTGCTTAGCAGGCAGATCTTTCCCACTGAGCCACCTGGAAAGTCCAAACCGCTCCTCAGGAGAGAGCAAAGCCAGAGAGTGGAGGTCGGCCCCACAGTCACCCGAGCAAACGGTGCTCTTCCTCCGTCATCAGAGAAGGCACCTGGGTTCATCTCCTCCAAGCGTGTCTCACTGGAAATAAAGCTGTGGTGATTATCAGTCTACTTACCCCTGAGGAACAGTCATCTGAAACATTAGTCTGTTTTTATTGCGGTAAACACACTGTTTTTCACAGTGAACCACAGCAGATGCTGGAATGTTTCTGTCGTCCTCGATGCTTGAGGAGAATAAGCTATACTTTGTTTTGTCTTAGATTACTAGTCATGAGTAAACAAGTGCAACCTTTTCTTTTTTCTTGACACACCTGGGTAAATAATTCAAATGTAATCCTTCTTAGAAGTCATAAGAAATTGTAAATTGTCTAATATGTGCTTAACCGACTTCGTGCTTAGGGTCACTAACAGTGAGACTAAAAATGATAATAATGAAATACAGCCATTATTTCTGCTGCTGATGAATTTACAATAATAGTAAGTACAGAGCTGAACCTCTATTATTCTCTGCCATTTAAGTAGCATGAACCAAAATATTTCCAATTTAGATCCCGTTACATTGTATTATAATTGTGGGAATTGCCACAGTTCCCTACTCCACACTTTAGGAATGTGTTGTAATAAATTTTTATAAGTCAAGAGTTATAAGTCAAGCAAGTTGTTTTCACTTGGAAAAATAACTGGCTCTGGGAGTGCAGACTCAGGCTGCTGCAAACCTTCAGGAAGCATCTCAGTGGGCTTCTTTAGTTAGCAGAGTAACATAACCAAAAGAGAGCCAATTACAGGAGAAAAATAAGGGCCAGTTTCGTCAGCCACAGCAAGCATAGTTTTCTTGCAGTAAAATGATGGTTATATTCCTTGTTTATCTGAAGTGTTAAAATGTTGTTACAATATTTTCCTTCAGCACATTTCACCATCTTGTAACATTTCTTTCCAATCATATAACATTACTCAATATTCTTACTTAGTAAAAATGGACTCAATAATTTTTTTGTATTTTTCTTAAAACTTATTTTGAAATTTATTTGGCTGCCTTAGGTCTTAGTTGTAGCATGTGGGATGTTTCATCTTCATTGCAGCCGAACTCTTTAGTGGTGGCCTGTGGGATCTAGTTCCCTGACCAGGGATCGAACCCACACCCCCTGCATTGGGAGTGTGGAGTCTTAGCCACTGGACCACCAGGGAAGTCCCTGGACTCAGTATTTTGGATTCATCTAATTGCCACTGTCTTTCCTTTTATGATACATTTGGTCTTCTTCTTGAGTATTTGCTATTTAAAATAAATTCACTATGATTCCATTTTTTATATACTTTTCTCTACTGCAACATGGTATCTTAGACTCCATCTGCTTTAGGTCATGGAGTGAGTGATGAAGTGTATGTGGAGCTAACAGTACCATCAGTTTTCCTAAACATGAATTTAGAAACACCCTTCACCCATCTGTCTCTGTGTCACTCTGTTCCATGGGACACACCAAACACAGCTGATCAAATAGAGCTTTACTGTTTTTGTTCGATCTATCATTGTTTTATTGGCTTCCAGGAGGCTCAGATGGTAAACAATCCACCTGCAATGACAGAGACCTGAGTTCTCTCCCTGGGTTGGGAAGATCCCCTGGAGGAGGGCATGGTAACCCACTCCAGTATTCTTGCCTGGAGAATCCGCATGGACAGAGGAGCCTGGCGAGCTGCAGTCATGGGGTCACGAGTCAGACACGGCTGAGCAACTAAGCACAGCCCAGCACAGCATTGTTTATATGCCAATTACAGGCCTCCCCCGGTGGCTCATTGGGTAAAAAATCCACCTGCAATGCAGGAGCCACAGGAGACACAGGTTTGATCCCAGCATCCGGAAGATCCCCTGGTGGAGGAAATGGCAACCCACTCCAATATTCTCAGCTGGAGAATCCCATGGACAGAGGAGCCTGGCAGGCTACATCCAGTCCATGGGATCACAAAGAGTAGGACGTGACAAAAGCACACACCCATGCATATGGCAATTACACTTCAGTACTTCAGTGGAACAGTTTAAGAAACAGTAACTCCCAGGAATCTAGATATTGCCACTGTACTTCTATAAAAGTAACAGGAAACACTTGTTTAGTTTTGGACTCTGTGGGAGAAGGCGAGGGTGGGATGATTTGAGAGAATAGCATTGAAACATGTATATTACCATGTGTGAAATAGATGACCAGTCCAAGTTCGATGCATGCGACAGGGCGCTCAGGGCTGGTGCACTGGGACCACCCAGAGGGATGGGATGGGGAGGAGGGTAGGAGGGGGGTTCGGGAGGGGGGACACGTGTATGCCCGTGGCTGATTCATGTCCCTGATCACTACAGCAGTAATTCATGAGATAAAATGATAACACAACAGTGTACAGTAACTAACTATACTCCAATAAAAAAAGTAAAGAAAAATGAGACTGTTACAATTCTGTTTAAAGGTATTAGAACGAGCACAGCTCAGCTAGAGATATGTGAATCTTCTAAAGCCTTATGAATTACTCCAAGCGTAATTCATGAGATAAGAGAATGATGGATGAGAAGGTGGGTGTTAGCTGAGCCTACTGTGGTAACCATTGCACAATACACATCAATCAAGACTGTCATGCTGTATGCCTAAACCTATACAGTGATGTATGTCAATTATTTCCTAATAAAGCTGGAAAAGTAATAAAATAAAATTTAAAATTAAAAAACAAAAAAAATCATGTTGAGGTTGGACAGAAAACAACAAAATTCTGTAAAGCAATTATCCTTCAATAAAAAAAATAAGTTAATTTTTTAAAAAATAGGTCTTATTGGAGTCATTTAGATCAGCCCCATGAGAAGCCTCCTGTCTTCAGAGGGTCTTCCTTCAAACACCAACCTCCCCTTCCAAAGTTTCAGTGTTTCCTGAGTTCTTGTGTGCAAGATTCAAAGCCTCTGAAATGGTACACAGAAGTGCTCCTAATCTGAACCTTGTAAATCGCCCTCACCTTCTTGTATACCCAGACACTTTTTCATCTTAAGCATGCACAGTCATTTGTGATTATTTCTGTTCATCACCTCTGCACACGTTGTTCTTTCCTCACTGCCTGGAAAACTCCCAGTATCTTCCGAGAGGTAACCTGAGTGTTAAATTCTCTAAATTGAATCCTATTCAGGGAGTGCACTGAGCACCTCCCCTGAAAGGCTTTCTTCTGGACCCTGGACCTGCTTTCCCTGCCCTGGATCCTGGCCCAGTCTGGCGACCCACTACGCTGAAGCCCCACAGTGAGCTGTATGTGCCGTGAATAACTTGTGTCATAACGTCGGACACCACTGAGCAACTGAACAAGGATTCAAAGCACAACTTCTACGATTGCTATTGCAGGCAATGGCCACAAGGCGGCAGGCTTGTCTCAAGCCCAATTGTGATCACCTGGGAAATGAAAGCTTTTGAGAGTTTTAATTCAGGGCTGTAATTTAATGTGGACTGTACCTGAACGAACACTCAAAATCTTTCGTGTTTTTCCTGAGTATTCTTTAAATTAATCTTTATCCCATATTATAGTTACATTGATAGACAATGTGTTGTCCGTGTCAGGTGAACTGAATATATTTTTTATTTTGCTATGATGTTATTTTTGCTTTCTCACCATTGTACCCTGATTAAATTCTAGAGACATAAGTTCTGTTACTTTTTAATGTACCATCTAAGCCACTGGGGAAGCCCCTCATCTGCATTAGCAGAACAAAAATAATACCACCAATGTTAGAAATCTGATTATGAAATAAGATGTTCCAAATTATTTGGAAGTAGTTAGGTCTTTCTTTTTGAAAGGAATGATTTTGAAATAACCCAAACTTTGGTCGATCTTGCATTTCTGTGTGAAAATAGCAGGGGTATTTGAAACATTCTTTCCATTTATTTTGAACTCTTCTCTGAGAAACTAAACCACACAGAGCTTTTGCCCATTAGGCTCAGACAGTTTGATAAAACAGAACGAAAAAAACGAGACATCTCAGATGTCCTAAGACAGTCTGGGAAGTGATTTGTCTCACAAGAAACTGTGAGGCTTGAGTTCGCTGCTGTTGACGCATAATACACTTCAGCCTGGAAGGGTCACTAACGTACATACACATCACTGAGCATAATCTATCAACCAGAGGCCAAAGGTTTCAGGAGCTGTGACAGGAAGCTCTGACCTCCAACTGACTCTCAATCTCTGTGACTTTCTGAGCTCCTTGAAAGTGAAAGTTGCTCAGTCATGTCCGACTCTTTGTGACCTCATGGACTATACAGTCCATGGAATTCTCCAGGGCAGAATACTGGAGTGGGTAGCCATTCCCTTCTCCAGGGGATCTTCCCAACCCAGGGATTGAACCCAGGTCTCCTGCATTACGGGTGGATTCTTTACCAGCTGAGCCACCAGAGAAGCCCAAGATACTGGAGTGGTTAGCCTCTCCCTTCTCCAGGGGATCCTCCTGACCCAGGAATCGAACCAGGGTCTCCTACATTGCAGGCAGATTCTTAGCCCCTTACTTTAATGAATTCTATCCCCTTACCCTTCCTCCCTGTTAACTGATGGTGACAACAACCCACAGAGCAGGAAGGCTGGTCCAATAACTATGGGCTCTTCCCTTGCCTTTTCGGTCCTGCCTTTTCACTTTTCTCTCTTCTCTGCTCATTGCTCACTTTTGCCATTATTGGGAGGCAGTTCAGTTCAGTTCAGTCCCTCAGTCATGTCCGACTCTGTGCGACCCCATGGACCGCAGCATGCCAGGCTTCCCTGTGCATCACCAACTCCTGGAGCCTGCTCAAACTCATGTCCATTGAGTCAGTGATGCCATCCAACCACTCATCCTCTGCCATCCCCTTCTCCTCCTGCCTTCAGTCTTTCCCAGCATCAGGGTCTTTTCCAAAAGTCAGTTCTTCAAATCAGATGGCCGAAGTATTGGTCTTTTCAGCTTCAAAAGCACCAATTCTTCCACTCAACTTTCTTCCTGATCCAACTCTGACATTTACATGACAGGAAAAACCTGCCTTGACTATCTCCTTTAGGATGCTTTTTAAATATGCTGTCTAGGTTGTGACGAAAATAAAGTTTCTCAGTGTTACCATTATTTCCCCACCTATTTCCCATGAAGTGGTGGGACCAGATGCCGTAATCTTAGATTTCTGAATGTTGAGTTTTAAGACAACTTTTTCACTCTCCTCTTTCACTTTCATGAGGAGGCTCTAGTTCTTCTGCCCTTTCTGCCATAAGGGTGGTGTCATCTGCATATCTGAGGTTATTCGTATTTCTCCCATCAGTCTTGATTCCAGCTTGTGCTTCATCCAGCCCGGCGTTTCGCTGATGTACTCTGCATAGAAGTTGATAAGCAAGGTGACAGTATGCAGCCTTGACGTACTCTTTTCCTGCCCCTGGGGCCCTTGTTGGGGAGAAGTGGCTGCCACGTGAGGGGGGACAGAGCCGCTCTGGAAAGGCACGGGTCACCTGAAGCAGGGCCTCCCCCCGCCTCGCCTGCGCGGCTGGACCGCAGAGTCGGGCGCCCCAGCTCCGGCAGCGCCCGTGACGCTCCCCCGGCATCCCGCAGGCGCCGAGCTCCCAGAAACCTGCCCCAAGTGTCTCCTTGGGTGAAGGCGCTCAGTCGTGTCCGACTCTTTGCGACCCCATGGACTGTAGCCTACCAGGCTTCTCCGTCCATGGGACTTTCCAGGCATGAGTACTGGAGTGGGCAGCCATTGCCTTCGCCAGGGGATCGTCCTGACCCAGGGATCGAACCCAGGTCTCCCACATTGTAGGCAGACGCTTTACCCTCTGAGCCACCAGGGAAGCCCATTAAGTCTCATTAAGAAAGAGAGTGGAAAAAAAGAGAGAGAGAGTGAGAAAACTCTTTCCTAAGCTTCTGAATTCTGCCACGAAGCAGACGGTGATGAAGGTAGCATCCTCACAGCTGAGCTTCCATTCTCAGCCGCTCCGCGGTCTGGTGCGGCCACCCCAACCCCTGCGTCTCCGGCCGCAGTGGCCTTCTCTTAACCCATGTGTTTCCCGTAGCTCCCACTGACTCAGGACTTGAAACAGACCCCTCATGTGCTACAAGGAAATCGGCTCTTTCAGAAATGTATTAACTCACATAGATTTCAAACGTATTATTCTTCCAAACCCTGAAAATGTTCACCCTTTTAAAGAATGTGTTTGTTTATTATGTTTCCTTGGCTGCATCAGGTCTCGGTCGGGGCACGCGGGGTCTTCGCTGCGTTTTTCTGGGATCTTGTGAGTCACTGTGCAAACTCTAGCCGTGGCTCTGCGGCTCAGTAGCTGCAGCACCGAAGCTCAGTTGCCCCCTGGTAGGTGAGATTTTTAGTTCTCCAACCAGCGATCGAACCCAAGTCCCCCTGCATTGCAAGGTGGATTCTTAACCGCTGGACCACCAGGGATGTCCCTGAAAATTTCACTTTTAAAAACTGAGATAGCTAGTTTGATTTGTGGCGTTACCTCAGTGTACAGTTGAATGCATATGCCAAGTCATGCAGATATTTCAGCAGGTTTTAGACACACACAGCCATAGCACAAAGCGTTTCTTCATAGAGCTGCAGAAAGCGGTGCGCTCTTAACCAAAGCTCTGGCTTACAAGTTTCAAAGTGGTGACGTAAAACTGCCGTCAACGTCGTGAGAATCGCTAACACATTCCCAGCTGCACTTGGACGGCATCTTCGTTGTTGCCTTGGGGCTCTCGCTAATGCTGAGCACAGGTACGATCTAGCTCCTCAGTAGACAGTTCTTTCATGTGCATAGCCCTGTCTCCGCGGTGCTGGGCAGACAGCGTGGAAGCGCAGAGTTCTTACTTCTCCGAAAGGCATTTTTACAGCCCTTCTCAACTGTGTCCTAATTTAAAATAACCCAAACTAATATTTCTCAAAATAAAGCCATAATACAATTACCTGAAGATGACGAAAATTTGTTTCAAAAACATACAAAACTCTATTAAGTCCCTCTATTTATGGATCAGTTGGTGAAAGTTCTTATGAGATACATAAAACAATAACTATGAACTAAAACTTATTTATTAATACTTCAAATTTAAAGCTATGTACATTAGCTGTATTTTTTATTTGGATCAAACCAGCTTGAAGAAATCAGATCATTCTTCATCAGACTGAAGAAATTACTAGACCTAAAGAGCAAGGATGTTTTTAACCCACTCTCTAAGATTCTTACCTTTAGTTCTGATGTTGTAAGGAAGTACTTTCTGTATTAGCCAGAACAATTCTTCATATTCCAGACTCTAGCCTTTGAGGACATAGGTAAAACCCATTTAGGTGAGAAAGAAGCAACAGAAAACGGATGTTCAGGGAAACTTTAAACGGCATAAATGACCGCTGCATTTTGCTCTGCCCCATTTTCCATAATCGTTTTCTGGGCTTTCAATTTCCTATTGGGAAATGTGGATTTTGAAAATAAGCAGACTTGCCTTTTCTAATTGATTAAATGGAGTGGAAAAGGAGAAAGAAGAAACGATTGTTTGAAGGCAGAAATCTGTGAAAACCCTTGGCAACTCCCAAAGGTGGTGGTCTTTTTATTTGTTAATAATAACACTCGATTTGTTTGTTAACGTCGGAACAATTAGGTTTTTATTTTAATGGAGGTGCACAGTGTTCTTTGTACTTAATCCGCACAGAATAGATGAAAATGGCCTATACAGTGGTTCCAATGGAAAAATGCTGGCCAGAGGGTGCTCGGTGAGGCACGATTGGGCAGGTGGGGTGGTGAGGGGTGAGATGCCCACTTGCCTGCGAACTGAGGAGGGGCAGGGAGCTGGCTGTGGTTTCCATCTCAGCAGGATAAACATCTCCACAGAATAAACAGACAGCAGGCCGGTAACCTTGGCTCAAAGGAGTTCAGGGGCTTCCCAGGTAGCTCAGTGGTAAAGAATCCACCTGCCAATGTAGGAGATGTGAGTTTAATCCCTGGGTTGGGAAGGTCCCCTGGAAAAGGGAATGGCAACACACTCCAGTACTCTTGCCTGGAGAACCCCAGGGACAGAGGACCCTGGTGGGCTACAGACCCTGGGGTCACAAAGAGTCAGACACGACTGAGCAACGAAAGAGAGCTCTCAGCTCAGAGGCACTCACACTGCACCTGACATGCGATTCAGTCAACACCACGAACACTCGCTTATCATTTTTACGTATTTCAAGTGTTCACATAGTTAATTTATCAAAGACATTTCACTTTTAATTTAGCTTTTTGTTAAATTATAAAAATTTATCTTTGGAGATTGAGATACAAATGTAACTTTTAGAAAGTTTCCATGAAAGATTATAGATTTATTATAAAAAATATTGCACTTTCTTTTTTAGTCTCACCTTTTTTCAACATGGTTCTGTGTAGCTGTTGGCAACTCTTGTCAGTAGTAAAACGGCCTAACTTACTTTTGAGGCCATAAATGAATCAGAGTGAAAACAATTTTAAAATTACCTTGAAAAGAAGAAAATGGAAGAATACCATTCATTTTCCTTTGAGGTCTGCTCAGTTATGTGTAAGACATTCACAAGTAGAACGCTGTGGGGTGAACCTGAAAACAGAAACTCATGATGCTAATGGCCGTGTGCTCACACAGCCGGATCATGGACTGTCCTGCCAGGCTCCTCTGTCCATGGGGGTTCTCCAGGCAAGATTACTGGAGTGGGTTACCAGGCCCTCCTCCAGGGGATCTTCCCAGCCCAGGGATCAAACCCAGGTCTCCTGCATTGCAGCAGATTCATTACCGTCTGAGCCACCAGGGAAGCTGCAAGATTATCTCAGCCTGTCATCAATTTGTAGAGGGCCGTCATTGTGTCTCCTGAAGATTTATGATCAGTGGGAACGGTGCAGACAGCTCACAGCTTCTCGGTGCTCCCCCGTGGGTTTAAACCCTCTGTCTTGTGCTGGGACCAGAGACTTGCCTTCGTGACTCGTCCTCCTTGAACGTCCGTTGTTATGAGAAACCGGTACAGATGTCCTTGTAGTGCAGAATCTGTCTTTACAAGTCAACAATTAGGACTTTAGTTTACCTCTGCTATTTTATTATTCTCTTTAATTTCAATATGCTCTTATTTCTCTGCATGACTGTATCATTATAAAAAATGTAATTGCCACTAGTTAGTCTTGCCTGGAGAATCCCAGGGACGGCGGAGCCTGGTGGGCTGCCATCTATGGGGTCGCAGAGTCGGACACGACTGTCGCGACTTAGCAGCAGCAGCAGCAGTCAAAGGTACCCGGTGCATTTTCAAAAACCTTCCCATGCAACTAGTACACTGTTTAGAACTTTTTTTTTTTATCATAAATGAAGTTTTTACTCATCAGCAGTGAAGATGACAGTGATAATAACTTGAGGACTTGGGATTTAATTTTAAACATACTACTTTACAACATAAATTGAAAATATGGAAATGGAGATGGAAATGAAAGTTTTTGTTTTATTTTAAGCATGCCATTACTCATATTGTTCTCGAAGTACTAATGTGACTCATGAAGTACTTCCGTAATGAAGACTATCTGCTGGGAATGGTCAAGTGTTCAGTACTTACGTTTGTGCTAAGACCTAAGACATTTACAAAGGTTGGCATCTGAGGACCACCTGGCTTTTATCCTTTACTTTTCTATTTCTCTACGATTCTATCACTGGACTAATACAAGGACATTATCTGATGCCCATTATCATTATCAAGGCACTTTACATCTATCTTAGCGATGAGTTGCTTAGCAACTGACTGGTTGATGAAACCTGTTGGTTCTCCTCTCTGCCTTTTTGGACTATGTCGGGAACTAAATGGAATAGATTTGATTTTTCACAATATTTTAGCCTTCTACCATCTCTGTAGGTTTAGAAGCAGTTTTATTTATTTGTTTTTGAATAGGTTTTATTTTTGTTCTTTAAACCCAGACTTCCTTGAATAGGTTTTATTTTTGTTCTTCAACCCCAGACTTCCTTGTGACTTCCATTAGTTGGAAGTTAATTATAACTTTGACTATTTCATCAAGAGATATTATTCCTGATATTTGAAGATTTGTTTCATATATTAGATCTTAGAGAGCTCAGTCTTTATCAGTCTTTGTAACTAGTCAATTAAATTATGCAATGTCCAAATTATAATGTTAGATTATTGGTAAGTAGGCATGATTTCTACCTCCAGCAAAGGGGTTTAAAATTCATCTGGAACCACACAGCTTTATACTACACTTTGTGTCTCAGTTGGTAAAGAATCTGTCTGCAGTGTGGGAGATCCAGGTTTGATCCTTGGTTTGGAAAGATTCCAGTTAACAAGTAGTTAGTAAGTACCTCAAGGAGTCAGACATGACTGAGCACTCATACACACATCATAAACAGAAATGGAGAAGCAATGCAATGCAACAATGTTTATGGCATATTTAATATTCCCAGGCAGTCAGTCACATGATTCCATGTTTCACTTTTTACACCTGGAATACATTGGCCATTGATATTTTTTATGCTGGGTTTCAAGGCATTTTGTTCCCCTATAGGGAGCCAGTCAACCCAGAACCACCATTAAAAAGTCACTCTTTTCATTACACTGTCCCTATTATCATAAATCAGGTCATTCTCTGTGTGTATTTCCTTCTAAATTCTCAATTCTGTTCTCTTAGTGGAGTTTTCTCTCTGTGGACCAACTTCCTATTGTGCTAATTTATAATAAAAATTCTCCATAGATGGTGATGTAAATTCTCCAGGTTTCTTCTTGCTTGGACATGCTAAACCATTTGACTTGCCATGATTTTACAGCCATCTTGATAATTTCTACAACAATTTCTACTGGGATTTAAAAAATATATATTGGAGTATTCTACTTAGATTTTAATTACCATTAAATCTATAAATAAATCTGGGGAGAACTGATAGCTTTACAATATTCAAAATTTTAATCCACAAATCTGATATATCCTCTATTTAGGTCTTTAAATGTATCCCCTTTAATTTTCTTCAATAATATTCTGTAGTTTGCAGTCTAACTTGTACTAGATTTATTCCTAGGTCTTTGGTCTTTTATGCATTTTTGGTAAATCATATTTTAAATTCTTTTGTTTTCAATTTCTTTTTTTTATAAAGGAATACAATGGGTCACTGACCTATGTCCAGTGATCCTCTTAAATTCAAATTTATTTTAAAAAGTATTTAGATTTTTGACACAATCATATTGTACACAATACATGATGGTTTTGTATTTCTTACTTTCCAATTCCTATGACTTTCATCTCTTCTTTGTAGCCTGATTACCCTGGTTCAATTGTAATTCTTAATAGAGATTACAGTGGTTTCCCTGTCCGATCTTTCATGTGATAAATCACACTGGTTGCATTCCTAAAGATAAGCCACTTTTACTTGCAGAAAGTGAAGAAGAACTAAAAAGCCTCGTGATAAAGGTGAAAGAGAGTGAAAAAGCTAGCTTAAAACTCAACATTCAAAAAACCAAGATCATGGCATCTGATCCCATGACTTCATGACAAATAGAAGGGGGAAAGGTGGAAGCAGTGACAGATTTTATTTTCTTGGGCTCCCAAATCACTGCAGATGATGACTGCAACCATGAAATTAAAAGATGCTTGCTCCTTGGAAGAAAAGCTCTGACAAACCTAGACAGCATATTAAAAAGCAGAGACACCACTTTGTGGTGAGCAGAGCGAGCTGGGACTCAATAAAATCTCTTTGGGTTGTGAATTAGTTCTTTTCTTCACTTTCTTTTTATTTAGCCTAGCAGGGACATCTTGAGCTATTGCCGTGCCCTGTCTGGCCGAGTTCCCTCGGTGTCTGAGTATTCTGGATCCATCCCTGTGGCTACTGTAAGGTGAGTGTGAAGCGAAGAGAGCAAGCTGGGCAGGCAGGCAAAGAAAAGGGAAATTTATTAGAGGGAAACGAGAGGGTGACTGGCCCGTAAGGAGAACCAGGGTCCTCCCTTTCTGACAGGGTCTTTCATATGCCCTGCAAAGGAAAAACTCTCCGAAGGGGTGGTAATTTTTAGCCTGTAGTTGAGTCCTGTGGTCATGTAGCCAGAGGTCTGGAATCCTGTGGTCTCATAGCCTTGAGAAGTTAGGCACCCACAGGAAAACAGAATATCACTTGGGCAATTTGGTCAGTCTCAAGGGTCACTGTGATTTTATTCTTTGTTTGTGAGATCAACATAATGACGCCTTTCTACCATGAGCCCCCATGTAGACCCTGTCATTCAGCCTTTTTGATTTGGGATAAGGGCCGAAGGTCATTCTTTTGTAACTGCTTCCTGCGGGACAGGGGCATCATGGGGGTGAGATGAGAAAAGCCTGGAATGTGGGTCATGGGGATTTGTGTGGGGTCAAGTTTTTGATAATTTGAACAAGTTAGAAATGGCTCATGGATGTTCGATTAGATAGAGCTCATGGATAGAGCTCATAAGTGGTCCTGAAGAAATTTTGAAAAAAGATGCATTAAACATGGGCCAAAAGTTAGAAAAGGCTAAGTAGAAGAAGGGGGCCTAGAAAAGGTAGGACCCAGGGCATCCAATTCCAATTGCTTAACCAGTTTTCCCATGAATTACTGAAGTGTTGATGTATTCTTGAGGCCCTGTTTGTCAGATTTCTTGCTGCTTCCTCTACAACCTCGTGGCTCAGCTGGTAAAGAATCCATCTGCAATGCAGGATACCTGGGTTCGATCCCTGGGTTGGGAAGATCCCCTAGAGAAAAGAAAGGCTACCCATTCCAGTATTCTGGCCTGGAGAATTCCATGGACTGTATAGTCCACACGACTGAGCAACTTTCACTTTCTTCCTTTACAATGTCTGATTTGTTGGCATAGAAGCAGCAAGCTTCCTCCAAAAATAGACATAGGCCCCCTTTTTCTGACATCTAATCCTCTTCTGTTTTGGAGGACCACAACTGCCAAGGAATCTAGCTGGTTTTGGATAGTGATAAGGCTAGTAGCTATTCCTTCTAGGCTCTCAGTGAGGTCTCTAGAAAGACTTTGGTAGTAATTTAAAGAGGCTGTGAGTCCTGCTGTCCCTGTTCCAATTCCAGCCACTATTCCTATACTTAGTAATAGAGGAATGAATTGAATTGCCCCTTTGTGTTGGCTATGAATTAGTGGGATAGGGAGGGTCTGTAAGGAATATATAGTTTCCAGGTTATGCCAAGGGATTGGGCTACTTGTTGAGTGATTTGGGAGATAAAAGCTGGCCCATTATCGGATTGGAGAGAGTGGGAGACCAAAACGAGGGATGACTTCTCGTATGAGGAACTGTGTTACTCAGTTTCTGAGGCACTTTCTGATCTCGTAGGAAAAGCCTCAATCCACCCTGAAAAAGTGTCTCTGAGAGTGAGCATGAGTTTTAATTTTCGTGTTGGAGGCATGTGAGTGAAGTCAATTGGCCAGTCCTCTCCTGGGATATGCCCTCGAGCCTGATGTGTTGGGAATGAGGGACTAGGCTTTAGAGCTCCCTGCAGTGAGACTGAGGAGCGGATAATGCAAGAGTGAGTGATCTGTTGTAGGAGTGAAAGAAGGCTAGGAGAGGTGATAAGAGGTCTTCAGTTCAGTCACTCAGTCAGGTCCGACTCTTTGCGACCCCGTGGACTGCAGCACACCCGGCTTCCCTGTCCATCACCAACTCTCAGAGCTTGCTCAGACTCATGTCCATCAAGTCGGTGATGCCATAAGAGGTCTTAAGATAAGAGGTCTTAAGAGACGACAAAGAGGTTTAGTGCCTACATTTAGGGCCTGATGAATATCCGTAAGAATCTGTGTGGCCTGAGATTGGGGAAGGACATAGCAGCCCTGTTTTTGTAACCAGTCTCCTTGTAATAATCATGTGTTTTCTTCAGGGAGGTGACAGGGCTTTATGTTGGGGATTACTGTAAGTTGTTGAGCTGGTGATCAGAGTGAGGCTTGGTCTGCTTCTCCATCTGTGGTGTTGTTGCCCTGTGACATGAGATCTGAGGCTGCCTGGTGACCTCGGCAATGTATGATGCCTACTTCAGTTGGCATGTTAGCTGTCTTTAAAAGCTGGAGTATAAGCAAGGCGTTAGTTATGGGAGAGCCTTTAGCAGATAAGGAGCCCTCATTCCTTCCAGATGGCAGCACGTGAGTGTGTGATGTGGAAGGCATATTTAGAGTCAGTGTATATGTTTGCTTTCTTGTTAGCTGTGAGGGTAAGGGCTCTAATTAGTGCAATAAGTTCTGCCTTTTGGGAAGAGTTTCCCGAGGGGAGAGGTTGGGATTCAATCATTTCGGTGTCAGAGACAATTGCACATCCAGTTACCTTTTTCCCTTCTGATGTCATAGAGGAGCCACCATCAATATACCAAGTAAAGTCAGGGTTATTTAAAGGGGTTGAGGAGATGTGGGAGAAATGGGACATCAGGTCTTCTAATGCCTCTTTGCAAGTATGGATAGGGGCTCAGAAGATAAGGATGGCTGGGTTGAGAGTATAAGTGTTCAAAGGAGAACTCACAGATATTTGATTTTAGCTCTAGGGGTTCTGAAAGATCTCCTTGGGTGGCTTGATATAGGGTTTGTGCCAAGAGGGTGAAATTAGGAATCCAGAGGCATAGATATCCAGCTAACCCCAAGAAGGACAGGATTTCTGATTTTGATGTAGGGAGTGATAGGGTGGATATAAGGGACTTTCTATCAGTAGTAATATATCTTTTGGTTGGTAATAAAAGGACTCTAAGATAGGTGACTCTAGGAAGAGAGAGCTGAACCTTGGTGGGAGATACTCGATAGTCTCGATAGGTTAGAAAATTGAGGAGTTGTGTAGTGTGTTGTTGAGAGTGTGTAAGCAAAGGACTACAAAGGAGGAGATCATCCACATATTGGAGGACAGTACTCAGAATAAGGTCAACAGAGGTTAGGTCTGATGCTAGAGCTTGGCCAAAGAAATGAGGGCTATCATGAAAGCCTTGTGTGAGGACTGGCCCTGTCAACTGTTGGGAGCAATGATAGTGTGGATCAGTCCAGATAAAGGCAAAGAGGTCTTGAGAGTTTGGGTGTAAAGGGATGGTAAAGAAGGCATCCTTGAGATGTAGAATGGTGAAGTGGGTAGTGGAAGAGGGAATGAGAGAGAGAAGAGTATAGGGATTTGGAACTACTGGGTGTATGGGGATAACAGCTGCATTGATAATCTCAGGTCCTGGACCAGGTGATAGGAGCCATTTGGCTTTTTGAAGGGTAAGATAGGGATGTTATAGGGAGAGTGACTTGGGCGTAAAAGGCCCTGACATAGGAGTTTAATGACGATAGGCTTTAACCCTTGTTGATGTTTTTGGGAGTTGGGTATTGTCATTGATTGGGGAATTTAGAGGGGTCTTTGAGGCAGATATGAATTGGAGCATGATGAGAGGTGACAGACAGGTTGTCTGTACCCCAAACTATGGGGTTTCTGGATGAGGAGGGCAGTGGGGTGGGGGAAGAGAAGGTGGGGTTGAGGAGCAGTAGCCAGGCCAGGTCAGAGGGTGGGCTTGGGATAATAATAGAGGCTTTGAATTTTGAGAGAAGGTCTCTCCAAGAATAGGAGGGGAGCATTTTGGAAGTATGAGAAAAGAATGGGAAAATGGGGTATCTTGAAGTGTGCAAAGTAGAGGCTCAGTTATTCGTGTAGATATTAAACTGTCAACCCCCATAACAGAAACCTGAGAGACCTTGGTTTTTCTGGAGCAGGCAGGCATAGCAGAGTAAGTGGCCCCGTGTAGATGAGAAAAGAGATCAGCTTCACTGACACTGTGAGAGTTGCCCTGGGCTCCCTAGAGATGATGAGAGTCACCCTGGGGCCCTGGACGCCTACAGCCTTCAGCAGCGAGTCCAAGGAGGCTGGGCAGAGCTGGGTCGGAGGACTCCTGCTCGGGATCAGGAGAGGCTGTCCGGATCCCTGGAGAGCGATTTGGGCAGTTGACCTGCCAATGTCACTTTATGCCACAGCTGGGATACGGACCTGGGGGGGCCTTGGCTTTAGGCATGAGGGGGCCCAGTGACCTTCTTTGGGGCATTTGAAGCAGGGCCCAGGTGGCTTCCTGTCTTTGTTGATTGATGGAATGTGGAGCTATGTAGGGCAGTGGCTAAAAGGTGGTATTTAACCTGATCTCCGTGGGCCTTCTCTAGCTCTGCCTGCTCTTCCTGGTTGTTGAAAATCTTAAAGGCTAAATTTAAAAGGTCTCGTTGAGGGGTTTGAGGGCCCTTCTCCTGCCTTTTTTAGTTTCTTTCGGATATCTGGGGATGATTGGGAGATAAAATGGGTGTTAAGGACAATGGTGCCCTCTGTTGAAGTAGGGTCTAATCTTGTATGTTTTTGTAGGGCTTCCACTAACCTGGTTAGAAATTGTGCCCGGTTTTCATCTAGCCCTTGAGCTATTAGCCAGAGCTTATCAAAGCTGATGGCTTTATGTCCGGCCTTTTGAAGGCCCACAATGAGGTGAGCAACCACGTGATCACGGGCTGCTCGTCCAGGTCTCCCTGCCCGATAATCCCAGTTGGGATCATCTCGGGGGACAGCGGTGGCCCCTACAGGCTTAGTGTCGCCTGTCCTGTGTATCTCATCAGCATGGTCCTGAGAGGCTTGCCATACTCGTTCCTTCTCTTCTGGGAGAAGAGTGGAGCAAAGGATGATGGAAATATCATGCCAGGTTAAATGGCAAGACTGGGTAAGATACTTGAATTCTTTTAGATAATTATCAGGGTCTGAAGAGAAGGATGGAGAAGGCAATGGCACCCCACTCCAGTACTCTTGCCTGGAAAATCCCATGGATGGAGGAGCCTGGTAGGCTGCAGTCCATGGGGTCGTGAAGAATTCGGCACGACTGAGCAACTTCACTTTCACTTTTCACTTTCATGCATTGGAGAAGGAAATGGCAACCCACTCCAGTGTTCTTGCCTGGAGAATCCCAGGGATGGGGGAGCCTGGTAGGCTGCTGTCTATGGGGTCGCACAGAGTCGGACACGACTGAAGCGACTTAGCAGCAGCAACAGCAGAAGAGAAGGAGCCAAGACGCTTTTTGATTGGAGATAGATGGGTGAGGGAGAATGGGACATGAACCTGAACAACCTTCTGCTCCAGCTGCTTCCCTTAAAGGGAGGAATGGGGTAGGGGGAGGAGCGGGGTCCTGCTGTGCCATTTCCTTTAACTTTGTTCAGGACCACTAAGGGGAGAGGATCTAGGGAGGTCGGGGTAGGGCCTTGGGATCCTGGGGTAGAGCCTGCCTCCAGAAAAGGCAGGGGAAGGGGTTTGGGAGCGGAGGGCGGCCTGCCCTTTAGAAGGAGGGAGGGAGGAGGGGGCGTAAGGTGGAGGTTGTGGAACTGGATCTGGAGTGGCTGCTAGGGGATTGGGAGTGATAGGGGGTGGGTGGGCTGTGGTCAGAGGGGTTGAAGGAAGAAGAAAAGTCTGAACAGGGATGGGAGATATCGTATTAGGAGGATGTGGCCCAGAGTGGGCTAATTGTATTTGAGAAGTAGAACAGGATGTTCTAGGGGAAGCATGCTGACTGAAACCGCCCACCCTGGCCAGGCACCATAGTAACTATCTGCATGAGTTGTTTTACAACAGGAAATCCTAGTAAGGAACAGGGAACTAACAAGGCACCACCAACCAGAAGAGTTCGGGAAAGGTCAAAAGGAGATACAACATGTCTGATCACCTCCCAGAATCCTTCTCTCTGGCATCCATCTTGGCTGAACAAGGCGTGCACCACCAGGAAGGACTCTGAGTCAGGATGAGTGGCTAAAGACAACCTGGAAACTAATCCCATCACCATAAAACCTGAGACTGCAAGCCACGTGGCAGAGCAGTCTTCCTGGGTTCCCTTACACTACTGCTCTCCGCCCAGGAGCCCTTTCCCAATAAAATCTGTCTTTGTCAGCATATGTGTCTCCTCAGACTATTCATTTCTGAGTGTTAGACGAGAGCCCAGTTTTGGGCCCTGGAAGGGGTCCCCCTTCCTGCAACAGATTCACAGAGGAAGGGTCGAGAGCGGAGAGCAAAGAAAGCCTGGACATGCTGCTGAATAGGAAGGGTAGACAAGGGTGAGGGAAAGTGAGGAGAAAGGTCTGAGAGAAAAGGCGTCGCCGTTCTCAGGACTTTCTCAGAGAGTAATAGTAGTCTGCTTTGAAATGGCCATCCCCTATTTCAAAGTCAGACGGCACAAGGCCGAGGGCCTGAAGGCCTTGGGGATTCTCCTGCCTAGTGCTAGGACTTGGAAACGAGGTGAGAGAGAGCGGATCCGAGGGGGATGAGATTTCACTCACCCTTGTAACTATGGATGAAATGTGGGCCAGTGTGGATGTCAGTCCAGCAAAGCAAGTGGAGAGCTCTGACTCAGCTTCTTGGCAAGGACCAAGGGAGGGGACCACCGGAGAAAGTCTCGTGATGAAGAGGAAAAGTTAAAATTTTACCTCCTTCTCCTTCTGCCTGCGTAACTCAGCTTGCTCCTTGCAAAGTCAAGATCACGTAGGTCTCAGAAAGTGGGGACTCAACAATATTAGGAACTGGAGCTTATCTCACTCACCCTTGTCCTGTGCTTTGCAATTGCCCAGCCCCTAAAAACCCGCAAACCCGCTTAATCATGCCTGTCCGTGTATAAAAACTCTGTAATCCCTTTGTTTGGGGCTCAGATCTTGGAGTGCTAACTCCTCGGGGCCCCCAGGCATAATAAACCTGAGTTCTCCAACTCTCCGAGTGTGGTGCTTGGTTTCTGCAACAGTGAAAGGAGCCTACCCAGTTGCCCTGGATCTTCCCTCCTGGGTTTCGGGTTTCGGGTTTCAGCACCAGGATGGAAGACGAGCGCAGAGAAAAGACAATGAGCGAGCCGGGCATTCAGGCAAGAAAAGGAAATTTATTAGAGCGAAATGAGAGGGTGACTGACCCTTTAGGCGAACCAGTGTCCTCCCTTTCTGACGGGGTCTTTCTTATACTCCACCAATGAAAAATTCTCTGAAGGGATGGTTAATTTTTAGCCTGTAGTTGAGTCCTGTGGTCACGTAGCTGGAGGTCTGGAATCCTGTGGTCTCATAGCCTTGAGAAGTTAGACGCCCGCGGGAAAACAGAACGTCATTTGAGCAATTTGGTCAGTCTCAAGCGTCACTGTGATTTTATTCTTTGTTCGCGGGGTCAACATCATGAACCATTTCTACCATGAGCCCCCATGGAGGCCCGATCAGCTCCCAGGGGCACAATTTCCTCACTAGCATTGTTTTGATATGACCGAGTGAGATTACATTATACACATGGAGCACATCTTGTTGAAGCTTTAACCTGCCAGTGAGGTTTTGCTGTTTGTCGGTGTTGCCTCCTGTAGGTGGCGCTGCAGTGCTCGTTGGGGTGCGTGTGTCTTGAAGACCAGATGGGGGACTGTTAGATTCTAGGCTTAGCCTCCCTCAGATAGTTTCTTTTCAGGCATTCAAAGACTGTCAATTACCCTTCATTAACCTTCCCACCAACTGTGTAGGGGGTTCTTTTTACTCAAGGCTCTCTTCCACATTTATTGTTTGTAGATTCGTGAGGATGCCCAACCTGAAGGGTGGGGTTTGATTTCTGGTTGTCATTTTTGATTGGCATTCCTGCAGTAATTAGGGATGCAGAGCATCTTGGACTGTGGTGGAGATTTGGGTTTTGTATTGTTTTGTTTATACCTTAAAGGGTGTGCGGAAATTTTCCCTTTGCTGTTGGCTTCCTGAAAGTCCATTGTGCTTGGAATTTCTGCAAAGCCCACACCAATAAATGGCCTGAGGGTAGCTCTCATTAACAACCCCCCAGGACATTTGAATGTTGGCTTAAAACTCAACATTCAAAAAACGAAGATCATGGCATCTGGTCCCATCTGCTGCTGCTGCTGCTAAGTCGCTGGTCCCATCACTTCATGGCAAATAGATGGAGAAATAATGGAAACAGTGACAGATTTTATTTTCTTGGGCTCCAAAATCACTGTAGATGGTGACTGCAGCCATGAAATTAAAAGACACTTGCTCCTTGGAAGAAAAGCTATGACCAACCTAGACAGCGTATTAAAAAGCAGAGACATTACTTTACTGACAAAGGCCCGTCTAGTCAAAGCTATGGTTTTTCCAATAGTCATGTATGGATGTGAGTTTTGAACCATAAAGAAGGCTGAGTCCCGAAGAATGTTGAAAATGTTCAAAACATTCTTCCGGAACATGTTTTGATGTTTTTGAACTGTGGTGTTGAAGACTCTTGAGAGTCCCTTGGACTGCAAGGAGCCCAAACTGTTAGGGGAAACACACTGATTGAAACTGCCCACCCTGGCCAGGCTCTCTAGTAAGCATTCACATGAGTTGTTTTAGGACAGGAGGTCCTGGTAAGGAATATGGAACTAATAAGCCACCACCCACCGGAAGAGTTCGGAAAAGGTCAAAAGGGGACACAGTGTCTCCATCCACCTCCCAGAATCCTTCTCTCTGGCATCCATCTTGGCTGAGCGATGCGTGCACCACCAGGAAGGACTCTGAGTCAGAATGATTGGCCAAAGACCACCCGGAAACTAACCCCCTCACCATAAAACCCGGGACTGCGAGCCACGTGGCAGAGCAGTTCTCCGGGGTTCCCTTACCCTGCTGCTCTCCGCCCGGTGCCTTCTTCCAATAAAGTCTCTTGCTCTGTCAGCACGTGTCTCCCCAGACAATTCTTTTCCGAGTGTTAGACAAGAGCCTGTTCTGGAGGCCCTGGAGGGCCCCCCTCCTTCCTACAACAAAACCAGTCCATCCTAAAGGAAAGTAGTCCTGAATATTCATTGGAAGGATTGATGCTGAAGCTGAAGCTCCAATACTTTGGCCACCTGGTGTGAAGAGCTGACTCATCAGAAAAGACCCTGAGGCTGGGGAAGATTGAGGGCAGGAGGAGAAGGGGACGACAAAGCAGAGACTGTTCGGTGGTAACACTGACTCAATGGACAGGAGTCTGAGCAAACTCCGGGAGATGGTGAAGGACAGGGAAGCCTGGCGTGCTGGAGTCCGTGGGGTCGCAGAGTCCGCCGCGATTGAGCGACTGAACGACAAGGACTTTTGAAGTCGAGGGCCGGTAAGCACAGGTGGTGCGGCTGTCATTACAGGAAGTCTCTACAAGGAGGCGGCAGCACTTCCCCCTGCCTGCCGCTGGCTCCTCAGACAACCAGAGCCTCAGGAAAGTGGGCTTCCTGGGCTGTGAATTGGAGTGGAATGTGTCGGGCAAAATACCTGCAGCCTTGTGTCTCACTGCTTCTTAACCCCTAAAGCTTCACACACCCGACCCCCAGACTAATCCAAACAGGGGCCACAGCACCGAGCGGAGGGTTCGTGGGTGCTGCTGCTGCTGCTAAGTCGCGTCAGTCGTGTCTGACTCTGTGCGACCCCATAGACGGCAGCCCACCAGGCTCCTCTGTCCCTGGGATTCTCCAGGCAAGAATACTGGAGTGGAGTGCCGTTTCCTCCTCCAGTGCATGAAAGTGAAAAGTGAAAGTGAAGTCGCTCAGTCGTGCCCGACTCTTCGCGACCCCATGGGCTGCAGCCTACCAGGCTCCTCCGTCCATGGGGTTTACCAGGCAAGAGTACTGGAGTGGGATGCCATTGCCTTCTCCACCGTGGGTGCTAGGAGGCTGCAGTCTCCGAGGGTCCGTGGGTGCTAGGAGGCTGCACTCTCAGGAAAGAGGCTTGAGCTGGCAACCACAGCACCAGGAGATGCGCAGGCTAGGTGACTATTGCCTCCACCATCCTCTAGGCTTTGATCCCACTCGGAACTCTGGTCCCACCCGAGACAAGCAGGCAGTCGTGATTTTCAAAGGGGTTCAGAAATAATAATAATAACTAAAAAGGGGCTCAATGAAGGGCACCCTGCTAGGCTGTCTGGACCCCACCCCAGTCCAGCCTTGGGGCTCCAACCTACTCAGGCTCCTGGGATGCCGTAGAAGCCCAAGTGAGGGAGGTTGGAAGGAATAAATTTGGCATTGATTTTCTCCCCTTTCCTTTGATTTCATGCCGATGCTGCGGAGGAATATAGTCAATCTGCTGCCCTGTGCTTGTTGTCAGTGTAGAGCTGGCTAATTCAGCTATGACGTATCCATGGAGTTTATCTAGCCTTTTTTTTTTTTTTTTTTTTTTGGTTCTTTTGCCATAGAGTTTATTACAGAAGGTCAAGCAACGTGCATCTGGTCCTTGTGGTTATCTATCTCACATACAGTGTTCTGTGTATATGAGGAAGGAGGGAAGAAAATAGTCTATGTGCAGTATCTCTTAGAGATGCACGTTTCTGTGTATAGGTGAGAGAGATAGATTTCTGTGTGTATGTGGAAGGGAGGAAGGAAGGAAGGAAGCTGATAACCCTAGGGGATTATTATTACAGATACAGATTTCTGTGTCTACATTAATCCGAACCTCCTAACTCATCCCAGGCCCCCTTCACTTTTTTCTTGAACTCTTGGTTTGAATTTGAATTCTCAGTCTGTCTTCGGGTTGTACATTGTTTCTTTTGTTTCACGTTTTTTATTCGCCTAGAAGGGGCATCTTGTGTTTTATTGCCTTCCTTTGTCTGGCTGAATTCCTTTAGGGTATGATCCTTCTAGATCTATCCCCGTGGCTACCTGTGGCATAATTTCCTTACTTCAGTTTTGGTTTTTATGGCTAATAGTCCATCGTATATATGTAGCCCATCTTGTCTAAGTTTAATCTGTCGGGGAAGAGTTTGTGAGTAGTGCTGCAGTGCTAGCTGGGGTGCCTGTGCCTTTTTGAATGATGGATTTCTCGGGACCTAGGAATGTTGGATCCTACCCCCTAGCCTCTCTGATAGTGTATTTTCAGGCATTCAGAGGCTGTCCACTATACAGGGTGTTGTCGGTGAGCCTTCCACCTACTGTGGAGGGGCGTTCCCTTTCCTCGGGCTCTCCTGCCTTTAGTGTTTGTAGCCTCCTGAGGATGCTCTGATGGGACTGATGGGACTTGATTTCTTATTTTCATTTTGATTGATATTCCCACAGTAATTGGGGATGCTGAGCTTCTTGTCCCGTGGTGGAGGTTTGGGTCTTTGTTTTTTTCCGTGAACAGTGTGAGCAAAGTTTACCTGTGGCAGTTGGCTTCCTGAAAGCCAGTTGCGTTTGGAATTTATTTCTGCAATTCCTGCCCCAGGTCATGTCCTGAGGACAGCTGTCGTTATCAGACCCCAACGCTTGAGAAACAGAGGTGCCAGTAAGCGCCGGAGGTTAGGTTGTAGTTACAGAAAGTGTCCACAAGGTGGCAGCACTTTCCCCTGGCCACCTCTGATTGCTTGGGCAACCAGAGCCTCAAGGCAACTTGGCTTCCTGGGCTGTGAACTGGAGTGGAAGGTGCCTGAGCAACATCCTAGGGGGTTGTGTCTCACTTCTTACCCCTAAAGCTTCACCTCTCCCCTCTAGACTCATTCCAACCGGGGCCACAGCCCCCTGCTGAGGGGCCTAGGAGGCTGCACTCTCAGGAAGGAATGCTAATTCCTTGCACCAGAGATCCTGGGGGCTAGGTAACATTTCCAAGGTCCTGGAAGATAGAGGGTCGGGTCCCCATCCTTTGGGAGCACTAGGACTCTGGTCTCAATCAGGGAAACTAGACAGAAGAGGTTTAAGAGGGATCTCAATTAAGCGTTCATTGCTCAGCTGTCTCGACTCCACCCCAAGCCAGTGATGGGACCCAAGCCTACTCAGGATCCAGGGATGGCACAGCAATGCAAGTCAGGAAGGTTGGAGGGAATAAACAAGGCAATGCTTTTATTTTCTTTCATTTCATGCCTATGCTATGTCGGAGTATATTAATTTTGCAGTTTTCTGCTTGTCGTCAGTGTACAGCTGCCTGATTCATGTATGACATATACATACAGTGGATCTGTTCTGTTGGTATTCTTTTGCCATAGAGGTTTTTGCAGAAGGTCAGCATAGTTCCCTATGCTGATCATCAAGTCCTTGTGGAGTATCTAGTAGAGACGCAAATTTCTGTGTATGTGTTATTCCCAACCTCCTAATTAATTCCTTGGCCTCTCCTTTTTTACTTTTTTAAAATTCTTGTGTTTGAATTCTCAGAGTCAATTTTTGTGTTGTAATTTAGTTCCTTTGTGTCTCTTTTTAAATTTTGCCTAAATTTTGTCTTCCTCTGTCTGGGTGATTTCACTTAGTATGTGATCCTCCAGCATCCATTTCTATGGCTACAAGTGGATTAATTTCATAATTTCAGTGCCAGTTTTTCATTACTGAATAACAGTCCTTTGTCTGTAAGTGCCAGGTCTTTCCTAATCTTTAATCTATCAGTGGACGTTTTGCGTGGTCTGTGTCTTGGCTCTTGTAACTAGTGCTGAAGTGAATGTTGGGGTGCATGTGACTTTTTGAATAATGATTTTCTCAGGATATAGACCGATATGTTGGGAATGTCAGATCCTAGGGTTAGCTCTATTGATTTTTTTTTTATTTCCTGCTGTTCAGAGGCTGTCAGTGCTAGTGTCTGTTGCCCGTGTTCCTTCCGCTGACCGTGTGGGGTGTTCCCCATTCCTCCCCGCTCTCTCCCATATGTATCGTTTGTAGACTTGTGAGAATGGCCATTCTGACTGCTGGGATCTGATTTCTTGTTGTCGTTTTGATTAGCATTCCTCCTGCAATAATTAGGGATGCTGAGCATCTTGTGGTGGTTAGGGTATTTTTTTTCTTTTTCTTTTTTCTTTTAGGCATGTGTGGAAAATTTACGTTTCGATTGGCATCTTGCAAGTTGGGTGTGTTTGTATATTTATTTCTCCAATATTTAGCCCAGGACCTTTCTTGAGGCAAGCTGTCATTGGGGCACATCCCGCCCCCTTGTGAATTGGAGGTGCCAGTAAACACCTTTGGACAAGTTGTAGTTACAGAAAATGTCCACAAGGTGGCAGCACGTTTTGATGACCACCTCTGGTTCCTGGGGCAAACAGCATTAGGGACTGTCAGCTTCCAGGGTTGTGAAACAGTGGAATGGACCTGAGCGAACATTTAAGGACTTGTGTCTCACTACTTATTCCCCCTAAAATATCACACACACACACACACACACACACACACACACACACACACACACACACACACGGCTTCCAGACTAATCACAACAGGAGCCAAAGCACCTTGCTGACCGTGCTTCAGTGCTAGGAGTCTGCACTCTCAGGAAGGAGGCTGGAAACTGCAGCACCAGGAGACATGGAGGTTAGGTGACTATTGCCCCCAAGGGCTTCAAGGACTTGATCCCACTCGGGTCTCTGGTCCCAACCAGAGCACAGCAGATGGTATAGGCTTAAAAAAGGCTCAACGAACAGCCTGCCAGGCTGTCTCAAAAACACAGCAGTCTGGCCTGGAGACCCAAGTCTCCACAGGCTCCAGGATGGATCACGCCCCAAGTCAGGGAGATGGGAGGGAGTAAAGCAGGCACTGCTGTTCTTTCTTTTCCTTTATCATCATGCCGATGCTATGTCAGAGTGTAGTCGCTTTGCAGTGTTGTGCTTGTCCTCAATGTACAGCCGCCCGATTCAGGTATAACATATCCCTGGTTTATCTCTGTTGCATTTTTGGACTTTTTACCATAGAAGGTTGAGAAGAGCGCCAAGCATCGGGTCCTTGTGAATTATCTCAGATACACTTTTCTATGTACATAAAGAAGGAAGTTAGGAGATAATTTTTGTGGATTATCTCTTAGAGATACAGATTTCCGTCTTTAGAGATACAAAATGCTGTCTATATATGGAAGGTAGAAAGGAAGAAAGGGGATAATCTCTGTAGATTATCTGTTACAATACAAATTTATTGTGTATGTAGGCACAGACATCCGAATTCATCTCTGGGCCATCACTTAAGTTTCTCCAGAATGCTTTGTTTGACTTTGAATTCTCGGAGTCTCTTTTTGGGTTGTAAATTTGTTGCCTTGTGTGTCTACTTTTATTTTGCCTGAAAGGTACCTCATATACCATGATCTTCCTCTGCCTTGGCCACTGGATCTGCGTCTGTGACTTTAACTCTTTTTGTTGCTGTAAACATGAAAAATGGCCTGCAACCTAAGCCACCCACCTGTGAAGGACTATGGGAAGTGAAACTAACACATTTCCCTGCCTGAGCTTGCCATTCTAAGGGACATTTGCAAGGACTGAATAGTCTCTTTTCTTGATTACCTCACCTCCCCGCCATCTCTGATCCATGAAAGGACATGGCAACCAGGCCCTGTCAAGATGGTTATTTTGGGGCGCTCGCCTGCCTTCTGGCTCTGGAGTCAGCTGGCTCCCCATTAAAGTTTCTTCCCTGCCTCAACACCTCATCTCTCAAGGAATTTGTTGGGCTGTTGTGCGGCGATTGGAGCGAGCTTGGACTTGGTAAAAATTTGGCTTCGCCTCCAGAAGCCTTGCTACTCGTGGCTAGCTGGCCTGGATCAGGGAATATTGGGGCAAGACCCTAGAGGCTGCTGGGACCATTTGTTGTCCTGAGGCTCTTTCCTTCAAGATTACCTGAAGCAGCGCTTGGCAGCTGAGACAAGCAACAGACAAACTTCTCGAGTCAGATTCTGTAAGGTAAGCCTACCCAATCCCACAGCCAGTTCAGCCGGTCCATTTGTTTGGGTGTCCTTCTGTGTTAAAAGCCTGTCGGCTTGATTCTGGAGGGTAAGTTGCTCTGGTGTGCACACCAGGAACATTTTTCTCTCCTCAATCTGGGCTTTTCCTTTACAAGACAAGCCAGTTTGGTTGGGGTACCCATTTACAGAAAGGAGGTGTGGTTGGACTCTACCCTGAACTGGTTCATTGGGAATGAGTTCTCATGGAGCCAGCCCACCCTCAGTTCAGTTCAGTTCAGTTGCTCAGTCTTGTCCGCCTCTTTGCGACCCCCTGGACTGCAGCACACCAGGCTTCCCTTTCCATCACCAACTCCTGGAGGTTCCTCAAATTAACGTATACCCAGTTGGTGATGCCATCCAACCATCTCATCCTCTGTTGTCCCCTTCTCTTCCCATCTTCAATCTTTCCCAGCATCAGAGTCTTTTCCCATGAGTCAGTTCTTTGCATCAGGTTGGCCAAAATATTGGAGTTTCAGCTTCAGCATCAGTCCTTCCAATATTCAGGAGTGATTTCCTTTAAAATTGACTGGTTTGATCTCCTTGCAGTCCAAGGGACACTCAAGAGTCTTCTTCAACACCACACACAGTTCAAAAGCATCAATTCTTCAGCACTCAGCTCTCTTTATGGTCCAACTCTCACATCCATACATGACTACTGGAGAAACCATAGCTTTGACTAGATGGGCCTTTGTCGGCAAAGTAATGTCTCTGCTTCTAAATATGCTGTCTAGGTTGGTCATAGCTTTTCGTCCAAGAAGCAAGCGTCTTTTAATTTCATGGCTGCAGTCACCATCTGCAGTAATTTTGGAGCCCCCAAAAATAAAGTCTCTCACTGTTTCCACTGTTTCCCCATCTATTTGCCATGAAGTGATGGGACCAGAAGCCATGATCTTCGTTTTTTGAATGTTGAGTTTTAAGGCAGCTTTTTCACTCTCCTCTTTCATTTTCTTGAAGAGATTCTTCAGTTCCTCTTTGCTTTCTGCCATGGAGGGTGGTGTCATCTGCATATCTGAGGTTATTGATATTTCTCCTGGCAATCTTGATTCCAGCTAGCATCATCTGACCTGGCATTTTGCATGATGTACTCCGCATAGAAGTTAAATAAGCAGGGTGACAATATACAACCTTGACGTACTCATACCTGGCTGGCCTAATGGTTTTCCCTACTTTCTTTAGTTTAAGCCTGAATTTTGCTATGAGAAGCTGATGATGAGTCACAGTCAGCTGCAGGTCCTGTTTTTCCTGACTGTGTACAGTTTCTTTATCTTCAGCTACAAAGAATGCAATCAGTTTGATTTCAGCATTGGCCATGTGGTGATGTCCATGCGTCTAGTGGTGGAAGTGCAGTCCGATGCTACAAAGAACTAGTGCATGTAATGGAATTCCACTAGAACTATTCAAACCCCTAAAGAAGGATGCCATCAAGGTGTTATATTCAATATGTCAGCAAATCTGGAACACCCAGCAGTGGCCATAGGACTGGAAAAGGTCAAATCCTCATCCCAATTCCCAAGAAGGGTAGTACTAAAGAATGTGCTAACCATCAGACAGTTGCACTGTTCTCCCATGCTAGTATGGTCATGCTTAAAATCTTCCATGCTAGGCTTCAGCATTATGTGAACCAAGAAATTCCAGAAATCCAAGCTGGATTTAGAAAAGGAAGAGGAACCAGAGATCAAATTGTCAACATTCACTGGATTATAGACAAAGCTAGGGAACTGAGAAAATCATTTACCTCTGGTTCATCAACTACACCAAAGCATTTGACTGTGTAGACCATAATAAGTTGTGGAAAGCTCTTAAAGAGATGGGAATAGCAGACCATCTTACCTGTGCACTGAGAAACCTGTATACAGGTCAAGAAGCAATAGTTAGAACCCTGTATGGAACAACTGATTGGTTCAAGATTTTGAAAGGAGTACAATAGGGCTGTCTGCTGTCACCCTGTTTGTTTAATCTGTATGCTGAGCACATCATGAAATGCCGGGCTGGATGAGTTACAAGCTGGAATCAAGATAGGTGAGAGAAACATCAACAACCTCAGATATGCGGATGACACCCCACTAATGGCAGAAAGCAAAGAGCAACTAAAGAGCCTCTTGATGAGGGTGAAGGAGATTCAAAGAACAGACTTAAAACTAATTATTAAAAAAACTAAGATCATGGTGAAAACAATGGTCAGTTGTGGATGTGACTGGTGATAGAAGTAAAGTCCGATGCTGTAAAGAGCAATACTGCATAGGAACCTGGAGCGTTAGGTCCATGAATCAAGGTAAATTGGAAGTGGTCAAACAGGAGATGGCAAAGGTGAACATCATTTTAGGAATCAGTGTACTATAACGGACTGGAATGGGTGAATTTAACTCAGATGACCATTATATCTACTACTGTGAGCAAGAATCCCTTAGAAGAAATGGAGTAGCTCTCATAGTCAACAGAAGAGTCTGAAATGCAGTACTTGGATGTAATCTCAAAAATGACAGAATGATCTCTGTTCGTTTCCAAGGCAAACCATTCAATATCACAGTAATCCAAGTCTACTCCCCAATCACTAATGCCGAAGAAGCTGAAATTCAACAGTTCTATGATGACCTACAAGACCTTCTAGAACTAACACCAAAAAATGATGCTGCTTTCATCATAGAGGAC
The DNA here is from genome assembly GCA_024291935.2 of Okapia johnstoni. NCBI lineage: Eukaryota > Metazoa > Chordata > Mammalia > Artiodactyla > Giraffidae > Okapia > Okapia johnstoni. The sequence goes on from CM044313.1 coordinate 50,581,848, forward strand.
TAGAATGCAAAAGTAGGAAGTCAAGAGATACCTGGAGTAACAGGCAAGTTAGGCCTTGGAGTACAAAATGAAGCAGGGCAAAGGTTAACAGAGTTTTTGCCAAGACAACCACACTGGTCATAGCAAACACCCTCTTCCAACAACACAAGAGAAGACTCTACACATGGACATCACCAGATGGTCAATACCAAAATCAGATTAATTATATTCTTTGTAGCCAAAGATGGAGAAGCTCTATACAATCAGCAAAAACAAGACTGGGAGCTGACTGTGGCTCAGCTCATGAACTCCTTATTGCCAAATTCAGACTGAAATTCCTTATTGCCAAATTCAGACTTAAACTGAAGAAAGTAGGGAAAACCACTAGACCATTCATTTATGCCCTAAATCAAATCCCTTATGATTACACAGTGGAAGTGATAAATAGGGATTAGATCTGATAGACAGAGTGCCTGAAGAACTATGGACGGAGGTTTGTGACATTGTATAGGAGGTAGTGATCAAGACCATCCCCAAGAAAAAGAAATGCAAAAATGCAAAATAGTTGTATGAGGAGGCCTGACAAATAGTTGAGAAAACAAGGGAAGCTAAAGGCAAAGAAGAAAAGGAAACATATACCCATCTGAATGCAGAGTCCCAAAGAAAAGCAAGGATAGATAAGAAAGTCTTCCTCAGTGATCAATGCAAAGAAATAAAGGAAAACAATAGAATGGTAAAGACTAGAGATTTCTTTATGAAAATTAGAGATACCAAGGGAAGATTTCATGCAAAGACAACCACAATAAAGGACAAAAATCATACGGACCTAACAGAAGCAGAAGATATTAAGAGGTGGCAAGAATACACAGAAGAGCTGTACAAAAAGATCCTAATGACCCAGATACCGGTGATGGTGTGATCACTCACCTAGAGCCAGACATCCTGGAGTCTAAAGTCAGGTGGACCCTAGGAAGCATCACTACGAACAAAGCTAGTGGAGGTGATGGAATTCCAGTTGAGCTATTTGAAGTCCTAAAGATGATGCTGTTAAAGTGCTACACTCAATATGCCAGCAAATTTGAAGAACTCAGCAGTGGCCACAGGACTGGAAAGGGTCAGTTTTTATTCCAATCTCAAAGAAAGGCAATGTCAAAGCATGTTCCTAAAGGAAATAAGTCCTGAATATTCATTGGAAGGACTGATGCTGAAGCTGAAACTCTAATACTTTGGCCACCTGATGCGAAGAACTGACTCACTAGAAAAGACCCTGATGCTGGGAAAGGTGGAAGGCAGGAGGAGAAGGGGACGACAGAGGATGAGATGGTTGGATGGCATCATCGACTCAATGGACATGAGTTTGAGCATGCTCTGGGACTTGGTGATGGGCAGGGAGGCCTGACATGCTATAATCCATGAGGTCGCAAAGAGTTGGAGACAACTGAGTGACTGAACTAAACTGAACTGAACTCAGATCATGGCCCCAGCCCCATTAATTCATGGCAAATAGAGGGTGAAAAGGTGGAAGTAGTGACAGATTCCACTTCTTGTGCTCTAAAATCACTGCAGATGGTGACTGCAGCCATGAAATAGAAGATGTTTACTTATTGGCAGGAAAGTTATGACAAACCTAGACAGTGTGTTGAAAAGCAGAGACATTCCTCTGCCAAAAAATGTCCATATAGTCAAGGCTATGGTTTTACCAGTGGTTATATACAGTTGTGAGAGCTGAATCATAAAGAAGACAGAGCGCCCAAGAATTGATGCCTTCGAACTGTGGTGGTGGAGAAGACTCCTGAGAGTCCTTTGGATAGCAAGGAGATCAAACCAGTCATTCTTAAGGGAAGTCAACCCTGAAAACTAGTTGGAAGGACTGATGGTGAAGCTGAAGCTCCAGTCTTTTGGTCATCTGATGTGAAGAGCTGACTCACTGGTGTAGACCCTAATGTGGGAAAGACTGAAGGCAGGAGAAAGGGATGACAGAGGATGAGATGGCTGGATGGCATCATCAACTCAATGGGCATGAGTTTGAGCAAGCTCTGGGAGTTGGTGATGGACAGAAAAGCTGGGCATGCTGCTGACCATGAGGTGACAAAGAGTCGGACACGACTGAGTGTCTGAACTGAACTGAACAACCGAAGGATGCAATATTTTTACAGAATCCACTTTATTGAAATATTACCACATTGTGAGCTTTTTCTTGGTTTTGGAGATGACTTGCTTGTGGGTATTTTGGTTTGCAAATATTTCTTTGCATTCTGGGTTGCCTTCATTCCTGAAGGTTTCCTTTTTTGAACACCTGCTTTGAAGTTGAAGTAGGTTGAATTTTCCTGCTTTTGGTTTATTTCTCTTTGCTCTAGGAGATGGATTCCAGAAGACCTTGCAAGGAAGTCATCAAAACACAAAAAGACCTTGTTGCTTATGTCCTCACGTGTTCTACCTATGTTTTCCTTGAGACTTTCATAGGATCCCTCCTGACCTTTAGAGATTTATGATTTGGAGTTCATTTCGTGTTCGGTGTTAGAGAGTACTCTTACCTCATTCTCGTTTTCTTTGTTTTAATAAGCCTCCTACGATCCCTCACAGTGTCTCTCACCGATGTCTCCTGCCAGCACCAGGGGAGGAATAGTCCGTCTTCTCCACGCCCTGTCCATCAGTCAGTGGCTGTCGCGTTTCTGACGGCGGCCATTCTGAGCGCTGTGAGGTGATTCCTTTCTGTGGTTTCGATTTGCATTTCTCATATTTAGCGAAATTGGCCTATTTTCATGTGCTTTCTTTTCAAGAGCTAGTTCATGTTACCTCTCGATGCAGCTTCCTGTAACTCGGCCCTGTTTTAAATTCTTTTCTGATGACCATCCCCAGGACGTTTGTTGAGATCAGCTGTTTTTGACTTCAGACCCTTTGGCCCTGAGAATACGCACCGCTTTTCAAGCTGTTGTTCCAGAAAATGGCCACAAGGCGGCAGCATTACTCACCCCACACATTTCCCCCCACCCCCACCCTGTCATTTCAGTGTGATTTTATATTGGAATAGAATTGATTTTTGATGTGTGTTTCAGTAGTACAGGAACTTGATACATTCATGGATGAACATTTATCTATTGTCTTTCAAGTTCTTGTTCCCATCTAGGTGATTCGAGTGTGTTCAGTAAACTTCTACCTAGTGGGTCGTTTTGAATCATCTGTTGGAGACATATATGGGTCTATTCAAGTCTCCTCATTCACTTCACCTGTACCTGCAGAGGGCAAGAGGCACGCCAGGAATGTGGGGTCACGCTGCCTGCCTGCCACATCCTCCCAGGACCCGGAGCCCCAAAACAATCCAGCCTGGGACTCAAACCTGCCCAGTCTCCAGAGATATGATTCCAGCCAAGATAACCATGGGAAGAGGGGAATATAGGTGAATTACAAGTCAGCGGGTGGGTTTTGTGTTTTGCTTGTTTTTTTCATAGTCACTTGATTGGCTCACACATTGCTGTATTTCAGGGACTGGTCCTGTGTAGATTATGACAGAAAGTGGAGGATCATTCCTGGTGTTACCCAGTAGGTCCTTGGGACTTATTTTCTGAATAGCAGTGTGCACATGTTAGACAAGTAGCTTATTTCTGTGTGCCCAACACCTTTCTTCTCGGCTAACAGTAAGAGAGATGAATTTTTTTCTAAGTCTGCAAACTGTTTATCTTGGCTCAAAGAGCTCCTACATGTCCATTTTTAGATTCCACCTACAAGAGACATCATATTCTATTTGTCGCTCCCTCTCTGTCTTACTTCACTTGTTGTGATCATCTCTACCTTCTTACCTGTCCCTGCAAATGGTACCGTTCCATTCTTCCTTATGGCTGATTCATATACCATTATGTATACAGAACCCATTTTCTTTATTCATTTCTGTGTCCTTGTCCACTTAGGTTGCAGCAGTGTCCTTCCTTTGGAAACCAGTCCAGCAGGGATGGCATGGGTCCCCTTGTCTTGGAAAGTGTTTCTTCTCCCTGACTGCATGCCCAGGCACGTGACTGCTGTTTCCTCAGGCACATCCATGCTTCACTTTCTAAAGATCCTCCACACTGTGCTTTCTAGTGGATGAGCCAATGGAGGTTGTTAGTAATCCCATCCAAATTAGTTTCTTGATGGGAGTTTCTATTCCTAAACTTTTCCCATTCTTCTTTTGTGAGCCTTCATTCTTGACTATTTCATGTGTTTATAGCCATCCATCCACTTCTTCTTTTTCAACTGAGATACATTACTCTGTATGCTTTGGGATACGACAGAGTGATTCAATATTTTCATGGAATATATACCATTTAAAGATATTGCAAAATTATGTCTATATTTCTCTCTGCTGCATACAATATCCTATTATTTTTCTTAAATTATACATAGTGACTTTTATTTCTTGATTTCTACTTCAATCTGGCAACACTCACAGCCAAATCACCACAGGAATCCATTAGTTTCTGGATTTGTGGGTTTCTTTCTCTTTCATAGATAGACCATTTGTGTCTTATTTTAGATGGAAATTAGATGTGATTTCCTATGGCAGTTTTCTCTGAGTTTCTGACAACCTTGCCTTAGATGAGGGTATGTAAATAAATTCTCCTGAAAGGAGTATAATTTTCAGGAAGAGTATAATGTGAAAGGGACTTTTGTTCACCTTTCAGCCCACCAGTTGTGGTCCTGAAAGAGAAACTTTTCCCTATTTCAGCCCAGGAGCCTGAGGGGCAGAGTTGCCAGCCTGAAATGCAGGAGTAGGCACTCTTGCCTCTTGCTGCCACAGGAGACCCTGGGGGCACACCTCCCCCGGGCCGGCAAGAGGAGGTACTGGTCCACTGGTCCATGATGGACCATCATGGAAGTCCCTCCTTGTTCATTTTAAATTGGAATTGCAAAGTTAACATGTTAGATGCTCTAATTTGCCAAATTTTCTTATCATTACTAATACTTTAAATACCCAGCATATACAGATTGTTCCATGTGACAGACCCTAAGATGAGCCCCAATGATTTCCCATCTCCCAGTATCCATACTTTTGTGTGGGTACCTCTTCTTGAGTGAGGGCAGGTACTGTGACTTGCTTCTAACCAATAGAATATGGCAAAGGTGATATGAAGTCAGTTCCCTGGCTACGTTATGTTATATGGAAAAGATGATAAATGTCACACGCACGATTATGTTGTGTTGTAAATGACTCTGTGTCAGCAAACTGGGGTGAAAGATTCTCCTTGGGTTTTTGAAGTGAGCAGCAGCGTTGGAGAAGACTGCTGCGGGCTGATTATTTGCATTCCTCCAGCTCAGCTGGTAAAGAATCCGTCTGCAATGAGGGAGACCTGGGTTCGATCCCTGGGTTGGGAAGATCCCAACCTGGAGAAGGGAACGCCTGCCCACTCCAGTATTCTTGCCTGGAAAATTCCATGGACAGAGGAGCCTGACAGGCTTCAGACCATGGGGTTGCAAAGAGTCAGACACGACTGAGCGACTTTCACTTTCAAAATTCATATGTAGAAATCCTAACCCCAAAGGGATGGTGTTAGGAGGTGGGGCCTTTGGAGGTAATTAGGTCATAATGGTGATGCCTTCATGAATGGTATTATACCCTTATAGAGAAGGCCCCAGAGAGCTCTGGTGCCCTTTTTCTGCCATATGAGGACACGACTACAAACTGACAGTCTGCAACCCAAAAGAGGGCTCTCACTGGAATCTGGCTATGCTATCTGACTTCCAGCCTCCAGAACTGGGAGAAAGAAATTGCTGTTGTTTATAAGCCACATCCACTTGCAAGATGGTGGAGTAGAAGGACATGAGCTCATCTTCACTTGCGAGAACTCCAAAATTACAACTCGCTGCCAAACAACCATAGACAGCAGAATGTTGGATCCCACCAAAAAAAAGATACTCCAAGTCCAAGGGCAAAGGAGAAGCCCCAGAAAGATGGTAGGAGGGGCGAAATCACATTTAGAATCAAACCCCATTCCCGCCAGAGACGCTCAGAGGGCTCAAACAAAGCCTTGTGTGCACCAGGAGACCCCATGGAAACTGAGCCAGACCTGCCTTTCAGTGTCTCCTGCAGAGGTACAGGTCAGCAGTGGCCTGCCACAGGGGTAGAGGCTCTGGGTACAGCAGACCTGGGTATGGCATAAGCCTTCTTGGAGGAGGTCGCCATTAACCCCACCATAGAGCTGCCAGAACTGACACAGGACTGGGAAACAGACTCTTGGACGGCACAAACAAAACCTCGTGCACACAAGGACCAGGAGAAAGGAGCAGTGACTCCACAAGAGACTGACCCAGACTTGCCTGTGAGTGTCCAGGAGTCTCCGGCGGAGGCGTGGGTTGATGGTGGCCTGTTACAGGGTTGGGGACACTGAGTGCGGCAGTGCATGCATGGGACCTTCTGAAGGAGGTTGACATTATCTTGATTACCCCTACTATAGTTTGGCCTTAGGTCAAAGAACAGAGAGGGAACACAGCCCCACCCATCGACAGAAAATTGGATTAAAGATTTAGGAGCACGGCCCCACCCATCAGAACAAGACCTAGTTTCCGCCTCAGTCCGTCTCTCCCATCAGGAAGCTTCTGTAAGCCTCTTACCCTTCTCTATCAGAGGGCAGACAGAATGAAAACCACAATCACAGAAAACTAACCAAACAGATCACAGGGACGACAGCCTTGTCTAACTCAATGAAACTATGAGCCATGCCATGTAGGGCTACACAAGATTGATGGGTAATGGGAGAGTTCCAACAAAACGTGGTCCACTGGAGAAGGCAATGGCAAACCACTTCAGTATTCTTGCCTTGAGAACCCCATGAACAGTATGAAAAGGCAAAAAGATAGGACACTGAAAGATGAACTCCCCAGGTCGGTAGGTGCCCAGTATGCTACTAGAGAGATAACTCCAAAATAAATGAAGAGACAGAGCCAAAGAAAAACAACACCCAGTTGTGGATGTGACTGGTGATGGAAGTAAAGTCCTATGTTGTCAAGGACGATATTGCATAGGAACCTGGAATGTGACGTCCATGAATCAAGGTAAATTGGAAGTGATCAAACAGGAGATGGCAAGAGTGAACATTGACATTTTAGGAATCAGTGAACTAAAATGGACTGGAATAGGCAAATTTAACTCAAATGACCATTATATCTACGACTGTGGGCAAGAATCCCTTAGCAGAAATGGAGTAGCCATCATAATCAACGAAAGAGTCTGAAATGCAGTCTGGATGCAATCTCAAAAACAACAGAATGATCTCTGTTCGTTTCCAAGGCAAACCATTCAATATCACAGTAATCCAAGTCTATGCCCCGACCAGTAATGCTGAAGAAGCTGAAGTTGAATAGTTCTATGAAGACCTACAAGACCTTCTAGAACTAATACCAAAAAAAGGATGTTCTTTTCATCATAGGGGACTAGAATGCAAAAATAGGAAGTCAAGAAATACCTAGAGTAACAGGAAAATTTGGCCTTGGAGTACAAAATGAAGCAGGGCAAAGGCTAACAGTTTTTGCCAAGAGAACGCACTGGTCACAGCAAGCACCCTCTTCCAACAACACAAGACTCTACACATGGGCATCACCAGATGATCAATACCAAAAATCAGATTATTATATTCTTTGTAGCCAAAGATGGAGAAGCTCTATACAGTCAGCAAAAATAAGACTGGGAGCTGATTGTGGCTCAGATCATGAACTCCTTATTGTCAAATTCAGACTTAAATTGAAGAAAGTAGGGAAAATTACTAGGCCATTCAGGTGTGATCTAAATCAAATCCCTTATGATTATACAGTGGAAGTGACAAATAGATTCAAGGGATTAGATCTGATAGACAGAGTGCCTGAAGAACTATGGACAGAAGATGGTTACATTGTACAGGAGGCAGCAATCAAGACCATCACCAAGAAAGAGAAATGCAAAAAGGCAAAATGGTTGTCTGAGGAGGCCCTGCAAATAGCTGAGAAAAGAAGAGAAGCGAAAAGCAAAGGAGAAAAGGAAAGATATACACATCTGAATGCAGAGTTTCAAAGAATAGCAAGGAGAGATAAGAAAGCCTTCCTCAGTGATCAACACAAAGAAATAGAGGAAAACAACAGAATGGGAAAGACTAGAGATCTCTTCAAGAAAATTAGAGATACCAAGGGAATATTTCATGCAAAGATGGGCACAATAAAGGACAGAAACGGTATGGACCTAACAAAAGCAGAAGATATTAAGAAGAGGTGGTGAGAATACACAGAAGAACTATACAAAAAAGATCTTCCTGTCCCAGATAACCACAATGGTGTGATCACTCACCTAGAGCGAGACATCCTGGAATGCGAAGTCAAGTGGGCCTTAGGAAGCATCACTATGAACAAAGCTAGTGGAGGTGATAGAATTCCAGTTGAGCTATTTCATATCCTAAAAGATGATGCTGTGAAAGTGCTGCACTCAATCTGCCAGCAAATTTGGAAAACTCGGCAGTGGCCGCAGGACTGGAAAAGGTCAGTTTTCATTCCAATCTCAAGGAAAGGCAGTGATGAAGAATGTTCAAACTGATGCACAGTTGCCCTCATCTCACACGCTAGCAAAGTAATGCTCAAAATTCTCCAAGCCAGGCTTCAATAGTATGTTGTGTTCCCAGATGTTCAAGCTGGATTTAGAAAAGGCAGAGGAACCAGAGATCAAATTGCCAACATCTGTTGGATCATAGAACAAGCAAGAGAGGGCCAGAAAAACATCTACTTCTGCTTTATTGACTACGCCAAAGCCTGTGACTGTGGGGATCACAACAATCTGTGAAAAATTCTTCAAGAAATAGGAATACCAGGCCACCTTACCTGCCTCCTGAGAAATCTGTATGCAGGTCAAGAAGCAACAGTTAGAACTGGACATGGAACAACAGACTGGTTCCAAATTGGGAAAGGAGTGTGTCAATGTTGTATGTCACCCTGCTTATTTAACTTCTATGCACAATACATTATGCAAAATGCCAGGCTGGATGAAGCACAAGCTGGAATCAAGATTGCCAGGAGAAATATCAGTAACCTCAGATATGCAGATGACACCACCCTTACAGCAGAAAGCGAAGAAAAACTAAAGAGCTTCTTGATGAAAGTGAAAGAGGACAGTGAAAAAGTTGGCTTAAAACTCAGCACTCAGAAAACCAAGATCATGGCATCCGGTCCCATCACTTCTCTGCATATAGATGGGGAAACAAATGAAACAGTGAAAGACTATTTTGGGGGGCTCCAAAATCACTGCAGATGGTGACTGCAGCCATGAAATTAAAAGACACTTGTTCCTTGGAAGAAAAGCTATGACCAACCTAGACGGCGTATTAAAAAGCAGAGACATTACTCTGCCAACAAAGGTTCGTCTAGTCAAAGCTATGGTTTTTCTAGTAGTCATGTATGGATGTGAGAGTTGGACTATTAAGAAAGGTGAGTGCAGAAGAATTGATGCTTTTGAACTATGGTGTTGGAGAAGACTCTTGAGAGTCCCTTGGACTGCAAGGAGATCCAACCAGTCCATCCTAAAGGAAATCAGTCCTGAATATTCATTGGAAGGACTGATGCTGAAGCTGAAACTCCAAAACTTGGGCTACCTGATGCGAAGAACAAACTCATTAGAAAAGACCCTGATGCTGGGAAAGATTGAAGGCGAGAGGAGAAGGGGATGACAGAGGATGAGATGGTTGGATGGCATCACCGACTCGATGGACATGAGTTTAAGCAAGCTCCGAGAGTTGGTGACAGACAGGGAAGCCTGGCGTGCTGCAGTCCATGGGGTTGCAAAGAGTTGGACCACCACTGAGCGACTGAACTAAACTGAAATGCTCAGCCTCTCAGTCTATAATACCTTGTTATAGCAGCCCAAATGGACTCAGAAAAAAACCCATGTAGCACTGTGGACTCATTTGGGAACATGGACACCTCTAGACTCTGATGGAGCCCTGCAGTTAATAGCCAGCAAAAGTCAGGGTCATCGGTCACATAGCAGCAAGGAAATGCCTTCAGCAGCCTTAGTGCACTTGGAAGTGGATTTTCCCTTAGTCGACCCTCCAGATGAAAATGCCATCAGCTAGCACCTTGATGCAAGCCTGGTGAGAGCCTGCACTGAAGACCAGCCAGGACCCCTGACCCTCTGAATCTGTGAGATAATAAAGGCGTGTTGTTTAAACCCACTGTGTCTATAGAAATTTCTTACACAACAATAGAAATTTCTAACATATTATTAATCTTAACACAAAAGTACTAATATTATGGATGTGATTGGCTTTCTTTTTTACATAATACTAATTCTTATCTTCCTTTAGTCAAATGATATCTATAAAACAATTATATCATCTAAGCAAATCGGGGTTCTTATTTAAATTTAGCTAATTGTGGTTGTACATCAAACAGAGAGATTTTTCTTCAACTGGGACTTGGGGTTTGATTTTTTATGCTTTGGTAATAGAACATTCTGGAGAAGGAAATAGCAACCCACTCTAGTATTCCTTCCTGGGAACTCCTATGGATAGAGGAGCCCAACAGGCTATAGTCCATAGGGTCGCAAAAGGATTGGAACACACACACAAAGAATTGGACACAATTTAGTGACTAAACAACAAATGAGACATTGTGAGACACTTAATAGAGCTCTGTACCTTAAAAGGAATCATCTTTGGGCTAGCATATCCCCAAATGCAAATCCCACATTACCTATTCTTCTATCTGATTTGAATCGGCTACTCTACTCTGCCCTCCCCATAAGTTATAGTCCATTATTTGTTCCTTGTTTAGATGTGTGTTTCTTTGGTTTTTGAAAGCTATTATAATGTCTTTCTATATGACTTAAAGATTGTTTTAATGACACTGCATATGATTCTTCCTACATATATCTTATTCCTATTAATCCTCTTTGAATTTGATCATTTTTTTTCCTGTTTGTCAGGTCACAATTCATACAGATATTTAAATGACATTTGTCTGGATCTTGCATATTGCATACTATCAGTAGAAACATTTGATTTAAAACAAACCCAACGTGAAAAGATAGAATAAAATAAACAGAAAAAAGGAACCTGATGGAAGTAAACAAGAACAAAAGAAAACCAACCAATAAATAATGTCCTTGGGAAAATAATAGAAGATTCTACATCCATAAAACAAGGATAGCGTATTGTGAAAAACTAAATAACAATGAATATTTGGAAATTTGAAAAATATGCAAGATGAAATAAAGCATTATGATAGGAGAGTTGGAAAGTCAGATCAAAATTATTGTCTAGCAAGCAGAACAAAAAGACAAAAAACAGAACAGAAAGCGACTGGTGGTTTAGACATAGAGCATCAGTCTAAGAGATCAGAAATCAAAGAAAGAAAAAAAACGGAAGACAGAAAATTTCCCAAGGAAAGGTACAAGAAAATTTTCCGCACGTAAAGGACACAGAGCCTCCAGACTGAAAGGGCCCTCTCTGTGCTAGCTTGATGAATAGCGAAACATCCACGAGACGGTACATCTCTGACATTTCAGAACATTTGACATGAAGAGGCAACCTTAAAAGCTTTCAGAGAGGCAAAATAGGTTACATATAAAATAATGACAATCCGAGTGCCCGAAGACTTCCCATCATTGCCAGATAGTAGATGGAGTAATGCCTTTAAAATTACCCAGCCACACCATGCAACAAGCATGCTTGTTGAATGAGACACTCTCCTTACTTAGAGACTGCTGAAAGCTGTGCTTCAGCAAATCCACAGAGCAAACAAACCCAGAGAAAGAAGATCGGTGGATTCAGGAAAGGGAAACCCAACCAAGAGTAACAGCTTGACAGGGAAGAGAAGTCTCAGGATGACAGCTGTGCCGTGGGCTAAGAGCGACCCATCCAGACAGCAGTAGAAGGTGGAGTGCTGGGAGAGGGAGGCCTCTGAGGAAAAAATGGAAACAGATTATTACTATGCTTGAGCATTATGGGGGAGGGAGAGCCTACTGAGAGGATTTCACAGGGCAGACGGACCTCTCGGGAAGATATTTCAGATTGATACAGAGAAAACAGGATTTTACAAATTATTAATTCCAGGAAAATTAAAAATTTGTATAAGATACAATTTATAACTAACTGGATCATCACTAGACTGTATTTCAATAGCCAAAAAAATATATAGACTACTGATTTAGCTAGAATTTTTCATGCTGGAGGAGAGAGGAAGTTGGAGGTGATAATACAAATGGCTAAATTATCATTTACTTAATAGAAGGTTAATAGTTTCAAGTTGATAAAATCAAGAAATTATAGTATAAATATATTACTTAGAAATATGAAGATAAATGCCAGGTTTACGGGGGGGGGGGAGCTAAATTTGTTCAAAATAGTTGCCTCTATGGAGTAGGGGACACATATTTTCATTAAGACTTTTCAATATTATTTTGAGCACCTACTATATGCCTGGCATATACCTCTTTCTCCTCAAGATCTCAATTGCTGGAGTCAGTCCACTCTCAAAGAGCCATATGGCGATCTCTTTCATTGCCTCCCCCAGGACCCTGCTCCATCCATCACTGTTTTTTTAATTTCCCATCATCAGTCAGTCTCTCCTTCTCCACTGGCTTCTTTCCTTTTGCTTATAACTGTGTCCAAGAACTTCCAGCTTGGCAAACTGACTAGCCAACTTTGGCTTCATTCCCTGGATTCTGATCTTGTAACTTGGCACAGAATATCGTTGGAATGATAGCCACTACTAATGAGCCCTCACTGGGCCCAGCTCCAGAACCTCCCACATATGGGTACTTGCAAGGCACCTAATGCCAGCCCTACCTGCAGCAAATGAGCACTGAGAAGTCAAAAGTACAGTAACTTCAGATAAACAAGGAAGAAAAGAAGAGTAAAGGCTGACAGTAAAAGATTGCGGGGTCATTATTGACATTGGAAACTCAAAAGCCAGACAATGGTGAGAGAGATAAGGAATATGATAAATATGACTTTAAACAAATTGAGTTTGTAGCTTATAGAATTGAGTAGTTATCAGGGTAAAGTAGACAGTTAATCATGTCCCCAAATAGTGAAATATAATGGGGAAGGTTTTGGAATTAATGTATACTAGATTCATATTCTGGCTCTACGTGTGTGCTTAGTTGCTCAGTCATGTCCAGCTCTTTGCAACCCCATGGGCTGTAGCCTGCCAGGCTCCTCTGTCCATGGGGATTCTCCAGGCAAGAATACTGGAGTGAGTTGCCATGCACTCCTCCAGGGGATCTTCCCGACCCAGTGATCGAACCTGCATCGCCTGCATTGCAGGCAGATTCTTTACCGTGTGAGCCACCAGGGAAGCCCAAAGAATACTGGAGTGGGTTGCCATGCCCTCCTCCAGAAGATCTTCCCAACCCAGGGATCGAATCCAGGTCTCCCGCATTGCAGGCGGATTTTTTACCAGCTGAGCCACCAGGGAAGCCCATTCTGGCTCTACCAGCTACTTCTCTGAGGCTCAATTTTCTCATCTACAAAATAGGGATTGTATCTTGATTAGAAAGCATGCATGACACATTTGAGGTGTCACCAGGGAATCAGAAAGTGATTCTTTGTGGCTGTAGTGTGACATCTAGTTTGAAGACATCAGGACTGCAGGTAATATTCTGATTCTAATAGTGTAGGATATCAAGGATAATGGGCTCCAGGTATACTCAAGGGAGGGGACAACCAAAGGTAGAAAAAGATGGGACAATTTAGGAAATACTTGGGAGGTAGAACTATTAGGATGCTGTGACTTACTGGTTTGGGGCAGGGGGTTGTGGCAGATGCTCAACCTGTGGCTCCCTCTACCATTTTCGTGCTCTGTTTTCCCTTCAAACAGCCAGCATCTATGAGGAGAGCCAGACGTAGCTGGGATTTCACCTCCCCAGGGAGAACCCAAGGAAATGACTCCTGGTGCAGAAGTATTCCTCCTGCAGCTTCCTTGCCCCTGGTCCAGATTGCTCTCAGGTAGGACAGTCTCTAGGCTCTTCCGTGGAGTTGAGCCTATATTGTCCTCCAAGGGACTTTGTTTGATACCAGATACTTGCTTCTCTTCCTTCTCTACCATGACTCTCTTCCTCACTGACTTACTGTTTTTCTCCTAGCAGCACTTCCCATGAATCCTCATCTCAGACATTTTCCCGTGAATCCTCATCCCAGGGTCTGCTTCTGGGGAGTCCATCCTAAGACAGTGTGGTAGTCATTAATGTTGCTTGTTATTTTTGCTGCCCGCTGCCCTCTGGGCATGTGGTAGGGCTGTACTTCCTGGCCTTCTGTGGTGGGACCAAGTCATCAGCTCTGGCAGACATGATATTTGTTGCTTCTGGGCTGAGCATCAAATAAATCACCAGGATGAAACCCTTCAGAGTTCTTTTCTTTCCAATGTGGTGACCAAGAATGTTCCAGGTAGTGGCTTCTCTCTCAGCCTGGGACCTCCAGGCAGGGTGACAGAGTGGAGCAGAGCCCCAGCTTGGTCTCAGGAGTTAGCAGGAGAAGTAAACTTCCATTGTGTGAAGCCTCGGAGAGTAGGAAGTAACTTGCCATACAGCAGTACAAACTAGTACATCTTGACAGATGTGGAGAGTGAGAAAAAGAGAAGAATCAAGGATGACTAAGATTTCTGCCTTGGCTACTGGATGGGTGGAATTAACATTCTTTGGGGTTGAGAAAAGCAAGGAGGAAGAGCTGGATTTATTTGTTTGTTGTTTCAGGTGGGGAATTAAGTGCCGCTTTAGACATTTCTGAGTTTGAAATTCTTGTGGCAATCTAAACAGAAGTAGAGAAGACAGCTGGTTCTGAATCTCTGGAAAGTGATCTGAGCTGGAGACATATTTGAGTTACAGGTAGTAATTTAAGAAAATAGGGAAAAAAAGAAAATACAGATAGAAGTCAGGATTAGGGGAACATAGAATGCAGAGGTGCTGATGGCAAACACTAACACAGGTGCTGTGACTGGAATTTATTCAAAAACTTTGTATTGAAGTATAGTTGATTTTTAGTGTTGTGTTAGCAAAATGATTCAGTTATTCATATATATATTCTTTTTCATATTTTCCATTATGATTTATTGTGGGCTATTGAATATAGTTCCCTATGCTATACAGTAAGACCTTATTTTATACAGAGTAATTTGTATCTGCTAATCCCAAATGCTTAGTTTTATCCCTCTATGTCTGTGAGTCTGTTTCTGTTTCATAAATAACTTTATTTGTGTCATATTTTAGATTCTACATATAAATGATATCATATGGTATTTGTCTTTCTCTTTCTGACTTACTTCACGTAGTAAGATCATCTCTAGCTTCATTATGTTGCTGCAAATGGCATTATTTCATTGTTTTTATGGCCAAATAGTATTCCATAGTGTGTATATACCACATCTTCTTTATCTACTCATCCATTTATGGACGTTTAGGTTTCCTCCATGTCTTAGCTAATGTGACTAGTGCTGCTATGAACATAAGGGTGTATCTTTTCAAATTACCGTTTTGTCCAGATATATGCCCAGGAGTGAGATGCTGGGTCATATGACAGCTTTACTTGTAGTTTTCTACAGAACCTCCCTGCTGTTTCCCACAGTAACTGCACCAATTTAATTCCCACCAACAGGAGGACTCCCTCCCTTTTCCCCATACCCTCTTCAGCATTCGTTATTTGTAGGCTTTTTACTGATGGCCATTCTGACCACTGTGAGGTGGTATCTCTTTGTAGTTTTGATTTGCATTACTCTAATAATTAGCGATGTTGAAAATCTTTTCAATGTTCCTACGATCCATCTGTATACCTTATTTTGAGAAATGCCTATTTAGGTCTTCTGCCCATTTTTGGATAGGGTTGTTTGTTTTTTGTTACTGAGCTGTATGAGCTGTTTGTTTTGGAAATTAAGGCCTTGTTGGTTGCATTGTTTGCAAATATTTTCTCCCAGGTTGTGTTTTTGCTTTGTTTATGGTTTCCTTTGCTGTGCAAAACATTATCAAGTTTGATTCTTTTGTTTCTTTAAACACTTTTATTTAATTTATTTGGCTGCCTCAGGTCTCATGCCTTAGTTGTGGCACGTGGGACCTTTGCTGCATCACGCAGGATCTTTCGAGGCAGCACATGGACTCTGCAGCACCTCCGTAGTCGCGGCACTCACTCTCTGGCTGTAGCACACGGACTCTGGAGTGCACAAGCTCGGTAGTTGTGGTTCACAGGCTCAGCTGCTCCACAGCATGTGGAATCTTAGTTCCCTGACCAGGGATTGAACCCGAGTCCCCTGCATTGCAAGGCAGATTCTCAACCACCGGACAGACCACCAGGGAATCCCGTTTTTATTTTTGTTTCTATCACCTTGGGAGACTGACCTAAGAAAACACTGCTACAGTGTATGTCAGAGAATGCTTTGGCTGTGTTCTCTTGCAGGAATTTTCTGGTGTCATATCTTGTATTTAAGTCTTTAAGCCGTACTGAGTTTCTTTTTTGTGTGTGGTTTGAGAGTGTATTCTAGCTTCATTAATTCACTTGCTGAAGGGACTGTCTTTTCTCCATCATATATTCCTGCCTACTCTGTCAAAGATTAACTGACCACAGGTGTATGAGTTTATTTCTGCGTTTTCTATTCTGCTCTATTGAGCCATTTGGCTGTTTTTGTGCCGATACACCCTGTTTTGATTACTGTGACTTCATAGTATTGTCCAAAGTCTAGGAGAATTATGCCTCCAGCTTTGTTGTTTTTCCTCAGGATTACTGTGGAAATTCTGGGTTTTTCATGGTTTGATATAAATTTTAGGAATATTTGTTCTAGTTCTGTGAAAATGTCATGGGTAATTTGTTAGGGATTACATTCAATCTGTAGATTGCTTAGGGTAGTATGGCCATTTTAATATATGACTGAAATTTAAATTGGGCATTAAGCTTCCTGGCCAGGGAAACAAAGGACATTTGTTCTAATATATGACTCACTATTAGAAAGAAATAAGTATATTGGTTCCTTCAAGAAAATAGAAGTTCTGAATGTTCTCCTCCTACTTCAACCAGAATAGCATCTGAATAATATGGTCTTAGAGGGAGAATTTCATGACTGTTGCCCCCACATACAAAACTTGTAAAACTATAGGTGATCTTCCCTGAGTATCATTTCTTTGGGCTAGAATTCTGATACAAAGTGAAGAGCAGAAAATTCAATATATATTCTCTGAGGGACTCAGAGAACTCCAAACAGAAGAGAATCCCAGGGGGATCTAGGCAAAGCAGGCTTTTCTCCAGGAAACGCAGTTTTGGAATGTTCCCAGCATTTATTTTCACTATCTAAGTTGTCTTGCAAAGTTACATTTTGTGGCTTCTAGCCCATCTTGATCGTGAGTTTGGACAGTGCTCCTCTGTATTTGCCAGCATCTCCGCTGAATAGTGACTGCTACTGCTTTTGTAGCCATGAAACTTTCCCAACAAGTATTACAGTGTCTTCAATAGAGCAGAAGGAAATAATCAACCACAAAGGGGCCTGGAAGTGATTTTAATCATGAAGAATGACTCTGCAAGATGACTACAATACTTAGCTAATGTGATGTGCAGGTTTTTCTATCCTAGAACAGCCAATTAACTCAGTTCACTGAACAGACATGATCATCGGTAAAGAATTCATGTATTTGTTGGAGTCTAGTAAGTTTTATGAGAGTGAAAGAATAGTTCTGGCACATATGTAAAAGATCAGCATTTGTGGGGGAAAGCAACTATAGGAAAGAAAATGGAAAAAAACACAAAAAGTAAGTTTTAAAGTTAAATACCATTCAAGAACCACTAATACATCCTCAGTAAGATGCCATGATAAAAGCCTTCTCTTATAGAGTTAATTACGTGAACTAAAGCATATTTTTGATGTTCATGATAGTGTCTAAAGGGAAAAGCCACCATCCTTTAAAATACAAAGGTGATAATTTAAGTGTTCTCATTCTCCCAATATAATGGGTTTCAGAGTGTTTTAGGGAAAACTTCAATTGTAAAAATACTCATAGAATGGGAAAAACAGAGAACAGGTACAAAAAGGCATTTGGTAAACACAAAAAGCACAAACTATAGAAGAAAAGATTAATAAATTTAGACATTAAAAATAAAAATGTCTGTTCATCAAAAGATGCTATAGCAATAATTAAAACTTCTTTTCATTGAAAGACACCAATAATAATATTAAATATTTACAAAGTGCTTCCTAGGAGTGAGACACTGTTCTAAATATGTTACATTTTTGCTTAATAATACTTAATATTTACTTAATAATGCATACTTGCTTAATAATATTGCCTTTGTTTAACAGATGAGGAAACTGAGGCACAGAAGATTTTTTAAGTGAAAAAACAAGCCATAGATGAGGAGAATATATCCAACACACACACAGAATTCCTGCAAAACAAAAAACAGAATACATATAACTGAACGGAAAAATGGGCAAAGGGGATGAACAGAAGAGGAAACCCTAGTGGTCAATAAAATATAAAAGATGCACAATCTCAGTAGTAATCAGAGAAATGCATAGTAGAACAGTACATGAGACAGCATTCCCAGTGCATCCAACCTGCAAATAAGACTGAGTATGGTAAGAATGTAGATTTCTGGAACATCATTACACTGGTGGCAGCAGAAATTGGCACAACCACTTTGAAGAACAATTTGACATTATCTAGTAAAGCTGAGGGCTTTCCAGGTGGCTCGGTGGCAAAGAATCTGCCTGCCAATGCAGGAGACACAGATTTAACCCCTGGGTCGGGAAGATCCCTTGGAGAAGTACCTGGCAACCCACTCTGGTATTCTTGCCCAGGAAATCCCATGAACAGAGGAGCCTGGTGGGCTACCGTTCACGGGATTGCAAAAGAGCCAGACACGACCTAGCAACTAAAGAGCATCAATGGTAAAGTTGAACAAGCTCATCCCTTACGGTTCAGTAATACCACTCCTAAACATGCATTCTCAAAAAGACGAGCTCGTGAGCAGAAGGAGACATGAGCAATAATGCCCCCTGAGCAGTATTTATAATGGTTAGTTATGGGAAACTGTCTTAATTTCTGCCAATAGGAGATAAAATGTAGTTGATTTGCGCGCTAGACTGACACACAGCAGTGAAGATTAATGACGAGCACCTGCCAGCTTGTGTCTCTGTCAACCTTCTCCCCTCCCCCCGCCCTCTCCTCACTGTTTCCTGGGTTTACTGGACCCTTCTCTTCACACGGTCTTATGTGAAAAAGACAAGAAAGTGAACTTCCTGTTAATTGAATTACAGTGAAGTAATATGGAGTTTCTCCATATTTTTCTCTCTCAGATTACCCAACATTTTTTTAAATTGGAAAGTCTCTAAAATCCTTTAGTCACATATTTATACACAATTCTTGCTCTCCTTCCAGAAAGCTGACCACATCCACATGTTGGCTTGTTTGATTCTGTGGCAGCTTTATTTTGAAATCACCAGGTAAGGGACATCTCACCATGGCCTCCAGGTAGAAATAACACTCTTGCATGTTCTGAGTTTTGAAAGGTAATTAGAGTTTGTCTGGCAGAGTGTGGCAGGTAAGGGAGTTCCAGCTGGAAGAATAAAAACGTGTGAAAGTCCAGAGACGGGAAGCAGCTGGGTTGTTGAAGAAACTCTGGGCGATTTACAGAGCTCTCAGCATGACTGCAGTAGGGTCAAGGCCAAGCCCGCCCGAATAGAGGGGTGACAGATGGGAGGGGAAGGGCTTTGCGTTTTGGGAGGAGCTAGGGAGCATGTTAAACAGGCATGTTGGGACTTCCCTGGTGGTCCTGTGGTTAAGACTCTGTGCCTCCAATCCCGTGATCTAGGAACTAAGATCCCATCTTCCATGTGGTGTGGCTCGCGCCCACCCCAAAAAAGATAAATAAAAATAAATTAAAAAAAAAAAAACAAGCATATCGTTTCCTCTCTGTACTTTCAGCCCTCTGCTTTCGCACTGCTTCCCCTAAGCTTTTCTCATTATTGCCATAAAATCATGTCAGCATCTTGATTTTGAGAAATAATTGCTGAAAGAACCCCAGTTTTGAAGAAGGTGCTCAGGAGGAGCACTCTTCCTCTTGCTCTCCACGGTATATCCCTCTGAAAAGTGGATGGAGGTAGTGGCCTGACTACATGGAGCTTGGGACAACGTGCTGAAAGCTGGGGCCTGACCTGGTCTGTGATGTGCCCAGTAAAAGGTTTTAGGAAGGGATTAATCCCCAAAAACCTTATATTTTTGAGAGCAAACACGCACTCCTATACACACAAAAACATATATGTGCATGAATAGATAGATACACTGTATTTAGAGGCATTAGATAGATTCTCTACAAATGTATCAAGCTTGTATGTAAATATATACACAATTGTTTAGTTTACTATATTCACACACATATGGTGTGTTATACATATATATATATATACACACACATATAAGTATGTGGGTGGCAAGAATACACAGAAGTATACAAAACAGATCTTCATGACCCAGATAATCACGATGGTGTGATTACTCACCTAGAGCCAGACATCCTGGAATGCGAAGTCAAGTGGGCCTTAGGAAGCATCACTATGAACAAAGCTAGTGTAGGTAATGGAATTCCAGCTGAGCTATTTCAAATCCTAAAAGATGATGCTGTGAAAGTGCTGCACTCAATCGGCCAGCAAATTTGGAAAACCCAGCAGTGGCCACAGGACTGGAAAAGGTCAGTTTTCATTCCAATCCCAAAGAAAGGCAATGCCAAAGAATGCTCAAACTACCGCACAATTGCACTCCTCTCACATGCTAGCAAAGTAATGCTCAAAATTCTCCAAGCCAGGCTTCAACAATACATGAACCGTGAACTTCAGATGTTCAAGCTGGATTGAGAAAAGGCAGAGGAACCAGAGATCAAATTGCCAACATCTGTTGGATCATCAAAAAAGTGAGAGAATTCCAGAAAAACATCTATTTCTGCTTTATTGACTATGCCAAAGCCTTTAACTGTGTGGATCACAACAGACTGGAAAATTCAAGAGATGGGAAATCTGTATCCAGGTCAAGAAGCAACAGTTAGAACTGGACATGGAACAACAGACTGGTTTCAAATCGGAAAAGGAGTGCGTCAAGGCTGTATATTGTCATCCTGCTTATTTAACTTACATGCAGAGTACATCATGAGAAATGCTGGACTGGATGAAGCACAAGCTGGAATCAAGATTGCCGGGAGAAATATCAATAACCTTAGATATGCAGATGACACCACCTTTATGGCAGAAAGCGAAGAACTGAAGAGCCTATTGATGAACGTCAAAGAGGAGAGTGAAAAAGTTGGCTTAGAACTCAATATTCAGAAAACTAAGATTATGGCATCTGGTCCCATTACTTCATGGCAAATAGATGGGGAAACAATGGAAACAGTGAGAGACTTTCTTTTGGGGGGCTCCAAAATCACTGCAGATGGTGACTGCAGCCATGAAATTAAAAGACGCTTGCTTGTTGGAAGAAAAGCTATGACCAACCTAGACAGCATATCAAAAGCAGAGACATTACTTTGCCGACAAAGGGCCATCCAGTCAAAGCTATGGTTTTTCCAGTAGTCATGTATGGATGTGAGAGTTGGACTATTAAGAAAGCTGAGCACCAAAGAATTGATGCTTTTGAACCATGGTGTTGTACAAGACTCTTGAGAGTCCCTTGGACAACAAGGAGATCCAACCAGTCCATCCTAAAGGAAATCAGTCCTGAATATTCATTGGAAGGACTGATGCTGAAGCTGAAACTCCAATGCTTTGGTCACCTGATGGGAAGAACTGACTGCAGATTGGAGGGAGGACTTTCACTTCCTGTTTATACCTTACAGGATTATGAATTTGTAATACAGAAATCTCAAAAGCATAAAAATTTAGGAAATGTTGTGTAGATATGGGGATTTCCTCAGTGGCTCAGGGGTAAAGAGTCCTCTTGCAGGGCAGGAGATGCAGGGGACCTGGGCTCAATGCCTGGGTTGGGGAGATCCCCTGGAGGAGCGCATGGCAACTCACTCCAGAATTCTTACTTGGAGAATCCCAGGGAGAGAGGAGCCCGGCGGGCCACAGTCCATAGGTCGCAAAGAGTCGGACACGACTGAAGCAACTTAGCATGCACGCACATGTGTGCTAGGCTAAGAATGAACATTTCATAGTGAATGCCCAGTGTTCTGTGGAAATAAGAGCTGTGGTGGTGGTATGAGGAGGTGTCGGCGGGGGGGGGGGAAGGGGAGGTACAGGCGGGAAACCAGTCAGGAGGCGATTGCTGCAGATCCCGGAGAAAAGGAGGTGTGGATTATATGCACTCTTTCACTGCTCAGTCTTTGCTCCTGCTCCTCCCCAAATCAGGAACCCACTCCTCACCCCAACCTCTTCACCTACTGAGATTCCGCTCATCCTTCAAGGATGAGTTCAAACCCTGGTTTCTTCATAAAAGCTCCCCAGTCCCAGCCTTCTTGCTAGAGTCACCTCTTCAGTGCTCCCATGGCACTTTGTTTCTTCAAGTTTGGCATTTCTTTCCGCCTTGTTCTGTCACAAGTTATTCCTTCTCTCAACCAGACTGTAAGACCTTTGAAGGTAAGAGCCATTTCTCTAATCATTGAAAAAACCATCTCATGGTTCTAGCACAGGGCTTTGCATGTCATAGATTCTCAATAAATTTTCTTTCAATGAAAAACATTGAAAAGAACAATATTTTGAGACAGAAAGCGTTTTATTTAAAAAAATTTTTTTGGCCAAGCAGCTCAGCAAATAGGCTCTTAGTTCCCCAAACAGGGATGGAACCCCAGGCCACAGAAGCAAAAGTGCCCAATCCTAAGCCCTACACCACTGGGGGATTTAGAAACCATTCCAAAACTATCATTTTATTTTTCTCTTCTGTTGATATCCCCCATGGTAACCCTACTTTTTCCTAATTTCTTTACACTTCAGTTAAAAGAACAAATTTTGATAATCACATACCAAAAAATAAAATCTTATTTTTCTAAACAGTACAAATTTTTCAATTAAAAAATCTGTTTTATTGAAGTCTAGTTGATTTACAATGTTGTGTTAATTTCTACTATACAGTAAATTGATCAGTTATACATATATTTACATTCTATTTCATATTCTTTTCCATTATGGTTTATCAGGACACTGACTATATTAATTATCAATAGTTCCCTGTGCTATACGGTGGGCTTCCCTGGTGGCTCAGATGGTGAAGAATCCGCCTGTGATGCAGGAGACCTGGGTTTGATCCCTGGGTTGGGAAGATCCTCTGGAGACAGGAATGGCTACCCACTCCAGTATTCTTGCCTGGAGAATCCCCATGGACAGAGGAGCCTGGTGGGCTACAGTCCATGAGGTCACAAAGAGTCAGACATGACTGAGTGACTAAGCCCACAACATAGTGCAATACAGTAAGACAGACCTTGTTGTTTATCCATTCAATATATAAAAGCTTGTATCTGCTAATCCAAAACTCCCAGTCCATCCCTCCCCACCCTGTCTTGGCAACCACAAGTTTCTGTTTCATAGATAAGTCCATTATTATCATATTTAAGATTCTGCATGTAAGTGATATCATATAGTATTTGCTTTTCTCTTTCTGACTTATTTCACTTTTTATGATAATCCCTAGGTCCATCTATGTTGCTGCAAATGGTATAATTTCATTCTTTTTTATGGCTGAGTAGTATTCCATTGTATATATGTACCACATATTCTTTATCCATTCATCCATCAATGAACAGTTATGTTTCTTCCATGTCTTGGCCACTGTGAGTAATGCTACTCTGAATACAGGAGTGCATGTAACTTTTCAAATTATAGTTTTCTCTGGATACATGTCGAGGCATGGAATTGCAGAATCACATTGGCAGCTCTGGGCTTCCCTGGTGACTCAGATGGTAAAGAATACGCCTGCAATGTGGGAGACCTAGGTTCAATCCCTGGGTTGGGACGATCCCCTGGAGGAGGGCATGGGAACCCACTCCAGTATTCTGGCCTGGAGAAGCCCCATGGACAGAGGAGCCTGGCTGGCTACAATCCATGGGGTCCCAAAGAGTCAGACACGATTGAGTGATTAAGCACAGCCCAGCAATGGCAACTTTATTTTTAGTTTTTGAGGAACCTCCATACTGTTTTCCACAGTAGCTGCACTATTTACACTCCCGCCAGCAGTGCAGGAGGGTTCCCTTTTCCCCACACCCTCTTCAGCATGTTATTTGTAGACTTTTTAATGATGGCCATTCTGATCAGTGTAAGGTGGTACCTCATTGTAGTTTTGATTTGTATTTCTCTAATAATTAATAATACTGAACATCTTTTCATGTGCCTCTAAACAATATAATATGGTGTTCTTCATGTCAGTGTGTACTTCATGAAATTTCAACCTTGGTGATTACCAGGGGAAATTTCAAAAAAATATAGTTCCCATGTACTGTATATTTGAAGGTTACTTGGATCTTAAAAGTAGATCTTAAAAGTTTTCATCACAAAAAATGAAAATGTGTAACTATGTATAGTGAATGATGTTAACTAGGCTTAGTGTGGTGATCATTTCTCAATATATTGAATTCTTGTTTTGTACACCTGAAACGAACATAATGTTATATGTCAAATATGCATCAATTTAAAAAAACAAAAAAGAACCCAAAAAGCAAGCAAACAAAAAAACCAGCTTTCAGAGCTGCTTGCAGAGATTTTGTTTCAATTGTTCCAAGTTGGAGCGTAGGCCCTTTTTTTAAAAGCTCCTTTGGTGAACTTAGCATGCAGCCAGGATTGAAGTTTTACAGAGCTCGTCCTTCCCACAAGAGATTTCCTTTGAACTCCTTCAGGAGAGAGATCAAAGACTTCACATGGATTCACTTGAGATTGAGTTCTCTTGGCCATCTGGCTGACTTTCTGGGTCTTCCTCATTTCCACCAAGATTCTAATAATATTTAAACTCCATCACTCCCATCCCTTTATGCCCTTTCCTTACACACAGGTCAGGAGGTTTATTCTTATCTCAGTTTTCTCATGTTTTAAAAAACTTTGGACATAAGTTTGACCAAGTATAGTGCATTTGTCATTTTGCTTTTACGGTTCACTATAAATGTCTTCTTAATACTTCTTTCAACTTTATCGCTCTTTTATTTTTCAAAAATACACTGTTTATATCAAAACATACTGGGGGAATTTCCTGACATTTTAGTGGTTAGGACTCCAAGCTGTCATTGCTGAGGACCCAAGTTCAGTCCTTGGTCAGGGAACTAAGAACCCATATGCTGCATGGCCAAACAAAACAAACAAAAATACAGATATATGTGTATTGCATACATATAAGTACATACACACACATGTGTGTATCCATATATCTATTGTTATGAACATTCCTTTATTTTTTTTCTGCTGAAAAAGCCCAGAATTCACTGCTGAATTCTACAAAACATTTAATGAATTAACAAAAAACCTTCTCACACACTGTCAAAAAATAGGAGAGAACACTTACAACTCATTCTGTGAGTTCAGTGTTACTCTGATAACAAAGCCAGACAAAGACATCACAAGAAAAGAAAACTGCAGACCAATATCACTTATGATCGTAGGTGCAAAAATCCTCTACAGATGTTGGAAAGTCAAGTCCAGCAACACATAAAAAGAATAACACCATGACCAAGTGAGATTTATCCCATGAATGTGAGAACTGCTTCAACATATGAAAGCCAATCAGTGTAATACATGATATTAATAAAATAAAAGATCATCTCAACAGACAAAAAAAAACTATATTCGACAAAATCCAACACCCTTTCATGATAAAAACACTCAAAAAAGTAGGAGGGAATTTCCTCAGCCTGATAAAGGGCACCCATGAAAAGCCTGCAGCTGATATCATACTTAACGGCAAAAGACTGAAAATATTCCCCATAAAATCAGGAAACAAGATAGAAATATCTGGTGTCATTATTTCTCTTCAACTCTGTACTGGAGGTTCTAGCCAGGGCAACTAGGCGAGAAAAAGAAAAAAGGGAAATTGAGGTTGGAAGGGAGAAAATAAAACTGTTTCTATTTGTAGATGACATGATCTTGTACATAGAAAACCCTAAAAAAAAATACCCAGAACAAAAAATGATTAGAGTTAATAAACAAGTTAACCAAAGTTGTAAGAGGGAATTCTCTGATGGTTTTCTCATTAGGACTCCAAGCTTCCGTAGGGGGAGCAGGTTCCATCCTGGTTGGGGAACTCAGATTCAGCAAGCTACATAGCAAAAAACAGAACAAGTTGCAGAATACAAGATCAGTATACCAAAATCAGCTTTATTTCTGTGTACTAGTTGTAAACAAACTAAAAATTGAATTAAGAAAACAATTTCATGTACAATAGCATATGAAAGAAAAAAATAAATTTAACTTTAAGGAAGTACAGGATTTGCACACTGAAAACTATAATAATGGTTTAAAAAAAGGATTTAAAGAAGCAAAAAGATATTTTGTGTTTACATATTAAAGTACATAATCATAATATTAAGATGACAGTATTCCTCAAATGTAATCTGTATCAAGAATTCAATTGTCTTTTTTTTTATGGAAATTGACAAACTGATTCTAAAGTTTATATGTATTTTGCACATGGGGTGGTTGGCAGACTGTGCTCAGAGAGTGAGACTGTCCTTGCCCAATATTTATTTGTTTATTTGACATAGGTTTATTGAAGCAATCATAATAATTTCACAAGCTAATAGCATATAGGATAATGTCTCTTAATAAGTCAGTAAAGAAATAACATACTCCAAACAAATGATAGATTAATGACACTATTGTTCCAGGCAAGGAAGGTAAAAGAAAGTCCAAATGTAGTTCAAAGTGTACCTTTATGCAAACTGGTTCTCAGGAGAGGCAACTTAATCAACAGCAAGCTGACATGCAGCTGCCCACAGAACAAAAGTGAAAAGTTCCCTGTTGCTAGAACATATTGCTAGGGAACCGTGGTACAGGTGTTGGGGGCAAGATGATCTTCTTTGGGCCACTGCATGGTTTTTTGCCACTGTGGATAAAAGAGTTACCTTTACCATGGCAAGAGCTATTGCCCTAAGATCTCCAGAGGGCCATTTAGATCAGTAAAGGGAGGCCTTGCCCACACCTAACCCTCTTGGATAGTCCTCACCCTAGATATTGATGGCCTAAATGTCCTCTCATCATAGTTGCTTTTTCATATGTTCTTATCAGCAACTCCAGACATGGATGATGACATCCTAACGTAAGATTTCACTTCAATATCAAAACAACAGCTTCACTCAGGCTTCCCTGGTGGTCCAGAGCTTCCAATGCAAGGGGCACAGCTTCCACCCCCGGCTGGGGAACTAAGATCCCACATGCCCCATGGCATGACAAAACAAAAACAAAACAAAAAAATTCACTCTTAAAAACCACTTCATTTTTGTCACAAATAAGTGGATTTAAAATCCTATCAAGGGACTTCCCTGGTGGTCCGGTGGTTAAGAATCTGTCAGCCAATGCAGCCAGCGTACATGGGTTCTGGTCAGGGAACTAAGATCCCGTGTGCCACGGAGCAGCTAAGCCACAGCTACTGAAGGCTGCATGCTCTAGAGCCCAAGGTCCTCAACAAGAGAAGCCACTACAGTGAGAAGCCCCAGCACCGCAACCAGAGAGTAGCCTCCATTTGCCGCACCTAGAGAAAGACTGGGCCTTCCCTGAAGCTCGGCTGCTAAAGAATCTGCCTGCAATGCAGGAGACCTGGGTTTGATCCCTGAGTTGGGAAGATCCCCTGGAGAAGGGATAGGCTACCCACTCCAGTATTCTTGGGCTTCCCTAGTGGCTCAGATTGAAAAGAACCTGCCTGTAATGCCGAAGACCTGGGTTAGATCCCTGGGTTGGGAAGATCCCCTGGAGGAGGGCATGGCAACCCACTCCAGTATTCTTGCCTGGAGAATCCCCATGGACAGAGGAGCCTGGCGGGCTACAGTCCATGGGGTCCCAAAGAGTCAGACAGGCCTGGGCGACTGAGCACAGCACAGCACAGAGAAAGCATGAGCACGGGAACGAAGAGCCTATGCACTGTGCAGCCAAAAGGAAAAAATAATTATATCAACCCCCTACACAACAAGATGGAGAAGTCAAACAATCTTTAAATGACTGGTGTCCAATAGTAGGAGAAGGCAAATATATTATGGCATTTTTATACACTGAAATGATACACTGAAATCCAAAGGAAGGAGCTACTACCATACTCAACAACACAGATGAGTCTCACAGCACTTAATGCTGAGCAAAGATGTCAGACAAAAAAAGTTCATACTGCATTATTCCGTTCTAAATGAAGTTCAAAACATCTATGATGTCAGGTGTCAAAATGATGGTTACCTCTGGGGAGAGGTATGGTCTTGGACAGGAAATGGGGGAGCTTGATGACACACTGGAAATGTTCCCTATCTTGCTTTGGGTCGTAGCTATCTAGGTGTCCACATATTAAAAATTCATTGAACTGTGTGATTAATCTTAGACCCCTTATTCACTTTCCCATAAAATTGATGCCTTAGTTCAAATTAAGTATCAGAAGTATATTTAATTTTTTTTTTCCTTTTATTGAATGCCTACTTTGTGTCATTGCACTGCCTCTTTTAACTTATTTCTCTGGTTGCCCTGGGTCTTCACTGGTGTGGTGGGCTTTCTCCAGGAGTAGTGAGCGGGGGCTACTCCTTGTTGCGGTGCGCAGGCTTCTCATTGGGGTGGCCTCCCCAGTTGTGGAGCAGGAGATCTAGGGGCATGAGCTTCAGTAGTCGGGGCTCACTGGCTCAGTAATTCCGGCTCTTGGGCTTTGTTGCGCCATAGGATGTGGAATCTTCCTGAACCAGGGATGGAATCTGTGTCCCCTGCATTGGCAGGCAGATCCTTATCACTGTACCACTGGGGAAGTCCAAAATCAGAAGTTCAAATCCCTTCACTTTGTCTCATCTGAGTTTCTCTGTCTGTATATTATCTCATTCTCTATAGAGTTTTAACAAAGGTGATGCCTGCGTGCATGCTATGACGCTTCAGTCATGTCCGACTCTTTGCGATGCTATGGACTGTAGCCTGCCAGGCTCCTCTGTCCATGGAATTCTCCAGGCAAGAATACCGCCATGCCCTCCTCCAGGGATCTTCCCAACCCAGGGATCCAACCCGTGTCTCTTACATCTCCTGCATTGGCAAGTGGATTCATTACCACTAGCGCCACCTGGGAAGCCTCAATAAAGGTGATACCTATGGTGCTTATTTAAAATGCAGGTTGTTTGGCCCCGTTCTAAATGTCCTGGATTGGAATATTTGGAGAGAAGAGACACAGGGTTGCGCAGTTCTAACCTTGACGCTGAAGCACACAAGGAGCCTAAAGGCCTAGTTCCAGCCCAGCCCCCACCCCTGCACTAGTTAGTTCCAGTGTAGCATTTTCAAACCAAGGCCAAGCTGAAAAATTGAGAGACATTGTGTATTGTTTCCGCCTTGACGTGGGGGAAGCAGAAGACTGTCCCTCCTCTAAGCCTTGGCAGGACATGCCTTTCATTGCTGGATGTGCCGTTGTTTGGACTGAAAGTTCATCTCTTTTTGTTCCTTTCCAATATAAAAGAAATCAAGTGTTTTGCCTGGTCTTTTTTAACTTTCCCCTAGTTATCCTAGTCGAGCTGGAATATTGAGAGCTTCATAGGTTTTTTTGTTTTACTGCTTGATTTTTGGTTTTGAAGTTGGGGTAAAGGAGTCTTTGCTTTATGTTTTCTTGATTACAATATCTACTGCTTCCACCTGCAAAATTTTACTTTGAAAGCATTTTTAGTTCCAGCATTATCTGCAGAACAGAATTTAGTTGTTAATCAGATCTCTCCTCTCTGTCTCCCTGAAAGCAGGAAATAAATCTTCCCTGTGAAAGGTGCCTTCCCTGTGCTGGGAGGTAGAAAGACATCCTTATCAACAGAAGTAGAGAATTTGGAGCTTGAGTTGTTGCTGCTGTTGTTCAGTTACTCAGTCATTTCCGACTCTTTGCGACCCCATGGACAGCAGCATACCAGGCTTCTCTGTCCTTTACCATTTCCCAGAGCTTGCTCAAACTCACGTCCATCAAGTCGGTGATGCCATCCAACCATCTCATCCTCTGTCGTCCCCTTCTCCTCCTGCCTTCAATCTTTCCCATCATCAGGGTCTTTTCCGATGCTCTTCGAATCAGGTGGCCAAAGTATTGGAGTTTCAGCTTCAACATCAGTGCTTCCAATGAATATTCAGGATTGATTTGCTTTAGGATTGACTGGTTTGATCTCCTTGATGTCCAAGGGATTATCAAGAGTCTTCTCTAGCACCACAGTTTGAAAGCATCAATTCTTCGGCACTCAGCCTTCTTTATGGTCCAACTCTCACATCTGTACATGACTACTGGAAAAACCAAAGCTTTCACTATATGGACCTTGCAAGGTACATAAAATTGGTTGAAAAGAGGGAAATTGCCCTCCCAATCCTCGACAATCCTGAGCTCCAGTTCCTAAATATCTCATTATTTCAGGTGTCCCCACTTGTATGTCTCACAGCACAGAAAGTTTAATGTAGTTGAAATGAAATTAATGAGTTTACCTCCTAAATTCTCATTCCCTAAATGATGCCTATTTTAGTAAGCAGAATCAGCATCTACCCTGGTTCAAGCCAGAAGTCTGGTGATCTTGCTTGTCTTCTCTATTACTTTGTACATTTTGCCAAGTTCTGTTGATTCCACTTCTCACCTTTGAGCTTTAGAAATTCATTTACAACTCTTCATCCTCATTATGACCTCTAGACCAGACTGCCACCTCTCACCTGGATAAATTAATCGGTTCCATAGCTGGCTTCCAGCCTCTAGACTTATTTTCTTCATTTTCCCAATTGCATCCTGCGAAAATTTGCTAACATGGGTCACTCTGAAACTTAAAATTTTTTTTTTTGGTAAATTTTAATATGTATTTGTTGTTATTTGGTTGCTAAGTCACATCCCACTCTTTTGGGACCCTGTGGACTGTAGCCTGCCAGGCTCCTCTCTCCATGGGATTTCCCAGGCAAGAATACTGGGGTGGGTTGCCATTTCCTTCTCCAGGGGATCCTTCCCACCCAGGGGTCAAAACCGTGTCTCCTGCATTGCAAGCAGATTCTTTATCTGAGCCACAGGGAAGCCCTGAAACTTAAATTTTTAAAATGGTTCTCCCTTGCCTTTGGCATTCCGTAGTGACCATCGATAACAAGGGCTTTTTAGAGGAAAACTGATCTTGCCTGTTTCTCTGGTCTCATGTCTTGACACCCTGCGCTCTTCTAAAAGTACGAGTTGTCTTCTCAGTTCTACCAGAAAACCACTGTTCTACAGGCACGTCCACATTTCCTGTTGGCTCTGCCTGACCCTGTGTCACTATCACATTACAGGGACTATACAGCACAGTGCCTGGCACAAGTGTATCTTTTTGAAAGATACATTTTGAGTTAATAAAATATAATAATGAGTGAGAGGGTGTTAATATAAATGTTATGGGAAACACACTGACTGAAACCAGTCACCCTGGCCAGGCGCCATAGTAACGACTTGCATGAGTTATTTTACGACAGGAGGTCCTGGTAAGGAACACAGAACTAACAAGCCACCGCCCGCCGGAAGAGTGCGGGAAAGGTCAAAAGGAGACACCATGTGTCCTACCACCTCCCAGAATCTTTCTCGCTGGCATCCATCTTGGCTGAGCAATGTGTGCACCACCAGGAAGGAGCCTGAGTCAGAATGATCAGCCAGAGGCAGCCCAGAAACGAATCCCATCCCCATAAAAGCCAAGACCGTGAGCCACGTGGCAGAGCAGTTCTCCTGGGTTCCCTTACCTCCTGCTCTCCGCCTGGGCGCCCCTTCCCAATAAAGTCTGTTGCTTCCTCCGTACATGTGTCTCCTTGGACCATTCATTTCTGAGTGTTAGACAAGAGCCCCCTGTAGGCCCTGGAAGGGGTCCCCCTTCCTGCAACATAAGTATGTACTGAAAGTGAAAGTCACTCAGCCGTGTCTGACTCTTTGCAACCCCATGGATAGTCCATGGAATTCTCTAGGCCAGAATACTGGAGTGGGTACCTGTTCCCTTCTCCAGGGGATATTCCCAAACCAGGGATTGAACTCAGATCTCCCTCTCGCACATTGTGGGTGGATTCTTTACCAGCTGAGCCACCAGGGAAGCCCAAGAATACTGGAGTGGGTAGCCAATCCCTTCTCCAGCTGATCTTCCTGACCTAGGAATCGAACCGGGGTCTCCTGCACTGCAGGTGGATTCTTTACCAGCTGAGCTACCAGGGAAGCCCAAACTAAACACGAAGGGTTTCAAACCCTCAGTCTTCTGATCTGAAGGCAGATCCTAATCCATTAGGCCAACGTGGTTCTAGAAGCTTGGATATATACTAATTGAGAAATAGCACAATTAAGTTTATAGTCTAGTGTTTAAAGTCTAGTGTAATTCAGGACAATGGTCAAAGTTCGGCTCTACCACTCTGGGTCGGTTTCTTCACCTCTCTAAACCTCAGTTTCCTCATCTTCGAAATAAGGATATAGTATCTACCTCAGATAAATCACTTCAGTTCAGTTCAGTCGCTCAGTTGCGTCCAACTCTTTGTGACCTCATGGACTGCAGCACGCCAGGCCTCCCTGTCCAACACCAGCTCCCGGAGCCTACCCAAACCCATGTCCATTGAGTCGGTGATACCATCCAACCATCTCATCCTCTGTTGTTCCCTTCTCCTCCTGCCCTCAATCTTTCCCAACATCAGAGTCTTTTCCAATGAGCCAGCTCTTCGCATCAGGTGGCCAAAGTATTGGAGTTTCAGCTTCAACATCAGTCCTTCCAATGAATATTCAGGACTGATTTCCTTTAGGATGGACTGGTTGGATCTCCTTGCAGTCCAAGGGACTCTCAAGAGTCTTCTCCAACACCACAGTTCAAAAGCATCAATTCTTCATTGCTCAGCTTTCTTAATAGTCCAACTCTCACATCCATACATGACTACTGGAAAAACCATAGCTTTGACTAGACCGACCTTTGTTGGCAAAGTAATGTCTGCTTTTTAATATGCTGTCTAGGTTGGTCATAACTTTCCTTCCAAGGAGTAAGCATCTTTTAATTTCATGGCTGCAGTCACCATCTGCAGTGATTTTGGAGCCCCCCAAAATAAAGTGTCTTACTGTTTCCACTGTCTGCCCATCTATTTGCCATGAAGCGATGAGACCAGACGCCATGATCTTAGTTTTCTGCATGTTAAGTTTTAAGCCAACTTTTTCACTCTCCTCTTTCACTTTCACCAAGAGGCTGTTTAGCTCAAATAGATAGTATGGGGATTAAACAAGAAAGCTTAAGTAAAACATTTAGTATAATGTCTGGTACATCAGTGTTTAACAAATGTAACCCAACAACAATGACAATGATGATCATGATACTTTGCCTCCAGACAGGTGATCTATTTTGTATCTATTCTACAGTGAGTAGCTGTTTCAACAAGCTTTGTGGTTGCTATTAGCACTTAAAAATAATACCTCTTATTGACTGCAATAAGATAGGCAAACTTTTTTATATTTCTTTGATTAATAGCAATCTACCTCTTTAGACATTCATGGTATTACTTCCACATTTTGGCTTTAAAAAAATGCTTTAATGACATCTTCATACACGTAACTTTTTTCTTTTTTTTTTCACTGTTTTGAAAATTTTACTTATATTGTTGTCATTTAAAACTATTCAATAGCCATTTTGGGAAATGCACACAATAAAAAACATTAGATTGTAGTTAGTTTTCTCTTCTTTTTAAAAGGTTCTTTATGTATTAAGGGGAACATTCATACTTCCATCACTTTTGATATGTATCAGCGGGTAGCTTTTTATGAAGTACAGACTACTTATTCTCATTTTAGGATCCCTGTTGACATCTTGATTCTTCTACTTGTTTTTAATTAAAAAACGAAAAACATAATTATAATTTTCTATATATTCTTTATGTACTTGGCATGGCAATTACTTTGGCCAGTAACTTGTTCCAGACTAAAACAGCCATTTGTTATCCTTCCTCACAGTGATATTTGAGACTTACTGAGGTCATGTATGAAATGTGTAAAATCAAATGAACTAAATGATCAAGTATAAAGGTTTATTTTTTTAAATGTTTATTTATTTTTGACCTTCACTGTAGCATGTGAACCTGTAGCTGCGGCATGTGGGTTCCTGTCCCGTGACCAGGCATCAGACCTGGGCCCGTGGTGGGGACGGGGAGCTTTTGCCTCTAGATCACCAGAAAAGTCCCAAGATACTCATTTCACGGTCAGGGAGCAGCATGTTTCCTCATCAAACACCGGACAGGTAAAGCACAGAGAGCACTGGTTTCTTCAGAGTGCCGTTCCTTAAGACGGCAGCAAAGGCAGAGAAAAGCCTCTGTCTAGTACAGTGTACATAGTATAGAAGAGTGTTCTTTGTTCCCAGCCACAGCAAGGAGATAGTGCTTAACTCTGAATTTTAGTGAGGGCTGCGTTTGTTGTCAAGTAACCAAGAATACTAGAGCAGTCTGGAATTGCTGTGGTAGCTCTCCATGTCATCATCACCCCGTGTTCCTATCTCTTGGCTCTGGCATAGTTAATCCATGGGTTTCACTCTCTTGGTTTCAAGATGGCTGCTCTCATCCCAGAGATAAGTCCTTCTTCCAAGCAGGAAGAATAAAAAGTACAGACGGCAAAAGGCAAAGGGATCACTCGGTGTGTCTTTCATCACTAAAACAAAACCTTTCTTGGAAGCCATACCAAGTCATCTTCTGTTACCTTTCATTGGCCAAAATGATCACAGGCTGCAAGAGGAGGCTGGAAAGGAAAACAGCTTTGGGTGGACGCGTGACTACCCTGAACAAAACTAGATCTGACAGAGAAAAGGGGGAAATGGATATTAACTAGGCAACTTGTTGTGTATGCCACGAATATAAATATGTAATTTTTCTTTAGTGAAAACGCTGGGTTAAAACTCAACATTCAAAAAACTAAGATCATGGCATCCAGTCCTATCACTTCATGGCAAATAGGTGGGGAAACAATGGAAACAGTGACAGACTTTATTTTCTTGGGCTCCAACGTCACTGAGGACGGTGAGTGCAGCCATGAAATTAAAAGACACTTGCTCCTTGGAAGAAAAGCTATGACAAACCTAAATAATGTATTAAAAGGCAGAGACAGTATTTTGCTTAAAAAGGTCCATATAATCAAAGTCATGGTTTTTCCAGTAGTCATGTACGCATGTGAGAGCTGGACCATAAAGAAGGCTGAGCGGTGAAGGATCAATGCTTTCAAACTGTGGTGTTGGGAGACTCTTCAGATCCCTTGGACAGCAAGGAGATAAACCTTGCTTTAGGATCCTAAAGGAAATCAACCTGGA
Organism: Okapia johnstoni; assembly: GCA_024291935.2. Lineage (NCBI taxonomy): Eukaryota > Metazoa > Chordata > Mammalia > Artiodactyla > Giraffidae > Okapia > Okapia johnstoni. The sequence goes on from CM044313.1 coordinate 50,617,166, forward strand.
ATTTTCATAGGAAGGACTAACGCTGAAGCTCCAATACTTTGGCTACCTGAGACGAAGAGCCAACTCATTGGAAAAGACCCTGATGCTGGGAAAGATTGAAGGCAGGAGGAGAAGGGGATGACAGAAGATGAAGTGGTCGGATGGCATCACCGACTCGATGGACATGAGTTTGAGCAAGCTCTGGGAGATGGTGAAGGACAGGGAAGCCTAGTATGTTGCTGTCCATGGGGTCGCAAAGAGTTGGACACAACTGAGTGACTTAGTAACAATATGAAAAATATCACATTCTTTCTCTTAAACTGAGACTAAACTTACCAAATACTCTGTGCTTTAACTTGTATATCATGTTAGATTAAACCAAACCAAAAGAACAAATGTAACTGGTGTTCTCAAACTTGTTATTACTTATGTTCTTCAAGTTCTTTTTTCCCTCAATGCATAGTATCATTCAGGGATTTGAAATCTGCAGGTAGTAGTAGTGTTTGACAAAGAAAACCCTGACAAAACACTCCTTTTAATCCTGAAAGCATTCCTGTGACATAGTTTATATACCTGGGGAAGAAATAAAGCATTCTTCTAGGGTGAGTAGGAAAGATGACTAGATTACCTTTTCGCTTCCCCTTTTCCATGGCAGTCATTGTTAGCTAACTGGTTAACTAGTTGGCTAGTATTTTAGATCTAGAAGTGCCTGGGCTACCTCAGTCATGAGAGCTCTTTCACTGTAATTTCATGAATTTAAAACGTGTATAGTGTATACACTGGACCCTAATTCTGTTGCAGGGAGGAAGCCAATTCTGACTCCCTGTTGGAACTGTTTCTTTAACTTGCTTTCCGTTGCTTTTGTTATTATAATCATATAGAATGGTTTGCTCAGGGAATCCTGCCCCTCTGCCTGACTGTTAAAGTACCTTTGTTCAGAACCCTGTTCACCTTGGATGGCAGGAAGGAGAAAGTTAACACAGCCCCTTCCTGAGGCTTGCCATTCTAGATGTTTACAAGATTAATGGCCTTTTTCCTTTGCTTCCTAACCTCCCCTCATCTCTGATCTATAAAAGAACCTGGTATCCAGATGCTATAAGATGATAATTTTCAGGCGCTAGCCTGCCATATTCTTGGTCTCCTGGCTCCCTAATTAAAGTCTCTTCCTTTCCTCAATACCTCGTTTCTCGGATTCATTGGCCTATCGAGCGGCAAGCAGAGCGAGCTTGGACTTGGTAACAATTCTGCCCATTAAGTCTAACGGAGGGTCAGAGATGGTGGTGAATCTTTTCTTCCATTCACTAAATAAATATATAAATCAAATGTATAACTGTTCTCTGGAATTTGGAAAAAACCTGGAGAGCAGTTACCCTTAAAAAATGTGGAAAGTTGGGGGTTTTTTGGCTTTTCAAAAACTACCAGATTATATAATTTTGCTTAATATATATGTGAGGAAGTCTTACAAGTTTTCTAACTAAGGGTTTAATTTCCTCTTCATGTCTAGGAAAATACTACTGCATCTAAGAAATCATTTAAACATGAAGACACTGGTATTTGGTATGTTTTAGGGCTTCAAAAGCAAAATTCAATCATATGGTGTAAGATTATGTGTCTATGAAAGGTGGTATGAAACAATGATAAAGGGACCCAAAACTGCCAGGATTATTAGCTATGTGACCTGAGCAAATTACTTAGCTTCTTTGTGTGCCTCAATTTTCCTGTCGGTAAACTGGGGATAACCTTAGTATGTTCCTCAAAGGACAGTTATGAGAATTAAATGAGCTGATTTCTACAAAGAAGTTAGTAGAATGCCTTGCAGCTTGTTAACAATAATGTTAGCCATTATTTTAGCCATTAGGAATTTCTCTTTTCTAATACAATTTAAGGGCCCTTTTCTGGTTCATTTATATCAGCAACCTCTAAGTCTAGAGGTGTGGCAAGTTTCTCTTACCATGGTTTTATTTCCCTTTTGACATATATTAACAATGCAAGGATAACTCTGAACATGTTTCTTTCTGCTTATAACTTAACAAAATAGTAATTAAAGCAAGCATGAAAGTGTTAGTCGCTCAGTTGTGTCCAACCCTTTGCAACCCCACAGATTGTAGCCCATCAGGCTCCTCTGTCCATGTCCATGGAATTCTCCACGCAAGAATATTGGAGTGGGTAAGCCATTCCCTGCTCCAGGGGATCTTCCCGGCCCAGGGATTGAACCCTGGTCTCCTGCATTGCGGGCAGATTCGTTACCCTCAGAGTCACCAGGGAAGCAAGCATATGCAACAAGAATTAAAGCTACAGAACTCATACTGCCTACAAAACTTTTTAAGACAAAAGCTTCAAAGCGTATTTTAAAATATTTTGGTAGCAATTTATAGCATGTATCAATCTGATAGACTCGTTTTTTCAGTTCTTTATCCACTTAGAGCCCATGGATCTTCAGAATATGGGTAAAAACAGAACAAGGTATCGTGTATCTCAGCCAAAGAGGGAAGTAAATGACGATTTTTCCCCCCCTTAAAACACTCAGAGCTTTATCTTGTTGCAAGTGAAGAGAATGAAGCCAGAGTTTCCTCACTTGACACTCCTCATGGGAAGGAGACAGCACTCTCTTTTAGAGGCTAGGTGAGTGTGACTTTGATTACTAATGCATGGTCAGACACCGGAAAGATAGCTTCCCAGGCATAAGTGGCCACCGACTACAATAACAGCTAAAATCCAATCACACTCATGCATTTCAAACACAAAAAGTTGTATTGGCTAGCTTTACTCTAAGGCCCAAGTCTTCAACACCTGTAGCCTGGTAGCCAAAAGGACATCTTGCCAAAGCTGCAATCCTTTGGAATTGCCCTGGGGACTCCGATTTACAAACAGCCCTAGAAATATAAATTCAAGAGTTATATAACTTCATTCATTTCAGATTTGCTGTGAATAAAACCCTGATATTCAAAATTCCTGCTCAATTAAATCTTATTCAGTGTTCATGGCCAGAAAAATGGTAAATACAACTTTTATTTTCTGTTAATTAAATATTACAAATAAAACATTAGAAATGTGAAAAAGCATCTGAGTTAAATATATCTCTATCAACAAGTTTTCTTTGAAGTATTTATTGACTTCGTTGATCATTAGTAAATTCATGAAAGGCTGGAACTGCGATTGCTCAATATTTCCGAGGAATTAAAGAAGCAATTTCAAACCTATTGGATGAGCTGAAAACAATGCCGCAGCTCTTGAATGGTGAGTTTATTTTCCAGAGATTACGGATTAACACAATACTATTCCTCAATTCATTTATTAAACATATTTAAACCATGGCCTGCATTACTTCAAAGAAATCTATCATGCTTTAAATACTTGAGAGGTTATCTTTCTTCCATGGGAGTGTAATAAGCAAAAGGGCCCTGGGCGGTAAGGCAGATGAGATATGTTGGGAGAGGAAGGGGAGGAGAGGAGGGTGGAGCCGCCGTTCGCCTGGGGGTAGTATGCGTGTGCTAGACTGAGCAAGGGAAAAGGTCAACGCAGGAATCTGGTGGTTCCTGGTAATCTCAAAATGGAAGTCTTGTTTTGTCCAGATTGGGCTTTTCCAGACTGTGAAAGGGCTCTCTACCTCCTTTCTGCTTCCCTCCTCCAGCGTGGCAGTGGGTTTAGGAGGGAGATGGCGGGCGGGTGCCCGTGGTCCTCACTCGCACCCTCTGCATCCCGGCCCGAGGTCGGCTGGCCTCGCCCACCCGGGGTAAATTCCCGGAGGTCCCGCCCCTCGCCGGAGGAGAACTCCCCGGGGAGTGCAAACGGGCGTCTGCGAATGTTGACAGTCAAGGAACACGCAAATTCAGCGTCGAGGTCCCCGCGGCTTACCCGCGCCTATTTTTATACCTAAGCCAAGGTCACTCTTTAATACCGGGCCGTCGCCTGCGCTGCGGCGTCGTCTCTCTGCCTAGCGACGGCAGCCGGGGCGGGAGGGGAGGGGCGGCGGGGCGGGGGCGGGGGCGGCGGGGCGCCCCCCGGCCGGCCGAGCCCACACCTGCCCGGCGCCCGCGAGACCCGCGAGCGGGGCCGGAGGCAGGGCGGCGTCCCCGGCGCCGAGGAGGGGCGGCGCGGGCCGGAGGGCGGGGGGATTCGCGGTGGGCGCGGGCGCCGCGCGGGCGCAAAGGCGGGAGGCGCTGCGGCGCGAGTGCGTCACGCCGGCGGAGGGCACGGTGGGCTGCGGGCGGCCCGCCGACCAGCAGCCGGGTGTCCCGGGCGAGGGGCAGGCGGCCGCGCTCGCCCCGGTAGCCGCGAGCGGCGCGGCCCGGGCCCGGCCGCGGGTCGCCAGCGAGCCGCCGCCCGCTCCATTCATTCCCGCGGCTCCGCCTCCTTTCCCGGGCTCCTCCGGCGGCTCCGGCGGCGCGTCCGAGGTGAGTGCGCGGCCCGTCCCGGGCGGGGGGCCCCGGGCCCGGCCGAAGCTGCCGGGTCCGGCCTCGCGCGCCCCGCCAGCCTGGCCCCGCACAGCCGCGGGCAGTGACGCGGGCACGAGCTGCGGGCCTCCCCGAGGACTCGGGCGCGGCGCAGGCCCACGCCGGCGGGCGACTGGCCGGCTCCTCCGAGGGGCGTGTGGGGCGCCCCCAGGTGCGCCGGCCTCCGCGCCAGCGCCACCATTTTGTGTGAGGGAATGCCTCCTCCTTCCTCCGCCTGCCTCGGCCAGATCCCCAGCTGCTGCCTGCCGAGCCCGCTCCCCTTCTGCCTTTCCCACCTGGAGCCTTTCAGTCCGGGTCGGTGGCCTCGGCGTGGGGGGAGCGGACCTGGGGGCGGGTGGGGCGGAAGCGTTCCGGTTCCGCCACGCAGGTGTCCTCCAAGGATGCTCTGACCATCTCCCTTACCTGTAACCACTTTTGGATTAGGTATTGCATAGATTCCCTTCTAAAATACAGGTCGTTGCAATTTTGTTCTAGTTCTTAGCTGCCCATTGTGCAGTTTTTCGAGGCCTGTGCCCTAAGAAATCAGTGGGTGAAGCTTTGGATTGTTTATGGCTCAGGGATCTGGGTTACATTTACTTCAGATGAAGTATCTCACTGGCTTTTCAGCTTCTGGAAGTTGGTCTGACTGTCTTATCTGGAGTAGATTCCAAATTAACCACGACCCCTTCCTCTTTTGGGATATCCTTTCAAAACCTCAAATAAAACGTTCTCGTGTGAGGATCCTTGAGTGGGATAGGGACACGTTGCTAAAAGACTACCCAAAGGAAAAGTTGTATTGTGATTCAAAACTGTTACACATTCTGTCTTTTTCAAGGATCATGAGAATTTGGTAGTTCTTGTTTTTAATTTATCTCCTCACAAATATCTTCAAAGTTCCTAGTAGGTTATACTCTGCCATTTGTATTTTATCACTGCATCACAGGGATTAAAGCCTGGAATGGTGGCTGTTGCATAATACACACAGTTGGGCCCTGGAGGGAATTCACCAAAATGGATCTGGGTTTGACGTGCCTTGTATGTCTGCTTGCATGTACAAAAGATGTACAGGTTATCTCTGCAAGCTACGTTTTGGTTTTCTTCTACAAGAGAAACGATTTTTATTAACTAATATACACAAGGTTAAGTTTTTGGTATATGGAAGAGGTTAAGTTTTTAGTTTTTAAAAATCTTTGTCTCTTTTGTTTTGTGGGGTGGGGGGCATTGTGGGTGCTAGCCCAGGGAATGTGGTGGTGAGAGGAACCTGGGAAGAGTCCATTAGTGATAAGACTTCCAGTACAAACAATGATAAAATATGTCTTTCACAGAAAGCTTGTAAGCTGTCATAGTAGACTCCTCTCTGAATTTATGATGAGGATTGGTTTAGGGGGAACTAAGCTTATACGAGTAGCAACATTGCCTGCTCCTTGAGTGATTATAATCTAAGATGATTTACCTGTGGATTTTAGGCTCTAACAAGTTTCAGATTAGTCTGATCTTTTAAATAATATTCAAATCATTACAAATTTCTTTAATAACCGTATAATATACCTCAAACAAAAGACTTAACTTTGATTTGGAGAAAAAATATAATTAGATGCTTTTGAGAGTCATCTCTTTAAACTTTTTAAACCCATCCACTCTAAACTTTTTTCTGATTAGTTGAAGACTCTTTCACTTATTCTGTCTGAAAACAAATGATTCTGTATGATGTACCATCCCTAGCAGAAGTGTTATGCCTCTCCCTGCTGGCATGTTTTTTGGGGGAGAATTAGGGAGGTGAAAGGGACCTTGGACCTTGAGAGAGGAGTCTTGTTTTAGAGAACTTAAGTAAGGGTTGCCTGTGCCCTGACTGGACCTGTTCTAGGTCCCTGGGGATTGAGGTGGTTCCTGCTAGTTAGTTCAGCACAGAGTGAAAAGAGGAAAGAAGAGCATGATTTTAGTTACTAGCTTCTCCGATGAGATGTTAGTTTTAGGTTACACCAGAGGCAGCTTCCGTTTATTCAACAAACACTGAGTGTCTTACGCTGTGGGGTGCAAAAACAGACAAACTCCTCTCTCACGATGCTTATAGTCTAGCATTGTGGATTAAAATGTTAAAAATTCCTTAATCTAAATGCACAGAGGTTTTTGCTAACATGTATTGGGAACAAATCAATTTAGTAAATTGCCTTTTTTTAAAGAAGTCCAGATTGCATGTGGGGGGACCCCTGCATTTATGGATTCAGGAGAGGAGAAAGAGGGTTCAGTTGAGTTTCTACTGAGGAAGGAAAGAAACTAATAAACTTGAGAGTATTGTCCAAGGAAAGAGAAACTTTACAGTAGTCAGTTGGGTCTGATCTGTCATAAGGACAATAGGGGTAAAATGAAAATAATCCCTTGAATTTGGGAATTGAGAGGTTATTGGAGGCCTTAAGAGGAGTGATATCAGTATAGTGATAATGGAGAAGCCAATTTCAGTGAATAGCTATAGAGAAAAAGTCAATGAACTTGACTTTTTGTTGTACGATGATAAAGTAATAAACTATTAATAAGGAATTTAGTCTATAAAGTCTTTTATACATATTACTAATGCTTTCAAGTTTACATCAACTGGCCCTTCTTATATCAGATAAACTTACTCTGATTCTTAAGTTAACAGTAGTTATTATTCAGAGCCAGTATAATTCCATAATTTAAGCCAAATAGATAGGTTTGAAGCTTGGCTTGTAAGAGTAGTTATAATAGAGCTTACCTCAAAATGTTAGCAGAATTAAATGTGATAACATTCCTAAAGGTGAGCTACTACTAGTATTGTCATCAATGAAATTGGAGTTTTTTTTTTAAGTGTTTAGTTCAGTGTTCCTCAACTTTTTCTCCTTTTTTTATCTTCTCCCCACAGTCGTGCAGTGTACAGCGCTTTTTTGAGGTACATTTCAAAACAGTGACTCTTTTTCTTAAAAATTGTGATTTCTCTACCACTTGTCAGTCAGAGCTTTTGCTCTTCTTGAGATAAAGTATAACCAAAATGAGTTGAATTGGTAGAATACAAATTAAAACCAAGAAAATCTTTTGGTTTTCGTTAGTTTGTGTATTAATGTGGGGAAATGAGTGTTGTTTTTAAAAGTTGAATATAATTTATATAGTCCCCCATATAGGTCTTATGGATCCCGGAATAAGAGTCTATCTTCTAATTTTAGATCTGGATACTTCCCTGGCGGTCTAGTGGTTAAGACTCCGCACTTCCACTGCAGGGGGCGTGGGTTCGATCCTTGGTCAGGGATCTACTATCCCACATGCTGTGTGCTAGGGCCAAAAAATAAAAGTAAAAAAAATTTTTTTTTATATCTGGTCCTGTTTTCTATTAATTACTTATGCATATGAGTGGCAAATATAGCCATATTTAGCAAAAAGCAACCACATGTTCAAAGTATTGATATTTAGCTTTGTAATTTAATGCATATTTAAAAATATTTGGAATTAATTTCAAGGCTGAGGAGATTTATTCATAAAATTTTCTAGACCGTGAAAAAAGAAACTGAAGTGATAGTGAGTGAAGTGAAACTTTGTGAAACTTTGATGAATAGTAACTTTTTGTATCTGAGCAGCTTTTAAAATGGCAACAGCAACAACAAAAAGCATAGTTCTATAAAATGATTCCTGTGATTTTATAATTGCATATACAAATAATCACTCAGCTGAATTCCGTGGACTCTTGGCTCTCCTTTCTAGAACTGGCTTAGATGAATACGGATGTCCTTGTGCCTTGGGTGGAGAGATGTTACTCCAGTCAGAACTGGAGTGTGTCAGCAGTCACAGTACTCTCTGATGAGCTCATTAGTTGATCTGTGTTTTCATGAGGTGTGATACATTTGTGGATAGAATTTACTGTTGGAAATGCTCATTTCTCTTACTCTTTAGAGATATGTTGACTAAGTCTAAGTTTTCATCTGTATTGACACCGCAGATACTTGAAGGGAAGTGTCTTGCCTTCCTTCTAAGACTTGTCCCGCCAGACTTGCCCTCACTGATTTCTCCCCAGGTCCTTTTCCTCAGATTCTGAATTGTGGTTTCCAGATCCTTTCCATCCTGATTGTTTTCCATTGCAGGCATTCCAGTTTTTCAGTATAGTTTTCTTAAAATGTGATCCTCAGGATGGCATAAGAGACTGAATGCTGTCTGACGTATGAAGAGGCCAGGGGACCTTTTCCATTTCTGCATCTCCTAATTGTTGTTGTTCAGTCGCTCAGTCGTGTCCAACTCTTTCTGACCCCATGGACTGCAGCATGCCAGGCTTCCCTGTCCTTCACCATCTCCCAGAGTTTACTCAAACGCATGTCCACTCGGTCAGTGATGCTATCCGACCTATCTAAAGGAAAGGGTTGATTTCCTTTAGGATTGACTGGTTTTATATCCTTGCTGTCCCAGGGACTCTCAAGAGTCTTCTCCAGCACCACAGTTTGAAAGAGTCAGTTCTTCGGTGCTCAGCCTTCTTTATGGTCCAGCTCTCACATTGGTACATGACTGCTGGAAAAACCATAGCTTTGACTATATGGACCTTTGTCAGCAAAGGGATGTGGATGTCTCTTCTTGTTAATACGCTGGGTTTGTCATAGCTTTCCTTGCAAGGAGCAAGTGCCTTTTAATTTCATGGCTGCTGTCACCATCCGCAGTGATTTTGGAGCCCAAGAACATAAAGTCTGTTACTGTTTCCCCATTTATTTGCCACAAAGTGATGGGACCGGATGCCATGATTTTAGTTTTTTGAATGTTGAGTTTTAAGCCAGTTTTTTCACTCTCTCCTTCCACTTTCATGAAGAGGCTCTTTAGTTTTTCTTTGCTTTCTGCCATAAGGGTGGTGTCATCTGCATATTTGAGGTCATTGATATTTCTCCTGGCAGTCTTGATTCCAGCTTGTACTTCATCCAGTCCGACATTTCTCATGGTGTACTCTGCATGAAAGTTAAATAAGCGTGGTGAAGGTATACATCCTTGAGGTACACCTTTCCTAATTTTGATTGAAGCCCTATTGTGGGATCATTTTGCTTTAACTTAGGGGAAAAAAGACACTTGCTCATACTTTGTATTGAGTCTAGTTCCAGCTGAGTCTCTTATTTTGTCAGCTTTTAAGTTTCCCTTTCATTTTAAAACAGTTGGCTTTGCATTCATTGTGTAGTAAACATTTTAAAATTCTGAAGGTGGATCGTAGTGATTAAAACAAGCATCTAAAGTCCGAAGAGGGGATACTGCAAGATTCAAAAAAATCTAACACTTAACGAGTGACTGAACAATATGCTTGATATATTAAATGATATTTGTATGATCAGGTACATTATAGGTTATATTGACTTTTGTCTTGATCTAGGAACCTGATTAAATCCCTCTGGAGAGAGATTGGCTAAGTTTAGAGACTGACTCTGCCACTTACCAGCTGTGTGAACTTGGGCAATTTGACCTTTTCACACCTGAGGCTCCTCATTGGAAGAATGTGTGTAAGAATAGTTAACCTCATAGAATCATTTTGAGGAATAAATGATTTATTATGTGTAGAATGTTGAGCATAATGCCTCGTGCAAGGTAAGCAAGCAATGAATGATAGTTCTTTCATCATCAGAAAACATTTTGAGTTAGAATAAATGATTATTCATTAGATGGTACCAACCTTTTGTAAATTAAGTGCTTTTCCCCTGTCTTTCTCTAAGTGGGCGTGCATGACCTAAGGTATTAGTTAGAAAGGACATCAGAGATCATTTGATCCATCCCTACTTTTTATATATTTGGAAAAAACATGCTTCTCTGGAGTTCTGAGCCTGGTAGAATACATGAAGAAAAGACAGAAAGGTAAATCACACTCTCCTGTGATAAGTGTGTTTAAAAGAAGTGTGCATGAGGAACTTTCAAGAAATTCATACAAGTTTCTCAAGTTGTCTCCCTTCATTTTTACCTATTAATTCATCCTACACACAGCTGCTGGGTAAAGTGTCTTAAACCATAGCCTTGGGTGTCTCTCTTCTGCTCAGGATCTCCCCCCCCCCCCCCCCCCACCCCCCCACCCCCCCCCCCCCCCCCACCCCCCCCCCCCCCCCCCCCCCCCCCCCCCCCCCCCCCCTTAAATTAGCTCCTTCTCTGTGCAAAATAAAGTCCAGACTCTTTAATCTGATGTTCTTGGCCTGTTATCTCTATCCTCAGTTTATTTTCCTAGTATACATGCCACCACTTTTTATATACCTTAACTCTGTTGATGAATCCAACTACTTGCTATTCTCAGCATGCTTTCTGGCTTCCTTTTAGCATTCCCATCCTGGAGGGTCTCCCCTTCTATCTGCCTGTTGAGAGACCATCTATTGCTCTTCCTCTAGCTGCAGAACTTCACATGGATTTCATCTGTGGCAGTTCTTCGTTCTAGCACCAGTGTGAGGTTTATTTATACAAACTGTTCAGTCATTCGTCCTTCATTTATATAGTAATATGTATTGAAGCCAGGTGGCTCAGTGGTAAAAGATTTGCCTGCAAAGCAGGAGATGCAGGTTCATTTCCTAGATTGGGAAGACCCCTGGAGAAGGAAATGGCAACCAACTCCAGTATTCTTTGCCTGGGAAATCTCACGGACAGAGGAGCCTGGCAGGCTACAGTCCTTAGGGTCATGGAGAGTCGGACACGACTTAGCGATTAAACAACAAATATATTGAAGCCAGAGAGAAAGACTACTACTAATCTCTTTTTTTCCCCTGGGCCTGCTGCTTGTGAAATGTAAGAAAACAATTTCACTTGATCTGGGTAAGCATACACACCTGAGTTTGCAGGAAGATTGCAAGAGCAGGTGTATGAGGCTGTGGCTTACAGTGCAGCGTGGGAGAAGCCTGGAAGGGAAAGGGGAATGTTTAGTCTGTAGTTGGGAGGCTGCTTTTTTTTCAAGTTGATGTGATACTCTGCAAGCAGCAACTCTTGGTTGCATTTCTTTGTTGTGTAGTGAAAGTATTAGGAAATGGGGTGAGGTGGTGGTGATGGTGGTAGTGGTGATTGCGACTCAGCAGAATATTCCATAAGTTGTAAGCCAAAATTAAGTACCAAGTTTTGTTTTTGTTTTAGCATTTCCTTTAAAATGAAAATATCCATCTTCATGCTTCTAATGAGACATAGCTCTGTGATACTATATGGTAAAGATATGTACAACAATATGCATGTTGTTTAAACTCCTATTTTTTAAAATTGCCTATGTCCTTGAGATTTACTATGCCAAACTCGTATTTACTTTAAGCACTATAAAATTGAATCTATTTCATGGTAAAGAAGCCAAGTTTAAAAAAAAAGATTGTCTAATGTTGAAATGAAGGACAAAACTTTATGGTGTATTCATTTAAATAGTTCTTATTTTGTCCCTCTTGAGGTTTATAAACTGCTCCTGTGAGATGATAAACAGTGTTTAATAATCTGGGTCATGACGGGCTGGGGTAGCTGACATGTTCTAGAGGCAAAGGTATTCTTTTCTGCAGAACCACATATGGTCGATCAGTGGAAGCTTCAGTTACAAGCACATGTCATGTATCGCCTGTTAATTTATTGTTAGGCTTTTGCATATGTATCTGAGAAATGTAAGTAGCTCGCTATATCTTTCTCCAAGTGTATAGACAGGAAGATAAGGATTTAGCATCCATTCCTGGGTGTGGTCGTTTAGTATTTGTGATCTGACTCATTTGGCTTAGGAGTCCCATGTCAGCCCTATGAGCCTTGCTTGTCTTCCCAAGGTAGAACCTCCCAAATCATTCTTCACCCTTGGAGGTTCGATGCAGGCATGTAACCTAAATTTTGTCAGTTGCATCCAAGAGATCCTACACTACACAGTGAGCGATTGAGGAAGGAGGCTCCATGTGGAACCTCCTTTCTTCCCTTGGTTCTTTTCCTTCACCAGGAATATCTACTGTTAATAATGTAATGTGAGCCCTTCCAGATCATTTTCTGTACAAACATATAAATATATACAAATATTTTTCATAAATTAGTTTTAAAAATACATGCAGTAGGCTTTTTAAAAAAAATTTGAGTTGAGCATTTTTTTATGTTTGTTTTTCTTGTTTTATGAATTGCCTGTTCATGCTATCTGCTTATTTATTTGCTTAGTTTAAAAACTTTTGTATTAAGGAAGCTAATTCTTATGGGTCATATTGGTTATATAAAATTTGCCCCTGAGGTTTTGATGTAAAATTTTTAATGTATATTCAAGGTTATTAGTTTTTACTTTGAACTTTATTCCTTCTTCAGAGGTCCTTTTCCTCTCTCTGTTCAACTAATTTGCTTATGGACACACAGCTAGTCTGGTGGCTCAGGCGGTAAAGAACCCACCTGCAATGCAAGAGGCATGGGTTCGATCCCTGGGTTGGGAAGATCCTCTGGAGAAGGAAGTGGCACCCTACTCCAGTATTCTTGCCTGGAGAATCCCATGGACGGAGGAGCCTGGTGGGCTACAGTTCAAGGGGTCACAAAGAGTCGGGCACGACTGAGTGACCAACACTTTTTCACCCAGCTAGCAATCCTGGCAGTTTTGGCTTGAGAACACACTCCCTTAACTAGTATTCTACACATCCCGCCGTTCAAGTGCATCAGCTTTTATGCCATGTGACTGGGTGTTGCTTTTGTTAAGTCCTGAAACATGCCAAGTACCCATTACCTTCATGTTTAAATGATTTCTTAGATGTAGGACCATTTTTCTAGAAATGAAGAAGGAATTAAACTCTTAAAAAACTGGTAAGATTTCTCTTGGTATGTGTGAGGAGTCTTATACCATCTTAGGGTCCTAATGTGCTGTGCTTTCTGGCCTAGCATGGTGACTAAAAGGATCAGTCTCACAGCCAGACTGCCTGGGGTCAAATCCTAGCTTTGCTGCTTATTATAGGTGGCGTGGTTGGTAAAGAATCTGCCTGTAATGCAAAAAGACATGAGATGTGGTTGGGAAGATCCCCTGGAGAAGGAAATGGCAACCCACTTGAGCATCTTGCCTGGGAGATTCCCTGGACAGAGGATCCTGGTGGGTACAGTGCACGCAGTTGCAAAGAGTCAGACATGGACTGAGTCTGCTGAACAGGTTACACTGCAGCTATGTGTTTTAGTTTCCTCATCTGACAAATGAGATAATTAAATCGCCCGCTTCATGGGTTGGGGATAAAAACTCGATCAGGGATACATGTGAAATGTTTCAAATAGAATCAGGTGCATAGTCCATGCATACTTCAAAAGTTGGTTTTTGTTCTCTGCGTGAAATAAAAAAGGTAACAGATATGAACCACATTTGTAGGACTTCCCTGTAGCTCAGACAGTAAAGAATCTGCGTGCAGCACAGGATACCCGGGTTTGATCCCTGAGTCCGGAAGATCCCCTGGAGAAGGTGATGGCAACCCACTGCAGTATTCTTGCCTGGAGAATCCCATGGACAGAGGAGCCTGGTGGGCTACAGTCCGTGGGATCACGAAGAGCGGGACACGACTGACACTGCTACTACTATGAACCACATTTAACTTCCTGTCCCATTCATTACCCATAAATTTATCAGCATCTTTACCTATATGTAACCAAATCTGTTTCCTCTTTCAGAGGATAGAAAAGGATTTCTGAGCATTGTTGAGCCCACCTAAGTGTTGAGAACTGTAGCAGTCTGTTCAGTGGTTTCATTTTTGTCATACTCAAAAACTCGGTTCTGAGAGCGGAGAAAGATTCATCTTGGATTTAGGACCTTATGTAGGATATAGGAGGGTAGAAGGATAAAAGGTGAGTAGAATAAAAGTTGAGCTGATTTAATACAGGACCTAGGTTAGTCAGAGAAGGATATGACGGTGGGGAGAAAAGAGACACGGGGAGAATCATAATAAGGTCCAGAAACAGGCTTTTTGTGTAAAAGGTAGAGACCATCGCAGATTTTATGTTACTTGGATACCTAACCTATTTTTGGTCTTGGGGAAACAGTCAGCAGAGGTAGGATCAAGGCTTGGACTGGTTGAGATAATTATTTTTTCTCTAAGAACTCTTTCAGCTCTAAAATCTCCATAATTCTTTGGATCTTCTCCTCCTCCTAACCCCCCCAATAATAGCCACACTCTTGAAGTAATTCAGGAACTCAAGTTAAAAATATGTATTTTTCCCAGCTTTAAGAATATATTTGATGGGAGGGAGTCTCAAAAGGGAGGGGATATATGTTTTAAAAAAAAAAAAAAAAAAAAAGATGATGTGCAGGAAAAAAAAGAAATAAGAGAGAACATTAAATAATCATACAAAAAAGTTCCACGTACTTTCAAAGAGGATTCTTATTTTCAGGTATATTTTTAATAATTTGCAAGTTATAATGTATAGCCTCAGTGATAAAATATTATAGAATAAAAAAATATATTTGATATCCAGTAATTAACCTTAAATAGGGGGGGAAATCACAGTAATAACAGTTTGATTTTTAGCTTTCTCATAATTTCTTTCTTAAAGAACATTTATTCTTGCAAACAGTTACATAATTTTTCAGGAAAAGGGGATGGAATTATTAAAAGATGAGTATGAAATAGCTGGTGGGCCTCTTATGTTCTTATGTAAGAGGTGTATTGTATTTTTATACAGGTTATCCAGGATTAATGAGCATGCCATTTACTTAATTTATAAATTAATTTGGACACTTTCTACACTTCATTGTCCATTCTGTGTAAAATTTTTGATGAGTTAGTTTGCTTAAGGGGACATTAAGCTTTCTCATTCATGTAGAATCTAGTTAGGCCTTTTGGTTCATCTCATGGGCAGAGCATAAAGTACTTGACACAATTTGATCTGACAGCTTTACAGTTATATAACATAGGACGGAAGCTTAAAAACAACAAAAAAAAGAGGAAGGAGTCACTGATGTTTTTCGTAGCAAGCTATATTTCTCTCCAAAACCTTACTAACCTTCTCTGTCTCCCTAAACCTAGCAGAACCAGCTTAAGGCTAGTAATGTACACAGTCTTAAGCTAACCGCTATTTTTTAAAATAAACAATTACAAACATTTAGAGGTGAAAAGGTCCTTAGGATTATCCTGTCTAGTTGCATCACATTACCAATGAGAATGCAGAAGGCTTAAGATGGTAAGTAACTTGCCTAGGGTCACGAAGCTGGCTAGTGGCAAAACTGACTTGGGCATCGGCACAGGATTCCAATACAAGTACTCTTCCTGGTGTCATACGTGAATACAATGTTTAATAAAAGGTGTAGTTGTGATGTTTTACAGAAGTAAGTTTCTTATAACCATGACAAAGAGTATGATATTTGATTTTGCATATTGAGTAAAAAATAATTACACTGGAATGTCTATTTGCTTGTCTGGATTCATATTCTAGCTCCACTAGTGGTGTGACATTGATCATGTCTTAATCTCTAAAGCTCCATTTCTTCATCTGTAGAATGGGGCTGATAGAAGTACCTCATTATATATTACATGCAGCATTCTCTTTAAAGTCTGGTATGTCGTCATTTCTCAGTAAATGTTACGTGCTGCTATTACTGATTTATAATAATTTCCAGTTCTTTCATCTTTTTAAAATACTGATCAGTGATTGTTTAGCCAATAAAGTTTAGCACTGAAATGACCAGTAATAAAAGTAATGGATTTAAGGACAGATTTGAAAACACAGAAATGTTTTAGAAGTGGTGAATGTTTGGGCCTTTGGAATTGGGGAAATATTTTCTAATTTTTTCCATATTAAAAGCTATGATGCTATAGTTGTTTTTAAACTATATTCAAAAATAACAACTTTTAAGTTTGTTGGGAGATGCCCTGGAGGTAAAATGAGAGAGAAAATAGTGAAATAATTTCTTCTATAGTGAAGAAGAAATACATTCATTTCAAACTAGCTTTGCTGCTGCAAAAATGATCGATTTAAGGACATTTAGTCATGCTTCCCCCTGGAGAAGGAAATGGCAGCCCACTTCAGTATTCTTGCCTGGAGAATCCCCATGGACAGAGGAGCCTGGAGGCCATGGGGTCGTAAAAGTCAGACATGATTTAGCGACTAAACCACCAGTCATGCTTCCGTATCTTCAAAAAAGGTTTTAAAAAAAATCCTTTCAATGTTAGTCGCTCAGTTGTGCCTGACTCTGCAACCCCATGGACTGTAGCCCACCAGGCTCCTCCATCCATGGGATTTCCCAGGCAAGAATACTGGAGTGGGTTGCCGTTTCCATCTCCAGGGGATCTTCTCAACCCCAGGGATCGAACCTGGGTCTCCTGCATTACAGACAGACTCTTTACCATCTGAGCCACTAGTGAAATGAATAATATTAAAATCAAGTCAGATGCATCTGGAATTAGCACATTTCTGGTGCTCCAAGTCTAAAGGTTTTCACTATAAAATAATGAGTCATAAATGTGACACAGAACCCAGTGTTTTACTCACTCTGTATGATGGGCTTGGGTGTCAGGTCCATGCCTGGATCTGAGATTTGCCACTCACTCTCTCTCTGTGACTTTGGGGAAAATATTAACGTCTCCGAGGTGGTTTACTTTTCTATAAAATAAGAATATTAGTTGGGTCCCCCACATATCTTTGCCTCAAGGCTTGAATGAGAGTGCATGGCATTCAGTTCTGACACATTCTGACACTTAATAAAAGTTAGTTATTAAAAAAGAAAGGAAATCACAACTTCTAACCAAATTTTTTCCCTATGGTAATGTTCATTATGCAAATTTCAGAGTATTTACATGATTGAATTTCAGGAAAACAGAATTGTTTCATTTTGTGTTTATATAATCTTCAACTAAAAATACAGATAAACCCGGAAGAGATTATTTTTTGTATTTAAAAACCTCAGTTTAAAAAGGTTTAAAGGATAATAAATTTCTCTTTTTACAACTAGGCATGTTCTACTTGCTTTTGATCTGTAGCAGTGTCTTCTTAATAGTAAGCAAAAGTGTACTGACATACTACTGGAGATTTAGGAGATATTTTTATTTGATATTCAGGTGAATATTTAAGTTATAGAAATTTGAATGCTGATTGCTGCTGCTGCTGCTAAGTCGCTTCAGTCATGTCTGACTCTGTGCGACCCCATAGACGGCAGCCCACCAGGCTCCGCCATCCCTGGGATTCTCCATGCAAGAATACTGGAGTGGGCTGCCATTTCCTTCTCCATGAATGCTGATTAGGAAAATGTATAATCGCATATGTCAAGTTGAGGATTTCATAGGCTTTATAGTTTAGGATGAATAAATGTTTTTTTAAAAGTAATCTTCAAAAAATTAATTTATATTTTATCCTTTACATCATGGTTACTCTTAGCAAATAAAAACTTTAAATGTTTCATTCATACCTTATTCTGGTAGTTAATATTTTAGAGTCTTTCGAGTTAGTTTAAGAAGAATCCTTTTTTTAACTGACCTTGGCATGTGGGATCTTAGTTCCCCTGACCAGGGATCTAACCTGCGCCCCCCTGCTGTGGTTGTAGCATGGAGTCTTAGCCACTGGACCTCCAGGAAAAGTCCCAGGAATGCTTTTATTCTTTCTTGAACTTCTGTAGCATATTAAGTGCCTTTGAATGTTTTACTTGGATACAGAGTTGGGGTTTTGTCTACAGGAAAGCAAAAACAGTTACTGTACTAACTTTTAACTAGTGTCCTCCTCATGCTGCTTTCACTTGCTGTTGACCATTTCATGTTTTTAGTTTTTGTAAGAAAAAAAATATTTTTATTTGGCTGCATTGAGTCTTAATTGCAGCATGTGGGATCTAGTTCCCTGACCAGGGATTGAACCTGGGCCCCTTGATTGGGAGTGTGGAGTCTTAACCATTGGACCGCTGGGGAAGTCCCATGTTTCTTCATTATAGTTGATGGTTTGACTGTGGAACATAATGTATTTGCTTAGCTTGCTTTTTCCTGTTGACTTTGATAGAGATACAAAGATTTGCCAAACTAACAAGTAAGCTTCCTTCAATGTAGAGCTACTGTTGTATTTTAGGATCCCTTTCTAAGTATGACATCTTATTTAGATAAGCTCCTGATGGTTCTCTGTTTTTTTATTTTTTGGTTCTCTCTTAAAATTCAGTTTTTATTTTCCTCCTTTTCACAAATTGGCTGGAAGTCCTATGGTATGGCTTTCATAAATAGTGTCACAAGTTTTTTTTATTTAGACATTTACATTTACTAGCAGATGGGTTGAATTTAAGTGTTCTATTTCTAGGTTTTGATTTTTAAAAATTAAAAAAAATCAGCTTAATTAAAAAAATTGTATATATATTTACAAATTAAGGTCCCAGTCATATGTACATCAGGTTTTAAAGTTCTTAGGACCAATATTTCAGATTATGGTTAAAAAAAGAACTTCCTCTCATTAACATATCTTCAGAATTCAGAAAAATATGTTTAACTGTGTGTATAACTTAATATGTCTTTTTTGTGTTTATCTCATATTTCTATTAGATATTCAGTTCCTTGTCTAATGATACTTTTGTTGTATTAAAATAGGTTTGAAGGTCACTTTAGAGAAAAGTAGCTTATTTTTTCAGTGACTTTTCCCCTAAATTAAAAAAAAAAAAATTGGGACTTCAATGGCTAAGACTCTGAGTTCCCATGAGGGGGCCAGGGTTCAATCCCTGGCCAGGGAACTAGATCCCACATGTTGCAGCTAAGACCCAGCACAGCCAAATAAATAAATATTTCTTTAGTGGGCAGAATTAATTTCTTATTTCAATATATTGTAAGACAGACCAGTGAAACAGTGCTACCTATTACAAAGTCCTGGACTTTCCATTTATTGTTTCTTCTTACTGGTTGTTATTATATATATGAGGGCTTGATTTCTCTATGTAATTTTATATCTTACCATTTTACTGCATGTTCTTAATTGTTTGGAATAATTTTTCCATTAGTTTTTTTTTTTTTTTGGTTTTTAATTTAAATGTATTATTTGCAAATTGGGGTAGAGATAGCCTCCTTTTCTCCTAACCCGTGCACCTGTCCCCCACTGTTATACCTCTAATTGCTTTTTTCTTTAATTTTTTTAGTTAATTAGTGGATTGACTATTGGCTGTGCTGGGTCTTTGTCGCTGTGCATGAGCTTTCTCTGGTTGTGGCGAGTGGGGGCTCCTCTCTAGTTGCTGTGCTCGGGATTCTCATTGCAGTGGCTTCTCTTGTTGTGGAGCATGGGCTCTGGGGCGTGTGGATCTCAGTAGCTGTGGCTCATGCGCTCAGTACTTGCAGCATGTGGGCTTAGTTGTCCCATGGCCTGTGGAATCATCCTGGACCAGAGATTGAACCTCTGTTTCTGCATTGGCAGGTGGATTCTTAACCACTGGACCACTAGGGAAGTCTTAACTTTCTCGGCTAATTGCATTAGCAAGTACCTATATATTATTATTTATTAGTTAAGTCCTTATTGTTCTTGACTTTAGTGAAAAATCTTTAGTGTCCCCCACCCCCCTTAGGTTGTTGGCTTCTTTTTTTAACAACTGTATTCATGAGAGAGATAGTTTTCAAACGGTAAATTCTTAAAGAGATGGGAATACCAGACCACCTTGCCTCCCTTCTGAGAAACCTGCATGCAGGTCAAGAAGCAACAGTTAGAACTAGACATGGAACAACGGACTGGTTCCAAGTTGGGAAAGGAGTACATCAAGGCTGTATGTTGTCACCCCGCTTATTTAACTTCTGTGCAGAGTATGTCATGTGAAATGCCAGGCTGGATAAAGCACAAGCTGGAATCAAGATTGCTGGGAGAAATATCAATAATTTCAGATATGCAGATGAAACCACCCTTATGGCAGAAAGTGAAGAGGAACTAAAGAACCTCTTGATGAAGGTGGCAGAGGAGAATGAAAAAGCTGGCTTTAAACTCAGCATTCAAAAAACTGAGATCATGGCATCTGGTCCCATTACTTCATGGCAAATAGATGTAGAAAAAATGGAAACAGTGACAGATTTTATTTTCTTAGGCTCCAGATCACTGCTGATGGTGACTGCAGCCATGAAATTAAAAGATACTTGCTCCTTGGAAGAAAAGTCATGACAAACGTAGACAGTGTCTTAAAAAGTGGTGACATTGCTTTGACAAAGGTATGTAAAGTCAAAGCTATGGTTTTCCCAGTAGTAATATGCAGATGTGAGAGTTGGACCATAAAGAAGGCTGAGCACAGAAGACTTAATGCTTTTGAACTGTGGTGTTGGAGAAGACTCTTGAGAGTCCGTTGACCTGCAAGGAGATCAAACCAGTCAATCCTAAAGGAAATCAACCCTGAATATTCATTGGAAGGACTGATGCTGAAGCTTCAATACTTTGGCCACCTGATGTGAAGAGCTGACACATTGGAAGAGACCCTGATGCTGGAAAAGATTGAGGGCAGGAGGAGAAGGGGGTGACAGTAGTTGAGATGGTTGGATGACATTATCGACTTGATGGACATGAGTTTGAGCAAACTCCGAGATAGTGAAGGACAGGGAAGCCTGGCGTGCTGCAGTCCATGGGGTTGCAAAGAGTCAGAAACAACTGAGTGAGTGAACGACATTTACCCGTTACAGCTGTACTTCAGTGATTTTTTTAAAAAGTAAATTTATAAGATTGTTCAACCATCACCAAAACGTATTTGTAGGGCACATCCTCTGGAGGAGGGCATGGCAACCCACTCTAGTATTCTTGTGTGGAAAATTCCATAGACAGAGAAGCCTGGCGGGCTGCAATCCACGGGGTCAAAAAGAGTAGGACATGACTGGGTGTGTGTGTGCACGTGTGCACATGCGCACAGACACACACCCCATTTAAAGTTACTATAAAATAATCATACACTTCCCTGTATGGAACAGTCTCTCCTTGTAGCTTCTTTATACATGGTAGTGTGTACTTCTTATTCCCTAACTCTGTCCTGCCCGTCTCCGTTTCTCCTGCTGGTGAACACCAGCTTGCTCTCTGTGTCCGTGAATTTGTTTTGTAACATTCATTTTTTTGTTTTATTCTTTAGATTCCACGTATAACTAATAATGCGTAATATTTGTCTTCCTCTGACTTAATTCACTAAGCATATTACCGTCTAGGTCCATCCATTTTATTCTTTAAAAGAAAAAAATTTCATTCTCTTTTTAATGACTGAGTAATATTCCATTGTATATATATACCACATTAAAAAAATCTGATCTTCTTAATCCATTCATCTGTTGATGGAAACTTAGGTTAATATTGTAAATAGTGCTGCTATGAACATTGGGAGGCGTGTATCTTTCTGAATTACTACTTTTGTTTTCTTCAGGTATATACCCAGGTATTGGCTCGCAGGATCTTAGTTCCCCAACCAAAGACTGAACCCAGGCCCAGCACAGTGAAAGTGCTGTGTCCTAACCATTGGACCACCAGGAATTCCTTATTTTTAGCTTTGTAAGGACCCTCCATACTGTTTTCTGCAGTGGCTATACCATTTTACATTCCCACCAACAGTGTAGGTGGGTTCCCTTTTCTCCACATCTTCCCTTGTGTTTGTTATTCATGTTCTTTCTGATGACGGCCATTCTTACAGATGTGAGATAATAGGTCGTTATGGTTTTGACTTGCATTTCTTTGATGATTAGCGATATTGAGCATGTTTTCATGTGCCTGTTGGCCATCTGTATGTATGACTTCTTTGGAAAAATGCCTTTTCAGGTCTTCTGCTTGTGTTTTAACTGGTTTGTTTTTTGACATTGAGTTGTGTGAGCTGTTCATATATTTTGGATATTAATTCCTTATTGGTCATATCATTTGCAAATAGTTCCTCCTATTCAGTAGGTTGTTTCTTTATTTCATTGATGATTTCCTCTGCTGTGCAAAAGCTTTTCAGCTTAATTAGGCCCCATTTGTTTATTTTTGCTTTTGTTTCCTTTGCGCTCATAGACAGATCCAGGAAAGTATTGCTGTGCTCTATGTTAAAGCATATTCTGCCTATGTTTTCTTCTAGGACTGTTATGATTTCTGGTCTTAAGTTTAGGTCTTTAATCCATTTGGAGTTTATTTTTGTAAATGGTATAAGAAAGTGTTTTAAATGGTGTGAGAAAAATGTTCTAATTCCATTCTTTTCCATGTAGTTGTCCAGTTTTTCCAGCACTGCTTATTAAAGAGACTGTCTTTTGTCCATTGTATATTCTTATCTCCTTTCTCATAAATTAATTGGCCAAAGGTGCATGGGCATTAATTCTTATTTCATTGCTTGTTTTTAATATGAGTGTTTAAGTTTTCTTTTTGACATACATTTAAATCAGCAGGCTCAAGTAGTCTCTCTTGGCATAGTAAAAATAAGTCTCCTTGCAATAAAATGCTGTGCTATTACAATAAAAAGTTTTCTCGGTACAGGAAGAGAGCATTTCTTTTTTCTTTAGAAAACGGTATTTCAGACTCTGAAACATTTTGTCCCATGTTGTTTTTAAAGAGGATGGCATTCCCTGTGGATATGTTGGATAATTGCAGTCATGAGGAACTGGAAAATTCTGCTGAAGATTACATGTCAGATCTGAGGTGTGGGGACCCTGAAAATCCGGAATGTTTTTCTCTTCTCAATGTTACGGTAAGGCATCCTACTGTGATTTTTATCAATCTTTTCCACTGAGTTTATAATGAAGTCAGTATCCTTTTATTATCTTTTAAAGTGTTAACTAATCACCTTTGAAAATTTTATCAGAAGACTTTTCAGTAAAATGGATAAATATTGATTTGTTAGTATAGCAGCATGATCAAATGACTGGTTAGCTATATTTGAGCTAACCCAACTAAATCTACTTTAGATTTGGAAATTGTTGTTTTACAAACATTTTTTATAAAAATCAGCAAAAAAAATTAATTAAAAAAATGAAAGGGAAAATCAGCAGAACAGTACATTACACTTTTTTGTGTCACAAACCTTCCTTTTCCCAAAATATTAAAATTTCTGAATATATTTTGATAGGTCATTAGACATAAAATTATTAGAATTCTAGTATGAATTTGATGACAGGCAAATTCTCTAACCTCTTTAGGCCTCAGGTTTTCCTTTTGGCAAATGATGTTTATTTAACGAATTCTTAGCTTCTTCCAGCATCAGTGTTTTACAGTTCTTTGAATGGCAGTATTATGTGTAAGTAGGGAATTAGCGTTCCAGACTGTGAAGAATCTGACTGCGATGCAGGAGACCTGGGTTCGATCCCTGGGTTGGGAATATCCTCTGGTGAAGGGAATACCCACTCCAGTATTCTTGTCTGGAGAATTCCATGGACACAGAAGCCTGGCAGTCTACAGTCCATGGGATCACAAAGAGTCAGACATGACCGAACAACTCATTCATTGAAGGCAGAAAAGATTTAAAGTATTGTATATATCTCAGGGGAAAAATACCCTAGTGTCTTTTACTAGAAAATGAAAATTTTTTCCCCTCAAGTGATCTAAATAACAGATGATAAAGTTTTTAAATCATTTTATAGAGCATACCATGCTTTTGTTTTTATTCAGATGCATAGCTAGAGCACAGTGCTATTTATTGAAATACTTTCATTTTTCTCCCAAGTTAATAAAATTCCTGCAAAAGCAAAGTATATCTCATTTGGTCTTTTGTGTTTTTCTGGAGACTAGAAATATCCTCTGTGAAAAGAAACTATGCAGTTAGTGTTAATGTATGTTTAAAATTTTGGTAGAAGCATGGTGTTTTGATATTTTCTTTACCAACTCTTCACTAATGTTTAATCAATTGTCATTTCAGATTCCTATTAGCCTGTCAAATGTAGGCTTTGTACCTCTCTATGGTGGAGATCAGACCCAGAAAGTTCTTGCTCTTTTTGCACCTGAGGACTCACTCACAGGTCTCTATTTTGCTTAATCTTTATAAATTGAGGAATTTTTCTCCCCAAACAATTAGAAATTTATTAAAAGATAGCTACATGAAGGGATTTTGAAGGAAAAAAAAAAACATTTCAAACTGTAAATTTAGGAAAATAATATTTCTCAGTTGGTTAAATATTTAATGAGCTAAATACAATAAGATAGTACAAATGGGGCTGCCACACTGTATTGTAAAGTATGGGTATATTTACGAGTATTCGTAAAAACCTGCAAAATAGTAATCTCGTGTACTTGAAGATTTCAGTGTTAACCACCATTTATTCTCTTTTAGCTGTGGCACTTTACCTTGCTGATCAGTGGTGGGCTATTGATGACATTGTGAAAACATCTGTCCCTTCTAGAGAGGGGCTTAAGCAGGTAACGAGCCCCTGTCGTTTT
Source organism: Okapia johnstoni (assembly GCA_024291935.2). Taxonomy (NCBI): domain Eukaryota; kingdom Metazoa; phylum Chordata; class Mammalia; order Artiodactyla; family Giraffidae; genus Okapia; species Okapia johnstoni. The sequence goes on from CM044313.1 coordinate 50,641,753, forward strand.
AGAAGTGTTTCATAAGAGACCATTTCACAGTGTGTTTCCCATAAACAGGGATAGTTTTTGAAGTTACTGGGCTCTTCTCCAGCTTAGTATACCTGGTGATACTAAACCCTTTCATTGTTCCATTGTTATGGTGAAGCTGGCACTTAGATTGGGCTTCCTTGGTTTTATGTGAGGGTCTGAGTATTGACGGAGGAGGAATGAGAACCTGTGGTTTAATTGATCTGTAGTTACCCACATCAACTTCAGGTTCTGATTTTTCCTTTTGCGTGGGAAAAAGCTTATTCTCTCTGTGTGGTTGCTTAGGTTCTCTGTCTCTAGGAGAGACTGCCCAGGAAACTTGCTTATCAGTAGGGCCATTTTGGGTGGTCCCTTCAGTGTTCCAAACAGTGTAGTGGAAAGGAGGTCCTCAGTAGCATACTGTAAAACTTAGTCCTCTTTTCTGTCCCAGTCATCATTTTATCAGTTACTTAGAAGATGACATAGTTGGCATGCTTATCAGTTCTTCATGCCACAGTGGTGGGAGAGAGAACTCATCTGTTAAGGCAGAATTAAGAAACAAAGAGAAGGGTCTAACATGATGAAAATAAACTAGTGAAAAAGGTAAAATAGTAATCTATGGGTTCAAAAAATTAACCGTACACCATGAAGATCAAACTAAAACAGCAGCACATATGAAAAAGATTGGGCTTTAGTTAATTAGAAGTAAAATCAAGGGAAGAAAGGAAGCTAATAAAAACCTTAAGTTTCTACAGAAAAGCCCCATTATCTTATCAGTATCTTTAGTTTATATCTGTAGTAGCTGCATCCACTGATGTGCAGAGAGAGACATTAGGGATCTGAAGCCATTTCAAGGGAAAAGACTGGAATGGCAGGAGTACCCAAAATCATATGAGATTAGTCTTTTTCTACATTCAGCTTTGATAGGAAATTTAGGAGAATATAACGGCTGTTTTCAAATATTTATATACTCTGTGGTCCAGAATATCAAGCAAAAGTATAGTTTTTGGAAAAGAGATTTCAGCTCAGTGTGAGGAGGAATTTCATGCTGGTCAGAGCTGTTCAAGGAAGGCAGGGGTTGCCTTGTAAGCTGGTGAGCATGGTCGTTTCATGTGCTGTTTGGTATTGGAAATCTCTTTCCAGGGAGGTTTTTGGTAGTAGTGTGTGTGTGCCTAATGCTTTTTTCTCTCCCTTTCCCTAATTAGACATTCTTGTTTTTCTTTAAGGAAAGCTGGGGCGGGCATGTAGATTTCATGGCTAGACTCTTGTTTTTAGCAGTGACAGACACCTGTGGGGAAAACCCCTCTGATCAGTGTCGGACAGTTGATGAGGGGGTCCCTGTGACTGTGTAGCCCTGCCTGTAGGAGGTGAGGTTCTGCTTCCATTCTGTGATTGACCCAAGTTTTGTTTTCATCAGACTGCCCTGCTGCCACTGTCATTGCCCATCCGGGCTGGAGGAGGGGTGTGTGTGTACGTGTGTGAGGGGAGACAGGTATTCTGGAGCGTTGCATAACAAACACATGACTGTTAAATGACCATTTTACCTGGAAAAAGATGACACAGATGCCTTTCCCAAGAGCGTAATTATGGCTTTCCTCATCAAATGAGATGATTGTTTTTAAAGTCTTCAGGGTAACACTAAGCTTTTGTCCCTTTTATTTTCTTTACTTTTTTTTTTTTTTTAATTGTGTAGGCTGGAATGGGTGGAAAGAGTTGAAGCACTAGAGATGTTGGGGGCTGCAGTTAGAGTTTGGGGAGACCTGGGATCTGGGCAGGTGGAAGCCAGAAGTGAACACGGACTGCTCAAGTGGAGATGCTGGACGTTGGTATATTGGAAACCTGCTTGCCTATTTTAGAATTTTGCTGAGAGGCATTATTTCATGCATAATTTGTATCCATAGAAATGGATTGTTATTGGTGTGAATGACTTGGTCTTATCTTTGTGATAATAAAATGGTTTACAAGTCATTTTGAATGTATTCAAAATGCTTTGAATGTCAGTACACGATACGGAAGCAAGGAGAGAGGTAAATTGCATCTCTCAGTTGATGCGTATTATAACTGTTGTGCCTGGTGTCTGACTCTCTTTGTAGGTGAGAACTCTTGGGGAGAGAGTGGTTCTATATGTTCTGAATCGAATTATTTATAGAAAGCAGGAAATGGAGAGAAATGAGATCCCATTCCTGTGTCATAGCAGTACTGATTATGCTAAGATTCTGTGGAAGAAAGGAGAGGCCATTGGGTTTTATTCAGTTAAGCCTACAGGTGAGTCTTTAAAAGTTATTTAAAATCTGTATTATGTAAACTCACTCTCTGGACCCCACCTCTATCAATGTCCCTTTTAAATTAGTATCTCAAGTACAAATTGAGATGATTTTACTCAGTATTTCTTGCGAGTGCTTTGATTCTATGTAAGTGAGGATTGTTAGGAAAGTCTTGAAAAAAAGATTAAACATTTGACAGGAAAATTTTGCCACGTGTGTGAAGAGAGAGTTGTATGTTGAGGCTCAAATTTGTCTTCTTTCCCTCTCATTTCCTTCCCTTTATTTAAAGGTCCTTGTTCTACTTTGATTCCTGTTGCTGTCACTATTACTGACTTTTATCAAAGCCCCTTTCTACCTGTGGACCAGATGCGTAGCCTTTCTCTTCTAGTTTTAGCTGATTCAGCCTGATAGATTAAAGGTAGCTTTGCTAATTACCATGAGAAACAAAGTGCTTTAATATATTTAGTGAATCCAAAAGTGCTTTAATATATTTAGTGAATCCAAGCAGCTTTGAAATCATTAATCTAGTCAAGTTCGGATTTCTGATCCCAGGACCCAGCTACACCGTGTCCCTGAAAGACTAGCTTCATCTTGCTCTCTGTTCTCCTGTTCATTTAGTTCCCTAGAGCTACTGGAGCCAGAAAAGTCAAGCCTGCTTAGTCCATGTGCGTACTACTCCACACTTACAACCACCATGTAACAAAGGCAGCCTTGTTCTGCACCTAGGCCAAAAGACCTTTCACAGAGAACGCTCACATTATTTTTCTGTCTTTTTTATATTTCAGACTTGCCAAATTTAGCTCTTGTGATCGAATGCCCTCTCAAGATCTTACCAAATTCCCTGCTGACTTGAATGACAGTTGTGACTAATACCTTAATCATACAATTAGTGGACATTTATGATGAGAATTAGTATACATAGTCAACAAAAGAGAGGTCGCTTTTTCTCAAGAATAAATAAAACTGTGATCTATAGTTTTAAATGGTTGGTGTAGTAAATAAGTCTCCGTTAGTATGCTGTTTTATTCTTGTGTAAATTTGAAGCAGAACCAGTAATCACGTAACTCCAGAAAGATACCATCATTTAGAGGCAGAATAATGATGTTTGTTTAGTGGAAGCCTAGTGCTGCATTGCATAAAAGACATCACTTTATTGGTTTAAAATGTTTTCATACATTTGGGGCTGGAGTATGGTTCAATTACTATATGCTTTATTTTATACAAGATAATTCCTGTGGGAATTAGAGGCTTGTTGCTGCTCACAATGGCTACAGCAGAGTTTCCTACTTGAAACTAGCTTATAGACATTTGAAGTACATAAGAGTTTATGCTTTTTCATTTAGAGCATCTGTAGATGAAAGACACAGTACAGGGCACAGCATCCCCTCTCACTGTTTCTGACAGTGCTTGGTTCCAGGCCTTGGTCCCGCTTTGATGTGTCTTTCGGGCTCCTCCTCTCCTTTGGAACCTGGCTTCTGTTTTCTGTTTCTGGTATTTAACTCAGTTTCACATGCTCCGGCTTCCAAGTGCTACTTGTCTGCCCCTCTTAGCGCCTTCCATTCTTCCCTGCTAACTGCCTCACGGCCTGTTTATTTGTCTTTTTCTGCTTTAAGCTCTGCTCTCATCAGCCAGAGAACAATGGACTTAGATGTGCTTATGCTAGCCTTTGAGCCCCCGTAAGCATCTGATTCAGTCTGGAAGTAGTTTTCTACAAAGGAAACCCAAATGTAAAATGATTTTAAAAAATTGCCCGGGACAAATACTGAAACATTTTGTGATAGAACTGTTCTTAATGTATTGATACGTATCAGAAAAAAACTGTACCAGTAGCAAAAAGATAAAGTCTTTATTAAATACATTTGTAGTTGAATAAAAGTCTGTGATTATCACTTATTATTTGTGATTTTTTACGTAGCAAATCAGTATATAGGGTTATTAGTAGGAACATAAAAATGATCTTGATATATAAGAGGAGACTTTGTTTATGAGGTCAAATCTAATTACAGGAAGTGAAGTTCAAGAAAATATATAATTTTGGGGGGCCTGAAATAAATTATCATGAGGGATTTATAGTTTGTTTATCTTTTGGGTTAGGTAGATGTCAGATCATTATAAATAGTTTTTAACAGTAGATCACTGTATAATATCTGATATATAACTCTAAAAAGAGCTTTCAGAGTTGAGTAACATCACTGTAATAAGATTTTCTGGTCCCTCCTATGGTTACTAAGTATTTTTATCTATAAAAATAAAAGGAACAGGATTAATGCTTGTTGTGTTTTGGTAGTAAGTAATATTTGTTCATGGACTCATAAACTGAAAAGAAAAAGGTAAGCTCTGTATATTTCATTAAGAGAGATATTTTCAGTAAAATTTTATTTTTTGCTGAATAGTTTTCCAAATGTATAATATACTTGTGTTTTCATCCATCATATACTAATATTAATTATAATGAAAACTCAGATTACTTTTGAATTGGTACTTAGAACCTTATGATCACGAGGATAATTTTAAAAATTTATATTTTAAAGAATTTATATTTATATACAGATACAGATTTACAGAGGAGAATGATTAGATAATCAATATATAACCCAAACATAAAAATATATTACATCAAGATAACAGTGTGTAGAATAAATATAATAGAAGTCAGGGTGAGTCAGGGAGGAAGGATGTAAACTTTTTTTGTTTTTTTTTTATTTTTTAAATATTTCTTTCTTTCTTTCTTTGACTGCACCAGGTCTTAGTTGCAACATGTGGGATCTAGTTCCCCAATCGGGGATTGAGTTTAGGACCCCTGAATTGGGAGCCTGGAGTCTTAGCTACTTGGACCACCAGGGAAGTCCATGGTATAAACTTTTTTACTGTTAATGGTTGGTTCAGTAGTAAGGAACAGTTTTTTCAGTGTATGATGACAGTTATCAGATCAAATTGATAATAGTTTTTAGGGTCCATTTGATACATTTAAAAGCGTAGTGATACAGTTTTTTTCTTTAATCAATATTGTTTATTTGAGAAGGGATGGGGCGACTTCCTGGCAGTCCAGTGGTTAAGACTCCGCAGTTTTACTACAGGGGACCTGGGTTAAATACCTGGTCAGGGAACTAAGATCCCCCACATGCCCTAAGGCCAAAGAACGAAAAAGAAACATAGTAAATTTATATAGAGAATCCTGTCAGACACCATGTTAATTAATAGATCATGGTTAACATTACCAAGAGTAAAACACATCACTATCAGAGACCCCAGTATGGTATACTGAGAAGGACATCACATCTTTTCTGTACTATTTTTGCCCAAAATGCATAATCTCAATTTTATCATGAGAAAACATTAGATAAAGCCAAATTGGAGGTTATTTTACAAAGTAACTGATCAGTAAGCTCCAAAAGTATCAAGATGATGAAAGACAAGGAAAGGTGGAGGAAGTGGCAAAGACCAGAGTTGAGGAGACATGAAACTGAATACCATATGGAATCTTGGATTGGGTTCTGAAACAGAAAAAGGGTATTAATAGACAAACTGGTGGAAGTTGAATAAGGCCTGCAGTTTTGCTGATAAGTCTTTTATCAGTGTTGATGTCCTGGTTTTGATAATAGTAATCTGGCTATGTAAGATGTTAACATTAGGAGCGTTTGGATGAAGGGTGTGTGGGAACTCTGCATATTTTTGAAACTTTTTGCTAAGTCTAAAATTAGTTTTAAGATAAATAGTTGTTTAAAGTGAAGTCGCTCAATTGTGTTTGACTCTTTGCTACCCCATGGACTATAGCCAACCAGGCTCCTCTGTCCATGGGGTTTTCCAGGCAAGAATCCGGGAGTGGGTTCCCATTTCCTTCTCCAGAGGATCTTCCCGACCCAGGGATCAAACCCAGGTCTCCTGCATTGTAGGCAGATGCTTTACCATCTGAGCCACCAGGGAAGTCTTGCTAAAAATCGCATTCTTTATAATTGAAACTAATGATGGAAATTTTAGATGTTACCAAAGATGTGTGAATACATGTTATGTATTTCAAAATCATTTAATGGTTACTTGAACAAAAAAAGTTTCCTTTGAGGAATTTGACTTGTCCAAGAGAAAAAAATATTCTAAAAATGCCAGTTTATATAGTTCCCCTGGGAAAGGTCTCAACTCATTGTCAGCAATCCCCACCATGTACACTAGTCAACTTCTTAATGTCTCATTCTTAACTGTGAACAAATGGCTTAGTTAGGACAAGTCACTAATATGAAAGATGGAGATCAAAACAGAAGTAGAATAAAACCAGTTTGGAAGAGACACATAATGCAAAAACGAAACAACTCAATATTTTTTGAATGTAAGAGTGGTTATTACATTCATGGAATGAGAACAATATGTATTAAAAAAATGCCCAAGACTTTCATGCCAGTACAGTGAATAAGAATCTACCTGCCAGCACAGGGGACATGGGTTCAATCTCTGGTCAGTTAACTAAGATCCCACATGCCTTATGGCCGAAAAAAAGGAAACACAGTAAATTTACGTAGAGCATCCTGGCAGACACCATGTTAACTAAGAGATCATGGTCTGGGAAGGTTCCACATGCCTCGGAGTAACTAAGCCCGGGACCCTCAACTGCTAAGTCCGTTTGCTGCAGCTCCTGAAGCCCCGTGTGCCTGGAGTCTGCTCTGCAGCAAGAAAAGCTGGCACAATGAGAAGCCAGTGCACTGCAACAAAGAGTAGCCCCCACTCACCACAGCTGTTGCCCATGCACAGCAACAGAGCCCCAGTGCAACCACAAATAAATAATTTACTTAGGAAAAATAAAAGAATGTCCATAGAGCACAACATAAGGAAGATAAAGTTGACGTTGATTATAAAGGCAAGCAGTCATAGCAACAAAAACAGCAAAAACTCCTAAATGAAGGAAATATAAAAGAAAGAAAAGATAAAATTAGCAGAACAATCTGAATAATAGATGTTTCAGAAGAAGAGAACAGAGGAACTGGAGGGGAGGAAATTACCAATGAAGTAGTTCAAGAAAACATCTCAATTGTAGAACATGCACGTCCAAGTTAAAAAGGCCCTTTGAACAGCCATCACAGTGAATTAAAATACGCCCATACTGGAGGTAGATTATTGTGAAATTTCAGAACATCTTGGATAGAAACAAGATTTTGTGAGACTCCACAGAGTGAGAGGGGGATTTATACATAGGATCAAAAATCAGAATGATTTAGATTTTTCAGTAGCAACACTGAATACTCTTAAGTGGAATAGTGCCTTTAAGACACTGGGAGAAAGTGATTTTCAATGGAATTCTATACCCAGATTATAAATGAAGTATGAGAGTAAGAGAAGGAAATTTCTACATAGTTAAAATTTTTTTTAATCTCTCAATGCGTTGTTTTTCAGGAAGCTAGAAGAATTTATGCTCTATTAAAATAAGGAAGGAAATCAAGAAAGAGATTAGGAAATTAAGAAGAGAAATATCCCCAAATCACAGCTCTGTGATCATTCTGGGGCTTCTCTGTCCCGATTGGAGCCATTAGCTTTATGTAGCTATTTAAATGGAAATTAGTTAAAATGAAATAAAACTTAAAATTGTTTCTCAGTCATATTAGCCACAGTGTAAGTGTCCCTTAGCTGCATGTGGCCACCACACTGAAGAGCAGAGATACAGAACATTTGCATCATTGCAGAAAGTTCCTTTGGACAGCTCTTTTCTAGAGATTGACTAATCTAGGTTGTAGGAAGTGAGAAAACTCTGGGTCATTGATTCGAAAATACGGAATACCTGATGTGTTTGCACTTACCAAGATGAGTTTTATAAAGCTAAAGGAGACTTTCTTGAGGGGTAAGTTAGAGGTAAACACTAATTAATGAGTGATAAACCACTGTTAAGGTGTATCAACAAGCAATGCGGGATAGAAAAGCAATCTTGATATACCACATGGCTCAGTTATCAAAAGTGTGTGTGTGTGTGTGTGCGCATAATGTGATTGCTGAAAAGTGATCTAGCCAAAATTATATATTACTATATTGAGGTAATAGGACAAAGCATGTATAGGATGTGTGGTTATCATAGTGGGAATTGTTGTTCAGTCCCTAAGTCGTGTCTGACTCTTTGCAACCCTGTGGACTGCAGCATGTCAGGCCCCTCTGTCCTTCACTATCTCTTGGAGTTTGCTCAGATTCATGTCCACTGAGTTGATGGTGCTATCTAACCATCTCATCCTGTCACTGCTGTATTGGGAGTAGGGTGTGTCAATGTGTTAATATATAAAAGTTAATTCTCATCTTCTTTACTGGGAAGTCAGTATCATGCCTAAAATGCAAAAATCAAGAAGTAGTAAGTTATTTAGAGATGTGGAAGTAAATACTGAAAAAGATCAAAGTGCTTGTTTCTGGGGAATGGATAGTGTGTGTGTGTGTGTTTTCCCCAACAAGTCTTAGAGGACTGTTGTGCGTTGACAGCAGATGTGTGAAACTTTGATGAAGAGTAAAAAGTGAGCATTATCAAAAGGACTATTCCTCAGAGTCTACTTGGTGTCTACCACAAAACTAGGTGAAGTTTCTAAATCTCTCAGGGCCTATGATGATCAGGTCCACCTATTAAAAGGGCTATACTAACTAGAAAACTGCTCAGGAAAAAAATCTCATACAGGTATGAAAAATAAAACAAAACCACTTGTTAATTCAGTAAAAGTTTTGTTAACTGTCCTATCTCAGGAAAGATAAAAGATAATAAATGTGTATAAATCAGATGTCACATTTTAGTGTAGACAAACTGAGGGGAAAAAATTTGAAGACAAGTGCTAATTTGGAAATACTTCTTATTTGGCTTCAACTGTAAATCTTGATCCAATTTTGAAGCCTCGTGTTTTGGAAAAACCTAAGAAGCCTATGAGGGAAGCACAGTCTAATCAACACCTTTAAAATGAGTTTGTTAACTCGCTTCCAAAGGATTTATTTATGATCGATATCAGGAGATGTATATTTGGTTTTTGAAATTTCCATTTGAAATAATGTTTAGTGGAAGTGTTTTTTCCTCTCTTCATTTGCTATTAGCTTTTGTTACAACTTTCTAAGTCCTTTTTACTCAGAGTTATAACTATGATCTTACCTCCTTTTTTGGACAGGTCACTCACTTTCTGTTGACTAAAAGATTTCTGACCCTTCTGTTTAAAGATTTTTTGAGGAATAACAAAAATGTGACATAAAATAATAACTGTTGATGGTACATGTTGTCGTTGTTGAGCTGCTCAGTCAAGTCTGACTCTTGGCGACCCCATGGACTGCAGCACGCCAGGCTTCCCTGCCCTTCACCATGTCCCGGAGCTTGCTCAAATTCATGTCCATTGAGTCTTTGATGCCATACAACCATCTCATCCTCTTTCGTCCCCTTCTCCTTCTGCCTTCAGTCTTTCCCAGCATCAGGGTCTTTAACTACATTGAAGTGAGGTGCCTGGCTGGCAAGCCCAGCTGCGATTCCAGTTAGCAGCCCGGTAACTACTGCTTGGAAATAGAGGCATTTGGACCTTGAGCTGTGCCAGTGGCCCATCTAATACCGTAGGAGAGTTGTGATAAATAACGAAATTACCAATTTTGTTTTAAGCCAGTACATTTGGGGATGGTTTGTGAGGCAACAATAGGAAACTGAAGGATTGTGAATCAGAAACCCGTCCACTACCCAGAAACAACTATGTGGCATTGTTATTTAAAAATGAAACCTTTTAATGTTAAGCTTTCCAGATTTGGTTTATTATAACAGCTTATTTTACCTTAACTGGTTTCTAAAGCATGAAGACTCTGATGAGAATACCTCTCTAGTAGTGTATGACAAGGTCTCATGTAAAGATGTCTAATAACATTACTTCTTTAGGATTCCCTTTATGGTGTGTGTCTGTGGACACGGTCACACACTGATGACCTCATAAGGTGTTAAGCCAGGTTTTATGAAGGTGAGAAGAGACAAATTCCTGGCTAGACGAAGGAGAAACGGTGATTCCATGAAAAGAGAGAATCATTCAGTTGTGACAGAACAGCTGTCCTTGAATTTGATGCATAGATCCTGAATGGTGTTGTGAAAATTTATTCCTTTACTCAGAAGTTACTTGTGTGTGCTATATGGAGAGGGGAGAGGGGAGGAGGATGAACAGGAGGAAGAGCAAGAAGCAGAAATTGACAGATAGTAATAAAATTTTTGTGAACTCTATCCTCATGGAACTTATATTTAAGAGGAGGAGATAGCAGTGGATAGACACATAGGTGACATGCTCTCAGGTGCTGTGAAGAAAAAGTAGATTAAAAGAATGGAGACTGTGTGTTGGGGGGGTACTATTTTAAATAGAGGTACTATCTAAATAGACTAGTCAGGGCAAGCATCTCTGAAGGAAGTGAGGGAACAATGAGGGAAGAACTTCTCTGGAAGTTTCAAGAGAAGACGTTTTTAGAGGTCTGAATTTCATTCTGGCTGATAGAAATCTGGTGGAAGATTTTGAGCATGCAAGTAACACAATCTGGTTAGCCTTCTATAAAAGTAGCTGTGTTGTGTGGAAAACCAGAAAAAGAGATGGCAGGGTTAAGAGTGAAGTTCGTTAAGAGGCTGTTGCAGAAAACTCTGGTGAGAGCTAAGAAAGGGGTAGAAGTCTCCATAATTAAAATCAATTATGAAGTCATTGCCGCAGTGTTTCTCATGGATTATGTGTGGGCTGTGAAGGAAAAGTCAAGGATGAGATCTCAGGTTTTGCTCTGAGCCCCTGGTAGAATGATGAGATTTACTGAGAAAATGAGAGAACAGGAGAAGGAGCAGGTTTGGGGAGTTTATGAAAAATCTGATTATGAACAGTTTATTAGAGTCACATGTGCAGATTTGTTGTTCCATGTACATTTTTAAGCTTTGTTAAGGTTTATTTATGTGCCATACAGTTTATCCATTGTCGTTGTTCAGTCGCTCCATCAGGCCTGACTCTCTGCAACCCCATGGCCTGCAGCACACCAGGCTTCCCTGCCCTTCACCATCTCCTGGAGCTTGCTCAAACTCGTATCCATTGAGTTGGTAATACCATCTGACAGTCTTGTCCTCTGTCGCCCCCTTCTCCTCCTGCCTTCAATCTTTCCCAGCATCAGGGTCTTTTCTAGTGAGTCAGCTCTTCGCATCAGGTGGCCAAAGTATGGAGCTTCAGTGTCAGTCCTTCCAATGAATATTGAGAGTTGATTTCCTGGTTTGATTTCCAGGGTTGATAGACTGGTTTGATCTCCTTGCAGTCCAGGAGACTCTCAGGAGTCTTATCCAACACCACAGTTTGAAAGCATCAATTCTTTGACACTCAGCCTTCTTTATGGTCCAACTGTCACATCCATACATGACTGCTGGAAAAAACATAGCTTTGAATATGCAGACCTTTGTCTGCAAAGTAATGTCTCTGCTTTTTAATACTGTCTAGGTTTGTCATAGCTTTTCTTCAAGGAGCAGGTGTCTTAATTTCATGGCTGCGGTTACCGTCTGCAGTGATTTTGGAGCCCAAGAAAATAAAATCTGTCACTGTTTCCGTTGTTTCCCCATCTATTTGCCATGAAGTGATGGGACCCAATGCCATGATCTTAGATTTTTGAATGTTGGGTTTTAAACCAGCTTCCTCACTCTCCTCTTTCACCCTCATCAAGAGGCTCTTTTGTTCCTCTTCACTTTCTCCCATAAGGTGGTGTCATCTGCATATTTGAGGTTACTGATATTTCTGCCAGCAATCTTGATGCCAGCTTGTGCTTTATCCAGCCCAGCGTTTCTCATGATGTGCGCTGCATAGAAGTTAAATAAGCAGGGTGACAATATACAGCCTTGATGTACTCCTTTCTCAATTTGGAACCAGTCTGTTGTTCCATGTCCGATTCTAACTGTTGCTTCTTGACCTGCCTACAGGTTTCTCAGGAGGCAGGTAAGTTGGTCTGGTATTCCTGTCTCTATTTTTATCTGTCTTCTTGACTATAGCCAACCTGGTAGGTGTGAAGTGGCGTGACATTGTCGTTTTGACTCGCATTTACTAAATGACTAAGGATATTGAGTGTCTTTTCACGTGTGTTTTGGCCATTGTGTCTTCTTTGGGATATTTGTACAAATCCTTTATCCATTTTTAAATTGAGTTGTCTTTTCTTTTTTCAAAATTTTTTTCCCTTCTCTCTTTATTGTGGTATAACTGACTTACAAAAAGCTAACCATGTTGAAAGTTTACAGTTTGTTATGTTTTGACTTACGTATGTATACAGCTGTGATACTGTCACTACAATTAAGATAGTAAACAGATCTCTTACTCCCAAAAGTTCCTTTGTGCCTATTTGTAACCATCCTTCCTTCCTCAGTTTGTCCCCAAGGAAACACTTAATCTGCTGTCTATTGTTTATTAGCCTGCTTTCTAGATTTTTATAAATTGGAATCATATAGTACATTTTTTTAGTCTGGGTTCTTTCAGTATGATTATTTTGAGGTCCATCCTATTATAATTCACGTATCATCGAGTTTACCCTTAAGTGATTTTCAGTATGTTCACGGAGTCGTGCAACCATCATTACTGTCTAATTCAAAAATATTTTCATCACTTCAAGAATTCCTGTACCCTTTAGCTGTCACTCCTCATTTCCTTTATCTTGGAATTCCTGGAAACCACTAATCTCCTTTCTGTCTAGATTATCTATCTTAAAATATGTTTTTTAATCTTATTTTATTGTGGTAAGAACACTTAACAGAGGATCTACTGTCTTCACAGATTTCTAACTCTAGATTACAATGTTGTTGACTATAGGTGTAGTGTTCTATATGTAGCATGTCTCTAGAACTTGGCATTGCTGAAACTTTAAACCCATTGACAACTGCCCAGTTTTCCCTCCCTCTGCCCTTGATACCCGTTGTTCTGCTCTCTGCTTCTATGAATTTGACTGTTTAAGGTGTCTCATATAATTGGAATCATGCAGTGTTTGTCCTGTGGCTGACTTACTTCACTTAGCATAGTGTCCTCAAGGTTCATCCATGTTGTTGTATATTGCAGATTTACATTTTTTTGAAGCTGTATGTATATATCCTAAACACACACACACACACACACACACACACACACACACCCCGTATTTTCTTTATCCATTCATTCATCCATGTTGTTGTATATTGCAGATTTACATTTTTTTGAAGCTGTATGTATATATCCTACACACACACACACACACACACACGTATTTTCTTTATCCATTCATTCATCAATGGACCTTTAGGTTGTTACCACATCTTGGCTATTGTTAATAATGCTGCAGTGAACATTGAATTGCTAACCTCTTTGAGATACTGATTTCCATTATTTTGGATATTTACCCAGGAATGGGATTGCTGGATCTGTGATAGTTCTATTTTTAATACTTTGAGGAACCTCTGTGCTTTTTTTCATAGTGGCTATACCATTTTGCATTCCCATTAATAGTATACAAGGGTTCCAGTTTTCCATATCCTTGTTAGCATATGTTGTCTTTTTTGTTTTGCTGGTAGCAATCCTGGCACGTGTGAGGTGATACCTCATTTGATTTGCTGTTACCCTGATGATTTGAGACATTGAACATGTTTTATATACCTGTTGGCCATTTATATGTCTTTGGGGAAATGTGTGTTAAATCCTTAGCTCATTTTTAAGTTGGGTTTTATTTGTCTTTTTACTAGTGAGTTGTAAGCATTTTTCATATATTCTAGATAGAAGTCCTGTATCAAATACATAATATGAAAGGATTTTCTCTCATTTTGTGGGTTGTCTTTTACTTTCTGGTTGATGTCCTTTGAAGCACTGGTTTTTATAAAGTCCAGTTATCTTTTTATGTGTCACTTTTGCTTTTGGTGTTACAGCTAAGAAGACTTTTCCTGACCTGAGGTGATGAAGATTTACTGTGGTGTTTCATGCTAAGATTTTTATAGTTTTAGCACTTAAAGTTATGTTTATGTTCCATTTGCAGTTAATTTTTGTATGTGGTCTAAAAGAGGGGAGTGGGGCCCAACGTCATTCTTTTGCATATGTGGATTGCCAGCTGCCCCACCCCCATTCATTTTAAAAAGACTGTTCTGTTTCCATAGAAATGCCTTGGGACTCCTGTCAAAAATCAGTTGACCAAAAATAAGAGGTTTTGTTTCTGGAACTTCTGTTCTGTTGATTGCTATTTATTCTTGTGCCAGTACCACGCTGGCTTGATTACTGTAGCTTTGTTACTTTTAAAATGGGAAGTCTTTAAATTGGGAGTCTTCCAACTTTGTTCTTCTTTGTTAAGATTATTTGGGCCATTTGTGTTTTTTTGCATTTCCATATGAGTTTTAGGATTACTTTGTCAATTTCTGCAAAAAATCCAGCTGGAATTTTGAACCCATAGGTCAGTTTGGGGTGTGTTGACATCCTAACAATGTTGTCTTCTGAATCATGAATAATGGGATGTCTTTCCAGTTATTTAACTGTTCTTTAATTCCTTTGGTTTTTTGAAAAATTACTTACTTAGTTTTGGCTGTGATGGGTCTTCACTGCATCCCAGGGGCTCTTCGTTGTTGTGCATGGGCTTTCTCTAGTCAGGGTGAGCGGGGGCTACTCTAGTTGGGGTGTGCGGGCTTCTCGTTGCAGTGACCTCTCGTTGCAGAGCAGGTATTCTAGAGCGCGTGGGCTTCAGTAGTTGTGGCATATGGCCTTCGTTGCTCTGCGGCATGTGGGATGTTCCCTAACCAGGGATGGAACTTGTGTCCTCTGCATTGCCAGACAAATTCTTAACCCCTGGACCAGGGAGGTCCCTAATTCCTTTTAAATGTTTGTAATTTTCAGTTTTGTACCCTTTCCAAATTTATTCCTGAGTATTTTATTATTTGGTGATGCTCTTGTTAGTGGAATTGTTTTCTTAATTTCTTTTAGAGATTGTTCATTGCTGGTGTCTAGAAATACAATTGATTTTTTTTTTTTTTTTTTTTTGCCACTCCACAAGGCACGTGAAGGTCTAGATCCTAGTTCCCCAACCAGGGATCAAACCCACGCCCCCTATGGTGGAAGCCCGAGGTGTTAACCACTGGACTGCCAGGGAAGTCCTTAATTGATTTTTATATATTGATCTTATATCCTGTAATCTTGCTGAACTTTAAAAACTATCAGTTTTAATAATTTTTTAGTGAATTTCTTAAGATGAAAATCTTAAGGTCTGTATACAAGATTTTATTTCTTTCTTTCTAGGTGCTTTTCATTTCCTTTTCTTGTCTAATTGCCCTGCTAGAACCTCCTTAAGATATTGAATAAAAGTGGTGAGAATTAACATTTTTATCTTGTTCTTAGGGAAAAATATCCGGTCTTTCACCATTAAGTGTGATTTTATTAGCTGCGGGGTTTTTCATAGATCCCTTTATCAGATTGAAGACTTTGAGTATTTTTATTGTGAATGTGCTGGATTTTGTCTAATGCTTTTTGTCTGTATTTGGAGATGACCATGTGTTTTTAGTTGTATTTACATTTATATGAGCTCTTCCATTCATCTTGGAGTAAGTTTCATGCATTACAGAAATAAAAGATTGTGATCATAAGCATTTGGATAAATGGTAGAAACCTTGAGAGTGGGTGAGATGACCTAGAGAGAGCATGTAGAAAAGAAGGTGGCTGAAGGTGAAACTCTGGGGAGTATAGATATCCAAGCTGCCTCTTGTGCAATGCTAAATTAAACTTCATTTCAGCTAGTAGATTTTTAATGAAAAGTTCATCTAAGGTTGTAGGTTTTTTTTTTTTTTTAACTAATTACTAAGTAATTATGCTGTTGATGTGTCTGAAGAATCTCTGGTAACTTGGGAAGTTTTTCTGCCCTTTCTTTGATTTCTTTTATATCTGGGTAGAACTTGATACAAAACTAAAAATAAGAATTTAAGGTATAGTCACAAGAAGAGGATTAGGGTGGTTTTTTGAAATGAATATGTACATGGTGAGTAAATAGAACTTTAGACTTTGTGAATACTGTTCCGTAAATTGCCTATGTTAACACTATTAGATGTTAGACTCTACCTTTTCTCTACTTAAACGAATGTTTGTGTGAAAACAGAAAAAAGTCAATTTGTGGGAAATTTACTTCATATATTTGGTATTCTGAGGCATGCACAACAGTAAAAGCAATAGATCTTCAGACAGTGTTACGAACTAGATAGGATTCTCTTCTCATTTTTGCTTTGTCCTTTGAATTAAGGTTACTTTTAAAGTCATGTCTCTTGATTTCTTTATCACTTCTAGCAGTTACTATGAGAGAACCCTAATTTTAAGGCATTAAAAAAGCTAGTTACAGTAGCTTAGATTTATTGAGTATAATTGGTAAGTTGAAGTTGTGATTTGATACACATTGCAAAGTATTCACCATAATCATCATATTAATTGCCTAACATGGTTGCAATTTTCTTTCTTCCTTCTTTTCTTTTATATATATAATGTGTGTGTGTGTATATACATATAATTTTATTTATTTCGTCTGTGCTGTGCCTTTGTTGCTACGCAGGGTTTCCTTCAGCTGCAGCGAGCAGAGGTACTCGCCAGTTGTGATGTGCAGGCTTCTCATTGTGTGGCTTCTCTTGTTGCAGAGCACGAGCTCTAGGGCGCTCAGGGTTAAGTAGTTGTGGCTCCCTGGCTCTAGAGCACAAGCTCTGTAGTTGTGGCACCCGGGCTTAGCTGCTCCATGGCATGTGAGATCTTCCTGGACCAGGGCTCGAACCCCTGTTGCCTGCATTGGGTTTTACATAGACATATTTACAACTGAGCCACCAAAGAAGCCCCCTTCCTTTCTTTTTTGAGGTGCTAATGCTTAAGATCTACCTTTTTTTTTTTTTAATTTGGTGTGCATACTCAGTTCTGTCCAACTCTTTTCTACTTCATGTACTGTATCCTGCCAGGCTCCTCTGTCCATGGAATTTTCTAGACAAGAATACTGGAGTGAGTTGCCATTTCCTCCTCCAGGAGATCTTCTCTACTCAGGGATCAAACCCGAGTCTCCTGCGGCTACTGCATTGGCAGGTGGATTCTTTATCACTGAGCCACCTGGGAAGCCTGAGATCTACCTTTTTAATAAATTTAATGTATATAAAGCAATATTGTTAATTAAACATTTTGACCCTTATTAGTGTCCTAACTGAACATCAGTGGTTAAGAACTAAGTATATAACAATGTGTGTTACTTATTTTGAATTTAAATTAGTTATCTTAGTGTGTGTGTGCTTAGTCGCTCAGTTTTGTCTGATTCTTTGTGACCCCATGGACTGTATAGCCCGCCAGGCTTCTCTGTCCATGGCGGTTCTCCAGGCAAGAATCCTGGAGTGGGTTGTCATGCTGTCTTGCAGAGATTATTGCAAAAAGTTATTGAAGTTCTCCAGTTTAATAATAAGTAATTCATTATTTGGTTGAACTTAAAAAGCCTTGCTATATTGACCATCTCATCAAGTGATATGATTGGTAAAAGTTAATTTGTGAAAGGTCTGTTGCCTGAAATTTTGTTTCTTTCTTGAACTACATCATTACAAGTATCCAAAATCACGTGAATAATATAACTGAGAATAATTGTTTTGCTTGAAGTACTAAAAGAGTAGAATACTGACTGATAACTAACTTAGAAAGTGGGATACTCCACCATGATGTCCTCTACTTATGAACTGTCTTAAGATGCATTATAGAAGCTTATACATCTATTTGGAGGGTCAAAACCCAAATCAGGGTTCTCAAAAGATAAATCAGTGTAGCTCTGTAATATAATAAGGGGAGGCATATTTAGTTACTACTACAAGCATTTCTCCTATTAAACCTTAAATGTACAGGATATTTTAAAAAGTATATTCACAGAGGAAAGATTGCTGACTTAGCCATTTCTAAAACCAGTGTTTCCATTTGGTCCTAATCCATAGTCCTTAAAAATATGGAGAATTAATTCACTTCTTTGCCATCATTAAGTAGATAAAAATGAAACCGTATTCACTAGGGAAAAAGTAAAGGGGAAAGATGAATATTCACGTTCTGAGGTTGAAATTAGATACTTTGTGTACTTATGCAATCACCAAATACTCTTTAAATTTGAAATTTTAATAGTTGATGAGCTTTAAAGTTGTACAGGTCTATGGACAGAAATAGACATTCAAGCATACAGTTCATCAAATGGTAATAGTTAATTATCTTGTGTGGGATACTGTTGGCAACTCTAAAATACGTAGTTCTCATCATCTCAGGTATACATTATGATAGGTAATAGCTGGAAAGCATTTTATATTGTAAAATTTATGCATTTATTTAACATTCGTGATATAAGAAAAACTAACCAATTTTAGACTTAACTCATGTTCCCTAAATATATCACCTATATGATCTTTTAAATGTGAAAAATTGTTGAATTTCTGTTTTATGACTGCAGGAAGCATATGTGCCTCGTTTCTTACCCAAAGCTACCAATTGCCAGTTCTGGATACAATGTTCGTAAGGAAGAAATATCGAGGCAAAGACTTTGGGCTTCATATGCTGGAGGACTTTGTTGATTCCTTTACAGAAGATGCACTTGGCTTGCGGTATCCCCTGACCTCTCTCATGTACATAGGTAATTGGATTAAGTTTTTAGAAAGTTAAACTTGTTTCAGTGTCACTTCTGACTTGTTTCTGCACTTTACCTTAAATGTGTGTATGTCAGTATTAAGTAAATTACACTCCTGACTCTCTGGGGTCAAGAGAGTCTATGTGCCCGTTCCGCACATGAATGGCATTTTGAGGGTATGGTAGCCTTTTTTAAGAAACTGAAATAGAATTCACATACCACTAAATCCACCTTCATAAAGTGTACAATTCAGTGGTTTTATTATTTCACAGCTGTGCAGCCATAACCACTATCTAGTTTTAGAACATTCTCAACATCCCCAAAAGAAGCTCTGTAGCAATTAGCAGTCACTCTTCTGTTCCTCCATCCCTTCATCCCCTAGCAACCAACAACTGATCTGTTTTCTGTGTCAATGGATTTACCTATTCTGGACATTGCCTGTAAATGTAATTGTATGATTTATTGTAAGCCCTTTGTCTCTAACTTCTTTCATTTTGCATAAATATTTTCATGGTTCATCCATGTTGTAGTCTGACTCAGTGCTTCATTTTTTTTTTTAATGGCTGAAAAATACTGTATTGTGTAGATATGCCATCATCAGTTGATAGACTTTTGGATTGTTTCTACTTTTTAGATATAATGAATAATGCTACTGTGAACACTTGTGCAGTTTTTGTGTGAGCCTTGCTCTGGTGTATATATCTAGGTGTGGATGAAATAGCTTGGTCATAACCTTGCCATACTGTTCTGAAAGCAGCTGCACCATTTTACATTCTCGTAAACATCGGTATGAGGGTTGCAGTTTCTCTACATCCTCACCAATACTTACTATTATTTGTCCTTTTAATTTTTTTAAGTTTTGGCCACACTGCAAGGCTTATGGGATCTTAGTTGCCTGATGGGATCGAACCCTCTTAGCAGTGAAACCGCAGAGTCCTAACCACCGGACTGCCGGAAAATTCCCATATTTGTCTTTTTAACTATAGCCCTCTCAGTGGATGTGGAGTGGCATCTCATTGTCTTGATGCGCATTTGGTGTTGAACATCTTTTCATGTGCTTGTTAGTCATATATGTATCATCTTTGGAAAAATGTATATCTAGATCCTTTAACCATTCTTTCTTTGGGTTATTTGTTATTTATCTGTGGTAGGTTTTTTTTTTTTTGGCTGTGCTGCAAGGCATGTGGGAACTCATTTCCCTGACCAGGGTTCACACCCTCACCGCTTGCATTAGAAGTGCAGAGTCTTAACCACTGGACCACCAGGGGAGTCCCTGTGGTAGCTTTTTAAATTAAAAAATTAAAATATTCAAAAAGAGGAAACAAAATACTCATGTATCGTCCAGCATGTACCATCCATGAGAAGTGGATTATTGCCAATGTAGTTGTACTCCTGTCCTATCCAATTAGCTTATTCCCTCCCTTCCTTGAAATAAGCACTGTAGGGTACGGAGGTAAGAGAAGGCGAGGCTCAGAAAAAGAAGGAGGCTGGCACTTGGCAGGAACAGGTCACAGGTCACCTTTAATGAGGTGAGAAGGGGCAGCAGTCAGATTAGTGAGCTGCTGCACTAACCTAAGAAGAGTAAGGATGGATATATAGGCATATATGTGGAAAGCTACTGTCTGAAGGGGGCCTGTTCTCCAAGGTTGTTCGGAGCAGTTATCTCTTAAACGACTGGGGCAAGGAATTCTGGAGATCAGCCATAGGCTGGACCGGCTGGGAGCTGGGCAAGTCAACCTTAATGTCCATTTTTTTTCCTTTGGGTGAGAGAGTTCTTTGTTTTGCGTAGAATGGTGGGGAGGACCCAGAGGGGAGTTTGCTGCTGCTGCTGCTAAGTCGCTTCAGTTGTGTCTGACTCTGTGCAACCCCATAGACGGCAGCCCACCAGGCTCCCCTGTCCCTGGGATTCTCCAGGCAAGAACACTGGAGTGGGCTGCCATTTCCTTCTCCAGTGCATGAAAGGGAAAAGTGGAAGTGAAGTCGCTCGGTCGAGGGGAGTTTAACTCCAGGCTATTTTGAGCTGTGTAACTTTCCGTCATTCCAGACCCTAAGGAATATATATGAAAAGAGAAAGAGAGGTGGGCGTCGTTAATGCTCAGGGCTTCTTGGTGCTGATGTATGAGGGTGAGGGGTTTGTGGTCTGGGAGGAAGGAGTCTAAGGCCCGTAGTGTTGATTTTCTATTCTAGCTGTCAGGGCCTCAAGCGAAAGAACAGTCTTGACTCGGTCTTGGGAAATGGCTTGGATTCAGTCTTGGAGGAATCCCTGGAAAAGATTAAGCAAACAAGGCCCAAAGGTGAGTAAGAGGATGATAAAAATGAATGGTCCAAGAAAGAGTAAAACCCAAGGCATCCAGTTCCAATCTGTTAACCATGACTACCAGGAGTTGCTTTATCTGTGGCGGACTCGTGGTGGTTCCTATTCCAATTCCAGCCGCTATTCCTAGTCCTACTAAGAGGGGAATGAAATGAATGGCTCGTTGTATTCGCTTGTGGATGAGAGGAATAGGCAAGGGTTGATCATTGGGGGCTATTAAAATGTTTGGACTGGAGTATACCAGGGTGCTGATTCTGGTCCAGTTAGTAGGTAGACAGAGGTATGTAGACGTCCCACACAGGAAAAATAGGCAAGGTGTCGTAATAAAAAGCTGAAGTTGATGGAGAAGAGGAGTCAAGGGGGGTTTTTGATCGTTCGTTCAAGGACACTCAGAGACCCCGCTAAGGTGGCCCCAGCGATGGGAGAAGTGGAGGATTATGCTGAGGGAAACCGCCCTGTAAAGGTTGAAGAGTGTCCTGTAGGACCAGAAATGTTATATATAGCTTTTACAGTGGCAAAGAGTAAGGTGGAGGTATGGTTGCACATGGAGTTAGGGACTGTGCCCACGGGTTGGTCATATGAACTGTTTCGGGAATTTCTGGATATGCAAAAAGGAGCTGGTTGTAACAGTGTTACTCTCTAGGCAACAGGGCCTCCTACTGGAGGCTTTTCATTGAAGGAGGCAAGTTCGGTGACTAAAGATTCTAAGAGTATGTCTGAATTTCAGATTTGGTCGCTAGTGTGAAGATATTTAAGATATGAGACGAATTAAGGCTCTCCACGGTATGAGTGGTGTAGGACATGTTACCTGTGGTCTAGTCGAGGATGGATGTGGGGAGGGCTGAATCTCCCAGAGGAGTTACAGATAAACATATCCAGCAGTCTTTAGCCAATTGTGGGTTAGAAGCATTGAGAAGGGTGTATGGGTTAAATTATGGGTCCGGAATAGATAGTTGAGGTTAGGATTTTGAAGGAGTTCGTGGGTCACAGGAAGAAGGGAAGATAAGAA
The DNA here is from genome assembly GCA_024291935.2 of Okapia johnstoni. Lineage (NCBI taxonomy): Eukaryota > Metazoa > Chordata > Mammalia > Artiodactyla > Giraffidae > Okapia > Okapia johnstoni. The sequence goes on from CM044313.1 coordinate 50,663,891, forward strand.
GATGATGTTAAACAACATTTGGGGAAGTGAGTATAAGATAGATTACTAGGGAAAAAATTGGATTTCAAAGGAGTAAAAGTTATAAAAGGTTCCCTGTAGCCACAGGGTGGAGACGTAATCTTCAACGTGTTTGAACGTGGGTCCTTGAAGACTCGAGACCCAGATATCTGCCAGAAGTTGTTCTAGGAATAAGTGCAGCTGTGAAACCGACAGGCTCATGTGTTGCTAGTTGGGGCCGGTGGAAGCTGTGATAACTTTAGAGTTGTAGGGCCTGTGTGAGAAACTTGATAATTATTAGTCTGGCAAGCATTTTCATCATTGGGCTGCATAACCTTTTTTAACCAAGTGATGTGTACCCAAGGGGTGATTTCTTTTAATTTTGCAGTGGTAGGGGGTAGGGGTCAGCAGAATTGGTGTGTTAGGGACCTTACCATTTTGGGGTTAGATCTGAGTGGGACTGAGTTGTCATATAAACTTTGTCTCCTGTTTGAAGGGATGGGTATGGAAGATTGGGGTGTGGTCGAAGGAGTAAGTCATCCATATGTTGCCAAAGGGCATCTCGTATCTGGGCAAGTAAAGGAAAAGGAAGGTGGGAAGGCGGTTTGGGACCGTCCTGGGCAGGGGAAGACCCAAAGGTATTATGGGCCTCCCATACATGGCCTCGAATGGACTGATACTTAAGGGGTTTTTTGGTAAGGCCCGGACCTTTAAGAGGGCTAAAGGGAGGAGTTTAGTCTAGTCTTGATGAAGTTCGATCGTTAATTTGGTCAGAGTTTCTTTTAGGACTCGGTTGGCTCTCTCAACCTTACCGGAAAACCAGGGATGATAAGGAATGTGAAACCTCCAAGGAACTTGAAGGGCTCGTGCAATATTTTGGGTGATTTGGGATGTGAACTCTGGCCTGTTATAAGACTGGAAGGAGGAAGGCATTCCAAACCTGGGGAAGATTTTGGTAAGAATAAGCTGAGCCACAGTAGGGGCTCGTTTGTTAGTAGTTGGGAAAGCTTCGATCCATCCAGAAAATGTATCTATGAAGACTAAGAGAAATTTAACCCTTTTTTCGGGTGGCATGTGGGTGAAATCTACCTGCCAGTCTTGTGCGGGAAGAGTCCGCGAATTTGGTGGGTGGGGAAAGGAGGGGGGCGAATGTTAGAATTAGGATTTGTCCGCTGACAAATGGTACAAGTTTGGGTCAGATTATTTAAATAAGTCACATCGTCCTTAGTTCAATAAAGTTCTGAAGGAAAGCCTTAAGTACTTTTGCAGAGGGGTGGAAAAGGGAATGTAATATGAAAGTAATGTGCGGATGTTAGGCCCGTCAGTTTGGGCTGTAGTAAAGATAGGACTAACGGAGGCAGCCTGTCGCTTTGCTTCGTGATCTGCTATATTGTTACAAAAGGAGATAGGACTGTTTTGCTTATGTCCCCGGCAATGTATTACAGCAGCTTGTTTTGGGAGCTGAGCTGCATGGAGGAGTTCAGAAATAAAAGAAGCATTGAGAATAGGTGTGCCCTTCCGAGTCAGGAATCCCCTCTCCCTCCAGATTATAATGTTAGAATGTAACATGTTATAGACATATTTGGCGTCAGTGTAAATGTTTATCTTCTTGTCTTTGGCTAGGGTCAAAGCTTGTGTAAGAGCTACCAGTTCAGCCTGCCGTGAGGATGTGTGAGCTGAGAGTGTGGCTGACTTGATGAGGCGAGGGGGGATAACCTTGCGGGCTGTCCCTGGACTGTAGTGTATCCAGCCCCAAATGGGGCTTGTCTCCGGGCACTGCCATCTATGAACCAGGATGGGACTGTGGGGTCAGTAAGGGGCTGATCAGTTATGTGTTCAAAGGGATTAAGTGTCGTATCTAAGGTCTGAACACAGTCATGAGATAGGTGTTCTGCTTCTGGATCTGGTGTGGGGAGTAAGCTAGCAGGATTAAGAGGTTTACAAGGCATAAAGGAAAGGGATGGGTCAAGGAGGTGTGCGTGGAGGATCTGTAGTCGAGCAGGGGGCAGAGAAAGGAAAGCCCGATGAGAGTAAATCTTTGAAGGAATGAGGTGAGCATACATTTAGAGGAGCATTTTGGGTTAGTTTTTGGGTTTCAGGTATTAAGAGGGTAGTTGCAGCTAAGGCCTGGAGACAAGGTGGCCATCCAAGCGTGACGAGATTGAGTTGTTTGGATAAGTAAGCTCGAGGCCCCCATGTGTCCCCCCTTTTTTGGCACAGAATCCCTAACGCGTGTCCTTGTCGAGAATGTAGAAAAAGGAAAAAAGGTTTGGCGTAATCAGGTAAGTAAAGAGAAGGGTCCTGTAGTAAATGTTTGATAAGAGTCTGTATTGGGGTGTGGAGAGAGGTGGGGGGCAATAAGGGTTCATCTAAGTTTCCTCCAGTAACTTGATAGAGAGGTTTTGCATGGAGAGCAAAATCTGGGACCCATATTCAGAAGAAGTTTAATAGACCTAATAGAAAAAGAAGTTCCCTTTTGGTTTGGGGCCTGGGGGTCTGTGTCAAGGCTCGAAGTCTCTGAGCTGGGATTATTTTGGATGTGGGAATGAGAAGTAATCCCATGTAATTGACAGTGGTGGAAGCAATTTGTGCTTTGGAGAGTGAGACTCGGTAGCCCCGGTTGCCTAGGGCATTTAATACTGTTGCAGTGTGGACTAGGCAGTTACGGCGAGAGGAATAATAAATCGTCTGTGTGTTGGAGTAAGGTAGTAGAGCCTAGGTCTAAAGTTTGTAGGTCCCTTTGAAGGGCTTGACCGAAAATAGGAGGGCTGTCTTTAAACCCTTGTGGTGAAACAGTCCAAGTTAATTGTTGAGATTAATAATGTGTCTGGATCCGTCCAGGTGAAGGCAAATATGGCCTCACTGACCTTGCGAAGATCTTGGACTAGACGCCAGGAGTGGGGTCCCTCTTTGACTGCCAGTATAGCAGTATTGTGAGGAGAACGACTTCCCTGGTGGCTCAGATGGTAAAGCATCTGCCTACAATGCAGGAGACCCAGGTTCGATCCCTGGGTTGGGAAGATCCTCTGGAGAAGGAAATGGCAACCCACTCCAGTACTTGTGCCTGGAAAATCCCATGGATGGAGGAGCCTGGTAGGCTAGAGTCTGTGGGGTCATAAAGAGTTGGACATGACTGAGTGACTTCACTATGAGGAGAACAGGTAGGCCACAAAAGGCTGGCTTTGAGCAGTCGGGAGATTATTGGTTTAAGTCCTTGTTGGGATTCTGTGGGCAGGGTATATTGAGTTTGGGTAATTACTTGAGAGGGATTTTTAAGACAGACCTGTACAGGGGAATGGTGTTGGGCTACCGATGTCCCAGACCTGAGGATCTATCCAGGGAAGATCGGGGGCAGGTTTTGGGATTGAGGGCTGGCCAAGAGTTCAGGTGCCGTTTGGATGCAAAGAATTGATATGGGATCTAAGAATGGGAGGTTTATAGAAGTTTGTAGCTTAGCCAAAAGTTCACGTCCCATCAATGCCATTGGGCATTGAGGAACTGCTATAAAAGCATGTGTTAGTGTTGCCTTACCAGAGGAACAAAGAAGAGGAGGGGTTATCTTGGGATACAAAGGGATGCCTGAGACCCCTTCAGTGGCCACTTCTGAGGGTTGAAGAGGGCCCTTAAACGAGGTTAAAAGTGAAAAGGCCGCTCCCGTGTCTGTTAGGAACGAGACTTTGTGTCCGGCCACCGTGCCAATTACCCGAAGCTCCAAATCCATCTGTATGGGGCAGACTTGGGGTCTGGAGCTTGGGCTCCGTCACTGGAATAACTCGGGCTCAACTGGATCATCTCTCACCTCATCCGAGGAATCATGGTCTGGGGTGCCAGGGCCCTCGTGAGTCTGGTTCCCGGCCCATTGTTGTTGGGCCTGGGGTGGACCCTGAGATTTGGTGGGTAGTGTCTGAGGACAACCCATTTTCCAGTGGCCCCGTTGTTTGCAGGTGGGGCAGGGTTTGGTGGGTGGCCAGGGATTTGGGCAGGACTTAGCCCAGTGTGCCGTTTGGTTACATCTGAAGCAGAGCCTGGAGGGTTAGGTCCCATACGGGTGGGCCGAGGTTGATGGGCCAAAGGGATTGAATTTTTTTTCTTGGATAGCTGCAGAGAATAAATCATATTTGGCCTTTCTTTTCTTTTTCTTTTTCCGCTTCTTCCTCCCTACTGGAAACTTTAAAGGCTATTTCTAGGAGATCTCGCTGAGGGGTTTCAGGGCCCTTCTCTAACTGGCGTAGTTTTCGGCGAATATCGGGGGCTGACTCGCGTATGAACTGGATGTGTAGGTACAGAAGTCTGGCGGGGGTGGAAATATCTAGATGCATGTATTTTTGGACTGCCTCAGTAAGCCGTGAAAGAAAAAGGGCAGGATTTTCATCTTTTTCTTGAGTCACTTCCCTAATCTTATCGTAGTTAACATGAATGTGAGAGCTTTTTAGCATTCCTTTTAGTAAACAGGCGATCATATGATGTAGGTACCGGATGCCGGCATCGCCTGTTTTATGTGACTACCGTGGCTCGATTAAAGGGACTGCATCATCAGCCACCAGATTGGTCCTGTCTTAGTTATGGAGCTGATCAGCATGAGTCCGGGCTGCCTGCCATATCCATTCCTTTTCATCATGGGTTAAAGTGGCATTTAGGATGTAATAAAGATCATTCCAGGTTAAATGATATACTTGTGTAAGGCGGAGAAATTCTTTTCTATATCTAGTAGGATTTTCTGAAAAGAACCCCAGTTTTTCTTCAGTTTGGCTCATATCAGGAATTGAGAAAGGCACAGGAACCCGTGTAGGGCCCTCCGGTCCCGCTGCCTCTCCCAGAGGAAACGTGTTTGCTTCGGGTCCTGGCCGATGGAGGGAGGGGTGGAAATCTCTTCTGGGGTTTCAGAGTCATCGCTTCCTGTTTTGGAGGAGGAAGGGCTAGAGGATGGGGTCTCGTCTCCAGAAGCTTTCTCTCCGGGACGGTAGGGAGGAGGCTCATCTGCCGGGTCAACATCGGGGGCTGAGGGTTTAGGAGGCCCTTTAGGGGCTTTAGATTTGGATTCTTTTGTAGTGGAGGCGGAGAGAGAGCAGAGGAGGATCTGACGGGTAGAACAGTCCTTGCAGAGAGAAGGACGGCTTCTAAGGTCCCAGAAGGCTTGAATATAGGGGACCTCCTACTGTTTGCCATTCCATTTGAGGAAGTTTGTGAGATCTGAGAAAATACTGAAATCGAAAGTCCCCAACTCAGGCCAGCGGTTTTGGTTGTCCACTTTGTATTGAGGCCAAATTTGAGTGCAAAGTGACTCGAGTTTATGAACCTTGAGATTGGTCAAGAGTAGAGGTTTGAGGTTTCATTTTATGCAGGCCAAGGGAGAGTCCTGTGGGACGGTTGCCTTGACCCCATAGCAAATGGCTAGCGACTGTCCGGTCGAGAGAAAAGGTATCACCTAATCTTTTGACCAGGCAAAGAGAGAGACTCTGAAGGAGGGAGGGGCGTCCCCCAAGTACCTCCCCAGAGGGCCTTTTGGCCGGAGGGTTCCCCAGGAATCCAGAAAGGACGATAGTCTATGGCGCCCTAGAGTACCATCCGAGCTTACCTGGGCTATTGGGTCAGGCGAGAATTCGTGGTGGATGGAGGGATGTCGAATGGCAAAAGGCCTCTGTCCTGGAGTTGGTTGGTCTCGTGGAAAAGAAAGTGTAGAGAAAAGAAGAGAGAGTGACCAATATTCCTCAGGTTATTTGGAAAACCAATAAAGCCCTTACACAGGACTTGTACCGCTCATGAAGGCACAGGGCGTCCTCTCGAGGAGGTCTTGAAATCCTGGGTGGGAAAGTGAGCTCGGCAGACTTCCACACTCCGAAGAACTGGCCGCGTAGAATGAGAAGGAACCTCAACCTTCCAGGTTTCGGCACCAAAAAATGCAGAGTAGGGAGTTAGAGAAGGCGAGGTTCAGAAAAAGGAGACCGGCACTTTGCAGGAACAGGTCACCTTTAATGAGGCGAGAAGGGGCAGCAGTCAGATTAGTGAGCTGCGGCACTAACCCAAGAAAAGAGTAAGGATATATAGGCATATATGTGGAAATCTGTCTTAAGGGGGCCTGTTCTCCAGGGTTGTTTGGAGTAGTTATCTCTTAAACGACTGGGGCAAGGAATTCTGGAGATCAACCAGAGGCTGGACCGGCTGGGAGCTGGGCAAATCAACCTTAATGTCCATTTTTTTCTTACTGTGAGAGAGGTCTTTGTTTTGCATAGAATGGTGGGGAGGATCCAAAGGGGAGTTTAACTCCAGGCTATTTTGAGCCATGTAACTTTGCCTGAAGCACTGTCCTTAATTTGGCATTTACTTTATATACACACACACATACTCCAACAATATCATGTTTTTTTTAATCCATCTTTTTTGTGTGTGGCTCCATTGGATTTTAGTTGCATCAGGTGGGCTCTTTAGCTGTGGCATGTGGGCTTAGATGCCCCAAGGCATGTAGGATCTTGGTTCTCCAACCAGGGATCAAACCCAAGTCCCCTGCATTGGAAGGCGTATTCTTAACCACTGGACCACCAGGGAAGTGTCACATTGTTTTACATGATTAAAGACTTCAGGGAACTCTGGTGGTCCAGGGGTTAAGACTGTGTGGTCAGTGCCAAGGGCCTGAATGCAATCCTTGGGGGAAAAAAAAAAAGAACTTTATATGAATAATATGTACTGTATGAATTCTGCAGTTTGCTTTTCCTACTCATCTTTATGAGATTTATTCCTATGGATTCATGTAGCTCAATTTATTCTTTGTTAATGCTGTTTCTATTGTGTTGATATATTTTGTTGTCCTGTTTTAAAAGCTGTTAGTGGATTTATATTTGCATTTGTATGAAGCCTGTAGTACTGCTCTTTTCTTCATGAAGTAAGATTTGATACTGGAGAGTGATTTGTGTGAAAACTTTCGTAGTATATAATTTACCATTTATTTTAATATAGCGTCAGATGTTCACTGAAAAAATATTTTTGTTCTAAGTTTCTTCTCCCTTTTTAATATCAAAAATCCAGAAAACAAGAACCAAGTATACGTGAGAATGGAATTGTCACGCGAGTGTATGCTCCTCGGTTCTTGTCACGTCACAACAAAGATTTGGAGTGACCGACATTAGAGCCCTCGGCGGGTCACAGCTCTTGGGTCTTGGACAGACCATGTTATAGCTCTTAGACAAATCAGTGTTACAGCTCTATTTTATTTAGATAATACCAGGAAAATCCATCCTTGAAGCATGAGGGCCTGCCGACTGTCGACCCAAAGACACTAAGAGAACACCCCAGCGCACAGGAGAGAGGAAAAGGGAGAGAGAGCGCTTTGGCTCCGCTTTTTATATGTTTTTTCCTCCCCCTGGGCCTGCCCTGTGTAAATTGGGCTTAGCCAGGAGTGCTGTTCTACCTGAAGTTCTCACTCCGGTCCTCGGACCTTCCTTTGACCTTTCTTTGTTCCATTTTCGAGGGCTTTTCCCTTTCTTGTCTTTAGCCACTGCCATTTTGGACTCCTGTTTCCTATTCTAACTACCTAACAGAATGAATCCTGTGTACCTTTGGATAATCTGAAAATGGATTTTCCTCTTAAAGTCTTCATTATTGCTTTACTAAATTTGGGGAGGGATGCAAACACATCTACTGTAGGCAGAGTCTCTTATTACTTCCCCTTTTTAAGGATTCTAATGATAAATAAATTGAATACTAAATGAACTACAGGTGCTTATGTATTATGTAAGGCATCCTCTACTGTTTTAGTTATTTTAATTGAGACAAAGGACTTGGTGTGGCCTACTGGTTTTCTCCAGCTTTTCGCTTCCTGATAGGTGTGGGAACTACAACCAAAGAACCTGGGAACTATTGTCAAATATATGGGGGAAAAGTGAGCAAATGGTATCGTGGTGTCCACATAAACACTATAAAACATTATATTGTGTGCTTTCTTATTTTAAAAATTTTTAAGTTTTTAAAAAAATAATAATTTCAGACTTATTTCGTATATATTCATATTTACAGAGTTACTTTAGATTTTCACACTTCCCAAAATATAGATATAATTTAAAAAGCACAGAAGTTCCCCTCATTTGCCCTTTTAGAGGTCTTGCCTGAAAACTGGGTTCACCTCTTGATGAGTTTTGAGCCAAAAGACACAGCCAAGCCAAAGAGGAGGAGAACTTAGCACTCGCATTGAGTGAGGGGAAGACCAGGCGTCTTTCCCGGAGCAGTGTCTCCGAAACAGTGTTTGGTGATAAAATACACATTACACAGTTAGCATTTTAACCATTCATTCCAACTGATTTCTGGGATTTCTAGAAAAGTTCTAAAAATGTGTTTTTCAGCTTGCAACCAGTACTTTGAAAAATATCCCGGAGACCATGAACTCCTTTGGGAAGTTGAAGGTGTCGGACACTGGTACCAGAGAATACCAATCACCAGAGCATTACAAAGGGAAACACTTAAAATTACAGGTAAGACTGTTTTCAGTTTGGACACAAGTCTAGTATAAAAGTATTGCCTAATGATGGTCTTATAGTCTGGAATAATCCAATGTGTTGTAACGTGATCTCTCTAGTAAAAGACCTTCTTTTCTGAAGTTTGAATTTTTGTTATATTTAAACATTTGTATCATTATTAGTAAGAAGACCTAGAGTAGCCCAATAGAATATAGCTCAGTAGTCCAGTAGAAATTGGTGGGTAACTGATGAACACAGATAACTCAGCACAGAATAGGCATTGGGGATCAAAGGTAGTACTCAGTCTTACGCTGCTGCTGCTGCTAAGTCGTGGCAGTCATGTTCGACTCTGTGCCACCCCGTAGGCAGCAGCCCACCAGGTTCCTCCGTCCCTGGGATTCTCCAGGCAAGAACACTGGAGTGGGTTGTCATTTCCTTCTCCAGTGCATGAAAGTGAAAAGTGAAAGTGAAGTCGCTTAGTTGTGTCCGACTCTTCGAGACCCCATGGGCTGCAGCCCACCAGGCTCCTCCACCCACGGGGCTTCCCAGGCAAGAGTACTGGAGTGGAGTGCCATTGCCTTCTCTGACTCAGTCTTATGCATCTCTCCTTAAAGTTGCTAAATACAGATAAACTATTTACAACTCTTGAAGGTTTCATTGTAAGATATTGGTGAAGGGATATCCCACCTCTGAATATTTAACACCCTTCTTTAGGACGTTTGTAATAATCAGTACAAAGAATGGACAATTAAAACCAAATACTAACTGGGTTACAATTTTAAAAATTCTTTTTCACACAGCAGTTTCTCAAAATGAAGCTAAAAGATCTACGTCCGGAGAATACAGTCTTGCCTCTGTTCCAGAATACGAAGCAAGAGCTGAAGACAGTCAGTCTAGTGAGATGCAGCTAACTGTAGGTACACTGTGTGTTTACCATAGGAAATACCAAGTGTGCTGTTTTTAAAAAAGAGGTTCAGCTAATATTTAATTTTAAAAGTGTTATTGTTCATTCAGCAAACTTACCTAACTTTTACTGTGTTAGTTGGCATTTTTTGTTAATTGGTTTCTAAGATTTAGTTTTCTTTGAAAAATAATTTGGAATACACAAAGTAATGCAGAAGAAAATAAAAATCTGTAATTCTCTTACCCTAGATCTAGCAATTAACATTTTTGTATACGTACTTAATATATATTATGAAACATGTATGTGCATATGTTTCATTTCTGTTTTTATTCTTTTATGCTTCTAACTGGGCTTCCCTTGTGGCTCAGCTGATAAAGAATCCACCTGCAATGCGGGAGACCTGGGTTCAATCCCTGGGTTGGGAAGATACCCTGGAGAAGGGAACAGCTACCCACTCCAGTGTTCTGGCCTGGAGAATTCCATTGACTGCATAGTCCATGGGGTCACAAAGAGTTGGACATGACTGAGCAACTTTCATTCACTTTCATACATGCTTCTAATCGCTTTTCTCCATTGACATAATATTGTAAGCATTTTCTGTGTCATTACTTTTTTAAAAAAATTTTATTTATTTATTTATGGCTGTGCTTGTCTCCGTTGCTGGGTGGGCTTTTCTCGAGTTGCAGCGAATGGGAGCTACTCTTCGTTGCCGTGTGAGGGCTTCTTATTGCACCGGCTTCTCTTGTTTCAGAGCACAGACTCTCGGGCGCACAGGCTTCAGTAGTTGTAGCATGTGGGCTCAGTAGTTGTGGCTCCCGGGTTCTAGAGCACAGGGTCAGTAGTTGTGAAGCGCGGGCTTAGTTACTCTGTGGCATGTGGGATCTTCCTGGACCAGGGATCGAACCCATGTCTCCTGCATTGGCAGGCAGATTCTGCAGAGTCACCAGAGAACCCTGTCATTACTGTATTAAATCATTGTTGTTAGGTAGCACACTATTCTATGTAAAGACCAGCATTTATTTTCTTAACATATTATACTTCAGTTGTTTATAAATGGCCCAGCCATGAACACAATTATACGTGCATCTTTGTGCAAATGTAATTATTTCCTTGCACAGATAAATTTCTTGAAGTGAAATAGGTCAAAGGTTATGAAGTTATTTGGGGGAAGATTGAGGCTGTATGTGTTAAGTCATCGTAGAATGTAATGCACTTGCAAATACTAGGTAACCTGGAAGTAGAAGGGCAAGTCTCCTTACTGAATTCCAGAGGACTTACCAGGTACTTTTCTGAAGCCTGCTTGATATTACTTAAAATACCGGTTCATTGATGAGATCCTAGAGGTTTATTTTTTGCAGCGTGTTGTGGTAGCTTTTACAGTATTATTGCATTGGTTAGTCACTCACTCATGTCCGACTCTTGCAACCCCGTATCTGTAGCCTGCCAGGCTCCTCTGTCCATGGGATTCTCCAGGCAAGAATACTGGAGTGGGTTGCTATTCCTTTCTCCAGGGCATCTTCCTGACCCAAGGATCGAACCTGGGTCTTCCTACATTGCAGGTGGATTCTTTACCAGCTGAGCCACCAGGGAAGGTTTTAATATAGTCATATTTATTTTGTATGTGGGTATCTGAATATATTTTTAGTGAGTGTTGAATGTATCTGTGTAAAGGCACATGCATTTCAACGACAAGTGCTTTGGGGAATTATTTGTGCCTCTCCTTCTGTCTTAATTAGCATGAGTGATGACTATTTGAGTAAAAATTTTGAAAAGCATTTTTAAGGATAATATAAATAATACAATCACTATATATAAGGAGTTCAGTTTTTTTTCCTACCTTTGAAATTTCAGGCTTCAGAATAAGCCCTTCTATTATGTTGCATTCCAAATTCCTCAGATATGTTCAAATTCCTTTATTATTGATCAGATTTCATAAAACAAGGCTAAGTAGAAAAATCTATTTGTTTCATACACGTAGTGAGAGCAATGATTTGCTTTAATATTAAGCCAAATAATTTGTGTCATTTTAATGAGAACATTAAAATTTCACTGTATTGTAAAGATTGGTAATATAAATCAGATTTTCTTTCATTTTAGAAATTCATATTCTTCATATTACTGTAATATTTTAATCAGTGAAAATATTTCTCATATTAACCTCTCTCTTTTTAATAGTAACCACATGGGGAAGTGATTTTGTTTATTTTAACTACATAATATTTTAGCTTCATTGAGGTATAATCGACAAAAATCATACATATTTAAGGTGTACACCTTCACGTGAAGGATGATAAATGCCCAAATTGAAGCACTGGAAATACCAAAGAGGGGGCAGTTTTGAGAGATTTCTTCAGCATCCTAATGGACAGGCTCGTGGTTGGTTGAATGAAGGACAAGAAGTCGTTACTGCCCCACAGGTTTTTGATTGGAGTAGCATACTGAATTGTTACTGCCAATAACCAAGACACAGAATAATACTGACTAAATATGAGAGTTTAGTTTTGGACAGATTGGATAAGAAATTGGGTTGGAGTATTCACTGGAGAGAGATTCCATTGGAAATAGAGCTTTGGAAATCAGGAAAAAAGTTGGGGAAATTAAGTTGCATATTTGGATTCGTCAGCAAGGAGATGTTAAAGTAGAGGTGGTAGATACCCTTACACAGAAGGAGTGTCTGGACTGAGAAAGGAGCTGAGGCCAGAACACTTGGAAACCCCAGTGTATGTCAGTATCTCATATTAGGTGGTTTCACAAGTTCTTGGGCTCATACTAAACTGAAGCTCTGATACGGCCTTTTTGCTTCTTAATTGATGGATGGTGAATACAAAAGGTGCTATTTGAAAAAGTCTTTAAGATTTTCTTTGAAACTGAATGAAGTAGACCCATAGGAAGGAAAAGGGGTCTAAAACTTTTGGTTTTGATATGTATCTCTGTTTTAGATTGATTCTCTAAAAGATGCCTTTGCAAGTACTTCTGAAGGTAAGAAATTCAGCTGGTCCATTAGTGTTTGAGAGTGTTAGAATTAAGAGTGTGTGTGTGTGTGTGTGTGTGTGTGTGTGTGTGTGTGTGTGTGTGTGTTCCCCTTAGTATAAATAAAGACTGCTGGTCCATTAGTGTTTGAGAGTGTTAGAATTAAGAGTGTGTGTGTGTGTGTGTGTGTGTGTGTTCCCCTTAGTATAAATAAAGACTTACCCACCTCCAATATCTAGGTCGGGGTTCTGGTAGCACTGATTCTGCTGTGTGAACAGATAAGCTATCGCACCTCTCTTTTTTTTCATTCCCTTACCTGTAAAATAGGGACCATAATGTCTGCCTTGCTTATTTCCCAAGATTATTGGAAGAGAATCTAAGTGAAAATGCACAAATACTTTGCAAAGCTCAAGGTAACACAGATATGTGAGGAATGAATATTGACTTTAAGGTTATTTCATAATTAAAAATACGTCACTGACATGGTTTCCTAGCCTGATATGATAGAAAGGAAGTGTGTAATGGTGGTGATATAGTTAAACTAACTTAGTTCTTGCATTTCTGTGTTACACAGTCAATTAATTATGGGCTTGCTATTTTTTCCTCAGGTCACGATAAAACACCTGTTTCCACTCGTACTCGAAGCAGCCATCTAAAGCGGCCAAAGATTGGGAAGCGGTTTCAGGATTCCGAGTTTAGCAGCTCTCAAGGGGAAGATGAAAAGACTCCTCAGACTCCTCCCACAGCTTCAGTGAACAAGTAAAGCATTGTTTGTCTTACTGTCATTATTTTGTGTCCTCTTATTTTCATATTATTAGTATCTAGTTTTTAAGGTGACATTTTTTTATGTTACTTGTGTAGTAAATGACCTTGGTGTAGAAGTTTGTATTTGAGTTCTTCAACAAGATTTTTGATTACACTTAGTAAGTGTCACATTGACAGTATTATAGGGAGAAGTTGCTAGTAAGAGAGTAGAAGAAACTGATGTTTTAGTCTCTCGTGTGAAAATCCAGAGAATCTTCTAGTGATTATATTATCTCAAATGAGTCATTTATCGTCAGCTTTGAATTTGACAGTAGCTGTGGTTTTTAGTAATCCTGAAGTTTAGTCAATTTAAGAAACCCACAATTATACTTTATAATGGACTTATCTTACCTAGGTTATAGAACATAACATAAATTAGTAATTGCCATAAATGATATCATCAACTCCTCCAGAAACTTAATAGTCTGCTGAATCAACAGAACCCTTGGATCAAAACCTTACTTTCTTATTTAAAGAAAGCAAGATTTTGAATATTATAGTTAAATTAAGCTTTTGCTCTGATAGTCCTACTAACTGTTCTGAGTCAACCATTCATAGCTTTGCCATCTTGGCTGTAAAATTATTCTCAGGTAAAGTATTCTGTAGCTATGCTAATTTCATTCTGTATATAATTTTAAATTTGGATAATTATGTAAATGTTATTTTTAATGAAAAATCCACCATTTTAAAGAAAAATTCAAGTATTTAATTTGTGAAAAGAGTAATAAGAGTTTAGATAAGTATGATTTTTTCCACTGAGTAACATTTGATGTAATACCCTTTTTAGAAGGGAATGTAATAGCATATTTTAAATTACACATCACAGAACTGTTGTGGAATTTTTTACCTTTTCATAAAATGGTGACAGTGAGACTAAATGCTTAAATGCTCAGACACTATGAAGAACAAAACTTCATCTCTGCCTTTGTCTAGTAGTTTCTAATACACATGTGTGTACCTGTGACACAGGTTAAGAGAGCTGCAGGGTGGATTGTAATTTAATAATGGAAGTGAAAGTGCTGTGGATACAAAGGAGAGCGTGACTGACTCTAACGGAGGGGATGGAGAAATTTGACGTTTGGGCCAGGGCTTCAAAGATGAGTAGAAACTCAAACAAGCATATTTGGGAAAGAAGACTTTTCTAGTTTGAAGGTTCACAAACTATGGTCTGTAGGACAGTCTGGCCCACCACCTCTTGTAAATAAAATGTTACTGTAGCACATCCATGTTTATTAGTTTACATGTTTACTGTGGTTGCTTTTGCTTTACAGTGGTGGAGTGAGTGAGTGTTCAGAGACCATGTGTCCCATAAAACCTAAAAGAAAAGTTTGCCAAACCTTGGTCTACACCAGGGCTGTTCAGAGAACTTTCTGTCACGGTGGACATGTTCTATGTCTTCCCTGCCCAGCATGGCAGCCTCTACTCAGTGCAGTTGAGGAGCTGAGTTTTTTATTTCACTTAGTTTTAATTACCATATTATAAATAATTACAAGTGTCCTGTGGCTACTGTATCGTACCGTGCAGTTCTAGCCTGCAGGAGTAATGTGAGCAAAGGCACAAAACTGGGATGGGTAGTTGGTAAGGAAAACTGCTACATAGGTAAATGGTAGCATCACAGTCAGTTCCGTCATTCAGTCGTGTCAGACTCTTTGCGACCTCATGGACTACAGCACATCAGGCCTCCCTGTCCATCACCAACTCCCAGAGCTTGCTCAAACTGATGTCCATCGAGTTGGTGATGCCATCCAACCATCTCATCCTCTGTTGTCCCCTTCTCCTCCTGCCTTCAATCTTCCCAGCATCAAGGTCTTTTCCAGTGAGTCAGTTCTTTGCATCAGGTGGCCAAAGTATTCGAGTTTCAGCTTCAGCATCTAGTGGAAGGTAAAAATATAAAAGTCTGGTCATGTTAGACTCTGAGAGGATGTATGCTTTATTCACCAATCCATAGAGGACCATCAGAATTTTCTGAGCTGGACTGTCACTGGTACAGATAAAAAGAAAGAAAGAAAGAAACATAGCTCTTCAAACCTTACCTAAAGAATGTACATACTGCTAGTTTGAACATGAGTTGGGAAGAAGTTTACTGTGTCCAGAGAGAATAGGGCTTGAAGAAGGAAGATGAGAATGGGAATAGAAAATTGTGGATTTGTTTGAAAGGCATTTTTCTGAAATAGAACCCAAGCCATATCATTTATTGCCCCAAATGGTATTTTTGGGAAGGAAAGGGACATTATTCATATAGGCGTACTCCAGAGATGTAGGTTTCAACTCCACGGTGCCACAATAAAGCAGCGATCACAGTAAGGCAAGTCACACAAATTTTTGAGTTTTCCAGTGCACATAAAAGTTATCTTTACACTGTACTGTAGTATATGTCATTAGAGAATAAGTATATACTTTAAAAATACTTTATTGGTTAAAAATAAAGGTAACCATCACCTGAGCCTTTAATGAGTCATAATCTTTTTGCTGGTGTATGGTCTCCCCTCAGTGTTGGTGGCTGCCGACTGACCAGGGAGGTGGTTGCTGAAGGCTGGGGTGACTTTGGCCATTCCTTTAGTTAGACGTGAACTTTACCATGTAGATTGGCTGACTTCTTCCTTTCACTAATGGTTCCTCTGTAACATGCAATGCTGCTTGATAGCATTTTACCCACAGTAGAACTTCTCTCAAAATTGGAGTCAGTCCTCTCAAACCCTGATGCAACTTCCTCAACCAAGTTTATGTCATAGTCTAAATCCTTTGTTATTTCACTGGATGTTCATAGCATCTTCAGGAGTGGATTCCATCTCGAGATGGAATCACTTTCTTTGCTCATCCAAAGTAAGCAGCTCCTCATCCATTACAGTTTTACCTTGAGGTTGCAGCAATTCAATCACATTTTCAGTCTCCACTTCTCATTCTACTTCTCTTGCTGTTTCTACCACATCTGCAGTGACTTCCACCACTGAAATCTTGAACCTCTCACAGTCATCCATGATAGCTGGAGTCAGCTTCTTCCAAACTCCTTGTAATGTTGATATTTTGACCTCTTCCCATGAATCATAAGTGTTTGTGGTGGCATCTAGAATGGTGAATCCTTTCCAGAGGGTTTTCAATTGACTTTGCCCAGATTAATAAGAGGAATCTGTATCTTTGACAGCTGTAGCCTTATGAACTGTAATTCTTAAGTAATAAGGCTTTAGAATTGAAATGGTTCCTTGATATATGGACTGCAGAATGGGTGTTGTGTTAGCAGACATGAATACAACATGAACTTCATTATACATCTCCATCAGAGCTCTTGGGTGACCAGTTACATTGTCAATGAGCAGTTATATGTTAAAAGGAAATTTTTTTTCCCCTGAGTTATAGGTCTTAACAGTGGGCTTTAAATATTCAGTAAACCATGTTGTCAGCAGGTGTGCTGTCACCCAAGCTTTGTTGTTCCCTTTATAGAGGACAGGCAGAGTAGATAATTCTTAAGGGCCCTAGGATTTTCAGAATGGTAAAGGAGCATTGGTGTCAACTGCAAGTCACTAACTGCATTAGTGCCTAACAGGAGTCAGCTTGTCCTTTGAAACTTTAAAGCCAGACATTGACTACTCTTTTCTTGCTACGAAAGTCTTAGATGACATCTTCGTTTTGTCTATATTGAAAAGTCTGTTGTTTATTGTAGCCACTTCCATTTGTTATCTTAGCTCTAGATCTTCTAGCCAACTTGATAGAGCTTCTGTATCAGCACTGGTTGCTTTACCTGGCACTGTCATGGAGACAACTTCTTTCCTTAAATCTCATGAACCAGCCTCTCTGCTAGCTTCATGCTTTTTTCCTGCAGCATCCTCACCTCTCTCAGCCTTCGTGGAAATGAATAGATTTAGGGCCTTATCCTGGATTAGGCGTTGGCTTAAGGGAATGTTGAGGTTGGTTTGATCTACTGTCCAGACCACTACAAGTTTTTCTCTAGATCAGCAATAAGGTTGTTTTCTTATCATTGGTGTGTTCACTTAGAGTAACACTGTTGATTTTTTTTTTTTTTTCCCCAAGAACTTGTGCTTTGCATTCACAGCTTGGCTGTTTGGCACAAGAGACCTACCTTTCTGCCTGTCTCAGCTTTCAGTGTGCCTTTATAAATTTAGTCTTCTAAATTTATAGCAAGCTTCCGATTTAAAGTAAGAAATATGTGATTCTTCCTTTCATTTGAACACTTAGAGCCACTTCAGGGTTATTAACTGGCCTAATTTCAATATTGTTGTGTCTCAAGGAATAGGAAGACCCAAAGAGAGGGAGAGAGATGGGTAATGGCCAGTCAATTGTAATAGTCAGGACACATGCAACATTTATCAATTAAGTTTGCCATCTTAAGAGTGGATATATGTATATGTATAACTGACTCACTTTTCTGTACAGCAGAAACTAACACAGCATTGTCAGTCAGCTGCACTCCAGTAAAATCATTAATTTAAGTTTGCCATTTTGTATGAGTGTAACCTATGGCACCTGAAAACAATTAAAATTGTAACATCAGCCATCACTAATTACAGATCACCATAACAAATACAATAACAAAAAAAGTTGAAGTATTGTGGGAAGTACCAAAATGTGACACAGACATGAAGTGAGCAAACACTGTTGGAAAAATGGCTTCAGTAGACTTGATTAGCACGAGATTGCCACGAACCTTCAATTAGTCAAAACACAGTATCTTTGAAATGCAATAAAGGAAAGTGCAAAAACAATGAGGGATGCTTAAAACTGTGCCAGTGCTGGGACAAAAGTTGTGAACCAGACTGCCTCACATAAACTGAGATGTATGTTTATTCTGGGAGAATAAGATCCAATCATTACAGATAAAGTCTGGTTTACATAATTGAAAAGGTGGTAATTGAACTGGAAACCAAAGAATGAAAGAGAACAAACTTGTCAGAAGATAAAAAAGTTGGTTTTGGACCTGTAAAATTTGAAGTTGTTGTCTGAACAACTTAGTTGATTCTTTGAAGTGTTACTTTATTCATGGATTCCTAAAATTTTATATTCATCTTTAATAAAATAAGTAAAAATGTTTTTCTTTGGTTTCCTAGATTGGAGTCTACTGCACGCACATCAGAGAGCTCAGAAGAATTCTTGGAGGAAGAACCCGAGCAGAGTGTGATTGAATTTGAGGATGAAAGTAGTGATAAAGATGTTCAGCCAGCACCAGAAACCCAGCCAGGCCTGGAAAAGCAAGAAGGTGAAAAGGTGAGTGATTCACTTTTTTTAAATTAATTTTTATTGGAATATAGGTGCTTTACAATGTTGTGTTATTTTGCTGTACAGCAAAGTGAATCAGCTATATGTATACATATATCTCCTCCTCTTTGGATTTCTGAGATTCATTTATTTAATAAAATGAATGAGGTAAATTTTAACTTAGTCGTATATTGTTGGAAAAGCATAAAGACTCTCAGTAGAAATTGTAATGTTAAAAAGCACATATGTCTAAAGCAAAGTCAGGTAGTGGAGGATAAAGTTTTAAGTATTTTATATTTCAAACTGAATTTATAAAGTTTGACATATTACAGAGATAAAATAGAAGATGTTTAGATAGTAGTGTCCTCTCAGTGTGTTTAAAATTCAACTCAATTTGTGGAATTAAACATAAACTTTTAAGAAGTGACACAAATGATGTGACTGTTCAAAGCCTACGTTACAAAACCAATTAGAATGCCTTAAGGTCCAACAAGCCCTAAATTCACCCAATTTTGGATGTAAGGATAGAATTAGTTGTCCAGAAAAAATAATGTAGTTTTACTTACAGTTCATCTACAAATTCCTAAAAAATAATTAAATTCTTTTTTTGTTTAATGACTAGAAAACAAGAAAATAGCTGTTTGACTGAGTAAAAAAATCTCTTTATTCTAGCTTGATTTCTGCAGCTCCTCAATTATTTTTCTCTTTCTTTTTTCATCTTCTCTATTTCCTGTCCTTCTCTTCTTTTTCTTTAATATCTTTAGTCTTTTGCATAGCCCTTATTTCTTCTTTCAGACGTGCTTAAGTTTCTTTAAAAATATTTTACCTGTTTGTCAAGTCAAACCAGGAGCTAAGAAAGTGAAACTGCATTACTGATTTAAATATGAGAAATACAAGTTTTAAAAACAAAATTTATCTGCTTCTAGATGAGTATGGGAATGTATATTTGTGTGGTTTTTTTCTTTATTAAAAACTTAAGCTTACCCTGTCCATACTGCAGGTAGCCTGTCTCTTCTGTCCAGCAGTGCCTGTGAGCGCCTGCTGTTGCAGGTCAGCAGTGATGGCATCCCGCAGTCCCAGCGGCTTTCCTCACGCAGGCTGTCTACTCTCTCCCTCTAGAGTTTCTGATCCCCTGGCTTTATAACACTACTGTGTTTGGTTTCTAGGTTTACCTCCTTCTGGAGTTTTGGTTTGGTTTTATGTATGTGCTTTTTGACTGTTCTGTTTCCTGTTTTTTTTTTCCTTTTTCCCGGTTTTGTGGACATTCTAGAAGACTCAGTTCTTGACCTTCTGCCCTTTTGTTCATTTTTTTTTTTTTTGAAAATGCATCTAGTCTGATGACAGAATGATTGTCTCTCTGGGGGTGACCAGTAGCTCTAGACTTTGAATATTGATCCAAACTATGATCTCATAATATTACCTGCCTTCTGAATATTTCTGTTTAGACAGATGTCTTTTATCATCTTAAATTTAATATCTCTGTTCTTGCACATTGCTTCTCTACTGAGCTTCTTTTCCTATTTCCTATTTTTCATTCTATTACCAAACCTAGAACTTGAAGGACATTAGTTTTTCTCTTTTGTTTCTCTCTTGTAGTTACTCACCAAAATTCAATTTTTTTACAAAAACTTTTGCTGTATCTTTCTCATTTTCATCTTTTTAACATTTCTTCTACCCTAGTTGGTCCTTTTGTGAGTTTTATTATAATTAGCTTCTGTGTGCAGTTTATTCTTGATACTCTGGCCAGATTAATTTTTCTTTTTCTTTTTTTAAATCTTTGTGGTTTTTTAAATTAATTAATTGGCTGTACCAGGTCTTAGTTGAGGCATGTGGGATCTGATTCCCTGACCCCCAGATCAAACCTGGGCTCCTGCGTTGGTAGCACTGAGTCTTAGCCACTGGACCACCAGGGAATTCCCCAGATTCATTTTTCTAAGTCTCTGATTTAAATATCCCTTAGGAAAATATTCATTATATGATTTCAGGGATTCTATATAATCCAGCCAAGTCTGTTTTTAAAAATTCAAGTGTATCAGTATTCTAATTTTTAAATATAAAATGACCTCTAGTTATTAGAATGTCTCTAGTATTAATTAGAAATATTAGACATTAATGGAAGCCTTGTAAATTGATTAAACATCAGAGGAAGAGTTTCAGAAATTGGAGACCTTGTGTTATCAAATCACTTTTGCATATTTTAATGTGATTTAAGGGGCAGGATTGTTCAGAGACAACCCTTTATTGACTGTACAGCGAGCTCACTGAGGTTGGGGACTCTCTTCTCCCAGCGAGAAGCTTTACCCAAACTCAACCTGCCACAATCTGGCAGTGCTTCCTTCCCAGGCACGCTGAACTGTGACTTCCCTCAGACCCCAAAGATTCCAACTAGTGAACAGCTGATGTTCTGTAAAGCACCAGCACCAAATTTAGATTTTCTCTGGTTACTTTTTACCGAAAAGGTTCTTCCTGTGCCTTCCCTGTAAGGAGGAAGAGAAAGAAGGAGGTAGGATCTCTTCACTGCATCATTCTCCATGAACACAGAGGGAAATTGGGGTGCTTAGGGGTTCTGTTCCCTTCCTGACTCTGCTGTTCCTTAACCTGTGCACAGTAATGTGGTAGAATGTATCTTGAGTCCTAGTGCATGATAGGGAGGTACTAAGAATGGACCCACATTGCATGACAAGTAAATTGATCTGTAATTTTTTCCTTTTTTTTTTTTTTTGCTCTCAATTGTGTAGGAATCTGCATTAGAGCCTGTGAATGGTGAGATAATAGATGATGCTCTCAAGACTTCACTCACAACAGAAGAGGAGGACTCCACTAGTGAAGTTTTAGATGAAGAATTAAAATTGCAGTCTTTTAATTCCAATGAAGACTCTGCGAATCTTGCTCCACTGGTGGTAGACTCTTCACAACCCCTTGAGGATGTTGCACAGGATAATAAGGTAATAGAAGAATAACCTAACTTTTTATAGTTACAGTGTCCAGCCTTGGTGACTCAGCTGGGGCAGTGTAGGATATATATTTTCCTCTACTTTAACGTGTACAGTCGTTTAGGAAAAATAAATTATACTACATTGCATATTTTGAGCAGATGTGATCAGTAATATAAATTCAAATCTTGTAACTTCATTGATATCTGACTTATGGTAACAAAATGAATTTTACTTTGTAGATTTAGGAAATGCTTAGAAAAATGGATAAAGCATTATTTACCTAAATATTTGGGAGAAGGAAATGGCAACCCACTCCAGTATTCTTGCCTGGAGAATTCCATGAACAGAGGAGCCTGGTGGGCTACAGTCCATGGGGTCATGAAAAGTCAGACACGACTGAGTGACTAACACACCTAAATATTATTCACCAGGTGGGGCTAGTGGTAAAGAATCCACCTGCCAGTGCAGGAGACATAAGAGACCTGGGCGACTCGTTCCTGATTCCTGGGTCTGAAAGTTGCCCTGGAGAAGGGAATGGCAACCCACTCCAGGATTCTTGCCTGGAGAATCCCATGGACAGAGGAGCCTGGTGGGCTAAAGTCCATAGGATCACAAAGAGTCGGACTCAACTGAAGCGACTTAGCAGGCATGCACGCAAATATTTGAATTACCTATTGCTGTTCTGTGACCAGTACAGTTGTTTAATTTGTTTTATTTAGAGAGATTGATTAGTGGGGAAAAGTTGATATAATATTTTAAAGAAATATTTTTATTGAAATATAGTTGATGTACAGCATTAGTTTCATGTGTACTACATGGTGATTTGAGTTTGCATATGTTATAAAATGATCACCACTGTAAGTCTATTAATTATCTGTCCCCATACAAAATTATTACAATATTATTGACATATTCCTTATGCTGTATATTACATCACTGTGGTTTAGCTTGTAACTGGAAGTTTGTACCTCTTAATCCTCTTTACCTGTTTCAGTCCCCTCACTCCCTCCCCTCTGGCAGCCACCCATTTGCTGTCTTAATCTTGGTGTGTTTTCATTTTGTTTTGTTGTTTGATTCCACATATAAATGAGGTCATATGGGTCTTGTCTTTGTCTGACTTATTTCACTTGGCATAATACCATGTAGATCCATCCATGTTGTTGCAAATGACAAGATTTCATCCCTTGTTTACAGCTGAGTAATACTCCATTGTGTGTGTGTGTGTGTGTGTGTGTGTGTGTGTGTGCCACATCTGAAAGGACATTTAATTTCTAGTATTGAATATCCAATTTAAGTCTAAAAAACTCTTACATAGGATTATTTTATTGATGTCTCACATAATTACCTGAGTAGAATTTTCATTGCCTTCCTGCCTGCTAAGTTAGTTCAGTCATGTCTGACTCTTTGAGACCCTATGGACTGTAGCCCCTTGGGCTCCTCTGATCATGGGATTCTCCAGGCAAGCATATTGGAGTGGGTTGCCAGGCCCTCTTCCAGGAGATCTTCCTGACCCAGGGATCGAACCCGTGTCTCATACATCTTCTGCACAGGCTGGTGGGTTCTTTACAGCTAGCACCACCTGGGAAACCCCACCTTTCAACAAATAGTCAAACCCAGCAGGGTAGCACAGTGTGAGGTCCCAGGATTCTTGGTTCTGGCTCCAGTAACACCAAGAAACTAAACACTTGAGTGGATTCATGGTTTTGAAGAATCTTGATGGAAAGTTTCAGAGCCCTAAATACTTTTGGAGGTAAAATCACTAGTTTTATTGTATCTTTAAAGCAAGCACTTAATGAATCCAAATTATCATGTAAGACAGTTTTTAAGAAATTGAGCTATATTCAGAGAATATGTGCACATGATTGACAAAAGTAGTGAGTCCTGAATTCTTTAAAATGTGGTTCAGGGTCATTGCATATTAGTGCCTGGGAATAATTTATATAAGGACTTTATTACAAAAGTTGTTCACTGGATTTTTTGTTTTTAGACTTCACATGCAACTGACTCGGAAATGTTGCTAGACGAAGGTCCATCTGATGAGAAGGGGCGCACTGAAGAGAAGCTGCCTCTAGTTTCAAGAAAGAAAGCACATTTTGGGAGTTCAGACAGTGTGGCTACTATCCCAAATGAAGAACGGGCCGACAACACTTTTCCGAACTCTGTGATTGCTGAATTTTCTGAGGAATCGATCCCTGAAAATGTGTCACCCAACACCACTGCCTCATTGGAAGACCAGGGTGAGGAGGGGGTCGCCGAGCCCCAGGAATCATCTGCAGCTCTGCCTCAGAGCTCTCTGATAGAGGTGGAACTTGAAGATGTGCCGTTTTCACAGAATGCAGGACAGAAGAACCTGTCAGAGGAGCAGTCTGAAGCATCTTCTGAGCAACTGGATCAGTTGACACAATCAACAGAGAAGACTGTGGACAGCAGCTCCGAGGAGATAGAAGTGGAAGTGCCTGTGGTTGACAGGCGGAATTTAAGAAGAAAGGCCAAAGGGCACAAAGGACCTGCCAAGAAGAAAGCCAAGCTGACCTGAATGAGGAAGAAATGCAGATGACAAAACCTCTTCTTTGTAATAAAATTGTTGTTTTTAAAATATGGCGATTAATAAATAGCATGGGGCACAGGACAAAAATTCCAAATTTTCAAGTTGAACTTGTTTATGATGCTGCTTTTCCCTCCCCGGTAGATCCTAGGATTCATTGTTCTTTTTAATTTTTCAGGCTATTTTTGTGTAAATACAATTTTTTTTATTTTTATTAACCATGTTTCGATTTTGGGAAACCAGATCATACTATATTTTCTTTAGCAGTTGGAGATATCTGACCATTATTATTTCAGAAAATAGAAATTTAAAAACTATGAAAGTAGTAGGGCTTCCATCAATTGTAAGGATCACAGACATCTTTTATACTAAGGGTTTTAATAGTAATCTTGGTGAAGGTTCTCACAGTTTTATCTTCGACTTCGAAACTAATCACCATTTTTTACAATGCTGGCATGCTTCAACAAAAATGTCGGTAAATTAGGGTCAAAGTAACTTCAACTAAATGAGAGTACAAATTCAGAAGTTTATGGCCAAAGGTCTTCGAAGGTGGTTTTTTTGACCTCGTAGTTCTTAGTTGCAGGTGCAATTTCTTCCTTTGACTTCTGTGTCTGTGGAAAAACAGAAACATAATCTGTTTCCACTTCACTCTTGATAACATCTGATGTTAAAAAACAGTACTGCTCGGGATTTAACTCTAGTGTGTAGGCACTAGCATAATTATTTAAAATTTCTTTTGAAGCTGGGGGTTGTATTTTTGTTCTCACCCTATCAGAAGTATGAGAACCCTTCCTAAAGGGTTCTTCTTAATCCTGACACTGCCTTTATTCTAGAATCTTGTTTATATTCCCCTCAGCTTTTGTCCACTTCCCTAACTGACGGAGTGATTCCTGTCAAAAGATCTCTCTGCCTGCCTTCCAGCTTGTACCCTTGGCTTCCATTTTTGGTAAGTTTAGAACTGCGCCCCAGACCTAGATGGCAGGAGTAAGTGGCCCTAGGAGCCATAGTTGCAAGAGTCTTGTCCCTTTGAGCTTGCTCACCCTTGATTTGTTCTGAGCAGACAAGTTACAGGCCAGCCTATGTGTACATTGTGTTGCCACAGCAAAGGCCTTTGCCTGGGAAAACTAAAAACAAAAAATTAAAAAACACACCCTCAATTGTTTCTTTTTGTATAGTAATTTATTTAAAAGTGAACAAAATGGTTATTGAAATCCAGAGAGAATCTTAAAACAGTCCTATTCTTTGAAAGTATTATGTGTGCTCAAATTTTCATTTAAGTTTGAGAATGCTTGGAGACCATTTAGATTGCTTTTAAAACTGCTTGGTCCTTATATGGAAAAAAAATGTGTTATGATTTTGTGTCGTTATTTGAGGTGTCAAGGCTTGATGTTCAAGGTTTATTCAGTCTATAGTCAGGTGATACTAAATTTGATTTTGGGTTGTTGGCATTTTAGGAAGATTTAAAGTTGAGGTAAAATCTTTAGTAGGCAAAGTAGCAAACCCTCCTTATTCACGTAAAAATTTGAATACTGTATCTCCTGCGTTTTCTTTAGTTATGGTCAGAGTTAGCCCAGATTATTCCATTCTAAATGAAAATTACGCATTTTGGCCATTTGTCTTCTTAACAAATGCTAGTCCAGTGGAAGAATAAGTGACTAATACTCGTGTATCTGTGGAATGTTTTATGCTATTTTATACATTTTGTGAGAAATTTTTGTTAGTACCACAGTTAGGGAAATAGATTCAGTAAATTCTTAAACCTTTACATTTTTAATTTCTCAAAACATTTAAAAACCTAATATTTACTTTTTTTTACTTGGATTCTTCATTGTTCTTTAAAATACTTTCCTTTAACAAGATGTAGTTTAAGACTGAGCTCACTGACATCTTTTGGTGTGTGAATATTGTTGCTGAGTTTACAGAAAAGAAATGGATATTCATGTGTGATCACTAAGGACTTGCTGTATAAATTTATACTTAAACTTGTTTGGTTTATTCTTAAACCATAAATGCATTTTAATCAAGTTTCGGAACTTTTTGTTCACACAAGAAAAATTTTGTCACATACTATCTCTGACAGAAAATGTTATTTTGGAGTTTATAGATAGCAGAGGGAAAAAAGTGACATGGATAAAACCTAACTTTCATGTTCAGTAACAATGAGTTCTATGCTCAGTGAGTAAAGAATTTATAACAAAACTTATCCTCAGTTAGGACTCTAAATAAAACTTAATCAGATTACTTGTACTTTTTGCAAAAGGCATTAGAAAAACAGAATTACAGAGGACTGAAATCTGATTTCAACCAGGTAGTTGAGTGACCAGTTACATTCTATAGTTCTTTGTGAACTGCTTTTTTCTGTTCAGAAGTCTTATTTGTGGAGAAGGGAGTTCACTGCAGTTTGTGTAAATACATATATATTTCCTGTGTAATATAAAGCAGACAGTTACTAGCAAAATTTTAGTCCTACTTTCAAGTTTATTCAATTGCTAGACATCACAGAAATATATTTAAGAATTTATTATAAAGTTCCTCTACAACTTTTAAGTGAGAGGGTCTATTATGATTTTTTTTATAAAATCAAAAATAGCATGACAGAATGTCAATCTTCTACTACTTAAAATGTGTCTATATTCATGGTGTTTCCACTCAGTGCAGAGAATTATCATGGCAAGGATAAAAACTACTAGTGATTAATGGTTCCCTTTTAGCTGACCGCCAGAACACCACCTAAAATGGCTTCAGTGACTTTAGAAAAATATTTTGAAGGTTTATGATTGCATCAAGTTGAGCATTTTTCTGGTACCTAAATATCTGCTCTTATATTCTGCTTTACCCTTAGGGATTACCTTCTAAGGTTTGGTCACACCAGCAAACTGAGACAGATCCTAATGTAAATAAAGAATTTATACTAACATTACTCATCTGTATTAACAGTATTTTAGACATTTTTGCCTTGTTTGTCCACTAGTAGCAATACTGTTTAAAGTGTTAATCTGGTCTTTCATGGGCGTGGTTAGTTAGTAATGTTTATGCTTCTGTTCACATACTTAGTATCAAGCTTTATTTGTACAAGGAATTAACTTGCTTATTTTTGGTTGCGAAAAATAAGCAAACCTCAGCTCTGTATCCAGTGCTTAGTCGATTTTGTTTCACCCTCCAAACTTTGTCATTCACTTACTCCCCATTTCTAACAGTGGCAAAATCATTTGTTAAAATCTGATTGTAAGGTAGGTTCCACTTACGTTATCCTGAAGTAATTGTATCATACTGGATAGTCCTTCCCAAGGAACTAGCCTTTCTTTTCCCAAGTGTTTGTGTGTTCCAAAACTTCTACCTACTGTTTATAGAACTTAGGAAAGATGTTACATTATTTGGAATAGCAAGACTTACTCAAGTACTTATGTGTTTTCTTGGTAGTTTTTTTTTTTTTTCAATTTTAACAGTATAATTAAATCTATATTTTGTGATTGTCTATGTTTTGAAATTCCTTCCCCTTTCCCTAATTTCACTGGTGAAGATGTATTTAGATAATGGATTTGTTTACACTGATTTTGTTAAAGCCACAATTATTCACATTGGTTGTACTTTCAAGACAGACTTTAAAAAAAAATAAACAGAATTGAAAACAGTTAATGTGATTATAAATTAATATATAAACACCCTAAAGCTCAGTCACAGACATACTCAGATCACAGATATGCTTTTGACTAAAACATGACCTTCTTAATATTACCTAAGTAACTGCAAATATATTTATTTCCCTTTAAGGGTGTTAGTGCAGTCTTTTTAAAATTATTTTATCTGGAATTACTTACATTTTTACCATTCTAAAAATATAAATATACTACCCTAAGTTTAGAATATAGAAAATGCTAAAAGTATATAAACATTTTGGTTTATTTTTTTCATATGTCTTGAGTGGAAAATATAGTTCCAAGTATACATTATATATGATGAATGAGAAGGGAAAAATGATTAAGATACTAATTCCCTGACTTACTATCATTCTTTTGAATTTTTAAGTGTAATGTGCCATCTCTCATACACTTTTAAAGTATTTTCATTAAAATATGTTAATGCTACATTTCTTTGGATTAATAATCTACAGTGAGGAGGAGAAGACCTAAGGTAAGGTCTTAGATGTGACAAAGTTTCTTGGCCTATTCTTCACATTTAAGTGTGCGCTAACCTTTATGGTAAAAGGTATTTTCAACTACACTGGCTTTTCCTTTTTTTAAATGACAGGTCTGCACTGCATAGTACCACTCATTAATGCAAATACTGTTGAAGTAAGATATTTCTGTAATTGATTTTTTTAATCACTTGATTTTTATGAACATTTAAACGATAAACAGATGCAAAAGACCAATTTGTAAAACTAGATCATTTTAATGTTGGCTTTTTTTCTTTTTTAAAACAGGACAATAAATAGTTTTATTTGACTACAGACAACATGTCAGGTTGATTGGTAGTATTCAGAAATATCCGAGTAATGTCTTCCCGATTGGTGTATAGTCTTCAGTAATTATAAGGAGTTATTTGTATGTAACTGCTGTTAAACCAGTAAGACCGCATTTATGCATCCATCATTTTCAGGATTATTGGTAACCTGGGCATATTTTCCTAAGGGAAACAAAGCAGAACAATGAGGGATGTTAGCTAACAGAAAAGAATACATACGACCTTTGCTTAAAATATTTACAATCACCACTTTTAAGAAAGAAAAAAGTGAACAACAGTAGTATTACATGAGATTTTATAAAACGAAATCACTTAATATGCCTTTGTGGGTTGACCTGAGCACTGCTCCTTTTCCACACAATTCTTACTGGAAAAAGTATCAGGTACTATTAGCTAAGTTTCAAATCAACTTAACAACCTATTCTGTTTTTGTAATCCAATACAAGTGGCAGCCCTGCAGGCTGCAGTTTACTGGCACCTGGTCTATACCAGGAGCAAGGTAGGAAATGATCCAAGTTTTCAAATCCATTAGCAAAACCTCCAGAAGTGATCCTTTTAGTTTTCAAAAAAATTTCTCTAAACCATAGAAAAAGAAAACTATCTTGGTTCTTTCCTCTGACCTAGCATTATACAGACACAAAAACCCAACTAACATAAGATAGAAAATAGAGCATTTTACTTAAAAACACAGAAAAGATAATCCTAAATTAAACTTTGACAAGTGGAATCATTTGAATATTAAAAGAACAATGCATCATGATCAAGGAAGGTGCATTCTAGAAATACATTATGGTTTATTACTAGAAGACTATTAATACATCGATTAATTCCATAAATATTTCAGAGGAAAAAGTATGATCACCTTCACAGATGCCAAAAAAGCATTTGTTAAAACGTCAGTATTAATTTTGGGTAAAAACTATTGGAAAAGAACTAAATAATATACCTTCTCGGCATAATACTATGGCCTACCAGTAGCCAAAAAATGCTTATTTTTATTAACCTATTTTAAAATCTAGGTCAACATGAAGTACATGCCAATGACTCATGAAGATTCAGTCAGTAAGCTATACACTGTATTCTTCCCTTTCAAAGAACATTAAAGTTTAGAAATACCTGGGTACTGAAAGCAGAAAACTAAGAAAATGAGGAAAAAAGAATTTAAAATTGTTATATATGACATATTTTAGTTTGAATTATTTTTAGTTTGTAATTGTCACTTAAGTAGTGTAGCTACATGTTTGCTGTATGCCTCCCTTCCCCCATTCGTGGTTAATTTATTTTCTTCCAGTATTTTTCAACTGTAACTTCCTATCTTTTCTCATACTACCTTTTTAAATAAAAAGCAACCAAAAAATATCTAGCAATGTAGTTTATATAACTGAAACCAGCAAACTAAATTAAGAACATTCACAACGTTTTCTAAGTCTTGTTCACATCAAGTTTAACTGCATTAAAATCTGCTGCATACTTTATGTCAACTTAAAAATGTCTATTTTAGGATTATAACACCAAGAGCCCCATATTCAAATTGGACTTACCCCAGATGACTTTGCCTCCTTGTGTTACAAGGCCCAACTCGCTCACGTTCACCTCAATGACGGTTCCTTTGGTAATAACACCCAAAGTTGTATACAGTGGGGATGAGGGATTCTTCTTTACACCAAGTATTGGCAAGCAAAAGGTGGCTTTCAATTCAGGATGTGTTACATGAGCCTTCTTGAAACGTAATCCCTAGTAACCCAAACACAATGTTCTGGGTTAAAGACGTTAATGATGAATATTGATTCTTTCTGCTTATCTTTTCCAGTCGTCTCCCCACTCTGCTCTAAAAAGGACTGAATAATAGCTCATCTTAAGGCGTCGGAGAAAATACAATTAATTCTACAGACAACTTATCTGATAGTTACAGAAAAGTATGTGAGGAAAAACTCAAACACATACTCCTAAAAAGTTTTCACCATGGAACAGCTGTCCAGTTGTCTATACTTCCTGAGGGCTTGCGACATGCCAGGCACTGTGCCAGAGCTCACAGACAGTGCATTTTAGCATGACAGCCTTAACAACAACTGCTATTTAAACAAACAAAAAAAAAAAATGATAAAACAAGGACCAGGAGGTTAAATAACTTGTTCCCAGGCTAAATAGCGTGAGGATGGAATCAAACTTAAGTATCTTGATTCCAAGTCTTTATATACCTCAGCCACCTTCCTTGGTGAAAAAGACTGTCAGCTCTCTGCATTGATGGTTAATACTGGTCAAAAACTGGAGACAGCCCAGAGAAGTTTCTGTTACAGAGACCAGATTCACCTAGTCACCCAGAGCCACAGACAATATGTAAATGAATGGGCATGGCTATGTTCCAATAGAAGTTTATAGAAACAGGCTGTTGGGCAACATTTTAATTCATTGAAAATGATTCAGGTTGAGAGCTAGAGTAATACTGCCAACTTTCCCCTCTGATTCTGTATTTTTCTAAGCAGGCTGGTGTCTAGTTGGGAGATGAACTCATTCTGTTTAAAGGTATTCTGCAAAAATATATTGGGGGAGGAGAGAAGGAGATTGGTTTTGACCATTACTGGTGTCAACAGAAATTGAAGGCTCATTTTAATAACTCTCTTTTGTCACTGATACTTCTCTTACTAAACTGGAATTAACTCTTGAAAAAACAATTTTCAAGTTTTCTAACTGTTCTCAAAGACAAGTGCCAGGCATGTAGTAGATCACTTGATGAATGAGTAAAATGACTGTGGAAATGAAGATTCTAATTTTATTTTGCCACACCATGTAGCTTGTGGGATTTCAGTTCCCCAACCAGGGATCAAACCTGTGTCCCCTGCATTGCAAGCACCGAATCTTAACCACTGGACCTTCAGGTATGTCTCTGTCATGTTTACAAGTCCAGATTCACTGACGATCTCTGTAATGAGAATTCTTTTTCATTTCAAATCTCCTACGAAGCCAAAGATTCTTGACAGTAGTGGAAAAGTGCTAAACAATACCTATCAACAGCTTAAAAATAGCCTAAAAACATCTTTCAACCTGTTTTTTTTTTTTTTATACCAGTTTTAGGAATTTTAGGAAACTGTTCTCACAGGGTCTTACCATCGGTCTAATGAATCTTTCATATTTGGGTGGTTTCCGAGTAAAGCCATCTCCCACAAAGCAGACTTTAGTGACCATCCGCTTCCAGGCTTTCTTCTTTCGCTTTCCTGTTCGGATAACCTTTAATACTTCTGTTTCTCCCTGGGCACGAACTTTGGGCAGTGGGACCTCCCATTTTCCCTAAAACAGATCACAGTTAAAATTTATATTCTTAGTAAAAGACAATGAGAATAAAAAGCCCAGTATCTTTTAGTTGTACGAAGTTGTAGATTCACTTTTTTTGCTTAAGCAACGATATTTTGGCTCAATTTTTTCTAGAGATCTACACTGTGTCCTCAACAAGCCTGAAATTAACTGGAACTAGTTAAGTTTACTGCTAAATAGTTCACAGTGTACAACTGGCAGACTGTCTCCATCTCTTATCTCTGTATTTCTACCCTGAATGGATTTTTAGATAATATTACTAGTAAGACAAAATCATCACTCCATATTCTGTACCTCCTTAGAATGTAGATTCTGTGGGGGAAAAAAAGAATGGAAGCAGCGCAAGGCAGCGGAAAGAATTCTGGACCTATTTATGAAGGACAAACCCTACAGCATTTCATAAATAAGTGCCTGTGAAAACTGGTTTACAACCTCCTGGACTCCAGTCTCATCTGTAAAATGAAGAGGGGTTAAGTAGATAATCTCTAAAATTTGGTGCTGAAGTTCTACCGGTCCAATTTTGATACATAAAAAAGCAGTAAGATTTTACAGATCAAATCTGGAGACTGTTAGTTCTTTAAATACAGATACTGCATATTCTGCTGCTACCTAGATTTGTGACTCTATCCACAGGTGTTTAAAAATAGTATCTATGTCTTTCCCTCAGCTTTTAGCAAAATTTAACTGAATTTGACACTAAGGGCAAGCTAGGAGGTTTTTTTTTTTCTTCTTAATTTCTGAATTTTTATCTGAATCAAATCACTTAGGATGCTTTCCACTACTCTACTTTTTAACCAGTTTTGGCACTGCAAAGCAACAAAAACAAGCAGCTGTATCCCTCTCTACAACATCAAAACATCAGTTGTCGTCAAGTATAAGAAGCTGTTTTAAATAATTTCTTTTTCTGCCCATGATGTGTGGGCTGTTAGTGCCCTGACCAGGACTGAACTTGTGCCTCTTGCAGTGGAAGTGCAGAGTCCTAACCACTGGATCGGCAGGGAATTACCTTAAATACTTTTTGAAAACTAAAAATGCATAACATTCTTAAAAAAAATTAAATCCTGCTGAGTGTTCTCATGGTAAGAAAGCAAAACTTTTTTTTATTACTAAAACATTTTATATGAAAGACTTCAACATCTAAATAATGGTAACAATTGGACTTTATTTTTCCATTTAACTGAAGAAACTAAGAACCTCAAATATGGATTTAAGTAATTCTCCTGAACAACAACAACAAAAATAAAGACCAGTTTTTTACTGCTTACCGCTTTCTCTTTTCGTTTCTGTTTAATCATATTGGAAAGTACTTTAGCTCGAGACTGCCCCTCTCGGTCCAGCAGATACGCAGGTACTGCTCCTTGTGGAGTCTTTTCATCATTCTTCTGCTTGGTGTTTCTCTTCTCGTGCATCTTAATACTACCAACAATGAGAAAGACTCAAGATGATCAGTTTTAACAACTAATACTCAAAAGACATTAACTTGGTACAGCAAATAAATTGTACTTACGTCTTTTTCATTTGTATTTTCTCAGCATGGCGCTGTTTATGGTAGAGCTTAGCTTTCAGACCAATCATCTTTTTTGCCTTCTTTGAACGTTCATGAGCCTCTCGACCTTCCTTCTTTCTCTTTTTCTCATGGTAATCCAAACGATATCCATAGCGCTTACGGTGTAACTCGATATATTCATTTTGTGGCTATAACGGTGCAAGAAGTGTTAACTTTACTTGAAAAAAAAAAAAAACCTGACAATTATTCTAAAATACTTTCTTGTGATCACCATATGAAGTATAGATTGTCGTATATCATCCACTGCTCACTTGATTAAATAACTCTTGCACTATTAAGCCTAATCATGTGATGTTACGTTAAATTTTATTCCTGGATGATATGAGGTGACAGGATTTACTTCTGTAATAAACTCAGTGAAAGTTACTGTTCATTGAAGAGAACTGTCCAAAATCCACTAGACCACAAAAGAGACAATCTGATTCTAGAATCGCTCTTTTCTGAACATCAATATCTGGTTTTTCGATATAATCATCATTCACACTTATTTAAAAATTTCAAAATTTATCCAGTTTTATTAAAGTACAATTTACATACATACAAAGATATGTGCCCTTTTTACATGTAGGTATAGAGTTGTAAGTTTTGACAAGCTATACAGCTCTGTAACCACAGTCAAAATTAAGAATATTTCCAACACCCCAGAAAGTTCTGTGTCACTTTGAAGTAAATCATCTTTTTCCACATCCAACCTGGCATCTGTTGTTCTAGTTTTGCCTTTCCCAGAATGAAATGTAAATAGAATCTGCAGTATGCAGCCCTTTGCATCTAGCTTCTTTCACTTAGCGTAAGGCTTTTGAGATTCCCCTACACTGCTGCATGAATCCATACTTCAATTCTTTTGACAAGTAGTCATTTTATTTTTACCACCGTTCGTTTACTCATTTACCAGCTGACGAATATTTAGCTTGTTTCCAGTTTTCAGTGAATAAACGTGTACCCAAAAGTCTTTGTTCCGACATAAGCCAAACTGTCTTCAAGGTGGCTGTACTATTTTTCGTGTCATTAGCAATGTATGGGATCCTCTTTTGCTTCTTAAGTGCCGGTTTTATTTTATATGCCAGTTTTATTTATAAACGTGTGGTCCCAGTCTATTTGTATTTTAAGATTACAAAAATAAAACAATGGGGTGAGGCCAACTCCAACAACACGGAAAATAATTCTAAGTGTAACAATCAACAAGATCCTTTGTATTGTGTGGTGTTTTCAACTGCTATCACATAAACTTGGCAGCAACCTTGAAAAGGGTATGTGGATTTGCCACTTTGCAGAGAAACACAGATTAGGTACGTAGCAGAAAGACAAAAGATCTGGCAGTCAGATCTGGGCTATAAGTCCAGCTGCTTGGCCGTCGGCAGGGCATACCTTCAGTTTCCTCAGCCGAGATGAGGACTGATGCGGGATTAAATACTAGTGTACAGAGTTATCACTAGGATCTGGAACTGATGGCCACACAACTTAGGTGAAGTCAGGAAATCAGCCGAGTGAAACCTGTCTGGCACCAAAAGCCTGTGCTCAGGCAAATACTCCACTCCACCGACCAAAAGTGAAGTTATTTTCACTCCAGGGTATGGATGTGAGAGTTGGACCATAAAGAAGGCTAAGCGCCGAAGAATTAATGCTTTTGAACTGTGGTGTTGGAGAAGACTCTTGAGAGTCCCTTGGACTCCAAGGAGATCCAACCAGTCCATTCTAAAGGAGATCAGTCCTGAATATTCATCGGAAGGGCTGATGCTGAAGCTTCAATTCTTTGGCCACCTGATGCAAAGAACTGACTCATTAAAAAAGACCCTGATGCTGGGAAAGACTGAAGGCAGGAAGAGAAGAGGGCGACAGAGGACAAGATGGTTGGATGGCATCACCGACTCAAGGGAAAGAAGTCTGACCAAGCGGACACGACTGAGCAAGAGCGCATCCCACGGAGTCCACCCTCATTCCCTCAGCAGGACCTTACTTCCGCCTATCACCCCTCACCGCCAGCCCCCGCGCCCATGGGACCCCAGGCCCCGCCACCTCCGACGCCCTAGGTTCCGAGCGCCCGAGGCGACCTCCTCACCATGGTGACACCTGCCGAGCCGCCGGGTGCAGTCTCCGCGGCGCGAAGAAGCTCTCAGTTTTCGGCTCTCAGAGACCCACGAGTCGATTCCGCACCACCCGCGACAGGAATGGGTCTCTTCTAACTCGACGGATTCCAGAAAAACCGCGACGCAACCGTTCCGAGCTTCCTTTCTCCACTTTCAGCTAAGAGGGTGGAAGTTGCTAGCCGGCAGCCTTTGAGTGGGGCGCTGCCGGAAGTGGCGAAGTGCGGCGCCGACGGAGGAAAAGCGAAACAGATTTAGGTTCCGCTCACCGTTAGGGCGTCCTCGGAGACAGAGCGTAGCGACGTAAGGCCTTTGCACCCTTGGTTGCGGTCGGCACCTGGGCTCTCACTAGCCGGGCGGGAGAAAGACGGCCTCCGAATGCGACCAAGTGCCGGGTAGGTACCGGGCCGCGCCGTGCGGCTCCCGCGTGCCTTGGACCACGCAGCTCAGTGGAGGCCTTCTAGGATGCTACAGCCAGGCGGACAGGAGAACCGCAGTCTCCTGCCCCCTCACCGCGGCGATCGCCCGGGTGTGGGCCTTTCTCTCCCTCTGGCGAGAGCGACTGGTCTTTCTTCCTGTCACCGTGTGTAGTGTGTGCACGATTGAGAAGGATGCGGAGGCATGAAAACTTACTATAGAGGAAAGTAAAATTACTGAGCTTTAACGACTGTCAGAAAAGAAAGACAGCGTCCTGTTTTTTCGGACTAATTTCTGAAATTCCTGAGGCCTTTTGGTGTACAGGGCGGTGTGAATTTGCATTTCGTCGTTCTCTAGTGGTACCGAAGAAAGGTGTCCGTTTTACCTTTGAAAGCACGGTCGCTGAAGTTTCTCTAACTAACGTCATTCAGTTATTCGTCTCCCAAAGTCTTAGAGCATGGATTTGAGGCAGTTTTTTTAAGCCTTCATCTTCTAATGTGACTTATTTTCTTTAGAACCCGAACTCATTCTAATTAGCATTTGTATATTTCCAAGTGCAGTAAATTATGTAGACTCTTCGTGGGATACATTTACACCTGGTATTGCCTTCCTCACCTGATTCAGTTCACTGTTATATTGAGGCCTTCCATGAGTTCCTTGGGCTTCCCTGGTAGCTCAGATGGTAAAGAATCCACCCGCAATGCGGGAGATCCCAGTTGTATTCCTGGGTTGGGAAGATCCCCTGGAGGAGAGCATGGCAACCCATTCCAGTATTCTTGCCTGGAGAATCCCCATGGACAGAGGAGCCTGGTGGGACAGTCCATGGAGTTGCAAAGAGTCAGACACGACTGAGCGACTAAGCGCAGCACAGCATATGAGCTCCTTACAGTTACTGCTGCCTCAGTTCCCCTTTCCTGTTAATTCTTTGCTGTAGCGCCTGTCACCATAGGAGATGCTGTTTTATTCCTTTTGTTTCTTGTTTGTATCTACTGATTAGAATAGAGACAGCATGAAGCAGGGATTGTTGTTTTTTGCTCACTACTTTTAACCCCATTACCTAGAAGACAGTGGTAGACATTAAATTCTTGTTAATTGAATTGAATTCTCATGTGGATCATGTGATGTGATAGATGAAAAGACAGCCTCAGAGATTTGAAGTTAGTCATTAAAGATCATAGAAGACTTGGGACTCAGGCAAGTCCTCTGACTAAAGTCCAGTTGGCTTTTTCCCACCACAAGTGAAAGGCCCACTTGACATTTCTAGTATAATTAAAAGTTTATGGAGAGTTTTAAAAAACTTTATTGACGTGTAATAATTGTGGCACGGAGACAAATGTGTACTGTAGATGAACATTATTAGTGAACTCTTCAAAACCTGAATATACCCATATAAGCAGCACCCAGATCAAGAAATGACCTTCATATGAGAAGACCTCCTCAGGCCTTTTTCACTTCTAAGAGTACCTACTATCCTGACTTTGAACAGAAGGATTAGTTTTGTCTGTTTTAAATTGACATGATTGGAATCATACAGTATGAACTTTTATGTGTTGGTTTCTTTTTGCTTCCTGCCAGTTCATGGAAGTTTTTAATAGGTTTGTTTAAATTGTGAACTCGTGGGGTTTTTTTTTTTTTATTTGTATTTCTCAAAGCCATATGTCCTTTTCCCTTCTGAATCAGAAATAGAAAATATTTTAGAGGTTAAGCAATAGTCACATTGTGATTTGTGTGAAAAAGAGGAGGCAAAGCTGTTGCTACGTTATCATTTCTTCTTACTTTCACCTGGGATTGTGGGATAGAAATGGCCTAAACTAATCAATGTTAGCAAAAAGCTCTCTTAAAAAAATTTCTTCCTATCTAACTGGCAGTAGCCAAGAAGGGTATCTTCACTACTTTGGTGCATCTCCCAAAAGTAGATACTAGATACCCACTCTTTGCATTTTGGCTTTCAGAAGCTTGACAACGTGCTCCTCTGATCTGTATGATACTGATAGTATTTATTGGTATAGATAAGGGTAGACAAACAAGCCAGGAGGATGTGAGAGCTGCTTTGTAAATTGATTTGTTAAAGAGGAGGAACAGGTACGGTAGTAAAAGCCATGCAGAAGGTGTTATGAATGAAATGTTTGTTGTTTTGATACGCAGGGTTTTTAAAGGTCACAGTTTTCCTGAAGCTGGGGATCATGTGTTACCCATTGTCATGTTTCCAATAACCAACTCCTTGTGTTGCTTCACTAAATGTTAGAAGAACAAGGAATTGGAAGGTACTTTTCCAGTTGACCTTTAAGAGTATCTTTAATTACTGAGAATTTTTTTCCTAGCAAGCTTTTTTTTTTTTGCCAAGCTTTTTTCTTGAATGAAGTTAAACGCTAGACGAATTTTTAAAATTTGGATAAACAGCTCATCTTAGAACTTGTGACGTAAATCCTGTGGTAAAAATGAGTGTTTAGATAGATAGCTCGAGGTGATCTATTCAGTATAAAGAAAAAAAGGCAAAAATGACAGTAGGGATTGACATTAATCAATGATGAACATATTGACCTGATTCGTATTTGATACTTTTCTGAGAATATTGAATATGACACAAATCTGAATTGAAGTTTCTAATGCAGGAAAAATTACTTAGTGTGGTAGGTAGCAAATACCATGTGCAAACAGACTATTTTAACTTGATGCTTTAGAATCTCTTTTCCTATTAATACATTACTTCATCCTCAGAAACAGCGTCTTCACTTATGCTTGCATACTAATGTATTTTGTGATTGTATTTTAGTGTCCCATGATTCCTGTTTCTGTGTATTAAGCCTTACAGACATGATAGTCCACTGATTTTTGTTTTAAATAGTCTGTGGATTCTTTTGTTTATAGATTGTGTAACTTGTTGATAATTTAGAACGGATATTTAGCTTTTTTCCCCCTCATTACTTGCCCTTTTCATGACATAAGGTGTCACACCTTTTAGTAAGTACTAATGTTACCGAAACAAGCTTGGGTCTACTTGCATAAGCACAATAAAGTCAATCTACTGACACCAGATTGTGGTGAAGGAAAGTGCAGTGTTTACTGCAGGGTACCAAGCAAGGCTTCCCTGGTGGCTCAGATGGTGAAGAATCTGCCTGCAGTGCAGGAGACTCAGGTTTGATCTCCTGGAGAAGGGAATGGCTACCCACTGCAGTATTCTTGCCTGGAGAATTTCATGGTCAGCGGTGCCTGGCATGCTACAGTCCATGGGGTCACAAAACATCGGGCACGACTGAGGACTAACACACACGAGCAAGGAGCCTAGGGAGCTAATGCTTAAAAGGCCTAAACTCCCCGAAGGCTTTCAGGGAGAGGTTTTAAAGGGAGGGAGAGGGAGGGGGAATGTGGGTGTGTGATCTGCTCACGGACAGTCGTTCCGGTCAGTTGGAGTCTGCCTGCTTGTTGGCATCGTATAGTTAGCTTCCACCTGATGGAGGTTTCAGTGTCTGCAAAACAACTCAAAGAACAGGGTTCAGAATGGGGAAACTGTGGTTATTTTATCATTTGGCTGTTTTATTTCTGCACTTTCTCACTTCTCTTATTAAATTCGTTCTTTG
This sequence comes from Okapia johnstoni, assembly GCA_024291935.2. Taxonomy (NCBI): domain Eukaryota; kingdom Metazoa; phylum Chordata; class Mammalia; order Artiodactyla; family Giraffidae; genus Okapia; species Okapia johnstoni. The sequence goes on from CM044313.1 coordinate 50,703,115, forward strand.
GAACTTGGGGGAGACCTAGAGGATAAAGTTTTTCTACAAACAACAGGCAAGTGGAGGACCTGGGAGGGGCCTCTGTTCTGGGAAGGCCCCATAGGGCTTTGCTCGGTTACTTTTTTTGTTTGTTTGTTTTTACTTTTTGGCCACTCCCTGTTGTCCTGTAGGATCTTAGTTTCTGGTGAGGGATTCAGCCTGCACCCCCTGTATTGGAAATGCGGAGTCTTAAAAACACTAGATCACCAAGGAAAGTGCCTCAGTTTTACTTATATGTTGCCTAAGCCTGAGGAGGGCTGCTGCTGCTGCTACTGTTAAGTCGCTTCAGTCGTGTCTGACTCTGTGCGACCCTATAGACTGCAGCCCATCAGGCTCCGCTGTTCCTGGGATTCTCCAGGCAAGAATACCAGAGTGGGTTGCCGTTGCCTTCTCCTGAGGAGGTCTGGACCTTGTATAAAGAATCATCTGATAGTACTAGTAGGAAACCATTTTCATTGAAAATCATTGAGCCAAGAGGAAGAAGAATTTCAGTGGCAGGCCCTAAATGACTTCCTAGGTCAAAAAAATGTTTGAGGCATGGTGCTAGGCTGATGATAGAAGATCCCTCTTTTGGGGTCGGTAGTGGAGATAACTTGGAAATACCGTATTTGTGATGAGTAAATAAAAGTTCCAAGTATTATGAAAAGAGAGGATATGGTATGAAAACGTTGTAGGCTATTAGGAAAGGCTTCCAAACTGACACTTGAAGGTTGAATAGAAATTTGCCAGGTGTGTGGCTTTGGGGATTTGAGGACTACTTTCAGACAGTGGCACCGTTACATACAAAGGTGCGAAGGTGTCAGAGCATGGTGTTTCAGAGGAATTTGGGCTAGAGCTCCTGGAATAGAGTAGGAGTAGGAGAGTACAAGGCTGTGAAGGTAGTTAAGGGCAAATTTGTCATATTAAAAGACTTTACAGGTTTTTAAGTAGGAAATTGACAAGATGATGGATTCAGGCAGTATTTCCCACTTAAGTGATCTGAGTACTCCCTTTTTAAGTGTGACAACTGAATGTTACCTGAACTATTAATTACTTAATATTTTCCCTTAAATTGACATTTTTACATAAATGATTTCACGTAAACAATACTACAAAATCCCAGGTGGCCCAGCGGTAAAGAATCCACCTGCAGTGCAGGAGAACACAGGAGACTCAGGTTCGATCCCTGGGTCAGGAAGTTCCCCTGGAGGAGGGTATGGCAACCCATTGCCTGGAGAATCCCATGGACAGAGGAGCCTGGAGGGCTGCAGTCCATAAGGTTGCAACAAAGAGTTGGACACAAAGGAAGACGCATGCACGCACAAAATCATAGATTTTGTTGGCTATTGTTTCTAACATTTGTTTACTAATTTTTTTTTTTCCTCTGTAACCTAAAATAATAATCCTGGGCATTTACTTTGGGAAACACATTGGTGGAATAAGTTAAAAACTTTTGGTCTATAGGAACCCTTTGCTGTTAAAAGTGAGTCAGAACTCAGAACAGTTTTTGTTTATATGGGTTATAATTGATACTCAGATATTAGAAATGAAAGCAAAACTTTAAAATGTTTTAATAATTCATTAAAATAATAAATCCATTAGATATTAATGTCATTAATATACTGTAATGAAAAATACCTATTTTTCAAAAACAAAAATGATTTAGTTTGAAGGGTGTTTTATATTGTTTTATAATTTTGCAAGTCTTTTAAATGTCTGGCTTAACAGGAAACAGCTTACATTGGCTTCTCAATTTGTTATGTTACCATGATTGTGCCGCTGCTACTATGTATTGTGCTAAGCTGACTCTTTGCAACTATAGGGACTGCAGCCCGCTGGCTCCTCTGTCCATGGGATTCTCCAGGCAAGAATACTGAGTGGGTTGCCATACCCTCCTCCAGGGACTCTTCCTGATAAATATATATGTTGCTATATATATATCTTCCTGATATATATATACACACACATATATATATACATTTTTTAGATATGTGTATATATATGTATTTTAAAATTTTTTTGGTTGAAATGTCTGAAGAAAATCTAGCGGCATACATATATGTGGTTGGGCAAAGGAGGAGTATTTTAATAGTCTTTTCAGAAAATTGTGGATCAACTTATATACAAGGTTTTGACAAGTGATAGTTTCTTAAAGGTTGCAAGCCATATTAGTGAGCCTTTTGTATTCTGTTATGGTAGAATTCTGAAATTGTTCTATTTTAGAATGAATCTAACATATATTATTTTGCAAATATTCTGAAGTTTGGTATTGGAAATGAAGAGGGAATGGATTCAAGATATATTTGGGAAATAAAATCAAAAGGACTGGTGGCTTCCTAACTAAGAGTAGTGAATGTTTCTGTCTTAAGAAACAAAAGGGAGAAGATTTAGAAAGGATAATAATGAGTTTTGACGTGACTTCTTCCATAACAGGTACCCGATGGAGTTTAACCTTATCTGTTTACCTGGTGCCCACCCCCCCTTGTCTCATATGCTTCTGTGCATTTTTCTCATTGCTTGGAGAGTGTACCTGATGCATGGTGAATCTTTAGTATCTGTTTTTTAAACTAAAGATACTAACTTTCCATGATCATAGAAGAGGACTTGCTTCTATATATTTCTGCTTGAAAAATCAGAATATACAGATAAACCAAAAAGTCATACTGTCAGTGAGAAATTACCAGCTTAACATGTAGATGCTTATCTTTCTGTACTTATGTTTTTTTTTTAAACATAAAATGCTTTTTTGCTTGGTGTATTGTTGTAATTTCAATATATCTTTTTCTGCAGTATCTTCACATCTTTCTTGAAGATGCTGAAAAAATAAGGGACTTGAGAACCATGTTTCTCATGTTTAGTTTGCGTTTTCATTTTCTGAATTATGCATTGACTTTTTGATAGCTAAAAGTATTTTTTGTACTTTTTAACAGTAATACATTTTTACTTAATATACTACATTTACCTTACATATGTCTTACATGTAATACATAAGCTTAGTTTTGCAATTCTGTTATTTCTTTTTCAGAGAATAACAGTTTAGAGGACCAAGATGTCCAATCTAAGGATATTTGCAGTGAATCGGAAGAAAATATCCAGCTTGCACTACTTTAATGTAAGCTTTTCTTGTAAAGTTAAATGTACTTTGACAACTTCAGTTACTTGACTTCCCCGAAGGTCTAGTGTGTTTCTTATACTAGTATAAGAATTTTGTATTTCTTATACTAGTATATCAGCAGTTTCTTAACAGGGAGTACGGAAGAATCTGTAGCCAACAAGAAGCATGCCTTATCATTAGTCTATAAATTCATTTTGCTACTTTAAAATTACCTGTGCAGCATATTGAGACTATATTCCATTTTGAGGTCATTAGTGGCCCAAGGAGTTACACAGATTTTCTTGAGTGTTTTCATTTTTGATGCTTTCAGAATGTACACCCTTTGAGAGATGATACTGTCTTACCCTGGTCATTATGAAGTAGAAATTGAATTAGTTGAGTCTCTTCTCTACTCTTAATATATTTTCTTATAATGATAGTGTTTTATTGCCAGCAACTTGGTAACTAATGTAGAAATAACACAGAAATCAAAGGTATGCATTCCTTGACATCATGAAAGGCAGATTGTGGCAGCCCAAAATCATTACATACACTAACTGCAACAATGCCAGATATATTGACAGCCATTAAGTCTAGTGGTCTAGGGATAAGTTGATGGAGAACATTCAACCTCTATGTGGGAACATTACAAGAAGATACTTGGGAGCTTTTAAAAATGCTAGTTTTTCCTCCCTCCCTTCCTGTCCTCTAAATGTATTTTAAAAGCTTTCTAGCTGTCAGAGTCACCTGGGAGGCTTGGTTGTTTTTTTTTTTTTTTTTTTGCTTTATTTAGTTTTAATTGAAGGCTGATTGCTTTATAATATTGTGTTGGTTTTTGCCATACGTGAGCATGAATCAGCCATAGGTATACATATGTCCTCTCTCTCTTGAACCTCCCTCCCACCTCACACCCCATTCCACCCCTCTAGGTTGTGACAGAACCCCAGTTTGAGTTACCGGAGTCATACAGCAAATCCCCATTGGCCATCTGTTTTACATATGGTGATGTTTATGTTTCCATGTAATTTTCTCCATCCGTCCCACCCTCTCCTTCCTACTCCCACACGTGTCCATAAGTCTGTCCTCTATGTCTGCAACTCCATTGCTGCCCTGCAAATAGGTTCATCGGTACTCTTTCTAGATTCCATATACATGCATTAATATGCAATATTTGTTTTTCTCTTTCTGACTCACTTCACTCTGTGTAATAGACTCTAGGTTCATCCACGTCATTAGAACTGATTCAAATGCGTTCCTTTTATGACTGAGTGATATTCTATTGTATATATGTACCACAGCTTTTTTATCCATTCATCTGTCTATAGATATCTAGGTTGCTTCCATGTCCTAGTTATTGGGCTGAGAACCCTCGGTATGGGAGAAAATAATAGCAAATGAAACAACTGACAAAGGATTACTTTCCAAAATATACAAGCAGCTCATACAACTCAATACCAGAAAAACAAACAACCCAGTCAAAAAGTGGTAAAAAAAAAAAAACCTAAACAGACATTTCTCCAAGGAAGACATAGAGATGGTTAATAAACACATGAAAAGACGCTCAACATCACTCATTTTTAGAGAAATGCAAATCAAAACTACAATGAGATATCACGTCACACTGGTCAGAATGGCCATCATCAAGAAGTCTACCAACAAAAAATGCTGAAGAGGGTGCAGAGAAAAGGGAACCCTCTTGCAGTGTTGGTGGGAATGTAAACAGATACAGCCACTGTGAAAGGCAGTATGGAGATTCCTTAAAAAACTAGGAATAAAACTACCATATGACCCGGCAATCCCAGTACTAGGCAAATACCCTGAGAAAACCAGAAATGAAAGAGATACATGTACCCCAATGTTCATTGAAGCACCGTTTACAGTAGCTAGGACGAGGAGGCAACCTAGATATCCATCTACAGATGAACGGCGGGCTTGTTAAGATGCATTATTTGACCCTATCTGTAGAGTTTGGTTCTCTTGAGTGGAATGGGTCCTGAGAATTTATCTTGCAGATAAGGTCCCTGTGATCTTAATGCTGCAGATGTGGAAGAGCCGTCATTTAAGTTCAGCTCGAAAGGGCAAGCAGCATTAACTTCAGCCTTAGTTTTCTCTTGTGTAATTTTGTGTTGTCACTTTTTAAAAGAGTTGAAGTTAATAAACTGGGACTACTATGTGGAGATTCAAAGCATAGTTATGAAGTTAAAGCTATAGTAAAAAGTTACGCTAAAATAAAATTAATGTTTCTTTTTCTCATCACCAGAATATGTGTTCCTCTAAAATAAGAGCAAGTCTAAAAAGGTTAAAGCTACATGTGCTTCTTGGAAGAAATTACAGTTCCCTACCAGGTACAGATGTTAGAGTCTTCTCATCTTTGTTAAACTGCCTGCTTTCTCCCTTTCCTCTGTCTCTCTCATTTGTGAGCATCTCCCTTATTAGGGATCTCCAACCATTTTTAAAACGGTGGCTCTCTTTTACTTCTTGGCTATTTCTTTGAGATTATTAGGAATTGAAGTATTCTGGTAGATGCCAGGCGGTAGTATCAGTCGACTTACACTTCTCATGTGCTGTCCATCCTCTTGAGCTGAGCAAAGGGAACGGTTGGTGGCTTGAGTAGCTGGCTCAGAGGTGTAGCAGGTGGATCAGTGCACTGCATCAGCAGTTCCACATGTGCAAATTCATCCAGCTGCAGATTGTATAGTACTGTGGCATGCATGTATTGAAAAAATCCTCAGATAAGTGGACCTACACACTTCAAACCTCTGTTGTTCAAGGTTCACCTGTAACTTCATTCTGTAGCAGTTCTCACTGCCATCTTTGTCATGTGAGAATACTGGAATAAAAATACCAATTGGCTGTGTAACTTGTAAAGACATGTGAATTTAATGGCCTGACTTATTCGACTTCCCTGGTGGCTCAGAGAGTAAAGCGTCTGCCTGCAATGCAGGAGACCTGGGTTCAATCCCTGGGTTGGGAAGATCTCCTGGAGAAGGAAACGGCAACCCACTCCAGTACTCTTCCCTAGAGAATCCCATGGATGAAGGAGCCTGGTGGGCTACAGTCCACAGGGTCGCAAAGAGTCGAACACAACTGACCGACTTCACTCACTCACTATTGGTGAGTATGGGGTTTCTGTGTTTTGCCCATGCAAATTTATTCATAGCAGTACAGATTATCATCCAGTCTTCAGACTGCCATCAGGTTTTCAAAATATATAGAAGTCTTCATAATTTATTATAGAAGTTTGGGAGAACTGATTTAAATAGCAGAAAGGTGTAGATTACATTTATAATTGTAACTGCATTGTTTCTTTAGTATTAATAGAGTAAATGGTAAGTGTGGAATAAGTCATCATGGACTTTTTTATTCCAGAAATACTATTTGGCCTTCTATAAGTATTAGATTATTATAGCTTTCCTATTCAGTGACACCTCCCAGGCCATCTTTAAAGGTATTATGTCCTTGGAATTGCTGAGGCACAGTAGGTTCCAAGTTGTACAAAAACCATTGTCAGATGATATGAGTATCACTCTTTGCTCTTCAAGCCTTGACAGTGTCAGTTTACGGGACTGTATGATGTTTTTTTGTTTTTTTTTGGTTTTAAGTTATTTATTTGGCTGTGCTGGATCTTAGTCATGGCATGCGATCTTTTGGTCGTGGCATGTGAGATCCAGTTCCCTGACTAGGGGTTGAACCTGGGCCGCCTACACTAGGAGTGCAGATTCCTGGACCAGTGCAGCCACTGGACCACCAGGAAAGTCCTTGTGCATTTTTCGTTGTTGCTGTTTGTTTGGTTCAAGATCAAGCTTTCTTAGAGAGTGCAAAAAATAAATTTTAGGTAAATGAGTGTTACATTTAGTGTGGATTTTACTTTAATTGGTATTATACTATTTGCTTAAAATTCTTTTAATTTCTTTAATTTATAAATTAAGGACATTTTCTTTAACAGTTCAATTTTAACACTCTTTCCATTAGGTTTAATAGGAAATGATATCAAGTCCCTTCATTCCATCATCAATCCTCCTATTGCTAAGTAAGTCCCATCATTGATACTGTCTTTTCCATAGGCTGCCATGAAACGTTACAGGTTTCTCTCACAGGCTTAATTCAGCATTTAGTGAGTGCTCTAATTTCTATAACGTCCTTCCCTAGCTAATTAACTATAAATAGATGTTGGTTTGTCTCTTAAAAGCTGTTGTCTCAATTCAGTGCTTGGAATTTTTAATGTTACAGCAGCACACTTTTCATAGAAATGAATATAAGATATTCACAGAATTGTAGTTAGCACTTTGGTTACTTAGCTGTTTTAACAGAATACTGTGATAGTGATATGTTATCCATTTTTCTAGTTTTTACACTTTTATATAAAATGTTGAAATAGTAACCAGTTTTGAAAATTGCACAGCATAGATATTTTGGTTTTACAGTTTTAGTAATGTACATCTTATAATACATGTCTTTTTTTTTTTTCTTTTAACAGAATTCGTAATATTGGAATTATGGCTCATATTGATGCAGGAAAAACTACCACCACAGAAAGAATATTATATTATTCTGGATACACAAGATCACTGGGAGGTTAGATTGGATTCCTTCTCTCCCTCCTCGCCCCCATTAGAAAAAACAACATTGGGAAATATTTTGATTAAGAAGTCAACCCAGAGATCTTGAGTATGGCATGGAGGCAGTACTGTCTAAGCCACAACATAAAGTTCAGGTAGTTACAGTACTCACCAAAGGATCTTTTTAGTTTCAGTTAAACATTCAGACTCATGTGTCTTGGGCTACAGTTGGCACCAGTCTACTCAGAAGTCTTTGGGATAGGAAACATAGCTTACAAGCAGAGCAGCAGTAGGTGTTTCTTCCTACAGAAGTTCTTTCAGCAGCCTACAGAGCTCTGTGGAAACTTTCTTCTTTGGCCACCCAAAAGTGGTTGCTTACGTGCAAGATAAGGAGATCCACAGGAGCCACTCTGGCTGGGAAAGCTCATGCCTCAGAGGAGTGAATATCTCTTGTTACAGCTCTGTGGGCCGCCTTCCGGGTTTCTCACAGAGGACATGCCATACCCCACTCAGGGAAACCTAAAGCTACATATCTTCGTCAGGTATTTATAATCCATTGTTAATCCTTCCCAAGTCAGATGTAGTTTGCCAATTATAAATTATTTTTTCCCTAAGTATGTTGCCTAGCAGTGCGTTTGGCATACTTGTTTTCTGGGCTCTAGGAGAAAAGAGCTGGAAAGTTAACCAGAGGTCAAATTCTCATGCAGAACAAGAAAGGAATTTGTTAATCTTTAACCCCCAGTAATAGTATTGTTTACCCAAGTTTGAATTTACTTTTTTTATTATAATATGTCAAAAACTGTGATTCTTTTTTTCTACCTCGCCCCTTATCTCTGGTGAAACAGTTTTTTTCTTTTTTCTTTTTGGTTGCACTGGCTCTTCATCGCTGCTTGCAGGCTTTCTCTAGTTGCAGTGAGCAGGGGCTACTCTTTGTTGTGGTGCATAAGCTTCTTATTGAAGTGGCTTCTCCTGTTGTGGAGCACAAGCTCTAGACTCACGGGCTTCGGTAGGTGCAGCACACAGGCTGTGCGGGCACTGGAACGTGGGCCAAGTAGTTTTGGTGCATGGCCTTTAGTTGCCCGTGGCATGTGGAATCTTCGTGAACCGTAGATTGAACCCGTGTTTCCTGCATTGGCAGGTAGATTCTTACCCACTGTACCACCAGGGGAGTCCACCACAGTGATTTTGAAATGTGTTCCATTGAGAACCATTTCTCTAGGTCCTTGAAATTGGCTCAGACTTTTATAAAGGATAAAACCACTCAAGATGAGAATCTTCATGATGATAAGTTCCTATCATAATGATAAACACATGAATTTCTCATGGAATTTTTTGCTGTGTAAATGGGAAAATGGGGCTTCCCAGGTGGCTCAGTGGTAAAAAAAAAAATCCACTTGCCAATGCAGGAGACTCGGGCTTGATCTCTGGGTTGGGAAGATCCCTTGGAGAAGGAAATGGCAACCCACTCCAGTATTCTTGCCTGGAAAATCCGTGGACAGAGGAGCCTGCAGACTGCAGTCCATGAGATCGCAAAAGAGTCTTTTGCCCAACTCGCGGAAGAGTTAGCTGATTCACTTTGCTGTACAGTAGAAACTAACAACATTGGAAAGCAACTATATTCCAATAAAAATTTTAAAAATATTGCAGAGAAGTGATAAGGTTGGAATTAAAATTTGGTTTGTCTGTGCTCTCCAGTGTTCTTGCCTGGAGAATCCCAGGGATGGGGGAGCCTGGTGGGCTGCCGTCTATGGGGTCGCACAGAGTCGGACACGACTGCAGCGACTTAGCAGCAGCAGCAGCAGTGCTCTTTTATGGCATTACTCTGCCTCCTGTCAAGGGATCGGGTGTGAGGAACATCAGGTAAAGATGGGATAATGAAAGTTAAACTAGGAAAAAAATGAAAAAACTATATGACTCAGTAAAATTAAAATATGTAAAGAGTTTAATCTTCGTTAATACAGAAAAAGTATTTTTATGGAATAATTACTCATCTGCTAAAAAAAACTTTTTCCAGAATGATGCTTAATTTAGAAAAGGATTAAGAGTCTTAAATATTAAGTCAATTATTTTATGAACAGTTTTTCTTAGAGCAAATTAAACTATGCCAGGTAGAAATCAAAGGCCTATAAAATATACTTGCTTTTAAGCCTAACTATGTCATTTCTTTTCCTGGCTAGATGTTGATGATGGAGACACAGTGACAGATTTCATGGCTCAAGAGCGAGAACGAGGCATAACTATTCAGTCAGCTGCTGTCACGTTTGATTGGAAGGGGTATAGAATCAATCTTATTGATACACCAGGTATAGTGCTGTTTCAGCAGTGCAGAGGTGCTACATTATTTTGAGGTTTTTATTTGTGTGTGTTTTTAATCGTGGTAAAAAAACATGTAAAATTCACCATCTTAATAATTTTTAAGAGTACCATTCAGTGGAGTTAAGCATGTTCACGTTACTGTGAACTCCAGAAATTTTTCATTTTGTTGACCTGAAACTCTGTACCCTTAAACAGCTTCTCTTCTTTGTCCCCTTTACTGACCTCTGGTAACCACCATTCTACTTTCTAGATCTATGAGACTGACTGCTTTAGATACTGCTTATACTAGAATTGTACACTGTCTGTCCTTTTGTGACAGGCTTATTTCACTTAGCAAAGCTTTTTAGGGGTCATGTGTATTGTAGGCTGTGACAGTATTTCTTTCCTTTTTAAGGCTGTGTAGTATTCCATTGCCCATAAGTAAGACGTTATGGTATACATACAAAATTTTGTGTATATACAAAAATATATGATGAATATTTGAATACAAAAAATTGATGAATATTTGGGTTGCTTCCACCTCTTGGTTAGTGTGAATAGTGCTCTCCTGAATATGGAGGTGTAAATGTCTCTTTGAAATTATCCTTTCATTTCTTTCGGGTGTATACCCAAAAGTGGGATTGCTGGATCATGTGGGGTGGGGGGGGTGGTGGTTTAAAGATTTTTAGGTGTTCTATTTCTCATCTTTTTCTTAGGTCATGTGGATTTTACCTTGGAAGTTGAGCGCTGCCTGAGAGTGTTAGATGGTGCAGTGGCTGTGTTTGATGCCTCTGCTGGTGTAGAGGTAAAAAATATTGCCAAAGTAAAGGTAGAAAACATGATTTTTTTAAAAAAAGTAGAATGCATCAGATTGATTTAACTATAACCCTTTATTTGGTAAGCTGAAATTGATATTATTATAGCCCTTTATTTCATAAGCTCAAATTGGTATTGTTATAACCCTTTATTTGGTAAGCTCATATAAATCCAATTACGATGAAAAGAATTTGGAATAATTTGGAATTTAATATTGAGATGAGATCTGTATATGATCTCATGTACTTCAGAGTAAAAGGAAAGTAAAATTTACTTTTCTGTAGGAAATAATGAAAGTTGGTTTTGAGAAGAGCTGGAGTCTTACTTTCAAGCTAACAAGTTAGTCTGCCATAGCTTTATGGATTCTGGCAGAAGTCAGAGTCAAGGATGAAGGACTATATTAGTCACCAAAATAGCAATATCCAGAGTATTAACATTTCCTTGTGCTGATTCCTCAAGCCCTAATTCCCTTATGGTGACAAAAGAGAGGTCAGATGACAGCTGCATGTACAGTGGAACCCTGTGCTTAGAGAATGCAGGTATTTTATAATGGGCAGTAGACATGCCTGCTCTCTGCTCTGAAGGGATACATTGTCTCCCAGGGTTGTAAGCCTCCCTGCCTGTTGCTCTGGAAGGAGACACTAGCTGCTCTGTTTCTGAACTGTTCACTCTGCAAACATCTTTGAAAAGACAGTCCAGAACACAGGCAGTCAGTGCTTCTCCTGATAAAACATGCAGAAATGCAAGCAACACATGAAGGGATTTTCTCCTAAAACTTAATGTAAATCTCCTTGAATAAATCCTGAAAATGATAGCAATAATTCTTAAATTATTGCTCTGGGGTCCGTTATGTTCTCTTTAGCTGGTAGTTTTGTTTGTTTTGTAATCTCAAGATTGGCTTTACCTTGAATATAGAACCGTATTAGTTCTTGTAATCTTAAGATTATTAAAAGTGGTATCTTAATTAAGGGATCAAAATCAGCATCCTCCAAAATGGGACAAATCGACACCATGGGCCTCCTGATATGAGGCACTAAGAAGGATATTGTTTTCTGGCAAAAATGTTTGGCTCAAATTGTGAGAAAACAGACTAACAAATCTAAATTGAAAGACATTCTCCAAAACAGCAGGCCAAGACTTTGGGGTTGGAGGGGGCTGGGAAACTGTTCTGGATTACAGAATTCTAAAGAGACAAGAAGACTAAATGTAACAATAACCTCTTCAGTGGAATCCTGGATCAAAAATAAAAGATTACAAAGGACATCTTTGGGAAAATCAGATTTTGAATATGAAGTATATATATATTAAAGTATTGTATCAGGGGACTTCCCTGGTGGTTCAGTGGTTAAGACTCTGCTGTTCCAATGCAGGGAGCGTGGGTTCTATCCCTCCTGGAAACTAAGATCCCACATGCCACAAGGTACGGCCAGAAATTTTTTTTAAAAATGTCAAATTTCCCTGAATGTGGTCTTTGTAACTGATTATGTAGGAGAATGTCCTTATCCTTAGGAAATGCATGCCGAAGTATTTAGGATTGAAATGTTATGGTACCTGCAACGTGATCTCATGGCTCAGCTGCCATCCACCCACACGTACACACATGGTTTTAGTTTGGGTGCCAAGATGGGATTAGATGTAGAAGAGATTTATTGGGGGGAATGAAAAGGGAGAAAAGAGAGAAGTGGCAGAGGGTGTTGAGACCACAGGACAGACAGACACCTGTGAAGGAGACAGGTAGGAAGGGGGATTCTGGAGGAAGAGTCTCAGGCTACAGCACAGTTACAAAAGAGTTTGACTACGCTCTGGGGAGTCTTCAAACCAAAGTCACCTGTTAGAGGAACCCATGTTTTGTGGGAATAGACCTACATTATTACTCTGCTAGACTCAGTCACTGGTTGGGAACAGCCCCCAAGAAGGGGGCTCTTGAAAGAACATGGTGTTGATCTAGAAGGCTGACAGTTGGGACCATCAGTTGGTCGTGCTCTTCATAGTAGTTTCAAGTGGCACATTTTCACAGCCACCACACACATAATGTGTACAGAGGCACATGTTTATATAGAGAGAGGAAAAAAGGCAAGTGCAACAAAATGTTAATATTTGGTAAATCTAGGTGAATGAAGAGTACATGTAATATTTATTGTAGTGTTCTTTCCCCTTTTTTATAGATTTGAAGTGTTTCAAATGAAAAGTTGAAGGGGAAATAAAACAGTTCTTGAAAGCCCCACCTGAGGACCCCTGACAGACAGTGATATTTGCTTGATATAAAGCCTGACACTGAGGTCTGAGGTGGATTATACAGTATTATTTGTATTTCTTTGAGTTACTTCATTTCCTCATGGTTGCATCCTTCCTATCATTATAATTCTTTACAGGCATTTGACACTTAATCATTCAGACAGGTTACATTATTTACAAGTTTGAAATATGCTTAGTAGGAAGTTTCTGAACTTGTGATACAGGAGGCTATTATTTGCTAAAATAGTAGATGAGCTTTTAGCTGGCAGGTGGAGTGATAGGAGTTTTATTTTTTAATATGTTTTGTTTCTTGGGAAATTTATAACGTATATCCCCCCTCCAACCCACATAAAAATTAGTGGAGCCACTAAGCAATTTCTTAGAGAAGACACAGGAAACAAAAAACAAAATTGATTCATTGGACCTCATCAAAATTACATGTTTGAAACTTAAAAAGCAAAAGTAAGCCTTAGACTGTGAAAAAGATGTATAATGCTAGATAAAAATACTGTTAGAATGCTAAACTTCCAGAGTGCAATAACATCTGATTATGTAGAGAATATTATTGTCTTGGAAGTATGTACTGAAATTTTCACAGTACATGTGTATGACCATGGACTTGTATCCAGCATATATGAAGAACTGCATGTCAGTAATAACCCAATAAAACCTAACAACCCAATTAAAAAAAAAAAAAAAGACAAAGGACTTGAATCAAGGATACTTCACCAAAGAAGCAGATGAATGGCCAGTAAGCACATGAAAACATGCTGAGTTTCATTGGTCATTAGGGAAATGCAAATTAAAATTACAGAGAGAGACTGTTTCATACCCACAAGAGTGGCTGAAATTAAAAAGAATGATGGCAAATTTCGGTTGAGGATGTGTAGTAATTGGAACTCTTAACACATTGTTGGTGGGACTGTAAAATACTATACCCACAGTGAAAGACTATTTGGCAGTTTCTTGTAAAATTAAGTATATACTTGTCCTTGTTGTTCAGTCACCCAGTTGTGTCCAACTCTTTGTGACCCCCTGGACTGGTGCAGCATGCCAGGCTTTATACAAAGGAATTTAGCAGTAAAAATTAACCAGTATATGCAACAATGGAATGAATGTCAAAAACATTATATTGGGTGAAAGATGCCGTCCTATATATATGAGGTTCAAGAATAGGCAGAGTGAATCTTGGGACATGAAAATCTCTAATGTTCTATCTCTTAATTGGGGTAGGAGTTTTACAAGTATACACATTTACCAAAATTCATTGAACTGTACTCTTAAAATCTGTATACAGTTGACCCTCAAACAACATGGGTTTGAACTTCATGGGTCTGCTTACAAGTGGATTTTTTTCACTAGATAGGGGCTTCAGACTCCATAAGCCATGGTTGGTTGAATCTGCAGATGTAGAACTACAGATGGGGAAGGCCAACTGTAAAGTTATAAGTGGACTTTTGACTTTGCAGAGGTTTGCACCCTAATGCCTGTGTTGTTCAGAGGTCAGCTGTATTTTATTGTATATTAAGTTTTACCTAATAAAACAAATGATGAACTGGTTTCTGTTTTAACAGTGTCAGCACATTAGGTTGTTAACAGTCTAGACTCTACAAGGCAAACTGTTTGTATTTAACATGTACAGAAAGTAGAATTAAAAGAAGCCAAATAAATAAGCATATGAGAATTGTAACTTAGAAATACAGGTGTTGGCTTCCTTTCCCCTCCTTAAATTTTCTTCAGTTTACATGAGTATTCAAACATTCACAGTAAAAATACTTGATTTTTGTCATAGTAGCATTTTATAGTACGTTCCTATTTGTTCTTTTTACATCACAACTGTCTGAATTAATTAAGGCAAAAGTCCATATTGCACAGATCAGAAAACTGATGAGGTCAGTATTGTATGATGTTACCAAGTGTGATTGTTACTAAATACGGTGAGGCCAAACAAAGAATGTCTTGTGATTCTTGGTTAAATCCTCTTTCTTTGACTCCCAGTACTTCTCAGTTGTTCATTTCCTTTGTGTTGCAACCTGGTTCACCCAAAGTATTCTCAGTTTGAAGCATAATCATCAGTCATACTTGATCATTTTCTTAGCTGTTTTAACCTGACAGCATTGAGAGTGGGTCCAGAGGTATATGTGCAATGGTACTAGCTATGCTAGAATGGGGCCCAGTTCTGTTATAATACAGGCTGAGGTCTGCTTATTTCATGTGTAGTAACAGTTGTTTTTGTCAAATATGTGTTTTTTTCCTTTTCTTTGCTTTAGGCACAAACTCTTACAGTATGGAGGCAAGCTGATAAGCACAAGGTACCTCGAATCTGTTTTTTAAACAAGATGGACAAAATTGGGGCAAGGTATTTAAAATGTGTTTCTTTGGCTTATCAAAGTAAGAATCTCATTTGAGCTTTTAAAGCACTATAACTTAAATTTAGAAACAGCTATTCCCTATAAAGTATAATCTATTCCATGATATCCCAGTTCAATCCATGGTATCTATTCCATGGTATCCCAGTTCAGTCCCATTTAAAAAAAATTCAAAGCAGCTGGTAGAGAATAAAGTAATCCCAATGTGGGATTCATAGAGAGCTGAGAGCTGATGAAGCACTCTGATTCTGAGATAGAGAGGCTTTATCCTGTTTTCAGACCCCTGACAGTGATGCTGACCCCACTGGCTCTAGAGCTGCGTGGCCGAGTCCTTGTATCGCTGAATGGTGTTCCTGTCGTTGCTAACGCTAGAGGGCTGCGAACTGTTTCCTGCAGTTGCCTCAGTGAATGATGTTCTTCCTTGTCCCCTGATTTTCTTTAGCTATTGCGTAAAATGCTCTCCATGAAAAGAAACTAGGAAGGAGAACATAGGTGCTCTGAGACCTGTGTAGAGGCCAACAAGCTAATGCCGAGGCGTAGGGGTAATTTTGCAGACTCAAAGTGGTAATCCTAAGGGGACATGCTGTTCTGAGAACACACCTCAGACAGTCAAGAATGTTGAAGGATTTGGAGAAAATGTGAAAGGGCGAGAATTAAGAGTTCTGACGATTCTGGGGAAATGGGAAAGGGAGTGATCCTGATCTCTGGTATGAGAGTGACGGTAAGAAGCCATAGCCGTGTCTCTTCTAATACCACACAAGTCTGCTTTGTGTTTCTGTAACTCTGTATAGTAATTCTAAGGCTGCTGGTTTAAAGGACTTTTGTCTTCATTAGTAAAAGCACAGCAACCTTCAAAATGTGCTAGACTAAGGTTCTGACCATTTTCTGTTTGGAGTTCTTTGAGATAGAATTACTGCCTGTCCTGACTGACAGAACCTGTAATGATGGGAGGGAGATGACTGGATACTAGGTTGCTGCTTAAAGACGTTGGGACCAGAATGATCTGCATGTGTGTATGAGTCAGCCCACATGCCATAGACGGCATGTGTTTCGTAGGAAGGCAGCCCTAGTGTTGGCACAGAAATGAACAGTATAGCATATGATATGAAAAATGCCTGAGATAAAAGTATAGAAAAATTAGGCTGGCTCTTGGAAGAAAGTGGGTAGTCATGTATGATAACAAATGTATTGATATTTGTTAGAAGAAAGAATCTTTCACTTGTAATCATAAATCTTGCATTTGAATCTTAACTCCAGTTTATTCTGTGTGACTTGGATCGATTCATTTAACCTTAACCTCAAACTTTAGTTAAATGAAGCTCACAATAATAAAATACCCTAAATACACGTGTTGCAGAATTAGATTCTCAATCACTTTTATCTGAAAAGTGAAAGTGTTAGTCACTCAGTCATGTCCAACTCTTTGTTTTCCCATGGATTGTAGCCTGCCAGGCTCCTCTGTCCATGGAATTCTCCAGGTAAGAGTGCTGGAGTGGGTTGCCGTTCCCTTCTCCAGGGACTGTTAATCTGAAATTAACATTAAAAGATTAGACAAGATATCCTGTGGAAAAATGTTAAATGGTGAACATTAGCAATTTAGGGTTATAATTTTAGAGAACATTCTTAAATCCTATTTTAAGAATCTTAACATTTTAAATTATTTTACTCTACAGTTTTAACTATGCAGTTGAAAGCATCAGAGAGAAGTTGAAGGCAAAACCTTTGCTTTTACAGGTTGGTTGATTAATGTTTGGTTTAATTAATATGAACAGATCCTTCTTATTTTCCATATCAGTTTATTGTGGTATTATTATATACATTTTTGAAGCTATCTCAAATCCTTTTGGAAGAAGTTAGGATATAAGTAAAAATAGATTTAAATTATGATAATCATGATAAGAGACATTTGTGAGTGAGTGGGGGAAGTTTTATCACCAGTATAGTTTTAATTGAGTTCTAATGATCATTTAATAAAGTGTTTATCTCACTCTGACTTATAGTTACCAATTGGTGAAGGCAAAGCTTTCAAAGGAGTGGTGGATGTAATAGGTAAAGAAAAACTTCTTTGGAATTCCAATTCAGATGATGGAAAAGACTTTGAGAGAAAACCCCTCTTGGAAATGAGTGATCCTAAATTGCTGAAAGAAACAACGGAAGCAAGGAATGCCTTAATTGAACAAGTAAAGTAAATACTTTGAGCTTACAATTGCTTAAATATTTAGAAACTTTAAAAAATGTTTACTGTGACATTTCATCTAAATTTACATATAGAGTATATAAAGTATAATACTGTGAACACCAGTGGAATCACCACCCAACTTAAGAAGTAGAATATTAGCAATACTCTTGAATCTCTGTGTGCTACTTCCTATTCTTCTCTCTCCCTTCCACTAATCATCCACCCCCCCACCACCATCTTGATTGCAGTATTTATCTTCCATTTGCTTTACTTTATAGTTTACTACAGATAAATACCTCACTTTCCATGTTTTTGAATTTTACTTAAATGAAATGGGGCTTCCCTGCTAGCTCAGCTGGTAAAGAATCTGCCTGCAATGCAGGAGACCTGGGTTTGATCCCTGGGTTGGGAAGATCCCCTGGAGAAGGGAAAGGCTACCCACTCCAGTATTCTAGCCTGGAGAATTCCATGGACTGTATAATCCATGGGGTGGCAAAGAATCAGACACAGCTGACTGACTTTCACTTAAATGATACTGCTTGTATTTTATTACATTTTTCAACATGTTGGAGATTCATTCATGTATTATGTGTGGTTATACTTCATTCATTTTCAGTCTTCTATAGTGTTCCAGGATAATATTATCCTACAGTTTATTGTCTGTTCTCCTGTGGATGGACTTGAGATTGTTTCCTCTTTTTTTGTTGTTGCGAACAGTATTTCTGTGAACATCTTGGTATGTATCTCTTTGCACACATTGCAAGAATTTGCTAAATATAGGAGTGAAATTGCTAGGTCAAAGAGTATGTCCATCTTTTTTACATTAGCAGATGTCCTATATAGTATTTCCATTTCATAGGTGAGGAAACAGAGGCTTAGAGTGCTTTAGTAAGTTGTCATATAGCTAATGAGCAGCAGAGCTGGAACCTGAACCCAAATCTGTCTTAGTTAGAGCTAGAGCTCTTAACCTCTTTTGCTATACTCTCTGATTTGAGGTGGAGGGGGCATAAAAAAAATACAAGTGGAATCAGTAATTAGGTACATAACTGGTTCCCCTCTGAGGTGTTTTGACTTGTACCAAAGAGCTTCTAGAACAAACACCCCAAAAAGATGTCCTTTTTATTATAGGGGACTGGAATGCAAAAGTAGGAAGTCAAGAAACACCTGGAGCAACAGGCAAATTTGGCCTTGGAGTACAGAATGAAGCAGGACAAAGGCTAATAGAGTTCTGCCAAGAGAACACACTGGTCATAGCAAACACCCTCCTCTAACAACACAAGAGAAGACTCTACACATGGACATCACCAGATGGTCGACACCGAAATCAGATTGATTATATTCTTTGCAGCCAAAGATGGAGAAGCTGTGTACAGTCAGCAAAAACAAGACCGGGAGCTGACTGTGATTCGGATCATGAACTCCTTATTGCCAAATTCAGACTTAAATTGAAGAAAGTGGAGAAAACCACTAGAACATTCAGGTATGACCTAAATCAAATCCCTTTTGACTCTTCAGTGGAAGTGAGAAATAGATTCAAGGGATTAGATCTGATAGAGTGCCTGATGAACTAAGAACGGAGGTTCATGACATTGTACAGGAGACAGGAAGCAAGACCATCCCCAAGAAAAAGAAATGTAAAAAAGCAAAATGGCTGTCTGAGGAGGCCTTACAAATAGCTGTGAAAAGAAGGGAAGTGAAAAGCAAAGGAGAAAAGGAAAGATATACCCATTTGAATGCAGAGTTCCAAAGAATAGCAAGGTGAGATAAGAAAGCCTTCCTCAGCGGTCAATGCAAAGAAATAAAGGAAAACAATGAAATGGGAAAGACTAGAGATCTCTTCAAGAAAATTAGAGATACCAAGGGAACATTTCATGCAAAGATGGGCTCAAAAAAGGACAGAAATGGTATGGACCTAACAGAAGCAGAAGATATTAAGAAGAGGTGGCAAGAATACACAGAAGAACTATACAAAAAAGATCTTCATGACCCAGATAATCACAATGGTGTGATCACTCACCTAGAGCCAGACATCCTGGAATGTGAAGTCAAGTGGGCCTTAGAAAGCATCACTACAAACAAAGCTAGTGGAGGTAATGGAATTCCAGTTGAGCTATTTCAAATCCTGAAAGGTGATGCTGTGAACGTGCTGCACTCAATATGCCAGCAAATTTGGAAAACTCAGCAGTGGCCACAGGACTTGAAAAGGTCAGTTTTCGTTCTAGTCCCAAAGAAAGGCAATGCCAAAGAATGCTCAAATTACCGGATAATTGCACTCATTTCACACGCTAGTAAAATTATGCTTAAAATTCTCCAAGCTAGCCTTCAGCAATACGTGAACTGTGAGCTTCCAGATGTTCAAGCTGGTTTTAGAAAAGGCAGGGGAACCAGAGATCAAATTGCCAACATCCGCTGGATCATTGAAGAAGCAAGAGAGTTCCAGAAAAACATCTGCTTTATTGACTATGCCAAAGCCTTTGACTGTGTGGATCACAATAAACTGTGGAAAATTCTGAAAGAGATGAGAATACCAGGCCACCTGACCTGCCTCTTGAGAAATCTCTATGCAGGTCAGGAAGCAATAGTTAGAACTGGACATGGAACAACAGACTGGTTCCAAATAGGAAAAGGACAAGGCTATATATTGTCACCCTGCTTATTTAACTTATGTGCAGAGTACATCATGAGAAACGCTGGGCTGGAGGAAGCACAAGCTGGAATCAAGATTGCCAAGAGAAATATCAATAACCTCAGATATGCAGATGACACCACCCTTATGGCAGAAAATGAAGAAGAACTAAAGAGCCTCTTGATGGAAGTGAAAGAGGAGAGTGAAAAAGTTGGCTTAAAGTTCAACATTCAGAAAACAAAGATATGGCATCTGGTCCCATCACTTCATGGCAAATAGATGGGGATACAGTGGCTGACTTTTTTTTCTGGGCTCCAAAATCACTGCAGATGGTGACTGCAGCCATGAAATTAAAAGACGCTTACTCCTTAGAAGGAAAGTTATGACCAACCTAGACAGCATATTGAAAAGCAGACACATTACTTTTTCAACAAAGGCCGTCTAGTCAAGCTATGGTTTTTCTAATGGTCATGTATGGATATGAGAGTTGGAGTATAAAGAAAGGTGAGCGCAGAAGAATTGATGCTTTTGAACTGTGGTGTTGGAGAAGACTCTTGAGAGTCCCTTGGACTACAAGGAAGTCCAACCAGTCCATTCTAAAGGAAATCAGTCCTGAATATTCATTGGAAGGACTGATGCTGAACCTGAAACTCCAGTACTTTGGCCACTTGATGTGAAGAACTGACTCATTTGAAAAGACCCTGATGCTGGGAAAGATTGAGAGCAGGAGGAGAAGGGGACGACAGAGGATGAGATGGTTGGATGGCATCACCGACTCAATGGACATGAGTTTGGGTGGACTCCAGGTGTTGGTGACGGACAGGGAGGCCTGGCGTGCTGCGGTTCAAAAGTCGCAAAGAGGCGGACATGACTCAGCAATTGAACTGAACTGAAAGAGCTATCAGGGCTTCCCTGGTGGCTCAGATGGAAAAGAATCCGCCTGCAATGCGGGAGACCTGGGTTCAATCCCTGGGTTGGGAAGATCCCCTGGAGGAGGGCATGGCAAGCCACTCCAGTATTCTTGACTGAAGAATCCCCATGGACAGAGGAGCCTGACAAACTACAGTCCGTGGAGTTGCAAAGAGTCAGACACAACTGAGTAAGCACACACACACAGCTCTACCTACACACACACACGCACACACAGAGTTGCAGAGTCAGACACGACTGAGTAACTAAGCATACACACACACCTCTACCTACGCGCGCGCGCGCGCACACACACACACACACACACACACACACACACACACACACACACACACACACACACACACACACACACACACACACACCCTCTACCTATCAGTAAACCTAAGAAGGATTTTGTAATACAGTTCAGGAGCCAAATTACACTTACATGTGTATCTCTCAGTGTTCCATAACATGGTAGTATATAATGAAAATAAGGAAAATTTGTGACGGCTATCAGTAGATAGTAATAAAGTATTCATTGCAAGAAATACATATATATGTATAGAATTAGAGAATAACAGCATATCACACGAGCTAGGATAGTTACTATCCAAAAGACGTAAGAGTTGGCAAGAATGGGGAGAAATTGTAACCCTTGTGCACTGTTTGGGGAATGAAAATGGTACAACTACTATGGAAAACAGTATTGCGATTCCTCAGAAAGTTGAAAATAGAATTACCATATGATTTAGCAATTCCACTTTGGGTGTATGTTCAAACAAATTGAAAGCAAGATCTCGAGCTATTTGTACATCCTTCTCCATAGCAGCATTTTTCACACAGCCAGTAAGTGGGAGCAGTCCATCTATTCTTCAGCAGATGAGTGGATAAAATGTACTGTATACACAGTGGAATATTATTCAGCCTTAATAAGGAAATTCTGACATATGCTACAACATGGATGAACTTTGAGGCCATTATACTAATTGAAATAAGCCAATCATAAAAAGACAAATACTGTAGAATATTTCTTATATGAAGTATCTCGAGTCCTCAGAGTTATAGAAACAGGAAGTAGAATGATAATTAACCAGGAGCTGGGGGGAAGGAAGAATAACAGAGAAAGAGTTTGTTTCATGGATATAGAGTTTTGGTTTTGTGACATGAAAATGTTCTGGAGGTTAGTTTTATGACAGTGGGGAATATACTTAACACTATTCACTTAGAGATGGATAATATGGTAATTTTATGTTTGTTATATTTTACCACAGTTAAAAAGTTTTTAATTAGAGAATAAGATTAGTGCAACTAGAATCAACTTCTTGTGTTCCAAAGGTGAAAAGCAATGACAAGAATATTTATTATGTACTTACTATATGTTCTGGAAGCCTAGTTTGAATTGGTTATTTAAATTTCACAGTAGCCTCATGGGATAAGTCCTAGTATTATCTCCATGAGTAACCAAGAGAAAGAGAGGTGACATAACTTTTTTCTTTTCTTTTTCTAAATTTGTTTGCCTGCACTGAGTCTTCATTGTCGCATGCAGGCTTTCTCTAGTTGGGTGAGCAGGGGGCCGCTCTTTGTTGCAGTGCGGAGGCTTCTCATTGAAGCTCTTGTTAATTTTATTATCAGCTGAATTTTCCTGTCACATGGGCAGATGACTAGGAAACAAATATGAAGGAGATTATTTATGTTTTTATTATTGCAATGATACCTTGACCCTCTCAACTTAAATTTATTTCCTCAGTGAAGAATTATAAACAAGATATGTTCTTTCACTTAGGAGATATGATGAACATTCAAAATATTAGAGGATTACCAAAGGAAACTTTTTTTATGAACTATGACCCCGAATCTGTTTATTGACTTATTTATTTTGGTCATGCGGCATAGCATGTGGTTATGTTACTTCCCCAACCAGGGATTAAACCCACACCCCCTGGATTGTAATAGCAGAGTTCTTACCACTGGACTGCCAGGGAAGTCCCCTCCAGATATATTTTAAGACAGCAGTCCATTGTATATATTATCTTCGGCTATCAGTCGTGAATTTTCTCTTATTCCTCTTGAATACTCTGAGTCTCGAATACTCTGAGTAGGTAGTACTGTTTTGAGGTGCTTTATCAAAAGGCTCTGGCTTCCCATGAGTTTAGAAAACTCATGAGATCATATCTTCAGTTTTTAGTCTCTTTCCTTTGAAAGAAAATCTCTAGAAGATGTGATGAGTTCCTTAGCCTGGATAAGTTGGATTGTGTAACTGTCTTGAAATATTTAAGTAATGGATATTTATGGTGTGTAGACCTATAGTTGTGATAATGAATGCAAGTTATAAAACTAAAGCCTTTCCTTACAGGTTGCAGATTTGGATGATGAATTTGCTGACTTAGTTTTAGGAGAATTTAGTGAGAATTTTGATTTGCTACCAGCCGAAAAGGTAAATTTTATTAATCATTTACTTCTGACCAAGTTTTACTATTTGGATGTGGTTTGATGACTGTTGTAGATTTTTTTTTTCAACTTTGCATATCATTAGAAAATGCTGACTTAAAAATTAGAACACTGTTAAAAATTAGAGAACATTGTTCATTTTCTGCATCCTTTTCCCTTCATTGTGATCATTTCACTAAGCAGTAGTAGGGAAATCACAGATAGAAATTTGGTTTTTTTTTTTTTTTTTACTTTACTAATCTTTCAGATGACTATAATGGTCATTTTTCTCAGAACATTTTGTCTGAATCTGTTTTAATTGTTAGTGGAAACTTTCCCTAGATCTTCCCAGGGTTTGTTGTTGTTTTTTTTTTTTTTTTGGCTTTCTTATGAAATACTTCAAACCAGAGAATCGTATTTGAATTTTGACAGGTTTATTCAAGGTCTTTTTGGTTTTTTCTGCCAGGAACCTTCTCCCATGAACAGTGTGTTTTAAGTGGTAATGTGTTTTAAGTTGACTTCAAGATGAGCCCAGCACATTCGCTTGGTTATTTTTCATGGAAAGAATTAACAAAAAACATAAGATCTGTAGATTAATTTTGAGCCATTTGAAGTTAGAGGTGTAAAAAAATTGTTTTTTCTTTTGCGTGAAATGTTATAGGTTTGAATTTTTTTCTTGTTTAGTATTCGAATGGTTAGATGTGATGTTTACTATACCCTATAGTCACATAATATGCTTTCTGTTTTCAAAGAGCTTACAATATAAAATGAAGTTGACCCACCATTCCTCTTATCAATAGCTTGCAAACACATCTAAGGTTTTCTTGATTTTTGTGGTCTTTTAAAAGTTGTTTCTAACTTTGGTACACCTCATTTTGCCTTGGATTTTATTTAATGTGGATTTAATTCATTTGAAGAAACTGGAATTCATGTTTCTAATTTCAAACAAGTTCTTCTAGTAGACTCTCAAGGTTAAATCACAAGTAATTAACTCACTTTTCCAAGAAATATTTTTATTCAACTACTTTATTTTAGGCACTTTCCCAGTTTTTGGTGATTTAGTGGTGTTTTATGGGATTTGCTATAATGCTTATATAGGTTTTACATTCCAGTGGATGGGGGGACAGACAGTAAGCTAATAAATATATCGAATATACCAGATAGTGATTAATGTTATTTACGATGCAAAGTAAAGAATAAGACCATAAAGAATGATGGTAGTGTGCTGAGGAGTGATATTTTGCATGGTTGGTTAGAGAAATCATCTGATTCTGAGATATTTTGGCGGAGGCCAAAATACTACACATGAAACATTTATATCTCTGCTTTATAGCTACAGACTGCAATACACAGAGTAACACTGGCTCAGACAGCAGTGCCTGTGCTTTGTGGAAGTGCCCTGAAAAACAAAGGGGTCCAGCCTTTATTAGATGCTATTACTATGTACTTGCCTTCACCTGAAGAATGCAACTATGAATTTCTGTAAGTATAAAAGTATATAGATTAAAATCTTACAGACTTGAAAAGATAGGTAGACAGATAGGTCTTATTTTTCAAAAATGGTAGTTGAATCACAATTTTTAAATAACATTGATGAAAAATGTTATTCTAAACAATATAATATAGAGTCATTGTAATTTTTACTTGAAAGGGATGTTTGTCATCATCTCTTGTAACCTGCTGTCTTAAGATGGAGCTAAGAATGTGTGACTTCTTTGCTGTGTAAAAGTGTAAGTGTTGACCCTTCCATCTTGGTCTGAAAAAAAGAAGTAGTATACTGGGGGTGTTTGATAAATATGCTATAGATATATTTATATTTATTCTGGATTTCAAGATTTTTCATAAGCTCAAACTATTTTGTGACTATAAGGAAAGGTCTGTTGTTTTACGCCTCTTGTCCCTAACAGCTTTGTCCTTGGTATTAAATCCTCTAAAATCTAAGTGAGTTTTGTGCATAATGGCAGACAGAGGTGGACTTCAATCCTATTAACTGGAATCTGAGTCACTTTTCATGTCTCTCTATTGGAGTGTCATTATGGCAATGTGATGATGAGCATGGACTGTGTACTACTTAAATTTAAATCTCAGGTCTTCCAAATTGCTTAACCTCTCATCTGTAAAATGCAGAAAATGGGATTTATCTCATAAGATTGATACTAGAATAAATGAGCTAATATTTATAAAGCACATAGAACAGTGCCTAGTATATGATCAATTCTCTATATAAGGACTTGTTAAATAAAATTTGCAGAGAACAGGAATGAGATAGAGAAGCTCAATAATAGAAGTGTCTAATCTCCTGAGTCATGGACTCCTTTGAAACTAATGAAAATATGGAGCTTTTTCCTCAGAAAAATGTACCTATGCACAAAATTTGGCAATGTGAGACAAATTAAAACTTTCTGAAACCTCTCAGTGAACACCAATATAAGGACATCATTCTGTAAGTGTTGGCGTTGTAAACAAGTTCAAGTTTATAGTGTAGATTTGTATGGCTATGCAGCTGAAGAAAAAGTGGAAGGAGAGAGTGAAGGCAGTAATTGAAAAGTACCTTCTTGTTTATCCTTTACGGGGTTTTAAGAAGTGGTGTGATATTCCTAGGTGTATTTTTTGAGGAGGGATGTCTCGGCAAGAATTATTTGCTAATAGAGGTAATATTTGGAAGAGAATCCGGTTTTTTGTTTGTTTGTTTTTCTAGTTTTGAAGCATTAATGGTAAGATCTCCAATAAATAATCTAGTCCAGTGGAGAAAGAGAGGTACATAATCCAGTATGTAATTGTCCTGGATTGCTAAATTAGAAGATAAGAGTAATCTCTGGAGGACATGAAGGTTAAGTTTATGCAGTGATTCTGATCATATCTATATAGATATATAGGAGGTATATTTTAAAGGCTCTGGAATTTCTTTTAATTTTTAGGCAGTGGTATAAGGGTGACTTATGTGCCCTGGCATTTAAAGTTCTCCATGACAAGCAGCGAGGCCCACTGGTTTTTATGCGCATATACTCAGGCATGATAAAACCCCAAACGGCCATCCATAATATTAATGGAAACTGCACGTAAGTAGAACCCTAGGTTATTTTCTAAAACTTGTCATTTCTAAACTCATTTCTTTGTACTTTTACTAACATGAATCATGGTTTTACAGGGAGAGGATAAGTCGTCTGCTTTTGCCATTTGCTGACCAACATATAGAAATCCCTTTACTGACTGCTGGTAACATTGCTTTGACTGTTGGGCTTAAACATGTAAGTGGCCAAATGGTTTTTGTAGGAAATAACAGCTTAAATGTTTAATAAAAGTACGTATTTTGTCATAGCAAAAACCCATAAACAACCCAAAAGCTATCACTAGTGGAATAATGAATATTGAAGTACATTCATGAACATGGTCAAATCTCAAACATTTAATACAGAGAAAAATAAATTATGGAATGCTATAAATACTATGGATTGTCTTCATATAAATTTCAAATCCAAGTAAAATAAACTGGCTCCCAGACGACACTCTTCCCCTTGGGGCTGAGATAGGTCTGTGATTCTAAAGCGCTCCCTCTCTTTCCCAGAGAGCAGCTCGGTGGGGCACCCTCTGGAGTCAAGCACGTGCTGCTGGGGCGCCGGCAGCCCCACCCGGCTGTGCCGTCCAGGTCAGGGTCCTCATGGCCCGGCCTGCTGCCTGCGGGGGCCACATGTCTCCCCGTCCAGGAGCCCGACCGGGAGGCGGGGTCACAGCAGACAGGCCTGCGGCGGGCTGGGGGCCAGCCCTGAGCAGCCTTGATTAAAACAGAACAGAAAAAAAATGTGGGCCAAGAGTCTTCTTAATTTGGCATGGCTAGCTGTCAGTTTAAAAGATTTAATAGATATTTATAACAAATAGAGCATCTGTGTTCCTGTTGATGGATTTAGGACACTGGGGTGATTAGTGTCTCAAGCTAACTCAGTCCAAAGCAGGAACTCCGAAGAAAATAACTTCCTCAGATCTCAGTGATGCTTTATTGCGACTGTGCTGCTAAGTACGGTTATCATCTTGATTTTACACACTTTCATCAGCCTTTTTGGAGAAGGAAATGGCAACCCACTCCAGTATTCTTGCCTGGAGAATCCCAGGGAGAAAGGAGCCTGGTGGGCTACAGTCCATGGGGTCACAAAGAGTCGGACACGACTGAGTGACTAACACACACTTATATTTTAAGTTTATATTAGACAGTATTATTCTCATTAGGTTTTCTTCTATCTTGATAACTTCAGACAATTTAACTTTATAACTGATTAGTAAAAAGTGAAGATGTTTTCCCAATGAAGTCTTATAAGGGCAAGAATTTTTGTCTCTTTTGCTCAAAGATAAATTTGATTTGCCAGATGAATTTTAAATGTTTTTTTTTGTGTGTATGTGTATTTTATTGTTGTCCTCCAGGAGTGTTTTATTGTTAGAATTTACTGCAGCAGTATTTTGGATAGAATTCGTCTATAAGTTAAATTAGCTTTACGAATGTACAGTTATAATAAGCTTAGTGAATTTGTCCCTTTTAGGTTTTCATGAAGAGAAAGTGCTACATTAAATTTTTCTTTGGTTTTCATGGTGTTTGATGGAAGCTGAGTGCTTGCCTGTTGTGTTCACATCCATCTTGTTTGCTTGCAGACTGCTACCGGAGACACCATTGTCTCATCCAAGTCCAGCGCATTAGCTGCATCTCGTCGAGCCAAAAGGGAGGGAGAAAAGAAGCAGAAAGAAAACAATGAAGCAGAGAGGCTTTTATTGGCTGGCGTGGAGATTCCAGAACCTGTTTTTTTCTGTACCATAGAACCTCCCTCAATGGCTAAGCAGTCAGGTACAAATAATCTTGGTGCATCAATTACTGCTCTGAAAATTTAGATAAAATAGTTACATTTTACTTCAAAAAGTTTTTTCTGTCATTTTATGTCATTAAGGTAAGCATTTCAGTTCAGTCGCTCAGTCATGTTCAGCTGTTTGCGATCCCATGGACTGCAGCACATCAGGCTTCCCTGTTCATCACCAACTCCCGGAGCTTGCCCAAACTCATGTCTGTCGAGTTGTGATGCCATCCAACCATCTCATCCTCTGTTGTCCCCTTCTCCGCCTGCCTTCAATCTTTCCCAGCATCAGGGTCTTTTCAGATGAGTCAGTTCTTCACATCAGGAGGCCAAAGTATTGGAGTCTCAACTTCAGCATCAGTCCTTCCAATGGATATTCAGGACTGATTTCCTTTAGGATTGACTAGTTTATCTCCTTGCTGCCCATGGGACTCTTAAGTGTCCTCTCCAAGACCACAGTTCAAAAGCATCAATTCTTTGGTGCTCAGCTTTGTAGTCCAACTCTCACATCCATACATGACTACTGGAAAAACCATAGCTTTGACTAGACAGACCTTTCTTGTCAAAATACTGTCTCTGCTTTTTAACATGCTGTCTAGGTTGGTCATAGCTTTTCTTCCAAGGAGCAAGTGTGTCTTTTAATTTCATGGCTGCAGTCACCATCTGCCGTGATTTTGGAGCCCCCAAAAATAAAGTCTCTCACTGTTTCTATTGTTTCCCTATCTGTTTGCCATGAAGTGATGGGACCAGATGCCATGATCTTAGTTTTCTGAATGTTGAAGTTATAGTTGGCTCTCCCTATACTTGGTTCCTCCATATCTGCCTCGCTATATAAGAAGACGCACATCTAATCCATGTTGTTCAAGGATCAGCTGTATTCTTACTTCTTTGGTGTAGTCATTCATCAGAGTGGGCATGTTAGCATCTCTTTATTCATGATGTAATTTAGCTTCCTTCATGTGTGTTTCTGAAGGCTTTTTTGTTAGCTTCTTAACCTTTGCAGAGTATAATCAGATGATGTTACTGTCCCATGTAAAACCTTTCATTGGATTCCTAGTGCAAATCCAGGCTTCCCCATGGCCTTCAAACCTTGCATGATGTGATTGATCTCTGTCACACATCTCCCTCCTCATCTGATGCTACTCTTTCGTCTACCAGTATCCATCTACATGGCCTTCTTGTTTCTTCAGTAGAAACCATTCCATTTCCTCTATCTGGAATTCTTTTTCTCTGGGATTTTACTTACGACATCATCCTTTTTGGTTTATGTCTTTATTAAAGCGTCCTGGACAGGTCTTCTGAGGTCACTCAGTCTCAAGTAACCTCGCACCACTGTCCTGTCACTTTTTTTCATTCTCTACAAAACATTTCTGGCCGTGTGAAATAACTGTTCTTGTAGTATCTTATCTTAAAAAAATAAAAGGTAAAGATAACAGCTATTGTTTATCCTCTAGATTTGGATCATGCGTTGAAATGCCTTCAGCGTGAAGATCCCAGTTTGAAAGTGAAGCTAGATCCTGATTCTGGACAAGTATGCATATTATTATTTAATTTCCCACATCTTTCAATAATAATGTTTGTGTGCAAGAGAGTGTTTAAGTGCATTTGTCTAAAACATTGATTCGTCCATGCACCTGAAAGAAAAGGCCTTCTACTTTGGCTCTCTCATAATGTAAATTTCTGATTATTATTTTTACTGTCAAGCTAAATTCTCCTTAATTCCTCAGCATGATTATACCTTACTTGTATAAACTACTCTCCAACATTTTCACCTTCCAGAAGACAGCCTTTTGTGAAATTTTGAAATAAATCTTTCAACCCCAAGACAACACTTCGAGCCTCTTAGGCTAAAACTTACAGAAGCAGTTTACTAAAGGGAGGATGCAAAGGTCCTTTTAATGATGAAAACACATGAAATGGGCGAGAAGTGATAGACTGTGGCCAACAGTATGGGGAGAAAGAGAGTCTAAAGTAGGTACCGTAGTACGGTATAGTGGAAGAACACATGTTCATTCTACGTCTTTTTTTTTAGGGAGGCAGAGTAGAGTTTATATAAAATACTGAGAAAAAGGTCCTTTAAAAGATTATAAATTTGCCTGTAAAAAGGATAAACTCATTTTAGTTAATCTGAAAAATGTGGAGTACTTTTTTTTCTCTAAATGCCAACTAAATGATGTAGCAGCTTAGTTTAATTGATTCTGAAGGCTGCAACAGCAATTGCAACAGAAACTTTTTATTTAAAAACCGCCAATACATATTTTTTTAAAAATAGCAAATAACACGCAAGTGGACAAAGTAAAGAATTAAAGTCTTCCTTTCAATCTTTCCATCCTCTACACAGATAATCAGTGAATAGCCTTTCACACTTTTCCAAACATCCATTTTTCTGCTGTGCTATGTTATAAAACATAGTATATATATATACTTATTTCTAAATATATATGTACAGATATATAGCAAGTCATTCTATTTGTATTATTCAACAACTTGTTTCTTTCCAGATAATTTCCTTTTTTTAACTTTATATTAAAGTATCACAGTAATACACCAAAGAGTCTTTTGCTGTTGTTTCTTACTGAAAGGAAACAAATCAGAAACAGCCCCAGGAAGAGACACATAGGGCAAAGTCTGGGAGAGTTCTAAGTGCAAAGCTTTCGTCATCCTCTTGACTCTGTGGAGTACTGCCAGCCAGGGAAGCTCACCTAAGCCTTCGGTGTCCAGAGATTTTGTTGGGACATAATCACATACTGCCTGTGTGGTTGACATTTAATCTCTTGTGCCTCCTGTAGGTTTGGGCTACTATCTTCACTCTCTAGGTTGTGAATGGGTATGGCTATTCCAAAGTCTGTATCGTAAGTCACATTGTTAGACTGTCTGGAGGACAAAGGTACCAGACAAGCAAAGACACTTCTATCAGGGAGCATTTTGTCCTAGAGATAACTTTCCAGTAGCTGAAGGCGAGGGCCAGATCTCTTTTGGGGTTAAAGTTAATGCTTCACTATACAGATGGTATATGAATAAAATGGGGCAAATAGGATTACTTGCAGTGTACTCTCCCATACACAAAGACCTTCAGGAATAACTATTTTTGTGTTATTTTGTCTTTTGGTTTTTTTTTTAAATGTTTTAATGCAAATTTGACTGTTCTAACAAGGACCTGAAATAACATTGGTTCAAAAAAGATAAAAGTCAGTCTCTCTGTCACTTAAAGGTTCAAGCTACTCTAGTAGTTTTGACTATCCACAAACTGTAATGTGTCCAGGATGGTTCAGAAATAGCCGTGTGATTGGGAGTGTTTGGGAGAGAGGTTATTTCCCTCATTCACAAGATGTTGCCCTCATTCACATTTCAAGATAGTTTTATCCTTAAAGACATAACCTAGAAGTTGACAACATCACTGATACTTATATTCCATTGGCCAGGACTTAACTTTGTGGTTGGGAAGCATGATTCTAGTTAGAATGCCACTTAGCCAGCTAATAACCCAGCTATCACAGAGTAAGAGACTGGCTGCACTGGGTCTCAGTTGTGGCACACGGGATCTTCGTTGCGGCATGAACACTGAGCAGTTACCTGACCAGTGATCAGACCCAGGCCCCCTGCATTGGGAATGTGGAATCTTAGCCACTGGACCACCCCTTGTGATTCACTTTTAATTGATTTATTATTACAGTCAGAAAAGTTAAAACCAGTGTTTTGATGTAGGAGCCAAAAAAAATTTACAGAAGAAATTGTGTTTGTAAGTAATGGGAAATAAAATATATTGATATCATACCTTTATTTAGTGTTTTGTGATAAACAGTCTTTCCTTGACCTTTGTTTTGTTTTCTTCCTCTTTTACCCAGACTATCCTTTGTGGCATGGGGGAGCTACATATTGAAATTATTCATGACCGAATCAAGAGGGAATATGGACTAGAAACCTATCTCGGGCCCCTCCAGGTGGCATACCGAGAGGCCATCCTAAATTCAGTTCGTGCCACAGGTAAATACAACATTTAGAATTTGCTGGTCCTGTTGCTCTCTTTTTCTCCAGGGTCTGTTTGCTGCATCTCTTAGTTGAGTTGCATAAAGCAGGGTTAATATTCACTAGTGTCTTCCATCACTGGGGACAGGTTCTACGTGTGTGGTTTCTGGTTTTTTTAGAATTTGCTTTAGGCACAGCCCTATTTCATTGCCACTCATTTATTACACATACTGGCTGAGCCACTTGTCATGCAGGTGCACAGTGGGATTAACCATTGAAGTAGACAGCTCATCCTGGTCCTTAATACCAGAATGAGTACAAGAATTTGAAGTTGGTGTGCTACTTTTTACTTCATAAAATAGTGGAAATGGGGAGTAGGGAAGGTAGAGTTAGATGAAGGCAGTCAGATGGCACCAACTTCCAGCTGAAAGAGAAATAAGTACTAGGGGTGTGATGTGCACCATGATAAAGATAATGAATAATGCTGTACATTATAAGTGATAGTTGAGAGAGTATATCCTAAGAGTTCTCATCACAAAGGAAAAAATTTTTTCTGTTTCTTTAATGTTGTATCTATATGAGATGATAAATGTTCACCAAACTAATTGTGGTTATTATTTCATGATCTATGTAAGTTAAATCCTCATGTTGTACACCTTAAACTCCTGCAGTGCTGTTTGTCAATTATATCTCAGTAAAATTAGAGATATAATTTTAAAATTTAAAAAAGAAAAAATAAAGTGGAAAATAATTTCCACTATTTAATAAACATGGTAATCTTGTGCTGATGGTATTCTTGGGAAACTGAAGTTTTTCTATTTCTGTGCCAAAATGTAAGAATTCTTGCTTTTTCTACATATGATCTTTTCAGCTTGGTTCCTTTAAGTAAAAGAACATGACAGTTATTCCCATCCCCACAATAAGAAAACATGGACAGGTTTGTGAAAAAATATAGAAGAGAGATGTTTAGCGTAACTAGGGACTTTTAAGCAATTCAGCGGTTTGTAAATAGGCCAGGTGATTATTTTTCATTACTTGAAAAATTAAACAGGATATAGGGGCATGATGACAACTGATGTGATGATTTCTTTGTCTGGACTTTATTATACCTGGAAAAACAAGATGCTTGGAAAACATCAATTACCTCTTTTATTGTCTGAAGTGGTTAGAATATGATGGAAACTTCCAGAGGTAAAAAAAAGGAAGGTGAAACAGGAACCTTGAAAATAACCCAGCACCTAAGCCACTAGCTATTCTGGAGAAATCTGTGGTCATATCTAACCTACTACTTCAGAGCCACATTTTCATGGAAACAATAAGGAAAGTCTTCTCCATAAAAGAAGGTTATAAGGAAACTTATCTGACTGGCTTTTGGCCAAGGGGCAGAATTTCTGAGGATTTGTAACCATAGGCTTCTGATAGCATTTTCAGCCTAAGTTCATAGAACCAGTGTGATCTATAAAACTCCAAACCAAGAAGAGCTTAGTGTGAAGTCCACTTGGTTGGTGATAGACCAAGGAGCCTGGAGAAAGCAAGCAAAGGGCTCTTTAGGTAAATGTACCCTCAATCCAGTCTTCAAAGATCCCACAAAGGAAAATGAACTCACAATATTTTTTAAAAAGTTTTAAAATCATAAAACCTTGAGAAAAGACACAATGAGTAAAAAAAAGCAGTAGAAACAATAAACCTCACAGGCAGACCAGCAAAGGCTTCTGATACTGGAATTACCATGGACAGAGTATATAAAATAAATATTATTTTTGAAGAAATAAGGGGATTAGAAAGTATTAGTAAGAAATAGGAAACTTTCAAAAATAATAAGCAATGGAATGTCATCTGAGAAAGAAAGGAAATGCTCAAAAAAATGATGGGGTTCTGTCATAAGGACATAGGAACCAACCTGAAGAGGTTACACTGGCTAAATCTGGGTTAATTTGAGCTCCAAAATAGCTAAGAACAATAATTAAGCCATTGACAAAAAGCTAGAATTCACGAGGCCATACCGATAATAGATCCACAAGAAGAGACTGTTTTTCCTTCCACTGAAATGCCAAGTGCTGACTGTTAGATGTGGAGGAGGGGGGTTGGAATAGAAAATCGTCATTTTGCAAATACTTAATATTGTGTACGTTGTTGAATGGCATATTTGCATAATCTTCCAGTGTTTCCCTCTAAATCGCTTATTAGTTACAAAGTGAAAAGCTAGTAACCAGATGCTGCAGCAGTCAGACCACCAGTGATCACCTGCTGTTGAGGCACAGGTTACATTTGTGTACGTCTAGAAAATTATCAAAAGTTACAGGATTGAAGGAGACCAAAGTTCAGTGGGAAACCATACTATTCATGAGACTTCCCTGGTGGTCCAGGGGCTGAGAGTGTGCTCCTAATGCCTGGGGCCAGGGTTCTGATCCCTGGGCGGGGAACTATTAATAGATCCCAGTACTACAGCCAAGAGTTCACATGCCACAACTAAAGATGTGCATGCTGCAACTAAGACCTGGTGCAGCCAATTTTTTTGAGGAAGAGAATGAAAGAAAACTATAGATAAGAACCATACTATTCATAGATAAGAGGACTGAATTCTACCCAAAGAAGTGTATCAGACCTTAATACTTACTATAACAGCAGTCATTATGATACTGATCAACTAATCAAGCTAGGAATAGACAAATATATCAGGGGAACAAGCCAGAAAGCCTAGAAACACACTCATATCTATATGAAAAGGCACCTTTCACAGAGTGATATTGAATCTCAGTGGGAAAGGGCAGACTGAATTTCAATAAATGGGCCTGGAAAAACTATTCACATGGGAGAAGATTTGGATTCCTCCCACACACTGTATCCAAACCTCAATTCCAGTTGAATTTAAAAGCCTAAATAAGAGGAAAGAGTTGGAAAGTCTCCCTTTTAGGGCAGAAGAATAGAGAATAAATCCTAATATATGCAAAAGAGGAAAGAAAACCCCAACGCTTTTGAAAGTTTTTAAACTTTCAAATTTTTGAAAGACAGTATAGGAGAACTTAACCAGGTAAGGCTGAAACTGTGAACTAAAAGATTAGTAAATTTGATGTTATTGAAATTAAGAATGTATTAGAATATAATGAAAGCAAAAAGATATGCTGAGAGAAGATATTTGCCTCACATAAAACTGACAGAATCCAAAAATCACTATAACCATGACAACCAACCAAGTAGAAAAGTGAGCAAAAAAGGTTGAACAGACATTTCACAAAAGAGGCTGAAGCCCCTTAAACATATTAAAAGATTCTCAGTGATTAGGATCATGCGAGTTAAAAGACAAGATGCCATTTTGCACCAACAAGATTGGCAAGAAAACAGTTTGGCAACTTTCTTATGAAGTTGGCTACGTGTAGACCTTAGTTTTCAGCAGTTCCTCTGGTAGGTATATGCCCTCAAGAAAATCTGTGGTACAACTCTAAAGGAAATCATATGAATAATTAAATACAACATCAGATACTAATTGTTCCTTCAGAAGGCATCCAGGTTGCTGGTAGTGTTCTGTTTCTTTAGCAGTATTAGGTTTCATGAGTATTCATTTTGTTTTTAGCATATGCATATATTTTTAAGTACAAAAAAATATTTTATAATGTTTAACAGAAATTATGAAGAGCAATTATAGAGCATAGTTAATTCTTAGTTTTGAATTTCAGCTGTGAATCACTGCATTCCACGGTCACTGACATAAA
This sequence comes from Okapia johnstoni, assembly GCA_024291935.2. Taxonomy (NCBI): domain Eukaryota; kingdom Metazoa; phylum Chordata; class Mammalia; order Artiodactyla; family Giraffidae; genus Okapia; species Okapia johnstoni. The sequence goes on from CM044313.1 coordinate 50,739,147, forward strand.
CACAGTGTTGTTTTATTTTAGAAAAATCTTAGAGATTGGTGATGTTGCTGAAAGTTCAACTTCTCTGTACACTGATGCTGAATCAAATCTTGGAGTATTGGGTGAAATAGAAAAGGGTAGCCTCATTACTTTGTCAGGGAAAGGGAGACACAGCAGGTTCTTGCCTCGAAAAACTGTGTTCCAACTCGGGAGGATTTAATGAGGGATTTTGTAACAGTGGTAATAGAATATGGTTGTAAAGTGGGGTGGTCTGTGACATGATTAAAGTGTGTGCTTGTCTCAGGAGATCCCATCTCCTAATTTTTTTTTTTCTAAAGTTATCTTCATTTTTCAAAAAATTTTTATCTATTTATTGATGACTGTGCTGGGTGTTCATTGCTGTGCAAAGGCTTTCCCTACTGGCGGTGAGCAGGGACACTCTCTAGTTGTGGTGTGCAGGCTTCTCATTGCAACGACTTCTCCTGCTGTGGAGCGCGGGCTCTAGAGCACAGGCTTCAGTAGTCGTGGCGCACGGGCTTAGTTGCCCCGAGGCAGGTAAATTATAGTTCCCCAGCCAAGGATGGAGCTCTCAACCATTAGATCACCAGGAAAGCCCCTAATCTCCTTCCCAATCTTGATGAGCTTCGCTGGTCCCTTTAATCTTGTCTCAGGCGGTTTCTTTTTCCAGTGGTCATGTATGGATGTGAGGGTTGGACTATAAAGAAAGCTGAGCCCTGAAGAATTGATGCTTTTGAACTGTGCTGTTGGAGAAGACTCTTGAGAGTCCCTTGGACTGCAAGGAGATCCAACCAGTCCATCCTAAAGGAGATCAGTCCTGGGTGTTCATTGGAAGGACTGATGTTGAAGCTGAAACTCGAATACTTAGGCCACCTGATGCGAAGGGCTGACTCATTTGAAAAGACCCTGATGCTGGGAAAGATTGAAGGCGGGAAGAGAAGGGGACTACAGAGGATGAAATGGTTGGATGGCATCACCGACTCAATGGACATGAGTTTGAGTAAACTCTGGGAGTTGGTGATGGACAGGGAGGCCTGGTGTGCTGCGGTTCATGGGATCGCAAAGAGTCGGACATGACTGAGCAACTGAACTGAACTGAACAGGTGGTTTCTTGACTGCTTCTCCCTTGATCAGCAACAGTTCCAAATCTGCCCTTTGGAACACAGGGAAGGTCATAGAGGCTGGAGTCTTGCCTATAAGAAATTGGGGGCAAAAGGGCCTCCATGCCAGAGAGCCCCATAGGGCCCCACTCAGTTTCACTGATCACTGTTGCTTGTTGACAAATGAGGGATACAATTTTCATTTTAACAAATAGATCAGTAGTTTTGGAGGGAAGAAATCATAAACCTTAAATACAGAATATATTGCTGGGACAGTATGAAATTTAACAGTTTGTTGTCAAGGTTAAAAACCTTTTAATTTTCATTAGATAACCTTTTGTACTCAATAAGTGTTTTAAGTAAAAATTTTGTGTTTAAAAGAATTTCAGTCACATAAATGTTTAAACGTATGATCTTCATGTCAGAACTTGTGTGTTCATCTGCCTCAACACATCCTAACACTGAAGCAGTATTAACAGGTGACTCAGAGCAGGTGTTTAACGTTGATAAACGCAGAATCTGCACTTTCTTGATGGAACTGTTTAGTCTGCCATTTTTATACTAGGCTTAGTGTCTTTTTTGGTATTCTCTTCCACGAGACCTTGAACTTGTTGACTGTAATCAACTTGTTGGATTTGTTGATTTTGCCAGTTGTGGCACCTTGACACCTTTCCAGAACAAACCTCTGAGATACTATATTCGATTTGTTTACAGATACCTTAGATAGAACTTTAGGAGACAAACGGCATCTTGTGACTGTAGAACTGGAAGCAAAACCCATGGAAACATCATCTCTTCTGCCTGTTACCGAGTATGCAGCAAGCGTTGCTGGAGACCTCTCTCAGGCCTCCCGAGAGGCCTTTGAAAATGGCGTTCACAGTGCGTGCCTCCAAGGTGAGGTAGTCAAATCAGAGTAAGCATGAGTATCACTTTCAGCCCCTTCTAAAAACAGGAACTATTTCATTCGTCTTTTCTAACTTTGGGAGTATTTTCTCCTGTTTCTCCCCATCATGTGTACGTCGTACCTTGTAGTTGGCCCACAGTATTGCATATTCTGTTTTGGTTTTCAGTCTTTTGTTCACTTTACTTTTCAGTTGTGGAGGTTTCTACTCATACATCTTCTAACTCAGACTTTCCGCAGCCGTGTCCCATCTGAGCGCGTCAGTGGCCTTCTGTTTTTGCTCTGAGGCATTTCTTTCTGTTGTTTCTTAGGACTTCTGTCTTTCTGCCGTCATGACCATCTGTTCTTAGTGCCCTTTCCTTTGTCTGTCACGGCCCTTAGCATGTTGACCACGGTTTATATTCTCAATCTGATCTTTCAGCATCCCTGCCGTGTCTGGTTCTGCTGCTTGCTCTCTGTATTCAGATTGTGCTCTTTGCCCTTCAGCATTTTTCCTGATAGCCAGATATGATACACTGGGTAAAAGGGACTGCTCTAAACTGGCCTTTAGTACTGTGGTGGTTAGGTGAGGGGGAGCATCTATACCCCTAAGATTGGGTCTCAGCCAGTGCCCTTGGCCTCTGAGCTGCACAGCTGTTTCTCAGTCCTTTCAGCCCCCATAGGAGGGACAGGATGGCTGGAGTAGACTGGAATTGGGTGCTTCCCTCAAGTCATCTAGGCTCTGATAGCCTTTCAGATTTGGCTCTGATATACTACTTTCCTCTGAGGGCAGACCTTGTTAACAATAGAGTGCCTTGGAGTATTTCAGAAAGAATTCCTCCCCAAATGGCAACCCACTCCAGTACTCTTGCCTGGAAAATCCCATGGACAGACGACCCTGGTAGGCTACAGTCCATGGAGTTACAAAGAGTCGGACACGACTGAGCGACTTCACTTTCACCACCCTCATGAATCTCTGATATTTACTGTGAGAACCTGCTTGAGATCACAAAATTGTGTCCCTCTCCACCCCCAAGACTAGGTCCTCCTGGAGTTTTTAACTCTGACTGGGCCACACTGAACCTCAAACAGTTTATCAATTACAGTTCAGTGCAACTCCTTGTACTGACCTCTCTCTCTAGTCTTAGGGACAGTGGGTTTCCCTTTGTCCTCCCCTCTCCCAGTCAATCCAGTAAGAGTTGTTACTTTTTATTTATTATTTAGAACAGTGTGATGACTTCAAAGCTCCTTACATGCAGGACACTGGAAGATCTCTGCCTTTTTACACATTTCATTTGCCCCTCACTGAATACAATACAGTCCTAATACAGTTTTCCCCCTTACCTAGGACCATTGCTTGGATCCCCAGTTCAAGATGTAGCAGTTACTTTACATTCTTTGGTAATTCATCCCGGTACCTCCACAACTATGATTTCTGCCTGTGTCTCAAGATGCCTACAAAAGGTACGGAAGTGTCCTAATCCTTTTTGCTTTGATTGTGATTGTGGTTTTCATTTCATTCATTTCATTAGTCTAGCCTCGAAGGGATAAGGATAAGAGGCTTATGGAAGCTTCCTGATTGGAGAAGCTGCTGTAACAGTGCTTCCTGTAAATGTGCTGCACTCAATATGCCAGCAAATTTGGAAAACTCAGCAGTGGCCACAGGACTGGAAAAGGTCAGTTTTCATTCCAATCCCAAAGAAAGGCAATGCCAAAGGATGTTAAAACTACCACACAGTTGCACTCATCTCACATGCCAGCAAAGGAATGCTCAAAATTCTCCAAGCAAGGCTTCAACAGTATGTGAACTGAGAACTTCCAGATGTTCATGCTGGATTTAGAAAAGGAACCAGAGGAACCGGAGATCAAATTGCCAACATCTGTTGGATCATCAAAAAAGCAAGAGAGTCCAGAAAAACATCTACTTCTGCTTTATTGACTATGCCAAAGCCTTTGACTGTGTGGATCGCAGCAAACTATGGAAAATTCTTAAAGAGTTGAGAATACCAGACCACCTTACCTGCCTCCTGAGAAAGCTATACTCAGATCAACAGTTATAACTGGACATGGAACAACAGACTGGTTCCAAATTGAGAAAGGAGTACGTCAAGGCTGTATTGTCACCCTGCTTATTTAACTTATATGCAGGGTACGTCATGTGAAATGCAGGGCTGCATGAATCACAAGCTGGAGTCAAGATTGCTGGGAGAAATATCAACAACCTCAGATATGCAGATGATACCAACCTTATGACAGAAAGTGAAGAGGAACTAAAGAGCCTCTTGATGAAAGTGAAAAAGAATGAAAAAGTTGGCTTAAAACTCAGCATTCAGAAAACTAAGATCATGGCATCTGGTCCCATCAATTCAGTTCAGTTCAGTTCAGTCGCTCAGTCGTGTCCAACTCTCTGTGACCCCATGAACTGCAGCACACCAGGCCTCTCTGTCCATCACCAACTCCCGAGGTCTACCCAAACCCATGTCCATCAAGTCAGTGATGCCATCCAACCATCTCATCCTCTGTTGTCCCCTTCTCCTCCTGCCCCATCACTTCACTTCATGGCAAATAGATGGGGAAACAATGGAAGCAGTGAGACACTTTATTTTCTTGGGCTCCAAGATCACTGCAGATGGTGACTGCAGCCAGAAAATTTAAAGATGATTGATCTTTAGAAGAAAAGCTATGACCCAACTAGCCAGCATATTAAAAAGCAGAGACATTACTTTGCCAACAAAGGTCCATCTAGTCAAAGCTATGGTTTTTCCAGTAGTCATGTATGGAGGTGAGAGTTGGACTATTAAGAAAGCTGAGGGCCGAAGAATTGATGCTTTTGAACTGTGGTGTTGGAGAAGACTCTTGAGAGTCCCTTGAACTGCAAGGAGATCCAGCCAGTCCATCCTAAAGGAGATCAGTCCTGAATATCCATTGGAAGGACTGATGCTGAAGCTGAAACTTCAGTACTTTGGCCACCTGATGCAAAGAACTGACTCCTTGGAAAATACCCTGATGCTGGGAAAGATTGAAGACAGGAGGAGAAGGGGATGACAGAGGATGAGATGGTTGGATGGTGTCACCAACTCAATGGACATGCGTTTGAGCAAGCTCCGGTAGTTGGTGATGGACAGGGATGCCTGGCTTGCTGCAGTCCATGCGGTCTCAAAGAGTTGGACATGACTGAGCGACTGAACTGAACTGAATCCTGTTTGCTTTAAGGTACTCTCCGGACAGCCATGCACCACTTATCTGCAGACCGCTGTGCTCCCACTGCCTGACCTTCTGTCCTTGCGTTCTGAATCCTATAATTAAGAGTTTCTTATCCTGGAGAATCTTTGATCTAGGATGTTGGTATTTGACACAGACAGTTACTAACATCCTCTGCTTCTGCCAAGAGGCAGGTTGTTGTAGTGACTGCTCTCCTCTCCCTGGCTGCCCAGGTGGCACTGGTGTAAAGAACCTGCCTGCCAATGAAGGAGACGTAAGAGACATGGGTTCGATCCCTGGATCAAGAAGAGCCCTTGGAGGGAAGAAGAAAATGGCGACTCACTCTAGTGTTCTTGCCTGGGAAATCCCATGGACAAAGGAACCTGGTGGGCTACAGTCCATAGAGTCGTCACGAGTTGTGCATGACTGAAGCGACTGAGCATGCATGCTGCTTTTCCTATACCAGATACACAGCCATACAGGCAAGCTTAGTAGCTTTGAGTAAAAGACACTTCTGGGGTCAGCTCTGCCCAAAACGGACTATAATCTAAAGGACACTGAAGGTCTAATATTGGTTCCAGTATTGGAGTTCATGTTTATTCTACTAATATTAATCAAGGATCACTAAAATCAGGTAAGTCCTGTTGAATTACAGATAAGTGATTTTTCCTTCTCAGAGCATAAAGCAGTCTCCTCTTCTCCTTGTGGTTGCCTGGAGATAAGCCCTTGAGCTGGTGGAGGTGATGGAATTCCAGTTGAGCTATTTCAAATCCTAAAAGATGATGCTGTGAAAGTGCTGCACTCAATATGCCAGCAAATTTGGAAAACTCAGCAGTGGCCACAGGACTGGAAAAGGTCTTTCATTTTAATGCCAAAGAATGTTCAAACTACCATCAGTTGCACTCATCTCACACACTGGCAAAGTAATCCTCAAAATTCTCCAAGCCAGGCTTCAATAGTATGTGAACTGAGAACTTCCAGATGTTCAAGCTGGATGTAGAAAAGACAGAGGAACTGGAGATGAAATTGCCAACATCCATGGGATCATCAAAAAAGCAAGAGAGTTCCAGAAAAAATCTCCTGGTTTATTGACTATGCAAAAGCCTTTGACTGTGTTGGTCACAACAAACTGTGAAAAATTCTTAAAGAGTTGGAAATACCAGGCCACCTTACCTGCCTCCTAAGAATTCGTATGCAGGTCAAGAAGCAACACTTAGAACTGGACATGGAACAACAGACTGGTTTAAAATTGGGAAAAGAGTACATCAAGGCTGTAGTTTGTCACTCTGCTTATTTAACTTACATGCAGAGTACATCATGCGAAATGCCAGGCTGGATGAAGCACAAGCTGGAATCAAGATTGCTGGGAGAAATATCAACAACCTCAGATATGCAGTTGACAGCACCCTTATGGCAGAAAGAGAAGAGGAACTAAAGAGGTTCTTGATGAAAGTGAAAGTGGAGAGTGAAAAAGCTGTCTTAAAACACAGCATTCAAAACACTAAGATCCTGGCATCTGGTCCCATCACTTCATGGCTAACAGATGGGGAAACAATGGAAACAGTAAGAGACTTTATTTTTGGGGGCTCCAAAATCACTGCAGATGGTGACTGCAGCCATGAAATTAAAAGACACACTTGCTCCTTGGAAGAAAAGCTATGACCAACCTAGACAGCATATTTAGAAGCAGAGAAATTACTTTGCTGACAAAGGTCCATCTAGTCAAAGCTACGGTTTTTCCAGTAGTCATGTATGGATGTGAGAGTTGGACTCTAAAGGAACCTGAGCGTCGAAGAATTAATGCTTTTGAACTGTGGTGGTGGAGAACACTCTTGAGAGTTCCTTGGACTGCAAGGAGATCAAAGAAGTCTATCCTAAAGGAAATTGGTCCTGAATATTCATTGGAAGGATTGATGCTGAAGCTGAAACTCCAATACTTTGGCTACCTGATGTGAAGAGCTGACTCACCAAAAAGACCGTGATGCTGAAGCTCCAGTACTTTGGCCACCCGATGCAAAGGGCTGACTCATTAGAAAAGACGCTGATGCTGGGAAGGATTGAAGGCAGGAGGAGAAGGGGACGACAGAGGATGTGAAGGTTGGATGGCATCACTAACTGGATGGACATGAGTTTGAGCCTGCTCCAGGAGTTGGTGATGGACAAGGAAGCCTGGTGTGCTGCAGTCCATGGGGTCACCCACCAGGACTTTAGTGTGCTGAATGCTGATTCCATGCATTCTTTTCAGTGTGGGAATACTCTAGTTTTGTAGGTGACTGATGCGCATTAAAACACTTGCTTCTATGACCATTTTGTAATATTTTGGACTGTGTTTGTGGTTTTCTCGTCTTATTTGAATCCATAATTACAAAGTTAATTTAATATCCTAAGTCCCTGACTTAGGAAGGCCGAACTTTAATGGCTTTTTTATGTGAGTTCAAATTCATACTCCTTAAGAATTTTATTTAAAAAAAAACCCACCTACACTTTCAAAAATTTATTTAAATATTGTTTTCTGGAGCATATAGTTAGAAATAATGCCTGTAAGGTGGTCATGTTGAAATTGTTGAAAACATTTACCTTCCAATAATTCTTAGAGTTCCACCTGACTTTGGTTTTAGTATTGAAATAACCATAACCTGAAAGATGATACGGTGCTTCTAAGTTCACCTCAAGCGCCAGTATTTTGGCCAGGCCTTCAGAATCTAATACCCCTTGGTTAACCTTCCATTAAGATCATAGTAGAGAATAAGAATTAACTTTATGAGGCCTCCACTTAATCTTTAGTTTTAATTCATTACTTTAAATACTACTAACGGAAGTACTCTGACCCTTGTGAAACTTCATCTGGTTCGGAAACTCCTTGCCTCTGCTGATGAGAAGTTAATGATGCTTCATATAGTTACTGAGCCATCTATGTTGTGCATATGGCACACTGGGAACTGAGGGAGCACAATAAGAGGCATATGTTTTTCTTGACCTAAAGGAGCTTATGATTTAGAAGGAACTTAAATATCGCCAAACAGTCAAAATATTAGAGAGAATGCTCTTAAGATTCACAGAAGCTGAGAAGTGGGGAATAGGAGCACGGTTCTTGGTGTCAACCAGTAATTGGCACTTGCCAAGAGCATTGCCAACAGCTGAACAAGGGCATTCACCATCTGCTTCGACAGAGGTTGAACCCCATGCTGCTGCAGCTATTGACCTTCATCACCCCCAGAGGGAGTTCAGGGTGGAGTGAGGCACTCTTCGCTCCAGGGAGTCTGTTGGGACAGGTCCTTAGATAGTTGGATGTCTTTAGGAACTGATTTCATTATTCCAGTCCTTGCATCTCCTCTTACCTAGAAAAACACTAAATCCCTTTCTGAGGACCTCAGATGCTCCTGGAGATCCCTTTGTAAAATGAGTGCTTAGTTGTATTGAACTCCCCCTTCACCAAAATCTTATATATTGACCATCCCCCACTGCCTCTTTGGAGCAGTCTCTCAGAGCTCTCTGAGGTGCTGTCTCCCAGGCTGCAGTCTTCACTTTGCCCCAGATGAAATTTAACTTGCATCTTTTTAGTTGACATTGGAAAGAAGTTAATGTTGCTGAAATTCAGCCTTTATTCACAGGTGCTGAATAGAAATATGGAGATGAGTTTTCAGTGAAACAGGAAAGAGTAGTTTTTATTGCCTTGCCAGGCAAAGGGGGCCTTGGTGAGCCAGTGACCTCAAGACTGTGACCCACTGTAGGGCAGGGTGTTTCAACCAGTCTATTCTTGTGGTTGCAAGTTTTCGTTGGGAAGGGGTCTGCTTCCTGTAAAAACAATTCAGGAATGTGTGTCAGGCCTCTGTATCTTTAAGGCAACTGTGAGTTTGGTAATTCTGCTTTGTGACAGGTTTATAGTCTTAAGTTGTTACCAGTTCCCCAGCCCAACAGCTATCCTTGTTTCTTCCTCTTCACATTTCCCAATCATTAACTCTTGAGTCAGCATTTTACTTCAAAAGACAAGGACACAGGGGCTTTTACACAGTTTCCTTAATTGTTGAGCTGTGATGTTTTGGAGACTGTGGGTACAGTGGCAGCATTCTAGACATGGAAAGATTAAAGAAGGCAGGGGAGTAATGAAATTAGGGTTGGAAAAGTAAAATAGACTCTGACTGTAGGGAAACCTATAAGAAACTACACTGAGGAATTTGAGATTTGTTTTGAGAACTGTGGTAAATGATTTAAACATTTTGAAGACAGCAGCATAGTCATTAGAATATAGGAGGGACTGGAGTATGGAGAGCCTCAGGGCATAGACTAGATCTGGGCTAGAATAGCAGCAATAGGAATGTAAATCTTACAGCTTACGTTGGGGAAAAAGGAAATCAAAGATGCATGTCCAGGTAAGCTGAAGACCAGTGATGCCATCAACAGAAAGAGGAAAGAGCAGGCAAGAGTTTGGAAAAGAAAACAATGAGGTCAGTTTGGGGCATATTGGGTCACTGCACGATACTCAGACATCATCCCAGAGCAGGCCCGTGGTGACAAGGAGCAGCCAAAGACTGTGACTTGAGTACAGCTTAGAGGAAGCTTGGACGCTCTGTGACTAGGCAGCGTTCCCAAGGAAAAGGCTGTGAAAAAAGGACCAAGGACAGACCCACGGGCACAGTACCTCCTGTTCAGTCACACAGAACTCTGAGCTTTGCTCAGATATACCATATTCCTCTTCATTTTTAGTCTTTCTCCCACTCCGTTACGTTACTCAAAAAGATACACTGTGAAGTGGCACAAAGCTTTGGGTAAGAATTGCAAAAATACATGGGATGTATTTAGCTGTTTGCTGTATATTGTCATTTTTTCATAATGTTTTCTTTTGAGGATTATTAGATACTTTTTCGCTAATTGAGTCATTTCAGTTGATAGTGATATTAAAGGCTTAATCAGCTGCAAAGAACTGAAATTATGTTTTTACTTTACTATACTTTTTGCTAATGGTTGCTTGAAATTTCTTTCTACATTTAGAATATTAGACTGATTTTTTAACTGATCTGCCATTTTTCATGATCGTGAAGGTAGAGGAGAGGGGAAGAGGAAGGCTGAGATGTGGGAACAGAACCACTGAGCCCAAGCATTAACTGCAGACATACAGCGATGGTGAGATACACCGGATCCTGATGAGTGGTGCAGGTGAGCAAGAGATGATCAGCCAGAGCCAGATAAGGAGAGGCCGACATTCCAAGCCCTTGCTCATTGTCTGTTTCCACTTGATAAATCCAAGATTAAATACATTCCCACTGACAACCAACAGCTGAAATAATACCAGAAATTGTTTATTGTGTTTTAACTCTGTATCTGGAAAGTATTCTCCTTTTAAAGCAAATCAACCAGCTGTATGACTTCTCTTCTTGCCTTCTGAAATCAAAGTCTTTTGTTTAAACAAGTGAGATATTTTCCTTTACTGTTTTTTTTTGGCTCTCTTTATTTTCCTCCTTGATTACCCTGACTTGTAGCATGGACTTTAACTATATTCAAAAGTCAAGAGAGATGTATAAGAAGTTATTTTGAGACGGAAAACCATTTTCTATTATCCATTCTCGAGCCATGTTCACAGTATCTACATAATTCGACTTTACCAACATACCTCATGCAACAATCCGTGCGACAGATCACAACCTACATAGTCTCAGGTATACGGTTTGGCATGTGTCACGACAAGCGTTGGATTTGGACGTCTTATAATGATTTAAGGCAGCTTCCGTCATTTTGCTGGGCTCTGTGCTTAAGAGTATTGAATTTTATGATCTTCCCTTCACTAACAAAGTTCTGATCTGCACTAAGAGAGACTTAACAACCTTGATTTCTTCGCTCTGAAGAAGCTGATAACAAATTTGTGGGACCCTTGATGAATTTTTGAGGTTGACAGTGACCAGAATTAACCTCAAGCCCTGTCCTAGCAACCTGGGCACAGAGAAAGAGTGAACATTCAGAAATCCAGCTCGCCAGGACAACAGAGTGTTATGCATTTGTTCCCTAAGCCGAAATTATGGTATACTCTGTGACTAAATTTCTATTTTACATAAATTGCTGAGAAAATCCCAGGGATTAATATCACATGGGTGTGATGCTGGGAGGCTTTCCAGCCTCCGCAAATCCTGACCTGTGCTCACCAGATGTGTCATCAGCGAAAGAGCTGTTTTTACCATCCGAAGCACTATCGCTTCTACTACTAGGCTGCTCTCAGCCAATTCTTCAGTGGCAATCCTCTTCCCCCACCAGCTTCTCCTGTCTAGACAGGCTCCTGGAGACCAGCAGAGTCTTTAAACCAAACCTGGGGACAGGGTAATACTTCTGAAGCATAAACCCCGCTCCTGCTATCCTGTCCTTCCACCAAACTTAGCAAATTTATCCTGATTAGGCAAAAGATGTCAGGAGAAATGTAGCGTAACTTTTGCAGAGTTAACTAACTTAAATTATTTTTGTTTAGGGTTATTCACCTGTGCTTCGTAACGATAACATCAGGCTCAGCTACTTTTGCCTTAGAGCTATCTAATTAATCAAGCCAGAATCCTACAAGACCAAAGTAAGCTGCTCAGCCAGAGAATGCTTGTCCTAAGTTCCTTTGGAGAGAAACACAGAGCACCTTAGCCTACCTTCCGTTTCAGTAAGAACAAATTAAGAGAGAGGGACTTGACAGACGGTGGCATCTGTACTGCTCATTCTGCTTTATAGTCATAGAAACGTGCTTTGATGCCTACATGTTAATGTACCTGAACTGCACGTGGGTATCTACAGTAATTATTGCTGTTGGTAAGTTTAAAGTCAACTTTTGAATACACATTGATATCACAAGGTTTTTGTTGTTGATATTCACCTTCTCTCACAAAAAGATGTCAAACTTCTAATTAAGATGAGTTCAATCAGTAAAAGCATATTTTTATCAAAAACATGAATTTTAAAATCATGTTGATGTAGACGGTTGACAGTGGGCTCGTTTCCCCCATATTTTTTCGTTCTGTTTCAGCCATTTTACATCCCCTTCAATGGTCACTAATATCCAGTAAAAGAGCTTGTACACATTCCTCGTCTGTAGGAACAATGTAAACTAAAAGATTTTAGATTGATAAAATTCAACTCTGACCTTAAGAAACTTAGTAGCTCAAGTCATAATCACTAAGCCCTTAACCATAATACTGAAGAGAGATCAACATTCATAGGGAACATTGGCCAATTTTTCCTCATTAGATCCACTACCTCTATCACATACATTTCTCTTATAACAAAAAAAAATAAATCCCCAGAAAAGCTCGCTATAACACTAATAAGGGTTAAAAATCACCCGGTACTTAAACTATACCTAGCCTGCACAAAAAATGGGCCCTAACATACCAATTCTGCAGCGGTGTCTGTTATCACATTAGGCATCCTCTAGGTCTTGACATATTGGTGACTCCAAGTCTCTTACAGCCAACAGCACTCCCCGAGCTAAAATTGAAGCCAATGAACCCCCCAAGAATTTAAATTCATGTTTTCTTCAAGAAGGCAAACCACACCTTGGGACAAGTTTCTAAGTGCTTTCCTGCTTGGTGAGAGAACAGCAGGCACCTAATTCACATTTCCTCCTAGATGACATACAAAATCTTGGATCAGGTAGTTTTTGCAATCCACATACTCCTCCGCCATAGGGCAGGAGTCTCCACCAATGACAAGCTGCATCTGTTTTCCGGATACCTAGATAAAATCAATGATATAAGTTTCGGTATTGCAACGTTTGTGGCTCATATGCAGAAGGCAGTGCTATTTCTCTGTTAACCCCTCTGGGGAAATGATTTCACTCTTGATCCCGGAGACCCTGGGAGAAGTTCACAGCCGTGGCACCAAAAATGTGGCAAATTTATTGCCGCAACTGACCCCTACGTTTCAGAGTAGTTTTAGCGTGTGTCCAGTAAGCACAGGCCATAGTAAAGAACCATTTTTATTTGTTTCTGCAAAACCAAAAGCTTCTGGAGCACCAGAAGCACTTCCTGGTTCCTGTGAGCATTGTCACAAGAATGCAAGGCAGACTATGCTAATGAACCACCAATCCTCCTTCATACCTATCTTTGGTATCACAGAGGACCAAGTATCTACAGTCATCACACCTTCTTGAATCTCAGAAAAACTTTTAGACTAACAGTTCCTACAGACCTACATTTTGGAAACTTTTTAAACACTCAGAATACTTTTCCTCAAAAGGAAATTTGTAAGAGTCTATGTACAAAACTGGTCAAAGCATAACCTGTTCTAAGGATTTGAGAGCCGAGCCCCACTACCTCAGACATCCCACCCCCAAGGATTCCGCCCTTCCTCGAGAACACTGATCCTACTGTTGTCTGACATCGCAAAGCTCAAGGAGAGACAAGGCTCATCAGTTCATGGCCTCTGAATGCATAGTGACAAGTCTTATCAAGGAAGGTAATCTTACTATTAAAAGTCCCCTTCATTTAGAAAGAATACGGTTTTTGTTTTCACAAAGTTTAAAATAAACTGATTCAGTCTGTGAATTATACCACAAGAAAACAAGGATCAAACATGAAAGGGAAAATATATAGTGGACCTTAGTAAAGATTCTGGAGGAGGGAGGGTTTGAAAACCTAACACGTCCAATAGTGTTGCTTCACGTACCCCAAAGCCAAGAGATCACAAAATAACTGTCTCCAGTCTTGTCCCATAACTGATCACATCCAATACCAGGTAGCAGAATTGATCACAGGGAAGCCCAGCTGCTGTAAGCTTTACTTATTCCATATAGAAGTTTGCCATTTTCCATACTTGAACTACTGTGCTGTTTAGCTTTTTAATGTTACATAAAATAAATATGTATTATTAGTATCACAGCTACGCAATAAAAATAAAAAGTCAAAACTTGTAGCTATAATTTTTTAAGATCCTTGAACAAACAATGTTTTTTGCTTTCCCCTTTCCTCTTTGAGTAATCTTCAACCTGAACCTACCTCTTGTGAAACCTGTATGCAGGACAGGAAGCAACAGTTAGAACGGGATATTAACAACAACTGGTTCCAAATGGAAAAGAGCACCTCACTCAACTGATATTGTCACACTGCTTCATTTAACTTAATAGTGCAGATACATCCGAAAACATGTCTGGATAAGCACAATTCAGGAATCAAATTGCCAGGAAGAAATATCAATATCCTCAGATATGCAAGATACCAACCACCCGTATGTCAGAATGTGAAGAACAAAACCTCTTGATGAAAGTAAAGAGAGGAGAGTGAGAAAAAGTTTTGGCTGTAAAGCTCAACATTCAAAAAACTAAGATCAGAGCTTCCGTCCCCACTCATGCAATCTGGTGAACATGAAACAGTGTCTGACTTTATTTTTTGGGGCTCCAGAAATCATTGCATGATGGTGATTGCAGTCATAAAATATAAAAGATGCGTGCTCTTGGAAGGAAACGTTATACCAACCAAGACACATATAAAAAGCAGCAGACAACTTCCAACAAAGGTGCTCGTGTCTAGTCAAGGCTCTGGTTTTTCCAGTAGTCATTATGGATTGAGATTGAGACTATAAGGAAAGCTGAGCGCCAAAATTATGCTTTTGAACTTTGGTGTTGAGAAGTACTCTTGAGAGTCCCCCTGGACTGCAAGAGATCCAACATGTCTCCCACCTAATGGAATCATCCTGCTGTTCATTGGAAGAATGATTTTGAAGCTGAAACTCCAATACTTTGACCACCTATTCGAAGAAACTGACTCATTGAAAAGACCCTGATGCTGGGAAAGTTTATGCAAGAGAAGGGGACAACAGAGAATGAGATGTGGAGCATCACTCCTCAAGGACATAGGTTTGGGGTGGCTCCGGAGTATAGTGATGGACAGGAGGCTCTTGTGTGCGCGAAACACGAGTTGCAAAGAGTCGGACACAACTGAGCGACAACTGAAACTGAACTGAACAATACTATTGTAATAACAGTACTTAGACATTTCATCAAACCTGTAACTTTTTAACTTTTTGTCTATATACAATACCATGTAGGTGAAAATAAAGCATTAGTCCCATTTCTACCACACATTATACGTACTTTTGAACTTACCGGGAGGCCCTAACCTTTCTGACAGAATAATAAAAGCTGCTGGACTTCACTATTTTCAGTTCCCCAAAGGAAAATAAAGAATTCTGATTATGTCAGAGAAAATTGCATTTAAAATAAAAAGTATACTTGACATTGAACTTAAACAAAATTAAGTTACCGTAACACCTAAAGAACTCATTCTTATATCTTTTGCTCTGCCCTTCTGAAAAAAGGAACAAGTTTCAAAGTACATTCAATTTTTATTAAAAGAATAGAGATGGAGAAGAGGAGGAAGATGGAGAGAAAGAAGAGCAGCACTGAAGAGATGAAAGAAATGTGAGAAAATCAAATAATAACCATAATCATGAGTTGTTCATTCACTCTTGGCCGAATACACTTGTTAAACAGAAAAGTAAGCTAACTTCCCCAACATTACAGAGATAAGCTTGGGTTCCTTGCATCCAAGTTTAAGAGTAGTAACTCTCATATATCACAACAACACGCAGGAGAAGTAACCTCATCACCTGCCGTCACATCAAACCTCTTGCCAGAACTATGGCTCTTGTTCATGGCTGAAATCATAACCAAAAACCCGACCATTGAGAAAAATTCTAAGTATTTATCAAGTCACAAACTTAGCAAATTGTGATAAGAATGCACATTTTATACCTAAATTGCAACACTGAAATGCCTTTCAGTTTGCGAAGCCACTCAGTGATCCGACTGCTGCCACCCCATGACTATACAGTCCCATTGGAATTCTCCAGTCTAGAATACAGAAAGTTGGTATTCTTTCCCTTCCTCCAGGGGATATTTCCCATCCCAGGAGTGAACCCAGGTTTGCCCGCACTGCACATGATTCTATAGCATCCTGAGCACAAGGAAGCCCCTTTTTACATGGTAAGCAGATGCTTGAAAAATATTAAAAAGTATGTAACCATAAGCATTTGCGTCACAGTCCGCGTCCCCAAGCTCTTTGTGACCCCATGACTGTAGCCACCATGCTCTTCTTCTGTCCATTCGGGAATTTTCTAGGCAAGATACTCATAGTGATCATTTCCTCTTCCAGGGATCTTCCCGACCCAGGATCGAGACCCACATCTCCTGCAATTGCATGCAATTCCTTCACCGCTGACCACGGGAACCATGAAACCATCATTGCCCCATGAAGTCGCCATGTCCTGGCTCTTTACAAAGTAATTTCGCTGCTCGTACATAGCAGCACTGTCTTTATGGATCTTTTATCTGCAGGGATGGAAACTTTCTAAATATCGCACTTTCCCATATGGTACACGTCACATCTAGCTGTGGCTCCGAACACACCAAAATGTTTGGCTAATGTGACCTGAGAACTGAATTTTTAATTTTCTTCAAGTATAATTTAAATCCGAAACACCACAAAGTGGCTGTGCTGCCATAACAGACAAGCACAGGTATAAATTAAAAGCAATGCTGGAGTGACAAATAATTCCAGAGCTAGACGTGATGAAGCCTCACAGCGTACCAGGGTATTAGCTAGTTCACAGAGCAAATAACTGTACCGACCCTATTCCAACCCGTTTACTGCAAAAGGATTAGAGTCACCATGTTAATTGATTTACAAGAAAAAAATGGGTAGTGGCACCGCTTGAATATTTTCATCTTACGTTGTGTAACAAAGATTAAACACCGTAAACATTGAAAAGAGTAGAAGAAAATAGAAAAAAAAATAGTACATAAATAAGACTTAAAACTTTTACTAAAGGCACTGATGAAATAAAAAACAAGTAAGCCTTCAAGAACTTTACATCTGAATATAAAAGATATGCAGCTCTAAAATTTTTTGCCAAAGCCTTGTCTCATCAAATCAACTCTTATTGGACACCTTAAACAGAAAACATGATTAAAATTTCATTAAAAGTTTCAATATGCCCCCTCTTTTTAAGCAAACACAGTATCCCAACAACAATTATACAGATGAAATCTGTTAAAGATTGTAGAGTAAAAATAAGCCTAATTAATGACTAAATTAAGCCAAAATAAGCAATTATGCCTAAAAAAAGCCGTAATACACCTAAATAAGTCTAAAATGTAATTATGAGTTATATTACCTTCCACTGCTAATTAATTTTTTAGAAGCTGATATCCGTTAAAAATCTTTCCCTAACTCCACACTTTCTTCCATCTAAGCTAATGTCACAGAAGACATCACTAAAAAATCCTCTCCACTTAATCATTACCCACTTCCCTAAATCATTGTTGTTCTCTATTTATTTTTTTTTAAAATTCCATTTGTTTCTGACATCTAATTCTCCTTGCCTACAGGCTTCATCATCGCACCAATATCGAATTCTGATAACAGTTCACCGTCCTAGGATGTGCGCAGGAAAACACCTCGCAGAAGAGTTTCCCCGGAAAAAATAAAAAAACCTCCCTTTTCCCCTGGGACAAACCTCTACAACCTACTTAGGTGCAACAGTGTTTCAGAAAAGGTGGGGGGGCAGTTAACAAATTTCATACCAAACTAACCAAAATCTACTTCATCTCCTCCCAGAATGAAGTGAATTCATCCGAAACACAGTAACTAATTTCTTTGAAAGGTTTAGACAGGAAAGCTAAATTGAATTCAAAATAGGGTTTAAGTTCCAAAAAGTCCCAGACGTCTCCTCTCGCATGATGAACATGGAGTCCAGATGTCCGTTCTGCCTAGAAGAAACATGGAGAATCCTTTTTCTGAAGAGATTCAGCCACAAGACAAGGCTTTGCATGATGATTAACTACTTTGATTTTGTTGAAGATATAGGTAAAGAGATTTTATACAGAAAAAAAAGCGTGTTTAAAATGGAATTACTTTGGTAATTTTCATCATACAAGAAAGGATTATGATTCCTGAATACTGCCCCTGACCCGCTTTTTTTCCGTTTCATCAGCCCTCTAATTTTATCTATTTCAAATACTATCGCAAATAATCTGGTGTTTGTCACTAAGTTATTTCCAACTGTTTTGACCCATGGAAGGAGCCTCGCCAGCTCTATTCCTTGGCTTCTCCATCAAGAATACAGGGAGCTGGTTTCCATTGTTTCCTTCTCCAGGGATCTTCCCAACATGGAATCCAACCTGGTCTCCTTCACTGTAGCAGAGTCATTAACCAACTGACTACAATGGAACCCCAACTCAAAATATTAAGCATCACCCAATCTCAGCTTACGCCTAATCCTTTACTCAAGTTTCAAACCGTATTCAAATTCCCTGCTCAACCAATTAGTTTTCCCTTCAAATATAATCCAAGAGGGCTTTCCCATGGGTCATAGCGTAGAGAATCTGCCGCCAATCAGAGACCAAAGGTTCAGATCCCTGGTCTGGGAAAACCCATTAAAGCGGAGCTAAGCTAACCCCATGCGCCACAGCTTCCGACCCACCACCACAAACCAGCGAGTATCCCCCACTCGCTAACAACCAGAGAAAAGCCCAAGCACACAAAGACCCCATCACAGCACCAAATGAATAAAATAAAAAAAAACAAACAATCTCAAACAGAAACCAGAGTCCTCTCCCCCCAAACTCCCACCCTCAGCTTCCCAATTTTCACATTCTGCTAAGCCCAGCACCATCCCACCAATTCTCTCGCCCCTCTCCTGCTGGAGTCATCCCTCCACCAAGTTCTATGGATTTTATTTCCCAGAACGTCGCTCATTCTATTCTGCTCTCGGACCTTCACTTCCAACCTTTCCCTTGCACGCAGGTCCCTGAACTGAGGCTCCCAGAATGCCACTTCACTCTGCAAACTCCCACTGGCTTCCACGTCCTGATGAAGTGCAAACCCTCACCCACGTCCTGCCACGATACCTTTCAGGCTCGTCCCCACTATTCTCCAGTCTATTCTAATAATACTTTATTGATAATTATAAATCAGTCTTTAATTTCATTTTTATGTCTTCAAAACCGACATGATAGCTACTACTAATAACCCATTTAGAGATGGAAGGTCCTAAATAGAAATGTTCCATAACTGCCGCAAGCACTCATTGATAAACCCAAAAGTAAAATAAAATGATATCGCTCAGTCTATGTCTGACGCTTTAGACCCATGGACTATAACCTCCTACTCCCTCTGTTCATGAACTACCAGACAAGAATGACTGGAGCGGTTACCATCCCTTCTCCAGGGGAACTTCACAACCCATGATAATACCTGGTCTCCCGCATTGCAATGCAAATCTTTACCATCTGACCACCAGGAAACCCATAACTGCCAGAAGCAAACTCAAATCCCAGGCAGTCCTAGCTCCAGGAACAGTATCTTAACACCCATAATAAGTTCCACCTCAATGCAAAACCCCAGTTCATCCTGTGAAAAGGAAAGATCCCCTGGAGAAGGGGACAGGCTACCCACTTCCATATTCAAGCTTCCTGGTTGCAAATGGTAAAAGAATCCGCCTGCAACACTTGGAACGTGTTCATCCGGGGGTCTGCAGATCCTGGAACAACACATGGTAACCCAGCTCATTCTTGCCTAGAATCCCCAGGGCAGAGGAGCCTGGCGACCTACGTCCACGGTTTTCAAGAGTCGACACGCTGAAGATTCTAAGCACGAACGACAGTACTTGCTCCTCTCTCATCTCCTGTCCTGTCCTCCACTAATGCTTTCCTTTATTCCTCAACCAAAACAAGATATATTGTTATCTCTCAGAACATATTAGTGTTTGCCTTCATTCATTAGCTGTTATTAACTCACTTTTCACCATTCTACGCTGCTGCAATCTTTCTTGTTCCTGTTTTACCCCTTAATGTTTATACTTTGAGCAATGCCTAGAACGGTACCTGCTCACAACAGACTATAATACTACTGAATTACAACACAATAGTGCTACCTTTGTGCAAATCCACAAGAACCAAATAAAGAGCAAACACCACGACAATTAGATGCAGGAGCACACGTGTACACTTTTAGCAACTCAAAAAACTACACTCCTTACCTTTTCCCCAAACTCCGTATGTCCTAGCTAACAAATTCTGCAGGACGCGAATCGCCTCGTTAATCGGCATAACAATCACTGTACGACAACGATTGGTGTATAAACATGAGACAAAGAAATAGCTTCCCTTAAAAGCCACATTTATTAAAATTATAATGTATAGCTGTTTACATTCTGTTTTGTACTTTGTAATCTGCCGCAACCCACCCAGTGTTATCTTGCCTGAAATCCCAGACGCGGGAGCCTGTGGCATCCGTCTATGGGGTCGCACAGAATTGGACACGACTAAGCAACTTACAGCTGCAGCAGCAACTTTTCAGGTATCAAGAAGTATTAATGTCTTATGGATGCTGGATAACTCATTTAAATTATCTGTTTACTGTATCTTGTCAGTACACTCACACACTTGTTAATTTCCAGATTATTGACTAACTATCTATCCTACCACACCTTGTTTTTAGCATGTCTCCACACCACTATTCAAACTCATGGACCGTATGACAAAACAGAAATAAAATGTTCAACTTCAAATGAAAATTCCGAATATAAGCCCTTGTCAGTTTTAAGAAGTCAAAATTCAGACATATTAACAAAAAAATAGCTGTTGGCTTCAAATCACTTTATTACTCCAGCTACAAAAATTCCGCATAATTTCCTACTTTTTTTTTTATTATGATTACCTTTGGTCCTATATTATTTCTTGAAAAATAAGAACTTACAATATCAGTGTACAAAGGTCCCATAAAAAGTGTTACTAAGCACATCTACTCAAGCATAAATATAATAAATACTAAATAAATGTCACCTCCTAAAACATTAGCCTTGCTTTCCCAATCCCAAATCAAATTGTATTGAATCAAAACCAATCCTAAGTTTCACATAAAGACAGGACAGAAAACATACTGACACTGAAGGCAGTCACAAAACCCAGACTGTAAAACTACAGGACAAATTGAGCTTCGTTTCCTCAGTGAAAATAATATAAATTAAGAAGAAAAATAAAAAACATGTCAGGGATGACAACCATAGATCCAGATATGTTAACTGACCAAAGTGTAGGATTTTATTTTGCATCCAGGGCAATAAAAAAATGTTTTAAAAGAAAAACCACTTGGGAAACATAAATAATGATTGACTATCTGGAGTCTTACAATTATTAGCTGTGAAATGATTATTTTTTTAAACACCTTTAACTAATAAGAGATGATGTCCTGAGATTCCTTCAAAATAATGGTGAGGGGGTCCTAAGTGTGTGTAGATTGCCCATACATTGATTTTTAAGCTGAGTGATAAGGAAATGTAATTCTTTTAAATCTAACTCTGTATATTTGGAAGCTTCCATATTAAAACAAACAACAACAAAGTGCTGCTAGGATTTTCCAGTCCAAACTATCATCAAAATTAAGAAAGCTTTGGAATTGTGACCAAGGATTAATTTATGTCTTGGCGTCTGCCCCCGTTCATATCTACAACTTTGTCGAGGAGAATGCGTATCTCTTCTATGACTGCTACTATAAAAAGGGTATTCACTGGACAGTAGTACGGCGTTCTCCGCTGCTTCACTGATCTATAAATCATGCAATTTGAACCCTCAACACGACATATTTCTTACGAAGGACCATTATCTCTACGAAGAACCTTATCTCATAAGATTCCTACTTCTACGTTTTGTAGAAAAAAGAATGTCATTAAGAATTCAGACAATCAGTTTAAAACACTTATAATTGGACTTACTTATAAATATAATTATTTAACCTTAAGTTAATCACAAATGCTTCAGGTCTCCTACATCCATTAAGCTTTAAATTTTTTATTTGTATAGCTCCCATAAATGTTTAGATTTATCGAAAACAATTGACAAAAGCAGACCAATTTGTGACAAAAATGCTCAGCAATAGCTATTAAAATTTAAAACTCAAGGAATATCTAGCCTTTTCACACTCAATTCCTAACCCTAATAAGAAACCATTTAAAGCTCAAACATCTAAGAAACATAACAAACTTTGTACACCAAAAACAGTAACATGAATCACTCACCTTGTTGCTTAATTCAGGAAACGTGATGCTCTGATAAGGGAAAGCCTGGTTGTCCACTATATGCCAGTGGAGAACATTAAACTTGTTCAAAGCCATGGCGTCCTGCAGGCAGACAGGGTGAACGTTAACACCTGAAGAGCCACCAGAATATCAACTCACACCTTCATATGGTCTATCATCAAAAAGACACAACAAATTTCGGTGGGATATGTGGTAAAAAAGGAGCCCTCGTGAGCACTTGGGGGGACTGTACCCTGGAACAACAACAGTCAGAGGTTTCTCTAAAGACTAAAAATAAGACTTACCGTATGACCCAGCAATTCCACCTCTCAGTATGCATACCCCCAAAAAAGACAAAAAAACTAATCTGCAAAGATACATGCAGCACAGTGTTCACAGCCGCATTATTTACAATTGCCAAGATACTGACGCACCAACGTGTGCATAACAGATGGACGAATAAGAGCTGTGTATGGGGTATTCAATGTGCTGCTACTCCCTGGCATAACAAATATGAAATTTTGGCTATCAACGAGATGGATGGACCAGAGGCAATTATAACCAATAATGTAAGTCATACTGAGAGAATATAAATACTATGAATATCACTTGTATGTGGAATCTAAAACATTACAACAAACTTAGTACCTATAATTAAAAGAAGAAGCAACTCACAAAAGAACAAAACCAGGTAGAGGAAAGGAAAAATAATTACACACCTCAGGATGACACATTCCAATGCATTAATATTTGACTATCCAGGATTGTTCCCCATGTGTCTGTTTTCCTTTTACAAATTTCCTTTATCAACAAGGGAACGATGTAAAAAGTATACATTTCTTTCACTTTTCCAAAAAGCCTATACACAATTCATTATCAAATAAGATTAAAGCAATTAACTTTCTTGCCTACTGGAAGTGAGCCAGCTCATGAATTCCCAGTACCTCTCACACGTACTTTCGGTGTTATGGGAATAAAGCAGAGAAATCGATTTACCATTTCCACTGACGAGGTTTGAGTGCCAACCCTTTCTTAATAAATGACGAAACTCAGCACAACACACCGTACATAATCCATTAAACATTCTCAAAATTTGGGGGACACCTGTCACTGATGATGGTTGCGCTCTGGATGAATAAACAAAGTAATATGGAATAAAATTTGAATGAGATATGGAACATAAATAGAAAATAGGAGTGGAAAACTTTCCTATCAGAGAATCAAACATATAGCCTTCCCTCAAGATGTGCGAATGAGGGAGCAGAAGGCCCTCATACTCACGCTCCTGCCATACTCACAGCAAAAAAATTACAAGTAAAGAAGCAATTATCGATGAAATGACCTGCAACCTAACAGAAAAGGTTTTCTTTACAACTCAGATATGAAGATATAAACACAACGGAGACATATTGGGTCAAACCCACAATTCTGGTAGATACCCACAAATGGGAGGTATCACAGTACAACGTTTACTATACCCAAAGGGGTGAGGAACCACCCACAAGGGCACTGCAGCCTGGTGGGGGGTCCAACACAGAACCTGATGTTCCCCAAACATCTACATAGAGGCCACAATACTTGATATGCGGGATAGCTGAATGGCTACAAGAAACAGATTGTAGCCTTTTCAAATTTCACAAGCACTGTCCCACTGGCAGAGGCAGCACATGTTAAAGAAGCATGGGTCAGAACCACTTGCTGATCTTATCCTCCCAAGAGGCAGGAGACAACTGGTATCCCCTTGGAACTAAAGCACTAGAGGAGCCAATTTTGGGGAGTGTGCTGACACAGAGGGTCGTCAACGCTATTTTGGAGCCCTCACTTAACGGTCCAGCACCAAAACCTGACTGCCCCTCGACAGCCAGCACCATTCCCAAGCCAGTCCCCCAGCACTGCCCCAGCCCAGGCTCCTGCCCACCCAATGAACAGCAGCCACAAGGCAGGGCCTTTTATATAAGAACCTTATTGTAACTAAACACCAAAAACCTGTTAATAGTACACACACAAAGACAGAAAACCAAACATGACACTCAGAGGCCTCACGTGCAAAGAGAGAGCAAAGGGAGATCAACAGGAGCCCAAGAAGACCTTCTGTAAAACAACCCAAACAAATTTAAACAAACTGACAGCACTATATAACACCAATATAACTTTAAATCATTGAGTTCTCCAATCACATAGACGTGAACTCAGCCAAAAAAAATGAGAATCATGCCATTAGTTACAAGCATGGTAAATCTAAAGGATATTAATGTTAAATACATCAGAGATAAAATCAAGAAGTAAAGAACAAATATCAGATCTCTCTCATCTGTGAAACCAAAAACAAATGAAACCAACAACGACTCAACAAAACCACGAGTGGTTGCCAGGAGGGCAAGGGGTAGGGTGAAAAATAGGTAAGAGTTATAGCAACGAACCATCCGCTACACATTAAAACCCTGGAATGTAATCATAAATGTAAGAACGCATGGGATAGATGGAAACCAACTTATTGTGGCGCCATTTCATAATAAGCTGATACAAACCATGAATCATGTCCTGGAACTCACAAATACTTACTCACTACATCCGTAGAAAAAAATCATATTTAATTCATGCTTTAAGTCTAAAATAATAAATACATAAACCATTTATGTCAGTCTTGATAAATGAGATTATGGGATCACTATTTTATGTGTATCTATGTTCAAACTGTTTTTTACACTAAGCCTTTTTTCTTTCATTAAACAATTACAAAAAGTACTTTTGGAAGAAAAAAAATCAAGGTGTTTTAACGATAATGTAAAAATAACTTTTTGTATAACATGCTGTTCATAAATATTTGTGTGAAGGTACAGAAAACATGGGAGAACACGTCCTGATTCCTCACAAACGACAGTGATGGAGAAGAGCGCGATAAAAAGTCAGATAAAAAAAGACCGTACTCCTCAACTTTGCTTCCCACTCCCATCCACCTGAGGTTCCATATTCTTTTGAACATTTTCTTAGTTTTACACTGTTTTCTTTTTCTCTCAATTCTTTCTAAGCCACTTAAAAATCAGTAGTGGGAGGTCACAAAATTAAAGGTCAGTATCTAAGATAATGGAGAAAAAAACAACCCACTCCAGTATTCCTGCCTGGGATCCCTGGACGAGGAGCCTGTGTGGCCAACATCCAAGGGTCACAAGAAGTCGACGGAGTAACTCACATCAGCAGCACACAGCTAGAGGTTGAGATATTCCTAATGAAATCTCACCCATATTACAATTGAAGATTTACATAGAGTGTCCAATAGGCCAGCATTAAAACTGAGTGTTTTTTCCGAATAAATGCTGACTGAATACGTGGGTAGCCTCTCTTTCCACCCAATGAGACATGAGGTGATCCCGTAGGAGGACTCGCACTTCTCAGCAGATGTAAATAATATAGTCTCTAGGAAAGGGAGGAAGAAAGTCCCAACCTTATGGGCCCATTTTTTGTTAAAACCCCTTTAGTTATACGAAATATACATAGTATATAAAATGAATCCCTTGTTCCTAACCACACAACAGCATCCTGACCAACATAAAAGTAACGACATGAGACAAACTTTCAGAAACAGACAATCGACTTAACAATAGTTTTACCTACCAGAGTTATCAAAATAGTCTAAACGCAGAAAGAGTGTCCCTAGAATCTCAATAAAAATTCCTCTATGAAGGAAACCTTGGAGAAACTACAATGTTGATTTCATTGGCAACAAACTAAAAGGATCAAAAGAAAACTTTTAGTTATTTTAGAATTTTCCTCGAGTTTCAAAGATGATTACACCTTCCTATGCAATATTGGATAAGAGATTAATTAAAACCAAACAAATGCAAAAATTACATTACCATCTAAAGAGACACACTTGGGGAAAAAACAGTCAAGAAACATCATGAGCTAAAAAGTTTACATTTTTCCTATAAACTGTTTTTTATTATCGTGTACACAATAATGTTAGTAAAATACAATATCATACTTAACATTCCCATAAGAATCCGGATAAATCAACATGTCTAAATAGGACTCCAAACCTGAGAGAATAAAATTTTTAATTTTAATGCTTTAATTATATAAAGATCAATTAAAAGATATATGGATCCAAACACATAACGCAAAACCACAGGCAAATAAAAATCAATGTTTATACTCTTCACATATTCTCTAAAATCAAGGCTCAATTTAAAAAAATCCCGTTGCTATCAAATAAAAATTTATTACTTAATTGTACCCATAACGTTGTTTTCTGTTTTAATGATAAACACAAAATAATAGTGTTTTTAAAAAGAACCCACAATCCAGTCCTAATAATTATATCATTATAAGAAAGGATTTTTAAATAATAACAATATTATAGGCACTTAAAGTTACCTAAACTAACAGAGGCAAAGAGGCTCAAAAAACACATGAAACTCTAAGGCGCAAACGTACAGGTGTTTTATTTATGAACCACAGAAGACCCTTTTATTAATTAAGTGGACATGTTTCCTATAATATAGGCCAATTTCCTCTATCTACCTCGACTTTAACCAAAATTCATGTCTAGCTGACAACATATCACCAAGGAAAATTTTAACCTAAAAATACAGGCGATACTTTAGTTTCTTCTTGTGCATTTCACAGATAAACTGCGTTTTTTGCAAATCAAGGTTTGAATCAACCTTGCATTTGTCGCAGATATGATCAGAGCTATTTTTTCAGCAATAATTGTTTTTTAAATTGGAGAAATGGAAATCCCTCCATATTCTTGCCTGGAGATCCCATGGACAGAGGGAGCCCCGTGTCTACATTCATGGGGTCACGAAAGTCAACATAAATTAATGACTAAAAAACACAACTTTTAAATTAAGGTATGTACCTATTTTTAAGACATAATGCTATTTGTACTAACTGTTGAAAATCTACTGTATAGTGAAAGCATAACTTTTGTATATGCACTGGGAACCAAAGATTATGTGTGACTGTACCTCCCTTTATTGCGATGGTCACTTTCTGCACGTCTAGAACCAAACCCACATGACTCAGGTTTCCCTGTAGACAACTCAAAATAAAAGAAGATTGACAACATACAACAAAAACACGAAAGATTGTAAAGATTAATATGACAATACATCCAACAGAATTTGACAACCTCAAAAAAAGAATAAAACTCCTAATAGAAACCTACCAAGACTGAATTACACAGAAACAGAATCTAACTATTACTAGTTAAGGAGATGGTAACCAGTAACAAAACATCTCCAACAAACAATGGCCAGGAACCGAAGGCCTCACTAGTGAACTCTACTAACAGTAAAAAGGATGAATTACTAGATATACACAAAAGCAAAAGAAGTCAAAGCAAAAAATCAAATGGTTGACCCCAAATAAAAAGCTTCTCACATCAAAGGAAATCATCAACAAAATGAAAAGGCAATCTAACAAAGGTGAAAAAACTTGCAAATTATGTAACTATTAAGGGTTTAGAATATGAAAGAACACATATCAGACTCAATAGCAAAAAACATTCCAAATCAAAAAAGGGGTAGAAGATTGTGAACGAAGTATTTTTGTTCAAGGAAGACATAAATAGCCAACATGTAAGTAGAGAAGTGCCCAACATCACTGACCAACCGGTAAAGGCAAGAAGCAAGAACCACACGGAACATATCACCTCACCCTGATAGATATTGCTATGATCAAAAAACACAGAAATAAACAAGTTTGGCGAGGAATCAGTAAAAGGATCCCTCAAAGCACTGTCATTGGAATCATAAACTGCTGAACCACTATAAGAAAACACATGAGGTTTTCCGCAAAAAACCAAAAATAACTTCCACATAACCAGCAATTCCACACAGGGTATTTAATCCAAAGAAACAACACCACTAAATCCTCCCAGCCCATATATATGACCTCTGTGTTCACGCACATTAATACAACACCAAGATATGAAACAACACACCCATCAAAGGACGAATGATCAAGAATGGGTGTATACCATACAGCGAATACTATTCACCCACAGGAGAAGAAATCTTCCTGTTTGCAACAAGATTGAAACTTAGCCATTATCAAATGAACTAAACAGAGCACCACAAATACTGCATGATCCAATTAGATGTGGGAATCTGAAAGAAGAAAAACAAGCTCATACATATAAAAAAAAAGAATTTGGTTAGTTACTAGGGCAGGGTAAGGGGTGGCAACAGTGGGTAGAAGGGATCATAAAGTACAGTCTTCATACATGCCTAATCCTAGGATGTTGAGGTACAGCAAGTTGATCTGAATTAATAACTATTTCTACCTATTTGCAAGTTAGAAAAAGATAATTAAATCTCAGAAGTATTCTCGATCGTAAAGAAAACCAATTCTTTCTAACTATGTGGCGTTGATGATGTAAACTAAACTTAACTCGTGTATTCATTTGCATTAGATACAAATATCAAATCACTATGTTGTAAAACTGAAACTAATATAATGTTTTGTCAATTATACCTCAAAAAAATTAGGGAAGAATAAAAATTCAAAGTTGCTTTGCTATGCCTCCCTCATACCCCCAATACAGAATCACTTTGGAAATTTTCTGTTATTGGCAGTATCACTCAAATATCATTTTATGGCACATTGTTACTTTTCAAAGTCTGACACTAACGGAAAATAAGGACATCCTGACTAATTCACAAAACGCTCCTCAAAATTTCTTAAGTGAGGCAAACATCAATAAAGCTGAACTCCCTAACAAGGCCCAACAAGAACAGCAGACCAACTGGCAAAAGTTTAACATCACAATCCCATTGTATTAAATTTCTAATGATAATATCTTTAGTTACATGGCGAAAGTATCTACAGCTATTTTCATGTCAATTATTTTTGAATAGGATCACAATCATGCATTATTATTATGACTATAAACACATTAAACAATCATTATTTATTCTAATAAAACCAACCTGAGCAAAATCCAAAGCCTTCTCTCTTAATTACTATAACTTTTGGCTGCCCTACTCACATTAAAAAAACTATGCTTCTCCATTTTCAAACCATAATTTGGAAGCCATAAAACAAAATCTTATCCTCTTAAAAAAGATCAAAGCAGCTTTCGAACAGCAAAAGTAAATGTCCCAAATGCCTGAACTTTGAAGTTCAGACTGATAGTCACAGGAAAAGCTTTAAGGTTCTTCACTGCTCACTGCCTCCAATCACTCTAGATATTTTGTTTTTTTCTTTTCATACATTTCCCTCAAACTTTGTTATATTTCTAAATTCCACAGGAATTTAAAAGGGAAGTTTCTCTCTTTACTAGTCATCGTTTGTGTTGGACCCTTTGTTCCTGGAACTTCTTGAGACCCCAGGATCAAATGATCCCTGCCAAGAAACAAAGAAGAATCGATCTCAGTTCCCCAGTGGTTCAGCTGAACACGGACAATGAATCATGCAAGTCCACAGCTGAAAAGAGACCCCATAGAAGACCAAGCTGAGTCGATACGGACTCGCACAACAACAAAAACCACACCATGGCGCACGCCATTCATCCGCACCTCGGCACAATGACGATCTGTCACATCAAGCAGAAACATCACCACACACGTTGGACATTTTTTATGGACCAGTTTTTCCCTCTTTGTGTTTCTGCTTCTGCACTAAAACTGGTTCAGAAACAATAGAGTATCACTAATAGAACGGGTCAAAAAAAATATGAGTACAACGGTTTCTTTGAAATAAATAAATACAATACAGAGACATTCTTGCTACAGAATGACAAGGGTACGGATGAATACAACAAACGATTGGACAGATCAGGCCATTATAACTCTATAAATATTACATCAAGAACATCAGAATTGCACAGCATTATGAAATCAATAACCTTCAAAAATTTTTTAAAGGTCATATGATCTTTCTTAAGTGGTATATATACAGTATGTTTAATGAAATTGTTTT
Organism: Okapia johnstoni; assembly: GCA_024291935.2. Classification (NCBI taxonomy): domain Eukaryota; kingdom Metazoa; phylum Chordata; class Mammalia; order Artiodactyla; family Giraffidae; genus Okapia; species Okapia johnstoni. The sequence continues at coordinate 50,769,285 of CM044313.1, forward strand.
GAAAAACCCAACAAATCTATAAAGGCCCAAGGCAGCAAAGTTTTGCTATTAATATGCCCTAGATTTCCCAAATTGGCAACGTTGAAACTATTCTCACTAAAAATATCATTGAAACCTTCTAGCACTGTAAACCTCATAATACCCCCAAACTCTGTTTGCAGTGAGCTAGCCACTGTCTCTTCACAAGTAAATTATGCTGCATCTGAAAAAAAAAATTTTCTGTATGTACAGAGTAAACATTTACATTATATACAACTATCCATCATTAGTTGTCAACTAAACTAACCATAATGTATGTCAATTGTACCTCAAAAACCAGAAAGAATAAAAAGTTCTCCCTGCTTGATCACCACCCCCCCCTCCCCCACCAATGCCACCACCACCAGGGTGTCTGAGACAGCTTGGTGGACACCTGGGGAAAACAGACCCTATCCTCACCAGTCATCAGGGAGCATCAGACTCTACAATACCTTTCCAATCAGAAGAAGTCATGATTAGGCCCTGATGTTGTAAAAATTACAAAATACTGCATCACCATTTTATAAGAGAATTACCGTGTTTGTAAGGTAATTATACTTCAAAAACCATCAAGCTCAAGAAAAAGAGAGAAGACTCTTGGTTACCAAGAGGCGGGTGTAAACTGGACAAAGGACAGCACAAGGCACTAAATTCTGGTTATAAAATCATAAGTATAAGGAACATACTTTAAAACATGATGAACACTAGTTAACACGCTGTATGCTATATATAAAGCTTTTCAAAAAAGAAATCATAGAAGTTCCAATCAATGAAAAAAAATGTTTTTCATTCTTAATTATGTATCTATAGAAGATGGAAGTTTCCCTATTTCCCAAATAATCATTAAACAATGTATGTAAGTCAGATCATAATGCTGTACTCCAAGGCTTACACTCGCTGTGGTTCATTATATCTCAATAAAACTGGAAGAAAAAAAATTTCTTAATCCCTCAATATATCACAGTACATTTCCCAAAACATATCATTGTTCTTTTCAATCCTCTTTTCTCCTGATCTCAAGCACCTGTTTCACCAACGCCTTCAGTATAACCTCACTTAGAATCCCATGAAAAAGTGAGTTTATTTACTCCAGTCGGTGTCTGACCTCTTTGCGACCCCATGGAATTCTCCGTCCATGAATGAAATTCTATCAGGCCAGAATAATTGAGTGGTCAGCCTTTCCTTGTCTCCAGATCCTTCCCAATCCAGAATGAACCCAGTCACCCCACATTCTGTGCAGAGTCTTCACCACAAAGTCCATAGGAAGCCCAAGAATAAGGAGTGGGTAGCCTATCCTCCCTTCTCCTCCATGGAACTTCCCCGACCCAGGAATCGACCGGAGTCTCCAGCAGCTGCAGGCGAATTCTTTACCCATCTTAGCTTACAGGAAGCCCCAGAAATCCCGTAGATCCTCCCTTAAACTCCACAATCCCCAACTGAACCTCTTCCCTCTCTCACATCCAGGCCAGCCGGAGTAGCTCAGTCATGAACCTGGGTGTTGCCACGCGTGACCCCTCCTTCCCCTTCCTGGAATTCCTCTCCGCTACACCCTCTACAGAGCAGGTCTTAACTAAGCTAAAGAACTGAATCGAAGGGCAAACTCCTCAGTGCCCCGTCATTCCTTGATAAGCCTCCTGGCATCATCTTGCACTCTGTAAACCCAGAGTTTCCCCTACGCTGGCCCGAGCTCTCCCATGTGGCCCCCTACCTGCCCTGTACCTAACACACCCCTAACATAGTCCTGAATCTTCCTTAACACTCTACTGTGCTGGACCTGCTGTGCTCCATAATCTGCCTTTTAATGCCCCCCCCCCCAGGATAGAGTTCAGTCTTTGTTGGGAACTAAGATCCCCCATCCGAGGTGCAACTAAGCGCAAGCACTGCAAGTAGAGCTTCCCCAACCAGTCATTTCAGTCTTTAAAAGCTTTTCTCGTGGAGTCATCCCCAATACAAAAGCACAAGAAAGCACTGGAGTTGAAAGCTAAGTGATTGTTGACAGGGAAAAACTCTGCAACAGTAAAGAACTTGAGGGCCTGCAGGTCCGTGATTTAACATGGTAGCTCTGCTTCATCATCACCCTGCAACCACACCGTCACCCAGGGTTACGCGATTAAACAGTTGCCACACATAGGAAACCAGCTCTAGCAACAGCCAACAATCAGGTACCATCTTCTGACTGGAAGCCTTCCTATCAGACAACCGTACGTGAGTTAGTGAGAGACCAGGCTGAGACGGAATTGCTATATGACCACAGTCCCATCATTGATTCCCCCCCTCTATTAAATCTTCCTTTTTATCTACTGAAATAGAACTCACCATTTCACTGGTCACTGTTTAAAGCCATTTTTTTGCCACATTCTCAGTTCAGAGACATCTCCTGGAATCAGTCATCCAGCACAAAGACTTATATAAGAACCATTAATATGTGGCATATACCTGATGCCAATGATTTTTCCCAACAGCTAACTGCTGATATTTAAAAGGATTCCGCTCACCAATGCAAAAACCACACATAAAAGCATTAAGGAAGGAGACTGTGTTTCCAAAAATAAATGGACAAATAACTACAGAAGTTCTATTCCCAAACCAATTCTTCGCTAAACACTGATAAGCTCCCTGATAGTGAATGAAAGGGCATCTTTCCTTTCAATTAATCCCTTTCTAATACTTTTTTGCACCACACTGTTTGTTTTTGAAGGGGTATACATGCACAAAACAGCAATGGATCCCTTTTAAAATAATAAAATTTATAGTAAAGACTAACAATCCCGTTTGAGAGCCCACGAACTCCCTCTAACTTTCCATAGATGGCAATCAGCATTCTTTCCCTGGCACTTTTATACCCATGGTGACACACTGCTTTATGTTGCACCTCCTGTCTATATGTTTGTTCTATAAGATGTTTCCTCCGTGATAACACAATTTTATTTATCTGCCTTTTGTCCAACTCAGCAATCTATCTTGGCAATTTCTCCATGTCAGTTTCTACTCCATTTCTTTTATAAGTTTAATTGGTCTTACTGAACGTATGCTGCAAACTGTCTTCACTAGCTGACGTTGGCTTCCTCTAGCCTGCATCGAGCGGGACACCTCTCGAGTTGCATGCTGCAACGTATTCTCACTGTGGTCGTTACTTCTTGGTGCATGAGCCCAGGCTCTTGGCATTGCAGGCCTTCAGTCGTATGTGGCACATAGTCCTCATCGTTGTGGCTGTGTTAGGTGCTTCCTCATCATATAGGACTTCCAATCAGGGGCGAAACAGCTGTCCTCTGTATTGGCACGCAAATCTAAACACTGGACCACTCGTAGAAGTCCTATATAACTCCACTTTTTTATTCTCAATTGTTTGAAAGTATTCTCTAGTTGTCAACTGACAAGAAATATCAGCCATTCCTTCTAGTGATGCACACATGCATTTTGCTTATAAATGATTCACTGTGCAGACAACGACAGAGGACATACTTGATGTAATTAATTACTCTCTCTATGTAGAAATTAAGCTATCTGGTTCTGATGGATGTCTACTTTATTTTCAACTTGATGCTGCGTTTAAACACTTGTCAGTTTCCATCCAAGATTTCCTTTCCTCATGCCCTGGACTTTGGTTGATATCTTGTTAGTATCCATTTGTGTTTTCTTTATCATCATCATCAACTGTTTTAAAACTAGTTTTATTCCATTTTATACCCTTTAACCATAAAACTTCATGCTACTTATCTCCAGAAGTCTTCTCCCTTTCAGAAAAAGGGTTGCAACAGCTGAAATGCAAAGACAGACTGTAACACCCCAGCCCTCGACACATTCCAGTGTTTTGGATTTAACAATGTCGTTGTACTGCCAGTCAGTCAAAATGTCCTTGGTAACTGCTGATCATTTCTCCAATCAGATTGCAAAATCTAATTTTTACTAAAAGTGTCCAGAGCGTGGTCAACTCACATGACTACATGTGGGCAAACCACTGCTTCTAAGAACAGCCACAGAATTGAGAGAAATGAAGTTATTTTGCAAAAAAGATTGTATCAAGGCATCAATAGAAATCTCATTTCTTGATCTAATCAAAAAGATTATGAAGTACTTTAACTGCTGTGAGGCAGCTGAGAACAAAGGTTACTCTTTTCTCTAAATAACATTTTCCCTCTCTGAGTTTTTACACATACTAACCATCCTGCTTCTTTCTGCACTAATCTAATCTCCCATTTCTCTTCTTTTATCTTGAAACAGATTTCATGTATTTCCAGTTGTACATACTATGAAAAAGGTCTGCCCATCTTCTGTTCTTTCTAGCAGCAAGTTAAAAAGCCTTGGAGAATATTTTATGCCAACAAAAAATCATGTAGCCGAAATGTATTGGATTTTCAACTCAATATAAATGAAGTTGGAATTATAATGTAATACAACATAAACGAATGAAAAACTTCATCCCTCTCACTTCGCTGCAGTATGTCCTATGTGTCAACTTGATTATAAACAGATAATCGATTCCAACTTTGCTGCGGTTCCAGTGGTTAAGATTCTGTGCTTCCACTGCAAGGGGCACAGGTTCAATTCTTGGTCAGGGAACTAAGATCCCACATAGTGTGCCCCCCCCAAAAAAAAAGAAAGATCATAGCCTTAAGCACACACGGCTTGATTTCAAAATAAACTACAGAGTCAAAATAAGGGATAAGCAAGTAAGATGTCACAGCCATACATTGGTAGAACATTTATTCACCCTAAAAAGCTGTCATTGAAAATATATTTAATGAGATTCACTTATTGTAGGCAAAAAGTAGTCTTCATAGGTCGTGCTAGTGTAAAGAACCTGCATGCAATATAGGAGACATGATAAAATTGCGGGGTACAATCCCCGTTATGACGTACCCTTGAAAAAGCAATGGCAATCCACTCCTGTATTCTTGCCTGGAAATCCCATGGACAGAGGAGCCTGCAGGCTTACAGTCCCATGTGTCGCAAAGAGTCAGAACACACTGAAGCAACTTAGCATTGCATATACAAAAAGGAAAAACAGGAAAAACCATATGTACAGCACTAGAACCCCTATTTTCCATACCATTCTATATCCATGCATTTATTTATATCTATGTAAAATATTCAAATGTATACTCTCAAAAAAAAAAACTAAGTAACAGAGGGTTAACTCTTGAATGCTGTAATTATAATAATTTCAGTTTCTCCTCCTTCACATACCTACTAAGAATTTCCTGCAATGATTAGGTTTTTTAGTTTGCCATCAAGACTTAACAGAAATTATTTAAGTTATTTATTATTGCCATAGTACAGCAAAGTGGGAACATTAGTTTGCCCCATCCAAGGATCAAACCTGTGCCTCCCAGAAGTTAAACGCAGTCTAACCCGTGGGAACTTTCCCTATTGGTTATTTTTATTTTAAATAATACTTATAAACTACAGTGGTTAAGAGCTCACAATATTCATGAGTAAGTCCACTTCTGGCACTTTTTTGATCTGGAAACAAGCAGCTTTGCCGATACAATCCATTCCCATGACATAGTTACCCACAAAGACTCATCCGAAGATGTTGGGGGAAAAACGTCACATCTGGTCCATGAATAACTGATACTTGAAGCTCTGTAACCTATTTCACTTGGAACTTTATCAGATCAAGAGCAACTTTAGAAACCAAAAATATAGTCATAATATCGTTGTGAAATAAATGCAAAAAAGTTTAAACCTAGTGTTGTTCAATCACTAAGTTGTGTCTGACTCTATGGTGACTACATGAAGTACCAGCACACCATGCTCCCGGACTTCCCTAGACGTTTGATGCTGTTATACAACGCATTCTAACTAGGGGATGGGGCAGGCGGTGATGGGTGGGAGGAAGCCTGCCTCTTCCGGGGTGAGCACCCAAGAAGAAAATTTTCTCTGTATGTGACACCTACATCAGTGGCAGTCACACCAAAGATGCAGATCCAGAGATGGAGACAAGAATACAGATTTCCTGATGATACTGTTGACAACTTAGCCACTACCAGACATCCTCTATCATTTGGACTTCTGCAATGTGTGCGATTCCCTTTATACCATCTCCACCACCAACAACTGTAATGGTTCAAGAGTGAAGAAAGGATTAACAGGGCTGTCTGCTTCACCCTGTTTGCTTTAATCTATCTGCTGAGTACATCATGAAATGCCAGGTTGGAATGAGTTAGCAGCTGGAACTAAGATCGCGGAGAACCTCAGATACATGGATGAAGCCTCTCTAATGGTCGAAAGAAAATGAACAAAGAGCCTCCTTATGAGGGTGTAGGAGGATGTGAAAATAGCTGCTTACAAACAAAACATTAAAAAAACTAAGATAACCATCTGCCCCATTAGGTGGTGGCGAGAGCACTAAGTTGTGTCTGACTCTTTGCGACCCTATGGACTGTAGCCTGCAAGGCTCCTCTGTCCATGGGATTCTCCAGGCAAGAATACTGGAGTGGGTTGCCATTTCCTTCTCCAGAGGATCTTCCCGACCCAGGGGATCAAACCAGGTCTCCTGCATTGCAGGCAGATTCTTAAACCAAATAGCTACTGACACCCTTACTTCACGGAAAATAGAGGAATGGTGGAAGTTTAATACAGAATTTTCCTCTGTCCTTGGCCAAGTTCAATATGAAGATGACTTATAGCCATGAAATCGGAAGGTAATTGCTTCTTGGCAGAAAGCTATGACGAAACCTAGAACAAGTGTGTTGAAAACAGACACGATTTCTGTGACAAAATCGTAATGGTCAAGCTATGGTCTTTCCATTGTCACGTATTGTTGTGAAGTTGGACTGTAAAAAGCAGAGCACCACAAATTGATGCCTTCAAACTGTGGTGCTGAGAAGACATAAGTCCCTAGACAGCAAGAGATCAAACCAGTCCAATCTAAGGAGATCAACCTGACTATTAACATGAAAGGAAGATTGGCTTAACTCCAAATTTTTGTTATCGATGTAACCGCTGCTGACACACTGGAGAAGACCCTGAATGCTGGGAATGATTGAGGGCAGAAGAAGAGGGTGTTCATAGGATGAGGATAGATGGATGGCATCACCAAGGCAATGGATATGAACTTGGGCAAACTTTGGAAGATGGTGAGGGACAGAGAAGTCTGGCATGCTGCAGTCCATGGGGTTGCAGAGAGTTGGACACGACTGGGCAACTCAACAACAACAACCTATGAGATAACAGGTTTTCTTTTTGCTTAAACCAGACTGAGTCGGGGCTCCTGTTACCTTCCAACAAAAGTATCTCCAGCTAATAACACCAAACTAGGGCCTGGAAAATTTACATTCTGCTGGTACCTGAATGGCAGAGGAAGAGGGCAGGAAATAAACATTTGAAGGTACTTAGAAGATAAAAGATCACATAGTCTTCAAAGCCTAAGACATGCAACAGATTCTGATAAGCCAGAAGGCTGTATAAGCTACTTATATATAAGACTCTCTTGTGTTTTTTCCAGGGAAGTAAGGAGAGATGGGAAAGTTCTGATGAACTTGGAAGTGTATGGAAGTTAACCAGTGAGACAGACGAAGGTGCTGAGGAAAATCATTAGCTGAGGAAAATAATTAGCTTATGAAAATCTTTTTATAACTTAAAAATACATTATTTATTTACTTGGCCGGGCTGAGCCTTAGTTCTGGCAGGCGGGATCTAGTTCCCTTACTGAGGATTGAACCTGGGCCCCTGCATTGGCAACATTCAGGAAGTCTAAGCCCCTGGACCGCCAGGGAAGTCCCTATCAAAAAATCCTGACAGATTCAAAAGGAAATACAGATCACTAAACTGTATAGCTAAAAAGGTTAACACAGCAATCCTAGGGCTTCCCAGGTGGCGCTAGTGGTAAAGAACCCAGCTGTCAATGCAGGAGACACAAAGATGGTGGTTCCATTCCTGGGTTGGGTAGATCCCCTGGAGCAGGAAATGACAACCTACTCCAGTATTCTTACCTAGAAAATTATATGGGCACAGGCAGCTTAAGGGCTACTGTCCACGGGGCCACAATAAGTCAGACACAACTAAGCACATAGCAATCTTATGTATACACTACCATAATTAAAAAAAAAAATTTAATAGAAATTAAAGTTGTCGGCAGCTTTGAGTCAGGTGCTGGCTTGTCCCAAATAAGGAAATCTTGGCCCTACATATTAAAACTCTAACAGAAAACTCTAGTCAATGCTATGGTTTTTCCAGTAGTCATGTATGGATGTGAGAGTTGGACTGTAAAGAAAGCTGAGCACCAAATACTTGATGCTTTTGAACTGTGGTGTTGGAGAAGACCCTTGAGAGTTGCTTGGACTGCAAGGAGATCCAACCAGTCCATCATAAAGGAAATCAGTCCTGAATATTCACTGGCAGGACTTATGTTGAAGCTGAAACTCCAATACTTTGACCACCTGATGTGAAGAACTGACTCATTTGAAAAGACCCTGATGCTGGGAAAGATTGAAGGCAGGAGGAAAAGGGAATCACAGAAGATGAGATGGTTTGATGGCATCACAGACTCAATGGACATGAGTTTGAGTAAACTCCAGGAGTTTGTGATGGACAGGGAGGCCTGGCATGCTGCAGTCCATGAATTCGAAAAGAGTCGGACATGACTGAGCGACTGAATTGAAGAGAAAACTCTAAGGGATCTGACACAGTGGTATCCATGGTGTGTGTGAAACAGTCAGTAGCTCCGTCATCTCCAACTCTTTGCAACACCATGGACTATAGTCCCCCTGGCTCCTCTATCCATGGAATTCTCCAGGCAAGGATTCTTGAATGGGTAGCCACTCCCTTCTCCAGGGTATCTTCCTGACCCAAGCATTGAACATGGGTCTCCTGCACTGCAGGCAGATTCCTTACCATCTGAGCCACCAGGGAAGCCCATTTTAGCTTCTCAGGAACTGAAACTAAAGTATCAGTTAACTAAGGAGGAAAAAGGGTTAAAAAAAAAAAAAAACTAGCATGAGATCTTGTTCTTAAAGCTAAGGAAGCAGCCACATACCAGACAGACATTTCTGCCTGCAAAATGCATACTGTTTCAGTGCAGGGGTTGATAGAAGTGGGTTCTTCAGGAGACAGGAGCCACGAGGATCTGAACACACTGGGGCCTCGGTTTCACCTGCTCTCCATGGCCTAGAGATTCTAGAACACCCCCATCATCTCTAAACCTTTTCATTCCATCATGCGTTTACTCTGAATTAGTCAAGGCCCCTCCTCGCTTCCTAGAACATTCTCCTGAAGGCTTTCAAGTCTCAGCCATAAAGGCTGATGTTTTATAAACTGCTTCCTAACATGCAGGGTGTAATTAACAGCTGCTTCCCACACAGGGCACAAACTAGTTAGGCAAAAGTCCTCAGATAACTACCTGCACTCCCTTAGGATGCCAAGCCTTGTTTCTTAAACCATCTCACAGCTTATTCAAGTTCTGGTTTTTCTTCAGCCTAAGCCTAAGTCCTAGGCCCAGCTGGGGTCAGCAGGTGCTAATTTGACTAGTCGTGCATTTACCTCCCAGCTGCTTGGTGTCCTGCAAGCACAATTAAGCCCTAACAACCTCAAGGAACAAAGACCAAAATCTGAGGGAGGAAAGGACCTGTACAGTGAGAACCAAACCACACTCCTTCAGGGCACCTTTAGGATAGTCCTGCCCTTTAGGACAGGTCCAAGACTGAGGCTTCTTGAGACATCTCCCAAGGGCAATCCGCCTTGCACACGGTGTAGTGAGCAAAGCTAGCGCTGTGGCACAACACCGCAAATCAACTTTCACTGTTGCTCAGTCAGTAAGTCGTGTCCCACCCTTTGTGACCCCATGGACTGTAGCCCGCCAGGCTCCTCTGTCCATGGGGATTTTCCAGGCAAGAATGCTGGAGTGGGTTACCATTTCCTCCTCCAAGGGATCTTCCCCACCCAGGTAGGGATGGAACCCGTGTCTCTTGTGTCTCCTGCATTGGCAGGCAGGTTCTTTACAGCTGAGCCACCAGAAACCACCACCCCCTCCCCAAATCAACTTAACATCAATTTTAAAAAGAAAGAAAGAAAAAGCTAGCACTGTGGGCTGCCTCCCTACTACACAATTCACCCTGTGGCCAATGGGGTTAGAGACCTGAGGCTGGAGGGCTGAGAGGTGTTAAGGATCTAAACAAGACGCTGGGAGAGCAAGCACATAAGCGCTCCTGGCAAACAAAAGAAGCAGGTACTGCAGTGCAGTGACCATACCAAAGTAATTAGGTGAAAATATCCAACACTTCACATGGAACAAAGATTGTGGAGGGGAAGGGGAGTTGTTGACAATGCTTCAACCTAAGGACTTTCTGCCACCTGACCTGTTACCAGATTGGGGGAGGAGAGATTGCCTATAAATGACAAACCACTTTGGGAAACCCCGAGTCCCCAAACTTTAAGAACCCATCTTCTTCTTAGAACTTCCTCCAGATAAACTGCCATTAACCCTCCATCCACTCCATTCTCCGAGGCGAACATGGCCACAAACCTTTTGCACCCTACTCCTTCCGCTCGATATCCTGCACCCAAATCAGGGTTCCAGAGCACCCAGGAAGTCCCTTACGGGAGGGAAGGTTGGGGAGGTCAGGGGAAGAGCCTGCGTCTCAGTCCCTGCTGGTTCAAGCCAGCTCCGCTCTCTTCTAGACCCGTGACTTTGGTCTGGTCACTGGCCGGTTCATCCGTCAAATAGGGGCAAGAGCCTCGGCGAGGCTGGATGGCCGTGCAGGTGGTAAGAAGCTCTCAGGTGCTCCTCCTCTCGGCCGCCGCGCCTGCGCTGCGTCCCAGGGTGGTCCGTCCCTCCCCGTCCCGGGGTCTCCGGGTCCCCTCCCTGGCCGCCCGTCGGGAGCGCTCACCGCCGAAGCGCTTCCCGCAGGATTGCGCAGGAGGGGCCGGCCTTGGAAGCGGGGCTGTGCCCGAAGAAGAAGTTTCCAGGAGAGAGGTAAAGCAAGCGCGGGGTCGTCGTCACAGAGAGAGGCAGGGGCCAAAGATTCAGGTCCCGCGAAGCAGACACGCGCGGGATCCGCGACCCCAGCGCCGCCAGCAGCGCCAGCATCCCGGGTAGCCTCAGCCTCCCGAGCCCGCGTTGCTCCATGGCTACTCAGCTGCTCTCGACCGCGACCCGCCCTATAAGCACCGGCCGCCTCCTCGGCTCCTGACTTCCCGCCCGGGGTCCGGGGGGCGGTGCGTGGAGCGAGCGACTCCGAGAGTCAGCTGACTGTGCTCCGCCTCCAGAGGGTTGGGGCAGCCACGGGGACCCCGCCCGGCCGCAGCAGCCAGCCGCCCCCAGCCCAACCTGGACTTCCTGCTGGCAGCGCCGGGGTTCTTACAGCAGCTCGCCTCAGTGAAACTGCAGAACTCACGCCACGGAACACCCAACTTTCTCCCGCCCCTAACAGCAGATAACTGGGGTGGTTACTTGCCTCTAAGTCTCAGTTCAGTTCAGTCGCTCAGTCGTGTCCGACTCTTTGCGACCCCATGAATTGCAGCACGCCAGGCCTCCCTGTCCATCACTAAGTCCCGGAGTTTACCCAAACCCATGTCCATTGAGTCAGTGATGCCATCCAACCATCTCATCCTCTGTCGTCCCCTTCTCCTCCTGCCCTCAATCCTTCCCAGCATTAGGCTCTTTTCCAATGAGTCAACTCTTCGCATGAGGTGGCCAAAGGATTGGAGTTTCAGCTTCAACATCAGTCCTTCCAATGAACACCCAGGACTGATCTCCTTTAGGATGGATTGATTGGATCTCCTTGCAGTCCAAGGGACTCTCAAGAGTCTTCTCCAACACCACAGTTCAAAAGCATCAATTCTGCGGCGCTCAGCTTTCTTCACCATCCAACTTTCACATCCATACATGACCACTGGAAAAACCATAACCCTGACTAGACGAACTTTTGTTGGCAAAGTAATGTCAAAGCTTTTAAATATGCTGTCTAGTTTGGCCATAACCTTCCTTCCGAGGAGTAAACGTCTTTTAATTTCATGGCTGCAATCACCATCAGCAGTGATTTTGGAGACCCCAAAATAAAGTCTGACACTGTTTCCACTGTTTCCCCATCTATTTCCCATGAAGTGATGGGACCAGATACCATGATCTTAGTTTTCTGAACATTGAGCTTTAAGCCAACTTTTCACTCTCCACTTTCACTTTCATCAAGAGGCTCTTTAGTTCTTCTTCGCTTTCTGCCATAAGGGTGGTGTCATCTGCATATCTGAGGTTATTGATACTTCTCCCGGCAATCTTGATTCCAGCTTGTGTTTCTTCCAGCCCAGCGTTTCTCATGATGTACTTTGCATATAAGCCCCTAAGTCTGGATTTCTCTAAAACGGCAGTTCAGCTTTAAATATTAAAGCCTGCCGTCAGAACTCCTTAGGACAGAGTTTTGAACAGATGGGAGGTTAAAGATTAGGCTGGAGATACTCCGTAAGAAAATGGGCGATATTGAATCTTCCCACTTAGACATGATCTCTGACTTTGTAAAGTCTGTTTATGCTTAGCGTCAAAGTCTCATAGCCTACCTGAGACGGGCTTTCTTATTTCTTCTTAGACATGTTGCTAGATTTTTCATTCCTTTGCTGCTGGTGTTAATAGAATCGCTCCCTCCCCTAGGTCCCTCTTCCTCCCCAGAAATGATAAAAGAATGAGGTAGACTTTTAGGTCTTGGCCTGGAAATATCTTTCCACCTGCTGCTTATACCACTGACCTCACCCCACCACAACCAGATGCTGAGTGAGCCAGTTCAAGGCACGCAGACTTTCTGAGCACTAGCTGTCCTGAGCTCCTTGTGTGGTGCCCTGCAATAAACACTGTATTCATTGACAGAGGAAAGTTGATGTGGTGTTGAAAGAGAGCTGAGATTCCCACCAGGTGGCACTGTTTAATAGATAAGGGAATGAGAGAATCTAATATCTACCGCTAATCTTTGCAAAACTGGGAGAAATCTTTTCCAGCTGCCAAACCAAACTGAACTCCAAATCCTCTTGCCCTTCTGGGAGAGCCCAGTTCAGTATTACTATGGCAAATGGAACTCAACCTGTTTTCATGATTGCAGTGTCAGAATATACAACATTTCAGGATTGTTTATGGCTATGTTGTGAGTACAGAGAAAGGAAGTCAGAGGGAACATCCACGTCTTACATCAGGGGCTCTCTCCCAAGCACAGGCTCTTCACGTTTCCTCAGGAACTAGGCTGCTTTACCCACATGTCTGCCCAGGTCCTAGGTTGTCCACTCGTCTCAATTAATTGTCACGTTCTGTGAGGTTGCTGAACTTGATCACTCAGCATCCACCTGTTTGAAATTCCTTCTACTATGTCTTCCTATATTACAGATGCTGGAAACTACATTTCCCAGACTGCCACGCTGCTGAGAGTCCATAGCTTTTAGTTTCTGTCATTAGATAATGGTTACTTGAGAGTAATATTGAGAAGAGAGTTAAGCGGGGACAGAGACCATGCATGAAGTATCCCTTTTACTGATGTAGATTCTAGAACTAGCATCCATAGTAGAGGCTTCTCCAGTAAGCAGTTGGGTTCCTAGTCACAATTCTGGGAATTTCAGCCAAGAGTCAAATTCTTCAGCTCTCACAACTTTCTGTGAGCCACTTGATATCTTGTATTTAATTCCTTTCTGTTAACACTAAGGGGAGTGGATTCTCTTCCCTGAAACTAAGTCTTGAAAGTGAAAGTCGCTCAGTCCTGTCTGACTCTTTGTGATTCCCTGGACTATGGAATTCTCCAGGCCAGAATACTGGACTGGGTAGCCTTTTCCTTCTTCAGGGATCTTCCCAACTCAGGGATTGAACCCAGATCTCCCGCATTGCAGGCAGATTTTTCACCAGCTGAGCCACCAGGGAAGCCCAAGGATTTTACCAGGGACTTTACCAGGGACTGATGAATTCAGTTCAGTTCAATTGCTCAGTAGTGTCCAACTCTTTGCGACCCCATGGACTACAGCACCGCAAGCCCCGCTGTCCATCACAAACTCCCGGAGTTTACTCAAACTCATGTCCATTGAGTCGGCGATGCCATCCAACCATCTCATCCTCTGTCGTCCCCTTCTCCTCCTACCTTCAATCTTTCCCAGCATCAGGGTCTTTTCAAATGAGTCAGCTCTTCCCATCAGGTGGCCAAAGTATTGGAGTTTCAGCTTCAACACCAGTTCTTCCAATGATCACTCAGGACTGACCTCCTTTAGGATGGACTGGTTGGATCTCCTTGTAGTCCAAGGGACTCTCAAGAGTCTTCTCCAACACCACAGTTCAAAAGCATCAATTCTTCAGTGCTCAGCTTTTTTTATAGTTCAACTCTCACATCCATACATGACTACTGGAAAAACCATAGCCTTGACTAGACGGACCTTTGTTGGCAAAGTAATGTCTCTGCTTTTTAATATGCTGTCTAGGTTGGTCATAACTTTCCTTCCAAGGAGTAAGCGTCTTTTAATTTCATGGCTGCAATCACCATCTGCAGTGATTTGGGAGCCCCCCCAAATAAAGTCAGCCACTGTTTCCACTGTTTCTCCATCTATTTGCCATGAAGTGATGGGACCGGATGCCATGATCTTAGTTTTTTGAATGTTGAGCTTTAAGCCAACTTTTTCACTCTCCTTTTCACTTTCATCAAGAGGCTCTTTAGTTCTTCTTCACTTTCTGCCATAAGTGTGGTGTCATCTGCATATCTGAGGTTATTGATATTTCTCCCAGAAATCTTGATTCCAGCTTGTGTTTCTTCCAGCCCAGCGTTTCTCATGATGTACTCTGCATATAAGTTAAATAAGTAGGGTGACAATATACAGCCTTGATGTACTCCTTTTCCTATTTGGAACCAGTCTGTTGTTCCATGTCCAGTTCTAACTGTTGCTTCCTGACCTGCATACAGGTTTCTCAGGAGGCAGGTCAGGTGGTCTAGTATGCCCATCTCTTTCAGAATTTTCCACAGTTTGTTGTGATCCACACAGTCAAAGGCTTTGGGATAGTCAATAAAGCAGAAATAGACTGATAAATTATCTATCCATAAACTTGAGCTAGAGGGAGTTCTCTCGAGGTCAGTGATTAAGACTCTAAAATTCCACTGCTAGGGGTTAGGATTTGATTCCTGGTCAAGGAATAAGTTCACACTTACCACATGTGGAGGCCAAAAAAAAAGAAAAGCCTGAGCTAGAAATAAATTGCCTAAAGTCCCCTGGCTCCTCACTCCTCACGGCTGATTGATCCAAAAATATTTTGTGAATAAAGCTTTTTTAATTATTCTGACACGTGTATTCAGGACTATTGAAGGATGTGCGAAGACAATCACAATAGGGGAGAGAGATCAGGGTCAACTCTGAATACAAGAAAGACAGCTGGGGATTTGTAGCCAATAAACAGGTGGGAGCAGTGGTCTGTGGATGGAGAATTATGAAGAGGAGACATCAAGAGTAAGGGAGATTCTTGCCAAACCAACCTAATAGAATTCTGGCTACAGAATCCCAGGGTGATCACATATCAAGCGTGGGGGGGGGATTCTTAATCCATTAACTTAATCAGGATCCTTGCTAGAACTGGGATATGCTAGTCAAGAAGAGGGTTTGAGAGAGTCTGACTCAAGTTTGGTCAAGGAGAACCCCTTTGCCAGTTGATAGATGAAAATGTGCTCAGTCTAGGGCAGCAGTAAGTTGTATTAGTTCTCACTCCCTTCTCTGCTTTCCTGACACCTTTAGGTTAGGCTGTGAAGGAAAAGAAAGCTCAGTGGATTCAAGTAACAGAAGGTCAGGGCACTGGAACAAGGTAATGAAAGGCAGAAGTCATGTAGAGCTGATGCAAATTGCACCACACCATGTGGATCATGTTAAGGAACTCATATTTTATGCTAGAGACAATGGGAAGCAAGCCACTGGCATGTATGAGTAAGGAAGTGACATGACCCACTTTACCTTTTACAAGGAAGACTTTGGCAGGTGTATTTCCACACTGGTTGAGGTGGGGTGAGGTCAGTGGTAAAAGCAGCAGGTGGAAAGATATTTCCAGGCCAAGACCTAAAAGTCTACCTCATTCTTTTATCATTTCTGGGGAGGAAGGGGGACCTAGGGGAGGGAGCGAGTCTATTAACACCAGCAGCAAAGGAATGAAAAATCTAGCAACATGCCTAAGAAGAAATAAGAAAGCCCGTCTCAAGTAGGCTATGAGACTTCGACGCTAAGCATAAACAGACTTTACAAAGTCAGAGATCATGTCTAAGTGGGAAGATTCAATATCGCCCATTTCCTTACAGAGTATCTCCAGCCTAATCTTTAACCCTCCCATCTGTTCAAAACTCTGTCCTAAGGAGTTCTGACGGCAGGCTTTAATATTTAAAACTGAACTGCCCTTTTAGAGAAATTCAGACTTAGGGGCAAGTAACCGCCCCGGTTATCTGGTGTTACAGGCGGGAGGAAGTTGTGCGTTCCGCGGCGTGCGTTCTGCCAACAGGAAGTCACGGTGGGGAGGAAACCCGAGTTGGGCTGGGTGCGCGGGGCGGTGGTCCCCGTGGCCGCCCCAGCCCTGTGGAGGCGGAGCCGAGGCGCGGTGTGATCCCGAGGACAGTCCCACCCGCCTGGAGGCGGAGCCCGGGCGGAGCGCAGTCAGCTGACTCTCGGAGTCGCTCGCTCCACGCACCGCCCCCCGGGCCACGGACGGGAAGTCAGGAGCCGAGGCGGCGGCCGGTGTTATGGGGTGGGTCCCGGTCGAGAGCAGCTGAGCAGCCATGGAGCAACGCGGGCTCGGGAGGCTGAGGCTACCCGGGATGCTGGCGCTGCTGGCGCTGCTGGCGGCGCTGGGGTCGCGGATCCCGCGCGTGTCTGCTTCGCGGGACCTGAATCTTTGGCCCCTGCCTCTCTCTGTGACGACGACCCCGCGCTTGCTTTACCTCTCTCCTGGAAACTTCTTCTTCGGGCACAGCCCCGCTTCCAAGGCCGGCCCCTCCTGCGCAATCCTGCAGGAAGCGTTTCGGCGGTGAGCGCTCCCGACGGGCGGCCAGGGAGGGGACCCGGAGACCCCGGGACGGGGAGGGACGGACCACCCTGGGACGCAGCGCAGGCGCGGGGGCCGAGAGGAGGAGCACCTGAGAGCCTCTTACCACCTGCACGGCCGTCCAGCCTCGCCGAGGCTCTTGCCCCTATTTGACGGATGAACCGGCCAGTGACCAGACCAAAGTCACGGGTCTGGAAGAGAGCGGAGGCGGCTTGACCAGCAGGGACTGAGACGCAGGCTCTTCCCCTGACCTCCCCAACCTTCCCTCCCATAAGGGACTTCCTGGGTGCTCTGGAACCCTGATTTGGGTGCAGGATATTGAGCGGAAAGAGTAGGGTGCACAGAATTTGTGGCCATGTTCGCCTCGGAGAATGGAGTGGATGGAGGGTTAATGGCAGTTTATCTGGAGGGAGTTCTAAGAGGAAGATGGGTTCTTAAAGTTTGGGGACTCGGAGTTTCCCAAAGTGGCTTGTCATTTATAGGCAATCTCTCCTCCCCCAATCTGGTAACAGGTCAGGTGGCAGAAAGTCCTTAGGTTGAAGCATTGTCAAAAACTTCCCTTCCCTTCGACAATCACTGTTCCATGCAAAGTGTTGGATAGTTTCACCTAACTGCTTTGGTATGGTCACTGCACTGCAGTACCTGCTTCTCCTTTTGTTTGCCAGGAGCGCTTATGTGCCTGTCTCCCAGCGTCTTGTTTAGATCCTTAATACCTCTCAGCCCTCCAGCCTCAGGTCTCTAACCCCATTGGCCACAGGGTGAATTGTGTAGTAGGGAGGCAGCCCCCAGGCCAGCTTGTTCTTTCTTTTTTAAATTGATGTCAAGTTGACTTGGGTTGGGTGAGGTGGGGTTGGGTGGGGGGCCTTCTATGTTGGCTCAGCTGTAAAGAATCTGCCTGCCAATGCAGGAGACACAAGAGATACGGGTTCCATCCCTACCTGGGTGGGGAAGATCCCTTGGAGGAGGAAATGGTAACCCACTCCAGCATTCTTGCCTGGAAAATCCCCATGGACAGAGGAGCCTGGTGGGCTACAGTCCATGGGGTCACAAAGGGTGGGACACGACTTACTGACTGAGCAACAGTGAAAGTTGATTTGCGGTGTTGTGCCACAGCGCTAACTTTGCTCACTACACCGTGTGCAAGGCGGATTGCCCTTGGGAGATGTCTCAAGAAGCCTCAGTCTTGGACCTGTCCTAAAGGGCAGGACTGTCCTAAAGGTGCCCTGAAGGAGTGTGGTTTGGTTCTCACTGTACAGGTCCTTTCCTCCCTCAGATTTTGGTCTTTGTTCCTTGAGGTCATTAGAGCTTAATTGTGCTTGCAGGACACCAAGCAGCTGGGAGGTAAATGCACGACTAGTCAAATTAGCACCTGCTGACCCCAGCTAGGCCTGGGACTTAGGCTTAGGCTGAAGAGACTTAGGAAATTGATGGTAGAGTTTGTTTCTTCTCCTTCAGTTGCTCACAACTGAAGGAGAAGAAGAGGGACAGTGATACCCTCATTTTAGATGCATACTCTAATGAGTCTTTGATGTTGAATCTGCAATCAGGTCAGAATGGCTAGAGACTGGGTAAAGAAGTAATATCAAGGTGGTTGATTACCCGCCTTGGGATATTGAGAAGGAAAAAGTACCTGAAGGCCATTTAATGGAAGATCATGACTTGGGAATCTCTTAAAAATAAACACACCTTATTTGTTCTGGGACTCAGTTCGTAAAACTGGATTTTCCTCCTGGGCCATGCTGCTAGTAACCAAGGACACAGTGATAAGCTCAATGGTACAAGTATGGCAAGAATGCATGGATGATGTAAGGCAACCATGGTTAGAAAACCAGAACTTGAATAAGCTGTGAGATGGTTTAAGAAACAAGGCTTGGCATCCTAAGGGAGTGCAGGTAGTTATCTGAGGACTTTGCCTAACTAGTTTGTGCCCTGTGTGGGAAGCAGCTGTTAATTACACCCTGCATGTTAGGAAGCAGGTTATAAAACATTAGCCTTTATGGCTGAGACTTGAAAGCCTTCAGGAGAGTGTTCTAGGAAGCGAGGAGGGGCCTTGACTAATTCAGAGTAAACGCATGATGGAATGAAAAGGTTTAGAGATGATGGGGGTGTTCTAGAATCTCTAGGCCATGGAGAGCAGGTGAAACCGAGGCCCCAGTGTGTTCAGATCCTCGTGGCTCCTGTCTCCTGAATAACCTACTTTTATCAACCCCTGCTTTGAAACAGTATGCATTTTGCAGGCAGAAATGTCTGGTATGTGGCTGCTTCCTTAGCTTTTAGAACAAGATCACATGCTAGTTTTTTTTTTTTTTTTAACTTTTCTTCCTCCTTAGTTAACTGAAACTTTAGTTTCAGTTCCTGAGAAGCTAAAATGGGCTTCCCTGGTGGCTCAGATGGTAAGGAATCTGCCTGCAGTGCAGGAGACCCATGTTCAATGCTTATGTCAGGAAGATCCCCTGGAGAAGGGAGTGGCTACCCACTCAATTATCCTTGCCTGGAGAATTCCATGGACAGAGGAGGCAGGGTGGCTACAGTCCGTGGTGTCGCAAAAAGTTGGAGGTGACAGAGCTATTGACTGTTTCACACACCTTGGATACCATTGCATCAGATCCCTTTGGGTTTTATGTTAGAGTTTTACTATCTAGGCCCAAGCTTTTCCTCATTTGAGACAAGCCAGCACCTGAGTCAAATCTTAAAGCTGCCAACAGCTTTAACTTCCCTTAAAATTTTTTTTTTAAAAATTGTGGTAATGTATACATAAGATTGCTATCTACTCAGTTGTGTCTGACTCGTGGCCCCACGGGCTGTAGCCCTCCAGGTGCCTCTGCCCATATAATTTTCTAGGCAAGAATACTGGAGTAGGTTGTCATTTCCTGCTCCAGGGGATCTACCCAGCCCAGGGATGGAACCACTATCTTTGTGTCTCCTGCATTGGCAGCTGGGTTCTTTACCACTAGCGCCACCTGGGAAGCCCTAGGATTGCTGTGTTAACCTTTTTTTAGCTATACAGTTTAGTGATCTGTATTTCCTTTTGAATCTGTCAGGATTTTTCTATAGGGACTTCCCTGGCGTTCCAGGGGCTTAGACTTCCTGGATGTTGCCAATGCAGGGGCCCAGGTTCAATCCTCAGTAAGGGAACTAGATCCCGCCTGCCAGAACTAAGGCTCAGCCCGGCCAAGTAAATAAATAATGTATTTTTAAGTTATAAAAAGATTTTCCTCAGCTAATGATTTTCCTCAGCACCTTCATCTGTTTCACTGTCTCACTGGTTAACTTCCATACACTTCCAAGTTCATCAGAACTTTCCCATCTCTCCTTACTTCCCTGGAAAAAACACAAGAGAGTCTTATATATAAGTAGCTTATACAGCCTTCTGGCTTAGCAGAATCTGTCGCATGTCTTAGGCTTTGAAGACTATGGGATCTTTTATCTTCTAAGTACCCTCAAATGTTTATTTCCTACCCTCTTCCTCTGCCATTCAGGTACCAGCAGAATGTAAATTTTCCAGGCCCTAATGAGGATTCTTTGGTGTTATTAGCTGGGGACACTTTTGTTGGAAGGTAACAGGAGCCCCGACTCAGTCTGGCTTGAGCAAAAAGAAAACCTGTTATCTCACACGTTGTTGTTGTTGAGTTGCCCAGTCGTGTCTAACTCTCTGCAACCCCATGGACTGCAGCATGCCAGACCTCTCTGTCCCTCACCATCTTCCGAAGTTTGCCCAAGTTCATATCCATTGCCTTGGTGATGCCATCCATCCATCTCATCCTATGACACCCTCTTCTCCTTCTGCCCTCAATCATTCCCAGCATCAGGGTCTTCTCCAGTGTGTCAGCGGTTCACATCAGATGACCAAAATTCTGGAGCTTCAGCATCAGTCTTTCCAATGAATATTCAGGGTTGATCTCCCTTAGGATTGACTGGTTTGATCTCCTTGCTGTCCAAGGGACTCGCATGTCTTCTTCAGCGCCACAGTTTGAAGGCATCAATTCTTTGGTGCTCTGCCTTCTTTACAGTTCAGCTTTCGCAACCATACGTGACCACCAGAAGACCGTAGCCTTGACTATACGGACTTTTGTCCACAGAGTCATGTCTCTGCTTTTCAGCACGCTGTCTAGTTTTCATAGCTTTCCTGCCAAGAAACAAATATCTTCCGATTTCATGGCTACAGTCGCCATCCACAGTGATTTTAGAGCCAAAGCAGAGGAAATCTGTCACTAACTTTCACCTTTTTCCCCTCTATTTTCCATGAAGTAATGGGGCCAGTAGCTAAGTCGTAAAGAATCTGCCTGCAAACCTGGAGACCCGGATTTGATCCCTGGGTTGGGAAGATCCTCTGGAGAAGGAAATGGTAACCACTTCATTATTCTTGCCGCGAGAGCCCCGTGGACAGAGGAGCCTGGCAGGCCACAGTCCATGGGGTCGCAAGAGTCAGACATGACTTAGCGTCTAAACCCCCGCCTAATCGGGCCAGATGGCATGATCTTAGTCTTTTTAACATTTAGTTTTAAGCAAGCTCTTTTTCTCCCCTCCTTCACCCTCATCAGGAGGCTCTTTAGTTTTTATTCACTTTCTACGATTAGAGTGGTGTCATCCCTCTGTCTAAGGCTCTCCCGCCTACCTTGATTCCAGCTGATAACTCATCCAGTCCGGCATTTCTCATGATGTGCTTAGCATACAGTTTAACAAACAGGGTGACAGCAGACAGCCCTGTCTACTCGTTTCTCTATCTTGAAGCATTCAGTCGTTGGTGGCTCAGACAGGAAAGAATCTCACACATTGGGAAGTCCAAAAGAAGGCAGGATTTCAGGGCTAGTTGGCTACGTGGCTCAACAGTATTATTAGGAAATCTGTATTGCCATCTCTGACCTGCTTTCTTTGGTGTGGCTGACACTTGTGTAGGTGTCACATACAGAGAAAGTTTTCTTCTTGGTGCTCACCTCGGAGAGGCAGCGTCCTCCCATCTCTGGTCAGAATGGGCTTGCACACCCAGGATTATTGGTTTGATTACTTTTATAAGGGGCACCTCATAAGAGTCACTCGGGGTCGTGGCCCAGGCAACTTTTAAAATCACACTCTCAAAGATTCTGAAGGTCTGGACATCAGTGAAAGTGAAAGTCACTAGGTTGTGTCCGTTTCTTTGTGACCCCATGGACTATACAATCCATGAAATTCTCCAGGCCAGAATGATGGAGTGGGTAGCCTTTCCCTTCTCTAGGGGGTCTTCCCTACCCAGGGATGGAACCCAGGTCCCACATTGCTGGCAGATTCTTTGCCAGGTGAGCCAACAGGGAAGCCCCTGGACATCAGTACCTGTTTGCAAAATGCGTCCCAGATGATGCTGATGTGCAGCTTGAGGTGGGAGCTTCTAGTTGGACTCATACCAGGTAACGGGTTTGAGGAGTCAACGACATCACCTACTACCACGTATGTATTTAAAACTTAGCTTGTGTTGTTCAGTCGCCAGTCATGTGAGACTCTTTGTGACCCTGTGGACTGCAGCACATCAGGCTCCTCTGTCCTTCATTATCTCCCAGAGTTTGCTCACATTTATGCCCATTGAGTCCCTGATGCTATCTGATCATCTCATCCTCTGTCACCCCCTTCTTTTGTCTTCAATAAAACGTGGCTACGGTGCTAATCGACTACACCGGATCCCACTCTAGTATGGCAGAAAGTGAAAAGCAATAAAGAGTCTCGATGCGGATGAAAGAAGACAGGGAAAAAGCTGGCTTAAAACTCAATATTCAAAAAGCTAAGATCATGGCATCCAGTCACATCACTTCATGGCAAAAAGGGAGGCAATGGAAACAGTGAAAGTTTTCATTTTCTTCGGCTCCAAAATCATTGCAGACAGTGACTGCAGCCAGGAAAGTAAAAAAACCTTGCTTTTTGGAAGGAAAGCCATGATAAACCTAGATAGTGTATTAAAAAGCACAGACATCACTTTGCTGACAAAGGTCCATGTAGTCAAAACTAGAGTTTTTCCAGTAGTCCCGTATGGATGTGACAGTTGGACCATAAAGAGATCTGAGCACTGAAAAACTGATGCTTTCAAATTGTGATGCTGCAGAAGACTCGAGAGAGTCCCTTGAACTGCAGGGAGATCAAACCAGTCAATCCTAAAGGAAATCAACCCTGAATATTCATTGGAAGGACTGGTGCTGAAGTTCCAATATTTGGGCCACCTGATGTGAAGAGCTGACTCACTGGAAAAGACCCTGATGCTGGGGAAGATTAGGGCAGGAAGAGAAGGGGAGGCCAGAGGATGAGATGGCTGGATGGCATCACTGACTCAATGGACATGACTGAGCAAACTCTGGGAGATACTAAAAGACAGGGAAGCCTGATGTGCTTTACTTCAAGGAGTCACAATGAGTCAGAAGCAGCTTAGCGAATGAGCAACAATGGTTTAAAAATTTGCTTGAATTTCTCTCTCACACAGATATTATGACTATATTTTTGGTTTCTACAAGTGGCATCATGGCTATAATAAAATTCCAAGTGAAATGGAGTTACAGAAACTTCAAGTCTCAGTTATCATGGACCCAGAGTGTGACAGTTTTCCCAACATCACTTCGGATGAGTCTTGTGAGTACCTATGTCATGGGAATGGATTGTACACAAAGCTGCTTGTTACAGACTCGAGTGCCAGAAGCTGAGTCTACTCCATGAACTATTATGAGCTCTTAACCACTGAGTTTATAATTATTATTTAAAAAAATAACCATTAGGGAACTTCCCTGGTGGTCCAGTGGTTAAGACTCTGCGCTTCCACTGCAGGGAGCACAGATTTCATCCTTGGATGGGGAACCAAAGTCCCACACGCTGTACATATGGCAATAATAAATAACTAAATAATTACTGCTAAAGTCGGATGGAAAACTAAAACCTAATCATTGCAGGAAATCTTTAAGTACAGTAAGTGAAGAGGAGGAATTAAATTATTCATAATCCCAGCACTCAAGAGT
This sequence comes from Okapia johnstoni, assembly GCA_024291935.2. Lineage (NCBI taxonomy): Eukaryota > Metazoa > Chordata > Mammalia > Artiodactyla > Giraffidae > Okapia > Okapia johnstoni. The sequence goes on from CM044313.1 coordinate 50,793,228, forward strand.
TAACCTGTTACTTACATATTTTTTTTGCAGAGTAATGCATTTGGATATTTTACATAGATATAAATAAAAGCATAAGATAAATAATGGCATGAAAAAGGGGTCTAGTTCTGTACATGTGGTTTTTCTATTTTTCCTTTTTGCATGTGCTATGCTAAGTTGCTTCAATCGTGTCTGACTCTGAGATCCCATGGACTGTAGCCTGCCAGGCTCCTCTGTCCATGGGATTTCCCAGGCAAAGAATACAGGAGTGGTTTGCCATTCCTTTCTCCAGGGGATCTTCATGACCCAGGGATTGAGCCCGTATCGCTCATGTCTTCCTGCATTGACATTCAGGTTCTTTACCACTAGCACGACCTGGGAAGCCTCTTTTTGGCCTACAAACACGAATTTCACTAAATATTTTTCAATGACAGCCTTTTTAGTGGCTGAATAATGTTCTACCAACTGTATGGCTGTGCCACATCTTACTTGGCTTATCCCTTAATTTTGGACATCTAGATAGTTTATTTTGAAATCAAGCCTGTGCTTATAGGCATGATCTTTCTTTCTTTTTTGGGGGGGGCACACTATGTGGGATCTTAGTTCCCTGACCAAGAATTGAACCTGTGCCCCTTGCAGTGGAAGCACAGAATCTTAACCACTGGACCGCCAGCAAAGTCCTGGCATGATTTCTGTTTATAATCAAGTTGACACATAGACAATGCAGAAGTGAGAGGGATGAAGTTTTCACTTCCGTTTATGTTGTATTACATTCATATTCCATCTTCATTTATATTGATTGAAAATACAATCAACATTTGGCTACATGATTTTTTGTTTGCATAAAATATTCTCCAAGGCTTTTCCTAACTTGTTCTAGAAAGAAGCAGCAGATGGGCAGACCTTTTTCATAGTATGTACCAACTGGAAATTACATGAAATTGTTTCAAGAAGTCAAAGAAGAGCAATGGGTGATTTAAGATTAGTGCAGAAAGAGCAGACTGGTGAGTCAGGTGTAAAACTAGAGAGGAAAATGCATATCTTAGAGAAAAGAGTAACCCCTTTGATCTCAAGACTGCCTCACAGACAGTTAAAGTACATCTCTTCATCCTTTTGATTAGATCAGAGATGAGATTTCTTGATGCCTTGATACATCTTTTTGCAAAATAACTTCATTTCTCTTCAATTCTGTGGCTGTTCTTAGAAGAGAAGCAGGATGGTTTGCCCACATGAGTCATGTGAGTTGACAGCACTCAGACACTTTATAAATTAGATTTTGCAATCTGAATTGAGAAATGATCAGCAGATTACCAAGTAATCTTTGCTGACTGACAGTACAACGACATATTGTAAAATCCAAACACTGGAATGTGTCGAGGCTGGGGAGTTACAGTCTGTCTTGCATTCAGGTTTGCAAACCCCATTTTTCTGAAAGGGAGACTTCTGGAGATAAGCTAGCCATGAAGTTTTCTGGTTAAAGGATAAACTAGTTTTAAACTACTTGATGATGATGATGATGATGATAAAAGACACACACAAATGGAAATAACAAGATATCAACCACTGTCCAAGGGTATGAGGAAATCTTGGAGAAACTGACGAGTGTTAACAGCAGCATCAAGTGAAATAAAAGTAGACATCCCCTCAGAACCAGATAGACTAATTTCTACCATAGAGAAGTAATTACATACATCAAGAATGTCCTCTGTCGTTTGTGTGCCACATTGAATATTTATAAGCAAAATGCAGTGTGCATCACTAGAAGAATGGCTGCATATATCTTGTCAGTTGACACTAGAGAATACTCTTCAACAATTGAGAATAAACAAGTGGAGTTACAGGACTTGTCTAGTGGCCCAGTGTTTTAAGAATCTGCGTGCCAATACAGAGGACACGCGTTTCGCCCCCTGATCTGGGAAGATCCCATATGCTGAGGAGCACCTAAACCCAACAGCCACAATGACTGAGTCCATGTGCCACAACGACTGAAGCCTGCATGCCTAAGAGCCTGTGCTCTGCACCAAGAGAAACCCGTGAGAAACCCGTGCACTGCAACTCGAGAGGAGTCCCTGCTCGCTGCAGCTAGAGGAAGCCCACGCTCAGCAGTGAAGACCCATTGCAGCATACGTCAGTAAGACCAATACTTAAAAACGAAGTGGAGATAGAACAGACATGGAGAACGTGCCAAAATAGATTGCTGAGTTGGGCAAAGGAAGATACATCATAATGTGTGCAGGAGGACACCATTTATAAACCAACATATAGACAAGGAGGTGCACATAAAGCAGTGTGTCACATGGGTGTAAAAGTGCCCAGGAAAAGACCTGCTGTTGCCTCTAAGGAAAGTAGGGGGAGTTCAGTGGGCCTCTCAAAGGGGATTTTAGTCTTACCTGTAACATTTTATTATTTTAAAAAGGGGAATCCATTGCTGTTATTTGCATGTATACCCTTCAAAACAACAGTGTGGTGCAAAAAGTATATAAAGGGATAATTGAAAGATGCCTTCATCCCATCTCAGGGAGCTTATCAGTGTTAAGACGAAGAATTTGGCTTTGAAATAAAAATTCTATAGCTTATTTGTCCATATATTTAGGAAACACAGTCTCCTCCTTACTGCTTTATATGTGTGGTTTTTGCATTGGGTTGAATCAGAATCCTTTTAAATATCAGCCATTCCTCAGCTGTTGGAAAATAATTGGCATCAGGTATATGCCACATATTAATGGTTTTAGATAAGTCTTTGTGCTGACTGACTGATTCCAGGAGATCTCAGAACTAGAACGTGGCAAAAACTGGCTTTTAATAAGTGACCAGTGAAATGGTGAGTTCTATTTAAGTAGCTTAAATGAAGGATTTAATAGAGGGGAGGAATCATGATTGGACTGTGGTCATAATAGCAAATCCGTTCTCAGCCTGGTCTTCAGCTAACTCACGGCTGTTCGTCTGATGGGAAGGCTTCCTTGTCAGAAGGTGGTCACCTGATTGTTGCCTGTTGCTAGAGCTGTTTTCCCTATGTGTGGCCAACTGTTACGTGTCACCCTGGGTGACGGTGGTGCAGGGTGATGATGAAGCAGAGCTACCATGTTAAATCATGGACCTGCAGCTGTCGAGTGTCTTTACTGTTGCAGAGTCTTCCCTGTCACATCCCTTTAGCTTTTAACCTCTCTGTGCTTTCCAGTGCCTTACTTTATCTGGGGATGACTCCATGAGAAGCCTTTCTAAAGACTGAAATAACTGTTGGGGCAGCCTCTACTTGCAGTGCTTGCGCTTAGTTGCACCTCGGCATGGGGGATCTTAGTTCCCCAACCAAAGATCGAACTCTATCCCCTGCATTAGAAGGCAGATTCTGGAGCACCAGCAAGGTCCAGCAAGTGAGTGTTAAGGAAGATTCAGGACTATGTTAGGGGTGTGTAGGTACAGGGCAAGTATGGGGCACAGGGAGAGCACGGCCGGAGTAGAGGAAACTCTGGTCTTAGAGAGTGCAAGACTGATAGCAGAGGCTTCATCAAGGAATTATAGGCACTGAGGAGTTTGCCCTTGACTTCAGTCTTAGCTTAAGTAAGACATTGCTCTGTAGAGGGTTAGCGGGAGAGAACCTTCCAGGAAGGGAGAAGGAGGAGTCACGGTGGCAACACCCAGGTTCCTGACTTGAGCTACTCGGCTGGCTGGAGTGAGAAGAGGGAAGAGTTCAGTCTGGGGATTGTGGAGTTTAAGGAGGAACCTACGGGATTTCTGGGGCTTCCCTGGTAGCTCAGCTGGTAAAGAATTCGCCTGCAGAGCAGGAGACCCCGGTCGATTCCTGGGTCGGGAAGATCCCCTGGAGAAGGGAGGATAGGCTACTCCAGTATTCTTGGTCTTCCCTCGTGGCTTAGCTGGTGAAGAATCCACAAGAAATGTGGGAGACCTGGGTTCAGTCCTGGGTTGGGAAGATCTCCTGGAGACAGTAAAGGCTGCCCACTCGAGTATTCTGGCCTGTAGAATTCATTCCATGGACGGAGAATTCCATAGGGTCGCAAAGAGTCAGACAAGACTGAGTAACTCACTTTTCACAGGACTTCTAAGTGAGGATATACAGAAGGCAGTTGGAGAAACAGGTTTGCAGCTCAGGAGAAAAGAATGATCCAGAAATAGCAACGATATGTTTTGGGAGATGTACTGTGTATCATTGAGGGATTAAAAGCAAATTTTTTTTTCTTCCAGTTTTATTGAGACATAACTGACACACAGCACTGTGTAAGTCTAGGTGTACAGCATTATGATCTGACTTACATACATCGTGAAATGATTATCATGGGAAATTAGGGAACTTCCATCTCATATAGATACAAAATTAAAGAATGAAAACATTTTTTTCTTGATTGGAACTCTTATGATTTACTCTTTGAACAACTTTCATATATAGCATACAGCCGTGTTAACTGTGTTCATCATGTTTTACATTATGTACCTTATACTTATTTATCTTAATAACCAGAAGTTAGTACCTTGTGCCTGCCTTTGTCCAGTTACCACCCGCCTCTGGTAACCAAGAGTCTTCTCTCTTTTTCTGTGAGCTTGCTTGTTTTTGAAGTACAATTACCTTACAACACTGTTAATTCCTCTTACACAACATGGTGATTCAGTATTTCTGTACATTTTTACACATCAGCCTAACTCATGACTCTCGTCTGATGGAAGGGCTGCCTTGTCAGAGACTGTCCCCTGATGACTGGCTGCGGATAGGTCTGTTTTCCCCAGGTGCCACCAGCTGTCACACGACATCCTGAGTGGTGGTGGCCTTGGAGGGTGGTGATCAAGCAGAGAACTTTTTATTCTTTTCTGGTTTTTTGAGGTACAATTGACATCACATTATATTAGTTTCAGGTTGACAACCTAATGATTTGATATTTGTATATAATGTAAAATGTTACCATCTGTCACCATACAAGAAACATTTTTCTTTTTTCCAATGCAGATAATTTACTTGTGAAAGGACCAGTGGCTACGCTCACTGCCAACAGAGTTTGGGGAGTATTACGAGGTAAGTGCTATGAGGTTTCAATGTTATTTTCTAGTAAGGAAATAGTTTCAGTTGCCACTTTGGGAAATCAGGCATATTAATAGCAAAACTTTGCTTCCTTGGGCCCTTTATAGATTTGTTGGGTATTTCCAAAACAATTTCTATTAAATACTGTATATACCACTTAAAGAAAGATCATTTGACTTTTTAAAAATGTTTGAAGGTTATTGCATTCATAATGCTGCAATTCCTTGATGTTCTTGAACTGTAATATTTATAGAGTTATAAATGGCCCTGATCTGTTCCAACTCGATTTTGTTTTATCATCCGTCACCCCTTGTCACCTTCTGTAGCAAGCATGTCCTTTCTGTATTTTATTTATTTATTCAAACAACCGTGTACTCATATTGTTTTCTGAACCAGTCTATTAGTGCAGAAGCAGAAACACAAAGAGGAAAATCATGCTCCCAATAAAACATGTCCAACCGTGTGTGGTGGTTTCCTGCTTGATGTGAGAAGATGCTCATGAGCCGAGTGCGGCATGAATGCATGCGCCATGGCATGTGCGAGTCCTTATCGACTCAGCTTGGTTCTTCTCCGGGGTCTCCTTTCAGCAGTGGAGTTGCACGTGATCTCATTGTCCATGTTCAGCTGAATCCACTGGGGAATTGGACGATTCTTCTTCTGTTTCTTGGCCAGGAATCATTTGATCCTGGGAGTCTCAAGAAGTTCAGGAACAGAGTCCACCACACACACCACGATGACCTAGTAAAGAAGAGAACCCTTCCCCCATTTTAAATTCCTGTGAATTTAGAAATATAACAAACTTTGCAGGAACGCTGTGAAAAGACAAAAATATACTCTAGAGTGATTGGAGGCAGTGAGCAGAGAAGAACCTTAACAGCTTTTCCTGTGACTTTCAGTCTGAACTTCAAAGTTCAGGCATTGGGACATTTACTTTTGCTGTTCGAAAGCTGCTTTGACCTCTTCTTTTAAGAGGATAAGATTTTGTTTTACTGGCTTCCAAATTATGGTTTTGAAAGAGGAGAAGAATAGTTTTCTTTAATGTGAGCTAGGCAGCCAAAGTTATAGTAATTAAGAGGAGAGAAGGCTTTGGATTTGCCTCAGGTTGAGTGTTATCTAGAATAAAATAATGATTGTTAATGCTGTTTCATAGTCATAATAATAATGGCATGATTGTGATCCTATTCAAAATAATGACATAAAAATAGCTATAGATACTTACCGCCAATGTAACTAAAGATATTATCATCTAGATAATTTACATACAATGGGATGTGATGTTAAACTTTTGCCAGTCTGGTCTGCCTGTCTTGTCTGGGGCCTGTTAGGGAATCAGCTTTATTGATGTCTGCCCTCCACATAAGAACTTTTGAGAGCGTTTTGTGAATCTAATCTAGGAAGTTCTTATTTTCCGCTTACTGTCAGACTTTGAAATTAGCAATGTGCCATAAATGATATTTGAGTGTACTGCCACTTAACGGAAAATTCCAAAGTTATTCTGTATTTGGGAGTGGGAGGGAGGCATAGCCAACGCAACTTTGAACTTTTTATTCTTCCCTATTTTTTTGAGGTATAATTGACAAAACATTATATTAGTTTCAGTTTTACAACATAATGATTTGATATTTGTATATAATGCAAAATGATCACCACAGTAAGTTTAGTTACCATCCATCACCACATATAGTTAGAAAAGGATTGGTTTTCTTACAATGAGAACTTCTGAGATTTATACTCTTTTCATAAACTTGCAAATAGGTAGCACAGTATTTGTTAATTACAGTCACTATGCTGTACCTCACATCCCTAGGACTTAGGCATGTATGAAAGACTGTACTTTTTGATCCCCTTCACCCACTTTGCCCACCCCCTACCCCTGCCTCTAGTAACTACCAATCTATTTTTTATATGTATGAGCTTGGTTTTTCTCTTTCAGATTCCACATCTAACTGAGATCATGCAGTATTTGTGTTTCTCTGTCTTAGTTCATTTAGCATAATGGCCTTAAGTTCCATCCATGTTGCACACAGCAAGATTTCCTTCCTTCTGTGGTGAACAGTATTCCGCTGTATGCGTATACACCCCACATCTTGATCCATTCGTCCTTTGATGGATGGGTTGTTACCATATCTTGGCTGTTGTAATTAATGCTGCAGTGAACACAGAGGTCATATATTTGGGCTGGAGGGATTTAGTGTGTTTGTTTTCTTTGGATAAATACCCAGAGGTGGAATTGCTGGATCATGTGGAAGCTCTATTTTTGGTTTTTTGTGAAACCTGCGTGATGTTTTCTATAGTGGGTTCAGCAGTTTATGTTTCCATGAACAGTGCATGAGGGATCCCTTTACTGCATATCCTCGCCAACACTTGTTATTTCCTGTGTTTTTGATCATAGCCGTTCTAACAAGTGTGAGGTGGATATGTCTGTGTTGTTTTGCTTTGCCTTTCCCTAATGGTCAGTGATTTTGGGCACCTCACTTGCCTGTTGGCTATTTATGTGTCTTCCTTGAAAAAAATATTTGTTCACAATCTTCTACCCATTTTTTAATTGGACTGTTCGTTTTTTGCTATTGAGTTTTATGAGTTCTTTATATACTCACCCCTTAATAGATACATAATTTGCAAGTATCTTCTCACCTTTGGTAGATTGCCTTTTCATTTTCTTGATGATTTCCTTTGATGTGCAGAAGCTTTTACTTTGGTGTCGTCCCATTTGTTTCTTTTTGCTTTGACTTCTTTTGCTTTTGGTGTCATATCCTAGTAATTCATTCCTTTTTACTGTTAGTAGAGTTCACTAGTGAGGCCTTCTGGTCCTGGCATTTGTTTGTTGGAGACGTTTTGTTACTGTTACCATCTCCTTACTAGTAATCAGTCTCAGATTCTGTTTCTTTGTAATTCAATCTTGGTAGGTTTTCTCTCTAGGAGTTTATTCATTTCTTTGAAGTTGTCAAATTTGTTGGCATATAATTGGTCATACTAGTCTCTTATGATCTTTCGTGTTTTTGTAGTATGTTGTCACATCTTCTCTTCTATTTGAGTTTGTACTACAGGGAAACCCTGGAGATATTGTGGGTTTGGTTCTAGACCGCTGCAGTAACGTGACCATCTCAATAAAGGGAGTCACACAAATCCTTTGGTTTCCCAGTGCATATAAAAGTTATGCTTCCACTATACTGTAGATTTTCAACAGTAGAGTGCAACGGTAGTGCACTAGCATTATGTCTTAAATTTAAAAATTGTTTCCATATCTTGTTTCCGTATCTTTAATTTAAAAATTGTTGTCATTGTTTAGTCAGTAAGTCATGTCTCTGTGACCCCATGGGCTGTAGCCCACCAGGCCCCTCTGTCCATGGGATTTCCCAGGCAAGAATACTGGAGTTGGTTGTGTTTCCTCCTCCATTTTAAAAATACGTTATTGGTGAAAAATACTGATCATCTAACAATACAGAGTTGCCACAAGCTTTTGATTTGTAAAAAACACAGTATCTGTGAAATGCAAGAAACTGAAGTACAATAAAGTGAGGTATGCCTGTATTCTTAGGTTAAAATTTTTGCTTCGCAATATAGTTGTCAGCTACAGTCATGAATTTTGGTAAAGTCAAGGCTAGATAGAAGAATTGGCCTGTAATATAGGGAACAGTCCACATGCATAAAAAAGTCTCTGCAGGTATAAATAAAACACTGTAAGTTGGGCCTTTATGGTTTCATGGTGTTTTCTGAGCCTCTTAGCCGTCTGTAAAGTTTAGGTACTGATAGCTTATGGTAAAGGGTGTTAGATTCCTGATCTCCAAAGAAGATTTAGCTTCGGGACCAGGGACCAGCCTTGCTCACCCAAGAGCTTTTGTGTAGCAGAATTTTATTAAAGTGAAAATGGAAGAGAGAAAGCTTCTGAAACAGATATCAGAAGGGGGATGGAAAGTGCCCCCCCTCACTAGTTTTTGTGTTTATCATTCAAACACAAACATGGGTATGGCTACAATAAAGTAAAGCATTTTTTTTTGGATAGCAGCAGGGATTTTTTAAATTGAGCTTTGATTTTAGAGAATGTTACAGAGTATAACATATTTAATTTTATTTGCCTTTCTGGTTATGGTTCTGTGTTTGGATAATATATCTTTATTGGCTCCTTTATAAATTAATGCAATAAATTATAAATTTTATTTTCCTCAGGTTTAGAGACGTTTAGCCAATTGATTTATCAAGATTCGTATGGGACTGTAAGTATGATTATTGTATATTACTAACATTATTGGGTGAACATAATAAAACATCCTATAGGAAAAATGAAAACTTTTTAGCTGTTGATTGCTTTTTGAATGTTTCTTCTCCCCAAGTGTGTCTCTTAGATGGTAAGTATCATTTTTACACTTTGTTTGGTTTTAAATTAATCTCTTATCCAATATTGCATAGACAGGTGTAATCATCATTGAACTCGAGAAAATTCTAAAAATAAATAAAAGTTTTCTTTTGTCTTTTAGTTTGTTGCCAATGAATCCAACATTGTAGATTCTCCAAGGTTTCCTCATAGAGGAATTTTAATTGATACATCTAGACACTTTCTGCCCGTTAAGACTATTTTGAAAACTCTGGTAGGTAACTATTTTAATCGATTGTCTGTTCTGAAGGTTTGTTCATGTTGTTACTTTATGTTGGTCACGATGCTGTTGTGCTGGTTGGAACAAGGGATTCATTTTCCATATACTAAGTATATTTCCGTATACTAAGTGTAAGCAGTGGACTTTCTTCCCTCCCTTCCCTGAGAAATATATTTCCTCTGCTGAGAAGTGGAGGCTCCCCTAGGGAATCACCCTCTTGTTCTCATTGAGGTGGGAGAGAGGCTAACCCAGTATTCAGTCAGCATTATTAGGAAAAACACTCAGTTTTAATGCTGCCTGTTGGCCCTCTGTGTAAATCTCAATTGTCAAATCATGGGTCAAGACTTTTCATTAGGAATATATCACCTCTAGCTGCTGCTGCTGCTGCTGTTGAGTTACTCTGTCCGACTCTTTGTGACCCCGTGGACTGTGGCCCACCAGGCTCCTCTGTCCATGGGATTTCCCAGGCAGGAATACTGGAGTGGGTTGCTCTTTTCTTCTCCAGTATCTCCAGTTACTGACCTTTAATTTTGTGACCTCCACTTACTGATTTTTAAGGGGCCTAGAAAGGAATCTGAGAGCAGCTGTATAACTAAGAAAATGTTCCAAAGAAATATGGAACCTCAGGTGGTGGGAGCTGGGAAGCAAAGTTGAGAGTAAGTCTTTTCTCTTACTGACTTTTATTGGTTCATCCCTCCCATCACTGTCAGTTTGTGAGGATCAGGACGTGTTCCTCCCATGTTTTCCTGTACCTTCACCAAATCATTTATGAACATAGCATGTTATAAAAAAGTTACTTTTACATTTACATTAAAACCTTGATTTTTTCTTCCAAAAACATTATTGTAATTTTTAATGAAAGAAATACAGGCTTAGTGTTAAAAAAAAAAAGTTTGAACATAGATACACATAAAATAGTGATCCCATAATCTCATTTACCAAAGACTGACATAAATGTTTATGTTCCATTTTGTCTCATTTTAGACTTAAAGCATGAATTAACATATGATTCTTTTTCTACGGAAATGTAGTTGACGTACAGTATTCTGTTAGTTCCAGGCACACTGAATCATGGTTTGACATTAGCATACATTATGAAATGGCCGCCACAATAAGTCTGGTACCCATCTATCCCCATAGAGTTCTTACAATATGATTACATTCCCAGGGCCTATTTATTGTGTAGCCGGAGATTTCGTTGCTCATAATCCTCTTCACCTATTTTTCACCCACCCCCTTGCCCTCCTGGCAACCACTCGCTGTATTTGAGTCTGTTTTGGTTTCATTTTGCTTTTTAGGTTTCACAGATGAGAGAGATCCTTGGTATTTGTCTTTCTCTGATGTATCTCTGATGTATTTAACATAATATCCTCTAGATTTTCCCATGTTGTCACAATGGCAAGATTTCATTTTTTTATGGCTGAGTCCACTCTGTTCTGATTGGAGAACTCACCTGCATTTAAAGTTATCACTGGTGGCTATATACGTGCTGTCACTTTGTTAATTGTTTGGGGTTGTTTCCAGAGTTCTTGGCTCCTTTGATCTCTTTTTGCTCTCTTCCCTTGCCGTGTGACGGCTCTCTTCAGTGTCATGTTTGGATTCCTGTCTTTGTGTGTGTACCTATTAACAGGTTTTTGGTGTGTAGTTACCATAAGGTTCATATATAACAGGCCCTGCCTCCTGTGGCTGCCTGTTCCATGGGTGGGCAGAGCTGAGCCCTGGGGCAGCTGCTGCAGGACTGGCTTCGGGACTGGTGCTGGCCTGTCGATGGGCAGTCACGTCTCTGGTGCTGACCGTCTAGTGAGGACTCCAAAATAGTGCTTGATGTCACCAGTGTCAGCAAGCTCCCCAAAATGGCTCCCTCTAGTGCTTTTGTTCCCAGGGGGATTCCCAGTTGTCTCCTGCCTCTCTGGGAGGCTAAGATCAGCAAGTGGTTCTGACTCAGGCTTCTTAACAAGTACTGCCTCTGCCTGGGGACTAAGAGCCTGTGAAACTTGAAAAGCACCATGTGTTTCTTGTAGCCATTCAGCTCTCCCGCATTCAAGTCTTGCTGGCCTTCAATGCTAGATGTTTTGGGGGGCTCATTGTCTCAGTGTTGGACCCCCCACCCCCCAGGCTGCAGAGCCCTATGTGGGCTTGGATTCCTCACCCCTTTGGGGAGAACGTCTGCAACTGTGATACCCTCCCATTTGTGGGTCATCTACCCAGGATTGTGGGTCTTGACCCACCTACTGTCTCCTTGTGTTTCCATCTTCATATCTTGAGTTGTGAAGAAACCTTTTCTGCTAGGTTTCAGGTCCTTCTCATCGATAATTGTTCTTAATACTTGTAATTTTGCTGTGTTTATGGCAGGAGGTGAGTAAGAGGGCCTTCCTGCTCCACCATCTCGCCACATCTTGAGGAGGAAGGCTATATGTTTGATTCTCTGATAGGGAAAGTCTTTCCACTTATTTTCTATTTTGTCCATATCATCATTCATATTTTATTTCCATATTACATTTATTTCTCCAGAGTGTACATCAGTGTCAGTGTCCCTCAAATTTCTGAGAATGTTAATTGGATTTGTACTGTGTGTGTGCTGAATTTCTTTCATTTGTAAGAAAGGGTTGGCACTCAAACCTCAGTACAGTGGGAATGGTAAATCCCATTTTTCCTCTGTTTTATTCCTAAACACGGCAGTAGTGGTGCCAAGAGCAACTGGGAATTCATGAGTTGGCTCTCTTCCAGTAGGGTAAAGTTACAGCTTTAATTTATGATATGAATTGTGTATAGGCTTTTTGAAAAGTGAAAAGAAATGTATACTTTTTCACATCGTTCCCTTGTTGAAAAGGAAATTTTAAAAGGGAAACAGACACATTGGGAACAATCCTGGACATAATAAATATTAATGAATTGGAATGTGTATCTGAGGTATGTAATTATTTTTCCCTTTCCTCTCCCTGGGTTTGTTCTTTCTGTGAGTCTGCTTCTTTTTTATTATAGTCACTAGTTTGTTGTATGTTTTAGATTCCACATACAAGTGATATCATAGTATTTATATTTCTCAGTCTGACTTACATTACTTGGTATAATGCCCTCTGAGTCCATCCATCTTGTAGATAGCCAAATTTCATTCTTCGTTACTGCAGAGTAGCATCCCATTGTACATACATACACTACATCTTCATCCGTCCATCTGTTAGTGCACACGTCGGTTGTGTCCGTATCTTGGCAATTGTAAATAATGCGGCTGTGAACACTGTGCTGCATGTATCTTTGCAGATTAGTTTTTTTGTCTTTTTGGGGGTATGCATACTGAGAGGTGGAATTGCTGGGTCATACGGTAAGTCTTATTTTTAGTCTTTTGAGAAACCTCCAGACTGTTGGTTGTTCCAGGGTACAGTACCCCCAAGAGCTCACGAGGGCTCCCTTTTCTCCACATTCCCACCGAAATTTGTTGTGCTCTTTTTGATGATAGCCGTTCTGACAAGTGTGAGTTGATCATCTCCTGGTGGCTTTCAGGTGTATAAACGTTCACCCTGTCTGCCTGCAGGACGCCATGGCTTTGAACAAGTTTAATGTTCTCCACTGGCATATAGTGGACGACCAGGCTTTCCCTTATCAGAGCATCACGTTTCCTGAATTAAGCAACAAGGTGAGTGATTCATGTTACTGTTGTTGGTGTACAAAAGCTTCTGATATGGTTTCCTTAGAAGTTTGCAGCTTAAATGTTTCTTATTATGGATAGAATTTAAGTGTGAAAGTTAGATATTCCTGGTTTTAAATTTTTAATACGCTATTGCTGAGCATTTTAGGTCCACAAAACTGGTCTGCTTTTGTAATTGTTTTCATAAATCTAAACATTTATGGAGCTATACAAATAAAAATTTAAAAGCTTAATGGATGTAGGAGACCTGAAGCATTTGTGATTAACATAAGGTTAAATAATTATATTTATCAAGTAGTCCAACTGTATAAGTGTTTTAAACAGAATTGTTCTGAATTCTGTAAATGACAACTTCTTTTCTCTCTACAAAACTGTATGAAGTAGGGAATCTTAAGAGATAATGGCTTCTTCGTAGAGATAATGGCTCCTTCGTAGAAAATAATGGTAGTGTTAGAAGTGTTCAAATTGACTGAATTATAGATGAGTGAAGCAGGGAGCAAGCCTTACTACTGTCCCATTGAATCCCCTGTACTACGTAGCCAGTCACTGAGCCAAGAGAAACTGCATGTCTCCTGCAAAGTTATAGTTATGAAGGGGCAGAGCCAAGACCATAAATTAATCCTCTGGTCACAAGTCCAAAGCTTTCCTTAAAGTTTTGATGTAGTTTGGACTGAAATCCTAGCAGCACTTCTGTTGTTGTTTGCTTTTAATATGGAAAGCTTCAAACATATACAGAAGTAGAATTTAAAGAATTCCCATTTCCTTATCACTCAGCTTCAAAAATCAAGTAATGGCCAATCCTACAACACCTATGCCCCCTCCACCATTATTTTGAAGGTAATCTCAGACATCATCTCTTATTGGTTAAAAAGGCTTGTTTAAAAATAAGTCATTATCACAGCTAAAAAATTTAGTAATAATCCAGATAGCCAATCATTATTCATGTTTCCCTAAGTGCCTTTTTCTTTAAAAAATTTTTTTTGTTTGCAGTGGGATGCAAATAAACTCCATACATTGTGGTCAATTAATATATCTGTTCTCTTTTGATCTATGGGTGCCCATCCCTGACCATGTCTTTTTATTTTTCTTCTAATTTATTATTTTCACTGAGGAAACGAAGCTCAATTTGTCCTGTAGTTTTCCACAGTCTGGGTTGTGTTGACTGCCTTTCCAGTGTCAGTATGTTCTTCTGTCCCCTGTATTTACTGTGAACTTAGATCAGGTCTTGATTCAATACAGATTTGATGTTGGGACTGGGAAAGCAAGACTACTTTTTAAGGAGTTGAGCATTTATTTATATTTATATATTTATGCCTTGAGAGATGTGCCATAGTAACACTTTTAATGGACCTCTATTTACCACTGATGCTGAGTTCTAATTTTTCAAGAACATAAAACAAGACCAAAGGTAATCTTTAATTAAAAAAAAAAATTAGGGCACCTCAAGGGGAATTTTTCCTGCTGGCAGTAATTAAAGTGATCTTGAAAGCCAACAGCTATATTTTGTAATAATGTGTGAATTTTGATTCTATAACTGACAAGGGCAATGTATTTGGAATTTTCACTTTGGAGTCGGACATTTTATTTCTGTTCTGTCATACGGTCCCATGAGTTTGAAATAGTGTGATAGTAGACATTGCTAAAACAAGGTGCTGGTAGAGATAGATAGTTCTGTCAGTAAATCTGGAATTAACCCAAAGTGTGTTGAGAGCTTAGTGATAAGATACAGTAAACAGATAATTTAAATGAGTCATCCAACATCACATAAGACTTTAATACTTCGTGATACCTGGAAAGTTTGCTGGCAGATACCAAACAGAACTGTAAACAGCTCATACATTTTAATTTTAATAAATGTGGCTTTTACAGGGAAGCTATTCTTTGTCTCATGTTTATACACCAAACGATGTCCGTACAGTGATTGAATATGCCCGATTACGAGGGATTCGCGTCCTGCCAGAATTTGATAGCCCTGGACATACGGAGTCTTGGGGAAAAGGTAAGGAGTGTGTTTTATGAGTTGCTAAAAGTGAACACGTGTGCTCCTGCATCTCATGACGTGGTGTTTGCTTATTTTGTTCTTGTGATTTGCACAAAGGCAGCACTATTGTCGTTGTAATTCAGTAGCTATTATATGTCTGTTGTGAGCAGGTCACTGTATCTAGGCATTGCCTCAAGTATAAACATAAGGGGTAAAAGGAAACAAGAAAAGATTGCAGCAAGTAGAATGTGAAAAGTGAGTTAAACAGCTACATGACTGAAGCAACACCTAAAATGTTCTTGAGAGATAAACAATATATCCTTGTTTCTGGTTGAGGGAATAACAGGAAAGGCATTTAGCTGGAGGACAGCGCAGGAGAGAGGAGCACGTACTGTGCTGTGCTTAGCCTCTCAGCCGTGTCCGACTCTCTGAAACCCCGTGGACTGTAGCCCGCCAGGCTCCTCTGCCCCTGGGGATTCTCCAGGCAAGAATCCTGGAGTGGGTTACCATGCTGTTGTCCAGGGCATCTTCCCGACCCCCGGATTGAACCCACGTCTCCCGTGTTGCAGGCGGATCCTTTACCATCTGAGCAACCAGGGAAGCCCATGAATACTGGAGTGGGTAGCCTGTCCCTTCTCCAGGGGATCTTTCCCACCCAGGAATCGAACTGGGGTCTCCTGCATTGCAGGTGGATTCTTTACTACTGGGTGCTTAAGAACTGCTTCTGGAGCTAGACTGCCTGGGATTTGAGTCCTGCTTCTGGCAGTTATGGGCTTTCCTGGTGGCTCAGATGGTAAAGAATCTGCCTGCAATGCGGGAGACCCAGGTTTTATCCCTGGGTTGTGAAGATCCCCTGGAGAAGGGCATGGTAACCCGCTCCAGTATTCTTGTCTGGAGAATTCCATGGACAGAGGAGTCAGGCAGGTTATAGTCCATGGGTCTCAAAGCGTCAGACATAGCTGAGCGACTATCACTTTCACTTTTCACTTTCTGGCGTTTATCAACTGAGTGACCTTGGGCAAGTTATGGAACATCTCATTCTCAGACTTCCCATCTCTAAAATGGGGTATTAGTAGTAGCTATTGTGTCATGTTTTTGAAGATCAAAAAATGAATATAAAGCACCTAACATTTATAATTATCCAATAAGTATTACTAGAATAGACATGGAGAATAGTGGGAAACAAGCCTGAAAAGGTAGCATGGCAGGCCGTGGGTGAGGAGTTTGCGCTTCATCAGGACACATGGAAGCCACTGAAAGTTGCAGAGTAGAAGAGGGCCATGCTGGGAGCCTCAATACAGGGAACCCTGCGTGCAAGGGACAGGTTGGAAGTGAAGGTCCGAGAGCAGAGTCAAACTGAGAGACGTTCTGGAAATACAATCCATAGAATTTGGCGCCTGACTGACTCCAGCAGGAGAGGGGCGAGAGACTTGGTGGGATGGTGGCTGGCTTAGCAGAATGTGAAAATTGGGAAGCTGTAGGAGGAGTTTGGGGAGAGACTCTGGTTTCTGTTAGATTGTTTTTTTTTTTAATTTTATTCATTTGGGCTGTGCTGGGTCTTTGTGCTGCTTGGGCTTTTCTCTGGTTGCAGCGAGCGGGGGCTACTCGTTGGTTGTGGCAGGTGGGCTCGGAAGCTGTGGTGCATGGGCTTAGTTGCTCCACATATGGGATCTTCCCAGACCAGGGATCGAACCTGTGTCTCCTGCATTGGCGGGCAGATTCTCTAGCGTTGACCCACCGAGGAAGCCCTCTTGGATTATATTTGAAGTGAAGCTAATTGCGTTGGCAGGGAATTTGAATACGGTTTGAAAATTGAGGTAAAGGATTAGGGTAAGTGAAGATTTGGGAGCCCTTAATATTCGAGATGGGGCTTCCCTTGTAGCTCAGTTGGTAAAGAATCCGCCTAAGTGCAGGAGACCCAAGTTTGATTCCCTGGGTTGGGAAGATCCCCTGGAAGAAGGAAATGGCAACCCACTCCAGTATTCTTGCCTGGAGAATCCCATGGACAGAGGAGCCTGGCGGGCTACAGTCCATGGGTCCAAAGAGTTGGACATAACTTAGTGACTAAACACCAGCAATATTTGCGTTAGTATTTGAAATAGATTAAAATCTCAGAGAGGCTGATGGAAACGGAAAACAAAGCTGGTACAGGGGCAGTATTCAGGAATTCATAATCCCTTTCTTGTATGAAAGAAAATTACCAAAGTATATCTCAGTAAACACGCTTATTCTTTTTCTGGATAAATCTCTTACATATATCTTTCAACAATGAAAGTAGTCTAATCATTGCAAAGCCTTGTCTTTGTGGCTGAACTGCTCCTTCAGAAAAAGATTCTCCATGTTTCCTTCTAGGCAGGAAAGACAATCATGACTCCATGTTTCATGCGAGAGAGCCGTCTGGACTTTTGGACCCTATAAACCCTATTTTGAATTCAACTCTTACAGCTTCTGTCTTAACTTTTCAAAGGAAAAAATTAGTACTGTGTTTCCGGATGAATTCTTTCATCTGGGAGGAGATGAAAGTAGATTTTGGTTGTTGGTATGAAAATTTGTTAATGCCCCTACCCTTTTTCTGAAAACTGTTGCACCTGATGTAGGTGTGAGGTGTCCCAGGAAACGGGAGGCTTCCGGGGAACTCTCTGCGAGGTGTTAACGGGAGCACCACTCCTAAGACGGTGGAACTGTTTACATGAATTCAGCATATGGGGTGCGATTGATCAGAAGCCTGTAGGAAGGAGAATTAAGATGCAGAAAAAATGGGAATTAAAAAAAAAACTAAATAAGAGAACAAACAATAGCTTTAGTGAAGAGGGTAATGATTAAGTGGGAGAGATTTTTCTAGTGAGTCTTTCTGTAGAAATGCCTTAGATGGAAGAAAAGATGTGGAAGCTTAGGGAATGCCATTTTAAACAGGATATCAGCTTCTAAAAAAATTAAATTGCAAGTGGAAGGTAAGGATAACTCATAATTAATATTTTAGACTTATTTTTGGTGTTATTAGGCTTATTTTAAGGCCATAATTAGGCTTATTTTAGGCTTAAGTTAGTCATAATTAGGCTTATTTTATCTACAAACTTTATCAGATTTCCCATCTGTATAAATGATGTTGGGATATATGTTGCGTTAAAATAGATGGGCATATTGAACTTTTAATGAAATTTTAATCACTGTTTTTGTTTAAGGGAGTCCAATCCAGAAGTCCTGCATTTCATGAGGAACAAAGCTTGGCAAAAATTTTAAGAAGCTGCAATCTTTCTATATTCAGATGTAAGTAACTTGAAGCTTACTTGTTTTTATTTCATCAGTGCCTTTTGTAAAAGTTTAAGCTATTTTTTAGTACTATTTTTTTTCTATGTTCTCCTCTACTCATTTTCATGTGTACGTGTTATAATCTTTTGTTACAACTAAAGTACAGATGAAAAATATGAAGCGGGGTTGCAATACCCATTATTTTACATTTAAATCAATAAACATGGTGACTTATCCTTTTGCTAGTAACTGTTGAGACATAGGGTGGTAACAGTTATCTGCTCTGTGAACTCAGCTCAATACCCTGGTTCTGTCTGTGAAGGCTTCATCACCGTCTAGCTCTGGTATTCATTTTGTTCAACTCCAGCATTGCTTTTACTTTATACCTGTGCTGTCTGTTATGGCAGCCAAAGCCACATGTGGCTGTTTGTATTTAAATTATAACTTGAAGAAATTAAAATTCAGTTCCTCAGTCACATTAAGCCACATTTTGTGTGTTCAGGATCCAAAGTGATGTGACTAGTGCTACATATTGGAAAGTGCGTATATAGAAATGTTTCCATCATGCAGATAAAGATCACTAGACAGTGCTGCCCTTGCTACAGAGCAGGAAACTTACTTTGTAAAGAGCCAGTACACTGGGAACGTTCATGGGGCAATATGGTTTTCATGGGCTTCCCCGATGGTAGCAGTGATGAATTGCCTGCGGTGCATTGATGAGTGGGTTCGATCCCTGGGTCGGGAAGATCCCCTGGAAGAGGAAATGGCAACCCACTCCAGTATTCTTGCCTAGAAAATTCCCATGGACAGAGGAGCCTGGCGGGCTACAGTCCATGGGGTCACAAAGAGTTGGACACGACTGAGACGCATGCTTTGGTTACATACTTTTTTAATATTTTTATGCAACTGCTCTACCAATGTAAAAAGGGGCTTCCTTGTGGCTCAGCTGGTAAAGAATCCACTGCAGTGCGGGAGACCTGGGTTCAATCCCTGGGTTGGGAAGATCCCCTGGAGAAGGGAAAGGCTACCACTCCAGTATTCTGGCCTGGAGAATTCCATGGACTGTATAGTCCATGGGGTTGCAAGAGTCGGACACTGAAGTGGCTTCGCACACACTGAAAGGCATCTCTCAGTGTTGCGTTTTGGTATAAAATGTGCATGTCTTTACACACTTTGCTAAGTTTGTGACTTCGATATAACTTTGTAATTTTTTCAAATGGTAGGGGTTTTGGATATGATTCATCCATGAACAAGAGACCATAGTTCTGGCAAGAGGTTTATGATGATGACGGCAAGGTGAGAGGTTACGTAATCCTGCGTGTTGTTGTGATTATATGGAGAGTTAATACTCTAACACCTTGGATGGAAGGAACCTA
The DNA here is from genome assembly GCA_024291935.2 of Okapia johnstoni. Lineage (NCBI taxonomy): Eukaryota > Metazoa > Chordata > Mammalia > Artiodactyla > Giraffidae > Okapia > Okapia johnstoni. The sequence goes on from CM044313.1 coordinate 50,813,077, forward strand.
AGCTTTCTCTGTAATGTGGGGAAGGTAGCTTACCTTTCTGTTTAAAACAGTGCTTTTAGGCAAGAGCCGCACACTGACACTCTGATTATGGTTTTATTTGATTTCTTCATTTATTTCATTCTTCAGTGCTGCCTCCTTCTTCTCTCCTTCTTCCCCTCTCTCTCTCCATCCTCATTTCTTAATAACAAATTGAAGTACTTTGAAAAATGTTCCTTTTTTCAGAAGGGCAGAGCAAAAGTAAGAATGAGTCTTTATTGGGCTGTTACAAAGGTAACCTTCATTTTGTTTTAAGTATCAACTGTGAAGTATACTTTTTATTTTAAATGCCATTTCTCTCTGACATAATCAGAATTCTTTATTTTCCTTTGGGGCAACTGAAAATGTGAAAGTCCAGCAGCTTTATTATCTGTCCAGAAAAGGTTAGTGGCACCTGTAAGTTTCAAAACAAGTAAAGTATAATAGTGTGGTAGGAAATGGGGGACTAAAGCCTGATTATTACACCTACATGGTATTGTCTATAGACAAAAAGTTAAAAATTTAAAAGGTTTGATGAAATGTCTAAGTCCCCTGTTATTAATATCGCATTATTCAGTTCAGTTCAGTTCAGTCGCTCAGTTGTGTCCGACTCTTTGCAACCCCGTGAATCGCAGCACGCCAGGCCTCCCTGTCCATCACCAACTCCGAGTCCACCCAAACCCATGTCCATTGAGTCAGTGATGCCATCCAACCATCTCATCCTCTGTTGTCCCCTTCTCCTCCTGCCCTCAATCTTTCCCAGCATCAGGGTCTTTTCCAATGAGTCAGTTCTTCGCATCAGGTGGCCAAAGTATTGGAGTTTCAGCTTCAACATCAGTCCTTCCAATGAACACCCAGGACTGATCTCCTTTAGGATGGACTGGTTGGATCTCCTTGCAGTCCAAGGGACTCTCAAGAGTCTTCTCCAACACCACAGTTCAAAAGCATCAATTTTTGGCGCTCAGCTTTCTTTATAGTCCAACTCTCACATCCATACATGACTACTGGAAAAACCATAGCCTTGACTAGACAGACCTTTGTTGGCAAAGTAATGTCTCTGCTTTTTAATATGCTGTCTAGGTTGGTCAAACTTTCCTTCCAAGGAGCAAGCATCTTTTAATTTCATGGCTGCAGATCACCATCTGCAGTGATTTTGGAGCCCAAGAAAATAAAGTCAGCCACTGTTTCCACTGTTTCCCCATCTATTTGCCATGAAGTGATGGGACCGGATGCCATGATCTTAGTTTTTTGAATGTTGAGCTTTAAGCCAACTTTTTCACTCTCCTCTTTCACTTTCATCAAGAGGCTCTTTAGTTCTTCACTTTCTGCCATAAGGGTGGTGTCATCTGCATATCTGAGGTTATTGATATTTCTCCTGGCAATCTTGATTCCAGCTTGTGCTTCATCCAGCCAGCATTTCTCAAGGATGTACTCTGCATATAAGTTAAATAAGCAAGGGGGGTTGACAATATACAGCTATGAGGAGATCCTTTTCCTATTTGGAACCAGTCTGTTGGTCCATATACAGTTCTAACTGTTGCTATCTGAACTGCATGAGGTTTCACAAGAGGCAGGTCAGGTGTTATTACTCAAAGAGGAAAGGGGAATCCATGTGGCAACAAACAATTGCTTTGTTCAAGGATCATAACAAAATTATTAGTACAATGCTTTAGAATTTTATTTTCATCTGCTGTTGCTGTGAGACCTAATAATACATTATTTCTTTTTTAATGTAACTTTAAAAGCTTTACAACCAGGACACAGTAGTTCAAGGTATGGAAAATGGACAACTTCTATATGGAAACTAAAGTAAAGTTACAGCAGCTGGCTTTCCTGTGATAATTTTCTGCTCCTTGGTACCTTGGATGTGATCAGTTATGGAAAGACTGGAGACAGTACTTTCTGTGGATCCTCTTGGCTTTGGGGGTAAGTGAAGCAACCACCCTTACTTGACGTGTTGGTTTTTCAAACCTCCCCTCCTCCAGGGAATCTTTAACCTAGGTACCACTACTACTATTCTCCCTTTCATGTTAGATCCTTGATTTTCCATGTGTATAATTAACAGATGAATCAGTAATCATTTTAAACTTTGTGAAAACAAACCGTATTTTTCCTAATGAGGGACTTTCTAGTACAAAAAGTATATAGCGCGCTGATGATGCCCTGTACATTTTGATAAGTATTGCTCTCCCCGACTACACCACTCTTAAGAACGGCCTTTAAGCGTTGCGAGATGAACTATGTAAACGAACACTCTCGCCCTTATCCCCCCCCATGACTCGCGCCCCACAGACCAAAATCGACTACAGGTACCTCCAGCAACCCCCCTCGTACCCGACCATCCAACCCCAGCCGCACCGCCATTCCGCGTCACGCCTACCCACCCAAGTAGGAATCGGCGATTCTGAGGATGGCGGCCATCCTTGGGGGTGGGGCATGGTCTGAGTAGTGGGGCTCAGGCTCTCAAACTCCCTTAAGAACAGTTCTGCTTTGTCCAGGTTTGTACACTAGACTCTTCAATTTCCTTTGTAGGAAAAAGTAATTCTGGTGTTTTAAAAGTTTCAAAAATGTAGTCTGTCAGGAAACTGTTTGTCTAAAAGCATTTTTTGAGAATCAGAAGGTGAGATGGACTGTAGATACTTGGTCTCTTTGATACCAAAAGATAGGTACTGAAGGCAAGGAGTGGTGGTCACTTGCATTGTCTGCATTGGCATTTCCTTGGCACACCCCTACTCACAGGCAACCAGGAAAGTGCTTACTGGTGTCCAGAAGCTTTGGTTTTGCAGAAGAAAACCAAAAATAAAATGGTTATCTTTACTACTGGCCTGCTGCCTTACTGGACACCACGTAACAAATACTCTGAACCGTGGGGGTCAGTTGCCGGCAATAAAAATTTGCCACCATTTTTTGTTGCCCACAGCTGTTGAACTTCTCCCCGGGTCCTCCGGACTCCAAGAGTGAACCTTTCCCCAGTGTGGTAACAGGAAAGAAATCAGACACAGCCTTGCTGCATATGAGCCTCAAGTTGCAACTACCGAAACTTATATCACTGACTTTAATCTAGGTACTCCGGAACAGAAGCAGCTTGTTCATTGGTGGAAGAGAAGCTGCCTATGGGGAGTGTATGTGGATGCAACTAACCTGACTCCCATAGATTATGGTATGGAATCTAAGGGAGAAAGAACATGTGAATTAAGGTGCCTGAGGTTCCCTCCTCACCAAGCAGGAAAGCATAGAAAATTGCCAAGCGTTGTGGTTGTGGTTTGTTCTTGAGAAAGAAAACATGAATTTAAACTCCTTGGGGGACATGTGGCTTCAATTTTAGGCCTCGGGCGAGGCTGTTGGCGGAGGAGCACTCTGGAGTCACCAAGAATGTCACAGACCTAGAGGATGCCTACAGGAGACTAACAAGACACCGCTGCAGAATGGTAAGGTCAAGGCCATAATTTGTCAGGCTAGGATACGTTAAGTACAGGGGGTGATTTTTAACCTTACTTAGTGTTCGCTAGCTTACTGAGGATTTTTTTTCTTTTTGTTCTATCAAGAGAAATGTATGTGACCTAAGAGGTAGTGATCTAATGAGGAAATCATTGGCCAACTGTTTCACTGATGAATATTGAATTCTTCTTCTGTAAATTTATGGTTTGGCTTAGTGATTTTCTGACTTGAGCTACTAAGTTTTTAGACAGAGATGAATTTTATCAATCTAAAAAATCTTTTGTTTACACTTGTCCTACAGACGAGAATCGCTGCACAACTCTCTTTATGGATATTGTTGAACATGGAAGGCAGAATGTAAAAATGAGCTGGAAACAGAAGAAAAATATGGGGAAAGAGCCCACAGTCAATACGTACTACAATCAACCTGATTTTTTAAAAATCTTGTTTTTGAATAAATATGCTTTTAATTGATTGAACCTCCATCTTAACAATAGAAGTTGACATCTTTCTTGGTGAGAGAAGGCGTGAAATAAACAACTAAAAACCTTGTGATTCACTCCGTGTAATTCCAAAAGTCTGACTCTAAACTTACCAAAGCAATTAATTACTAGATAACAGTGCAGTTAGGTACATTAACCTTGAGCTCATCAAAGCCCGTTTCTCTTTGCTATAAAGCAGAATGAGCAGCACCAGTGCCCCGTCTGTCCAAGTCCCTCTCTCTTAAATTTGTTCTTACTGAAAACGAAGTATGGTAGGTTGCTCCGGAGTTTCTCTCCAAGGTACTTTGGACAAGCCATTTCTCTGGGTGAGGCAGCGTGCTTTGGTCTTTGAGGATTCAGGGCTTGATATTAGATAGCTCTAAGGCGCAAAAGTAGCTGAGCTGATGTTATCGTTCGCGCACGTTGATAACCTAAACAAATATTTTAAGTTAGTTTTCTCTGGCAAAGTTAAGCCTCCACATCTCTCCCTGCACCTCTTTTGACCATAAATCAGGAAAAATTTGCTAAGGTTGTGGAGGACAGGACGACAGGAGCGGGGGTATGCTTCAAGAAGTATTCCCCAGTACCAGCGTTTGGTATAAAGACTCTCTCTGCTGGCACTCAGACGCCTGTCATAGAGCAGGAGAAGCTGGTGGGGAAGAGAATGACATGAAGGAATTGGCTGACGAGCAAGCGAGTAGTAGAAGCCGATAACGTGCTTGGATGGAAAAACAGCCCCCTTTCGCTTGATGCCACATCTTGGTAGAGCACAGGTCAGACTTGCGGAGGCCTGGAAAGCCCTCCCCCACGCATCCAACCCCGTGCTGATATAATCCCTGGGATTCTACAGCAATTTATGTTAAATTTGTAAATTTAGTCACAGAGGAACCTACCATAATTTATGCTAAGGGGAAAAATGCAATAACAACTCTGTTGTCCTGGGGCGAGACTGGATTTCCTGAATGTTACTCTTCTCTGTGAGGTTGCTAGACAGGGCGGCTGAGGTAATCTCCTGGTCACTGTCAACTCAAGATTCATCAAGGGCTCCAAAAATTTGCTTATTCAGCTTTCTTCAGAGCCTGAAGAAATAAAAGGATGTTAAGTCCTGTTCCATTAGATGCAGATCAGACTTCGTTATGAAGGGGGAATGATTCATAAAAACTTCAATACTTTAAGCACAGAGCCTCCAGCAAAAGCACGGAAGCCTGCCTTAACTTCTTTTAGAAGTCAAAACTCCCAACGCTTGCTCTGTGCACACATGCCAACAGTATACCTGCGAACCTCATGTTGGGTTGTTGATCCTGCCTTCACGGATGTGTTGCAAGAGGATGCTTTGGTATAAAGTCTGATTATGTAGAAATAACCTCGGTGAACATGTGGCCCGAGACATGGAAAAGAAATGGTTTTACCGTCTCAAATACCTTCCTTCATCATTCTCTTACTTTGAAAAACTATAGTTACAGCTACCATGCTACAAGTAAGGGTTAATCATAGGAGGAAAATAAAGTGAGTTAGCGCTAAAAACTCAGTAAGCAGAAGAAACATTACTCTCACATGTGGAAACAAACAGAATTTCAGATTTCAAAGGCCGAAGAAGAAAGAAGCACATACAGCTGGTTGATTTGCTTTAAAGAGAAACTTAACTTCTCAGTCCTACCAAGTTAAACTACAATAAACAATTTCTGTTATTCTCAGCCTGTTGGTTGTCAGGTGGGATGTAATAATCTTGGATTTTGCAGTGGAACCAGACCAAAGAGCAAGGGATCTGGAATGTGGCCTCTCCCTGTATCGGGCTCTGGCTGATCATCTCTCTGCTCACCTGCCACCACTCACTCAGGACGGGCGCTACCATCGCTTTGTACTGTGCAGTAATGCTCTGGCTCAGATGGTTCTGTTCCCCACATTCAGGCACCTCCTCCTTCCCCTCTCCCTCCTACCTTCCACGATCATTGAAAAATGGGCAGATCTGTAAAAACATCAGGATATTTCTCTTATCGTGAAATTCAGAAACCATAGCACATATTATATAGTACAAACATAATTTCAGTTCTTTGCAGCTGATTAAGCTCTTTAATATCACTGATCAACTGAAATGATCTTAATTAGCGAAAAAGTATCTATAATCCCTCAAAAGAAAAATTACGAAAAAATAATGAACATTGTACAGCAAACAGCTAAATACATCCATGTATTTTTGCTCAATTCTTACCCAAAGTTTGTGTCACTTCACAGTTGTATCTTTTGAGATAACATAACGGAGTGGGATGAAAAGACTAAAAAATGAAGGCCGGAATATGGTATTCTGAGCAAAGCTCAGAGTTCTGTGTGACTTATCAGGAGGAAGGGGTAGGTAGGAGAGGGGAGTGGTTTCTAGGGGAGGTTAGGGGTTTACTGTGCCCGTGGGCGGGCTCTGTCCTTGTCCCTCTTTCACAGCCTTTTCCTTGGGAAACATGCCTAGTCACAAGAGCGTCCAAAGCTTCCTCTAAGCTGTTACTAAAGTCACAGTCTTTGGCTGCTCCTTGGCACCACGGGCCTGCTCTGGGATGTTGTCTGTGTATCATGCAGCGCACCAATTTTTTTTTTTTATTTGCCCCAACTGGACCTCAGTATATTCTGTTCCAAACTCTTGCCTGCTTTTCCTCTTTTGTTGTGGCATCAATGGTCTTCAGTTTACCGGACATGCATCTTTGATTTCCTTTTTTCCCAACGTAAGCCTGTAAGATTACATTCCTATTGCTGCTATTCTAGCCCAGATTAGTCTATGCTCTGGAAGGCTCTCCTATACTCCAGTCCCTCTATATTCTGATGACTATGCTGCTCTCTTCAAATTGTTGAAATCCATTTACCACAGTTCTCAAAACAAATCTCAAATTCATCAGTGTAGTTTCTTTAGGTTTCCCTTACAGTCGGACTCTATTTTTACCTTTTTCCAACCCCTATCTTCATTACTCCCCTCGCGTCTTTAGTCTTTCCATGTCTAGAATTGCTGCCACTGTACCCACAGTCTCCAAAAACAGCACAGCTCAACAATTAAGGAAAACTGTTGGGTGTAAAAGACCTGTGTCCTGTGTTCTTTGGAAGCAAAATGGCCGATCAAGAGTTAATGTGGGAACTGTTAAGAGGAAGAAACAAGGATAGCTGTTGGGCTGGGGAACTGGTAACAACTTAGACGATAAACCTGTCACAAAGCAGAATTACCAAACTCACAGTTCCCTTAAGATATAAAGGCACTGACACACATTCATGAATTGTTTTTAAGGAAGCAGACCCTTCCCAGTGAAAACTGCCACCACAAGAACATAGACCATAGATGGGTGAAAACCCTGCCTCCCAAACACACAGTGGTCACAGTTTGAGGTCACTGGACTCAACCGTGGCCCCTTTGCTGGCAAAGCATGTATAAAGCTACTCTTTCCTGTTTCACCGAAAACTCTTGACTCAACGTTTCTGTTCAGCACCTGTGAACAGAGGCTGAATTTCAGCAACATTAGTTCTTACAAAATCGAAAAGATGGGGTCGCAAAGGTGGACATGGTGATTTCTGAGCGATTCCTTTGAACAACCGTTGGGTGTAGTTTTAGATGTGTAACGGTGGATTCATCACCACTTTTAAGATAATGAGACACAGGTCATATTCCGTCACCCCTGAATGTTTTCTTCCAGCCCTTAGTAATCCCTTCCTGGACCCTGCCCTCTCTAACCTCACCTACTCCTCCTTTCTAACCTGTCCAGACAACTTACTCATCTGCTTTGTCATCAAAGATTAGTTGCATTCTCTACAATTTTTTTAGAATTCATTCAGTATTTTCTTCTTTGAGCCTCTCTTTTTAGTCAGCATAATTAAGATTCATACACGTTGTAGTATTGTTACCAAACCAAACTTGGGTTCACTTGCCCTGGCACAGTAAAACCAACGTAGTGACACATGGATTGTGGTGAGGGAAAATACAGTGTTTATTGCCAGGCACCACACAAGGAGTTCAGGACGGCTAGTCCTCAGGAAGCCTGAGTGGCCTGATGGGTTTCAGCAAAGAAGTTTTAAAGGCAAAGTGAGGGAGGTCGCAGGACATGTGATCAGCTTGTGCACAGCTCTCTGCTTGGTTGACAGTGAGCTAACAGAGAAGGGTCACCGATTGACATAATCGATCCTCAGGCTCCAGTAGGTCTGGGGGTTGTGTGCTCATGATCGTTAAGTAGTTAGCTTCTCCCATTTGGTGGGGGTTTTCATACCTGTAAAAACAACCCCGGTATCATATACTATTATCTAGGTACTTCATAGAGGAACTTCAGCAGAGCACATGGTGGGTCTGTCCCAGGGCCCAAAGGGTTCTGCTCCATTTCAGTATTTCTATGCGCACTCTGCTCACAGCAGTAGCCTCCTGGGGGCTCAGAGAAGCTATCATTTTCCTTTTTTTATTTACTTATTTGATTTTTATTTTCAGCTGTGTCATTTTATTTTTTAATATTTGTTTACTTGTTTAATTTTTATTTTGGCTGTCCTGTCTCAGTTGCATCACGTGCAATCTCTGTTCCCCCGAGTGGGCTTAGTTGCCCCGTGGCATGTGGGATCTTCATTTTCCAAGCAGGAATTGAACCTGAGTTCCCTGCATTGGAAGGCAGATCACTGGACCATCAGGGAAGTTCCACTATCATTTTAAAAGCCCTTATTTAACCAGGTGCTTTACACATAGTATCTCAAATCCTTATAATAGCCTTGTTGTTGTTTGCTGTTCAGTCACTTTGGGGCCCCATGGACTGCAGCACGCCAGGCTTCCCTGTCTTTCACTGTCTCCTGGAGTTTTCTCAAGCTCATGTCCATTGAGTCAGTGATGCCATCCAACAATCTCATCCTCTGTTGCCCCCTTTTCCTCATGCTCTCAATCTTTTCCAGCATCAGGGTGTTTTCCAGCGAGTCGCCTCTTCACATCAGTTGGCTAAAGTGGTGGAGCTTCAGATTCAGCATCAGTCCTACCAATGAATATTCAGGGTTGATTTCTGGTAGGAGTGACTCGTTTGATATCCTTGCAGTCAAACAGACTCTCAAGAGTCTTCTCCAGCTTCACCGTTCAAAAGCATCAATTCCTTAGCACTCAGCCTTCTTCATGGTCCAACTCTCACGTCCATACATGACTATCAGGAAAACCATAGCTTTGACTAGACGGACCTTATGACTGTCTTGCAAGGTACAGAAAATTGAAATGAGCAGGACCCTGTGGTACCCTCCAGGGGACAAATGTTTTCCCTGCCCTCCATTTCTTGTTTGTGGGAAATAGACATCAAGGAGGCTGAAAGACCTTTCCTGAGTTCTAAAGGGCAGATTCAGTAACTAACCTGGGAAGCAAGGGGATGAAGGGGTCTGCCTTGGTGACTCAGCGGTAAAGAATCTGCCTGCAATTCAAGAGACTTGGGTTTGATCCCTGGGTCTGGAAAATCCCCTGAAGAAGGAAATGGCAACCCATTCCAGTATTCTTGCCTGGGAAATCCTATGGACAGAGGAGCCTGGTGAGCTATAGTCCATGGAGTGGCAAAAGAGTTGGACCTGACTTAGCAATTAATTAACAGCAACAAAGGGAATGAGGATACAAAGGAGGAGCAATACAGCAGTGCAGTGATGTGGCAGGGTCCTGGTGCCACCTCAAGGAATATGCATCACACTGTCTTTAAGTTCTTCTGCAGGAACTAAGGCCCCCACCCAGATGGAAGATGGTAATGTCAGGCTGAGCATAAGATTCCTGTTTCCTCACCAACAACTAATTAGAAGAAAGTCCGCACACAGTGGAAGATAATGAAGACTCTGGACAACACCCCCATCCCCTCAGATATTTAACTTCCTTTTCTCCGTTTAAAAACTTTCATGGTCAAGTTGGTTTTTGGAAATGAGTCTGCCTTCTTCCCAGGTTGCTGGCCAACTGAATAAAGCAAACTTTCCTTTCCAACTAACACTTGTCTCTTGAGTACTGACTTTCAAGCAGTGGAATCTGAGTTCTGTAACATGGTCTTATGTTACAGATGAGCAAAGTGAGGCTCAGAAAAACACTACTAGGAAGTTTGAGAGCCAGAATCTGATTCTACTTGGACTAACTACACATTCTCTTCTTCCCATGGGCCAGGCTGCCCCTCTGAAATCATCTTAACTTGTAAAGAAGTTGGCTTCCACTATTGAAGTCTGAATCTGGAAAAACTGCTTCCCACCTACGCTCCCCAAACTCCAATCCAGAAGAAAGATGAAAAAATTATAAGAAAATGGAATTTTTCTGTGATTAGCGAAAAGCAGAGTTCAAGATCAAAGGACAAATGTGCAAAGAAAAACACACAGAAAACAAGCTAGTGGTTGAGGCACACTGCTACAGTTCTTAGGAGGTCCCCGCACTACAACACACCCCTTCACCTGTTTCCTGCCTGGGCTGGGCCCAGCCTCCATGGATCATAATCAAGGCATGTCATGGCCAGATATCACAGAGCCAGGCTCCATTCCTTTGTGGAGAAGGACAGGTTGTCTATTCTCTGAGAGCCTTGGTCTCTTACCGACCCACTTCTTATGGATTGTGGATGTCATCAATTCAGTTCAGTCACTCAGTTGTGTCCAACTCTTTCCGACCCCTTGGACTGCAGCACCCTGGGCTTCCCTGTCCATCACCAACTCCCAAAGCTTGCTCAAACTTATGTCCATTGAGTCGGTGATGCTATCGAACCATCTCATCTTCTGTCTTCCCCTTCTCCTCCCACCTTCAGTCTTTCCCAGCATCAGAGTCTTTTTCAGCGAGTCAGTTCTTAACATCAGGTGGCCAAAGGACTGGAGTTTTAGCTTCAGCATCAGTCCTTCCAATGAATATTCAGGACTGATCTCCTTTAGGATGGACTGGTTGGATCTCCTTGCAGTCCAAGGGACTCTCAAGAGTCTTCTCCAACACCACAGTTCAAAAGCATCAATTCTTTGGCACTCAGTTTTCTTTACAGTCCAACTCTCACATCCATACATGACTACTGGAAAAACCATAGCCTTGACTAGACGGACCTTTGTTGGCAAAGTAATGTCTCTGCTTTTTAGTATACTGTCTAGGTTGGCCATAGCTTTTCTTCCAAGGAGCAAGTGTCTTTTGATTTCATGGCTGCAGTCACCATCTGCAGTGATTTTGGAGCCCAAAAAAATTAAGTCTGACACTGTTTACACTGTTTCCCCATCTATTTGCCATGAAGTGATGGGACCAGATGCCATGATCTTAGTTTTCTGAATGTTGAGCTTTAAGCCAACTTTTTCACTCTCCTTTTTCACTTTCATCAAGAGGTTCTTTAGTTCTTCACTTTCTGCCATAAAGTGTGGTGTCATCTGCATATCTGAGGTTATTGATATTTCTCCTGGCAATCTTGATTCCTGCTTGTGCTTCTTCCAGCCCAGTGTTTCTCATGATGTACTGTGCATATAAGTTAAATAAGCAGGGTGACAATATACAGCCTTGAGGTACTCCTTTTCCTATTTGGAACCAGTCTGTTGTTCCATGTCAAGTTCTAACTGTTGCTTCTTGACCTGCACACAGATTTTTCAGGAGGGAGGTAAGGTGGTCTGCTATTTCCATCTCTTGAAGAATTTTCCACAGTTTGTTGTGATTCACACAGTCAAAGGCTTTGCCATACTCAGTAAAGCAGAAGTAGATGTTTTTCTGGAACTCCGTTGCTTTTTCGATGATCCAATGGATGTTGGCAATTTCATCTCTGGTTCCTCTCCCTTTTCTAAATCCACCTTGAATATATGGAAGTTCACAGTTCACATACTGTTGTAGCCTGGCTTGGAGAATTTTGAGCATTACTTTGCTAGCATGTGAGATGAGTGCAATTGTGCGTTTAGTTTGAGCATTCTTTGACATTGCCTTTCTTTGGGATTGGAATGAAAACTGACCTTTTCCAATCCTGTGGCCACTGCTGAGTTTTCCAAATTTGTTGGCATATTGAGTGCAGCACTCTCACAGCATCATCTTTTAGGATTTGAATAGCTCAACTGGAATTCCATCACCTCCACTAGCTTTGTTTGCAGTGATGCTTCCCAAGGCCCACTTAACTTCACATTCCAGGATGTCTAGCTCTAGGTAAGTGATCACACCATCTTGATTATCTGGGTCATGAAAATCTTTTTTGTATAGTTCTTATGTGTATTCTTGCCACCTCTTCTTAATATTTTCTGCTTCTGTTAGGTCCACACCATTTCTGTCCTTTATTGTGCCCATCTTTGCATGAAAATTTCCCTTGGTATCTCTAATTTTCTTGGAGAGATCTCTAGTCTTTCCCAATCTATTGTTTTCCTCTATTTCTTTGCATTGATCGCTGAGGAAGGCTTTCTTATCTCTCCTTGCTATTCTTTGGAACTCTGCATTCAAATGGGTGTATCTTTCCTTTTCTCCTTTGCCTTTTGCTTCTCTTCTTTTCTCAGCTATTTGTAAGGCCTCCTCAGATAACTGTTCAGCCTTTTTGCATTTCTTTTTCTTGGGGATGGTCTTGATTACTGCCTCCTGTACAATGTCAGGAACCTCTGTCTAACCAGAGATAATTTAGTTTAATATTATCCACTGTAAACAGTGTGATGCACATGGGGCTGGTTAGCCTTTGAGGAACCCCTAATCAAGAATCCACACTTCAGGGATGATTAGTGAGCCTCTGAAGCATCCTAATCAAGAAGGTACACTCCAGAATTAAGGATTAGAATTATTGTTTTTGAAAGAGAGGGTTGATTAACTAGCAGAAGTAATGACTGGAATGATTCCTGTTGAAATGCAGAATTGAAATCTATGACTAATTAGAAAGTGGCTTCCCAAGTGGCTCAGTGTTAAAGAATCTACCTGCCAATGCAAGAGATGCGGGTTTGATCCCTGGGTCGGGAAGATTCCCTGGAGAAGGAAATGGCAACCCTCTCCAGTACTCTTGCCAAGAAAACCCCATGAACAGAGGGAGCCTGGTGGGCTATAGTCCATGGGGTCACAAAGAGTCAGACATGACTTAGCGACTAAACAGCAGCAGCAGAAAGACTATAATGGGCCCTACTGCCCTTACGCAAGCAAATATGAGGATCTGGTCTGCCTAGCCCATGCCTTTGGAGCAGCACTTGCCCTTCAGACATTTGCTTGACCCTGTGCTCTTTCTCATCCCTCTGGCTTGTTTCCTGACCCAACCAGAAAGTTGGCTAATTCTGCTTTAAAAAATACCGTTCCTCCTTAGAATGAACCTCTCAAGCAAAGAGCTAGCTGGAATGCCTAAAGATTGCGAGGGGCTTTTCCCCCACTCACAAGAAACCACTGTGTGATCATTTTTATACCTGCTTGTTAATAAACACTGACACACTTAGCAGAAATTGGTCTCAGATTCCGTTTCATCACAATAAACAACCTGGTAGCAAATTTGTCAAGGAGAGGGTGTACAGTCTCCACTCTCTCGAATGCCAGAGGTAACCGGCTTTTACAAGAATAACAAAAACAACAACAAATAAATTGCCCAACACTGACTTGCTAGTGAATCCGCTGGCTTAGGATAGTTTGCAGCATTACCCTTTTAACCTGAAAATACACCTCTACAAGGCCCTGGGATCTCCTGCTTCCGTGTATGAAGCAAAGACACATGCTGACTTCAGAGTGGTGAAGCTAAAAGATTCCACCCGCCCCTTCTGCCCCCCCAGATCCCTACTTTGATCTACAAGTGGAGAGAGTTTACCACAGTGAGGTGGCTTCCAATTAGCTGCAAAGACTGGCTGCCAGGACTGCTTCACTAATGTCCTGAGGCTAGTGCTCTGCAGGTTCCCTGGCTGTGTAAGGGGAAGTGAGGCTGTGAGTGTGGAGTGGGGGGTGGGGTGCGGACACCTGGTTGCGGAAAGGGCAGAGGAGCACCACCTGCTCCTGTGTAACGTGATCCTGTTGTCTTTATGAGGACAAGACTTCCAACTGGTCCAAGTGAGCATTTTGTTGCTGGAAGACAATGAGAACCAGGCCTCCAATCACAACCAACCAGTCACAGCCAACTTGACCCACTATTATGGAAATTGCTCCAATTAAGTGCATCACATTTGCATGTGAAATGACAACTAAGTGCCTGCCTCGGAGGCAATTTTTGCAAATGAAGCTGGGTGTTAACAAAATAGGGTATTTTGTCCTTTGTTGGGATTATCTGTGACCCAGTGAGATGGCAGCCCTCCTCAAGCCTTGCCTTGTGGCCTGTCATAAATTACTTGTCCCTCAAATGCTTCCTATGGCTTGCAGATGAGCCCCTTGAAATAAATGGGCTTCAATCACCAGTTTCAACAATTGTCCTGTCTCCAAGTAATACAACATCTGGAAAATTGGACTAAATGAATAAAACAGTTCTCTGTAATAAGTATCTGGCATGCTTACAACTCTGTATAATGTTTTTTTTTTAATGACCAGATGTGGTACTTTTGTGTTATGAAGAACAGAGGCATGTTTAGTCATGTTTTTTATTGCATTGAAATGCAACATATATTTTCATAGCTCCCTGGAGAAATGCTCTCCCATTGATTAGGGATTGTTGATGTGTTGGTTTACAAACTTGAAAAGTAAGTGAACCGCTCAGAAAATTGCAGACATAATTTAAACCGTCAATAAACTGGACACTCACAAGGCACCAGCTTAACAAAAAGAATTCAGTCCATAAATTTACCTTCACTCCTAGTGGATTTGTTCCATCAAATCTTTGATCTAGCTGTCATTTATATTCTGATCTGTCTTCTGGAATATTTACAGCTTTATGAAAAAATAGTTTCACCAAACTTGGTGTTCGCTTCTTCCAGTTTCTCATTAAGAAAGCTTAGCTGCTAACCCACCTGTGTAGTCTCCATTTTATAGACCTTTGTGGGATTCCAGCAAGATGCTTTTAACATCTGTGTAGGGGCAACAGAAACAAAGATATTTAGAACACTGTCCACTGGGTTACTATTCTAAAAATCTCCTTGAACACCACACCACCAAAGACACACCCCCTCATTTATTTTAGAAAGTTTGGAAAACACAGAAATCTACAAGAAGACATTTTGCTGTACCCCTGAAACACGATTTTGTAAACCAATTATGCCTCAATTTAAAAAGTAAATGTTTAAAAAAGTATAGAAGAAAATTGAAAAATCATCTGTAGCCATATCTAGTTATTACCACAGTATATATAGGTAGCATTTTTCATTTTATGAGATTACAATGGTATTCTACATACTGTTTTGTCACTTCAAATACCACACGTTTTGTTCTTTTAAAGTAGGAAACTTGATAAAAGACTATTTTTATTGAACTAGTTTATTTGGGGACATTTAGAGTTTTTAGGAATGTTCACTGCTGTAAACAGTCTGTGATATTGAAGTTGCCGAGGGCAGGGAGGGATGGCGAGGGATGGACTGGGAGTTTGGGATTGGTAGATGCAAACTATTATTTTTAGAATGGATAAACAACAAGATCCTAGTGCACAGGGAACTACAGCCCATCTCCTTAGATACACTATGATGGAAAAGAATATAAAAAAGAATATATATGTGTAAAACCGAGTCACTTTGCCCTACAGCAGAGATTGCCACAACACTGTAAATCAACAATACTTCAAAAAAAAGAACAGTCTAGGAGAAATACCTTTCTATAAAAATCTTTTCGTAGATCTCTGATTATTTCCTAGAAGTAGAATGGCTAGATCAAAGGATATGAGCTTTTGTGTTTTTTTGAGCTTTTGTTTTTAAGGCTTTATTTTAATACATACTGTCCCAAGTGTTCTTCAGAAAGGGTGTAATGATGTATGTCATACACACCCACCATGAGAATATGAGTTTTCCACCTCCCATGCCCTCTGGGTCCTCCCATTAGTAACAGTTCTAAAGTAAAGATATTAACCCTCTATCTGCTGTTTAAGGGCTCCCTGGTGGCTCTGACAGTAACAAATTTGCCTGCAATTCGAGAGACCCGGGTTTGATCCCTGGGTTGGGAAGATCTCTTGGAGGAGGGCATGGCAACCCACTCCAGGATTCTTGCCTGGAAAATTCCATGGACAGAGGAACCTGGCGAGCTACAGTCCCTGGGGTCACGAAAAATTGGACACAACTCAGCAACACACACACACACACACACACACACACACATACACACACACACCCCTCTAGCCTGCCCGCCAGGCTCCTTGATCCATGGGATTTCCCAGGCAAGAATACTGAAGCGGGTTGCCATGCCCTCCTCCAGGGGATCTTCCAGACCCAGGGATCAAACCCGTCTCCAGTGTCGCCCAGGGCTTCAGTTTACTCAGTGGTAAACCTGAAGAGAGTGTGGCTCAGCTGGTAAAGAATCCGCCTGCAATGTGGGAGACTTGGGTTCAGTCCCTGGGTTGGGAAGATCCCCTGGAGACGGGAAAGGCTACCCACTCCAGTATTCTGGCCTGGAGAACGCCATGGACACAGAAGCCTGTTGGACTAGACAGTTCATGGGTCCTACATGCTGCAGCTAAGTATTTGAGACAGTCCATGGGGTTGCAAAGAGTCGGACACGACTGAGCTACTTTCACTTTTCAAACCTGAAGAGAAGCTATGAGCTTCAAGTGTGTGCTTTGAAATGTACTTACTTTGTTAATATTTGCAAGTAGGGTTGAGGAATTGAAAAAGAAAAAAATTTTCAGTAGTGGGAGGGGCAATTTCTTAAGTAGGCCTTAAAATGCCCGAATTGGATTTCTGAAACATTTAATTGTGTAGCCCTGGGGAAATGGTTTAACTTCTGCTAGTTTTTTTTTTCCCCTTGGAAGTAAAATGAAGTTTGTTTCTGACCTAGGACCAAATCCTTCAAGAGAAAATATAGCTAGTTAATAAATTTCTGGAAAGATGTACCAACTTTGATGGTAGTCAAAGACAAGGTAAATTAATATAGTAATGAAATAAGATTTTTTACTGATAAAGAAATATATATTTTTAAAATACTCGCTCAGTGCTGTGAAAGTGTGGTTAAATGGACACTTTAGGAGTATACCTGGCTATAATCCTTTTGAAAAGCAATTTTTACAATCAAGCACCTTGAGACGTCTTTCCTTTGGGACCACCAGTAGGTTCCATCTCTAGTAATTTAGCCTAAAAGAAATTCACCTAAGATGTAGAAAAAAATTGTACATAAAGATGTTGTCAGAGAGTGAATGATGCCAGGAAAATCTCAATAGTAGGGACAATGATAGTGTTGTAGATTTTATAACAACATAATTCATCTAGATTTTTGCTTAAATGACACTTACAGGGTAATCCAAAACAAGTATATTTATGTTAGTAGAGTATTTCACTATCAGAAATACATAAGTAAATTATAGTGTGCAATCAGAAAAAATAATATTTAGTAAGAGTAACAATAAGAAAATATTCATGCTATAATGTTAGGTGAAAAAAAATGGAAAATAAAATTGTCTAATCAATATTATATGCCTGTGGAGAAATACCATACACAGCATAAAGACTAAAAGAAAAATTTATGGGGACATAATGTGCAGCATGATGACAATGGTTAATAATACTGAATTGTATATTTTAAAGTTGCTAAGAGAGCAGATCTTACAAGTTTTCATCACAAGGGAAAAAATCATAACAATTTATGGTGATGGAAGTTAACTAGGCTTACTGTGTGATCATTTTGCAATACATACAAGTACTGAATCATTATGTTGTACACCTGAAACTAACAAAAAATTATTTCAAAAAAGCTTAAAATCATAGAGGTTTTCTCTGGAGTATGGTGAATGTTCCCCCTTTCTACTTTTCTATATTTTCCAACTTTGTGCAATGAACACAGATAAATTTTATACTTGACTAAAAGTAAACCCACTTTTTAGATGGATATTTTTCCTTGAATGAAAACATAATTATGAAAGGAAAAATGTGTTAGGTAAGGTCTTATTGTACATGGACATGAGGCTGAGGAATTCTGCTGAATTCAGATCTTGGAGCAAAGGTACTGTGAAAATACATTTCATGAAGAAACTTCTGCAGTATGTCAAATGAACTCTCCATCCACAAAGTGAGTGATCATATTTCAACATTTTTTTATGTATTGAATTTCCTTAAGTAGAACTTAGTTTTAAAAATATGTCAGTTTCAAAATACAATCAGAACTAAAACAGAAAAGCCTTCTTAAACTAGAGGAAGATGTGAGCCCCGGCTGGTTCGTCTGGCATGTGTTCCGTTTCTGGCTTTTCTTTCTCACCTCTCTGCCTCCCTGTTGATGTTCCCTTATTCTCATTCAGAGGCTAACTCCTGGGGGTCAAGGACTGTAAACTTTAATTTATGTTCAGCTTCCAGAACGCTCTGGGGATCTAATGAGCGCTCGGGGCAAATGCAATTGGCCTCTGCTCCAGCTCTGAGTTTGTCAAGCTCGGAGGCAGAGAGGGGTTGATTGCTCTGCGATCCCCCGTTGATACCAACAGACAGGGCTTCCTGGCTCCCTGCAGCTCAGTCCACTGCTGTTTGGCCTGAAGGGTGGAGGCCAAATCGAAAGGGATTTCTTAACCATCCTTTTCCCTCTGCCGCAGGAAGGCTGGGTGGCACCTTTTCAGGTGCCCATGTCCTTGCTTTCCTAAGCTGACCCTTTCTCCCAGGCAATGCCTTGTCTTTCTCACCCTTGCTGTAGTTGCTTCTCTGGCCTCGTTCAGTTCTCAAACTGGAGCGTGTGAAGCCCTGATGATCAGAGGCCTCTTTGATGGATTCCACGAGCGCCCAGACAAATTTTTATTTTTGGCAGGATTTCTCCTGTGATCATGGTGATTTTACCAGTTATAAAGGCTATCAGGATTGAAAGACATTTTCTTGGAATAAGACTTTAGTATTCCGAGGCTGCTGGGAGGAGTAGACAGAACTAAAGGTAGCTTGAGCAAACATGTTCTCATTTTTCTTACCTACCAAGAAGTCCACAGGTGGGCAGCCGCTGGCTCAATTCAGCAGCTTAAGGCCCTCGGGGCTGGTGTCTCTATGACTCTCCTGGCTCCTCCCTCTGGCTGCTGCGACTTCAGGCATCCTGTGAGGACCGGGAGGGAGGAGGAAGAGGGAAAGAGGTGGCTTCGGACATATTGGTTTAACCAAAAAGCAAAACATTTTCCAGAAACCTCCCAGCAGGCTACCTTTTATGCTTGATTGGCACCAGCTGAGTCACACCACTACCCTCGCTAAAGAGGTAGGCTGGGCAACCAGCGCTTGGTAAGAGGATGAGGGTTACTATGTTTGGCTGAGACCAATTGCCCGTTATTGCTTAGGGCTGGGCACACTTGGAAATATCATCAGGGTTTGGGATGGCTGGGGGTGTGTGTGCCTGATGAGTGGGCTCAGCCAGGCTGAGGGTCTCTACACTACACATGCCCTGTCCTCTTGCTTCCTTTCCAAATGACCCTTGTGTTCTTGACAAAGGTCAGAGCCTCTCTTCTCCTTTGGCTTCTTGCTCAGGTAAAGTGGCAACTGCCTCACCTCTCTCTCCACTCTATCAGTCACAGACAGGCTGTCGAGGGTCATTCCTCTCTCGCCCTTTACCCTTAGGGTGGAAAAGAACATGCTTTCTAAGGTAAGAGCCTTCTTTGAATTCCGAAGTATGATACTAAAGTCCAGCCACTTAGCAAGCTTCTAAGGTTTAAATTTCATTTATTCTCAACAAAATGCAATCTTCCTGAGTTGAGGAAGAACATTTATGTTCAGCTGACAATAATGCAATGCTAGTTTCTGCTAAAACACTCACAGTGTTAGTTTTTGACTGATTGAAAAGAGAAAAGGAGAAAGAATTGAGCACAGTTCTTTTTTTCCCAGAACAGGGAGGATCCCCCAGCCCTAGGATCCCCTTCCTTCTGCTTCCTCTCTGTGTTCACATCTACAAAGTGCCTCTGAGTCTTTCTCTACTCTCCCTTTTTTCTTTCAGTTTTCTCTCTCTCGGGCTGCCAGGGGCTTCATACATCACCTTGTGATCTCTTTGAGTTCAGAATTGCCCGCAGCTCCGCCTTCAGCATTTCTGTATTTTCCCATCATCTCTTCCTAACTCGGCCCCTTCACCTGCTCGGTGCTGGGGGTCATATGCTTTCCAGCGTGTTCTAAGATCAGTGTGTCCCTGGTCTTGACCATGGTCTGCTGGGCAGAGGGAAATCAGGCATTTCATGTTTTGTTTGCAGATGATTGAATTATGCTTAAAAAAAAAAAAAAAAAACCCTAATACTGTGCTGGGAAGTCATTTTGAAATTCTGTATTTTTAGAGTATCTTGGGACTCACAGATGCAAATATTACATAAAAACCACACATGTTTCTCTCCTGTTTTAAAACTCCTTTCCTCTGTGAAAGCTTTGAAATATGATGTAAAAAAATACAAAAGTTACAGCTAAATGGAAAAAAGAGGATGCATGTTGTACTGAAGTGCGACGCCTTGGAGCAGAAGCATCAACGTCCTTATGGCATGGAGACGGACCCAGAGTTAGCCAAACTGCAAGGCTTGGAGGCACAGTCCCCAAAGCTGCCCTCACTTTTGACACCAATTGCAGTTTGTGGGAAGAGGTTCCCCAAACCACCCTCCATTCTGATAATTCCCCAGAAGAAAGGACTTACAGACCCCACTGAAAGCTATGATACTCACAGTATGGAACATCACAGAAGGATATAGATTAAAATTAGCTGAAGGAAGAAACACGTAAAGCAGAGTCTGGGGGCAGGGGCTGAGAGCAAAGTTTTTGTTTTGGGGACATGTTACAATGTCTGACAAAACACAAAATATTACCAACCGGGGAAGTTCCTCTGAGCCTCAATGTCTGGAGGTTTTCTTGAGGCCCCATTCTATAGGCATGGTTGACTGACCAACTGCCCAGGAGTTGATCCAAGCCTCCAGGTCTACTGATACCATGTGACCCAAAGCTCCTATCCTAAATCACAAGGTTGGTCTTTCTCTCCTGGCCAGCTCCCACCCTAATACTATGGGATGTGGCAGGCCCCTTTGAAGATTTGCTGTGTCCAGGCTCTGCCCTAGACAAAGACACTTCTATCAGGAGTGACACAGACTGCCTCCCAGAAGCTGGGGCAAGGGCCAGACTTCTCTCTGGGCAAAAACCAAATTCTTTATTAGCAAAATGCTTCGCTTCTTACTCATGACTGACATCACAGGCTGCCTCCAGGAAAGTGCAAAATGAAAGAGGTATCAGAGCCATTTGGAGACAGTGATTTGTTAGTGGTGCTGGAGATCAAACGCAGTTGTTTGAGTCTGTTTTCTTTCTCACCAGATATGTTCTAGTGACACTGGGGGCCACACAGACCAGAGCCCTCAGCTGCCACTTCCAGTGGCTTACAGACATCAGAGATGCTGAGAAGCTAGGGCTCCAGAGTCTGATGTGTTTCAAGACACCAGTGCCCTGGGGACTCACAGACGACGTTTCTGGAAGCAAATGACTGGCTCTAACTAGGTCAGAGTCTGTGAACACCTGAACTGGAGATTTGGGGGCACAAAGGCTTAGGGGATTCAAAAGAGATCAAGCAGCTTGAGTTAGAAACTGGACAGGAAACCTTGGACCTTATAAACAAGAGGTGGGAGGGGTGGTTTGGGGGTGGAGGGCACACACAACAGGTGAGGCATAGAGTTAGGAACTAAAGCAGCCAAAGGAGCAAAGAGTAGCAGATTTGTTAGAAAGCCTGTGACTACACTGTCAGTGTCAGGTTTCAGAGGAAGAATGTATTCTTCCTTAAGTGAAGGACTTATTAGCTTTCTCATAAGATTCTGATGAATCAGCTCAGTTCAGTTGCTCAGTCGTGTCCGACTCTTTTGATGAATAGTTGCCATCTTTTCCTTTAACACTATTTATTGCGCATTTACTATTTCCATTCTAGCTCAGATGGCAAAGAATGTGCCTGCATTGTAGGAGACCCAGGTTCGATCCCTGGGTTGGAAAGATCCCCTGGAGGAGGGCATGACAACCTACTCCAGTATTCTTACCTGAAGAATTCCATGGACAGAGGAGCCTGGTGGGCTACAGGCCATGGGGTTGAGTGACTAACACACACATGCTGTTTCCATGCAATATTCTAGGTGGTGAGGATTCAGCAGAAAGCAAAATAAAATAGTGAAGTCTTTCCCCTCATGGAGCTTGATTTTTAGTGGTGGATACAAATAATAAATAAATATATGCCCTGATGTGGTGACAAGTGTGCTGAAGAAAAATAAAGCAGGGTAATGGGATAGAGAGAGAGGAGCTTTTCTTTGATCAGGAACCCAGGGACAGCCTCATTAATCAGGAGACATCTGAGCAGAGACTTGAGGAAAAGGAGGTACCTGGTTATGCTGATATCTATGGAAAATCGCTCTGGGCAGGAGAACAGTAAGTATCAAGGTCCTGGGCTGGAGAATGGCTGGAGTGGAGATGAAGCCAGATAAATCGGATCTTGTGGTTGTAAAAAGTAGATGGGAGCCACTGGAGGATATAAACTGTAAGTTCACGTGACAGGGACAAAGAAGGTTCACATAACACACAAACACATACACATACACACACACACGCACAGAGTTATCTCCATGCTCAGCCTTCCTCAGTTACAAGACTGATTTTGCTGAGAAAATCAGATTTGGATCCCTTAAAAACAAACTCTGATTCTTCTCATTGCCTCAAGTTATTTGCATTTAATCACAGTATAGTACCTAATTGTGTGAATTAGCATAGAGACTGATTGCTGACTAGTTCTAACTGGCTTTGCCACACAGTAATGTATGGTGACTCTTATAGATGCTGAGAGATCAACAGTCAGATGTCTGAAACTCTCCAAAGTTCACAACCACAAAAAAAGGTTCAGCGCTTTAAGAGTTGGTATCCCCATACTTATCTGTATATTGGTTAGAACATTCTTAAAATAACGCTGATGCTCTTATCACAGTCCTTATTAGTGCCTGGCATAAGCAAGCACATCATTTTACGTCCTCATGTTAATAGACACTCGGTACTGCTGAAATGGGAAAGGGTACCCTGAACCACTGTGTGTGACTTCCCAGGGCCTCACCACACCTGCCCCCTCCCTGGAGGACTAGTCACCACCACTACTCCACCACTACTCCTGTGCTCCTGGAATCAAGGTCAGAGAGCTGGTGTCTGTCTCCTGTATGGTCAGCCCCACCCAGCTTCAGCAGCTACACAATTGCGCCCCCTACCTCCCACTCCCCAAACTGTCCCAGGAGAAGTCACCAGGCACTGCATCCACAGGTTCCTGCTTCCTTGCTCTCTCTCCTTAGCCCAGACTTCTCTGTCCTTGGCATTGGACAGAGCTATCTCCCTGGCCTGGCCCCCCTCCTCTCTAGCGGACGCCCTACATAGCAGTCAGGGTGCTCTGTCAAAAATACATGTTCCATAGTGTAGAAACAGTTTAACCTTTTAGTGTGGCTGCGGGTGCCTTGCAGGGACTCACCCCTCCATGCCTATATCTCCTCTCCGTCTGCTGAATTTCTATCTTTACACATCCAGCTCAGAAATCACCTCCTTCTGGAAGCCATCCCTTACTTCCCCAGAAAGTCTGTTGTTCTCCCTATGTTCTACGCAATGTATTTATTTGAGTTGGATCCCCTTAACTAAGAAATGAAGGCTAACCTCATGTCCAAGGAGCTGCAGCCCCAGGGGATTAAAGAGCTGTTCATATCACTCACAGAAATGTCCCGGTGTGATTCTGTGGTTACTTCTGTGATGCTGCCAAGCGAGGTCTCACTGCACAGGTATGTCCTACAGCTCAGCATCACAGACGTCACCTGGGAGCGGAACCTCTGGGACTTCCCTGGTGGTCCAGTGGTTGAGACTCCACCTGCCAATGCAGGAGACGCAGGTTCGATTCCTGGTCGGGAAACTAAGATCTCACATGCTGTGGGGCAACTAAGCCCATTCTGTGCAACTGATGAGCCCATGTGCTCTAGGATCTGTGTTCCATGACAAGAGAAACCCACAAGCCATCACAAAGACCCAGGGTGGTCAAAATAAAAAAAAAAAAAAAAAAAAAAGAAAAGCAGGATCTCTGCATTTACCCAGACCTTCTGAGTCAGAGTCTGCAGTTGAACAAGATCCTCAAGTGATTTTTACACACATTAAATTCTGAGAAGTGCCTGTGTGAGTTTCCCTAGAAAGTCCACTGTAGAAAGGACTATACCACTGATGCCTAGGGATGGATGCTCTAAGCTGGGCAGATTCCGAAGATGTGCTGGCTCCTCACACTGGGAACTATTGTGGGCTGGCCACACCTGGCTCCCCAGGCACACGCCCAAGTGGGGCAAAGGGAGTGAAGGCCACTTCAACCGGAAAGAGCTGGGCAGGCTCGCCGTGTACCGCCAGAGCCACCCAGGCAGGCGTCCACGGGACATGCGACATCTTTAGCTTCTGTTGGGTAGGAAATTGAGATGCTTGGCGTGAGGTGTCCTTATGGCTGATTCAGAAGCCTTAGACTAGAACCCCCCTACTGGTCTCTGAGCTCCCTGGAGGTGTATCCTCAGACCCCCACAACCAGACACATAGAAGGGTCTCCAGAAATGCTAACTGGTGGATTTTGGCTTAAGTGATGCACATTGTACATTTCATGCCTGTCAGGCCAGTGCAGTGCGCAATCACCCTTATGTTTAACAGAAATGAATCAATCATGACAGAATTCTAGGAACTTTATGTGGGTTGAAAGGTATCACATTTAGTCAAAATTATTTACATTGACAACCACACCATCAACATCACCACAACCCCTGTGCAAACCCCACTTAGTAAACTGTGAATGTGTGTCTGTTCATTCAGGCAAAGCTAGAGGAGGTGCCTAGAGGTCCTGTTGGCCGAGGCGTGGCTCTGAGGTTGGACCGTGGCCTGTAAGTCTGGCCTTCAGTGCCTGATCGTCTTGAGGGCCCTTGTTTCTTACACTTTGTCTGGTTTTAAAAGTGGAAGGTAAATATGGCCCCTGTGATTCCATTTTGGCCAGAAGTGGAAGTTACCTACTTGACTCATAAACACACAACACTTTTGTGTTGTTTTAATACCATTATCTAGGAGGGGACTACTGTGAAAACTGAGACAGCTCTTTGTTTTGTCTGGGACTTTGGCAAGAGTCGGTCATCATTTTGTTAAGTCGTGTTGCTGACGTAGCAAGTCATGGGACTTGAATGGAGAGCGTACGGCAGGTCCAGGCTACATCTGGAGACCCACGCTCACCATGACTTGGTGTGCGTGGGCAGCTGTCTGACTCCTTTTGATGTCATTTGGTGTAGTCCTGCTAGGGCACTTACATATTTAAGTGCATATGATTTTATTATAATTTTCCAGTTGTTTCTCCTCGATACTACAGTGAAGAAATGTTATTGAGTTTTTTGAAGTGAAACTTAATAGGCTGTATTGTCTAAAAATTCTGTTTCAGGAAGGCAAAGTAGATGGTAAAAATGCGTGCTCAGTCGTGTCCGACTCTCCATGACCCCATGGACCATGGCTTGCCAGGCTCCTCTGTCCGTGGGATTCTCCAGGCAAGAACACTGCAGTGGGTTGCTATTTCCCTCTCCAAATCTGACCTGAGACAAGCAGATAGTAAAAATAATTGACACCCAAGAGACAGTGTCACTGGTACAGATGTGGGTGGTTCCCTGAGAAGGCGTCTTCCCCTTGCTCCTGATGGGATAGGCCTGGGGCTGCGACGTGACCTCAGAGGAAACGATCTCTGTGGTGAGTTTGGGCCAAAAGGGCCATAGACATAAACCTACCAGGGTTTCCAGCGTGATGAGGCAGCAGAATGACACAGCGTAACTGAGAGGGCCAGGGACGTCAGGGTGACTCTGCGACCACCTAATGAAGTTGAGACGGGGTGATGGTTGTTTTGGCATGTTGCCATGGACAGATGGTGGAGGGGACTAGACGGGCCTCTAGCCTTGACCTTAAAAAGCACTTTGGAACTTGGACACAGCCCTAGGAGAAAAGTGGGAAGGTGGGTGGTGAGGGAGGGAATTCATTCAATGACTCAAATTAAGTTTTCACCAAAACACCTAGAAAAAGAAAATTAGGAACTTCCCTGATCATCCAGTGGTTAGGACTCTGTTCTTCCAACGCAAGGGGCAAGGTTCAATCCCTGGCTGGGGAACACGTGGGTCAGGCCCACGTGTGGTGCAGCACAGAATGGATAAGAAAGCCATGGTACATATACACAATGGAATATTACTCAGCTATTAAAAAGAATGCATTTGAATCAGTTCTAATGAGGTGGATGAAACTGGAGCCTATTATACAGAGCAAAGTAAGTCAGAAAGAAAAACACCAATACAGTATATTAATGCATATATATGGAATTGAGAAAGATGGTAGTGATGACCCTATATGCGAGACAGCAAGAGAGACACAGATGTAAAGAACAGACTTTTGGACTCTGTGGGAGAAGGTGAGTGTGGGATGATTTGAGAGAATAGCAGTCAAACATGTATATTACCATATGTGAGATACATCGCCAGTCCAGGTTCGATGCATGAGACAGGGTGCTCAGGGCTGGTGCACTGGGATGACCCTGAGGGATGGGATGGGGAGGGAGAAGGGAGGGAGGTTCAGGATGGGGAACACATGGACACCCATGGCTGATTCATGTGAATGTATGGCAAAAACCACCACAATATTGTAAAGTAATTAGCCTCCAATTTAAAAAAAAGTTAGCTATTTAATCATTAAAAAAACCAAAAAAAAGAAATTAAAAAAAGAAAAAAAAAGAAAATTGCATTTCTTATACTTCTAAGTTTGTGTCCTAGGGTTCATAATTACTACCCAAGTATAAGCACCCCTTTCAATGTACAAAGTTGAGCAGAATGTCCCCAAGCATGATTTTTCCTACCATTGACTGAGAAAGGACATGAAGGTAAGAAGTCACTCTGTGTTCAGGAGCTGCTTGCTGGCTACCCAAGCAGATTCTCTGACCAGGAGGCACACAAACTAGGAAGAAATCAGGTTCTGAGTAAAAAAGTCTGGGCTCTGATATTTGCCATTTGTTAACTGTGGGCTCTCTGGCAAATTAAATTACATTGCTTTCCCTGTCTCATTAACAAAACAAGGATAATGATAGTATTTACCTCAAAGGATGACTAAGAACATTCGATACACTCTGTAAGTCATGATGTGAGTATAAACGGACATGAATTATAATTTACAGATGATCCGTGTGTATTGTATTACCTACGGACCTCAAAGTGAGCTTGAATTTAATTTCTGTGCAGGCTGCTCACTCCAGACTTAAGTACTAGACCCAACAAAATAAGTTAGGGTTAGACTTTTAAGGGAATTCCTCGTTTGTCTGACATAAAGGTAGTGTTACATAGAGCTGGTGAATAGATTTACCCACCAGACCACAGGCCAGGAGGATTTGTGCTGGCATGTCAGAATTAACAAGCCTGACTTACTGTGAGGCTTTCCCACTGGGAGATATGCCCTGGTTTTCCATTACTTAAGTCTTATCATTTCTTGCACCAAGGAGTGCAGACCAATTAATCACCAAGGAGCAGAAATAAATTACCTCCCCTTTGGGTAACTGGCTCTTTGGGTGATTTAACACTTTTTTATCTTGAGAGGAAAAGCACAGTGATGTTGTTTAGTTTACAGTTGGAACAGTCCGTACTTCCAAGGAGACTCAAGTTATTTGCAAAGGTCAATCCTAAAAGAAATCAACCCTGAACATCCATTGGAGAGTGGAAAAGCTGGCTTAAAACTCAACATTCAAAAACTCAGATTATGGCATCTGGTCCCATCACTTCATGGCAAATAGATGGGCAAACAATGGAAACAGTGACAGACTTTATTTTCTTGGGCTCCAAAATCACTGCAGATGGTGACTGCAGTCATGAAATTAAAAGATGCTTTCTCCTTGAAAGAAAAGATATGACAAACTTAGTCAGTATGTTAAAAAGCAGAGACACTACTTTCCCAACAAAGGTCTGTATAGTGAAAGGTGTAGTTTTTCCAGTAGTCATGGATGGATGTGAGAGTTGCACTAAAAAGAAAGCTGAGCACCAAAGAACTGATGCTTTTGCACTGTGGTGTTGGAGAAGACTCTTGAGAGTCCCTCGGACTGCAAGGAGATCACAATCAGTCCTAAAGGAAATCAGTCCTGAATATTCATTGGAAGGACCGATGCTGAGGCTGAAGCTCCAATACTTTGGCCACCTGATGCGAAGAACTGACTCATTTAAAAAGCCCCTGATGCTGGGAAAGATTGAAGGCAGGGGGAGAAGGGGATGACAGAGGATGAGATGGTTTGATGGAATCATCAACTCAATGGACATGAGTTTGAGCAAGCTCTAGGAGATGGTGATGGACAGGGAAACCTGGCGTGATGCAGTCCACGGTGTTGCCAAGAGTCAGAGATGACTTAGTGACTGAACAATAACAACAACAACAACTTATCATTTATTGACGATGGTTCATCTTTTGAAATTTGGGGGAACTTCCTCTAATTCATTGGCTCTGAATGCGGACCTGTTACTTGAGGCATCCAGTGAAACTCCGATTAAGCAAAATATTCTGGAAATGGGGTTTTCCAGATATTATCAGGCAAATCATCTGGGCTTAGTCCAAGTTGACATCTATATTTAATGCTTTGTTAGACTTTCTTGGCTTAGCAAGTACAGAGGAATGAGCATACTTTGTATATTTCTTTATGAATTATGAGATGGTTGAGAGTCATTCATTTGTTACACACTTCACTTGTTCATTCTAAAAATATTAGTTGTTTTACTACTGGGCACTGGGTTAGGGACTGGACACACAATGAGGAAAAGACAAAGATCATCTGGTGGAGGCTGAAAGGACCCGTGTGCAGGCTGCAACACCACCACTTCACAACTACGTGGTTCTGGATTTATTCTCTTGGATTCAGTTTCTCATCAGGAAAATCGTCCCCAATAACTAGAATATCTGGATTTCCCAGGTGACTCAGCAGTAAAGAATCCGCCTGCCAAGCAGGAGACGCCTGCCAATGCTGTATCCCTGGGTCAGGAAGATCCCCTGGAGGCAGAAATGGCAACCCACTCCAGTATTCTTGCCTGGGAAACCCCATAGACTGAGGAGCCTGGTGTGCTACAGTCCATGGGATTGCAAAGAGTCGGACATGACTTAGCAGCTAAACACCAGCAGCAACTAGAATATCTAGTTTGCTGAGGACATTTGAAGATAATAAAGCACAAAACACTAAAAAATGCAGTTCTCTATGAATGGTCTTCTTATTTGATGCCTAAGAATCTTGCATTGCTTTACGAAAATAATTTTAAATGGTCCAAACATTCTATCATTTAAAAAGAAGAAGCCATTTCTATTTTCACTCTATGTTGTATTAAAAATAGCATTTTTTTTAGAAGAAACTATTGGTTCATTTCCTTCCTTTTACAAATTTTCTTGAGAAAACCAGGGCCTCAAGAAATGGACTGACTTGCTCAAGGACCTTGTTAAAAAATAATCTGAGACATATTAAAAAATTTAAGAGTTTATCTGAGCAGAAATTGAATTGAATTGAGCAACATCCAAGCTAGCAGACAGAAAGGAGCTCTAAGGATCCATACAGAATGGAAGACTCTTACAGGCAGAAGGAAGCAAGGACAAGCAAGTTATAGAGGGCGAAAAGCAGGTTGATTATTGCAAAGTTACTTTTCTTTAGGGTGTGGCAGGGCTATCAGGCAGATGACCTAACTTGTGCTAATTAGGCCATTCCTGATTGACTGGTTTAAGATTCCATTTGCAGGAGAGTTGGAACTATAATTAAGTCTCAGTTTGGAGATGTGAGGCTTAGCATAAGTGATTTCATCTGGCTCTGTTGTCTTGTTTTAACAAACTCCAGGTCTGGGACTAGAGGTCAGGACACTCTTGCTCTCATGCAGTTCCCATTACTCATGGTTATGGGTCAGACCTACAGCGCATCTGATGATACCAGCTGACAAAGAACAGTAGCTTGTTAACCTCATATTGGGCTGTAACTTCTCTCCACTTGCATCTGTCAAGGAAGAAGAATATAATTATTGTGCCTTCATCCATTTCCAAGAACTGCTGATTTTACTCTCAATATTTAAGCTTGTATAGCTGGCAGAATTTTGGCCTCCAGAACGTCTGCCCTCCATTGTAATGCTCATGGTTATATTGTATTGTGTAGCAAGACAACCTAGACAGCATATTAAAAAGAAGAGACATTACTTTGCCAACAAAGGTCCGTCTAGTCAAAGCTATGGTTTTTCTAGTAGTAATGTATGGATGTGAGAGTTGGACCATAAAGAAGGCTGAGCGCCAAAGAATTGATGCTTTTGAACTGTGGTGTTGGAGAAGACTCTTGAGAGTCCCTTGGACTGCAAGGAGATCCAGTCAGTCCATCCTAAAGGAAATCAGTCTTGAATATTCCTTGGAAGGACTGATGCTGAAGCTACAGTACTTTGGCCACCTGATGTGAAGAACAGACTCATTGGAAAAGACCCTGATGGTGGTAAAGATTGAAGGCAGGAGGAGAAGTGGACGACAGAGGATGAGATGGTTGGATGGCATTACTGACTCAATGGACATGAATTTGAGGAAGCTTCGGGAGTTGGTGAAGGACAGGGAAGCCTGTGCTGCAGTCCATGGGGTTGCAAAGAGTCGGACACGACTGAGCAACCGAACTGAACTGTAGCAAAAGGGACATTGTGGATATAATCAAGGTTACTAATTAACTGGCCTTAAGATAGGGAGATTATCTTGTATTATCCAGGTGGATTCATTGAAATGACATGAGCCAGTAAAAGCAGAGAAGGCAGACAGAAGAGGGAAACAGATAGGTTTGGGAGAAGCATTTGATGCACTGTCATTGGTTTGAAGATGAAGAGGTTTATGAGTCAAGGAAATGGAGACCACAGTCCTACAACCTCAAGGAACTGAATTCTTGAAATGAGTTTGGAGACGAAATCTTCCTCAGAGGCTCTTGATAAGAGCTCAGGCTGTCTGAACTAGGACTTCAGCCACAGGAGCCTCTGAGCAGAGGAAACAGTTGAGCCACTCTGTGCTGGCACTCTGTGCTGGCACTTCTGACCCACTGTGAGATAATAAATGGATATTCTTTTCCTCTTTTTTATTTATTTTTGATGGGGGAGATGTGTGGGGTTTTTTTTAGGTTTATTTATTTTATTTTTTGGCTGCAGCGGGGGTTCACTGCTGGACTTGGGCTTTGTCTAGTCTCTCTGGTTTCAGAGAGCAGGGTCTACGCTTTGTCCCAGTGGGTGGGCTTCTCACTGCGGTGGTTTCTCTGGTTGTAGAGCATGGGCTCTCAGGGTGTGTGGGCTCAGTAGCTGTGGTGCACCGGCCTTGTTGCCTGAAGCAGGTGGGATCTTCCTGGACCAGGGATCAAATCGGTGTCCCTTGCACTGCAAGGCAGATTCTTAACCACTGGAACACCAGGAAGCCCAACTTACTTATTTTTAACTGAAGGATAATTAGAATACTAGGTTGGTTTCTGCAAATATTTTTGGTTTTAATAACACTTTGGGAACTTCCCTGGAGGTCCAGTGGTTGGGACTTCGCCTTCCCTTGCTGGGAGAGGCAGGGGTAGTGGCGGAGGTGGTGGTAGTCAGGTTTGATCGCTGGTCAGAGAGCTGGGACCCCATATGGTTTGTGGCCAATGGCAAAAGCATAGAACAGGGGCAACATTGTAATACATTCAATACAGACCTTAACAATGGTCCATATTAAAAAAAAAACAACAAAACTTTAGGGAGTAAATAAATAACATTTTAATTTTTGTGGTTTACTTTCAAAAGTTCCTAACATTAACCAAAGTAGCAAATCCACGCGGATGCAGAACCGGCACAGAAGGATGAGAGGAGAGCAGCAGCGCCCTGTCCTCAGCCCTGCCAGCTTCAGCCCACTCTGCAGAGGCAGCGGGGGCAGTGCTACACACTCTCCAGAGGCAGCTGTCCTTCAGCTGTTCCTCACATCTGTCAATATTGCCTTCATACTGTTCACCTTTATTTCTCAATTTGAGGTTTTTCATACTGATTTGTTGCTTAAGTGGCTGTTACTTGCCTTAAAAAAAAACAAGCTCCAACACGGACAGATTTTCTTGTGTTCAGCATCTTTCTTCTAAAAATTCAGTATAGGAAAATGTTTTATTAATCGTTCTAGTGATTTGGCTTCTAGACAGTTGAGGTTTTATTGTGTTTGGCTTCTTCAGGGAGTGATAAGCACCATCACATTCAAACGGAAGATCCATGCCTCCTCATTGACAACATCCTTTGCCATGTCCTTCTCCAGGGGAACTTCCTGACCCAGGAATCAAACTCAGGTCTCCTGCATTGCAGGCAGATTCTTTCCCAACTGAGCTACAAGGGAAGCCTCCCATCTGTAAACCACTGTCCACTCTAAAGATTTCAAACTTTAGCATAACCTATGTATCCTAGATTTTTAACCACAATTTCACAGTTGCTGAATATAGCCAAGCAGTTCAGTGCGTCCTTTATTTTCCACTGCATGTTTTCTCCAAATCCTTCTAGGAGGACACGCAGAGCTTCACCAGACATTTGGATTTTAGACATTGAAGTGGACAAGTATGTGACTCTTAATATTTGGTGTTGAGTCACAGTTGGCACTGGAGGTAAAGAACCTGCCTGCCAATGCATGAGACATAAGAGACTTGGGTTTGATCCCTGGGTTTGGAAGATCCCCTGGAGGAGGGCATGGCAATTCACTCCAGTATTCTTGCCTGAAGAATTCCATGGACAGAGGAGCCTGGCAGGCTTCAGCCCATAGGATCATGAAGAGTTAGATACGACTGAAGCCACTTACTATACACACAGTTGGAGAAATAGTGCTTTGTTCCATAGTTAAGAGACTATGTCTGAGTTACATTTTAAAAAGCAATTTGATTAGGACATTATTTTGCTTGTGAATTGATGTACCAATTTCTAGTGGGTATAGTGTGCCAGAATGAAAGAATGATCTGATAACATATTTAATCAACTATAGTTAAAGTGTAAAGATGAATAATTAAAAAATATATAATTTTAGTCAGTTGATTCCAGCTTCTCATTTGTCACATCCTTATCAGACCTGTCAAGGTGAAGCAAAACAAACCAAACAATTAACTTCTTTTCCTTCTCTTATAAATTCACTGCATATATACCAGGGGTCCAAATCTGGCCTTCCAGGGGATGGAAAAGCAGGGGCCCAAGCTAATTAGGATAGTAGAGGAGGCAGGATGGGTCAGTGATTAGGAACACAACTCTACTGGGATGAGACCCACCTTGGGTTCTGGATTCCCCCATTGAGAACCTTAAGTCTCTTAGGGTCATTATGGGGATTAAATAAGATGGCTGTGTGTAGTCTTTAGCACAAGGAGCAGAAGATATTAAGCAGAGGTGGCAAGAATACACAGAAGAACTATACAAAAAAGATCTTCATGACCCAGATAACCACAATGGTGTGATCACTCACCTAGAGCCAGACATCCTGGAATGCAAAGTCAAAGTAGGCTTTAGGAAGCCTCACTACAAACAAAGCTAGTGGAGGTGATAGAATTCCAGTTGAGCTATTTCAAATCCTAAAAGATAATGCTGTGAAAGTGCTGCACTTAATACGCCAGCAAATCTGGAAAACTAGTAGTGGCCACAGGCCTAGAAAAGGTCAGTTTTCATTCCAATCCCAAAGAAAGGCAATGCTAAAGAATGTTTAAGCTACCGCACAATTGCACTCATCTCACATGTTAGCAAAGTAATGCTCAAAATTCTCCAAGCCAGGCTTCAACAGTACGTGAACCAAGAACTTCCAGATGTTCAAGCTGGATTTAGAAAAGACAGAGGAACCAGAGACCAAATTGCCAACTTCCGCTGGATCATCGAAAAAGCAAGAGTTCTAGAAAAACATCTACTTCTGCTTTATTGACTATGCCAAAGCCTTTGACTGTGTGGATCACAACAAACTGCAGAAAATTCTTCAAGAGATGGGAATATCAGATCCCCTTACCTGCCTCCTGAAAAATCTGTATGCAGGTCAAGAAGCAACAGCTAGAACTGGACATGGAACAATAGACTGGTTCCAAGTCGGGAAAGGAGTATGTCAAGCCTGTATATTGTCACCCTGCTTATTTAACTTCTATGCAGAGTACATCAACCGAAGTGCTGGGGTGGATGAAGCACAAGCTGGAATCAAGATTGCTGGGAGAAATATCAATAAGCTCAGATACACAGATGACACCACCCTTTTGGCAGAAAGAGAAGAACTAAAGAGCCTCTTGATGAAAGTGAAAGAGGGAAGTGAAGAATTTGGCTTAAAACTCAACATTCAGAAAACTAAGATCATGGCATCTGGTCCCATCACTTCAAGGCAAATAGATGGGGAAACAATGGAAACAGTGAGAGACTTTTTATTTTTGGGGGCTCCAAAATCGCTGCAGATGGTGACTGCAGCCAGATGCTTGCTCCTTGGGAGAAAAGCAATGACCAACTTAGAAAGCATACTGAAAAACAGAGACATTACTTTACCAGCAAAGGTCTGTCTAGTCAAAGCTATGGTTTTTCCAGTAGTCATGTATGGATATGAGAGTTGAACTATAAAGAAAGCTAAGCGCTAAAGAATTGATGCTTTTGAACTGTGGTGTTGGAGACGACTCTTGAGAGTCCCTTGGACTGCAAGGAGATCCAACCAGTCCATCCTAAAGGGAATCAGTCCTAAATATTCATTGGAAGGACTGATGCTGAAGCTCAAACTCCAGTACTTTGGCCACCTGATGCGAAGAACAGACTCATTGGAAAAGACCCTGATGCTGGGAAAGATTGAAGGCAGGAGGAGAAGGGGATAACAGAGGATGAGATGGTTGGATGGTATCACCAATGCAATGGACATGAGATTGAGTAGGCTCCAGGAGTTGGTGATGGACAGGGAAGCCTGGCGTGCTGCAGTCCACGGGGTTGCAAAGAGTCAGACACAACTGAGCGACTGAACTGAACTGAAGATAAAATACCACTCTAATGGCAGAAAGTGAAGAGGAACTAAAGAGCCTCTTGTTGACAGTGAAAGAGGAAAGTGAAAAATCTGGCTTAAAACTCAGCATTCAAAAAACTAAGATCATGGCATCCAGCCCCATCCCTTCATGGCAAATGTGTGTAAGCTGCTTAAGTCATGTCTGACTCTTTGCGACCCTATGGGCTACAGCCAGGGTCTTCTGTCCATGGGATTTCCCAGGCAATAATACTGGAGTGGATTGCCGTGCCCTCTTCAGGGGATCTTCCTGACCCAGAGATAGAACTCGTCTCTTCTGTTCCCTGCATTGGCAGACAGGTTCTTTACCTTGCGCCACCTGTGAAATAGAAGGGGAAGAATTGGAATTAGTGACAGATTTTATTTTTGGGGGGGACTCCAAAATCCCTGGGGGCTCAGTTAGTAAAGAATCTGCCTGCAATGCAGGAGACCTGGGTCTGATCCCTGGGTCCGGAAGATCCCCTGGAGAAGGAAATGACAACCCACTCCAGTATTCTTGCCTGAAGAATCCCAGGGACTGAAGAGTCTGACGGGCTGTACTCCACAGGATCGCAAAGAGTCGGACACAACTGAGCAACTAACACTTTCATTTTACTTCAAAATCACTGTAGATGGTTGACTGCAGCCATGAAGTTAAGAGATGCTTGCTCTTTGGAAGGAAAGCTATAACAAACCTAGACAGTGTATTAAAGAGCAGAGACATCACTACACCAACAAAGGCCCATGTAGTCAAAGCTATGGTTTTTCCAGTAGTCATATGGATGTGAGAATTGGACCATAACAAAGGCTGAGCACTGAAGAATTGCTGCTTTCGAATTGCAGTTCTGGAGAAAACTCTTGAGACCAAACCCATCAATCCTAAAGGCAATCAACCCTGAATATTTATTGGAAGGACTGATGCTGAAGCTGAGGCTCCAATACTTAGGCCACCTGATGTGAAGAGCCAACTCATTGGAAAAGACCCTGATGCTGGGAAAGATTGAAGGCAAAAAGAGAAAGAGATGGCAGAGGATGAGATGGTTAGATAGCATCACCATCTCAATGGACATGAATGTGAGCAAACTCCAGGAGATAGTGAAGGACAGGGGAGGCTGGCATGCTGCAGTCCATGGGATCACAAAGAGTTGGACACCACTTAGCAACTGAACAGTAACAAGATAAAATAAATGCTAGGGATTCTTGTCACTCTTATTAGCTCCAAGATCACCCCAGTGGACAAATGGGTCCCTGTCCTGCAGCCTTTAGGACAACTTATATTGTATATAAGTTGTATGCATTGTATGCAGAAGAGCCAGTGGCACTGTACTGGCCAATGGGCAGTGGGAATTGCTCAATCTGTGCTGGGAAGATTGATGGCCCAGATGTGCCTTTTGTTTGCCAGGCTGTAGGACATAAGAGTTGCAGACTGTCAGCCTCCAGATTACACCTGACAGTGCTCATTTGAGTCATAACCTTCAGAGCTAGACAGCTACTCAAAAGGCTCCACACCATGTTCACTATTTCTTTTCCCATATCTTGGTTGTGTGTGGGCTTTTTTTTTTTTTTTTTTTTTGCTTAAAAAAAGCACTTTATTGAGATATAACTGACACACAAAAAGCTGTACATTTTTTGTTTGTTTTTAAATTTATTTATTTTTAATCAAAGGATAATTGCTTTAGGATATTGGTTCGATTTCTGCCATACATCAATTAGCCATAGGTGTACATATGTCCCCTCACTCTTGAACTTCCCTCCCACCTCCCACCCCTCCAGGTTGTTACAGGGCCCCTGTTTGAGTTCCCTGAGTCACACAGCAAATTCCCACTGGGCATCTATTTTACATATGGCAGTGTATATGTTTCCATGCTTCTCTCTCCACTCATCTCACCCTCTCCTTCCCCCCTCCCCCAGCTGTGTCCATAAGTCTGTTCTCTATGTCTGCCTCTTCAATGCTGCCCAGTAAATAGGTTCATTAGTACTGTCTTTCAGGATTCCATATGTATGTGATAATATGCAATATTTGTTTTTCTCTGATTTATTTCACTCTGTATAATAGGCTCTAGGTTCATCCACTTCATTAGAACTGACTCAAATATGTTCCAAAAAGCTGTACATTTTTAATATATACAACTTGATGCATCTGGGAGTAAGTCTATATCTATGAAACCATCACTGCAATCTAAGCCATGAACATATCCATAACCTCCAAGCTTCCTCCTGTCCTCTTTATTTATTATTAAAATTTTGTGATAAGAACACTTGATATAAGACCTACCCTCTCGGCAAAATTTCAAATACACAATACACTATTGTTAGCTATAGGCACCGTGTCCTAAAGCAGATCTCCAGGGTCTGAGCATCTTGAATTTTGTGTGATTCTTCATTGTAGTCAGAAGAGGGCACTGTTGCTTCATCCCAGTTCTGCACTGTGGCCCTGCTTCTCTGTCCTGCACAGTAGTGTCCCATTCATGGCTTTGTTCAGGATGACAGTTTCCTTTCTTATGTAACCAGGAAGGGGAAAAAAACTTTGTAGCAGAAAAATATATACAGAAAAT
This sequence comes from Okapia johnstoni, assembly GCA_024291935.2. NCBI lineage: Eukaryota > Metazoa > Chordata > Mammalia > Artiodactyla > Giraffidae > Okapia > Okapia johnstoni. The sequence continues at coordinate 50,850,482 of CM044313.1, forward strand.
ATTGAGATAGTTTTTAAAGTTTTAACTTGTTAAGTTATGCAACATTGTGTATGGCATTTTAAAAATATACCAGTGACTATGTTTGTAACAGATAAGCAACAAGGGCCTCCTGTGCAGCCCAGGGAACTCTGTTCAGTGTTACCTGGCAGACTGGGTGGAAAGGGAGTCTGGGGAAGGATGGATACATGTGTATGTATGCCTGAGGCCTTTCGCTGTCCTCCTGAAACTATCACAGCATTGTTAATCAGCTATGCTTCAATACAAAATAAAAAGTTAAAAAAAATACACAAGTGAGACAGAGAAAATTCATGCTGATGAATCTGATCAAGAATCTTCCTGGAACACTATCAGTCAGAAACATCAGGGTATAACTTGCTGTTCCTGCTGATTTGGGGCAAGTGACCCAAAAAAGGTGCAGAAGAAACCGATGCACAGTTTTGGGGACCTGAGATGTTTCCTTGCATTGTGGCCAAACTCAGAGCCTCTTGAAAACAGAAGCCCTTGTGAAAATTAAGGAGGTGCAGTGTTGACTCTCACCCTGCCTGTGAGGTTTCCCTTTTCCTTTCTTGGCTAGCGCCATTCTGAGCCACTTAACCATTTTTAACAGGCCAGTTTTTAATGAGGCAATAAAGCCTTTATTTATAATCCTCGGGTGAAAAATGGCAATTGAAGACCACCATTTCACAATCCAGGGCTCTGCCTTCTCTTGGTTTCTTCTAAACTAACAGCAATCAGGGTGACGGAAATTGAGCTCCTTTTCTGCCTGTGTTTATGTTCTTTCCTGCTTATTTCTTTCAAGTTTCTTTATATGACTTTTTCTGTGGTTTCAGCTTTGGGAAGAGACACATTCGAAATGCAAATACGAGGACATTGATGGCAAGCCAAGCCTACACAGCAGAAGGCTAGATAAAATGGAACTGGGGACTCCCCCAGCTTTAAGTATTAATATGATGCCTGTAAGTAAATATTGGCTGGATGAATGACTGAATGAGTGGACAAATGAATGAATAAAACCACAACTTTTCAGATAATTGCAGGTAAGAAAATTGATTTAGAACTACTTGAATATCCTCATTTCTTCCTGATATTACAGTATTTCCAAATATCCTCAGATCAAGAAATAGTAAGTCTTCCAACTTTATTTGGGACTTTAGGACTGTTTTCAAAAATGACTTATGTGTCTAGGGGAACCTTGTGACTTATTTATTTAAAATTTATTTTAATTGGAGGCTAATTACTTTACAATATTGTGGTGGTTTTTGCCATACACTGACATGAATCAGCCATGGGTGTACATGTGTTCCCGCATCCTGATCCCCCCTCCCACCCCCCTTCCCATCCCATCCCTCTGGGTCATCCCAGTGCACCAGCCCTGAGCACCCTGTCTCATGCATCAAACCTGGACTGGCGATCTATTTCACATATGATAAGATACATGTTTCACTGCTATTCTCTCAAATCATCCCACCCTCGCCTTCTCCCACAGAGTCCAAAAGTCTGTTCTTTGCATCTGTGTCTCTTTCACTATCTTGCATATAGGGTCATCGTTACCATCTTTCTAAATTCCATATATATATGCATTAATACACTGTAGTGTTGTTTTTCTTTCTGACTTACTTAACTCTGTATAATAGGCTCCAGTTTCATCCACCTCATTAGAACTGATTCAAATGCATTCTTTTTAATAGCTGAGTATACCTTGTGACTTTATATCCTTGCTCAGGCTGTATTTTCAAAATCATGAAGAGAAACAGTTACGAGAACTTAAAGACAACACACTCACCAGCATCTCTCTCTTCTTGTTCATTCTTTATTTTGACTTGCAGCTTCCTGATTTCAGACTCTGGTCTCAGTCAAGTGTGTGCTCAGAGTGCCATAAAATCCTCTTAATATTCATTCATTCAAAGGTAGGAGCTCATGGACCACAAAGGTCCCTTCTTCTGGCCCCTTTTTCATGCCCAGACATGCTCAGACTTGGCATCTTGCCCTGTAGCAAAGCCTATAGGCCAAAGAAAACCTTCATTTTCACTGCTTGAAACAACGGCCAATTCTTCAATGTAATTACTTAGGACAAATTAAGAGTTTAGACCCAGAGGCCTTGGGACACTCAAAAATTATGGAGAAGCAAAGGAAAATGGTTTCAGATGCCCCTGGGCTGTGAAAGGCCACACCCTGCAGAGGTCCTGGTGTGATTCTGACAGCTACGAGTGAGCTTTCACCTAGGGTCCTCCACCAGAGCCTCAGGGCAGGAAGAAGCAGGGGCTGTGTTTTATATACACACTGTTTTGTCCTGCTGCTGCTGCTGCTAAGTCGGTTCAGTCGTGTCCGACTCTGTGCAACCCCACAGACAGCAGCCCACCAGGCTCCTCTGTCCCTGGGATTCTCCAGGCAAGAACACTGGAGTGGGTTGCCATTTCCTTCTCCAGTGCATGAAAGTGAAAAGTGAAAGTGAAGTTGCTCAGTCGTGTCTGACTCCTAGCAACTCCATGGACTGAAGCCTGCCAGGCTCCTCTGTCCATGGGATTTTCCAGGCAAGAGTACTGGAGTGGGGTGCCATTGCCTTCTCCCAAACAGCTGACTACAGAAGCAGGAATTCCAGCTTGGTTCCAGAGTCTCTGCCCTTAACCAATTAGCTGCCAAGAATAAAATACCATGTGGATGCAAAAAGACTAGAATTTAAATGCCAAGTGTCATTATCTCAAATTTTTTCTTTTACTTTTCTGTTTTTTTCCCAACCTTCTACCATACAGTGCTTTTGTGATCAGAGAGAAAATAATAAATGCAGCTTTAAAAGCCTGACCCTAAAATCAATAACCCACCACGGGTTGTGAAGATCTTTGTTTTAAATGGCCCTGCAATAGAAGTAACAAGTCTGAATGGCTTGATTTACAAATGACCAGGACCTTACTGAGAAATACCAAGCAAAAGTGCCTCAAATGTGTCCCTCTGCAGTCCTATAAGCAGTCAATAAACTACCACTTGCAATGTCACTTGGGGAATGTGGAAAGTGACAGTCTCATAGAAAGAATGAATTCCCCAGCTCTAACCCTGAATAGAGGGGTACAGTCCCATGGTGGTGCTCAGCACTGAAAGGTCACAAATACACTGCCACACACAACTTTCCATTAAACATCATTATACACAAGTCCCCTGTATTCCTATAGAGCAGCAATGAACAATTGGAACTGGAAATTAAGAAGTCACACTATAATCCAACTTAATTCACAAAACATGTAAAGTAGTCACACATATAATGGCTTCGCGTGCTAAGTCACATCAGTCGTGTCCAACTCTTTGTGACCCCATGGACTATAGCCCGCCAGGCTCCTCTGTCCATGGATTTCTCTGGGCAAGATTACAGGAATGGGTTGCCATTTCTTCTCCAACAGAAGCTTTTAGGAAACAAGTCAAAACTTATAATATGACCATGCCAATTTGGATCCAATTCTAAGAATACTCTCAAAGTTTATCATGACATGTTTAACACAAATACAGTTAAAAAGATATAAATGCAGCAGATGGTAAACCAAAATTTAGACAACTATCAGTTTAGACCTCTTGTTTCTTTCCAGAGAGACAAATAACTGACTTGAACAATGCTGATGACTCCTTGCATTGATTACTTTTTTTCTCTCCTTGTCTTTTTAATCAATAGTCAAATTAAAAAAAATTCTCCCTTTTATTAGAGTATTGCTGGTAGGAACTGAAGCCTCATTTCCCTAGGTTTGCAGGCTTGTTGTCTGTGTGTTAGGGTGAAGAGTCAAAGCAGGCATTGCACAGAGCGCCTCAGAATCTCCTTGGAGAATGAAGGCTATCTTGCCTGGCCCCGGGGCTGCTCGCAGCACCCCTCACAACTGCCGCTGAGGAACATGAGCCCCTTTCCTGGGCAGCCTGCCTTCAGCAACTGCGAATACGGCCATCTAAAGCCTGGCCTTCTCAGCTTACCTGGGGACAACTCCACGGTGTCATTTCTGACTGAGACTGCGTCCCCACTCAGCTTCTCTCCCTGCCCATCCTGCTGCCCTCTCTTTCCTCCCACAGGTGCTGAGCCCAAAACGCAAGCATGCCTGCGCTCACATGACCCACAGTCTGCCGGGTGAGAGGTGGGAGGGGTGGCATGTCATCTCCGGCTGGGTATTCACTTCCAGCGCGAATCTGACACCCGAGGAGGAAGGGCACAAACCTCTGTTGGTCTCGAGGCCACACTGACTCCACATGCCGATCTCACAAGCCACACGAGGAAGGAAAGCCGTGCCATCTTCCTTACACACACTCAAATAGAGGAGCAAAGAACAAATAGGGCACTTTTGGAAGACTGGCAGGCAGTGTGCCTGAAAGGCGGGTGGGGCTTTCAGGGGACCACAGGAGGCAGGATGGCAGCTGCTTAGCCCACTGTTTGGTCTAATCCCCTGAGCTGTCCTGTTCCTGGTCCTATGGTCGCAGGGTGTTAATTAAATCATTCTCATTAATTCAGCCCAAGTGTAAATTAGGATGGAATGAAGATAAATTAGGTTTGAAGGCAGCTAATACATTTAACCCCATGCTGCTTATTTTGCAGCCTAACAAAATAACATTGTTAAGGGAGATAACAAGGCCAAAGCCTTGGGCACAGCTTCCTAATAGCATTAAAAACGAGACCTTGGTTTGGTGTCACAAGGCAGAGGCGAAGACCAGCTCCCAGGGGCCCAGGGGACCGGCCTAACATCTTGAGTGAGGTGGTGGCCATTGTACAACAGACACGTCTGTAGAGTTTCCCAGGATGTTTATGACTCATATCTCCGAAGTCTATATCATCCGGTTTGATCACAAATCTGTCTAGAGAGTTCTTCCTGTATAAATACAAGACTTGCTCACCTTTTCTTCCAGTAAGTGAAGTGATAACAACTACCTTTAGGACTGGCTGAGAGATGCTGGAGGAATAACAGTTTGAATGGCTGTGATCCTAAATTGCCAAATCACTTTCAGCTGTGAAGTAAACATTAGAAACTGCCTATAGGCCTGAAAACTTATCAGGCATCAGCTCAAGCAAACCAGTGTATGGTTTGTAGGTAATTTGTCTTCCAGTTTTTATAACCCATAGAATGCTGCTGCTGCTGCTAAGTCGCTTCAGTCGTGTCTGACTCTGCGACCCCATAGACGGCAGCCCACCGGGCTCCCCCGTCCCTGGGATTCTCCAGGCAAGAACACTAGAGTGGGTTGCCATTGCCTTCTCCAATGCATGAAAGTGAAAAGTGAAAGTGAAGCTGCTCAGTCGTGTCTGACTCTTAGCCACCCCATGGACTGCAGCCCACCAGGCTCCTCCGTCCATGAGATTCTCCAGGCAAGAGCACTGGAGTGGGTTGCCATCGCCTTCTCCCAACCCATAGAATAAGTCATTTCTTTTCCCTTCCTCCATGCCACTTATCTCCCTAAGGCAGATGAAGTGAATGTATATAGTCACTGAATATGTTCAAGATTTTCCAGACCACAACTTCCTCCCCACTTCTCTTTTCTTGAAGTGTAGAAAGGTGGCCACATCAGGTAGAAAAGATACAGGAAAACAGCATGGTTGGATGACAGAATGGCCAGATGGAGTTCTCTCTTTTCTCACTCCTGCCTTGTGAGCAAAGCTATTTGCAAAGACATGTAAACTTTGCTGTCGTGCCCACCCCCACCCCCCCTTTTAAGGACACTCTGCATTTTCTGAGTGGTAAAAACACAACAGAAACAGATGGCCTGTTCTTAGCTCAGCGGCTTCCTGTGGCAAAATCTTCAGCCAACCAAATGAACTGAGGACATGTGTTATTCCTAGGAAGGGTCATCTAGGTACAGGTCCCTGTAGACTTGGTAAGTAACTGAAATAAGAAGGAAATACTTCTCTTTAATGAGAAAAAGTGTATAATCTCTTCCACCGAACACCCACCCCCACCCCAGTCCCACCCTCCAGGGCAGATATTAACATTTGGTCTTCAGAACCAACCTGCTTGTTTTTGACCAGCAGTCAAGAGAGATAAAGCGCTAGGAAGGAGGTGCCTCCAGAGGCTGCACCGATTACCTTCCCCCACACCTTACCGCAGGCTAAGAAAACATGTTTTTTAAAAGACATCTGTGCAATACAACACGTTTACCCCTCTCGGCTTTTCAGCACCTATCTCAGGTATCTGCGGCCTTTCTGTCTGGTCTTCGCTGGTTTTTATCCACATCTTTAGGAACCAGGGGTTGGCTAGCAACGTACCCGGTCTCTTTACCTTGCAGCTGGCAGACCCCCTGCACGTGGGTCTGACCGGTAACCCATCTGGCCTCTCTAGCTTTGTGGAGCAGCCTGGAGCCGCGACTCTGCATAATAAGTTAAAATATGAAGCAGATTTGTAAAGGCTCGTGGTGAAGCTGATGAGTTAATGCGAACAAAGGACTTCAGAGGGCACTGTCTTTCTTTCTTTGCGAAGAGCGAAATTTCTCAGCGCGAATACCTGGAGGGATCGTGCTTAAAGGAAAGTGGGGTTAAAGGACCGAGAGGGCCTTGAGAGAGGATTCTACAGTCTCTGGACTTCGGGCGCGTCAGGGGGAGCCTCCTCTGCCTGTTAAACCATTTCTGCGTCTAATATTTAAAAGAAAGCTGGGAAGTGGGGATCTCCACTCTAGCTATAGGGCTAGGCCATTGCAAGTAGCTGTGTGCGCTCGAGCTGGACAATTCACTCCAGATCTCCCTGGGCCTCAGTTTCCCAATCTGTAAAAAAAAAAAAAGGGCGGGGGCAAGGGCGGGGGCTAGACCGGTAATCTCTACAGTTCATTCACATACTTTATTCCCAATGCCCAATAAAAAGAAAAACAGACATTTCAGCTCCCAGTGGAAAGACAAGCCCTTGGTACAAAGATCAAAAATGGGTTTTCATAAATAGCGATCGCCGTTGGAGATTTTTTTCTAATCACTTTTCCTTTTCGTGGCACGCGGCGCTTCAAACGTGTATGGGCTGAGCCATTTTTTTTTTTTGCTGAACTCCTACCTAACACAACCTGGCGATAAAAGATAGGAAAGGGCCGGGTCTGAAGCGGCGATTAAAGGTTTATCACTGCGGAGGGGTGGCGGCGTGGCCACTCCTCGCAGCAGTTCGTTTTGAATCAAGCGGCCGCAGCGATTGGCTGCAAAGCACGTGGTGCGCGCTCCGCCGGACAGCGCCGGGCTACTGCTGCCCTGGGCGGCGTGGGGCAGAGTCCGGCCGCGGGTGCGGCACCGCGGTGGGTGGGGGGGGAGGGCGGACATGGGGGCAGGAAGCGCCCCCAGGGCTCGAGGCTTTCTGTTCCCCTGCCCTACAGAGAAGCCGTACAGCCCGGCTTTGCCCAACCTGCGGAATGCCTCGGGGGTCCAAAATTGTGTTCATGCCTCGCCACTGTCCCCCTCCAGGTATCTCGCCCAGCGGGCAGGCTGTGTGCGCCCAGGGCGCGAACCACTAACAGCCGTTCTCGCCTCTTGTCTCTCTTTGCTGAGCCTCACGTCGGCTCCCGCAACGCGGAGAGCACCCTGGGGGGCCGCGCTGTCCCCAACCCCCGCCGAAGGGTCCCTCAGCACCCGGCTCTGCTCAAGACGCAGACACAGCGACCCAGGAAAACTTGTTTTACTCGCGATTCCCGAAGGTTGCAGCTGCTGGTGGCTGAGATTTCGCATCCGCTTTGTCTCCCTACTTGCCACAGCCCCCTCCCCCGCTTCCTTTCTCGATTAACTCCCCCGACACGCTCTCCTCCCCTTCCTCCTCCTCCTCCTCCTCCGCCGGCCGCTTTCACGCGCTTCCTCCCTCCCTCCCCTGGTGTCACTTTTTGCCTACGCGCCCTCTCCCCTCCCCTCCCTCCCCTCCCCGTCTCGCCGCTTATAGCCGGGCGCTGGGCTGCCGGGCGCAGACTGCTCGGGCAGCCGGAGAGGAGGCGGGCGGCTGAGGCGCTGCAGAGACCGCTCTTCCCTCCCGAGCGCCCTCCGGGAGCTGCTCCGCGGGTGGCAGGCACAGAGTCCGCGACCTGGGAATCGTGAGACCGCGGCGATCAGCCCGCGGTAACCAGCCAGCGAGCCGGAGCCCCATGCGCGCTCCTTTCGCCAGGGCAGTCGCTGTTGCTCCTGGGGCTGAGACGTCCGCTCCGTCGCCTCCCCGCCCGGTTACCGAGGCCAGACCCACCTAACTGGTTGTGCGCTGTGGCCGGCCGCCACTGCTGTAAGTCTCCGCCGCCGCCGCGGACCTGTTGCGGGCGCCGCGGGTTTCAGGGGCCGCCTGGTCTGCGGGGGGGTGTGGGTGTGGGTGTGTGTGAGTGAGCGCGCGCGCACCGCGGAGCTCGGAGCTCCGACTTAGGTGGCGGTGGGGAGCTGTCCTCGGGCGGAGACCCCGGCACGCCGCGGCGCTCCTACGGCACTGCCCGAGGGGCCTCCTCTCCGCCGCCCGGACGAGCCGCTGGGGAGAGAGGAGCTCAGCGAGGATACGATCGACACCCCTCCACACACACCCCCCGCCCCACTCGCCTCCGCGGGAAGAGCCGTGCCGGGAGCGCGGGATTGTCTGTTCCCCGTGCACGCTACGGGGCACTGCGAGCCTTGGGGTCACTCACAGACACCCCTGGTGACGGCATGTTCACTGCGGCCAGATGTCTGGGGAATGAATGAAAACTGCCTTCTAAAAAATGAGTTTTTTGTCATGCAAGTTGTTTAGCCTTAACATGCTTAGTTTCGAAGGATAGGAATTGGTAGGTAGGGGTGGAGATGAACCATTGAACTTGGCGTGTATCTGGTGTCGCCCTCACAGGCATGGGCCATGTGTTAAAGAGCGTTATTACAAGGGCTATAGAGGACTCTATGGTAAAATGCTTTTCTTGTTAACAGTCTCTTTCTAGTGTTGTTCCTTTGTTATCAATAATGTAAACTGCCTGAGAAAATCTGCCTAGTTTCTCCTTTGATGGCCTGGAGATCAGGTACAAAACTTAAATGTGACGCGCTGCTAAGTATTGGAGGCTGAGATCCTGGTTAAAGAGCATTAAGTGAACTGAAGTTACTGTAGCCAGAATTCCTTTTGATGTTCACTGGTAATAGCAGCCCTTTTCCCCTTCTTCTTTGTAGAGGCAGGTTAAGTATATGTGTGCGTTTTTTTGGCCACTTACTTGGCATGCAAATATTATTTCTCTGGGGGCTTAAAAAATGCCAGGAGGATGATTCATTCTGTGTTGAAGGTGTGTTTAGAGGCTGTATACATGGTTTCTGCTGATGTTTTCATGTTTGCATACTTTTAAACCAAAAGGCAAGTTGTCTCCCTTGGGTCTTCAAGTGTACCTTTTAATCAAATATTCCCGCAAGATTGTTGGATTTTGACTGTGACAGACTTCTCCATCTGGGTGGCAGTAAAGATGACAGGCTAGGCTCTTCTGCTGGCTTTTGAACCAACTTGGGAAATACGGGAGCATAAACACAGGCTGCAAAGAGATGCGGACCCTGTGTCCCGTGTCTTCTAAACTGTTATGTTAAGTGTAAGCCTGCCTATGAGTGTTGTTTTACACTGTTCAGGGAAATGCCTTCTGGGCCTGGCGGGTGTGATTCCAGCTCAATCTGCAGGCACTTGGGTGCTTCTGTACCTTGTGTAAGAGCCTCATTCTTCTGTCAGAACTGCATTCACTCTTAGCCAGAAAGAAGGCAGATTTTTTTTTTTTAATTGAAATACAGTTGATTTACAAGTGTTGTTAGTTTCAGGTATACAGCAAAGTGTTCAGAATACACACACTTTTATGAATTCTTTTCCATTATAGGCTATTGCAGGACATTGAGTATATATGCTATACATATATAGGTTTTATACTATACAGTTGGTCCTTGTTGGCTGTCTATTTTATATATAGTAATGTGTGTATCTTAATCCCAAACTCCTAATTTATTCTTCCTTTCTCTTTTCCCCCTTGGTAACCATAAGTTTGTTTTCTATGTGTGTCTCTATTTCTGTTTTGTAAATAAGTTTATTTCTATCTTTTTTAAAAAAGGTTTTCCATATAAGCATATATGATGTTTATCTTTTTCTGTCTGATTTACTTTTTGTGATAATCTCTAGGTCCATCCAAGGGAGGCAGCTTTTGAGGTTGCTTTGGAAGCATTAGTTAAAAAAAAATTAAAAAGCATAGCTACTCATTTGGAATTCTTGCAAGTTTCTATTTTTTGAGGTTTAGGCTAAAACTCGTCTTCAAAGTACTTAAGATTGAATGTGCTCATGCAAATGATGACTACAGCAGTTGAACAGCAGGGATGCTAATTCAGGGTTTGGACACGTTGGAGAACCTGGTGCATTTACATAGGGTCCTGTCGGTTGCTCTTTGGAGCACTGGGCCTTGGGTAACATGGACTAGACCTTAGAGGCTTAGCTTGAGGGGGTTGGTGCTGGCCTCCTCACCATTTGTCACAGCGCAGGTCATGTGGAGACTGATGGGCGCTTCCTCAAGTCTTAACACCAGAGCCCTAGGACTTGGTTGTGTATTTTCTTCTCCAGAAAGTCATGTTTACTCATAATGAAAAGTTACATGTCTAAAATAAAAGAAAACATGTTGACTCATAATGAAAAGTTACATGCCTAAAATAAAACAAGTTGCCGCTGCTAATAGTCTGAGACCGGTGTATCAAAGGCATCTGCCTCTGTTGTACTCCGTGCCTGCCTTGCCTCCACTGGTCAGGGTGAAGGAAACAAGGCTGGTAAGGACTGGCTGTTCCCTGTTTGGAACAGATACTGTGTCGATGCAGTTCACCTTCCTGGAGTAAACAGCTTCCCTACGAATCCTCTGACAGGCGGGTTCCTGAAGCCTTTATTCCTTTGACTTAACAGAAGGGTAGGGTTAAAAAGGAAAAAGATAATTCAGTTTTTGAAGATAGGTAATAGGCATGTCCTGTATCTTTAGCCTACACTTTGATTACTGAGGAAAGCCAAAGAGTCAATTCTGTTCTGCTGTAATTCCCATTTAAATACTGAGGAAAGCACTGTCGTCAGCAAATAAATTCTAGAGTGACCCTAAGTTAACAATGGCTGGCAACACAGATGCACACACACGTGTGTATGTGTGTTTTGATTTAGATAAAGTAACGTTTGCATTCTGATCTCCCTATATGCAGGTGCCAGCATCTGCAGGTCCACAGGGATGGTCCTGGTGATCCTTGTGTAATTGAGAGAAAGCAGTGGATACACCCTTTGTTCTTGCAGCTGGTTTTCTAAGAATTGATTTAAAGCAGGGAGAACAGAGCAACGGAACTCCTGAGTTTGCTACTCAAACTAGTCTTTCTTTTCTGGGCACAAATCCCCATTTTGGAAGCTGGCCAAAGCAGCAAAGGTGGATGGTAATTGAGGCCAGAGTCTATTCTGTGTTTCCAGGATAGCTTGCTGATCGGTATATGGTCATGTTTATATTGGGGCTCTTTTAGGACTGAAGTGGTAGAGGTGTCTGGTTAGAAATGATTTGTAATGTTAAATAAATGTTTGGTCACTTCAGAAGTTGGCTTACACCTGTGGTTTTAGTGTTACATTTCCCATTTACTATACCTACACTTTGGTAAAGACAGTGGGTCTTACCAAAGGAATTCTTAATGGAATTAATTAGTAGGTATTTGTCTTACACATGGCTTTATGTTGCATAGGGCATTAAAACTTGTGCCCATCCTGGCATTACAAGAGCTGGAGGCCTGGCATTGCAAGTGACCAACCCTGAATCAGCTGGACCAGGGCAGGGACCTGTGAGAATGAGACCTTGATCTTCTTGGCTTTTGCTGACTTACATTCTCAAGGACTTCAGCATCCTGAAAGTTGGCAATCAGGTTTTCCAAGATGAACCTGCTCTTGAGCAGTGATTTTTTTTTTTAAACAATGTATAGTTTACATAGCTCAACAGTAGTGTGAGTGAGTGTCTTTCCTTATAGGTAACTGTCTCTGGCTTTGGATAGGCCTGGCCATCCATTATTCAGAATAGTAGGCAGCGGAGCCCACAGCGAAGTGTTCTGATTGCTCACGTCTTTTGTCTTCTGGTTTCGATAGTGGCCTTGGTTCGGCTGTTCTGAACACTGGGAGCATCGCTATTCAGTAGTTGTGTTTTTTTTTTTTTCAGGAGTGGAAACAATGTCTGTCAGCATGCACGAGAACCGTAAGTCCAGGGCCAGCAGTGGCTCCATCAACATCTACCTGTTCCACAAGTCCTCCTACGCGGACAGTGTCCTCACCCACCTGAACCTGTTACGCCAGCAGCGCCTCTTCACGGATGTTCTTCTCCACGCGGGAAACAGGACCTTCCCTTGTCACCGGGCGGTGCTGGCCGCGTGCAGCCGCTACTTCGAAGCCATGTTCAGCGGGGGCCTGAAAGAGAGCCAGGACAGTGAAGTCAACTTCGACAATTCCATCCACCCGGAAGTCTTGGAGCTGCTCCTGGACTATGCCTACTCCTCCCGGGTCATCATCAATGAAGAAAATGCAGAATCGCTCCTGGAAGCCGGCGACATGCTGGAGTTTCAAGACATCCGGGACGCATGTGCCGAGTTCCTGGAAAAGAACCTGCACCCCACCAACTGCCTGGGCATGCTGCTGCTGTCCGACGCGCACCAGTGCACCAAGCTGTACGAGCTCTCTTGGCGGATGTGTCTCAGCAACTTCCAGACCATCAGGAAGAACGAAGATTTCCTCCAGCTGCCCCAGGACATGGTAGTGCAGCTCTTGTCCAGTGAAGAGCTGGAGACCGAAGACGAAAGGCTTGTGTATGAGTCTGCAATTAACTGGATCAGCTACGACCTGAAGAAGCGCTACTGCTACCTCCCAGAGCTGTTGCAGACGGTGCGGCTGGCTCTGCTGCCGGCCATCTATCTCATGGAGAACGTGGCCATGGAAGAACTCATCACCAAGCAGAGGAAGAGCAAGGAGATTGTGGAAGAGGCCATCAGGTGCAAACTGAAAATCCTGCAGAACGACGGTGTGGTGACCAGCCTCTGTGCCCGGCCCCGGAAGACCGGCCATGCCCTCTTTCTCTTGGGAGGACAGACTTTCATGTGTGACAAACTGTATCTGGTTGACCAGAAGGCCAAAGAGATCATTCCCAAGGCTGACATCCCAAGCCCGAGAAAAGAATTCAGTGCGTGTGCAATTGGCTGCAAAGTATACATTACTGGGGGGCGAGGGTCTGAGAACGGAGTCTCGAAAGACGTCTGGGTTTATGATACCCTGCATGAGGAGTGGTCCAAGGCGGCTCCCATGCTGGTGGCCAGGTTTGGCCACGGCTCTGCTGAACTCAAGCACTGCCTGTATGTGGTCGGGGGGCACACTGCTGCCACTGGCTGCCTCCCAGCCTCCCCCTCAGTCTCTCTAAAGCAAGTAGAACATTACGACCCCACAACCAACAAATGGACCATGGTGGCTCCCCTCCGAGAAGGGGTCAGCAACGCTGCAGTGGTGAGTGCCAAGCTCAAGCTGTTTGCTTTCGGGGGTACCAGCGTCAGTCATGACAAGCTCCCCAAAGTTCAGTGTTACGATCAGTGTGAAAACAGGTGGACGGTCCCGGCCACCTGTCCCCAGCCCTGGCGTTACACGGCAGCAGCTGTGCTGGGTAACCAGATTTTTATTATGGGGGGAGATACCGAGTTCTCCGCCTGCTCTGCATATAAATTCAACAGCGAGACTTACCAGTGGACCAAGGTGGGAGACGTGACGGCAAAGCGCATGAGTTGCCACGCCGTGGCCTCTGGAAACAAACTCTACGTGGTTGGAGGATACTTTGGCATTCAGCGATGCAAAACTCTGGACTGCTACGACCCAACGTTGGACGCGTGGAACAGCATTACCACAGTCCCATACTCACTGATCCCTACTGCGTTTGTCAGCACCTGGAAACATCTGCCTTCTTAAATGCCTTGCATCCTGGAGAGAGTGAGTGTGAGGTAAGTCAGCTTAGCTGTAAGTATCTGTATAGTTGAGTGAGCTGTGTAAGCTCGTAAGTGGAATAAGACAGGCTCCATATAGCCCATCCTATAGAGATACCACACAAACTATACCAATAAAAGCACTTGTACCCCAAAGCTTAAATACTTGTGTTGACCACAGCTGCAACCCCCCCAGATCATCAGCCAGTGGTTCTGAGCCTCTACTGAGCCTCAGAATCTCGAGCTTTCCAAAATCTGCCCACCCCAGAGGCTGGGTTTGTTGGGTCTGGGTGGGTCCCAGGCATTAGCATTTTTAGAAAGTTCTTCAGTGATTCTAATTACGACCTGTTTGGGAACCCTGACCTATGTTAATAGTGCCAGCTGATGTCTTCTGAGCCCTCCCCATTTGCTGGCTGCTGGGCTGTGTGTTTCACACGGATCTTTTCTTTTGGTCCTCACAACAACCCTGTGGGATGTTGTTACAGGAGCACTTTATAGATGAAAACATCTGATGTACATAGGGGGTAAGTAAGTTGCCTGAGGTCATAGGGCTTAGCCGGCGGAAAGGTTGGTCAAGACCTCAATCCAAGCAGTCTGGCTCCAGAGGGTAAGCTCATGCCAAATGGGCAGTTAGTACACTTCACACTGGTATCACCCCAGGAGATAATTGTTGATATTTAGATTGAGCTTCCTCAAACCCTTTTTGGAATGAAGTAGGGTTTCAAAAATTGAATGCTGCAAATTATTCCCAGTGTATTCTGTCCAAAATTATTTATTAGCTTATTTAAAATGTTCCCCCACCCCGCCATCCCCAAACTGGCCCCTTTAGGGCATTCACTAACTTTCATGAAATCTGGGTCTGTCCTTGGAAAAAGTTGCACCTGCATTGTATAAGCTTGTCTGATGTGTGGACACGGAGCTATCCAAACCGCCCTTCCTGCAGCTTTTCAGAGTTAATCATTCAGGCTGACCCCATTGTCAGGGTGAACAAAAGTTGTGTTTCTGTGTCATATATCTGAGTACATAATGGTTGTCTTGTGTACTTAAGAGTATATCATACTCTTGGTTCGAATAATTAATGGGCCTTCGCAGTTCAGGGTTCAGGGAGCTAATGGCTGCCTTGCTTGCCCTTAAAGCACTCTCAGGATTGGCCCTGAAGTCACTCAAGCGTGTGTGAGTGGAGCCCGGAGCACATGGAATGGGTTGATTTGTTTTGGTGACTAGAGGGCTCCTTACTGATAATAAGAGGATAAAGTTTAAGGATCTGCTTTGCAGGAACTGCTTGTGAAGATGAGCTCGTTACTTGGAAAGGGTTGGCTCTGCTGTCCAGTATGTTTCACACCGTTCAGGGGGACCGTCTAGCAAAGAGGGGATTTGGACTCATCTGTCTTTTCTTTCCTCATCTCTTATAGCTCGTTTAGAAACACCAGTAAAATTGACCTCCCTTTGACATGTAATCTTTTTATCTCTTTTACTTCTTCCATCTCCTCCTGTTACAGTTGGTGCAGTCCTTAGTAATGTAATGTTTACCTGTACCGAGACACCATCAGGGGCGGAGGGACTGTCAGGACCGTCCTCTGGGGAGCGAATGGGGTAACTGTTCCAAACCAAACTGGTTTTTGCAGCCTTGCTGGCATCTCAGTAATCCTGAATAAACAAATGCTCTGAAAGGGGTTATTTCATTTGCTATATAAATGCATTACTCAACTCTAAAGCAAGTTTAAAGAACCTTCTAGGTGAAAGCGTCAATTAACAGCATGCTAAATTGGGTGTTAGTCCAGAATTGACTATATTTGCATAGGAGAGCCTTAAAAATTGCCAGCGACAGTGGCGATACTTCCAAGCGGTGATTGGCTTGGCATCCTTGGAGCGAGATAAGGAATTGGAGGCAGAGAGAGACCACGACTGTCTGGTTCTAGTGTTCAGCTGTGGAGTCCGGACCTCTCTGCACTTCAGAGTTCTCCTTTGTTAAATGAGTGATTCGAATTGTGCTTTCCTTAAGATCTGTCCCAGTTTAGACTTGGATGAGTTGATAAATGAGAAAAAAGCAAAGAAAGGGGTGAAAATACCTAGCCCGTGTCTGTAACATATTAAGGGTTCAATACTCTTACTAGTTTTCTTTCCTCCCTTCAATTTAGACCTTTACCTCAAAGTGGAATTAGCTTTATGTGTTGTGGGAAAATGAGGTTTCTATGACTGTTACCTGCTTGTTATCTCTCTACTTCATTTTTGGTACCTTCTTTCTCAGCCCAGAGTGAGTATGTTAGCAAACACTTGAATTCACTCTCTCCTGGGTCTTTGAACCTTAATCACACATGTCCGGCCCCTGGGAAATGGAGCAAAAAAAGTGTTGGGTTATATTCGAAACATATCCTCTTCACTCTTGGTGCAATTAGCCAGAGAGTCAAGCACAAGACAAGTAAATTTGATGGGGCTGAATTTGCCTTTATAAAGGCTGGTGTGGGCCTGATCAAAGCCACTCTTGCCGTTTCCGACGGGGAGAATGTTGGTTTAAATTTTTAAAGTTTACTGCACACAAGATAGTGTTAAAACACTTAAGCTGAATGGAGTGACTTTAAAGAGGTGCTGTGTAGGTATCAGTCGCGAGCTGCAAGTGCTTCCGGGACCTGGCTTTGCCTTCCAAATGTAGGTGCTCCCTGAATTAGTACAGTGTTAACACCAAGTTTCCCTCTGCCTGAAAGCTTATCCACCAAGGTGATTTTAACTCGTTCTTGCTGCTCTGTCAGTGCTGGGAGGGACAGAAAGGAAATGACTTTGATTTCAGTGCATCTTCATGGTGCTCTGTGGCCCCAACTTGACAACACTTGGATTTTGGTTCGCTTTGTTCCCTGCCCCCCTTTCTAGAGGTGTTTTTGTTTTTTGGTTTGTTTTTCTGTTTGAGTATGCAACATCTTGAAATTTCATATTATTACAAGACGCATTCTTTTGGCCTCATGTTGATGTATAGGTTCCAAGGAGGTGGGGGTGGGGGATGACACCGCAGCCTAAGGAATGTCTTGAAAGCTTGAATCACTGTTTTGAAATGGAAGAAACAGCTAATGGAATGAATCAGACTTCTGAACACACGAGAGCAAGACGGATTCTGTGAGTGATGAGCGGCTGCTCCTGAATTCCCTTTGTCTCTACTTGGAATTTCAGCATTGGGGCTGCAGATTCCTATGCTGGGGCTGGAAATGTGCTCCGAGAACAGATGGGGGGAGCTTTTCAAAGACAAAAGCCCTCTGCAAACTCTCCTTAGGTAAAATTCGACTTAACCAAGTGTGAAGGATGGGTGGTGTGAGAAACCACCAGTTCCCATGAAACCTGCAAGCTTTGTGGTTACAGCACCTTGAATTTATAATTGACGGTCGGTCAGTCCTGCAGGTAATAATGCTGAAGGCTGCATACCACAGCCTGAGTCTCTTAAGTGTGGACTGATGAACTTGGAGAATAAACTCCAGCCTTGGCAGCTGAGGCCTGGTGTGCTGTCATGTGAAAAGGAGCGAGACTGATTTCTGCCATAATGAATAGCAGAGATGCATTTAAATAAGAGGATTAATATGTCTGCTTTCTATATGGTGAATAAATTTAATTTGGAATCCTTTATGGTAAATGGGCCAAAGGGGGTGGGGGTGAATTGGCAGAGGAATCGCCTGTGACCCTCTGGTGATCACTTGACAGTGGCGCTGTTTAACCATGGAGAGGAATTACACATATCAGAAGCAGAAGAGGTAGCAGCACCTAGGTGTATAGGTTTGATTTGAATGTATGTATGTTTGATCAGGAGATGAGGTTCTTTTCTGTGGGTACCTTGTTTTTGCTGGAGCGTCTGCATGCACGAATGCACAAGTGTGTTCATTCAAGTTTGCCACTTTAAACATCTTTGCACAGTGCCTGCCAAATGTGTAATTAAGACCTTTAAAAGCAATATTGACCAGCTCTGTCCTGAGTTTAATTGTTTTTTAGAGTTGAGACTAACAAAAAATCTTCCTTCTCCTCTATTTTAGCTGACTCCATCCCTTGATGAGACAAGATGCGATTTCTGCTTTAGAGAGGCCAAATCGAATGAAAGACAAGAAAAAGGAAAAGAAGTTGCTACAAGACTCGCATCCAATCCACTGCACCTTGTAAATGCTTCTAACTGGACATGAAGGAAGGGGGTGGGGGAGGGGGTGGGATTTTCAGTGCAAGTAGCACATGGTTTAAATATGAATGAACAAACCTGTGATCTAGTCCTTGTCTTGTAATTGTGGATTAATGTCAGCATTAATCAGCTTCTCAAAGGGAGAGAAAAACCAGCCCTTTTTCCTTGCTGTACCATATTCAGCATTTGATTTTCCATGGGTTCCACCACTTATGTGTAAAATTTGAAATGGTTGTCACCTCTCTCTGAGGAGCAAGGTTGAAGCCTCCACACCAGCTGCTGTTGGAGATTTGAAAACCCAACTGTGGGGCCAGGAGGGAGCTGGCTGGGCTGGCTGCAGAAGTGAGGACCGCTGGACTCCACGCTAATCTCCCAGGGCTGTGCTCCCCAGAAACGCTTCTGAACAATGGGGACATTGTTGGTAGCTGTTTGCTAGATGTTCTTTTCTATTTATAAGTGACTTTAAAGTTTCCCTTGGCTGGTAGGAAATGTGTTGTAGATTTAGCTATTTATTGTTTGAATCTGCATGCTGAAACAGCGCTTACAGTTCTCTTCACGTGTATGATACGACGAGTGTGAATGGTTGTACGTTTTGCACAATTTTGTGACTGTTGTGATGTGCTCCGCTGCACAAAAGTGAAATCTTTGGCGTTACAATTAGGGGTGTAACTGGAGGGTGGGTTGGGAAGGGTTGTGGGGGGGTGGATTTTGTAAATGTCAAGACAGGGAAAGATTACAAGGTAGAAACTTAAAGTTACATCCTAGAGTAGGGAAAGCATGAAGGTCATTTTTTTCTTAAACTTAAATCAGCTTTCGGGTGTCGTGGGCTCTGGGCATGCCGGTGGCTCCTGGGGCAAGGGAAGCCTTCTTTCTGTCCTTCCATCCCTGT
This sequence comes from Okapia johnstoni, assembly GCA_024291935.2. Lineage (NCBI taxonomy): Eukaryota > Metazoa > Chordata > Mammalia > Artiodactyla > Giraffidae > Okapia > Okapia johnstoni. The sequence goes on from CM044313.1 coordinate 50,869,385, forward strand.
CCGATTTACTTGCTTCTGTCTCAGCTACTGAAGTTTGGAAAGGACCAAATCGCTTGGCAGGTTTTTTTTTTTTTTTTTTCCCTTTGTGTAATATCCTGAGATCCTGGAAATTCTATGGACTAGTTCTGTATATAGGGCACAGGTAAAGGCATTGTCCAAAGTTTATTTATTTGTCTATTTATTACCCTGTGGGAATGCTTGGCCATAACCACAGTTAACAGGAAAAACCAGAATTCTCAACGATAGAAATTAATTCACTCATCAGATTTGCTTGACCAAGACTGGTCGTTCTCTCTTCCTGCTGTAGGGTTTAGCAAGTGCTAAAAGTTCTCCAAGGCGCTATTCAGAGGGGTACAATGTATGCTTCAGTGCTCCCTCTTAGGTAAGTCTCTAAAAGAACTCTTTGGTGCACAAAAGTGACACATATGGCCCCCCAAACACCAAAGAATTGTAAGCAGTGGCCCCCACTGAGAGGCCTCCCTGGAGAGCTGGGAATGGGTTGTGAATACATTCTTTGCTAGTTCCAGTGCTTGTTTGCTAAACATGTGCCGTGATAGGTATTAGTGGTAGACTCATAGGTGCTTCCTCGCAAGTGTCCGGGGAAGCCCAGCATTTGCAACTCACACTGCTTCCATTGCTGTTTCTCATAATATTGTATCTTAGAAAATAGGGCTTAAGACCAATAACCTTTGACATTGTGTGTTTTCATTGTCTAATGACAGATAAATCCCTCACATTTCTCTCCACCTGAATACATTAGACTAATTGTACATGTCCGTCTGTGCCGTGAATAAGTGGGCTATAGTTGGACCAAAATAAATGAGCCATTGAAATCAAAGGGAGGGTTTCAATACTTTCCAGCAGTCAGTCCCTCGCTCTTAGATGTGTTCTAAGCAATGCAAATGTCTGATTCTACCCTGGCAGTATATTGTAGCAGTTACAGCTCCGTAGTTTATGATGCAAATCTGGCAAGATGTGGGTGTTGCTACGTGGCTTTTGAGAGCAGGGTGAATTTTCTGCAGCTGTTTCGAAGTTGTGGTCTGTCCTTGAATCCTCTATTAATTGCAGTGTGTGAGCCAGAGGGAGCGGTGGTCAGGGTGGGCCTGCAGCCTGCAGGGAACTTTCTGGACTCCTGCTCTTTGAATTGACAGAGGCATTTGGGCTCACTACTTGACCATTCTCACCCTGTGAAATGTCCTACACTTTGAAGCAAATACAATTCACAGCACAGTGCACACAAAAACCTTGGCATAAGATAGAGAAGGTTCTTCTTATTCTGCGGACTGGTTGCTGTGGAAACGGATAACAAAGGGCAGCCTTCCACTTCTGGTATAATTGTGTAGACCCCTTTTCTCTGGGCTTGACACCTGTCTGAATAAGAATGATTAGAACTGAATAATATCCCTCTCTTGACTATTTTGAGTATGTGGTTCACGTACAAAACTGTGTAAGTTGAAGAAGTGAAGTGTTCGTGTTCATATGTACTTGTTTGCTACTACATTTTTGAGGTTTGGTAAAACTTATTTTTTTTTTTTCACAATGTGAAACTGAAGGTCAAATAAATTATTAGAGATTTTCTCTTCATTGTGTGTATGGGTCATTATTGAATATAATTTTAGGCATTGAAAAATTGTGCTTTTTCTGGTCAAATTCAAAAGAGGATCATTTCAAATTTTTCTGGGTGTCCTCTATTTCACCATTTAGGTATATCCATTTATCAGAGCAATTTTACACATTAAGTAATTTAAAATTTTGGCCTTTTAGAATATTTAAGCAAACCCAAAGTATTACCTCAGTTGGGCTTACTGATAGTTTAGAATATAAAATCATGTACTATGCAGTGATAAGACAGCATGCTTAATATATAGAAAGAATTAAGTTTCTGTACTCCTTGTGGGATATATCTTGTTAGGAAAGCTATGAGAGAAGAGGCTGGAGGTAAATCCTGTTTTCAGCTGACACTACCTTAGAGTCATTTAAAGTAAGTGGAAATGTATGCATATTATTTCTTTGAAGGGGCATGAAAAACCACAAGTTTAACCCCTCTATTACACTTAGCTTCTTTCCAGTTGAAAGCCGTCATCCCAGCTGGCTCATCGTAAAGCCTCTTGCCCCCACTTCCGGATGGCTTTATGTCACATGGAGATGCCCCTTTATCACTTAAGGTGGACCCCTTGTTGTTATAATGGGCAGAGCAACATTGGGCACAATCTTTTTTGGATAGACCGTAAATACTACCTACTTAGAAGTCTAGGAGAGACACAAGTAGGCAGAATGCAATTATTGCCATTGGACTTGGACCAAGATATCAGAGCAGATGCCTCAGGTTTTACAGAAGCGTCATTCAGTCCCATGCTGGGTGAGGCTGGTCCGGAGCCAAGCCTTGAGAACAAGTGACTGAGGAGTCCTCCGGTCCCTTGGCACACAGTGCTCGTGACCCATGGAAACCCTGTTGGTGACATCACCTGTGACATCGTATGACATGGTGAGAGGAGAGAGGTGGTGGACACGTGGGACTCGGATCCTGAGGGAAAGCCTTGATGCTGGTCCTCAGAAAGCTTGAGAAGAATTCATGTAGAGGTGATTGAGAACCGACTTACCGTTCTCAGGAGTTCTTTATCATCTCAGCAGGGATATGTAAACAGATTAAAGAAGATACTTCAGATTCCTAATTTTCATTCATTTGGAAATATCACTTCATTCAGATATCCTTATCACCCCAATGGTGGCTGCATTAGTTTGGATTGCTTTCAAATGTATAACATCAATTGAAATCTGGCCATGGTGGTTTAACTACAGTGGTGAAACCTTTTGGAGGCTGGTGGTCCATGGCTTGGATAGTATGCCTGCAAGGCCATCAGGGGTCTGGGGTTCTTCTTCTTTTTTTAAAAAAAATTATTATTATTTTGGTTTGGCTGCATGAAGTTCTAGCCGTGGCAGGTGGGACCCTCAGTTGTAGACGTGGGATCATTTTGTTATGGCATTCTGGGTCTTTAGTTTCAGCATGTGGGATCTAGTTCCCTGTCTAGGAATCAAAACCAGGCCCCCTGCATTGGGAAGGCAGGGGCCCAGGCTCTGGATCACCAGGGAAGTCCCAGGGGGCTCTTCTGCCCTGGCATCCTGGGCATGGGCCTTTGGTCCTTATGCTTACAGGCTGGCAGCTGTGCTTGCTGTGCTTAGTCGCTCGGTTGTGTCCAAATCTTGGACTGCAGCCCGCCAGGCTTCTCTGCCTGTGGGATTCTCCTGGCAAGAATATTGGAGTGGGTTGCCATGTTCTCCTCCAGGGAATCTTCCCAACCCAGGGATCGAACTGGGATCTCTTGCCTTGTAGGTGGATTCTTTACCAGCTGAGCTACCAGAAAAGCCCATGGCAGCTGTACCTCACAGAACTACATGCGCATTCTAGGCGGCAAAGATGGGGGCAAAGGGGAAGAAGTATTTGTCAGATAGAATTTCCTTTTTCTTGAGACAATAATAAGTTTTCCAAAAAGACCCACCTCAGAAACTTAAACACCTCTCACTGGCCAGAACTGGGTCTCACGACCTCCTAAAGAAGTAAGACAGCCTGATCAGAGGAGTACTTTTACATACTCCTCTTACCAGTCATGATGCCACCCCATACAAAAAAGTGATTTTTTTGTTGCTAAGGGTGAAAAGGAGAGCAGATGTTGCTAAGCAATTGCTGCCTAGGGTCTGCCACAGTGGATAATCCAAGGGTCATTTTAAACAATAGCCCCATTGATGGAGTGACTATGATGCACTGGGGCTGCGCTAAGGACATGCTTTCCTTCATCTCTTAATTCTCACAACAAATGCAGGTAAGTACAGAGAGGTTTCTTAACATTGCTAAGCCTGAATTCCTTCCTCTGTAAAATAAGGATGATTGATTTTCATTGTTCTTGTTCCGTCATTAAGTCAGGTCTGACTCGTTGCGACCTCATGGACTGCAGCACGCCAGGCTCCTCTGCCCTCCACCATTTCCTGGAGTTTGCTCAGATTCATGCCCTTTGAGTCTGTGATGCTATCTAACCATCTCATCCTCTGCTGCCCCCTTCTTTTTCCTTCAGTCTTTCCCAGCATCAGGGCCTTTTCTAATGAGTCGGCTAGAAACATTTATTTATATCCTACATTTAGGCACCAAGCTCAGTGCCTGGTACAGCGCAGGTTCTCACTAATTTTCAGCTGTCATTTTTAGACATTTTAAACATCCAATAAATCAGAATCTGAGTGCTTATTCTGTGTGACGGATTGTGTTGACATGTCCATCACCTTAATTGATCCTTAGAGCAATTAGGCACTTTTTTTTTTGGCTGCACTCACGAGGCATGTGGGATCTTAGTTCCCCCATGAGGACTCGAACCCATGCCCCCTGCAGTGGAAGCTCAGAGTCTTAACCACTGGACCGACAGGGAGGTCCTGAGAACAGGCACTGTAGATGAAGAAACAGGTTTTGAGAGATTAACTTGCCAAGGAAGTGGTGGAGTCTGGATTTCAAGGCATGCTCTACGAACCTGTCCAGGAATGTGGAGGATGGTGACTCACGGGGCTGAGCCTGACTGTGAGAAACCCAGGACTGCCCATGTCTATTGTGTCTGGGAAGGCGTGACTTGGTGAGAAGGGCTGAAAAGTTTGCAAGTGGTGAGTCCCACCCTGGACACCAGGACTAACGAAGAAAAAGGGAAAGAAAATCTACTAGGCCGCTCACAATGTTCCTTGATGACAGGTTTCTGAAATTCTGATTGAGGAGAATTTTAAAATAAACGGGGCCCCTGCGTGGTTGTTAAACTTGATAACTCATTGAGCTGTACACTTAGACTCTGTGTACTTTTCATTCGTATAATGTTAATTGCTTGAACGTTGAATATACAAATGGACGATGGCCAGTGCATAATAAAAATAGAATTCTGACCCACAAAAACCTGAGCAACCAGACCAGGAAACCAACTGTATTATCTCCCGTAACCAGCCCAGAATGTCAGCCTGCAATCTACAAGTCAGACTTGGAGGAAGTCAGATTACTATCTCCAGCAACTGGTCTAAGAAGCCAAACAAAACCTGTGCAACAATTGGCCCCAAAGAGCCAGGACTTGATTAATAACTTCCAGGTTTTCTAGTTTTTGTTGCTGCTCTCAACTTAGGACCAACCAGAAAAAAATCAAATATCCCCTCCTAACTATCATATATGCCTGCTTCTAGTTAGCTTGCCTCCAACTTCCCTAGGTCGCCAGCCTCCAAACAGGGCATATCTGAAACCTTCCCTTTTTTCCACTATAAAGCTTGCCCACTTCTGTGCCTGCCTTTGAGTCTCTGCCAAAACCAACTGACAGTGACTGACTCCCCTGCGATACAGCAAGCTCTGAATAAATAGCCTTTGCCTGTTCTCCTTTTGTTGGTTTTTGTTTATTTTGAAAGACAAATGTTTGTTCAATAAAAAGTTAAATATTTCAATAAAAGTGTTCATAAAAATGAAGTGAGAACCAACATTTTGGGTTCTGGGCAAGCTGGGCTTTCAGAGGATGTTATTTGCATCTTGCATGTCACAGTAAGATGAAACATACACAACACGTATTGTATGAGAAAAATGAATTTTGAGTCAATGAGGTTGAGATTAGGGCATCTGGTTTGCCAAAAGGAGAGCAGTTGCTTTGTTTGGGAATATTGTGAATAAAGTGAGAACACTTAAGTGAGTTTTACAGCCATATTCATGGTGCACATGAATGTATGAATAAATGCAAAAACTTAGCAGTTAATTCCTGGTCTTGCCTGTCACAAATCTTAAGTGCTTTGCCTGTCTGACACATACTCAGACAAGCCATCTGTCCTGCATTTGAGTTTAATCACAGACAATGAATTGTAAAGCTCTGTTATTTGTCAGACCTTGGATCACTAAGTGCAAGACCTAACTTTCAGAGGAAAAATAAAGTGTACATTGAAGCTTGACTAGGAATTAAAAGCAATTTGACTAAGTAAATTATAAATTTACCATAATCTCATCCAGCTCTGCTTACAGCCCAGCTTGCTTTGTGAATTTGGGAAGACCAAATGAGGCAAAGTTTCTGTCTTTCTCTTTCTCTGGTCCTGTTTCCTTGGCAACCATAATCGTTATATGGGCAAAGATGGGGGACGGCATCGAGGAAAGGCAGTTGGAAGGGCAGCCAAGTCTTTTACTAATCCTTTTCTTGGGTTGTTGGATGATTTGTTTTGTTACAAAAAGTGATTTTACACCCAGTTTTTAGACGTTGCTGGGGGTGTTTATTGAATATCCTAGAAGGGCTGAGAACACCTACTGATACTGTAAGTACAAAGATGCAATACAAATTGAGATACAAATTGAGCACCTGCAAAGTGAGAGCTAAAACGTCTCTCTCTGAGGATCTAACTAATCTATTTGCAAGCTGTAAACTGCAAACACCCCGGTACCACTCAGCCACCCCCACACATTCTGGCCAAGTCCGTTGCTGCCAGGAGAACCGTTTTGAGAGAAGAGATCTAGGAATTCTGCTATCATGTGTCTGCTCTGAAAGGAAGGAAGGGTAAAGAGGAAAGAGGAAAAAGAAAAAGAGGAAAAAGTAGAAGGATCCTGGGGCAGACGTGTCTGGGGGTCCACCTCACATTCCTTTTGGATGCTTACTGAGATTGCACCTATTCAAGAGACGGAGGCGATCAGTCAGCATCCTGTTAAAATGGAAATCCCTAAGCTCCGTCTGGGGGGCTGTTAGCATTTACCTGTTCAAATGATTCAGGCCACTCTGAGGCGTGGGTGGGGGTGGGGGTACTGATCAGCTGCATCAGGGAACCCTGGGGGGGCTTCTGCCCAAGTGGGGCTCAGACTGGAAGGCATACCCAGGGGAACACTGGGAGTCAGGAGGCCTGTGGGTCTTGTAGCAGCAGGTGGGAGAACGAATGAGAAAGGCACTATTTTACTTCAAAAATGTTACCGTTGGTGGGAGGGAGGGATGAGAGGGCAGAGCATGGAAGATTTTTAGGGCCCTTAAGCCATTCTGTATGATACTATAATCACTGAAACGTCCTTATGTATTTGTCCAAACCCGTAGAATATATACCAAGAGTGAACCCTAAGGTGATAATGTGTCTGTGTAAGTTCCCAACAGATCCAGGCTGTAACAAATGGACGACTCTGGTGGGGGCTTTGATAGAGGTGGAAGTTGTGTGTTGCTGGGTGGGGGTTATGCTGCTGGTGTGGGAGCCCTGTTCTTTGCTGTCAGTTCTGCTGTCAACTTAAAACTGCCCTAGAAAAAGGTTTATTAAATGCCAAGAAAATAAAAAGAAACAGAGTCTTTAAAGGATGTCAAATAAATTGTTAAACCTAAATAAGTTATATAGTATATATATATTTTTTAAAAACTGTTACCGTGGGTGGACTCCATGTAGGAAAGAGAAAACTCTTCCATCCCTGCATTCATTGACCCAGGATCCCTCCTAGTGGAGGCTTAGGACATGGAGTCATGATGGGGAACCAGCCATCAATTATAACATCGCCGCCAGGAGGATACACTCCAAGCTGCGAGCTTACAATTCACACTGTCAGAACCTACAATTCACACTGTCAGAACCGACTGACTCACAAATTAATGACAGTTGGTATTTTGGCAAATACCTATACATGAATATCTGCATTCACAGAAAAGTGCTGATTCAGAGATTTTTATTTCTGCGCATTTCTTTCCCCTTCATAAGACTTTGTGTTTGAAATTTAAGGACTGTAATATATTTTTATTTCCATGTTCAGGTATTTTTCTCGAGCAGAAAGGCAACTTCATTAATGACAGTTGTTGTTCGGTCACTAGGTTGTGTCCGACTCTTTGCAACCCAATGGACTGCAGCACACCAGGCTTCTCTGTGAAAGCGGAAGTTGCTCAGTCGTGTCCGACCCTTTGTAACCCCATGCACGATACAGTCCATGGAATTCTCCAGGCCAGAATACTGGAGTGGGTAGCCGTTCCCTTCTCCAGGGGATCTTCCCAACCCAGGGATCGAACCCAGGTCTCCCACATTGCAGGTGGATTCTTTACCAGCTGAGCCACCAGGGAAGTCCAAAATACAAATGCCTGTGTGACTAGAAATTCATTTCATCATTCACTGGTCTATTGGCTGGGAACATTTTCTTTTGAAATAATCAGAGAAGGAAGGGATAATAATCCCAGGTTGAAATGTAGAAATGTTCGGAGATAAAACAAGCCATTTGGGAACAACAATGGGTCTTTCAGAAGTTCTGGTAGCACTGATTAAAGATAGCTGGGGGGAGCAGGGTGTCTGTCTCTCTGATGACACAGGTTGGCCCCGCTGGCTGGGGCTAGGGCAGGTGGCTTGAACTATCTGTGAAGAGGCACCTTGGAAATCCCTGGGGGGTGGAGAATGGGGTGGAGCACAGAGGCATGCTGGAGGCGGGTAACATGTTGGGTGTCCTTTCTCCCAGCAGACCAGAGAGGAGGCTGTGAGGAAGATGGGTCTTGGGGGACGACTGCCTGTACAATCTCTGAACGGCACCCTCAGCTTGTCTTGCCATCCAAGAACCATGTCCAAGGGCAGAGAGTCACCCTCGGCCAGGGATTCCCGAGGCCTCTGGGCTGGCACTGCGTGGGCCCTAAACGCTGCACATTCAGTGAGTTATTCAGGCTGGGTGGTGAGCCGTCATCAGCAGATCCCTTCCTGCCTCTGAGAGCAAGGGCTGCTCAGCACCCTTCCCTTTGCCTCTCTGAGGAAGGGTGTAGGGGCCCTTTCAAAACAAGAGAAGAAAGGCGCCAGCCTCCAGGTGGGAAGGGGTGGTGGGTCCTGCAGTGGGAGGCCAGGGGCCAGGCAGCAGCCCTCAGTGGGGAGCAGAAACAGGGGAAGCGGAGAGGGGAGGAGAGCCGCTCACCTCCTCAGGTTTGGCTCATGCACGGACACCCACGTCCACTGGTGGACCTGGAGCGGCGTCAGAGTCTGTGATAAACGTACATGGCTTCTGTACCCACCATATGGGACAGAGCCTAATAAGAAAGGGAAGCGGGGGCACTTCCCTGGATCCAGTGTTTAAGACTCCACGTTCTCAAAGCAGGAGGTGCAGTTTCAGTCCCTGGTCAGGAAACTAAAATCCCACATGCCAAGCAGACCCTCCAAAAAAAAAAAAGAAAGGGATGAGGGATGAGTAGATGATGGATCTGTTGATGCCTGGCAGGTGTCTCACTAGCAACAGGAAACATTAGTATTTAGAAAAGCGCTTTCTCTTCTTCCTGCCTTGCTTCACAAGGGTCTGACCTGGGATGTGGTCTGAATCTCTCTCCACTTTCTCTGGTCATCTCCTCGTATCCTTCAGGCCTTTCTCCTGAACATCTCTTGCTGGCTCCATCCTGTCTTGATGTCTGCTTCTCAGAAAGTGTTAATCACTCAGTCATATCCAACTCTTTGTGACCCCATGGACTGTGGCCCACCCATGGAATTCTCCAGGCAAGAATAATGGGGTGGGTTGCCTTTTCTTCTTCCAGGGGATCTTCCCCACCCAGGGATAGAAATAGAGTCTCTTATGTCTCCTGCATTGCAGGAGATTCTTTACCGTCTGAGCCCAACTAACCCAGGAGGGTCACAGCTGAAGACTGAGATTGAAATCGCCGCCTACCTGCTATCTCACCCCTTGACCCCGTGATTTCATGCAGGCCGGGCAGGTGTGGGAGCAGGTGAGGGAAGGTTTCCAATAGGGATGAGATCACCAGCGTGGCCCAGCTCTCAGTATCTCACTTTTAGAGGGATAGTTTTTTTTTTCACTTTCATTTTTATATTCAGGGGAGATGACTAAATGGTTTTGAAAACTTCCTAGCATTTGGCAGCAATCTGCCTGAGCAGAGTGATATGATTGCTCTGCTCACAACTAAGCTGCAATTTTCGGCAGGATTTCCAGAGCATCTCAGCATCTAACAACTCATGAAAACTTGGTGGTAATTTCAGGATGCCTAACATCTGTTTGTTCGTTTCGTTACAAGTCACCTGGGCAAATGCTCTTCCTCCCTCTGCCCCATAAATGAGCTAATATCCAATTAGAACATTCTGGTTAATAGCAGCAGTAATCATCCAGGGGCAGTCTACAACAAAGCCCTAAAAGTAATGGCACTTCCCCATGTTAACAAAACCAAACCATTATTTTTCTCTTAGCTCAGATGGGCTATTTGCTGATGTGTTACCAGCTATCACAGCTTATTCTCTGAGGAAGCAGCAGCCTTGGTTTCTTTGAAAAGAAACTGCTCCTTTTATCTGCTGGTTTTGAATAAAAAGATTTGGGAGCAATATAATGTGCGTTTTACAATAACGTGGTTCCATAATAGCACCGTGGGCCATCCCTTTCTGATCAGTTTTAAAAGCATGACAATTGCATCTATTCAAGATTTTCCAATGGAGACTTTTGAGCATGGTTTTGAAACAGATGTTGAGCATGCTGAGTTCCACAGTTATTTCTCCTCTGTTTTTGTTTTTTTCTCTGAAATGGCTATCATGTTACTCAGGAAGAGCATGAAGACTGAACATACCTGCAAAGGTCTTAACAGCTTTGGAAGCAGCAGGAAGCCCACCCTGGTCACCTTCAATTTATTAAATATCCTGACACCCTAGTAAGTATCTTTCTTCAAGGTTAATTTTCTGTTGCTGGGGTGGAGAATTGGAAGATGACAAAAAGACAGCACCTTAGAAGCTGCCACTAATGGATGCCAGTGTCTCGATGCCATCAGCCAGCCAGGCAGGAGGGGAGGTGCAGGCATTGTGTGGGGCACCCCCATCCTGCCTTAGGGCATCCAGGGCAAACCCTGTGGGGCGGGGGGTGACTGCAAGTGGTCTCAGCTGGGGCCCCACAGAAAAGCTGAAAGCTCCCTTTCTATCATCCATTCAGGTTTTCTCTCTCTACCCCGAAGACAAAGCTTTCTCAATATCATGGGATCAGGACTGCTCACCCGTCTGGGGTTTATAGTCAACCTTGGATCCTGACTCTTAGCCTGTGCTTAATTTTCTGTGGTGACAATTAAAGCTCATTAAAAAGCTGACGCATTGTTTTCAGCCTTCCGCTTGCCTCTGTGATTCACTTAGAAGTTTTAAGAGAGGAGGAGGAGAAACCATATTAGTCACAGGAAAGAATAAAGTTTGGGGCCTCCCTTTCTACATCGTAAAGTTATTGGCAATGGGAGAGTTATTGAATGACTTCCACTAAGTCCTTCTGTTGAAATGGTAACAGCAGGAGATGAAGTTAAGCCTTGTCTGGGTGCCATCCTTCACCCACTGGAAGTGGTACTAGCAACTAAAATAGAGTCAGTGACAGCCACACATCTTGCTTGTCACAAGTTCAACCTAGGATTTTAACTGAAGGAGAGATGACAGATGATAAAGAATAAGTTTTTAAAATCTGAAAAAAGTTTTCATGGGACAACTTGAGAAAAATAATTTCAAACTTCATTTTACCAAAATTAAAATATCTAAGTAACTCAACCTGTTCCCTGTAGAGTAGGTAGCCTAAAACTAGAATTATTTAAAGAAATAAATACTTAATTTGATATTTAACCTGATGATCATAGTTCCAGATGGAAATATTTCCCAGGGAATTTGAAAACAAATATTTCTGGAGGTGAGGTTTGGGTCTTTATGTGGCACCTATGGTAGGAAGCGTCCACAGAAATCTGCCAGAGGCCTGAATGAAGGTGAGAGCATGTTAGCTTGCTCCTGGGAATTAATTTTTTATAAACCACCCACCTTTTGAGAAATAAAAATCAAGGTAGGGCCAAGTGAAACTATTGTGTAACAAATTTTTGAAAGCCTTTAAGTATGACTCATGTGTAGAAGCTGATAAGCAAGAATTGTCTGAAATTTGGGACATACTTTTCCACGGAAGAGGTGTCATCCTTGGGTGAACTTCCTGTGATGGCCTCTAACATTTTGTAGCCTAAATGCAGCTGACCCCACAGTACCATGCTTGCTTGGATTCTTTGAGCAAGGAGGAGCAAGGAGGATCTATCATACTATTGAATCTGCAACTTGCATTTTTCTTTTAATACGTTATTGAGCTGTTTCCATGTGGATATTTTTCTAATCTGTTCTCTTTTCCTCTGGAAGCAGCCTGGGCGTCAGGACTTTAGAAATATAGTAGGCACCCTGGCTAAGTTTTACATATCATTCAACAGCAGATACACCCAACCAGAAACAGTTTGTGTTCCTTTCTGCTTCACGTTCTATCAGCCTCCTCAATCCACGCTGCCTGATAAACACTTGCTACTGTTGTTTGCTGATTCATGTCCGACTCTTTGTGACCTTATGGACTATAGCCCACCAGATTCCTCTGTCCATGGGATTTCCGAGGCGAGAATACTGGAGTGGGTTGCCATTTCCTTCTCCAAGGGGTCTTCCTGTCCCAGGGATTGAACCCGAGTCTCCTGCATTGGCAGGTGGATTCTTTACTGCTGAGCCACCAGGGAAGCCCAATAAACACTTACTTCACTTCTGCTTTTTGGGGTTCTTTTGCCAGTTTAAGACCTGGGATTTCAGATATATTTGAATGAATGGAATCAGAAAATATATTTTCTCAGTGGCTTGGCTATGAACAGAATTTCTTAATACAATCTCTCAGAAGCATTACTGCATAGAAGTGCAACATCTCAGACCCCCACATCACTTTTCTTGAAATCTTTACTGTGCATTTGATACCACCATTGTGGTTGTAGCCTTGGAACTGCTGAACCGCTAACAGTGACGTACTAGGTTCTATGTCAATCAACATTGTCCTGGGATGTAAAATATTCAACTAAAAGCTGCTGTGTTGGGCAGCAGAGTAGATGTGCAACAGTATAATATGTCAATTTTATATGTGAGAGAAGAAAATGCATGTGCAAAGCATTTGCCTAAGTTAACTGGCAGACCTTACATAGTATTCCTGCTTTTTACAGCAACATGAATATATTTTTTTAATTGAAGTATAGTTGACTCACAATGTTGTGTTAGTTTCTTCTGTACAGCAAAATAACTCAGTTATATACATATATACATTCTTTTTTAATATTCTTTTCCATTATGCTTTATTACAGGATATTGAATATAGTTCCCTGTGCTACACAATAGGACTTTGTTGTTCATCTAATTTATATATAGTAGTGTGTATCTGCTAATTCCAAACTCCTAATTTATCCTCCCCCATCCCCTTTCCCCTTTAGTAACCATAAGTTTGTTTTCTAAGTCTGCAAGTTAGTTTCTGTTTTGTAAATGTTTGTGTCATATTTTAGATTCCACATGTAAATGATATCATGTGGTATTTGTCTTTATCTTTCTGACTTACTTCACTTTCCATGATAATCTCTGGATCCATCCTTGAACATCATGAATATTTTAATAAAAGCGCTCCCTGAGGTACAAATGATGTGATGAACAAATAGATGTGCCATTTATTTCTTAACTCAATTTTTAGCCTTGAACTAAGTGACTGGAATAGAATTGTACAGCTTTGTTGATCTGTGAAGTGGAAGTTGAATGCATAAAAGCATTTCTTTCTCAACCTGGTGTCCTCTTTCTTGGGCACTAGGGCTTCTTTTTATATGAGGCAGGCCCTAAGTCATGAGAGTAAGGTAAATGGTGTAGCTGCTGTAATAGGGACGCTTGGCTTAATCTTATTTTCCTAGCTTGCAATTACATCAGCCTATGTCACTAGAAGCAGAATGTGTTCCATTATGTGGTGTCTTTAATCTGGAATGTCTCTGTGCTTGAAAACCATTGTTGCTTTAATTATCACCACACCCCAGGAGGAACCAGAGGTGGAAACACTTACTGGCATTCTAGTGGGACAGGTGAAGGAGTTAAGGAAGAGGTACTGAGTGATGAGACAGCCTCCAATACCCAGCCAGCCTGGAGGCAGTGTGCCGGCCCCAAGGAACCAGGGTCACACTTTCAGACTCTGATCTGCGTTTCTGTGTGAAATGTCTGACAACTAGGATAGTCGATGATCCTGTGGCATCTTGAAGAATTATGTCAACAGTCAATTTGATTAAGGTCACAGAGCCAGGTAAATAACCCTCAGCCTGGCTTTACTATAAAGGAACACATCCCTGGCATGATTGTGAATTGATGCTTTTGAACAGTGGTGTTGGAGAAGACTCTTGAGAGTCCCTTGGACTGCAAGGAGATCAAACCAGTCCATCCTAAAGGAGATCAGTCCTGAATATTCATTGGAAGGACTGATGCTGAAGCTGAAGCTCCAATACTTTGGCCACCTGATGTGAAGAGCTGACTCATTTGAAAAGACCCTGATGCTGGGAAAGATTGAGGGCAGGAGGAGAAGGGGATGACAGAGGATGAGATGGTTGGATGACATCACCGACTCGATGGACATGAGTTTGAGTAAGCTCCTGGAGTTGGTGATGGACAGGGAAGCCTGGTGTGCTGCAGTCCATGGGGTTGCAAAGAGTTGGACATGACTGAGTGAATGAACTGAACTGAACTCCCTGGCATGAGAAAAAATGTAGTTCTTTCCAGGCATTTTGAATCACTGGCTTGGGGCAGCCTGGCTTAGAGGGCTAGACCAGATGAGGAAGTGTGCTGCTCGCTGGTCTTGCTTTTGGCTTGTCCTCCTCTACCGCCCTTGAGGCCAGCAAGCACTCTCTCCCACACAGCCCTGCCGAGCATCCACAGGTACACACATGCACACACGCTCACGCACACACGCTCACTCCAGCCTCCTCAGGTTCTGTGAATCTTCTTCAGTTGACAGTTTAAGGAGAACTACAATTCTGTGATATTAAGAATGAAATTAAACCTGTATTTCATCCAAAAAAAAAAAAACCTCTCGAAGGACAAAGTGCCTGGTGTTGTTGAGCCAGTTTATTACTTCCTTAGGCACCTGGCATCACCCAGAAAGCTAAAGAGTCAGCCGGCCGTTCACAGGCGAGGCTTTAAGAATGTGGGAAGGGCATGCACTGCTGCGGGTTGCTGGTTGCAAACAGCAAGAACTTGCTGAAGGATATAGGGCCTGGCAGGTGGATAATCCGGGGAAAAAGTGCTGATGTGAAGTGATGCTGTACAGGAACACTTGTTTTATTCAAGTACGTGAGAAGGAGTTACAGAGGCATCACATTCTGAGTCTGGGTTACTTGCCCAGCTGCGGCAAGGAGTATTCCTGCCCTCCAGGAGAGGGCCTTGAGTTGGAAGGACCCTGCAGAGATCACCTAGTCCAGAGATTCTCATGCCTCAAGATACAGTGCTTCTTTTCTTTTTTATTATTACAAATATTTGCTAATTTCCCCCTTTACTATCCTTGGTTAAAATTGCCAGATAACAAGACACCCAATGTCCAAATGCCATTATAATGCTGTGCTTATGTTACAGTCCAGGTTGCCCAGGAAAGAGAACCAGAGACGGCATCAGGCAGTAGGAAGCACATGGGACATGCTCTCAGGATCAGCAGGCGTGGGAGAGAGAAGGAAGCAGAACTGGGTGGGGCAGAGGTTGGGTTGTGCTTGACCACCATCCCGCAAATGGCTCAGCAGATCCTACACGGAGCTCTGGAGCTGGGGTGATCCTACATAACTGTGCCAAATCAGAGCCTTATTACCCGCCAGTGACCACTCAGTGGATGGAGGCAGCCCTGAGGAGTGATGGGGCAGGACCTTGGCAGAGGCAGCCCTCTGGAATGATGGCTGTGAGATGGCTGTGGCACTCAGCTCTAGGCCGTCAGCAGCCAACACTCCAGCAGCTGAGAAGGCCCTGGAGTGGGAACTGTCCTGGGGCTCACAGGGTCTAGCACAACCTGTAAGAGAAAGGAAAAAATAATAAGAAAGTAACCTATAATAAAAGTCTATGAATTTTGGGTATGATAAAATTAAAGATATTCCATTCTATTGTCTAGCCACAACTATTTTTTTTCCAAGTTAACTTCATCTTTTTGCTTTCAAATATTTACTTTTAATATTTAAATAATTTCTTTATAAATTAAAAATGATTTATAATTTCTTTATAGTAAATAAACATATATATATTTAATTTTTTTGATGTGGGCCATTTTTAAAGTCTCTATTCAATCTGTAACAATATTGCTTCTGTTTTAAGTTTTGATTTTTTGGCCAAGAGGTATGTGGGATCTTAGCTCTCTGAAAAGTGAAGTGAAAGTCGCTCAGGCGTGTCCGACTCTTTTTGACCCCGTGGACTATACAGTCCATGGAATTCTCTAGGCCAGAATATTGGAGTGGGTAGCCTTTCTTTTCTCCAGGGGATCTTCCCAACCCAGGGTCCGAACCCAGGTCTCCCACATTGCAGGTAGATTCTTTAACCGCTGAGCCACAAGGGAAGCCCAAGAATACTGGAGTGGGTAGGCTATCCTGTCTCCAGCGGATCTTCACGACCCAGAAATTGAACCAAAGTCTCCTGCATTGCAGGCAGATTCTTTACCAGCTGAGCTATCAGAGAAGCCCTCAACCAGGGATCAAACCCACACTCCCTGCATTGGAAAGTGGAGTCTTAACCACTGGACCACCAGGGAAGTCCCTAAATATATATTTTTTAAACGTAAAAGATGCACCGGGTTTCTCTGGTGGCTCAGTAGTCAAGAATCCACCTGCCAATTCAGGAGACACAGGTTCGATCCCTCGTCTAAGATCCCACACGCCAAGGAGCAAGAAAGCCAGTGCTCCGCAACTATTGAGCCTGTGCTCTGGAGCCTGGGAAATGCAACTACTGAGCCCGTGTACTGCAAATACTGAAGCCCTCATGCCCCAGAGCCTGTGCTCTACCACAAGAGAAGCCATGACAATGAGAAGCCCGCAAGTAGGGAGTAGCTCCCACTCACCGCAACTAGAGAAAAGCCCATCAGCAACGAAGACCCAACACAGCCAAATGAATAAATGGATAAAATTATTTAAAAAAATGCACCCGCTCTTGGTTGTGGCATGTGGGATCCAGTTCCCCAACCAGGGATTGAACTCAGCCGCCTGCATCAGGAGTGCAGAGTCTTAGCAACTGGACTACCAGGGAAGTCCCTAGCCACAGCTATTTCTTACGAATTAATTTGGACTTATGAGAAAACAACACTCAACTGAGTATTGTCAACACTTTTTTTTAATACTTGACATTTTGAAAGAAGGGCCAGGGAAGTGTATTTGTATTTGTACTTGAATACAGCAGTTACACAGGCAGACTAATACACTGTCACCCAGAGATTTACTGAAAGGGTGAAAAATTCTTGATAAAATTCCAAAGAAGTATTCTCACATGATGGTACATTTTCAAAGAACTCAGTGTATATTAAATCTGAGAAAAAATACATTGTGTTTATATGTTAAATGAAGTTAGACCTTAGATAATTTTATCAAGGTTTTTGCTTATATAACTGGACATTTATATGAACTTAGGGAGGGATATGGGAAAAATTTTTGTCATGTAGACCAAATCCCACACTTGGTGGTGCTGACTGCCTCTGGTTTCACCCATTAAATGCTAGTGGTGCCTCCCAATGCGTGCATCAATCAAAATTACTCCCACAGATTTCCATATTACCCCAAAGGGTACTATTCCTTCCCCTGAGAACAGAGCTGGTCAATCCTCTGCTTCTAGCTTAAATACATCTGTTTTCTCTTCTCAAGGTTTTTTAAAGCAAAAGATGTGGCAACCTCTGGTCAATCCCTGTTTCAGCAATGCTGTGCTGTGCTTAGTCGCTCAGTCGTGTCCAACTCTTTGCGACCCCTTGGAGCCTGCCAGGCTCCTCTGTCCCTGGGGATTCTCCGGGCAAGAATACTGAAGTGGGTTGCCATGCTCTCTTCCAGGGGATCTTCCCAACCCAGGGATCGAACGTAGGTCTCCTGCATTGCAGGTGGATTCTTTACCATCTGAGCCACCAGGGAAGCCCTATTTCAGCAAAGTTGTCCAAATTAAAGAGCCTCCTTGTCGTACATGCACATGTGGTCCAGGTCAAAATCACACCAGGCCCACTTAAATACAAGCAAACAAAATGGTTGTTTTCCCTGTGTGCTTGATTTGAGCCTTATGGGTCAGATGCCGTATTCCTTTCCTCCTACATCAAATGTCCATCCTAGCAAACACAGTGGATGTAGCCTCCCAGAAGGAGTGTCAGGCCAAGCACCAAGGAAATGGAATAAGAGAGGAGGGAAGAGGTTTCTAGGATGAAATTGGGGAAGGAGTACATTAAGGCTGTGTATTGTCACCCTGTTTATTTAACTTATATGCAGAGTACATCATGCGAAATGGCAGGCTGGATGAAGCACAAGCTGGAATCAAGATTGCTGGGAGAAAGAGCAAAAACCTCAGATATGCAGATGATACCACTTTAATGGCAGAAAGCGAAGAGGAATAAAGAAGTTCTTGATGAAAGTGAGGAGGAAAGTAAGAGGAGATTGAAAGAGCTGGCTTAAAACTCAACATTCAAAAAAATGAAGATCATGGCATCCAGTCCCAACACTTCATGGCAAATAGATGGGGAAACAATGGAAACAGTGAGAGACTTTATTTTGGGGGGCTCCAAAATCACTGCAGATGGTGACTGCAGCCATGAAATTAAAAGATGCTTGGTTCTTGGAAGAAAAACTATGACAAACCTAGACATCATATTATAAAGCAGAGACATTACTTTACTGACAAAGGCCCGTCTAGTCAAAGCTATGGTTTTTCCAGTAGTCATGTATGGATGTGAGAGCTGGACCATAAAGAGAGGTGAGCTCCGAAGAATTGATGTTTTTGAACTGTGTGTGGTGTTGGAGAAGACTCTTGAGAGTCCCTTGGAGAGCAAGGAGATCAAACCAGTCAATCCTAAAGGAGATTAGTCCTGAATATTCACTGGAAGGATTGATGCTGAAGCTGAAGCTCCAATACTTTGGTCACCCGATGTGAAGAACTGACTCATTGGAAAAGACCCTGATGCTGGGAAAGATTGAAGGCAGGAGAAGAAGGGGACAACAGAGGATGAGATGGTTGGATGGCATCACCGACTCGATGGACATGAGTGGCATCACCAAGTCGATGGACATGAATTTGAGCAGGCTCCGGGAGTTGGTGATGGACAGGGAAACCTGGTGTGCTACAGTCCATGGAGTCGCAAAGAGACAACTGAGCGACTGAACTGAATTGTGAAGTATAAGACAATAGCAATGGACAATTTAGAAATTGAAAAGGAAACCCTCTGATATGACTTATTTTGCACAGAATGTTTTATGCTAATTTGGATGTTAAGATTTAATCTTAAAGTGCTTATGCAGCAAAACTGCTGACACCTATGATGGCTTGGGCTGCATAAGGAATTACAAGACCCTGGAAATGACTGCCTGAGCCTCAGAGTAATTTGCATCCAGAAGAGTCCATGCAAGGAGATGGATGTATTTTATCTGCA
Organism: Okapia johnstoni; assembly: GCA_024291935.2. NCBI lineage: Eukaryota > Metazoa > Chordata > Mammalia > Artiodactyla > Giraffidae > Okapia > Okapia johnstoni. Next base: position 50,888,727 of record CM044313.1, read on the forward strand.
CACCTGAATAACACAGACAAGTGCTAGTCATTTGTTTATGAGTATTTTCCATTACCGCTCCTCTCCCAACACATGGCAAACATTTCTTATTGTTCTGGTCTGTCCCCTCTTCAATGGGCTGCCAGAAACAGCTGGCATGTATCTTTCTGTTTTTGCTGATGACTTTTCTGATGCACTGGGTTTCTTCTAGGGATTAGAGTGAAAATTTATTGATCTACTGAAAACATTAGTTCATTGTTGCTAAGATGTCTAAGAGGTTTTTTTTTTTTAATGAATAATCAATCACCTTGCTGATTCTAACTCAGAAAGTGATCATCTTAGGAATTTTGAACAAGCGGATGTTGGCATAAGCCCCATTCTATACCCCAAGGATTGCATCGTGATAATGTTCTAAATCGTGGTATCACCTTTTCTAAAATTTATTTCTGATTGAAGGATAATTGCTTCACAGTATTGTGTTGATTTCTACCAAACATCAGGATGGATCAGCCATAGGTTTACCCATGTCCCCTCCCACCTGAACATCTGTCCCTCCTCCCACCCACCCCACCCCACCCCTCTGGGTTGTTGTCCAGTTTGAGTTCCCTGAGTCATACAGCAAATCCCCATTGGCTATCTGTTTTACATGTGGTAATGTATGTTTCCATGTTACTTTCTCCATACAACCCACCCTCTCCTTCCCCCGCCCCCCGCCCCAGCCACGTTTGTAAGTCCGTTCTCAATGTCTGTGTCTCCATTGCTGCTCTGCAAACACACCTTTGTAGATTTCACACCAGTTCACATCTCATCAGAAAAATCAGTGCTCAAAATTATGTGCACACAATTACTTGTAACAAAACTCTTGTTAAATCTGATGTAGTACAGCCTTACTTAATTCAGTTTAACCTTGATTTTACACAACTTTTCTTAGCTTTTAGAAAAAATAATAAAAGCAATTCTTAATATTTGAACTTCAAGTAAGGACTCAAAATGGATTTTTTCAAATTCACATTTGGAGGCAGGGCCATCACACTCAGCGGTACAGGCTGCGCACGGTATACCTGCTCTTGGAGACCACTCCCATTACCAATATATATGCAGATGGCTGGACTCCTCCATAGCATGTGGGTATGTGCTAAGTCACTTCAGTCGTGTTTGACTCTTTGCAACCCCATGGACTCTAAACTGCCAGGCTCCTCTGTCCATGGGACTCTCCAGGCAAGAATACTGGACTGGGTTGCCATGCCCTCATCCAGGGATCTTCCCGACTCAGGGACGGAACCCTAGTCTCTTATGTTTCCTGCATTGACAGGCAGGCTCCTTACCACTAGTGCCATCTGGGAAGCCCCTCCTTCATAGTAGTTTCCTTCAATGCATCACGCTTGTTTCAAGGACATTATCTCACCCCAAAACTCCTTCCTGCTTTAGTTCTCAGATCTGAATTTAGATTATTGGGATTATGGACCGATGTGGACCGATGCAATGTGGCAATCATCTAGTCCTGGAGACGAGAGAAACTTTATCATTAGAACCCTCCCAAAGTAGGTTAAACCAAAATAAGTAAATAAGAATTGTATCAACCTGGGTAATACCATTTGCAATAAAAATGAAGGCGGCGCAGAAACTAATTGGAAGGCAATTCCAAAAGACGATTCTAAAAAAAATTTTCAGTGAAATTAATGTAGTTTTTCAAATAGTTATTTTTTAAAATAAATTACCTGCTTAATTAATTTTAAAATAAAAGTTTCTCATTTTTTTTTAATACTCATTCCTCAATTTCCTATGCTTCTGAGAACAAAGAATATCATATATAATTGATTGGACCGGTAACTAAAACAAAAGAGCAAAATTAAAGTTTATCTCCTTTTTTCATCTCAAATGAAAGCTGCGTTATTTGTGTTCATAGTTTAGAATTATCACCACAAAAATGGAAAGGTTCAATAGGTGGAAAAATATTGCAGCGCAAGCTGCGGAATTCTTTTCCTCCAAAGCGTAAAAGAAGGCTAATGAAAGTGGACAGAGAACATTAATAGACAATATATCAAAAAGAAAATACAATTAACACCAAATAAAGGAAAATTATTAAGCACACAGCGGTGCAAAGGAAGATACTACCCATGACATTTTTTGCCTAACAAATTTTTAGTAAAAGTTAAGAGAGTGGAAAGAAAGGAAGAGAGAGGAGACTGGCAAGCATGTCATAGAACAAGTGCTTTCATACATTGTCAACAGGAGGATAAACTGATAACAGTATTTGAAGACACAGTCTGGACAAAATTTTAGGCATCTTTGAAAGTTTATACCTTTGACCTAATTATGCCACATTTGGAAGTCCTTGCTGATGAGTAGTCCTCTTTATTCAAAAAAATGTCAGGTTAAAAAGCTTATGGAAGCCCTAGATGTCCCACAGTAGGAGACTGGTGAAGTAAGCAATGGCATGTCCCCTCGATGGGATATCGTCCAATCCCCAAATGTGACATTTACAAAAGTTATGTTATAACAGAGGAAAATGTGTATTATAGAATGCTAAATAAGCATTAAATAGTTCTCAGTTATATGTAGATTATTAAATTGCTTATATTTAGGATGAAAGATAAAACTTGAAAAGGAAGAATGAGAAAAAAATTGAAAAGAAATAAACCCAAATGTAAATTATTGTTTTTATTTGAGTAATGATTTGAAAGATGGATCATTTATTTCCTTTTTCCCCCTACATTTCTCATTTTCTTTTAAAAAACATAAAGACTATTTTCTAAGACTATCCATATAAAAACCATCAATAATAACATGTTATAACTGTAGGCCAAGATAAGTGAGCAGTGAGGTTCTGGTCTGGTAACACATAAAAAGTTCTACCATTAAGGGAAATAGGTGAATTTTCCAAAAATTCTGAATGTTGACATGGCTTATGCTGAGCCATTACAGTCTAGCTGGAGGCATAACACTGACAATTAGCTTCTTGTGGGTATCATTTTGCACAAACGAGTCATTTGTGAACCAACCTCCAAGGGAAGGATTTATTCTACATTTTTCTTTTTGGTTGCCTGAAAAGGTTCTGTGGACAAATCACCACCATTTACCCTGTCCTGTGTGAGCTCCGTTTGACTCTGTCCCTGCCCACCAGCCCCTGCTTCTGTGGCTTGCCCACATGTCCCTTAATTTTCTTAACCAGGGAGGCTTGACTCTGGGGTGCCCCACAGAATGGATTTTGGAACAGATCACTGTCAGGCCATTGTGAGTTTCATTTCTAATGACTCATTATTGCCTGTCTACATAAAGGCCTGGTTTCATCAGATATATTTCTTGTTCTTTCAGAATTATGCGTGTAGCTACCAGCAATATCAGAAGTTTTAACTAGAAAAATCTTAAAAAGCTGAGTTGTAACAAACAAAAGGGGCTGGGAAGCTTCAAGGTTTGGAGGAAGGACAGCTTTAAAATATAATTATTTGGAAAACTCCCTTTGCTTTACTTGACTGCAGAAAAAGACTGGCTTTGCCCTTCCCCCATCTTTGAGCTAATCATGCCTAGTTGATGTTAAGCTCTCAAATTAAGCATCACTTCCTCATTAGCCGCTTTCCTTGACTCTTAAACTAGGATAGACCCTACACTCTCTGTGGTGGGCTGCCCTTTTTTTTTCCAGGACTTCTAAGTATCACTTCTAAGTATTCATAATTGAAATGAATACTTGTAAGTATTAGTGAATCTTTCTTTCCTGCTGAACTCTGAGTCCATGAGAGCAGAGTCCTTATCTATTTTATTTATCATCATGTCCTCAGTGCCAAGAACAGGAGCTTGGTATGCCCTGGGTGCTGAATAAATATTTGTTTAATGAATGAATTTTCCGGTGTGACCTACTAAAGCAGAAAAAGAACGGTTGGCACAAAATCAAATAGTGGTGGAGTTGGAAACGTAATTTATGGAAACATAAATACTAAAGTCTTTATTATTTTTCTTCTTTTTTCTTTAAAATTTTAATTTTATATACATACACAAAATCTCATATCATTGCTCTAGTATTGAGTTCCAGAAGTTGTTTTTTTTTTTATGTTTGAAAGTTATGAATACATGGTTTGGGTGGTTCCTCTGCTATGAGAATAGCAAACATTTGGAACCCCTCCAAAAGTTTAGGGTAAATACTTCTTAGACAACTTTACCCACTTGAGCTGTGCTTTTACATAAATAAAATTTAGTACAACCTCAAAGATGCATAGGAAGGTATTCTGCTACTTTGCCTGTCTATGAGTCCAGAGATCCCTAAGTCCCTCTTTCCTGAAGTTTACAATAAATTACTCCACTTAGCACGTCTGTTATTCTGCCACTTTGACTTCTTTGCCTTTTGTAAAAGCAAAATTCTTGGAATTTATTTTACAGGCACAAATCACCTTGTAATTCTTTGCACTTAGTTAGTAGCTATTGAGCATGTAACTACAGAGCTGAACAATTACCAGATACTGTAATCATGCAAAGATTTTAATCTTTCAAATTAGATCTCACCTCCACGCTAGGGAAGAATAGAAAATTTACAGGATAATTAGCTCATGGGCTAGTCAGCACTTCCAGGGATTGTCAGGAAGTGTCTGCATGAATGGTCTTAAGGTATTATTTATTTTTTATTAAGCGCCTTTCCTTGAAACTACCCTGCGTGCTTTGCATTGTAGAAACTGGAGAAAAACGTCTTTTGCAAGCTGAGGCAGCCCTTCTGCAATGAATCTTGGGCAGAGGGTGGCATATTTGGGGATGGCATATTCTGCTACTCTTCCAGGGAAATAGTCTTCCAAGTATAAAAAGGGAGCTGAGTAAACCTTTAAAAGTGAGATACCAAAAAGCAAGAAGCCAAAGTTATGATTGTTTTCTTCATAATGTTGTTTTTTGATCTTTCTAAATGTCCTTTCTGGCAATTACCAGTGCAATTGATTTTTCCCCCCAAACATTTAGTTTTTGTTTATGTATTTATTTGGCTGTGCTGAGTCTTAGTTGTAGCAGGTGAGATCTAGTTCCCTGATCAGGGGTGGAATCCGGGCCCCCTGCATTGGGAGCCAGGAGTCTTAGCCACCGGACCACCAGGAAAGTCCCCTATGCTTATTTTTTATGAGTTGATTTTTCAGAAACTTTGGGAGAGAGAATTTTGAGTTGCAAGGCTACTTACCCTTACCTCAGACTGGAGCCAGATCCACCCTGCATGATGGCACAGAGAATGCAGAATGCATTCAGTGGCGACACACTCCTAACTTGAACTTGGCTGAGTTACAACAGGACCATCTCCGCAGGCTACACATCAGGGCTCCCTCCTCTAGGTGGGTTATCACACATTTACCACCACTCGCCACCTGCAGTAGAAGAGCCCCAGACCCACACAGGCGCTCAAAGAACGAGACTTCTTCCTTCTTTTTAGTAGCAGACAAGAGAAGTGAGATCACCAGGCCACTGGAGCAGTAGGTGGGGCCGGGAGCGGGGGAGTCTTCTGGCTGCTGGCCCTTCGTTTCTGACAAACAGGGCATTTTCAGGGGGTTTCCTATAAAAATGAGGAGGCTGGAGAGGGATATGGCCAGGAAACATGGGTGAGTTGAAAAGGGAAGTCCCACTCAGCACCAACTTCTGAGAGCAGGAGACGGGCTGCGAAATTCAGCTGTAAGTACTGGGATAGTCGGGGACTGCATTCAGGGCTTTGGAACGCTTGGAGCAACTCCCCTTCAAGAGAAATATTTTTTAAAAGGCATTGAATTTAGTAGTCTTTCAACTTAGCAATTTCATTAGAAGTTGTAAGCCATCCTTTTTTCACTATGATCAAGAGAATTCCCAGGCTGAAATTGCATTGCCAATCAAAAAGTGTTCCTCTTCTGTAAATAAGTTCATTAGTACCATTTTTTTAGATTCTACATATAAATATCATATGGTACCTGTCTTCCTCTTTCTGATTTACTTAGTATGATGATCTTTACATTGTAGATCAACTGTTTCAATTTTAAAAACAGTTACAGAGGACTTCCGCGAGCTACAGTCGAAAGGGTCGCAGAGTTGGACATGACTGAGTGTCTAAGCATGCTTGCATCTGTGACCTGTGACCTGTCCTGAATCTACTACTGCAGAGGTTCAGGAGAAAGACCAAGCCTGAGCCTTATCTCCAAGGGTCTTTCCATCTCACTGGGAAAAAGCTAACCCACAGAAAATAGTAAGATAAGAGTTAATCACTGGTAGTTTTCTACTTGCTAAAAAAAAAAAAAAAATTCATAGGGGTTTAGGGAAGGGAGGGAACACTTTGGGCAGATCATTCTTAAAGGCCATAGCAGTAGAGCCTTTCTGAGCTTCCAGGCCTGCTGATGGATTTCTTATATTATTATGAGCTCCATTAACATCATCAGTAAAATTATAGGACTGCTAATAGAGATCCATAATAATAAAATCTTGACTATGGTTACAGACTCATTCATCCTTAGAGCCTCATTCCAAAGTGGATGAGGGCCAAGTATTTTAAATCCCTGCTTTATACTGACTGAGAGAGTCAAGTTCAGTACCCTGTCTCCAGCTTTTTATCATGTCAGTAGCAGAGCCGGGGGAAAACAAAATAAACACAAGTCTCCACTGGCTCTAATGAAATAGCTGGAAGAGCCATATCAGATTTGAAGACGGCAGTTAGCCTAGAGAAGTCCCAAACATCCGAGGAGATGCGGACAGCCAAGGAAGTGATACACGCGCTTCTTGGATGTGGAACAGACACAGGAGTTTCATCTGTAGACGTCAGACAATAGGGAGGTATGTGGACCATGTATGGAGAAATTGGACCTGTCAAGATAAGTCGAGATTAGGTGTGTTCATGGGTTTCAATCTCATCAAGGAGCAATTCTAGGAATGTTTTAGAGATAGTGTCAGGCAGGCCAGCTGAGAGAGTGGCTGTGGGAACTCAGCATAAGTTCAGGGGTCAAGGCCTTGGGAACATATTATAGGAAAGAAATAAAAGAAGAAAAAAAATGATGCATTTTTTTTTTTTTCCAAAGAAGAGATTAGATTAGAGCAATGTCAGGCTGAAGAGACAGGAAGTATTGGTGTGTTCAACAGGTGACAGAAAAGACAAATAAGGGAGAAATGTACATCTGAGGAGTCAAGAGCATCAAATGATACTAAATAATATTTAGTATATGAAAAAAAGGAAGGTTAAATGTCAAAGGCAAAAAGAGTACAGCTAAGCCTAGAAAAGCCTGGTACTGTCTGGGCTATAAATTTTAGTCCACCTATTCAGAGAGTATAGACCAGAGCAAGTTTCTGAGACCAAGAGATGTCAGTTGTTGCCTGTCACAGGATGGCACAGACAGGGCATGATCACCAGTTTGACCAAAAGATGCAAGTAGGATGGTTCTTAAGTTTAACAGGCTGCTTCCTCCAGAAAGCAGGGCTTCAAATCTCGAATTTCTTTCCTCCTGCATTATTCATTCATTCAACTTTCCATTTATTCACTTAACAAATAATTACTGAGTGCCCATCTTGGGTCAGTCTCTGTACTGGCTTTGAGGATATGGAGATAAGTAAGACCACATAACACATGCTCTTGGTCAAGCAGACAAAACAGATGGCTTGGAAAATAAGTGATTACAACATAATCTAATAATGTGTTGTAAGGAAAGAAAATTCAGAGACAGACAATTGTACTTTTTTTAAATTGAAAAATAGCTGACATCCTATTCATTTCAGGCATACTACATAGTGCTTTGACATTTGTTTGCCTACGTTATGAAATGGTCACCACAATAAGTCTAGTAACCATCTGTTCCCAAAGTGATTACCATATTATTGACCGTATTCCTTATGCTGTATGTTACATCCCTGTGGCTTATTTATTTTATAACTGGGATTTGAAAATGGCCTTCATCTTATTTCTGAAATTCTATGTTGCTCTCCCTGCCCTGGAGAGCTATGGCCACCCTCTGTGCTGCTTTTTGGGGACTCTGGGGGCAAGGGAAGGCTATGTCAGGATCACTCATCACTGTGCAGAAACAGCACAGATGTGACAGGGAGATACAAAGCTTGCATCTAAAGGACACTTTTTGTTGGAGAAGCTTTCCTTTTCACAGCATCCAACATAGTTCAATACTGAGCATCCCTGCGGTAAGAATGCCGGCATTCTTCCTTATCTTACAGGGCAGCTCTGGCCAGATGGCTTTCCCGTTTTGCACAATGACATATGTCATCGTCAGACACAAAGGCAAAAGACTCAGTCGAAAAGTCAAAGGTTCAATCAATAGGCTGTCTTGTTGAATTGATATCAAATAAGAAATTTTTGCTAATCTTGGGATTGAAAAGATATCTTTTTATCCACTGAATTAACTAAATTGGAGGCATTTGGGGGCATTAGATGGACAACCAAGTAAACTTTTTGAATCTTGTTCACGAAAAGTAAAGACAATACCTGGAAACATCCTGGAAAAACCATGTGAAATACACACAGGGTACAGGATTTGATTGGGAGGTAGATCATTGATCCTACATCATTGATCCAGAGGATCAATGATCCTATATCATTGATGATATACGAAGATGTCCTTCACAGCTGGATGGGTAGAAAGGAGAAGCGTGGGATGTATGGAAAGAGTAACATGGAAACTTACGTTACCATATGTAAAGTAGATAGCCAATAGGAATTTGCTGTATAATTCAGGGAACTCAAACTGAGGCTCTGTAACAACCTAGAGGTGTGGGATGGGATGGGAGGTGGGAGGAAGTTTCAAGAGGGAGGGGACATATGTATACCTATGGCTGATTCATGTTGATGTTTGGCAGAAACCAACACAATTCTGTAAAGCAATTGCCCTTCAATTAAAAAATAAATGATTAAAAAAAAAAAAAGAAGATGTCCTTTATCGTGGTTTATCTCAGCTACTGGTCCATGCCTCTGGCTTCTTTCCACACACTTTGTGGTATGAGGGATATGTCAGTAAGAAGGCCTGTATTGAGAGTGATCTAAGTATTCTATGAACATAGGCTGCACGCATTCATGTGAATGATGTTAAGAACTGAAGCAAGTTTGCAGATAATTCAATAGAAAAATATCCGGATGGGCACATATGGTTAGTATAAGAGAAGTACATAAACATTTTTGAGGTCTGGCATTATCTTTGCAATTGCTTCAACTCTGTACTTCTCTTGCATGATGTAACTGTGGTCAGGGTATATTTGACCTACTGCTCCAGAACTTTCTTCTCAGAACACATTTTGATCCCCAATTATGCCCAAGTTGCTGGTGTGAGCCCATGAGAGCAGGCTTCAGCCCCCTATTGCCTGAAGATTGTGTTTAATACGTATTAACTTAGTTTATGTGTTATGGGGAGGGGTCGCTGGGGGCAGGCGCTGGAGAGATGGAGATTATTGGGGTGAGGTGTAAAATGCTCTCAAGTTCCCCCTTGGTGCTGTCCCTCTCATGTGGTCAAAGCTTGGGAAAAACTCTCTGAGTTAATCTAACATGATTAATCTATTAAAAGGCTGAGACCTGTGCCACTGTAACTCAGCACCTATCAAACTTAATTTACCACAGAGACCCACCTCTCCTCACATTGCTTCCTTCTCAATATGTACTGACATCCCAAGGAAATCCAGTTTCTTAAAACTCATTTGCTGGGGGCACTCCCAAAAGGTTTTTCCATAACTATGTACTCTTTTATAAACATTTAAATTAACATCTATCAGTTTTCATCCTGGATTTAAAGAAGTTCACTCTGTTAGTAGGAGATTGAAAATGTTAATTATATTATAATTATAATTTGAAATCACACGAGAATTGATTGTAATTAGAATACATAGTTGATGACGCGCCCTTGACAAAATAGATTTTAAGTGACTTCCTGAAATGCCACTTGAATTAGAAAGAATTCAAACTGAATTTTTACCTGTGGGTTTTATCTTTAAAAAGTTAATAACTCTAGGAATGATTCCAAAAATGTTTGAATGATCAATGTCACTAATCTATATTGCATAGATCATTCTGAATTCAGAAACTCCCTCAAAGGTCAAGTTTCATCCTTAACAGAAAGGATCAAGAGGACAAGGAGACAGGAAACCTGTGCATTTAAGGTATCTTGATGAATCATTAACCTATCACTGAAAGATTTGGCATAGGTGAGGAGAACAGCCTTCATTTTAGGTGTGATTCTACTTATCAGGCAGTTCTAGAAAAAAGAACATATAGAAGTTGAAGATCTAGAAGTTGATTCCTTTCAAATAATCCATTTATTTTACATCCCCCCAGAAAGTCTTTGTGGATCCCCGGTGGTGTATCTCTGTTTGAAGACCCCTTGCCATAGGGTTCTGTTGTCATTGCTTTGAGTGAAAACCCCTGGGCTGTTCTCTTGCCTAAGTCTCCTTTTATCCCCCACCCAATTCTTCCATTCCAAGCCCTTCTTTCTCTAGAACAAAATCCACTTCTTAGCCAAGTGGGGAAGCCCCTCTACGACACAGTCTCCAGTACCCTCATGTTGTCTCCCCTCCTAACAGCAACCCCCCCGAACTTTACTTCAGCCCCAGGGATCTCCAGGCTCTTTCTTGAACACGCGTTGCTCTTTCTTGCCACCATATCCTTGTTCTCTCTGTCTGGGAATATTATTCTCCAGATATCGGCTTCTTGTACCTGTTGTAAGTTCAGTTCAGTTCAGTCACTCATCATGTCCGACTCTTTGTGACCCCATGGACTGTAGGACGCCATGCCTCCCTGTCCATCACCAACTCCGGGAGCATGCTCAAACTCATGTCCATCGAGTCCCTGATGCCATCCAACCATCTCATCCTCTGTCGCTCTTCTCCTCCTGCCTTCAATCTTCCCCAGAACGAGTCCGTTCTTCGAATCAGGTGGCCAAAGTATTGGAGTTTCAGCATCAGCATCAGTCCTTCCAATGAATATTCAGGACTGATTTTCTTTAGGATGGACTGGTTGGATCTCTTTGCAGTCCAAGGGACTCTCAAGAGTCTTCTCAAACACCACAGTTTAAAAGCATCAATTCTTCGGCGCTCAGCTTTCTTTATGGTCCATCTCTCACGTCCATACATGACTACTGGAAAAACCATAGCTTTGACTAGATGGGCTTTTGTTGGCAAAGTAATGTCTCTGCTTTTTAATATGCTGTCTAGGTTGGTTATAGCTTTTCATCCAAGGAGCAAGTGTCTTTTAATTTCAAGGCTGCAGTCACTATCTGCAGTTATTTTGGAGCCCAAGAAAATAAAGTCTGTCACTGTTTCCATTGTTTCCCCATCTATTTGCCATGAAGTGATGGGACAGGATGCCATGATCTTCGTTTTCTGAATGTTGAGTTTTAAGCCAATTTTTTCACTCTCCTCTTTTACCTTCATCAATTGGCTCTTCAGTTTCTCTTCACTTTCTGCCATTAGGGTGGTGTCATCTGCATATCTGAGGTTATTGATATTTCTCCTGGAAATCTTGATTCCATCTTGTGCTTCATCCAGCCCATGATTTCGCATGATATACTCTGCATATAAGTTAAATAAACAGGGTGACAATGTACATCCTTGATGTACTCCTTTCTCAATTTGAAACCAGTCTGTTTTTCCATGGCCGGTCCTAACTGTTGCTTCGTGACCTTCATACAGATTTCTCAGGAGGCACGCAAGGTGGTCTGGTATTCCCATCTCTTGAAGAATTTTCCATATTTTGTTGTGCTCCACACAGTCAAAGGCTTCATCATAGTCAATAAAGCAGAAGTAGATGTTTTTCTGGAGTTCTCTTGCTTTTTCTATGATCCAATGGATGCTGGCTATTTGATCTCTTTGATGTTGGCAATTTGATCTACCTGTTAAGGAAGAGCTTAACACCTTCCAGGAGGGTTTACCCATCCTTGTATCTCTTCCTTTGCCCCATTGTCATTGTGTCCTTTGCTTGCATCTCCAGTACATCTTCCATGTCTGTGTGCCTTGTGTTAGTGTGGGAAATCCTGGGGTTTGTCTTCTTAATCAAGGTCAAATCTCTGAGCAGCAAGGAGACTTATACACTACTTATCTGTGTACCTAACAGTACCTAGCACAGGGCAGGATGAAATGTTGATTGAAAGATGCATCTAACTAAGTTTCAACCCATTTTGAATATAGATAGTATATGGAGTTGCCAAGAGAGAGTATTGATCTCCTTGTACGTGGGGGGTCCCTGTCTATGGAGTTTGCCATTTTGGCACCAGCCCTTAGGACACAAAGGAAGAAGGCATCTGTGCTCCCAACCTACCCTCACTGCGATGGGGGTGGTATGCAGGTGACTTGCAAGCTGGCTTATATTTGTGGAACAGCTGTGAAATTTGCAGGGTTACCCTTAGACTGTACTTATTTACAAAGGCAAATAAGTATCTCCTTTTGTTTAAAAAAAAAAAAAGGCTGCATACCCAAAGTATTTTAGGTAAATGAAAACCTTAGTTTCCCTTAAAGGGACTAACAAAGAATTTCATTCCTTGTTGTCAATAACGTCTTTGTGTCAGGTCCCTAATCTTTTCTTTTTCAAACTTCCTTCAAAGGATGGTTCAGGAGTCTTTAATTAACTATTAAAACGGGTGTTCTAACATGGGGGCAAGATTTAGAAAATCCCTTTAATTACTGGAACCAGATTTTCTCCTGATGTGTAAATACGAGTTTACTCCTCGACCAAATTGGGCTTTAATTAAACTGGGGGTGGGAGGTTGGGGGCCTGAATACTGGAAAGTGCCTTAATTTGCATTGGTCCCTGTTTCAATGAAATTGGCTTAAGGGTGGGTATGAGAGACTCTTATGGTTTATTGTTTAAACTGGAAAATCAAGCAAAATGGGATTTGCTTTCCGTACAGGAACTCATGGAAATTAGACACACCCTTGCCACCTTTGATTTATTCAAATGCCCATGCTATAGGATTACCACGGGGACCCTCAGTGGTATGAGTTTATGAACCGTCATGCATTTCTTTTTGTTTTTTTCCCCCTCTGGATACATTAATCAGGCAAAACTAGGCTTATGGTTCTAGTTGACAAGGAAAGAAAAACCAGAGCTTGCTTTACCCCTCCCTCAATTTAATGCTTAACATTCAATATGGTGCACAGTTTGTTGAGAAAATAAGGTACATGTTTTGTCATTCCCCTTATGGGTTTCAGTCAACACATGGAGGTGTTTGAAATGATTGGCTAATCCGGTTTCCTTTCCTTGAACCATCTGGTTCGAATTCTGTCTACCTGCTTGGAGTGCACCAGTCTCGTCTGCATGTACATATAAGGAAGTCACAACTCATTAACAGTTTAGGGAAAATCCCTGTGGAAATATACAACTTTACTATTGTGGTAGATTTCCTCTGGGGAGCAAATTAGATAGGACTTTGATGTAAACCAAAGAAACTTGAGAGTTTTTGGAAGATATGAGTGGTCCTAAAAAATTTTGACTAACTTAAAAGCTTTTATTTTAAGTAGGAACAAAGTTATTGCATACTATCAGCTCACTCACACCATAGCTCAGCTTGAAGTGGTCAAGTGATGAGGAGAACATGGCCTTACTAGCTTCATGATAAGGTCCTTGATCAAATTTCAGCAACAAGCATGTAGTGATAATAAAATTAATGGAAAATAATTTGGCGGCAGATGCTTGCTATTGGTTGAGCCAAAAGATCTACTCAATCTTCTCATTGTTTCCATTTTATAGACGTACCTTATTATTTATTTATTTTAATTTTTCTTGGAGTACAATTGACTTAGTCTCCATTTTAGAGGCTGGGAAGCTCACCCCACCCTTTCCAGCCTCCCTTGAAGCTATATCACATGCTTTGGTCAATGAGTTAGTTATATGTCAAAGCTTGCTAGGGGCTTCTGGGAAACATTTCTCTTTCCTGGTAAGGGAAAGATATCACCAGACTTCCTTCCTTCTTCTTAGATGCTAAGAGAATGATTGAATGTAGATGTGATGTCCAGAGCACAGCAATCAGCTTATGCCCATAAGGGAAAGCCTATAAAAATTGCAGACATCAACCTGAACTCGGTCAGGTACTGGACCCAAACCAACAACTGCCTCCCTCCAGGTTTCTTCCTATTTAAGCCACCTTGATGGTTACTTGCAGCTGAGAGCAATGTAACCAAGCGGGACCCTATGAAGCCTTCCCAGGACAGACCCCTCTCCCGTGTCCTCTGCTGTAGCTTCTCTCTGAAGTATCTATTAGATAAGAGTATCTCATGCACATTTCCTGTTTTTCTATAGATGCTAAAATCCCACCAAATGGAAGATGTTAACTACATGATGACCATGAGCATATAGTCCTCAGGCCTTCTGAAGCCTAAGGACTGATGATATTAACCCCTGTGCTACTGCTCTGTTAGACGCATACACGCTCAGTCCTGTCTGACTCTTTGAGACCCCATGGACTGTAGCCAGCCAGGCTCCTCTGTCCATGGGATTTCCCAGGCAAGAATACTGGAGTGGGTTGCCATTTCCTCCTCCAGGGGATCTTCCTGATGCAGGGATGGAACCTGTGCCTTCACGTTTCCTGCACTGCAGGCGAATTCTTTACCACTGAGCCACCAGAAAGTCCCGCTGCTCTGTTACCTCACCATCAACCAATTAAAGAATTGTGCTTGAGCTTATCACACACCCTGCAACCGTTCTCCCTCACCTGGCCTCTAAAAATACTTCGCTGAAACCCTTCCGGGAGTTCGGGTGTTTTGAGCAATGAACAAAGCAATGCTTTGTTGTTGTTCAATCATTCAGTTGTGTCTGACTCTTGCGACTCCATGGACTGCAGCACGCCAGGCTTCCCTGTCCTTCACCATCTCCTGGAGCTTACTCAAACTCATGTCCTTTGAGTCGGTATAGTGCCTTGCAATAAACACAGAAATTTCCTTCACCACATCCCCATGTCACAAGATGGACTTTACTATTTGAGGGCGAGTGGACTCAAGTTTGGTTTAGTAACAGCAGTACTAACTGATGGATATAAACCCTATATATTTGTATCTGCTTTGAGACAGTCTTCCCGAGTTGAGTAACTCAGCCAACCTTCCTTCCACCACCATGGTGTGCCTGGGATCTCCAGTGGGTTAAAACATTCATGAGGGCCTGGGATGTAGCATTTGGGTCCAAGAATGGAATGGATGAAAATAGTGTAGATTGAAGGATTAAGTCAAAGGCTAAAGATGAAAGATTAAAGGTGATATCCCAGCTTCCATTACACACAGGGAGAAGTGATACAATAAGAACGCTGTAGTCTCTCTTACATGTTTTGAGTGAAAATGAAAAGTCAGCTCTTCATAGAGTATTTGCAGCACCCTGTGCCCCATTGCAGACCCATTCTCTGATTCACCCCCTTTTCCCTCTCCTTCTCTCTTCCTTCTTCTCCAGGGCCCAGAATCTCCTAATGAAGTCAGTTGAATTGTTTATTTTTTGGTTTGTCATAACCGAATCTGATGGCTATTATACCCCCTTCTCAATTCCCTCCATCTTCCCATTTTTACTTAAGTATTTCCCTCAGCTCCCCTGGTCTCATCTTACACAAAGTTAGTTCAAAGGTGCATTCAGATTTATAGTGTCTGACATTTTAGCCAAAAAAAAAAAAACAAACCCCGAAAAGTACCTAAAAGAAAAAATGCTGTTGTAAACATTTTTATTTTTCCTGACTGGATTTTTTTTTTCTTCCCCAAAACAGTGCTTCCTATTGACCTAAAATATAGAATAAAGTAGGAAAGAAGGTTACAAAAATCTGACTGTGTTCGTTCTTTGATTTTTCCCTCAGGGTGCAGTGCTGAAGGACAAAGGGGCTTTTCTAAGAGGAGTTTTCCTCTGTCCTGGAAAAAAAATCCCCAAAACAGATCCCCAATTCAGCAGGTCAAAGGCCCACTTCACCAGAGGGGCTGCTTGGATAGGAAGTGGTGGATTTCCTCTTCAGTAGGGATGCTTCCCAGAGCTGGGCAGGTTTGGGCGGAGGGAGGACAACTGTTCAGACCACTCAAATTCAGAATTTAAACTGGGAGAGACCTCTGAGATCCAGTCCCCAGGTTTATGAGGATGGGAGAAGGTGCCACCTCTTGTTGCCAATCCCTGTCAGCCTTGGTAGAAAGGTCAAATGGGAATTTTTGGTAACTCTGCAGAACCCATGTTTCCTTGACCAAATGAATCTGGGGAAACACTGACAAACTAAAGTTAAAGAAGACTCTTCACTACTGTGGTTCTCTACTGGACACTGGATTTAGTGTCCAGTACTCCCCAAGTTTATATGATTGCAAACTGACTGTTTATCTTCTTGGTGGAGTAGCAAAATATTCCTCAAACAGGAGCACACAGTTCCTACCATGTGGGGAAATGCTAAGATGATAAATCTGTTACTAGGATCCATCTTCCTTTGCTCCTCAGTCTTGCTCAGCTCTGTGAGTAATAACAGCGGACTCTACAGGGCTTCCCTGGTAGCTCAGGTGGTAAAGAATCCGCTTGCAATGCAGAAGATCCTGGTTCGATTTCTCGGTTGGAAAGATCCACTGGAGAAGGGATAGGCCACCCACTCCAGTATTCTGGCCTGGAGAATTCCATGGTCAGAGGAGCCTGGCTGTCCCCAGTCCATGAGGTCACAAAGAGTCAGACACGACTGAGCAACTTTCACTTCATTACTTGATCACTTGGACGTGTTTGTAACCCAGTTCTGCAGCTTAGCAGTAACCAAAGTGGGCTACCATCTGAAGACTTTTCTGAAAGAACATGGTCTTAGCAGAAAAAAGTTGGAGGTTGGATACTTATTCTGCCCCTACCTAGTGGCAAGGCACACTTTACCTTTTCAGAGGGGGAGAAAGCTTCAGAGAATATGGTACTGTTTACATGGGCACAGGAAATTATTGGCAAAACGGCAGCTGTATTTTTCAGAGCTTCATGAATTACCCATTGCATTCATGTAGAAAGCCGATCTCTTCCCGGTTTTTGTTTGGTATTGAAACAAACCCTTGGCTAATTCCTTTGTTCGGAGAGAAAAGAATTTGAAAATGATTGTTCTTTTTTAAAAAAGAAATCACTTTTCTTCTTCCCTTTAATTTTTTTTTTATAGTTGGAATGAAATATGGGTTTAAGATCACTATTCTTTATCATATCCCCAAAGCACTACATATGATGACAGCTTGTAAATTGAATTCCCCAGCCCCAAACTCTCCTTCTGAGTCCAAACCAGTGTTTACCACCACCCCCACTGCACACCCATTCCAGGACATGGCAGAGGCACTGCAAACTCAGCATCGTTACTCCTGCTCTCCTTTCCCTGCACCCACCCTGACCAAGGGTACTGCTGTCCATCCAGGCCAGAACCTGGGACTCACCCTTCTTTCTTTCTCCTGAGATTCATTCCCTCACTTGGGTAACTTTTTGCCTCCAGTTGTCAAGCTGCTCCAACATAGCTTTAGAAAACGCTCTTCTCCATTGTCTTCCCCTTAGTTCAGCAAAGCAAACCTTGGCATTGCTTACCATCCTTCCAGCTCTGACTCTTCCAGCCTCTCCTGTCACCTCTTGCCATCCCGCCTCACCCTGTGCACACTGATTTCTGCACAGTTCTCCGAACTCACTCTGTTGTTTCACATTGCTCTGACTTGAGCTATTATTACTCTTTCTCCCAAGGAAACTCCTTTCCCCCACCTTCTTTGCCTACCTCTGTCTGAGGGCTGAGACCTCCATTAAGTGATTCTCTTTTCAAAGGCTTCCCTGAGTTCCACAGGAAGAAGTGGCCATATCCATCTCTGTGCCGCCACTGTCCCTCCATCAGAATCCTTGGATTTTTACTTGGGCATGCAGAATCGTGAGAAATAATACATGCTTTGTGTTCTGGGGTGAATTGTCATGCAGAAAAAGCAAATGGGTGCAACCTGGCATCTAATAGACGCTTAAGAGCATTAGGAATAAGCAAGTTGTAAATGCTTCAGGGTATTTTATTTTCTTCTACAAGAAGAAAAAAGAAGATGATGTTTTGTGATTAAGTTGCTTGACTTAGAAGTTGACTAATGGAAAAGACCCTGATGCTCAGAAAGATTGAGGGCAGGAGGAGACAGGGGCAACAGAGGATGAGATGGTTGGATGGCATCACCGACTCAATGGACATGAGTTTGAGAAAACTCCGGGAGATAGTGAAGGACAGGGAAACCCATTGGATGGCAAAGAGTCAGACACGATGGAGCGACTGGACAACAACAATGGGGAAGAGGGTCACTGGAGGCCTGCCAGGGACTAGTCATTCTATCTTTGCCATTCTGGACCGTTCAGTGGGCAGATGGCAGTGGGCTGGCTGCTCCGTCAGGGCCCTTCTGCACAGGCATTTTTGATGCCCTAAACTCCAGTCTCACAGAACTGGGACCAGATGTCACCCAGCTGGCATCTCCACCTCCTGTAACCAGCTGAGCTGCTGAGACTTTTAAATGATCCCGTAAGTGTCAGATTATCTGGTACCAAGCCTGACAGAGAACATTCACTTGCTAACAGGGAGTTTTCTTGTTGTGCCATTTTTTAAGAGGAAAAAACATACAAAACATTTTTTTTTTCATGAAAATCTGTGCCTGAGATATGGAAAGAGAATGGTTACTAAGGTACATGATGTGTTGGTTGTTATACATTTGTGGTTCTGATGCAAATCCCCCTCCGTCTGCACCCTCGCTCTTTCTCTTACATCCTCAGCCTCTCCCACTTGACTGACTCCTGCTGCTTTGCCTGTGAAGAAGGTCAAGACTTTCTTACCAAGGAACCCTTCTTCTTCTTCTTCTTTTTTTTTTGGCCACATTGCACGGCATGTGGGATCGTCGTTGCCCAACCAGGGATTGAACCTGTGTACCCTGAAGTGGACGTGAGGAGTCTTAACCACCGGACCACTAGGGAAGTCCCAAGGACCCTTCTTAATTCTGCTGCACATCCAGTTGGACTTCTTCCATCAAGTGACCCCCAAACAGGTCTCCTCTTGGGCCTCTGACTCCCATTGCTGTTCTGGCTGCTGCAACCTGGCTTCCATTTCAGTTCTTTCATTTACTGCTCCTGCTAATGTCAACTCGGATCTAATTGCCTCCTAATTTCCACCTTGAATGGAAAGTTCAGTCCTTATCTAATTTGCTGCCATCGAAACTCCTCCAGTTCTCTCTCTGAAGCCCCACCTCCTCTGGGCTGCTGGGACATTGCTCTGTGTTGGCCTCTCCTATCCATCTAATGATGTCTTCTCAGATTTCTCCCCTCCTTTTTCTATCCACATATTGATAACAAAGTCTTCCCCATTCTTCAAAACCCAACTCCATTCTACTTCTTCCAAAAAACCAAATCCCATTTCTGTACTTACTGAAGGTCACAATTTTTCTAAGACTCCGTTTCTTCATCTATGAGATGGAGATCCTATGAGAATTTACTTCAGAGGACTATATGAGGATTCAACATAAGGAATTTAGCACAGTGCCTGCCATGTGTGGAGGTCTTAATGCATGTTGGTTATTAGAAATACTGTTTCCAGATGGAATCAGTATCTCCATCTCGCTGGAATTTATGAATGACTGTCTCTCTCTGGATTAAGAGATCCTGAGGTGGTTGGGGAGGTAAGGAATTACTCATCTTTTAATTCCTTTCCAACCGCTGTCATCTTTCCTGTACCTGATATTGCTTGCACTCACAGTGACAAATTATGTGTCATTCAGTACAATTTAGTTTGTGCATTTCAGTCCCATTCACCAAAGCCACACACAGCTACGTATTGTGTATCAGTTGCTGTACTAGCCCCAGAGATGCACGAGAGAGGCAGGCTCAGTCCTTTCCCCCGAGGAGCTCTAAGTTGGGTGAGAGTGGGCTTAGGCACGAACCACCATACCTCCACACTGACTGTGAAATGTATGCTTGATGACTACAGTGTGGCAGGGTTGGAGAACATTGGTTGGTTGAATGAGTAATTCAGGGGATGGACATAGTCACACAAATCGGAGCTGTGATGGTCTGAATCTTCAAGCTGATGGTGTTCTTTGTGCACCAGTAAGGTTGTCCAGGTGTGCTTTGTGTCCTTCCTGACAGCTCCTGCTTCTTCATGGGCATGAGGCTTCTATCATTGACCAGACTCCCCCTCCTGGGTTTGCTCTCCTAGGAAGCTTGGAGAACGTAAGCCCAGAGGTTTCTTTCCTAAGCAACAGAAGACAGTTTAGACTAGGTGACCTCTCGAGTCCCTCCTGACCTTGAAACTCTGTGATGGGATAAAAGTGGCCCAGAAACAAAGGTCTGAGTTTCAGCGGCAGCATTCATGCTGACCTGCCTGGCTCATTAGGGTTAATCAGTAAACGGGTTGCTAAGACAATATTTGAGAGGTGGATTCTAGTAGATTAAGGTGGAGGTGGGTAGAAGAAAGTGTACTTTAAGGACAACAGTTGTTACAGGGCCACATAAAACAAGCCTGGCACAAGTCCCTCCTTTTCTTGAAAGTCTTTTATACCCTGTGGGCCCTCAGCTCATACAGCACACTGGCCTTTAGAAAATATTCTGGACTTAGACCATGATGAACCTCTGACCTACATGGTTTCTCTCGCTCTTAAAATATGTGTTTGTTTTGTAGCCCGTGTGGAGATTAGGAACCGAGATTAGGAGACATTTTTGGGAAATGCCTCCTTTCCCGTAGTACCTGGTTTTAAGCTGGAGACAGAGTATGTGTTTCATAAGAACTTGATAGAGAGCATGAAAGCGAAAGTGTCCAAGGACTGTAGGAAATCTGTGCTGGGCAGGCAGGGCATACTGGAGGTTCTCTCTCCTCAGTCCAAGTCCCTGAGAAGGACCTCAGAGATGACCTGGGCTAGAGTTCGGTGATCATAGTGTGGCTTTGCTCCAAACCTGGTACCCACCAAATTCATTGCTGAGGTGAGCCGAATACTTTCATGGTTGGTTTCCAGGAAGAATCAACCAAGTACAAAATGTGGGGTGACAGTCTTTCTTTGGGGTGCAAGAGAAGCTAGTTTCCCCTTCCTCTGGGACAGCAAATATTTTATGTCCCAAACTCTGATTCCCTCTTTGAGCTCAGGTCCCACAGTCTTCTTGGAGGTTGCAAACATCTGTGGGAGTTGTGGATGCATAGTTTTCCAAAACTTCATGCAAATTTATGCTGTATACTTTTTCTGGAGAATGACCCCATTGCTTCAAACACCTTTAAGTTCCTCAAAATGCTAAGACAACACTACTCCATCCACATTTCTGTTGCAGAGACTTTTCTGAGAATGATTTATATAAGAATATGCATAGATACTACAAGAGAGGGTAGGGATGAGTAAGCCTTTGGGCTTGGGGTTTCAAGTTCAAAGGTGAAGCTCAATGTTTTTTTTTTTTTTTTTAAAGACTTCATCTTTTAAACTTGTTTTTGGTTCACAGCAAAATTAAGAGGAAGGAACAGAAATTTCCCTGGCCCTGCATGCATGCATAGCCTACTCCATTATCAAGATCCCCCACCAGAGTGGTACATTTATTATGGTGAGCATACATCGGCACATCATTAAGACACAAAGTGCACAGTTTACATTAGATTAGAACCCTTAGCGTTCTACATCCTATGGGTTTGGACAAATGTCTATATATCCACCATTAAAGTATCATACAGAGTATTTTCACTGCCCTAAAAGTTTTTGTGCTCTGCCTATTCATTCCTCCCTCCCCTCCAACCTCTGGTAACCACTGATCTTTTTACTGTCTCTGTGGTTGGTTGGTTTAGTTGCTAAGTCGTGTCCTACTTGCGACCCCATGGACTGTAGCCCACCAGGCTCCTCTGTTGGTGGGATTCTCCAGGCAAGAATACTGGAGTGGGTTGCCATTTCCTTCTCCATCGGTTGCTTTGTTTTACATTTTCCAGAATGACACACAGTTGGGATCATAAAATATGCAGACTTTTCAGATTGGTTTCTCTTAATAATATGCGTTAGAGTTTCCTCCATACCTTTTCATGGCTTGTTAGCTCATTTCTCTTTAACACTGAATAACACTCCATTTGTACCGTAGTTTATTCATTTACCTGTTGAAGGGCATCTTCGTTGCTTCCAAGTCATTGCAGTTATGAACAAAGCTGCTATACACACCCACGTGCATGTTTTTCTGTCATAGAATTTCAAATTCCTTGTATAAATACCAAGGAGAAAGATTGCTGGATCATAGGATAAAAGAGTGATTAGTTTTGTAAGAAATTGCCTAATTGTCTTCCAAAGTGGCTGTCCCATTTTGCATTCTCACTAGCAATGAATGAGAGTTCTTGTTGGTCCACACCCTTGCAGCCTTTGGTGCTATCAGCATTCTGGATTTTGACCATTCTAATAGGTGTGTGGTGGTAGCTCACTGTCATTCTAATTTGTATTTTCCTGATGGTGTATGAGGTGGAACATCTTTTCATGTGCTTACTTGCCATGTATATATCTTCCTTGGTGATGTATCTGCTAAGGTATTTGGCCCATTTTTTAACCAGGTTGTTTGACTTCTTATTGTTGAGTTTTAAGAGTTCTTTGTCTATTTTGGATAACAATCCTTTATCAGATATGTCTTTCAGAAATATTTCCTTCCAGCCTGTGGTTCGTCTTTTCTTTCTCTTGACAATGTCTTTTTCAGAGCAGAAGCTTTCATTTTAATGAAGTCCAGATTAAGAACTTTCTCTTAGATTGTGCTTTTGATTTCATATCAAAAAGTTACTGCTGTACCAAACTCATCAAAGTTTTCTCCTATGTTATCTTCTAGGAGTTTTACAAATTTGCGTTTTACATTTAGGTCTATGATTCATTTTGAGTTAACTTTTGTTAAGAGTGTGAGGTCTGGGTCTGATTCATTGCTTTGTGTGTGGATGTCTAGTTGGTTCAGCACCATTTGTTGGAAAGACTATCTCTTCTCCATTTTATTGTGTTTATAATCTTGACCTTTTTAGCAGCAAACTTGTTCATGTGTGCAGTTGAGGTCTTGACACTAATGCTTACTGAGCATTTAATATAACCTAGCTACTGTTTTAATTGCATTATACACATTTTGTCAGGGACTCCTTACAACCACATCATAAACTACCATGATTATCCCCAATTTACAGATAGAGAAACTGAGGTTCTGAGAGATTAAGAATGTGTCTGAGGGTAATAGCCGATTATTCAAACTAGGATTCAAACAGGCAATCCGGTTCTTAGTGATGGATGCTGTGCTTTTCTTCCAAGTGTCCAGGCTTCCAATAAAACTCCAAAGGGTTGTAATGGTAACTTTGACCTTAGTGGTCTCTGGGCATTGGGCCCTTTCCTGTCACTTCTGGGTGAGCAGGCTTTCTCTTGCTCCCTGGTAAGTAAGGTGAGGAAGTTGGAGGAAAACCTGCAGACATGCACATTTCTGTTTAACCCTGGGGCACCTCTGTCAGGCACATAGTGTTAAATGAATAATGACAGAGAATCAATGTCTAGTGATCTCCTGACTTAATTCCCCCTTATTGTGTAATATTCCCAGGCAAGAGAATATTTTTGGTATCAAAGCAAATTGGAAATCAGAAAATGTGAACATGGTCAAAACTTTCACAAGAAAAAAAGAATTAAAACTTCACACACACAGAAAAAGGGCTTCCCTGGTGGTCTAGTGGTTAAGACTTTGCACTCCCAAAGTGGGGGGCATGCATTTGATCCCTGGTTGAGGAAGCTCTGCATGCCATGTGGTGCAGCCACAAAACCAAACCAAGTGTGATAGAACCAGAAATACGATTTAGCTAATGGCCTAGTCCTTCTAAATGAAAGCTTCATTTTTCATTAAAGATAGACTATTTGAGGGAATTCCCTGGTGGTCTAGTGGTTAGGACCCTGTCCTTCCCCTGCAGGGGGCATTGGTTCGATCCCTGGTTGGGGAATTAAGATCCCCCAAGATGTGTGGTGAGGCTGAAAAAAAAGAAAAGACTATTTGAAATGAGCTATTATTTGAGATAATGAGTTGAGAGATCTGTCCTACACACACGCTCTGCAACCCACACTCTTCCAGCCACACAAGAAAATGAACCCAGAACTCCAGGACAGCCAGACACTCCAACAGGGAAACAACCTGAGGGTTTGACAGAGTAGGCAAAGTGCCTCCTGATCCATCTAATAAGCTCTGAGGCTGGGGCAAATACCTGCTCTGGTGAAGACAGTCTGGCCACAGCTGAAGGAAACAAGCTCTGGTGTCAGTACCGCCCTCCAGGCCATGGACAGCAGCAAAATGCACCAAGCCCTAAAGACTCAAAGGCTGGGCTTTCCCACGGGACTCCAGTCATAGAGCAGTAGAGCTGAGGGTTGAGTTGGTGGGGGGCTCAAGCTGACCCTGAGCTGATGCTGTTCTGGAGTCCAAGGCCCCGAGGCTTTGTGTCCTGGCCAAGGATATTGTCACAAAACTGGAAATACTTTCCCACTCTCCCTGGATTTTTTTCACTTTCCCCTCCCCACCACCCCCCAAATCCTAAAACCTGCGTCCTTCTCACAGAGTCCTCTGTGGATCTGAAAGCATGCAAGAATTTGGTTCAATCTCCTATTGCTTGCCTAACTTCTAGCTTCTACATTTGGCCCAATGGAATAACAAGATTAAAAGCAGACTGGGGACTTCCCCGGTGGTCCAGTGGTTGAGACTCTGTACTTCCAAGGCAGGTGGCAAACGTTCCATCCCTGACTGGGGAACTAAGATCCCACATGCCCGTGGGGTGAGGTCAAAAGAGTATTTTAAAAAAGAGCACACTGGATGACAGCAAAATGACTAAAACCATTTCTCACAAAAGACAATTTAAAAAATTTATTTTAGGCATCACTTGAAATACTTGTTATGATGAAGTATATTTTGAATTGAGCATTATCCACTGCTTAGAGAAACAGAGGTCATTAGCACGTGATAGAAGGTCGAGTACACATTTGTGGACTACGTGGTCTTCTCCCTCTGTAAACTCTGTGACCCACCCAGTGAGCTCAGGTCATCATCCACGTCATCCTCACATGTGACCGGCAAGGGAGGTGGAACAGAGTGATTATCATTATTTTACAGACAGGAATCTGAGAGACTGTAACTTGCAGCAGTCCCAAACCAGTTAGCTCTGAATGGAGACTCACTATCAGACGTGTTGGTGCATCTTGCCTTCTTCCTAACACACAGCCCTGCTTCAGTGCATGTCATACAGATGGTTGCTTTTCTTTTTCTATAGTTTTAATTCATTTGGTCATTTTTTTTTGCTTTGGCTGAGCCATGTGGCATGTGGGTTCCATGACCAGGGATCAAACCCATGCCCTTTACATTGGAAGCATGGAGTCTTAACTACTAGACCACCAGGGAAGTCTCCTGCTTGCTTTTCTGGTTGTTTTCTAGAACTCTTCACACCCTAGAAAAGTCAAAGCCTTGTCCTTTTGTAGTTGGCAATGGCAGAGCCTTCACTTGTCACTGAATTTCCAGCGGGGGGGTGGGGGTGGGGGTGGGGGTGGGGCAGGGGGGTAGAACAGTGGGAGAGGAATGGGCAGGAGAGCCTTATTTGCCACAGTGAATGCCACCCCCTTCCCTCCTCCACAGTCTTCGTCTAGCCAAGAGTGAAGAGGCCTATAGGTCATTCCTGACTTGTAAGCCAGAAACTTAAAAAGTGGAAAAGAATTATGTGATTCAATTATACTATTCAGTTAAACGTAAGTAATTACAGTCATCTTCATTCTTTGTAATCTTCTTAACCTCGTGGTATTTCCTGACTCTGACATACTTTGGTGTGATTATATCTATCAGCTGGGATGATGACTAATTCCTCTGAGCTATTTTCTGTCTGTTCTTATCTGTGATGGGGAACTATCTCTTTGTAAATCTGCACCAAAAAGATCAATTATTAGTATTACTTTTATAAATATAGCTTAACACCGTAAGTGGGACATAGTTATGCCCAATAAATAAATGGTGGGTATAATCATTAAGAATCTAGGTTTGCTCAGGAACTGCTGGGCAGGTGATTTTTGAAGCCCTCCAGTCACATAATAACTTGGGAAATCTGGGAAGCTTTTCAGGAGTGATCACATCAGAAACCCAAAGGAAAGCAGTCAGAGAGATAGTTTAGTGTAGCACTGTTTTATGTATCCCTTTCATTTCTTTAATTCTTCCATGAAAAAGACAGATGAAGACTTTCCAAAATTAACATGCACATTGAAAATAACCACGTGAGTGCTTAGTCGCTCAGTTGTGTCCGACTGTTTGTGACGCTTTGTACTGTAGCCTGCCAGGCTCCTCTGTCCATGGGATTTTTCAGGCTAGAATACTGGAGTGGGTTGCCATTTCCTTCTCCACACTTTGGAATAATAATATGAACGTACTCAATGGACATGAGTTTTAGCAAACTCTAGAAGATGGTGAAGGGCAGGGAAGCCTGGCATTCTGCAGTCCATGGGATCACAAAGAGTCAGATGTGACTTAGCAACTGAAAAATAACTGCTTGCTTGGTAAGGAAAAGCTGTGACTGTCTTCCTCTCAATGTCCGATATTTATAAAACATCCCCTGAAGGATCATTCTAAGCTGGCCCTGCCTTGTCCAACTCCTCTCAACTTCAGATTCAAAGAACTTTCCCCAGATACCCGCCACACCCACTTGGTCCTAAGTCTTTAGGACCAAACTTAGGAAATTTAATATCCAGTTCTTATGAGCAGTGGGGGAGTGGAGTCAGTCTTGAGTGGCTAATGAGCACTCAATAATACATCCCGAACCCCATTATGTTTGTCCAGTTTCTGATTTAGACTTCATTTCCCTCATCTTGAAACTACCTCAGGGTTCCTTCAGCTGGGCTCCTTCTGTCAAAACAGACAACATCAGGCCAGAACAAGCCTGCACAGTTGCATTTTAATGGCAGGGCAATGGAAACAATTTCCCTGAGTGTGCAAAAAACAAGAGGATATATCTTCCAAGTTCTAAGCAATTGACTTCTAATAATGTATGAGTGAAATGAGCATACTTTTATTATTGTCCTTTAATATAATTTCCCCCTCAGTCAGTCTCTCTGATTAGGAAGCTTCCATTAGCCTCTTATCCTTCTCCATCAGAGGGTAGACAGAATGAAAACCACAATCACAGGAAACTAACCGAACTGACTGCATGGACCATAGCTTTGTATAGCTCAAAAAAACTAAGAGCCATGCTGTGTAGGGCCACCCAAGACGGATGGGTCATGGTGGAGAGTTCTGACAAAACGTACTGGAGAAAGGAATGGCAAACCACTTCAGTATTCTTGCCTTGAGAACCCCATGAACAGCATGAAAAGGCCAAAAGGTATGATGCTGAAAGATGAACTCCCCAGGTTAGTAGGTGCCCAATATGCTACTGGAGATCAGTGGAGGTAGAACTTCAGAAATAATGAAGGGATGGAGCCAAAGCAAAAACACCACCCAGCTGTGGATGTGACGAGTGATGGAAGTAAAGTCTGATGCTGTAAAGAGTAATATTGCATGGGAACCTGGAATGTTATGTCCATGAATCAAGGCAAATTGGAAGTGGTCAAACAGGAGATGGCAAGAGTGAACATCAGCATTTTAGGAAGCAGCGAACTAACATGGACGGGAATGGGTGGATTTAACTCAGATGACTGTTATATCTACTACTGTGGGCAAGAATCCCTTAGAAGAAATGGAGTAGCCATCATAGTCAACAAAAGAGTCCAAAATGCAGTACCTGGATGCAATCTCAAAAATGACAGAATGATCTCTGTTCATTTCCAAGGCAAACTATTCAATATCACAGTAATCCAAGTCCATGCCCTGATCAGTAATGCTGAAGAAGCTGAAGTTGAATGGTTCTATGAAGACCTACAAGACTTTCTAGAACTAACACTCAAAAAACATGTCCTTTTCATTATAGGGGGCTGGAATGCAAAAGTAGAAAGTCAAGAGCCACCTGGAGTACCAGGCAAATCCGGCCTTGGAGTACAAAACAAAGCAGATCAAAGGCTAACTGAGTTTTGCCAAGAGAACGTGCTGGTCATAGCAAACACCCTCTTCCAACAACACAAGAGAAGGCTCTACATATGGAAATCACCAGATGGTCAATACCAAAATCAGATTGATTATATTCTTTGCAGCCAAAGATGGAGAAGCTCTACACAGTCAGCAAAAACAAGGCCGGAAACTGACTGTGGCTCAGATCATGAACTCCTTATTGCCAAATTCAGACTTAAATGGAAGAAAGTAGGGAAACCACTAGACCATTCAAGTATGACCTAAATCAAATCCTTTATGATTATACAGTGGAAGTGAGAAATAGATTTAAGGGACTAGATCTGATAGGCAGAGTGCCTGATGAACTATGGATGGAGGTTCATGACATTGTACAGGAGGCAGTGATCAAGATCATTCCCAAGAAAAGAAATGCAAAAAGGCAAAATGGTTGTCTGAGGAAGACTTACAAATAGTTGAAAAAAGAAGAGAAGCTAAAGGCGAAGGAGAAGAGGAAAGATATTCCCATTTGAATGCAGAGTTCCAAAGAATAGCAAGGAGAGATTAGAAAACCTTCCTCAGTGATCAATGCAAAGAAATGGAGGAAAACAGTAGAATGGAAAAGACTAGAGATTTCTTCAAGAAAATTAGAGATACTAAGGGAACATTTCATGCAAAGATGGGCACAATAAAGGACAGAAGTGGTTTAGACCTAACAGAAGCAAAAGATATTAAGAAGAGGTGGCAAGAATACACAGAAAAACTATACAAAAAAGATCATCATGACCCAGATAACCACGATGGTGTGATCACTTACCTAGAGCCAGACATCCTGGAATGTGAAGTCAAGTGGGCCTTAGGATGCATCACTGTGAAGTGGGCCTTAGGATGCATCACTGTGAGCTAGAGGAGGTGATGGAATTCCAGCTGACATATTTCAAATCCTAAAAGATGATGCTGTGAAAGTGCTGCACTCAATCTGCCAACAAATCTGGAAAACTCAGCAGTGGCCACAGGACTGGAAAAGGTCAGTTCTCATTCCAATCCCAAAGAAAGGCAATGCCAAAGAATGCTCAAACTACCACACAATTGCCCTCATCTCACGCACTAGCAAAGTAATGCTCAAAATTCTCCAAGCCAGGCTTCAACAGTACATGAACCATGAATGTCCAGATATTCAAGCTGGATTTAGAAAAGGCAGAGGAACCAGAGATCAAATTGCCAACATCTGTTGGATCACCGAAAAAGCAAGGGAGTTCCGGAAAAATATCTACTTCTGCTTTGTTGACTACGCCAGAGCCTTTGACTGTGTGGATCACAACAAACTGCAGAAAATTCTTCAAGAGATGGGAATACCAGACCTCCGTACCTGCCTCCTGAGAAATCTGTATGCAGGTCAAGAAGCAACAGTTAGAACTGGACATGAAACAATAGACCGGTTCCAAATCAGGAAAGATATCGTCAAGGCTGTATGTTGTCACCCTGCTTGTTTAACTTATATGCAGAGTACATCATGAGAAATGCTGGACTGGATGAAGCACAGCTGGAATCAAGATTACCGGGAGAAATATCAATAACCTCAGATATGCAGATGATACCACCCTTATGGCAAAAAGCAAAGAAGAACTAAAGAGCCTCTTGATGAAAGTGAGAGAGGAGAGTGAAAAAGTTGGCTTAAAACTCAACATCAGAAAACGAAGATCATGGCATCCGGTCCCATCACTTCATGGCAGATAGATGGGGAAACAATGGAAACAGTGACAGACCTTATTTTGGGGGGTCTCCAGAATCACTGCAGATGGTGACTGCAGCCATGAAATTAAAAGACACTTGCTCCTTGGAAGAAAAGCTATGACCAACGTAGACAGCATATTAAAAAGCAGAGACATTACTTTGCCAACAAAGGTCTGTCTAGTCAAAGCTATGGTTTTTCCAATAGTTATGTATGGATGTGAGAGTTGGACCATAAAGAAAACTGAGCCCCGAAAAATGGATGCTTTTGAACTGTGGTGTTGGAGAAGACTCTTGAGAATCCCTTGGACTGCAAGGAGATCCAACCAGTCCATCCTAAAGGAAATCAGTCCTGAATACTCATTGGCAGGACTGATGCTTTTGCTGAAACTCCAATCCTTTGGCCACCTGATGCGAAGAAGAGATTCATTGGAAAAGATCCTGATGCTGGGAAAGATTGAAGGCAGGAGGAGAAGGGGATGACAGAGGATGAGATGGCTGGATGGCATCACTGACTCAATGGACATGAGTTTGAGTAAGCTGTGGGAGTTGGTGATGGACAGAGAGACCTGGCTTGCTGCAGTCCACGGAGTCAGCAAGCGTCAGACACAACTGAGTGGCTGAACTGAACTGATAGCCAATTCACTTTGTTGTACAGCAGAAACTAACACAACATTGTAAAGCAATTATTCTCCAATTAAAAAGAAATTAATAAAACAAAGAATGAGGGAATCAAATGGAGAGCCAGAGAGGAGACAGAAAGGGAGGATACAGGAAATAAAACGGGGAAGAGAGGGGCTGGACCCACTGAGTATAGGAGAGCTTTTGCTTCTTGGTGTTTGGGGTTATTTTGGGGGTTAAGAATCAAGACTGCAAAAGAGAGAAGGAGGAGGACCACTCCTTTCTCCAAAGTCCCCTTGGAATGGGAAGGCAAGATGTTGAAGACAATTTGGCATAAATTAAGGGTGTGTTTTCCTCTGTCTTTTTGTGGTTTCTCTAGACACAAGTTAGAAATAAAGTCGCTATTAGTTACATTTTATTTTCAGTTACACAATTATTTCTTTAAACCACCCAGAGACAGGGGCACCTGAGGCCCCACTTGTAATCAAGTTATCCCTGAGACCAGCAGTGTAAAAACAGAGTTCAGATAGGATTTTATAATCATGGCTGCTCAGAGCCCCTTTTAGTACTGAAACCCATTTTTGCCAACATAGCCCTTTCTTATCTACTGATAAGGATGACACCTGCGTGACTGCTAGCCCTTGATGTACTTGAAAGATAAAAGTATCCAGGGGTGACACTGACCACAGCACTACACTGATAAAAGCGCTCCATCAACCAGATGTCTGCCCTCGAGTAAACAGAAGGTCTAGATGATGAACTGGAATTTTCTTTTCATCTGGATGTTTCCTATGAGGGAGACATTGTCATTGACATCTCAAGTGTTCAAACCTTGGTAGGTTTGTTGCAAGGCACACTGCTATCCCAGCAGAGAATAAGCCAAAAATAAAAAGACTAAGAAAGATGGATGATGGAATGGGTCACTTGGGGGAAAAGATGGTCCCTAGTCCAAATCTTGTATTCAGCAAGCACTGTGAACTCAGGCTCAGGGCCATACCTGGAGTACTTGACGTACAGAGTGAATCATTTCTAACACCTTCCCTCTCTTCAAAGGGCTTCCCTTTTGTCTCAGCTGGTAAAGAATCCACCTGCAGTGCAGGAGACCTGGGTTTGATCCCTGGGTTGGGAAGATCCCCTGGAGAAAGGAAAGGCTACCCACTCCAGTATTCCGGCCTGGAGAATTCCATGGACTGCATAGTCCATGGGGTTGCAAAGAATTGGACACTACTGAGTGACTTTCACTCCCTCTCTTCAATACAACAAGATTATTCTTAGTGGGATTTCCCTGGTTGTCCAGTGGTTAAGACTTGAGCTTCCAATGCAAGGGGCACTGGTTTGATCCCTCGTCAGGGAACTGAGATCCCACATGCTGCACAGCCAAAAATAAATGAAATAAACCCTGATGCCTTTGGTAATAGTTGCACAACTCTGGGCTTCCCCAGTGGCTCAGCAGTAAAGAATCTGCCTGCAATACAGGAGGCGTAGAAGACACACGTTCGATCCCTCGCTTGGGATCCAGCTGACATATTTGACATATTTGACCACTTTCATCTTTCAAGTACATCAAGGGCTAGCAGTCACGCAGGTGTCATCCTTATCAGTAGATAAGAAAGGGCTATGTTGGCAAAAATGGGTTTCAGTACTAAAAGGGGTGCCAACTCTCTCCAGTATCCTTGCCTGGAGAATCCATGGACAGAGGTACAGTCCATGGGGTTGCAAAGAGTTAGACACACCTGAAGTGACTTAGCACTCACACACGCACACTACCCTGTAAATATACCAAAATCATTGAATTGTGAGAGTAAAGCAAATTAATTGTATGGTATGTAAACTATAACAATAAAAAGTTTTAAGTTATCACAATGAGATTTAAAAAGACAAAATCATTCTTAGTAAGTCATGAAGTAAGCCTGAGAAGAATCATGGCCAGAAAGGAAACAAAGACAGTGAAAATGTTTTTTTTACTGAACTGCCTGTGTATAATTGTGCCTGTAAAAAATAATAATACTAGTAAATAATACAACACTTCAAGTATTTAAAGGGGAAAAGCTAATGTGATAACACTTTTCAATTTACTTTACTGTATTTTTTGAAGAAAAAAAAAAACTTGTACATACATAGTGATCTGTTCCAGTAATGAATCTTGCCATTCACAGTCTGTTCCACTGTTTCAAATTTTAGACACAAGTCAAAGCTCCAAGTGATCGTGTTTCCTCACACTGATAATCACTGTGCCATTATTTTCATTTTGAATCTCCTCTTTAAATGCAGGAATATCTGGTCCCAAAGGTGTTTGAGACACTAATTGGTGCCCTGAGCTAACTCAAATGATTCTAAACTGTTACAAACTTAGGAAACATACCAACCTCCGATTCTGCCTATCTTGGAGGACTACTGTATAACTAGCAGTCCTCAGAATTAAAGTCCATGTTTTCATGAAATATCAGTTCAGTTCAGTCGCTCAGTCGTGTCTGACTCTTTGCGACCCCATGAATTGCAGCACGCCAGGCCTCCCTGTCCATCACTAACTCCCAGAGTCTACCCAAACCCATGTCCATTGAGTCGGTGATGCCATCCAGCCATCTCATCCTCTGTTGTTCCCTTCTCTTCCTGCCCTCAATCCTTCCCAGCATCAGGGTCATTTCCAATGAGTCAACTCTTCGCATGAGGTGGCCAAAGTATTGGAGTTTCAGCTTCAACATCAGTCCTTCCAATAAACACCTAGGACTGATCTCCATTAGGATGGACTGGTTGGATCTTCTTGCAGTCCAAGGGACTCTCAAGAGTCTTCTCCAACACTACAGTTCAAAAGCATCAATTCTTCAGTGCTCAGCTTTCGTCACTGTCCAACTCTCACATCCACACATGACTACTGGAAAAACCATAGCCTTGACTAGACGGACCTTTGTTGGTAAAGTAATGTCTCTGCTTTTAAATATGCTATCTAGGTTGGTCATAACCTTCCTTCCAAGGAGTAAGCATCTTCTAATTTCATGGCTGCAATCACCATCTGCAGTGATTTTGGAGCCCCCCAAAATAAGGTCTCTCACTGTTTCCATTGTTTCCCCATCTATCTGCCATGAAGTGATGGGACCGGATGCCATGGTCTTCATTTTCTGATGTTGAGTTTTAAGCCAACTTTTTCACTCTCCTCTCTCACTTTCATCAAGAGGCTCTTTAGTTCTTCTTTGCTTTCTGCCATAAGGGTGGTGTCATCTGCATATCTGAGGTTATTGATATTTCTCCCGGTAATCTTGATTCCAGCTGTGCTTCATCCAGTCCAGCATTTCTCATGATGTACTCTGCATATAAGTTAAATAAGCAGGGTGATAATATACAGCCTTGATGTACTCCTTTCCTGATTTGGAACCAGTCTGTTGTTTCATGTCCAGTTCTAACTGTTGCTTCTTGACCTGCATACAGATTTCTCAGGAGGCAGGTACGGAGGTCTGGTATTCCCATCTCTTGAAGAATTTTCTGCAGTTTGTTGTGATCCACACAGTCAAAGGCTCTGGCGTAGTCAATAAAGCAGAAGTAGATATTTTTCTGGAACTCCCTTGCTTTTTTGATGATCCAACAGATGTTGGCAATTTGATCTCTCGTTCCTCTGCCTTTTCTAAATCCAGCTTGAATATCTGGACATTCATGGTTCATGTACTGTTGAAGCCTGGCTTGGAGAATTTTGAGCATTACTTTGCTAGTGCGTGAGATGAGGACAATTGTGCGGTAGTTGGAGCATTCTTTGGCATTGCCTTTCTTTGGGATTGGAAGGAAAACTGACCTTTTCCAGTCCTGTGGCCACTGCTGAGTTTTCCAGATTTGTTGGCAGATTGAGTGCAGCACTTTCACAGCATCATCTTTTAGGATTTGAAATATGTCAGCTGGAATTCTATCACCTCCTCTAGCTTTGTTCACGGTGATGCGTCCTAAGGCCCACTTGACTTCACATTCCAGGATGTCTGGCCCTAGGTGAATGATTACATCATTGTGATTATCTGGGTAATGAAGATCTTTTTTGTATAGTTTTTCTGTGTATTCTTAACATCTCTTCTTGATATCTTCTGCTTCAGTTAGGTCCAAACCATTTCTGTCCTTTATTGTGCCCATCTTTGCATGAAATGTTCCCTTGGCATCTCTAATTTTCTTGAAGAGATCTCTAGTCTTTCCCATTCTATTGTTTTCCTTTTTTTGCCTTGGAAATGAACAGAGGTCATTCTGTCGTTTTTGAGATTGCACCCAACTACTGCATTTCAGACTCTTTTGTTGACTATGATGGCTACTCCATTTCTTCTAAGGGATTCTTGCCCACAGTAGTAGATATAATGGTCATCTGAGTTAAATTCACCCATTCCAGTCCATTTTAGTTCACTGATTCCTAAAATGTCGATATTCACTCTTGCCATCTCCTGTTTGACCACTTCCAATTTGCCTTGATTCATGGACATAACATTCCAGGTTCCTATGCAATATTGCTCTTTACATCATTGGTCTTTACTGCCATCACCAGTCACATCCACAACTGGGTGTTTTTTTTTTTTTTTTTTTTTGCTTTGGTTCCATCTCTTCATTCTTTCTGGAGTTATATCTCCACTGATCTCCAGTAGCATATTGGGCACCTACTGACCTGGGGAGTTCATCTTTCAGTGTCCTATCTTTTTGCCTTTTCATACTGTTCATGGGGTTCTTGAGCCAGAACACTGAAGTGGTTTGCCATTCCCTTCTCCAGCGGACCACGTTTTGTCAGAACTCTCCACCATGACCCGTCTGTCTTGGGTGGCCCTACACAGCATGGCTCATAGTTTCATTGAGTCAGACAAGGCTGTGGTCCATGTGATCAGATTGGGTAGTTTTCTGGGATTGTGGTTTTCATTCCGTCTGCCCTCTGATGGAGAAGGGTAATAGGCTTATGGAAGCTTCCTGATTGTAGAGACTGACTGAGGGGGAACTGGGTCTTGTTTTGATGGGCGGGACTGTGCTCAGCGAAACTAAGCAGCAGCGCTAGAGCGACTTGGAGGAGACACCCCACATCCAAGGGCAAACTAGAGGCCCCAGCAAGATGGTAGGAGTGGCGGAATCGCGTTTAGAATTAAACCATACCTGCCAGAAACTCTGAGGGCTCAAACATACCTTGTGCTGACCTGGATCCAGAGACCCCACAGAGACTGAGACAGAACTGTGTTTGGGTGTTTCCTGAGGAGGTCTGGGTCAGCAGCGGCCAGCTGTGGGGGCAGGGGCTCTGGGTGCAGCTGACCTGGGTATGACATAAGCCCTCTTGGAGGAGGTCGCCATTAACCCCACCATAGAGCCACCAGAACTTACACAGGACTGGGAAACAGACTCTTGGAGGGCACAAACAAAACCTCGTGCACACCAGGACCCAGGAGAAAGGAACAGTGACCCCATGAGACTGACCCAGACTTGCCTGTGAGGGTCTAGGAGTCTCTGGTGGAGGCATGGGTAGATGGTGGCCTGCTGCAGGGTTGGGGGCACTGAGTGTAGCGTGTGTGCATGGGACCTTTTGAAGGGGGTCTCCATTACCTTCATTATCTCCATCATAGTTTGGCCTCAGGTCAAATAACAAGGAGGGAGCACAGCGCCCCCCATCAACAGAATCAGCTATATGTATATATATAAGCCCTCTCTCTTGACCTCCTCCGCACCCCAGCCCCATCCTGCCCCTCTAGGTCATCACGGAGTACCAAGCTGAGTTTCCTGTGCTATATAGCAGGTTCCCACCAGCTATCTCTTTTACACATGGCAGTGTATATATGTCAATGTGCTTTCCCAATTTGTCCCACCCTCCCCTTCCCCTGCTGTGTCCACAAGTTCATTCTCTACGTTTGCATCTCTATTCTTAGAGTTTCTGTCATTCTGCACCAAAAGGACAGAGACCAGAGCTGGAGGAGCAAAAGCCCACTTCTTTTTAGACTCCAAGGAAAGAAAAGAATGCTGTAAACATAAACGTTGGTGGCTTTATCTCCTAAAGTTTCCTAGTTGTGCCGTTGTAGGAATGGCACCTCTTTGACTGTTATCCTGGATATACTGCTATGCAAACAGTGTGTTTACTTTTTGTCCCTTTCTACTTTGTAACGTACCCAAGGGAAAAGCTGGAATTTGGACATGTCGCACTGATCAGAAACCATCAAAAGACACAGGGAAGTGTAAGACTGGAGATGGATGGTGAACTGAGAGGCCTTAGCAAGTCGTTTGATTCAAGCCTAACTCAGCCCCTAGTTCTCCCCACTTAATGGTTGCTCGGAGGCCTGTGTGAAGTTGTTCACTGGTCTTGGTCCAGTCATTGGTGGCCAACTGTCCATGACCAATGGCCCCACTGTTTGCCTGGGAGGCACCGACTGCTGACATGTGTGTTTCGTGTTCCTCTCCTGATAATGAGCTCAGGGATTGCATGGCAATGGTGGTGGGGGAGAAGTTTGGGAGAAAAAAGGACATTTTAAAATGTGAAATTACTGTTTGCTACGGCTTAGTTTTTGCCCCAGGGGACCAGAAAAACAAGCTCAACCTGTGTGAGACTCCAAGAAGCATGTGAAGCTGCATGCTAATGGCTCAGGGCCGTGTGTAATCAGGGCCCGGAACAGGGCTTTTCCAGGTTGTTGTCGGTTCTGACGCAAAGTGGCCTTTTCATGGCCTCTTGATTGTTCTGAGCTGGAGAATGTTTCGGATACGCTGAGGAAGTCTATACCAGCACTTTCCACAAGGCTAATCTTTCCAAAAGGGTGTTCAGTGTCGTATCTGGGGATGTTTAACCTTAGTGGCTATGATGGCTTTTTGATCAGTGAACTTTTTCTTTTGTCCTTTTCTCCAATTTCACAAGCCAGGTTACTGGTTCACTTCCTAGTGGACATCCCCTCTGTCAAATGCAGTTTCAGATGACTGGCACTTTGTCTTGATCAAAGCCAAGGAGAATTTTATGTTTGCTCTGTTTCCTGGTTGCAAGGCAAAGGGGTAATTTTTAGGAGATAACAAGAGAAGTCCCCAGAGACCCAATTCTTACTGATTTGGAGACCAGGAACTGAGCTGTGTGGACCTCAGGAAGTCCCAATGCAGAAATTATTAGGTATCTTTTTTTGGGCGGGGGCGGGGGTGGGGGCCTGCAAAGCTTGTGGGATTTTAGTTTCCTGACCAGGGGTGAAATCTGGGCCCTTGGCTGTGAGAGAACAGAGTTCTAACTGCTAGACTGCCAGGGAATTCCTCCAGTGCAGAAATGATTAAAGGAACAAGAATTTGAGCACAAAACTCACGACAAGCCCATATAACTTATTCTTTCTGGAAGCAGAGCATCCCCTAGTAATACCCTTCAATAAAATTCCAGTAAAATGCAGAGTAGATTTTCCAATCATTTCCCTGCTTTGATTTACTCCAGAGTCAGTGACCTCTGCAAGGTCCTTTATGATCCCCGAGTTGAAGGGACCCAGACGCCACAGTCTCTGTGCCCTTCTCCTCCCAAGAAAATCCTCCGGCTCAATAACCTTTTATTTCTGACCTTTCTACCAGCTCCAGTGGGCCATGAAAACTGAAATACCATTTCTTTCTGATTCCTGGGAAGCTTCAAGTCTCATGAATCTAATTCTCTAGGGGAGTTTTACTCCCATACATTTGGGTCATTGATCCTGCAAAAACATCCCTGAGTCCTCTGCATGAGTCCTTCTCCAGGAAAGGAGAGAGTCTGCTGAGTAGTGCGAAGGGAGACATCCCCAGATAACTCTAGTCGTCTCCGAAGCCAGGAAGCTATCATTTCTAAGGCGTGGGAACTTTACTAATGGGGGTGTGGGCTGTCATCTTGGTGGAGAAGTTTGAAAGACTGATCGATAAGGTCCCTAGCTGCTTATTCTGAGCCTTGTTGGGGAGCCCATGGGCAGTGCAAGCGTCTTAAGCTCAGAAAGCATGGGGTACCCGCCTTCCAATGTGCTTCTGATCTCGTGTGTCCTGACCTTAAAATGATTTGGTTGGAAACATCATGGGCTGTGACAAGTGTTTGGTGTAAACATTTAAAACAACTGGAAGCTGCACAGGACTGATCTGCAAAACAGCGAGAGTGTGGCTCAGACAGGGGCCATTTCTGTTCCTCTTTAAGGGGAGGTCAAGGCCTGCCCTAAGCTGAAGGTCATTTCTCTAAGACTTGACTAAATGACTCATCTTGTCATTTTTAGAGACTAAGCAGTCTTTGCTAACTAGGAAATTGATATTTTACTTATGCAATTTTCCAAGAGCTTGTTTAGGAGTCCTAACCCTGGCATTGTTGCTAACTAGCTGTCTGATCTTGGACTCAAATCTATCATAATTTCAGCATCTGTGACATGGGAACTCTTATTTCTGCTTGCCTATTCCATAGGGTTGTTGTATCACCAACAATAGTTGTTAAAATGCCTTGGAAATAATGAAAGCAGTTATGCCCATTGTGTCTCTAGAATTTATTCAAACTTTTCTTGACAGCATCCTGGGAGAATGAGTTTCAAAATTACACTACTCACTATGGAAGTGATGTTTCTTCACTCTCTGCTTTCTTAATTTTTCGGGGGAGAGGGTGGTAAGGCTTGAATTTAATGCCTTTCAAATTGTGTGTGATCTTGATGTAGAATGTCTCTTCAACATTTTACTTATCAGGAAGAGTAATCTTTGAAAGTAGATGAGATTTTGCAGCTGAATAGCTGAAAAACAGGCTGATTAACATAAACATTATAATCCAGCAACAGTTAGCTCTATGTTTACAGCTCCAATCATCCTTTTATTATATTCCACAACAGGATATTGAATGAACAGTTGAGAATTTATGAAAACCTTATGTGAATTGCTCATCTTCCCTACTGAATGTTGGCCACCCTGCTGTGTGAGATGTGACATGCTCTCTGCTTCCATTTTATACACAGAGGAGAGCTGGAAAAGTATTCTGTAAAGATATTGTTGGTGGAAGAGCAGTGATTGGGCTTGGATCTCTGCTGGGCTTGGCAAATTAATCTTTGCCTGCTTGGTGGGTAGATTCAAATTTAGTACATGATTTGTGGCTCTCAACAGGTGATGGGTTAGCTTTAATTTGACCAGATGGTTAAACCTAATTTCATTAAAATATATGATTCTCCTGTTCTCTTGGATCTTTGCCACAGGTTTTTTTTTTATGCCAAACAAAATGGTCTTTTCATTGTTGAAAGGGCTGGTAAATGCCAAGAGAATTCTCCTTCTGTAAATGGCATTTTGGTTCTACAACTTCTTTTCATCCAACTGAGGTAAAGTATTCCATTATATTTCCTAGTATTTCCTTTAAAAATTCATATGTAAATATGTTGCTAATGCCAAAATACATTCGTGTTGTAAAATACTCAAATAATACAGGAAAATCAAAACTCTCCATGAATCAGACTCCCATTTCCCCTTTTCTCTACTAATTTACATTTACATGTTGTAGAAAAATATATTTTGTTTTTGTTTGGTATGTGTGTGTACATATTTTAACACACACGGGGTTATATGTGTTAAGTAACTTGGTTTTTTTTTTCTTAGTATGTTTTAGGCATCTTTCCAAGTCACTCCATGAAGATTTATATCATTCTTTTAAACTTTTAGAGGGTATTATAAAATGTGGATCTGTAATAGCTTATTATCATTTGCTCAGACTTCTTCAATTTTTTAATTATTAAAAAGAATTCTACAATGAATATCTTTACACGTGTGAAATCTGTCAGTGGAATTTTTAGATAGATGGGTATAAAGAATTTTATTTTATGAAACCAAGGGAAAGGTTTCATAAGTTACATGTTTGGCATGGTGATGACTATTTACTTTGTAATAAAAGTGATTCTGGTTTCTGTTTTCATAATCATTTCCTCCTGAGCCCCCTTTGGGACTATACTTGTGTTCATCTGCACCTGAAAATACGTCAGTACTCTAAATAATTTTATCCCAGGAGCATATGGATACTTAACAGAAAAGATGCCAAACAATCTACAGATATACCCAAATGAATAGTTTCTCTGGAAACAAAGCTCTGTCGAATAAAACTACCCTGGACTTGGAGAGAGACAGAAAGTGTTTAGCTCTCCCCATCTTCTTTGGCAGAGATGGCTGAGGATGAGGGAAGTGTGGGACTACGGCAGGTAGCATATTCTTCTCAGGAGTCAAGCAGTCCAGGTGATGGCAGGCAGGATTGTGCCCCCTGGGTCCCGGGAGGCATGGAGACCCTACGCAGAGGTCAATTAAAAAAATTGTTTTTACTGAGGTATAATTGACATATTATATTAGTTTCAAGCATATAACACAATGATTTGACTATTTGTATACATTTTGAAATGATCACCACATAAGTCTGATCTAGTTAACATTCAACACCATACATAGTTATCAATCTTTTTATTCTTGTGATGACAGCTTTTAATGCTTACTCTTAGCAGTGTTTAAACATCCCCATGACGTTTAAAATTTTTTTTGCTTATTTTTGGCTGTACTGGGTCTTCTTTGCTGCTCAGGCTGTTTCCTAGTTGCAGCAAGCGGGGGTTATTCTCTAGTGGTGGTGTGTGGGCTTTTCATTGCAGTGGCTTCTCTTGCTGTGGAGCATGGGCTCTAGGGAGCCCCGACTTCAGTAGTTGTGGCTGCCGAACTCTAGACCCCAAGCTCAGTAGTTGTGGCACATGGACATGAGAAGTCCAGTCCTTTCGACCATTACGTTTTCCCCTAAAGTAATAAACCCAAATTTGAGATTGCCGGCCAATCTCTTGTAACTTTGGGAAATAGGCCACGAGAGTGTCCAGGATAAGGAGAGAAGGAAGAATGGCTTGTAGACGAGCAGGCTTTTCTCCTTGACCTGGAACATAGGAAGCCCTGTAGCCCGAGTCTTCTCCCTGGTCTTGAAGAGAAGAATGGGTGTCGGTGGTGAGCTCTTGGGAGGGCTGTTGACCACTGTGACGCTATGGGCTGGACTAGGAGAGTGACTCCACACTCACCTACTGGCTTGTGCTTTAGCTGCGTGTGTATTTTAATTTATTTCCATTTCTTTCCACCCACTATTTTGATCCCCTTTGCCTCTTACTGTTCTCAGAGGACCTAGATAATCCCATGTGAAAAGACAGTTTCTGCAAGGCTTCTGCTCATGAGGATGTCACACTGGGACATGGAGGCTGTAAATGACTGATGGCTGTGGGCCGTTTTGAGGGCCACTGTGTCCACTATCCATTTGTAAAAACTTCCTCTCCTGCCAGCTCCCTGCCAGAGCCAATGTAAATCAGTGTGTCAGTTTCTCAACTGAAATAACTTTTTTTATTCCTTCCGCAAAATGAGCTTTTCAGATGGGGTTAGCCTGGCCCTCCTTGCGTCCCTGGAGAGGTGTAAGAGCACTGTGCCCTCCGACATTGCCGGAAGGAGATAATTGCTCCGTCACCCTGCCACATCCCCTCCTGGGCTCCGGGCTCTACCGCATGCAGAAGCAGAGACCCTCACATCCGGGATTGGCAGCCTCCGGGAGCACCCTCTCCAGAACTGCGTGGAAGCTTTGAGCTCCGGTAGAAGGTCTCCCTGATGCGAAGAGCTGACTCATTGAAAAAGACCCTGATGCTGGGAAAGACTGAGGGCAGGAGGAGAAGGGGGCGGCAGAGGATGAGATGGTTGGATGGCATCACCGACTCAATGGACATGGTTTTCAGCAAACTCCGGGAGATGATGAAGGACAGGGAAGCCTGGAGTGCTGCAGTCCATGGGGTTGCAAAGAGTTGGTCCTGACTTAACGACTGAACAACAGAAAGGTTCCAGGTGCAGATATTGGAAATGGCCAGAGTGATCCAACTTCTTACTCCTCTCCTGTATTTCCCTAATGTGTGTGTTCGCGCATGTGCGCATGCACGTGCGCACACACACACACACACACACACACACACACACACACACACACACACTCTTCTCTAAATGGGACTCCAAGCCACTTTTAAGCTGGTGTTACATAAAGTAAAGCAAATTTTTTAACTTAAAAAATATGAAGTATGTTAATTTACAATGTTGTGTTAATTTCTGCTATACAGCAAACTGATTCAGTTATATATATACATACATTCTTTTTTATATTCTTTTTCATTATGGTTTGTATCAGGATATTGAATATAGTTCCCTGTGCTATACAGGAGGACCTTGTTGTCTATCTATTCTATATGTAATATTTTGCATCTGCTAATCCAAACCTCCCAGTCCATCCTTCTCCCACCTATAAAGCAACTTCGTCTTCTTTTTTAAAAAATATTTATTTATTTGGCTTTGCTGGGTCTTAGTTGTGGCATGTGGGATCTAGTTTCCTGACCAGGGATGGAACCTGGCTGGGTCCCCTGCGTTGGAAGCATGGAGTCTTACCCTTGGATCAGGGAAGTTCCCTAAAGTAATTTCTT
Organism: Okapia johnstoni; assembly: GCA_024291935.2. Lineage (NCBI taxonomy): Eukaryota > Metazoa > Chordata > Mammalia > Artiodactyla > Giraffidae > Okapia > Okapia johnstoni. The sequence goes on from CM044313.1 coordinate 50,931,276, forward strand.
TATTTTCTTTCTATGACCTAGACCCTTTACAATCGTGACTTCTTTTAGGTGCAGGAGAGGATATAAGCTGGTGTTTATGTCCTCGGATGAGTCATCAGATTATGAAAGCTCTTCCAAGCAGCTGCTTGTGTGAAGTCACAGTCACAAAGAATTGGATTAGAATAGATTGTATGGTTTCAGCATGAGAAAGCAACTTGCTGGTTTAATTCAATTTCTCCCCCTTTCCCTCATTTATCATTAAGTTTTATCACAAGTCCTCCAAAATGGGGGTAGGACTATGTTTAATCTTTCAGCTGACCATTTCTTTGCAATTCCTTCAAGCCTTAACAATTTCCCATTATGTCATTCATACCAAGATAAATGAAGGTGGACAACAAGCCAACTGGGTCTGAGGCGTCCAGGAGGTGACAGGGGTGGGAAGAGAGAGAAATGGAAACAAAAATGTTAAATGCAAAGACTAACCTATGGGCCTTGTCTCAGATTTAACAACCAGTCACTATGATTTACAATCCAAGATCTCATTCTTTGCATCTTATATCCCCAACACATGAAGAATGGAAGGAATGAAAGTGTCACGTATTTCTTACATGAATGACTTATAGGTTTTTAAGGAGGTTCCCTTGGACATTAGAGCAAGTTGCCCTTGACGGATGACTTTGCTACTGTATTTGATTTCAAGTTCCCACCAAGGAGTGCCAAACAAAATCTGTTACATTTTAAATCATCATATAGTTTCTGCCCCCTTCCTCTGCTCCAACACATGTCCAACCAACAAATAAATCATGCCAAAGTCTTAACCACATGCTTTAAAATGAAACAAGCACAGGGGACATTTTTCAAGCTCACATCTGGACCCATTGTTTGGGAAGAAGTTTACCAGGTAGTCTTCTACTTTTTTTTTTTTTGACAAATCATGGTGTCCAATCCATTTGGGAGAACCTTCCAGGGTGATTTGAAGCATCTGTAGAGCTGCCTTTGCCTCTGATATAGACAAACGAGCTGTGCTGACACAAAGGGCTTTTAAAACTATCTAGTTACCTGTTGAGTCAATTGAATCATCAAGTTGGATGCTGCCTCCATCAAATGACCTGGGTCCAGATGATGCAGCTGCAGAACTAGCCTTTCGAACCCAAGTGATGGAAGATGAAAAGAGAAAAAGTAAAGGCAAAACTTTGAACATCAGGCTTAGTTCTTTTCCTCTTGAAGTTTTGTATTAGTGTCTGAAAGTCACAGAAGATAGCTAATTAAGAAGTTATCTTTTTCCTCTTCCTTTTTGTCTTCCCTCCTTGCCTTCTGCTGTTTTCTCTCTCCCATTTCTTTCCCCGTCTCCCCCACTGCCTTCCTTCCTCCCCCACCCTTCCCTCCCTCCGTCTCCTCCTCCCTCCATCTCTCCCTTTTTTCTCTCTCCTCTTCATTTTAGGACATTGGATAGTTCTGGGCACATGGGACTTGCTGCATTGATAATTGTCGACCTTGCTTGATTTGCTCCGTGAGAACACCTGAGTCAACAAGGGTCATGTGCCCTACTTGAACAGTGCTCTACAAAGGAAGGGGGAGCAGAGGGTGGGAAGAAAATTCCAGAAGAGCGATTTCAGTTTCCTGCTGTGAAAGCAGACAAAGGGGCTGAGAACTGAGCCGTCTAAGGGAAACCTCCAGGCCCTGAGCAGAGAAATTCTAAAACCCCCAACAGGGAAGTTTACTAGTGAGGCTGTGGATGTGGCTTCTGAAGAGATGCTGTTCTGAACATAGAATTTCTAACCACTTCTCAGGTTTGCTCCTGTTTGGAGTGCATTGCCCAAGGGCCTTGTGCTTCATGGCAACAGTTGTAGAATTTAAAAAACTTTTCTGAAATGAACTGGTTGGCTAAAATCTGGCAGGTGTGGGGCACACATGATTAGAAGTGGGCAAAAAATGTTGATGTGATGCATATTTTGCGGAGTGAGAGAGGGAGGGTCTTTATCTCCTTTGTAGGTTTGCTTGTCTCTGGAGGCAAAAAGTGCAACATATAATGTTTTAGAAACACAAAGAGCATGCAGTAAAACCAATACATTTAGATTGATGTCCCGGCCAAGATAGAGGTTTCTGGGTGTCAAAAGACTAGCTTGCTTAGTGTCTCTGAGAAAGAAGAAACTGCCTGCAGTATTTTAAAACCTTTTTAATCACAGAAAATCTCCAACACACACACAAGGCGAGCATTGTGTGCCGATCCTCATGGTCCCACCACCCAGCGGCAGCATCGATCAATACAGGGCCCACCGTGTTTCATTTATTCTCCCACCCCCCCCCCCACAATGGGATTATCTTGTGGAAGATCCCAGACATTCTATTTTTTCATCTGTTAATGTTTCAGCATTCAGCTCTCTCTCTTTCTCTTTCTTGAACATACCCTCGATATCATTATCACATCTAAAAATTCCCTTAGTAATTCCTTAATGTCATCCCCATTTCATGGGCTTTTTGATGTGACTGGCTTAGGAACTTTCAGGCGGGGGGCAGGGAGGAGCTCTCTGGTGGGTCAGTGGGCCCCATGTTAATGCTCCCATTATGTGGTGTCCACAGGTATAATTAGGCCTATGACCCTTTCAGACTCAGACAGCAACTAAGGGCAGGAACAAAAAAAAAGGAAAAGAAAAAGAAGCCCTGACTGAGCAATTCCCCTCAGGCATCCTCTTTTCCTCCCGTTATCCCGTGACCAGTGACTGTTTGGCAATTCCCTTAAACCATCCTGTTCCTGTACAGTCTAATCACTTACAAACCATCACAGATGTTGACACTTTTCTTCAGCATCTCTGACAGAAGTTAACTCTGTTTATGGCTGGAGTGAAATGGTTTTTTACTTCCGGACTTCATAAGCAATGTTGATCACAATGACTACTGTTTGGGTTTACACCATTGTGGGTTCATTGTGGGTTTTTTTTTTTTTAGATTAAAAAAATTATTTATTTATTTGGCTGTGCTGGGTCTTAGCTGCAGCACTCCTAGTTGTAGCATGTGGGATCTAACTCCCCGACCAGGGATCAAACCCTGGGCCCTCTGCCTGGGAGCACTGAGTGCGAGCCATTGGACCACTAGGGAAGTCTCTGTTCTTTTGTTTATTTCCTCTAACTTTAAGCACAGATTCTGACATCTGAAAATAATAATTGCCATAGGAATTGAAGTGGTCCAGCAACTGTGCTCTATGGCAAAATGTTAATTTGAAATAAGTCCTCAAATCTTTCTTCCTTCGGTAGTTGGAACTACATGTCTTAATAGGGGTCCATCTAACTTCCTAATCCGTTAGGAATGATTCCATTTTTTTGGCAAAGTGGATCCATGCCTATGCCATCAGGTAGAGGTATGGGAGAGACAGAGTTGCCTTTTGTGTCTCCACGCTGGGCCCTGACATGCACCCCTGGGGGACCCAACTCCGTCTGCCTTCCTCAGGAAGTGTACAGCAGGGTGGGGCCTGCCGCATCTTTTTTGCATCAAAATGCACCTTTTGGTTTGGATTTCCTCAAACTTTTGCTCTCTGTATGCAAATCAATTCTGCAAATTTAATGATCATCTCCTACCAAATGCAAGGTCTGCAGTTAGGTATGCTGCTGCTGCTGCTGCTGCTAAGTCGCTTCAGTCGTGTCTGACTCTGTGCGACCCCATAGATGGCAGCTCACCAGGCTCTGCTGTCCCTGGGATTCTCCAGGCAAGAACACTGGAGTGGGTTGCCATTTCCTTCTCCAGTGCATGAAAGGGAAAAGTGAAAGAGAAGTCGCTCAGTCGTGTCTGACTCTTAGTGACCCCATGGACTGTAGCCTACCAGGCTCCTCCATCCATGGGATTTTCCAGGCAAGAGTACTGGAGTGGGGTGCCATTGCCTTCTCTGCAGTTAGGTATGAGGATCCAAGAAATAAATAAGACACAGATTTTTGTCTTCAAGGAAAGAAACTTATCCCCAGGTAACTTAGTATAATCCAATACAATGTCCTACTGATTCTACTGTTTCAAGTATCACTTGAATCCATCCTCATTTCTCCGTGGCCATCATAGCTCCTCTGGTCTAAGTCACCCCCACCGTCATTCATGAGGACACTTGCAGTAATCTGTCTGGTCTCTGTGTATCCATCCCACCACTCTATAGTCCCATGTCCTCCACAGCAGACAAAGTTAACTTTTCAAGATGGAAACAGAGATAAATCACCCTCAGGTTTCAAGGCAAAAGATAAGAATTCTTAACAAGCCCTTCAAGGCCCCACCTATCTCTCTGGCTGCCCTTTGTCCACCTTGACCACAGCCATCATGATGTCCTGCAGATGCTGGACCAGCTTTCAGCCTTCCTTACCAGATTCTCTTGCTACAGCTCTGCCTAGCACAAGAGGTTCTGGTTGTCCTTGAGAACTCTTCCTTCCTATCTGCCTAATTAGTTCTTTTGTAACCCTTAGCTCTCTGTTCAGCCCAGGGGCCTTCCTAGAGAACCACATTGCATCATGCTACTCTCCTTAGCAGTACCCAACACGCTTGCCATTTTACTCTTACTCTGTGATTACTGCCCAATCTCTTATACAATGCCAAGCACAGGACGGAGGACCATGTTTCCTTTGTTGCCTAGAGCCCCCCATGGGTACTGGTACACAGTTTGAGGAGGGAAAGAATATGGGTGGGGGTGGGGTGGGGGGGAGACAGGAGAAGTCACCCTAGATAACGTGGAATGGTAGCCTTAGAAGTGGATGGCGCATTTTCTTGGTGGCCCACTGGTTGGACTCCATGCTCCCAGTGCAGAAAACTGAAAGTCAAGTGTTAGTCACTCAGTCTGGTCCGACTCTGCAATGTCATGGACTCTAGCCCACCAGGCTCCTCTGCCCATGGAATTTTCCAGGCAAGAATACTGGAGTGGGTTGCCCTTCCCTTCTCCAGGGGATCTTCCTAACCCAGGGATTCAACCCAGGTCTCCTGCATTGTAGGCAGGTTCTTTACCTCTGAGCCACCAGGAAAGCACCCCACCCCTCCTCGACTCCCAGTGCAGGGGGCCTGGCATTCAATCCCTGGTCGGGGAACTGAATCTTGCAGGCTGCAACTAAAAAGATCCTGCAGACTGCAAGGAAGATCCCACCTGCCAACTAAGGCCTGACACAGTCAAATAAATAATTTAAAAAAGAGACAGCTTTAAAAGATAAACTGAGGCATAGGAAAAATTTTAAGAGTAGATTTGAGTAAAAATTGGTTAAAGTAGATAGCCACAACCTGAAGGTGGATAGGAGCAGTCAGCCCCCAGCAGGGGCTGGAGGAGAAACTTATACAGGAAAGATGAATCGAAGTAAGGACATTATTGACTGGCCGCAAGATAAAGCCTACCTGTTTCTGATTGATTGCCCTTAGGTTTGGATCCAAGCCTTAGGCGCTTAAGGCTTGGATTCCAGTTTGCTTCCAGAGGCCATTAAGATATTGTGCTGTGCTTAGCTGCTCAGTCGTTGGACTCTTTGTGACCCCATAGACTGTAGCCCGCCAGGCCTCTCTGTCCATGGGATTCTCCTGGCAAGAATACTGGAGTGGGTTGCCATTTCCTTCTCCAGGGGATCTTCCCAACCCAGGGATCAAACCCAGATCTCCTGCATTGCAGGCGGATTCTTTACCAGCTGAGCCACAAGGGAAGCCCCCTGTACTCTAAGAAAGTCTGCAAAGGTCCGAGACTAACAATCTTTATAAAGTGCCTGTGTTCCCAACTGGCAGAATCTAGTAAAACTCCATAGGATAGGAATGATCCAGTTTGTGACTCCTAGGCCATCTGAGCCACCAGGGAAGCAGAACCACCTTAGTCTCAGGACTTCCTTATTGAATTAACTTAACAAGAAAGAAGGGAAGGAAAGGAAAGAGGAGGACTTTGTGGAGGTAAAATGCAGGTGCTTTGGAAAGTGCCAAAGGTAAGAGGGACTTGATGAAGTTTGAGTTTCCAGGTTTGGTGCCTGTTCTTCCATGATAAAAGACCCCGGTTCGATTCCTGGGTCAGGAAGCTTCCCTGGAGAAGGGATAGGCTACCCACTCCAGCATTCTTGGGCTTCGCTTGTGGCTCAGCTGGTAAAGAATCCACCTGCAATGTGGGAGACCTGGGTTCCATCCCTGGTTGGGAAGATCCCCTGGAGAAGGGAAAGTCTACCCACTCCAGTATTCTGGCCTGGAGAATTCCATGGATCGTATAGCCCATAGGGTCACAAAGAGTCAGACATGACTGAGCGACTTTCACTTTCTTTATTCTCCCATAATATGCTGGTTAGCTCTGTTATCCCTAGAATTGTTCCATGAAAGAAGAAAAGGCTTCCGTGGACAAATACATTTGAAAAGTGTTCTAAGCTGTTCCTCTTTTGGGGGGCTTCACAGTACAAACGATCATACTGAAGACTCTGAGGTTACATAAAGCAAACCTATTGCATTTGAAATTAGGAAGTCAGAAGGAAGAGCTGCTCAGTGGGTGGGGAGCAATGGGAGGATAATTGCCCTTTCTGATCTGTTGAACCAAAATGCCAGGAAATTTCCAAGTGGGGGGATGTTAAATGCATTGTTGCAAATGTGGGTCTGGAGATGAGAGAGTAGATATGTGAAAAGACTCTGAAGGCCATACAAGAGAATTATTATTCAGGCCTGAACATGTCTGTCTATTATAGGAAGAAACTTTCTGGAAACACAGTCCTTTAAGGCACACACAAACTGTCTTGGATGAAAGTTCAGACATGGAAGTAGACAGCATTATTTTGGGATCAGTGGGCACTGTTTTCTTCCAGTTTCATTGAGATATAATTGACATAGAGTACTGTACAGGTCTAAGGTGTATAGCATCATGATTTGACTTATATACATCATGAAATGACAAGAAGTTTAGTGAACATCTGTCATCTCATATAGATACCACATTAAAGAAATAGAAAAAAATTTTTTTCCTTGTGATGAGAACTCTTAGCATTTATCTTCTTAACAGTTTTTGTATATAACATACAGCAGTGCTGTGTTGTACATTATTTCACTAATACAGTATAAGTGGGTATTTTGATGAAACTCAGACAGGCAGAGGGGCATGGTCTGCTAGTTGTCTCCTCAGTATTCCCTCTTTCTCTTTTTATTTGGGAAATGTATTATTTGGGATGACCAGTGTGTCCAGGTCAAAAAGCTACTCCCTTACTGTCAAGGTTAGCCAGTAAAAAATAAGTGGAAGTTGCCTGGGACTTTTTGACAAGCTCTTTAAAAGTGATCTGCTTGATATATCTAGTAGTGTTCATAGCAATACTGTTTACAATAACCCAAAAGTGGAAAGAACCTGGATGTTCTCTGACACAAATAGATAAGCAAAATGTGGTATATATTGTACATACAGTGAAATATTATTCAACCTTAAAAAGGATGGAAATTCTGACACACGCTACAACATGAGTGGGTGGAACGTGAGGACATTAAGTGAAATATTCCAGTGACCAGATAGTGTGTGATTCCACTTACATAAGGGACCTAGAGTATCAAATTCATAAAGAAAGTAGAATGGTGATTGCTAGGGGCTAGGAGGAGGGGAGAATGGAGAGTCAGTGTTTCTAAAACACGCATAGTTTCATAGTTTACGTTTTACAAGATCAAAAGAGTTCTGGAAATGGTAGGTAATAGTCGAAGCTCTAAGGAATTTCCTGACAATGCCAGTAGTTAGGACTCGGTGCTCTCATTGCCTGGGGTCTGGGTTTGATTCCTGGCTGAGGAACTAAGATCCTGGAAGCTGCAGGGCAAGGCCAAAAAAAAAAAAAAAAAAAGTTCTACCTGACTGGGTGTGGTGCATTTCCCGCTTCCTTGTGCCTTCATCGCAGTCTTGGTGGTTGGTGTCCTGGCAGCCATCTTTGATCCTGAGACAACTTTGAGTATAGGAGGAGGGGCACAAAGGTAAAACGAGCTGGACCCCTGGTAACTGGGGAACCCTCTTATCCATTTGGTTTTCTTACCTCTCTTTTGTGTGAAAGAGAAAGAAACCTCTGTGTTTTTCAAAACTCTTACCTTGGTTTCAGTTCTACAGAGCCAACCCGAAACTTAATGGCTGTAGTAGGCAAACACTCATTCTTTGATTTGTTGATTTATTAGTTCGCCAACATTTAGTGAGCTCCAGCTGTGTCTGTGGAAACGGTGGCAGACTTTATTTTCTTGGGCTCCAAAATCACTGCAGATGGTGACTGCAGCCATGAAATGAAGACATTTGCTCCTTGAAAGAAAAGTTATGACCAACCTAGACAGCATATTAAAAAGCAGAGACATTACTTTGCCAACAAAGGTCCTTCTAGTCAAGGCTACAGTTTTTCCAGTGGTCATGTATGGATGTAGGAGTTGGACTATAAAGAAAGCTGAGCGTCGAAGAATTGATGCTTTTGAACTGTGGTGTTGGAGAAGACTCTTGAGAGTCCCTGGGACTGCAAGGAAATCCAAACAGTCCATCCTAAAGGAGATCAGTCCTGAATATTCATTGGAAGGACTGATGTTGAAGTTGGAATTCCAATCCTTTGGCCACCTGATGCGAAGAACCAACTCATTGGAAAAGACCCTGATGCTGGGAAAGATTGAAGGTGGGAGGAGGAGGGGACGACAGAGGATGAGATAGTTGGATGACATCACTGACTCAATGGACATGAGTTTGGGTAAACTCCGGGAGTTGGTGATGGACAGGGAGGCCTGGCGTGCTGCATTCCATGGGGTGGCAAAGAGTTGGACCCGACTGAGTGACTGAACTCAACCGAACTGTGTCTGAGACACTGGGGGTACAGTATGGAAAGAGAAGATTTGGGTTCTGCAAACCCAAAGGGGAGAGCAATAGCCAGGCAGCCCTGGGGAGGCCGGTGAAATCTGGCTGCTTCTTGTTTGATCGGCAGGAGGATTACACTTTTATATAATTCTCTTTAGACAAAACCTCTTTGTGAAGAATTCAACACTGTAATAACTTTCAGTTCTTGGCTACAATACACAGTTGAGTATTAGTTGCCCTCCCAATGACTGAGATAATTCTGTTACCAATGCCATATGTATATTTGTTCAATATCAGCCCACGTTTACTTGAATCCCACTTTGTACTTTCATTCAGCAGCAAGGAACAATAGGCCCAGCTGAAGCCACAGCGATGGATCTTATTGTAAACAACAAGCTTTTAAAATTCCCCATGAAATGCTGAGAGTTTTCCTGGAGGGTAGGAACCAAGATTTCTATTGATAAATACAGACACCAGATGACCTCATCGCCTCTGTCACTCTCCACCCGCCAGAGTGTCTCTCCAGATCCCCCGGTAATTGTGACACTAACAGACTTCTTTGTAGATCAGTCATTAATTTTAATTAAAAAAAAAAAATCTCTTGTGCTTCCCTTGTGGCTCAGCTGGTAAAGAATCTGCTGAAATACGGGAGACCTGGGTTTGATCCCTGGGTTGGGAAGATCCCCTGGAGAAGGGAGAGGCTACCCACTCCAGTATTTTGACCTGGAGAATTCCATGGACGTGTATAGATTGCATCTGAGCTCAAAGTTTGAAGACTGAGGCTCCTGTAACCAAGAGTGATTAGAGGGGAAAGTGGAGAGTAATGTAGAAGTGACCTCGGACAAGTCTCTTTTCTGCAAATCTCAGTTCCTCATCTGTAAAATAAAATTGTTGGAGGAGGTTATTTCAGGAACCTTCAAGAGCTGATATTCCAGATACTACTTTCTGAGCTGCTTAAGGGAAATAACTTACCAGGACTTTTGAAGTCGAACCTCCCTGGAATGCTAAACGCTTGAATCAAGGGGTATTTCATCATTCATTTACTCACTCATGCTTTCATCCCCTGAGTATTTTTTGTAAAAGATTTATTGATTTCTACTTTTGGTTGTGCTGGGTCTGCATTGCTGCACTCAGTCTTTCTCTAATCGCTGTGATCGGGGGCTACTCTTTGAGGTGTGTGGGCTCAGTTTTTGCACCTCTCGGGCTCAGGTGCCAAGGCCTGGACCAGGGATGAAACCTGTGACCCCGGCACTGGCAGGTGGATTCTTAACTACTAGACCACCAGGGAAGCCCCATCCATTGAGCAGTTATCAAGGGTCCACCACATTACTGTGTGCCTGCTCTTAGGTGCTAGAATTGTCTAGAAGAAGATGACACAGTTCTTACTTGCAGAAAGTCAGAGTTTACCTGGTGAGGCACAAATAGACTCTGAGATGATAAGAACTTCAATATAGGTGAGGATATAAAGGAGAAAGTGCTTGCAGTAGATGAAGAAAACTTTCCCAAGGCAATTAAATGGGAAGATACGGTCTTGAAAAAAGAAAAGTGTGTTCCAGGTTGGGAACTAGAGAGGGGATGAAAGGGGTCAGGTCATAAGGGATCTGTCATGCTAAGAATTTTGGTTATTCTCTGGTTCAGAATAATTAGAGGAATAATTAAATAAACAAGATAATAAGCAAATTAAGCAAATGGACAAGGGAATAATCAAAAGCAGGTTCTAAAAGCATCCCCCACTCAAGGAGGACTCAGAATAAGAAAATTCCAAGGAATTGCTCATATTCACAACCTGGTGGAGGGTGGTAACAGAAACTGTACGGGTGTCTTTAAGGCAGTTCTGGGAAGTTCACAGATGATCACTCCTGCTATAGAGCAGCATGACTTAACGTGTCTTAATTCAAAGTCAAGATGCCCAAGTTAGGTCCTTCTTTTCAGCAGTGTAAAAGGGCAGAGGGATGACTTTGACCTTAGATAAAAATCCCAACCCCATGTAACTTAGACTTCACCACCCTGAATCCCAATTTTGCTGTTGTTGTTTAGTTACTAAGTCAGTCTGACTCTTTGCGACTCCATGGACTGTAGCCCGCCAGACTCCTCTGTCCTTGGGATTTCCCAGGCAAGAATATTGGAGTGGGTTTCCTTCTTCAGGGAATCTTCTCAACCCAGGGTTTGAGCCCACATCTCCTTCCCCACTAGACTAGATGTTCTCTGAGGGGGACAACTCAGCTTTCTCTTGCCCTTAAATCTAGAGTGCCTAGCACAGTGCCTGGTGATTTCTTTCTTTCTGTTTTTTGATCTTGCTGTGCTTGCAGATCTTAGTTCCCCAACCAGGAATGGAACCTGGGCCCCGGCAGTGAAAACACCAAGTCCTAACCACTGAATTGCCAGGGAATTCCTGATGGTGATTTCTTGTAAAACATACAGGGTGATGACGAGAGGCATCCCTTTAGAATTTCCCTCTAGAATTTTTGCTAAACGCAGATTTCAGGTGCAATTGCTTACCTATTTGTACAGACTTCATTTCTGGGCTCTATTCTGCTATGTAAGGTTTAGGCAGATTCTCAGTGACTTAATAGGTTCCTAGCATCAGCAGGAAGAGAGTCCTCAGGCTAGCTGGTTCATTTACCAATTTAAATTCAGCCATTGTTTTCATCCTTAGAGTTAGCCTCTGGACCTTTTGAATGATGCTCCCTCAATCATGACTTCATTTTCCTTGAGGTCAGTTTCTTCAGTCATTTTTTTCTTTCTTTTTTAATTGAAATATACTTGACATAATGTTGCATAAATTTAAGGTGAATGGCATGTTTATTTGATCCACTCATATGTTGTAATATGATTGCCATTGTAGCAATAATTAACACCTCTATGATGTCACATAATTATCATTTATTTTTAGTGGTTGAAATAATTAAGATCTAGTCTTGACAATTATGAAACAATATTGTTGTCTGTATTCATTATGCTCTGCATTTGACCTCCAGGACTTATTTACTACCTGTTGCAAGTTTTTACCTTTATACAATGTCTGTCCTACAAATGTTAGTGTTCAAAGTGGGCACCAACCCTCCATCTCCTGGTAACACCCATTTTACTTTCTGTTTCTGAGTTTGGCTTTTATACCTTCTACATTGAAGTGATACAAAGTATTTGCCTTTCTCCATCTGATTTATCTCACTTAGCATAATGTTCTCAAGGTCTAGCTGTTTGTAGCCCTGCAATTTTCTGAAGTGGATAATGTTTAAGTCTAAGTACTTCTGGTTCTTGGGATAAATACCACTTCAAGATACATTTCTCTGTCGGATTTGAAAGCTATGGACATATCTCTGTCAGGTCACTTCAAATAACAATTTGGGTGTTCTAGCTTTATTCTCACTAGGATTTGAACAGGGAAATATCTTCTATAGACATACTTTTCTGCCTGCCAGTCCTTTCCTGAATATGGAAGAAAGTGGCCTGTTCCCATTTTCCTTCCTCCAGTAATGGTTGTTCATCTAGACTTTCCTGGGACAAACTCAAGATCATTGCGTCTTACAAAAACCAGTGGACTTTAGAGTCAGACAGGACATAGTTGCAATCTGGGTGTGCTACTTATCAAGTATAAAAATGTGGACAAGTGGCTTACTTGATTGTGCCTCATGATTGATCTGAAAAATGGGAATAATAACAGTGTCTCCTTCAGAGGGTTACTATCACTGTCACAAAATGTAACACATTTTATTTGCCTTAATGTGTCTTACAGAGAATACTAAGACTCTGATGCTGGGAAAGATTGAGGGCAGGAGGAGAAGGGGATGACAGAGGATGAGATGGTTGGATGACATCACCGACTTGGACAAGAGTTTGAGCAAGCTCTGGGAGTTGGTGATGGACAGGGAAGCCTGGCGTGCTGCAGTCCATGGGGTTACAAAGAGTTGGACACAGCTGAGCGACTGAACTGAACTGACTGATACTTATTTGGAAGCAATACTTGTATAAATCACTGTGGATAGAGGATGGAACCTCCCTCAAGGGCAACCTCAAGGCACTTAATATGATTGATACACTAGATTGCTTGAAATAGGAGGACTCTTTAGCTCACAAGCAGGTTGGGGACTGGGAGGGGAAAGAGGAAGGACAAAGTGAAAGATAGCGGGTTGGTAGAGGGCTCTGCATTGCTTAATTAGGCATCTCCTTAAATTCCTTTCCTCAACCCCCTGGGAAATCTATACATTTGATCAAACTCACTGGATTGGTGTGGAAACAAATAAAGGAGACTAAACTTGAGTTTGGGGCCAAAGAGAAGACAGCATATGTGAATGTGGAAACCAGATATAAGGAGATTAGATACTAAAGCCTTGAGAATTCATAGAAATTGAGGGGAAGGCTTTGAACTTTTACAGTTTTTAGAATTTGTAGGCTTAAGCCAAGTTTACTAGAACTCAAGGGACAAGGAAATCCCACAGGATAGCTAGGCTCATGAGAATTTTAGTTAATGTTCTGAAAACTCTCCTTCACTTAGTACACATCTAAAAATGAATGGCTACCATCTTTGGCTGCATCCAGATCCAAAGATGAGTAAAGTATTTGACTTAAATTGGCATTTCAGTGCTGAACAGGAGCTCAGATTAAGAAATCAGAAATAGGAAGAGAGCTTCACTTACCTTAAACCAGGGAAAAGAAAAGCTGTGACAAACCTAGAGAGCAGATTAAAAAGAAGAGCCATCACTTTGTCAACAAAGGTCTGTAGAATCAAAGCTAAGGTTTTTCCAGTAGTCACATATGGATGTGAGAGTTAGACCATAAAGAAGTCTGGGTGCCAAAGAATTGATGCTTTCATCTTGAGAGTCCCTTGGATTGCAAGAAGATCAAACCAGCCAATCCTAAAAGAAGTCAACCCTGGAAGGACTGCTGCTGAAGCTGCAATACTTTGGCCACCTGATGCGAAGAGCCAACTCATTGGAAAAGACCCTGATGCTGGGAAAGATTGAGGGCAGGAGGAGAAGGGGATGACAGAGGATGAGATGGCTGGATGGCATCACTGAATCAATGGACATGAGTTTGAGCAAGCCCCAGGAGTTGGTAATGGACAGGGAGGCCTGGCGTGCTTCAGTTCTTGGGGTCACAAAGGGTTGGACACAACCGAGGGACTGAACAGCAACAAAGAGGGGAGGGGATGAGGAGGAAAGGGGAAGGAGGAGAGAGTAAAGAAAAGAGATGTCCCTAGATAGATCCTTCTGCCCATGCAGCCCTTTGCTTCTTGAGAGAAGCATCTGCCCTGACTGCTGACAGGAGTTCTTTCTCACTCTCACAGCAACTAGCTGTGGAGCCTTTAACATGCCCTCTCATCTCCAAACCTGTTTTCTTTTTTCTTGAAAAATTAATTTCCCAACATTGACCTCAAACTACATCATCAAGTTTGAATGAAATAATGGCATGTGAAGATGCTTTTCCAACTTGTAATGTGTTACAGAAAAGTAGTGACAAGCCTTATGATGGCTACCGTGACCGCCCACCCCAGCTAGCTGCCCAAGGGCTAGCTGTCTCATTCATGGCCATACCTCTTTGCCTAAGATGGTGCTCAAAAAGTGTTTATTGAATGAACAAATAACTGTACTCAGCATCTTTCGCTTTTCAAATAACCATCACATCTGAAGATTTAGTCTCTGTGCTGTCTCCATAGCACGTATGCAAACGCTTCTCTGTTCTTCTGACCCTCCTCTCTTCCACTTTTTTTTTCCTTTTAGCCAGTGGCTTCATTCGTTGTCTCACAGAACACTAAAAAATATTAGTGTAAAATTACTACTGCAGTTCTTCCTCTTGAGGCAATTCTTTTCAGTTGGGGTTTCTGTCTCCTCCCTATAAACCCAAGCTATCTGGTTTCTGTCCCACCATTCAGTTGAAATGGCTCCCAGTTGTCGATGAGAATTCACTGATTGGAAAACCCAATCGTCTTTTTGTAGACTTTATTCTCCTTGACGTCCTTTCAATGCAAGACACTCTGGCCACATCTGGACTCTTGAAGTTTCATCCCTTGCTTCTTGATTCTGCCACCCTGGGTCTTCCGACCATACAGTTGAATATGCTCGTTGGTTTCTTTCCCATCTTCTATCTGTCTCCACTTGTGGACCTGATTCTCATTCCTTCCTCATCTAGTACTGACCGGTCTCTCCCTTTTCTTTCTGTCCAGCACACATGCCCTGCCTGATTTGAGCAGTGTCTGGATTGTCTTCCTGCCTAGAGACTCTTCCTCCCTGACATTCCAGCTCGTTGTTTGGTTCTTCAGGGAGGACATGCTGTGTTCCTGGTGCTTGGGCTGCAGCTCCGCCTCGAGCCTGGGCAGGCTTCTCTTTCCTGACACTGGAGGGCGGCCTCTGAGGGGAGAGGCCTTCGAACTGTCGCCTCAATCTTCTCCTCTTTTGGAATACATCACGATCCTCTCAGATTTCTATTCAGATGACTCGAAGACCCATTTATCTGGCTTTGATCTCAGTCTTAGACACCAGTCCGCGTTTCTCAAGGTTTCCTAGATGTGTCCATTAGAAGGTCCTGCCACCGCCTCAGACCCAGCTCTCCTAAAACATGATCTGCTTTCCCACACAACCTTTTTACAGTCCATGGCACCACCATTTCCCCCTGTTTAAAAAAGATTTGTTTATTTTTGGCTCTGCTGGGTCTTTGTTGCTGCGTGCAGGCTTTCTGTAGTTGTGGTGTGGGGGCTTCTCATTGCAGGGGCTTCTCTGGTTGTGGAGCATGAGCGTTAGGGCTTACGGGTTTCAGTAGTTGTAGCTGAAGAACTTAGCTGCCCTGAGGCATTTGGAATCTTCCCAGACCAGGAACTGAAGCTGTGTCCCCTGCATTGCAAGGTGGGTTCTTGACTACTTGACCACCACGGAAGTCTACTTCCCCCAAGTTTTAAAGTTCATCTTTGATTTTTAGTCTTCAAATTCACCTCTGATTCCTCCTACTACTTCTAATTTATATCTGCTCAATTTGATTATACTAGATTAATTGTTGTCTGTCTGTCTCTTCTCTCTAAATGCCCTCACACCTCCCCTTCTTTCCATGCCCCCTCCATTTCCATTCCAATTCCACTCTGGTTTGGGTCATCATCTTACATTTGAATGAATACAGTATTCTCAACTTATTGCCTGAATGAACTGTAGTTCATTCAAACTACATCAAAAATGTAGTTTGGTTCTACATTTGAAGTTGGGCTGCCTGTGTTTGTGTCAAGGCTTTAATGCTTCTTACTACGTGTCACAGAGTGTGTATTTGGGCAAAATCCCTGGCCAGAAATGCACAGCCTGCTCCCTTTCACAGCTCAAATCCTAGTGCTCATTCATGGCTCAACTCTTATTAGCTCCCCTGTATTAGCGATACCATTTTCTAGTTAGAAGAACTTATATTGTGCTACATTAATTCATTCAGAAAATATTTACTGAGTGCTTTCCTAGGCACTGGGAAAATAGTATGAAACAGGGCACATAATGAAGCTTACACTATAACTGGGCATGTGTAGAAGAGGTAGTTAACAATTATGTAAACAAATCAGCAACCAAGAAAAATCTAGTCATAAGAGCTGTGATGAAATTAAACAGTGGTGGTTTTGCAAGTGCTTGATGGGCTCTTTTTAAAAACTTGAATTAGAGTTGATATACCATGTTGTGTCTCAGGTGTACAGCAAAGTGATACATATATACGTATATATGTGCACAGCCTTGTAGCATCAGGTAGGAAGTTTTAGATTTAAGTTTAGATGTGATGAGAAGATGGGCTTCCCTGGTGGCTCAGCGGTAAAGAATCTGCCTGCATTGCAGGAGCCACGGGGATGCAGTTCGATCCCTCAATTGGGAAGATCCCCTGGAGGAGGGCATGACAGCTCACGGCAGTATTCTTCCTGGGAGATCTCAAGAACAGAGGAACCTGGTGGGCTACAGTCCATAGGGTTGCAAAAAGTCAGACACGATTGAAGTGACTTAGCACACACACACACATGATGAGAAGACATTTGAGGATTTTAAGCAGAGAATGATCTGCTCCAATTTATTTAAAAAGCATCACTCTGGCTACTCTATGGAGAAGTAGCGAGGAACCACTGAGTGGAAGCTGAGGGGCTGGTCCCCAGGCCATTGCAGGACTCCCAGAGGGTGCTGGTGACAAAAGGGGTGCTGGAAGAGGGAAGGGCTGGGCTCTGTGTTGGAGAGGGAGCTGGCAGGACTTGTTCACAGACTGATGTACAGAGGGGAAGGCAGAGACCAAGGATGATGTCCTGAGTCTTGGCTTGAGCAGTTGGGTGGTATGAGTTGCTGTTTACTGAGGTGGGGATGACCGTGACCTCTGTAAGGGGGGCAGAGGTTAAAGTGTCTTAGATGAGAGAGAAGTCAGTATGGGCTGGATGGGTAGGTTGTCTCCAGGGAGGGGAGGGCCAGCTGAGCCTTGCAGGATGGTTAGAAAAACAGTGAAAAAGATTGGGTCAGGATCCCGGGGAAAACCAAGGTCTGTTTTTTAAACACAAAGACCCTGATACTGGGAAAGATTGAAGGCAGGAAGAGAGGGGGACAACAGAGAATAAGATGGTTGGATGGCATCACTGACTCAAGGGACGTGAGTTTGAGCTGGCTCCGGGAGTTGGTGATGGACAGGGAAGCCTGGTGTGCTGCAGTCCACGGGGTCACAAAGAGTCGGATAGGACCGATCGGTTGAACTGATGTTCAAGATGGTAATTAGACCTCGAAATGGGAATGGTGTCAGGCAGACGGATATTGGTCTGAATGGTTTCATTTACCTTTTGATGTGTGCACTTCTTGTTTTGCAACCTAGGGAGCCAGCCACTTAGGATCGGGGCTTGTTTCTCTCCCAGCGCAAAGACAAAGCCCTATCTGCTCTCAATATTTCAGGATGAAGGGATATATTTGATGAGAAACCTAAGGACAGAGGAACTGAAGGTGTCAAAATCAAGTCTTTCCTACTTAGCGCCCAAGATTTTCTATACTCAACTTCCTTCGCCTCTGGCACTCTACCCGTCCATATGACTGGAGGGTTAGTATTGGGGAGGAGGGAACTTGAGAAATCTGAAGACCAGGATCCAACAGCAGAGGGACTTTCATACCTTCTCTGACCTCCCACCCCTCAGACTTCCAAAGGTACGCCTCTTCTATCCATAACTATTGGTTTTATGTTGGTCTGACTTGTCTCCTTGTCTTTGATGGGACCCCTATTTCTGCTCCCACACTCCTTACTTCACTGATCTGCTGCCTCCATTGCCTGAGGAATTCTCTCTCACCATCAAAAGCATTGACATCGGGCACTTATGTAGCACCCTGCTCTATGTTAGGAACAGGTATGTTCCTGGCCTGGAGGTTTCTGACAATGCTTCATTTCCTTTTGTAATTGTGCCTTTTTGAAGAAATTGCCATGGTCGTCCTGGCTGCCATCATCATCTTCAAAGAGCTGGTCAGGTGACAGTGGACATTGCTCAGGCTCCATAGCATGTTCTCAGATATGTGTGTTAGAGAAAAAGTCCATTTCCTGGGCTCTCCATGTCCTAGTGCAAGTCCTGTGTTCTCAGTCGTGTCTGACTCTTTGCAACCCCCTGGACTATAGCCCACCAGGCTCCTCTACCCATGGAATTTTCCAAGCAAGAATACTGGAGTGGGTTACCATTTCCTACTGCAGGGGAACTTTCCGACACCAGGATTGAACCAGCATCTCCTGCATTGGCAGGAGGATTCTTTACCACTAATACCACCTGAAAAGCCCCAACATGCCCCCTAAAAGGGTGGAAAAATGTGTGAGACATATAGTACATAGTTAAACCCCAACGTACATGTAATTGTAGTGCCAGAAGAGAGGGAGAGGAATAAGACAGATTCAGTATTTGAAGAAATACTTCATATAGAAGTATTCTAAACCTTAGAATATTTCAAAATGAAGCCACAGACTGAAGAATATCCATAAACCCACTCTCCTTCCCAAAATCTAAATACATCACAGTAATCTAGAGAAATAATTCAGTGAGAGACAAAGTGATCGGTAAGAAGTGTATTTATTCAGATTCAGAGGGAAGCACATGCCTCAGACAGAGTGTGGGCCATCGCAGAGGGTGAGTGTGGCCTTGAAATGTGGAGTGGGAGGATTATTCCAACTATTTTGGGGAAGGGGTAGAGATTTCCAGGATTTGGGCCACTACTCACTCCTTGGTCTTTTGACATGGCCTTAGAACTGTCATGGCACCTCTGGGTGTGTCATTTCACTTGCTGATTGAAGATCAAGGTCTAGTCTTGTCTGCCATCTTGGTCTTATTTGATTCTAATTGGTTTATGTTGTGTTCTTGAGCTATGCCATTCTTTCAAAAGTTGTGTCGTAGTGAAGTGGCCATAAGCAATGCCTGTGAACCAGACAGAGCGGGGTTCCAATGCCTTGTATCCACTTTGTAGGTGTGTGATTTGAGTGACAGTCCTAATGAAGGAGGAAACAGACAGAACAGGCTCCATCTTGAAAGTAGGACTCCATCTTGGGCCGGACTGTATGAACTGTATGCCCAGTATCTAGCCTACCAGGCTCCTCCGTCCATGGGATTCTTCAGGCAAGAGTACTGGAGTGGGGTGCCATTGCCTTCTCCTGGAAATGACATACCAACTGGAAAATCAGACCCCCTGGATGGAAGAGCCCCAGGGCTCGTACCTAGACTCTCCGTCGCCTAAAAGAATACCCTAATTATCTGTTACCAAATAGAATCATAAATTCTATTATGCTTATTGGGGTATAACCACAGGCCTATTGATAATTGTCCACTGTTAACTACCTAGGCTTAAAGCATAAGAATCGCAGGTTTAAGGCATACAAATCACGGGTTAACTTTGATTGTATCTTTCTTCTCCTTTGTTCAGACTAGTTTCAGAGAATTTGGGGAGGTGGGTTTGAGCACGTACATTTAGGGTGTATCAGGTTTTCACAAAAACTGGTTGGGGTCCTTGGCTAACAGGAGACTCTGCCTTGGGCCCACTGGTGTAATAAACTGCACTCCACTATCTGCATTGTCCTTCTGAGTGAGTTTGTTTCCTGCAATACGTGGCTACAATACTAATTTTCCTCAAATTTAGTTTCCTCATTTATAAATAGGCTATTCAGCACTTACTTTGTGACATTGTCAGACTGTACAAACTGTAGATGAGATCATGTATGTAAAGCCCACAGCAAGGACTGAAAGTGTTAGTCACTCATGTCTGACTCTTCGCGACCCCCTGGCCTATAGCCCACCAGGCTACTCTGGCCATGGAATTCTCCAGGCAAGAATCCTGGGGTGAGTAGCAATGCCCTCCTCAGGGGATCTTCTGGACCCACGGATTGAACTTGGGTCTCCCATGTTGCAGACAGGTTCTTTACCATCTGACCCACCAGGGAAGCCCTTTTAGATATGGGAAGGGCCAAAGCAGAGCAGAGCAAAGCTGTTTAGAGAATAAATAGTGAATGGAAACTCTCCAGGCTTGTGTTATGAGCCTGATTGAAACTGGGGGATCTGATAACAAAAGTAAGACTATTTCCCAGGGCTCTGAGAACAGAGCAAGAAGGTATATAAATTCTCTCTTCCCAGAGATGCACAAAGGCAACACAAGGGACTGTTCTTTAGGAAACTCTGCAGGCAAAGGCAGAATCTTCAGGAATCCATCCACTCTGGGGGGCACTGGCTGCCCTGGGGGTCAGGCAATGGCTCTCGGAACGGCCGTCTCAGCTTCGCCTGGGACGGCAGGCCTGAGGATTGCATTCAATTCTTCAAGTCAGCCTGCAGCTTGGCAAAAAGCCTTCCCTCCTGGGTAGCTGAATAATTTTTAGATGATCCAGCTGGCACACTGCGGAAACGTGCTAATGAGTCAGGAATGATCCTCTCAGGCTCCCCCACACCCCGCTTGCTCCAGGGGAGAGAATCTGCTGGGAAGCCAGTGAAAGATTTATGAGATTAATCCCGGAAATGCTTTTTCTTCCCCATCCATTGTTCTCAGCAGGGGTGCCAGGGGTGGTGGGTTTGGGGTGTGAGGGGGCGGAGAGGGCAAATTAGAAGGGGACAAAGCCAGGACTCCTGCCTTTAAGGGAGAGCTGGAGAAAAGAGTGACTCCAGCAGCCAGCTAATGAGGACTCCCTGACAATGAAATATACAGGATCCTTTTCGGAATGTGCCTGACTGCAGCCCGCAGAGCCTCAGAGATGAATTTGGGGAGGGAAGGAGGTGGGGGGACTAGGGGCCCTGGGGGAAGGGAAGCCCACTCCAGCTTTGCTGGAAGGGGTCTGATAAACTAGCTCCTCTGTTCTCACAACGAAAAAGGAGGCGCGGGGGAGGGAGGGAAGGAGAAGGATGGGAGGCAGAGGAAGAGGAGGAGGGGGCATCCTGCTTGAGCCCTGCAGTGTCCCCTGCCGCCCGGTGACATCCCTTTCCACTCCCCGCACATTGCTGCCTGTTCTTGGAGTGAGACGGTCTACCTCTGTTACCTCGTGGGCTGCAGAGCTGTCTGGTCCTTCTTAGAAATCAAGGCTCCTTTAGAGAAAACGGAGGGGATGGGAGTTCAGTCACTGGGAGAACACTTTGTAAGAGGATGTGGCTCTTTGGCAACAAAAGTTCTTACATGCTCTCTGTGGATTTCTTAAAGTACAAAATAGCAAAATAGAATAACAAGGTTGCATCACTTTGGTTTGGTTTCAGCCAGGCAGAGGCAGAGGAAACAGATATCAGGCATGCTTAGCTTGATAGATTATTCAAAAGGCCTTCAGCTTGCCACAACTTTTAGGTTTCTTTTTCAAGAAACCCTTTTAAAAAGGCTGTTAGAATTTCACTCCTTATGTCTTTCCCCAACTAGAAATAGCCAGCATTGGAGGAGGCATCAGGCAGCGTGGAGCCCAGTGGTGGGTAATCAAGAGACGGACAAGCCACAGGGCAGGCCCTTGGTCTACAAGGACTCCATTCAGCATCACCTTTCCTCCTTGTCTCAGGCACCATCCATCCAGCGTGGAGAGGCCTCCTAGAAGCCGGGGGAGTGGGCAGGGGGCTAACTCTCAGTCTGACCGCGGCCTGGTGGGCTCAGGAGTTGTCTTCTCCCCTCGTGCTACCTCCACCCACAGCTTTCCAAACACAGGAGTATTGTTTCACTAGTAAAACTGAATTTTTTTTATAATTTGCTGTAACTACTGACAGCCTTGCTGGTAGAAAGGGTGTTCACACCATTTCCAATCTAGAAATTTCTAAGTGGTCTCCAAAGGCCTCAGAAGTCAGACTTTTACTTTTGCTAATTAAAGGAGATTGCCTGGATGAGTCCACCACAGCATTAACATTTGTATTTTCAGCATGTCTTTTATGTCTTTTTTCCTGTCTTGTTGTTGTTCAGTCACTTAGTCGTGGCCGATTTTGTGACCCCATGAACAGCAGCATGCCAGGCTTCCCTGCCCTTCACTATCTCCTGGAATGTGCGCAAACTCATGTTCATTGAGTCACTGATGCTATCTAACCATCACATCCTCTGCTGCCCCCTTCTTTTGCCTTCAATCTTTCCGAGCATCAGGGTCTTTTCCAACGAGTTGGCTCTTCGCATCAGGTGGCCAGAGTACTGGAGCTTCAACTTCAGCATCAGTCCTTCCCATGAAAATTCAGGGTTTATTTCCTTTAAGATTGACTGTTTTGATCACCTTGCAGTCCAAAGGACTCTTGAGAGTCTTTTCTCACACCACAGTTTGAAAGCATCAATTCTTTGGTGCTCAGCCTTCTTTATAGTCCAACTCTCATATCCGTACATAGACTACTGGGAAAACCATCACTTTGACTATACAAACCTTTGTTGGTAAAGTGATGTCTCTGTTTTTTTAATACACTGTCTAGGTTTGTCATAGCTTTTCTTCCAAGGAGCAATCATCTTTTAATTTTGTGACTGCAGTCACCATCTGCAGTGATTTTGGAGGCCCCAAAAGTAAAGTGTGTCACTGTTTCCATTTTACCCCCATCTATTTGCCATGAAGTGATGAGACTGGATGCTATGATCTTGGTTTTTTGAGAGCTGAGTTTCAAGCCACCATTTTCACTCTCCTCTTTCACCCTCATCAAGAGGCTTTTTAGTTCTTCTTTGCCTTCTGCCATTAGAATGGTATCATCTGCATATCAGAGGTTGTTATTTGTGCTGGCAATCTTGATTCCAGCTTGTGAGTCATTCAGCCCAGAATTTCGCATGATGTACTCTGCACAAAAATTAAATAAGTAGGGTGACAATATACAGCCTTGACATACTCCTGTCCCAATTTTGAACCAGTCCATTATTCCATATCTATTCTTGATTGTTACTTCTTGACCTGCATATAGATTTCTCAGGAGACAGGTACAGTGGTCTGGTACTCCCATCTCTTTAAGAATTTTCCACAGTTTGTTGTGATCCACACAGTCAAAGGCTGTAGCATAGTCAATGAAGCAGAAGTAGATGTTTTTTGGAATTTCCTTGCTTTTTCTGTGATCCAGTGGATGTTGGCAATTTGATCTGGTTCCTCTGCCTTTTCTAAATCCAGCTTGTATATCTAGAAGTTCTCAGTTCACATACTGTTAAAGCCTTGCTTGGAGAATTTTGAGCATTACCTTGCTAGTATGTGAAATGAACACAATTGTATGGTAGTTTGAACATTCTTTGGAATTGCTTTTCTTTGGGATTGGAATGAAAACTAACCTTTTCCAGTCCCGTGGCCACTGCTGAGTTTTCCAAATTTGCTGGCATGTTGAGTGCAGCACTTTAACAGCATCATCTTTTTTCTGTCTTGAAGCTTTTAAATGCTAATCACCTTAAAAATTGTATAGTGGCTGTTTTCAATACTTAAGTTCTATAAACTATTGGACCTTCCCATTAATGTGAAATCTGGGATGGTGTGTGTGTGTGTGTGTGTGTGTGTGTGTTGTGTGTGTTGGTTGAGGGGGATGTAGGTTCAAGTATAGCTAAGAAAACTCCAACTTGACTATAGGCTTGAAGTCCTGAGCGTATGTTCTAGATGTTGGGGACAGTCCTAATTCTGAATATTCAGACCCGTGGTCAGACTAAGTATTTTGGTTGAGAAATTGAAGCCTGCTCAGAGAAATAAGCAGGTGGTTCATTATAGCCCTGGTTTGCATTTTTCTAGTTTGCTTGTATGTAGCGTAGACCTTGGGCAGTCCTCCAGATCACCAGTATCTGAATTATCTGTTTAAGATTATGAAATATGTCGAGTCATTCCATGTTAGGTCTATTTCCAGTTTCTCGTGACTGGATTCAACCTGAGCCTAAACTTTATTTAATAAACCACCTCTGTCTACCTGGCCAGCCCTAGATGAACACCTGTGATTAATTCAGGGGAAATTCAATTTAACAAGTTCTCACTGCCTGCTGGGTATGCCCCTGGTCCCTCGCACACAGATATGCATAACAGAATCTCTGAAGTGTTATGTTACAGTGAAATACTTTTTCTTTCAAAACCAGAAAGAATAATAATAAACTTTTGATAATGGTTCTTTCCAGGAATATCAAAATGAGTTACCATATGAGAAGTGGAGCCAAAGGGCGCAGGTTCAAGATTTGGTTGTGAGAACAGAACTTTTAATTAGGGCTTTTGATTTCTTCTCATGAGATATGCAGGATATTCCAAGCCTTATCAACACTTGGGAAAACCCAGTGGAGTGTGTTTTTTTTTTTTTTTTTTTTTTTAATAACCCCATGTTCATTGCTAACAGGAAACAGAAAAAGAGTGGTTAAAAAAAAAAATTGGAACTAGGTCTGCTGTGAATTAGAATGACACCACTGATGCATTTCACATGGGCTACTAAACAGTTTCAGATATAAATTGCTTTCAGTGCTCTTCACGCACTGCCCACCTTGTCCTGAACAGGAGCTTCTGCTACTTAATGCTGATTAAAGAAAAACAACAACAAAAACCACTGTATTTACCAACATTGGTGATCCAGCCAATCCCTCTGGCCTCTGCGTTTTGAACTAATGTGGCGTTTGTTTGAGTCTGAGGTAGGCTGAGAAGCAGAGGTTCAGACCACCCACTTTGAGGATCTACAAGACAGTGATGGAGTAACGTTGAACTGTAGCACTTAACGCAAGCTCGTGGGTTTGAGCAGAGGTGACCTTGACTCCATCAGAAAGTATTTTGCAGGTATCTTCTTGAGAGTGTCCTCCAGTGCATGAGGCTTAGCCTGGGACCCCTGTTGCCCACCCCTACATGTGGGAAGGGCCTCTTTTCAGTTTCCTGGCTTTTTAGCAGACACAAATGTGTTTAAACATTTTCATGTAAAAAAAAAAAAAAATAGCTCAGAATGCCCAGCATTCTCCCATCAATTGCCTATTTTATCTCTCTACTAGGAAAACTCTTAAACCAGGGATGCCCAACATTCTCTGGTGAGGAGCTAGTTTTGAGTTTGCAAAATCATAGAATCATAGATTATTCAACCTGAATCCTGGTTTGAATTCTTTCATTTTGTTGGTGGGGCAGCCACAGTCCAGAGAGGTGGGAGAACTTGTCTAAAGTAAGAGTGCTTCTTAAAAAAAGAGCACTCATGAGTAAATGAGTTCATTTACTCATTTATTCACGTATCAAGTAATTTTCAAACATCTGCTGTGTTAGACATCGTGTTGAGCACTGTATATTCCATCATGAGTAAGACAGAAAGCACCTCGTCCATAAGAAGTTTGCAGTCAGGATGGGAAGATGATAAGAAAATAAACCTTACAAATGGTGATGTGTTTCATAAGTTTAATGAACTGGTTAGGGGTCTGTCTTCAAGGAAAGTGAAGGGGAGGTGATGTTGCAGGTTCTGGGGAGGGGAGCTGGGTTGTGTTGCAGGTGCACTGTTGATAGAGGGAAGTTAAGGTAAAGAACCGAAGACAGCTGCAGCCCATTCCTGGTTCGCACGCAGGAATCCTCTTCAGCTTCCATGTGGGTATCAGCAGAGTATCGGTGTTGTACTGGTAGATCTTTAGTGACCAGTTGGTTTATTATTAGATATTATTCTAAACTGTTTCAGAGATCCCTGGCTTCTCTTTTTTCATCTGTTGTCATGGAGGCGAAAGACTAAAGCAGGTGAGATTTTTATGTAAAACACATATTCCCCTACATCCTGGTATGGAGAAGGGATGCAGTGGGCACAGCAACAGGCTCACTGAGTTATAATGGCAGAGTTTATCCACTGCTCACTCCTGAGTATAAAGTACACAGGATAACTCAGCACAGCCCAACCCTCATTGCTCCTGCTCAGCTAGAGATAGCCTTCCCTTCCACTGAGCTCCGGGTCTCTGTGATAGAACTTAGGACTCTTTAGTTGTATGTGTACACCTGCCCTCTGTAATGTCTTGTCAGGATATTTGTTCCTTGAGGCTAAGATGGTGTTGAATTCATCATCCTGCAGCAAACCCAGCCCCCAGCCTATTGCCAGCTCATAAGAATTGCTTAATGAATATTTGTTGAATAAATCTTATAGAAGGACTTAAAGAGAAACTTTAGGGAGAAGAGCTATTAGAAAAGCAATGCTGTTTCTTTTTTCTTTTTGGTTTTTGCCCAGTGGTTGGTATAGGAAGCCCATAGTTATTATTGTTACTACCAATCACAAAAAATGACTATCCTAGGATAATTGAATGTTTAATTCCTCTGATGAAGCCATTGGCTTAGTGACAAGAATATCAGTGAGGACAGAGAACCAAACCCGGAGCTGTTTAATAGAACCCACAGCAGAACACCGTTGCATCATTAGACTGGGACGTGAAGTCCTGTCTGAGCATTCTGTTCCCAGTGCTGGGAGGGCTCTGGCTCTGTCCCAGTTCAGATAGTGACACAGACCCTGCATCCTGTCTCCTGACCCTCACTCTCCAGGCTGCAGGCCAGTCCCACTGGAGGCAGCTGGACGGACAGATCCATCAGGAAGTACATGCAGCCCCATGAGCCTCTCACAAGTATAGGTCAACACTGCATCTGCCTGGGAAAATCTAGGGGAAAGGACACTCTATCAGTGCAAGTCTTCCCTCTAACTCTGCTCCGGCCCTTCTGACAAGCAAAAGACCAGAACGGCACAAGGAAATTCCAAAGTCTGTTGTTCTAGGGCCATGTACCCACCTGGAAACCAATATCAATCTCAGGGCAGGTTCCTATTTCTGCAGAAGCAAGGAACTTCTGCTGAATGATGGTAGTGGGATGGTACAGAAGATAAAGGGGGCTGGGAGGAGAGCCCAGAGCCAGAGGGGCCTGGGGAGGTCCTTCTTGCTGTATGACCCCCTCCACAGTCACATTCCTTTCACTCCTTTGAAAAGCATTCATTTTTTAGTGGCAAGAGAAGGGTTCAAAAACTCCAGAATCTGAAGTGACAGTGTGAAGTTGTTGCAGGTCAGAGGTGGGAGATGAAAATACAGATAATGAAAAGGATTACTGTCAGCAATTTGCTGATTGACTCTCTGCCTCAGGTCAACACCCAAGTCGAAGCCAGGGAAAGCTGGCCACAGTGAACTGGGTGTCTGGGCCAGAGGCACTGAGAGATGTCTGTTGTTTAGTGGAGGCTTCCTGTTCTCTTGCTGAAGACCTCGGGAAAGGCCATCTGCCCTCCAATCCGTTGACATTGTACGGCTTGGTTTCCTCTGGGTTTAACACTCTGTCATTACTGTCAGATGAAGAGAGAAAGACCATTTTACATCTGACTTCTTTCTTTTCTCTTTATCCCTACCTAAAACATAAGCGGAAAGAAGGAAAAAGAAATCCAGGTTAGAAGGGCCCAGCATTTCAGATGAGCGGTAAGAGCCAAACCTCTCCAGTTGAAAAGAAATGCTACAAGTTGTTGTATGGGGGACTGGAATCACCAAGGGGCCAATTAACTCCTTGTTTAGGGGATTAGCCATTCTGGTACTTGCAGATAGTTTCTTAAACAGTAGTGTTTGGAGTCCACACTGTAGGAGTAAGTGAAGTGTTGATAAAAGGGCTTCCAGAACAAATCAAGAATCTTAATGTCAGTGCAGGAGGTGGCATGTGGAGCTTGTCTTTGGGTTAACAACTTGGCACTACATTCATGGCTAGAGCAATCTAAGACTCACAAAAGACAGCTTTTGAAGGAAAAGCTCTTTTCTTAGAAGAACTAGCTAACAGTCTGTTTGTTCTCCGTAGGTTGTTTCATTAGAGTCCCGGTTGCCACCAGCCATGCAGTTCTCCCAGGGGCCCGCATCTCCCAGGATTGTAGCTTGTGTGTGCCAATTGGCTTTGGGCTGCATCAGAGAGATTTTAGCTTGGGAATCAAATCTTTTCTCTTGTTCTTGGTTGCCGCCTGCTTGTGTTTTAAATTGCCTTGTGCAATTGCCAAGGTTATTTACAATGAGAGGAGCTCTATTACATTTTCTTTACCTACCCTTTGCTGTATTAGTTTGGTAAGTTGCTTCCTAGGGAATAAGTTTTGCAACTGGGAGGGTGGAGATCTGATTCTGGGGAGCAATTTCGTGTAGCTTTCAAAATACGCTCACAGCCCTCATGCTAATGAAACAGTCCCCAAACAGAAAGCATCCTGGGTGTTTCACTATTCTGCACATTCCCATAGTCATCTCTTAGGAAATAAGGTGGGGGGGGGGGGGCTCTTCTTTCAGAGAATGCAAAAAAATGAAATTAATTATAGGCCCATACTCTCATTTCTTGAACTCATAGAGCCAAAGAACAGTCGAATTGGCAGGGATTAATCTGATCTTATTTTATAGATGAGAAATTGAGGTCCAGTGAGGAAGAGTAATTTCCATCCCCTCTCAACCACCTCCCTTACCCCTGGTCCCTCCACTGCTAGTCTTGAAGCTAGTTATCAGCAGACTGGGATAGAAACCAGGTTTTTGCTTTTTAGACTAGATTTAACTCATTAGTTAGAATTGTCATATCTCCAACCAAGATCTCTCCTAGGCTGGGCCACTCAATTTTTATTTTTGGTGTTGATTTCCTTAGGGCTGTCTGGCTAAATTAATTTTACTTAGGCAACATTTTAGAAATTAGGGTCTTTCTAACACCTGTATCAGAATTGTCTATTAAAAATGCAGGCCCCCCCCTCCCCTCTAGACTTTCCCAACCTTGAGAATCAGAATCTCTTGAAGAGAGTATATCAAGAATCTGGATTGAAATAATCTTCCCTGAAAGAGTCTTATATACTTGTGAACTACTTTGCCTGACCCGAAGTCAAGTTCATGTATTTTATTGATTTAAAATGCTTCCTTAAAAGAAAAAATCATGAAACTTCATCAAACGTGGAAGCTTCTGTACAGGAAAAAAATTAACAAAATAAAAAAGGCAAATTACAGAACAGGAGAAACATTTTGCAAACCACATGTTGAATAAAAGGTTAGCATCCAAAATATATAAAAACTCAATTCAATGAAAAAAAACACAAGTTAAGAAATACATGGAGGAGTTAAAGACTTACGTTCAATAACTCTTTAAACAAAATATCTCAATCCGATCTCTAACCCTCTAAGGCATATTTGCTTTCCGGTAGTGTGGAGGAGTTATCTTGCCTTTAGAGCTTGCCAAGCTCACAGCTTTAGTGAATTACTGCACTTTTTCTGATTCCTAGTGCACAGATATTTTTTATGTATGTATGTATATACTCATCCTTCCCTGATGGCTCAGTGGTAAAGAATCCACCTGCCAATGCAGAAGATGCTGGAGACACAGTTCGATCCTTGGATCAGGAAGATCTTCTGGAGGAGGGAATGGCTACCCACTACAGTGTTCTTGCCTGGACAGTTCCACAGACAGAGGAGTCTAGTGGGCTATTGTCCATGGGTTTGCAAAGAGTCAGACATGACTTAGCTACTAAACAACAACAAATGTATACGCTCAAGCTTTACTCCCTCCCTTACTGTTTTTTAAATTTAGTCTTTTAAAACATGTTACCTATAATTTCTAAGAGTTTAGAGTAGAAGAAATGACTTCAAAGCATAAGCTTAAAATGCCATCCTGAGACTAAGACTCTGGCTCTGAGATGAGAATAGCAACAGTTCTCCCAATGCTTTCAGGAACGTCTTCCATTCCTGCTACTGTTAGATTGATGTCGTCCTTTGTTTCCCCTATAACATGAGTTATTCTCCTAATACGGCTCAGTGCCTGACAAAGCTCTCTCAATATAGATGAATTCTCTCTTAAATGACTTTATTAAGCCCATCAGTGATTCACTTAGCGAGCACTTTTGTAATAAATTTGCAATATCCTCTAAAGAAGTGGATCTGGAGGAGAGCCAGACTAATTTAGGAGGAACATGGTTTAAAAATGAGTGAATCATTCTCAAAAGCCCACAACATGGCTATAGAAATGTATTAGTATGTTTGTTTCCACAGATGAAACTGAGATCTTTTGCAGATAATGAAACAAACAGAAAATTCTTACAGATTAAGAATCCCAGGAAAGCTTTCAATGAGTTTATTTGCTTTATCTTGGAGAGAATAGTCATGAGAGGGTGCTGAATTCTATCAGCGAGGAATCAGAGGTGAGATGAGATTTGGTTCTAGAATCCCCTTAGCACTGCAGTATGCAAATCATGGAAGAGCTTCAAGACACAGGAACTATGCAAGAATGTCTTAGGGATTCCCAGAGAAACCTCCATTCCCTTCATCAAGGATGGCTCAGTAAAGCAGTCCAAAAAATCATTTTTGGCAGATCACTATTTTTAAATTTGAAACTCATCTACATTTTTTTTTTTTCATCATTACCCTGAGTGGTTCAGATCCCTTGTCAGTTCACAAGGGTCCAGTTAACCCATAATTATGGAAGAAGACAAAGAAATGATTTCAGTTTGGTATAAAAACTATGATAAGATGTGCAGATGAGGAGCCCTTAACATTGAGGGTCAAAGACTTCCTGGAGGAGATAATGACAGGGCTAAGCCCAGGAGGAAAAGAAAGATGGCATCAGGCAGCAGGAGGGTGGTAGAAGTGGGTGGACAGTGTGCGATGCAGTGTTTCGAGTGTGAAGAAAAGCAGGATTATGAGATATATAATTGTTGCTTTTCAATGACTAGCATCTGCACCCTCTCCCTAATATCAGGTTGATTTCCTTTGGAACCGAACCTCTTCCTTTACCTCTTCCCTACTGGGGTATTACTGGCAGGAGGAAATGTACAGGTCTCTCCTTCCTACTGGAGAGCTGAATGAGCTTCATCCTCCCTTATGACTTCAGTACAACCGTGGCACCGAGTGAAGCTGAGCCATTCGGATGCTTTCTCCTAGAACCAAAGTTCTCTTGGTCCAGGGCTGGATAGAAGACTTGGGGATAATTTGCTGCAATTGTGGCTTGCCTTCTAGATGGTTCCCATTAGAACACTATTGCAGTGCATTCTATTTCCTTCAGAGTCTCCATGGTTCCTACCACTTCTGAAGTGTCAACCCCCCATCCTTTCAATAAAGTCTCTTTTGTTTGGACTGAGTAAATAAGTCCATTTTGGGAAGTAGCAAGGAGTTTATCATGGGTAGGGCACAGCAGATGCTGGGTAGTCATTGACAGGGTAGATCAGAAAGCGTCTTAGATAATACACAGAGTCCTTTCAACTTTATCCCCTAGGCATTAGGATTCTCTGAATGATTTTAAGCATGAGCACCTTCATGTTGTTTTTGTGGCTGCTCTGTGGTAAATTATCTGGAAAAGGTGATGGGAGCAGACTGGAAGCAGAGAGAGAGAACTTAGGATGATAGCAGTCATCTAGGCAAGAAGTCTGGAGGTTTGAGTCTCTAGGACTTGGATGATTCAGATGAAGGAGGTAAGGGAGAGATGTGAGTTCTTACTGTCAGGTGTGGGGGCTCAGAGGATGTTGGAATATATTCATCAGGGTTTCCCAGAGGAAAAAAAATCAGTAGAAGGAATTGGCTCACATAATTATGGAGGCTGAGAAGTCCCACCATCTGCCATCCTGGAGACCCAGGACAGTCGGGGATATAATTTGGTCTGATTCCAAAGTCCTGAGAACTAGGGGAATCAATGGTGTCAGTCCCAGTCCGAGGGTTGGAGAGGATGAGATGTCCCAGCTCAATCAGTGAGGCAAGAGAAGAAGGGGACAAATCCCTCCTTCCTCTATCTTTTGTTCTATTTAGGCCCTCAGGGCACTGGATGATGTCCAGCATCTTAGTCCACTTGGGATCCTATACTATAGACTGGGTGACTTACAACAACAGAAATTCACTTCTCACAGTTCAGGAGGCTAGGAGTTGAAGATAAGGTGCCAGTATGGTCTGGTTCTGGTGAGAGCCCTCTTTTGGGGCTTAGACCCCAGCTTCTGGCTGTGACCTCAAGTGGTGGAAAGGTGCTAAGGAGCCTGTGAGGTCTCTTCTGTAAGGCCACTAATCCTGTTCATGAGGACTCCACCCTCATGACCTTAT
This sequence comes from Okapia johnstoni, assembly GCA_024291935.2. Taxonomy (NCBI): domain Eukaryota; kingdom Metazoa; phylum Chordata; class Mammalia; order Artiodactyla; family Giraffidae; genus Okapia; species Okapia johnstoni. The sequence goes on from CM044313.1 coordinate 50,963,343, forward strand.
CATCTCCCCAAACCCCACCTCCTAATACTACCTTGGTGTTAGAATTTTAACATATGAATTTTGGGGGATACAAATATTTCGACTGTGGCACGCACCTACAGCAATCACTTTTATAGAGTCCATTGAGTCAAATACTAATCTCATCTGGAAATATCCACACAGACACATCCAGAAATAACATTTAATCTGGGCATCCTTTGGTCAGTCAAGGTGATACAAAATGAACCATCTCAGTGGAGCCAGCCTAAAGATAAGGAAAAAAAGAAGAGAGGGATGTGTGTGTGTGTTGGAGAGTGGGGGGTTGATATTGTAGAGCTCAGTTGTGGTCCTAAGTGTTAACTGAATCGAAAGCTCTTCTCCTGCTTCAGCAGCAATGAGAAGACATCCATCTCCTGGCTGTGATGTCTACAAACCTGGTCCAGGTGGGGGTTGCAGCTGGGAGGCCCTGGTGCAGGTCTGAAAGGTGGGCATGGAGCCCAGGGGAGTGAAGTGGGTGATGTGTGGGTTGGTGGGAGTTCCAGGAAGTTCAGGTGCCTTCTGCCCATAACAATGGAATTTTCTGGGATCCCTTTCCTTTCCCCTCTGGGGAACCCCAGGGTTGGGTTGTTTTGTTCTCTTTCCTTTCTCACACTTGCTGTCACCTGAGGTTACAGTCTCTCAGTGACTCACTGAGAGGCTCCTGTGATGCTGGGGAAAACAATTTTGATTTAGAATGAGACTGGGACCTGCACACAAAGGGTGTATCTTTGTTGGTGAGAGCAGTAGGGCTGGGGAGGAGGATTTCTAACATCCTGTTAGTAGTGGGTTGCCTGAGGTCCAGTTGGTCCAAGGAATCAGACTGCACACCAATAGTTTTCCTACCTTTAAAGCACTTACTCTCTGGCAAAGAAGCTTCTGTGTCACAAATATCAGCAAGCTTTGCTGAACAAGCTATTCCAGAAGCAAAGGGACAGATTACAGGGCAAGGGCTCAGTCTATGGAAAAAAAGAACAATTTTCTTTTTCTTCTTTCTTGGAAGTGGGAAGAAGTTACTTTCCCTAGAACCAAAATGCTAAGGGGACTCATCTCTGGTCTTTACCATGAAATGCTTTGATCCCACGAAATTTTGTCACGTCCACTTTGGCTTATGGGTCTAAGAGAAGCATGAGGTATAAGAGGTTGTAGTCAGGAAAAGATGGATCCCAGATATAGTTTTATGAAAATTAGGGTAGTCATACCTTCAGTGTGAGATGCATTTCCCCCAACCTTACTCCTCTTCTGGCTCCCCATTACACAGTTAATAACATATTATCACTTTTGAGTGATACTTGTTTATCACTTATATCTTTCCTTAGATTAAGAACTTCTTGAAGACATGACCTCAATCTTACTCATTTTCCTACTTCCTAGAGCCTGTTCCAGAGGCTGGCATTCAACAAGGGCTCAGCCAGTTTTTGTGGATTGGATGTGAATGATTTGCAGAAACTCCCCTATTTTTCAAGCTTCCTTCTCTTTTTGGGAAGGTTCTCATTTTGATCAGACAATGACATGGCAAGGGGAGGAGAGCATATCCAAGGATCTAATGGATCTGATATTTTATATTACTTAGTCACCCCTCTGATCCCTCCATCTGACCCGTAAGAGATGTGAGTTCGATACCTGGGTCTAGAAGATCCCCTGGAGGAAGGCATGGCAACCCACTTCAGTATTCTTGTCTGGAGAATCTGTTATACAGGACCGCCTCTGAGACTCATGAACATTAAGCTCTTAATAACTGATGATGGTAGACTTGCTTGTTAAAAAATTATTTTGTTGATAGTTTAGGGCTCTAATGTGATTTTTCTCTTCCTTTTCTGGTTCTTACCTCCATTCTCTTCCTTTCTAATCTCCTCTGCATTTCTTCCCAGTCGTCTAGGTATCAAGAGACTGAATTATTCCCAGTCCCTTTTGGTTCTGAGTAAACTCCAGTATTCTTGGGCTTCCCTGGTGGCTCAGATGGTAAAGAATCTGCCTGCAGTGTGGGAGACCTGGGTTCGATCCCTGGGTTGGGAAGATGCCCTGGAGGAGGACATGGCAACCCACTTCAGTATTCTTGCCTGGAGAATCCCCATGGACAGAGGAACCTGGCGGGCTACAGTCCATGGAGTTGCAAAGAGTCAGACTCAACTGTGCTACTAAGCACAGCACAAACCCTTCTTAGGAGTTAAGAAAGAAGCTGTGGTCTGTATGTATATGAGCAAATCCAAGCAGATGGCAAATTTGCAAAAAGAATTCTACTTCTGTATAAGAGAAAACAGTGACTCTGCCAAGAGCCAAAAGAGAAGAGCTGGGAAGGAATGAAGGGATCTAGGCCCATAACCTGCAAGCAGGCCCAGCCAGTGTGACTTTGCTGCTGTAACTACTTTGATGTTCATCTTTTTTTGGTATATGCTCTAATTCCCTTTCTAATTTCTCCTTAGATTCCAAGTAAAACTCTTTTGAAAAGCCCTGCATGTGTTGGCTAAAGCAAAAGAGGAAGGAGAAAAGGAGTTTTGTCTACATTTAGTTTTGAAAATGAGATGCAGATTAAGAGTTTGCTATGCCCCAGGGCAGTGATTCCTAATTCTGGGGAGGTGCCAAACTCCTTTGTGAATATTCTGAACACTACAGACTCCTTTCTTAGAAGAATGTACATTTTCAAAAACATCTTTTGTTCAGCTTTAGGGAGTCTTTTGGGGCTTCCCTGGTGGTTCAGACAGTAAAGAATGCACCTGCAGTGCAGGAGACCTGGGTTTGATCCTTGGGTTGGGAAGACCCCCTAGAGGAGGGCATGGCAACACACTCCAGTATTCTTGCCTGGAGAATCCCCATGGACAGAGGAGCCTGGTGGGCTACAGTCCCTAGGGTCGCAAGAGTTGAACACGACTGAGCGACTAAGTGCAGCACAGCACCGGGAGTCTGAAGGTGCTGTAGATTCCCTGCTTGAGTGTGTATGTGTGTGTGCTTAGTTGTGTCCGACTCTTACATTTATTAAATATTTCTTAGCACATGATCTCACTTAATCCTGCCAACAACCTTAGGAGGTAGCTATATGATTTTCATTCTGTAGATGAGGAATCTGAGATTTAGCAAGATTTAGCAACTTGCCCTCGGCAATTTGCCCAAAGCCAGTGATCCAAATCCAACCCATGCTCTAAATCCCTCTGCTAAGTACCTCCACATGTTTTGTGCTCTTTCGTCTTTGAAGATGAGAGTTATTTACACATCTGTTATCTGGAATGCTAAGGTGGCCCCCTGGTTTACTGGGGTAATTGCAGGCAAGTACAGCTGCATCTATTTCTATGAGTCTCATGCTCTTCGGGGGCGAGTTTCTCTTTGAACCTCCAACTGTCATTCTTTTTTATGTTCTGGGCAAGCCTGTCGCAGCAGAGTATATTTTCTTGATAATAATGTGAAAAGTTAAGTGATTTTTTAAAATATGGGCCATTTTTTTTTTTTTTTAAAGTCTTTATTGATTTGTTACAATATTGCTTCAGTTTCAGGTTTTGCTTTTTGGCCACAATGCATGTGGGATATCAGCTCCTGACCGGGGACTGAGCCCACATCCCCTGCATTGGAAGGCAAAATGTCTTAACTACTGGTTCCATCAAGGAAGTCCCAAAAGTTAAGTGATCATACCAGATGCAAAGAATATGTTCTTTTTAAAGGACACCTGATCTTCTTCATTTCAGCCACCATTATTTGAGCACCTACTGTATGCCAGGCACTGTGCTGATGTCTCAGCAGATCTGTATATTTATTGCTTGAATCCTAGTGAGGAAACACATGCTCTTTTAAAGCAGTTGTGGACTAAAACCCCTGGGGCTTTTGAGTTTTTAGAGACTTGGAGTTTTCCTCCTAAATAATGTGAACGGAGTGATCAAAACTTGATGTGGGTAAAGTTTATCCTGTATTGGGGTATAATTCTCATTAAAGGACAGGGAAAAGTGTCCTGGAGGGGGGTGTGGGCTTGGATTTCTGGCCATGCTGTGACATGGATTCACCATTTTAACTGGGAAAGCCATCCACTGTGGAATGACTGAAGAGGACAGAAGAACATTCGTTTTATGACAAGCGCCATGAATAAGTGCAGTCACGTCATTTCATCGATGCCTATAGTACCTAACACAGAACTTTTAAAAGTCAGGGAACACTACGGTGATACTAAGACTGAGTTATTATTTGAGAAGTCCATTCATTTTCCCAGACTCCCCAAATCATCACTATTTACAAGTTCACAAGCAGACAGCAGTTGCAGAAGTTTCAATGGCATGTCATTCTGTCAAGCATTATTTTTCAGTTAGATGAAATGGTTGTTCTAAATCAATTTCACCTCTTTCTTAAAAAAAATTGGAGTATGATTGCTTTCCAGTGTTGCGTTAGTTTCTGCTATACAATGGAGTGAATCAGCTATCTTGTTGTTTAGTCACTAAGTCTTGTCCGACTCTTTTGCATGGACTGTAGCCCACTAGACTCCTCTGTTCAAGGGATTTCCCAGGAAAAAATATTGGAGTGGGTTGCCATTTCCTTCTCCAGAGGATCTTCCTGACTCAGGGATCCAACCCGGGTCTCCTGCACTGCAGGAAGATTGTTTACCGCTGAGCCACCTGGGAAGCCTGAATCAGCTCTGTGTATACATATATCCCTTTTCTGTTGGACCTCCCTCTCACACCCCCCATCCCACCCCTCTAGGTCATCACAGAGCACCAAGCTGAGCTCTCTGCACTATATACAGCAGCTTCCCCCTTGCTATCTATTTTATGCATGGTAGTGTATATATGCCACCTCTTTTGGATTCCATGTTTTGTGTACATGTAGAAGAAAGGTCAATGCTTTGTCCTCATTAGCTGAGAACCTCTGACAGATTTGAATGGTGTGTTAGATGTTTTGAAAATGAAATAGTTCCTTTGAATAGTTATTTTTTCCTTCTGTGATATAGGGTAGAGAACAGGAAAATCTCCGGGGTACAAGTGGGAGAAAGAAAGAGGGTAGGAAAACAGATCAACTAGTGTCTCAGGCTACCTGCCGACACTTAGAAGACTCACTAGTTTCTCCATCTCACTACTTCTGTCCTGTTATCCTACCATCTTCTCAATAGCTAAATCCTCTCTTGTCCTCTCCATTTCTAAAGCTATCACCTTGACTTTTACACCTTTGGTGTGTGCCCTTACAATATCATCCTAAATATTCTCAGACTCTAAATAAAAGGACATAATGGCAAATAAACATGAATACAGTTCCATGCTTAGAACTGTGCCTGACCCATAATATTTGCTGAGTAACTATTTGATGAATAAATAAAAGAGGAAGACAGAATGTTGGGGAAAATTAGACTTAAGAAGAAAGTACAATAAGGATAAAGCACCTTAGAAAGCACAGTAATAGAATTATTAACTTCAGAGCTGAAAGAAATTGTGACTGGAGGGAAAAATTGATTTACACAAATCTGATGTACATGCAACACTTCAGGATCACAATGATTGCAAACAATGGCTTGCATAGAACTGTTTGAAAATGAGGACCCGTTTCCACATTACAGAATCTGAAATATTCCTCATTTAAATAGTTATTTGTTTCCTATTGCATTCATTGTCTCTCTCTCTCTCACACACACAAATATATGTATTTATATAGATAGAGAGAGAGAGAGTTCACGTAGATGTCATACAGTTGTTCATTCTGCATCAGTCCCTTGATAGTTCTCCTGCCAAACCTGGGGTAGATGCTCTCCAGACATAGCTCCTAAAACATTTATTTAAAAATTTCTAGCAGTTTTAGCTTCACAGCAAAATTGAGAGTGGTATACAGAGACTTTTCCATGTACCTCCCACCCCAACACATGCACAGCCTCCCCCATTATCAACATCCCCACCCGAATTGTGCATTTGTTACAATTGATGAACCTACACTGACAAATCATTATTGCCCCAAGTCCATTGTTTATATTAGGTTTCACTTATGGTGTTTCACATTCTGTGTGTTTGGACAAATGTATAATGACATAAATGTATCCATTATAGTATCATACAAAGTATTTTCACTGACTTAAAAATCCTCCACCGTATGACTGCTCATCTGTCTCCACTCCTCAGGCACCAATTTTTTACTGTTTAGTTTTGCCTTTTTCTACAATGTCATTGTTTGGAATATACAGTATGTACCCTTTTCAGATTGGCTTCTTTCACTTAGTAATATGCATGTACGTTTCTTCCATATCTTTTCATGGCTTGATAGTTCATTTCTTTGTTAGCATTGAATAATATTCCATTATCTGGATGATCAGTTCATTTATCCATTCACCTACTGAAGGACATTTGAGTTGCTTCCACATTGTGGCAGTTACGAATAAGATTGCTATAAACATCCAGGTGCAGGTTTTGTGTGGACATAAGTTTTCATATCCTTTGGGTAAATACTCAGGGGCACAATTACTGGATCGTATGGTAAGAGCATGTTTGATTTTGCAAGAAACTGCCAAATTGTCTTCAGAAGTGTCTGTACCAGTTGGCATTCCCACCAGCAATGAATGAGAGTTCCTGCTGCTCCACATTCTTGTCAGCATTTGATGGTGTCTGTTTAGGATTTTTGCCCTTCTAATGGAGTGTAGTGCTGTCTCATTGTCTTTTTAATTTGCATTTCCCTGAGGGTGTCTGATGTATTCATTTTTAGGCCAGGAAGGTGCTCACCAGGTGGGATCTCTTCCCCGTTCCCCTGCTAAATTCCCCCTCCTAACTGTTTTCCAAATCATAACCATGATTAGGAATTCTGTATAGCATGCCTTCTATCCTTTTAGAACATGCTGCACATCGCTTGCATGGTGGGAAGAACGTGCCTACCTTGTTCTTTTAAAACAAGCAATCTTATAAGGCTTTGTGTCACATAAAATATAAACGTGAGGTCTGTCCCAGGATGTTGAGCCCACAAAGCGTATCTGAAGTAGTGGCTTCAGTAAGTGGTTTTAGCTTGACAGGTTAATCCTTATTTCCCAGAGAGAACAGAGCTTTTCTCAACAGGATATATCCTTTCCTTTTCATTTATACGCGGTCCCAAAACCAAACTCTGATTGGGTGGTGTTGGAGCTGTGACACAAATGCACAGAAGGCATTGAAGTCACCATTAACATGGACACTGCCTTCTCTTTTCTCAGTTAACTTGAGTTTTTCTAGTGGTGAGAATCCAGGACAGTACCCACGCCACGTTAGCTTTGAACATCCTTCCTCGTACAGCCTGGGCTTGGAGACTGTACTACTGAAATTTAAAAACTCATCTTGCATCTTGTGCACTGAGTGCTGATGCTGGAGGTGCCTTTGGGTGCTGTTTCCCCACCAGCCCATCAACAACCAGGGCAAAGCTTTTCAAAAGGGCCTAGTGGAACTTTTGGAAATACAAATGTGGGTGTCGGGTCTTGGGACCTTGGATAGCTTATAATTAACAATCTTTTATATATTGCTTATTAAGGGGTCCACTTGGTAAGGAACACATTGCCTCTTCTTTGTCAGTGACAGATACTCTTATCAGAAACAAGGCTCTTATTGTGCTGGTTTCCCTATGATGGAAGGGCAAAGGAATTGCTGTGCCTGGCACTGATGGGTGGGGAGGTGGGGCTGGAGAGGGCTTTGCCTTAAGGGCTTTTTCTTAAACATTTAGAAACTAACATATTTATTGGAATAATTATTGAGAAACAATTTCACTTAATACTTTAATTTGCTGTCCATTGTAAGCATGGCTACCTCTCTGAGGTCTGGAGTTTTTAAAGTGTGAGCTTGCCAACCCTTTAGAAGAGACTAAGCACCCTTCACTTGCTTTATAGATGAAAGAGAAAAAGGAGGGACTCTTAGAAATAGCAGAAGGAGGGACTTTCCTGGCAGTCCAGTGGTTAAGATTCCGCACTTCCACTGCAGAGGGCACGGATTCAATGGGTTGGGGAACTAGGGGAGCTAAGACTAAGATCCTGCATGGCATGGCCAAAAAAGGAAAAGAAAGAAAAGAAATAGCAGGAGGAACACAACATTTCTTTCCCTGGCTTTCTGGACTTATCCTCTTTTATCTTAAATTCAGTATCCTCCATCAATATTCAAGAAACAATTGAGAAAACATTAAAGTGGAATTCCCGGATTCAAAAAGAGACCTTGTCTCTTCTAAAATAATGGCTAAAGAGCAAGGTTCGTTCCTGTTGCTGGGGAGGGGGTGGTCACGTTTTGCAAGTGCCTTATAAGCATCTGCAACTGGGTTAAGTTTTAGGGGAGCTGGACAATTAAAGGTCTCTGAACAGGTTGCAAAATTGATATGAATGTCTTACTGTTCAGGATTAAAAATAATTCTAGAAAGTATAGAAGCTACAGACATATTGAGGCTCTCTGAAATGGGTTTAAATCAGTAATTATAAAGGCTCTCTGATGAGCTGAGTCATCCACCAAATTTTCACTTATAATCAAACCTACATAGCTGGATGACATGGCCTAGTTACTTTTATTTCTCTGGGCTTCAGTGTGCTGACCTGGACATACTCATAGCCCATGAACTCATAGGGCTTCATGGAGTTGTGAGGATTAAATGAGTTAATGGCTACAAAAAGTGTGGCACCTGGAAAGGTGGACAATGTGTGTTAGGCTTCCTCCTCCCTCCTCCTCATTTATTGTCCCATTTCTGACTTCCCTGGTGGCTCATATGGTAAAGAATCTGCCTACAATGCATGAGACCTGGGTTCGATCCCTGGGTTGGGAAGATCCCCTGGAGAAGAAAATGGCAACACACTCCAGTATTCTGGCCTGGAAAATCCCTTGGACAAAGGAACCTGGCAGACTGCAGTCCATGGGGTCGCAAAGAGTCAGACACGACTGAACGACTAAGCACCTTCCCCATTTCTAGGCAGTTATTGTCACCGGACCATCAGGAACACATCTGCCAGCCTCATATATTCTCATAATTTTCCAAAGGGGAAAAAATTCCCTTGAAAATGGATAACCAAAAGAAGACTGAGAAGGAACTTAACGTGGAAACTTTCTCTTTGGGCTTTCTGCCTGCTTTTCTTCAGGCCCCCTGCACAATCTCTTGAACCTAGCTCTGTCTTTTCCTGCTTCTGCTGATGAACTTAGTCTGGCCCAGGGAGGCAACAGATGGAGGGGCAGCGTGGGCGGGGCCCTGGGTCTTACGCGCAGCTTCACTTTATCTGAGCTCTGCAGAGCTGGGCAGGTCAGTCCACCTTCTGGAACTCTGTGCTCTTTACTGCCAGGGAGAGATTTGCATTAATTGATCCTTAGGCCTCCTTGCAGCCTGCACAGCCTGGGAGTTCAAACCCCACTGAAGAACCTGGGAACTGCTTGTATAATTGAATAACTCCTGCCAGGAAAATTCCTCTGGGCTCAGGGCAGGCAGCGCCTGCCCAGTGTCAAGATCCTGGCCATCGGTGTATTTCAGCAGCATCAATGCCTGTGTTGCAGATGAGAGCTTTGTCTGCCCCAGGGCTGTGCCTTCATCACCACCAGGGACCCGGGGACTGTGGGCTACCCCCTCCCCCTTCCCCACCCCTACTCCTTGGGTACCCGATGCTGTCCTACAGAGGGCAAGGCCGCAAAGTCCTGAGGGATTGAGAGGGGGCCCCTCTGCTTTGGTTGTGGAGGGCATTGCTAAAGGAGGAGATTCGGTAGCTCCCCTTTTACCATGTGAATCATTTTATTGTGATGGGGGCTGGGTGATGGCAGGACGCCCCCTGGAGTTGGCTCTCATCAACCCTTCTATTGGGCTTCAGGTGCTGCAGAAAGGAAGAGAGCTCATGATAGACCCCTGTGGTTCTGGGGCAGCTCCCGAGAGAGTGGGTCACCAGGGTGTTATCAGTTATTCCCATCCTGGAGTGAAGTGGTTTACTGGACTCAGTTCTTTAAGCAGTATCCAGGGCTTGGGCACAGGAGAGGAGAAAGGGATATTTTTGGAGCTTGAAGACCATGAGGGCAGTTGTTCCTGGGGAGGAGAGGGTAGAAGACTAGCAAGGAGTTGATTCAGAGACAAGGGAAGTAGCCATTCCATGAAGTCGTCTGTTTTCACACTGGAGTAATAAATGCCCGTGTTGTTGTTTAGTTACTAAGTTGTATCTGACTCTTTCGCAATCACATAGACTGTAGTCTGCCAAGCTCCTCTATCCATGGGATTTACCAGGCAAGAATACCAAGGTGGGTTGCTATTTCCTTCTCCAGGGGATCTTGCCAAATCAGGAATCAAACCTGCGTTTCCTGCTTGGCAGGCAGATTCTTTACCACTGAGCCACTTGGGCCTCCCTAATAAATGCTCATGACCAGGCCAATTTTCAGGAAGTATGGGAGCCAGTCTTGTCCTTGGAGATCAGGCGGCCTGAAGTGGATTTGCTCATGGCCTTCCTTGCCCTTTCATACTTCTGCTTTCCTCCCCTTGCTCAAGGGTATCTCCACCTGCCCACCCTACGATGTTCAAATCATAGTGTTGGATTGTAAGTTTCCTGAGAGGCAGTTTGATTTCTTTTCTTCCTACAGGCAAGGAAACCTGAGGTCCAGAGACGTGAAGAGAGATATCCAAGATGCACAACAAGGCAAGGACTAAAACCCACATCTTGGGCCTCCAGTTTAATGCCAAAGGGAGAGAAGGAGGAAGGGATTCAAATTCACTTAGACCTTCTTTGTGCTCAGCACAGTGCTCTAGTCACTCAGACATTGGCTATTTCATTTGATTTTATCCTGTGGGGTAGGTATCACGACCTCACTTCACAGATGAGGGAATTAAAACTTTGGGGAGGTAGATTAATTTGTGCTGACAAATTGTGAACTTTATCAGACAATTTCTAAACCAAGTCTTTTGGGCATTCACACTCATGTCCTTTATATCTAACAATATAAGTGTCAATTATCACCATTGTTCATGAATCAAACCAACATTAGGCCTTTCTCTGAATCCTCTCTTGTCAAATCATAGCTGATCTACACCCCATTCTTTTGCCATTCTCTGAATGGGGGGTGTCGTGATTTTTAACCAAACTACGTGGTTTACATCCTGAATGTGAAGTCAAGTGGGCCTTAGGAAGCATCACTATGAACAAAGCTAGTGGAGGTGATGGAATTCCAGTTGGGCTATTTCAAATCCTAAAAGATGATGCTGTGAAAGTGCTACACTCAACATGCCAGCAAATTTGAAAAACTCAGCAGTGGCCACAGGACTGGAAAAGGTCACTTTTCATTCCAATCCCAAAGAAAGGCAATGGCAAAGAATGTTCAAACTACTGCACAATTGTACTCATCTCACACACTAGCAAAGTAATGCTCAAAATTCTCCAAGCCATACTTCAACAGTATGTGAACCGTGAACTTCCAGATATTCAAGCTGGATTCAGAAAAGGCAGAGGAACCAGAGATCAAATTGCCAACATTTGTTGGATCATCGAAAAAGCAAGAGAGTTCCAGAAATACATCTACTTCTGCTTTATTGACTATGCCAAAGCCTTTGACTGGGTGGATCACAACAAACTGTGGAAAATTCTACAAGAGATGGGAATACCAGACCACTGTACCTGCCTCCTGAGAAATCTGTATGCAGGTCAAGAAGCAATAGTTAGAACTGGACATGAAACAACAGACTGTTTCCAAATTGGGAAATGAGTATGTCAAGGCTACATATTGTCACCCTGCTTATTTAACTTATATGCAGAGTACATCATGTGAAATTCTGGGCTGGATGAAGCACAAGCTGGAATCAAGATTGCTGGGAGAGATATCAGTGACCTCAGATATGCAGATGACACTACCCTTATGGCAGAAAGCGAAGAAAAACTAAAGAGCTTCTTGATGAAAGTGAAAGAGGAGAGTGAAAAAGTTGGCTTAAAACTCAACATTCAGAAAACTAAGATCATGGCATCCAGTCCCATCACTTCATGACAAATAGATGAGGAAATAATGGAAACAGTGAGAAACTTTATTTTCTTGGTCTCCAAAATCACTGCAGATGGTGACTGCAGCCAGGAAATTAAAAGACACTTGCTCTTTGGAAGAAAAGCTATGACGAACCTAGACAGCATATTAAAAAGCAGAGACATTACTTTTCTGACAAAGGTCCATCTAGTCAAAACTATGGTTTTTCCAGTAGTCATGTACGGATGTGAGAGTTGGACTGTAACAAAAGCTGAGTGCTGAAGAATTGATGCTTTTGAACTGTGGTGTTGGAGAAGACTCTTGAGAGTCCCTTGGACTGCAAGGAGATCCAAACAATCAATCCTAAAGGACATCAGTCCTGAGTATTCATTGGAAGGACTGATGCTGAAGCTGAAACTCCAATACTTTGGCCCACTGATGCGAAGAACTGACTCATTGGAAAAGACCCTGATGCTGGGAAAGATTGAAGGTGAGAGGAGAAGGGGATGACAAAGGATGAGATGACATCACCGGCTCAATGCACATGAGTTTGAGTAAGCTCCAGGAGTTGGTGATGGACAGGGAAGCATGGCGTGCTGCAGTCCAAGGGGTCACATAGAGTCATACGTGACTGAGCGACTGAACTGAACTGAACTGAGGAGATAACTGCACAGTCCATGTAGAAGTCTAGCTCTAAATAGATAAATTCTCATTAGTTTCTTAAAGCTTCATTCTCCTTTGTAAAATGAGCATAATTATAGCATCTACCTTATAGGGATATTGTTTTAATAAGTCATAATATATGTAGCTTGCTTATAACAGTGTCTGGCACAATTAATTCAATGGGTGTCAACTTCAGTGCTGAATACAGTGTAACTCATTACACGGAAGCATTAGGACCCTTTTGTGAAATGTTCAACTAGATACTGAAACTTTGAAACTCCCCAGGGTCTAATTGTTCACCTAAATTTAGAGTAGAAACAAAGAAAAACATTTTGATACCCTTAAAATATCCATCTAGTATTGGAGAGTAAGAATTCTAGAAGTTGAAGAGTTAAAACCAATCAGATCTAAAACAGATACAGCTGTTAACATTTCTCCAGGCTTCAGTGATGTCTCTGGGACTAGGTTTTCTGCCCATCCTTATCATCTGGAATCTGGAATGGACAGTGGGGTTCCTGGGCTAACCCACCGGCACTCACTCCACATTTTATGGCCAGGAGTAGCCAGGAAACCCTGGAGAGAGATTCACAACAGCTTTTTCACTCTTGTAGGGCATTGGGTGGTGTTTATGAATTCCTCAGCTGCGTAACTTGGTTTAGGGCTGGGTGGTTGTGCTTTTAGGAGCCAGGTCATTCTAAAGGAATGTGAGAAGTGCATCTTTGGGGACAGAGATTAAAGAGTGGGAAAGTAGATAAGTGATCTGCTCTCTCTCAAAACAAATGGCCAAAAAGTTGATGACCAGGCTATAACAGTTTTTCAGGAGAAAAGACAGTGGCAGCAGAGAGGCTGATGACCAGGCTATACACACAGTTTTTACTAAATAGTTTCTTGCCTGTGGCAACATGCCTTGAAGAAGGAAATGGCAACCCACTCCAGTATGCTTGCCTGGGAAATCCCATGGACAGAGGAACCAGACTGGGTGGCAAGTAGTTGGATGTGACTTAGTGACTAAACAACAACAAAACACCTAATAAGAACCAGGAGTGGCTTGCTTCAGCAGCACATACTCTAAAAGAACCAGGAGGGTTTCTAAGAGAGCCATCCTCAGAATCACAGACCTGTTACAAGGAAGGTCCTCAGGATCCAAAGCAGATGGGACCCACCCAAGAACCTGCATTTAAAACAATCCATCCCTAGATAACTCTGATGGGCACTTTAAGTAGCATCAGTCTGGAGTAAAAGTTGGCTCTAAACTGAGGTATAAAGCCTCCCTTTCTGTGTGTGTACAGTCACTTGGAGGGAAGTGTCAAGAGATGCTGAAAGAAGTGTGCAGTCTGGAGGCCTCAAGATGAGAAATGTGTGGCAGGTGTGTTTAAAAAGTGGTGGGATCAGCACTGGGAGGCAAGGGGGAGCATAACGTTTGTGGCAATCAGAGGAATCAGTGAATGTAATCCCAATGTTTATGGAATGCCTGGTTGAGTTACTGATTTATCCATCATCAGGGCTTAGTCCTTATGCTTTTTAGCACTCTGGCAGGTCAGGAGGGAAATCCACAGCTTTGCTTCTCCATAAATTTTATCAATGGATGTTTTGGAAATTAACACATACCCAGAAATAGGTTTTATTTACATAGACTTAATTTACACATGTCCGTCTGTGTGGAGGGGTTGGGTAGATTGATATCTATTGGATAGAATAGGTAGTGACTCCTGGTTGGTTTAGGGGTACCCTTGGTTGCAATGTTGAAGGCTTACCCCTGGAGGAAGAAGCTGAAAAGGTCTGAAATTTGGAAAGGAGAACTTATAGAAGGAGAACCAGCGGGAAGAAAGAGGAACCAGTGTGTTAGGAGGAGGAGACTATTCAGGGAAGCCCAGCAGTTGTTCTAGTCACCTGCAGTGCTCCTGGGGGAATTTCTGGGATGGAGCCCAGGGTGTGTTGTTCAACCCGCACTCCAGAACCTGAGCAGGAGCTGTAAGAGGGTGAAACCTAGAAGAAAGGGCCTTGCTTTCTGTGAGCAGGAAGCACAGAGAATGCTCAGCTTAGACCTGAAGTAGAAGCAGCATTACTCACCGGAAAGGAGTGTGGTCCTCTGGGTCAGGGGGATGTAGAGAAGACATGGAGGGCAGCTGGCTAATGCTGGAAGCCTGAGTGCAGTTAACTGAATTGTGGAGGGCAGTGTCTTCTAGCTCAGCTAATGATCTTGACCCTAAGACATTTTTTCACTGCACTAAAAAAGTCATACATGTTTTACATGACAAGTGATGGCATGAAGGAGAAATAAAATCCCAGAATGGGGGAGGAGTCCATTGTAGTGGAAACCTCTGGACAAACTTTTCCTGGATTCTCTAGGCAGTAATGAGTTAGGGGTTGAGGAATTAACACAAGCTCCTGGTAGGGGGCATCTTGGTTCAGGGCCTGCCTTTGGGGTTCCTTTACCCTGAGATGAAGTAAAGAGTCTCCTAGAGGTGTGGTTTATCCCTTGAGCTGACCCTGCTTACCCAGTCCAGGGACAGTTGTAAGTTAAGTGCCACCATGGCTAGAAAACAAAAGAAACCAATTTTGCCACTTTGCTGACTGGACACTTTGGCTCAAGCTGAAACAAGCTGATCTTTTTTTTTTTGGCACAAGCTTTCCTTTTTGGTTGCCGTGATAACTAATTGAAGATTGAGAAGCATGGCTCTGCCTCACATGGTAACTCTTCATCCACCTGCCACTGGGCGCTGGGTCACGGCATTGCCTCATTGGTTCTGGGTTTGTTTTTGGCACCTGGCATGTGGTGAGGGAATGTGGGCTGCATCGTGCAGGGGTCTCAGCTATGCAGGATGAGTATATAGGCAGAGGACTTAGAGACCCCGTTTGCAGAGAACATCCCATGAGCTCTTTTGAAGCAGACCTGGGACCCCAGAAAGCTGTACCTTAGCTCCACAGCCACAGGATCTCCTGCAGGAAGCCTTCTGGTCCTTGTAACACCTCAGTTCCGCTGTCCTGTGAGCTGGCACTCCAAGAGAGTCTCCATTTGGCTAGCAGATAAGGGGCCTCATTTATTTCTCGGTAAGTACAACACTCTAGGACATAGTCATCCAAGTAAATGAGTGCTAGCCTTTTCAAAGTAGCTTCAAATCACACGAAAAGTCCTCTTGCCCCTCTGGCATTTTCTCTGGATATACTCACTTGTGACAAATCTCTCCACTTGGAAGGTAAATTGATTCTCATAAATCATCGAAAGTCCTTATGAGTCTAGTTTAGTGAATAAAGTAGGTGATCCAGCAAGGCTCCATTATACTAGCTTGGTATTCTGTTCTTTGTGTAAAATGCCTTAAGAGAAATTTACAACAGGAATTTCAATATGGTAGCAAGCTATGGCAGACCAGTTAGAAATATTCTCTAAGGTGAATACTTCAGTGACAATGTTGTACTCAATGTATAAGGGCCATTGATTTAAAAAATGTAGTCTCAACACTATTAATGTCACATATGAAATTCACATATCTACTATCATTTACCCACTAATACTAAATTTAGAGTTCTTATGAGAATTTCTATTTGTCTAAAACCTGTTGCCCTCTTTTAAAAGATTGGCTTTGAACAAACAAAATTGTTACGATTTGTACCAGCATTAATGATTTTGTCAGCACAAGTATGATGGACTAACAGCCTTTCCTCCCTACACACAGATATAGTTAGAAGATGTAAAGCAAACAATCTATGTTGGTTGGGACACTAACTGTATTAGTGACAATTCTAGGAGAGAGACTTTATTCGAACAAGCCCTAATGTAACTTGAAAACTTTTTTCTGTCCTTAATGGAACTTTTGGTTGCCTAAGCATCTGAGAGCATTCTAAATTTTTTCTTTGGCATTTGAAAGTGTCAAGCAAAGGCTATCTGTCCTTGCTCAAGTTACACACTCTTCCAGTTGGGCGGTTTAGCAAAATCCAAAAGATAAGATTTGAACTAGTCTCTCTGTTCATGTCATCACACAGGGAAGCTAAATTGCTGGGCTGTTCGATGAGAGGAGAGCTCACTTGTCACTAAACTGCAAATGGGTTTGGCAGATACTTAGCTGGAAACTACCAAGGACCTCTTATTTCTGAATACTACATCTTGAACACCCATTAACCGTTTCTTCAATTTGCCATGCGGATATGTTTTCAAAAATTCGAAGAGTTTGGAAGTTCCAAGTCCCCCTTTATATCTCTCTTTTTGGACAAACTGATTTATAGTATTACAAATATGAATATGAGAGATTAACCTGGATCATAACAGAGGGCTATTGGCATACAGGAAAATTGCTCAGTAGGAAAAAGAGAGAGCGGGGAGAGAGACAGACAGACTGGCAGACAGACAGATAAAGTATTAGATTTTGCTTTAGTCAACAATATAAAGGGGAAAATTCTACTCAAAAGCACACAAGTAATTTCAATTTTCTTTATATTTCCTTGAAGTCTCAGATGGAATTTTATTAAAAGGACAGACAAGCATTACCCATCTGGTGATGCTCCGTGCTACTGCAGCTGTTTAGTCATCAGTTGTGTTCGGCTCCGTGTGACCCTGCGGACTGCAGCTCGCCAGGCTCCTCTGTCCGTGGGATGCTTTAGGCAAGAATACTGGAGTGGGTTGCCATCTCCTCCTCCAGGGAATCTTCCCGACCTAGGGATTGAACCCGGGTCTCCTGCATTGCAGGCAGATTCTTTACCACTGAGCCACCAGGGAAGCCCCTCTGGCGATACTCAGTAGTTACTTTAAAATAAGAGCAAACAGCATGGCTAAATGTGTTACCTAAAAATTGTGTTACAAAACCTGTAAAGAACCTGTCTGCTTAAAGCCTTTTCTTTTTCGGGGAAATAAATAGTTTAGGGTCCATACAGTTTTCTAATAGTTCAGTTTACTTCATGAAATTCCTTAAAGTCAGGATAGGTTTTGCTATTTTGCTCCGCATCTGAATTCTTTGTCAGGAAGGGGTATTTTATCACATATGTGGAATATCAGCTTACTTAAAAACAAGGTCGTGGCAAATATTATACAAATTATATTAAAGTTTTAAAACAAAAGTTACTCATGATATCACTATCCCCATAAATTTATTTCCATTTTTATGTGTTATCTTCCAATTATTAACCATGCTCATGCTTATTCTTGCTTTGTCGCTCAGTCGTGTCTGACTCTTTGCAACCCCATGGACTGTAGCCCACCCGGCTCCTACCACTTTGTAATCTACAATTTCATTTAGGATACCTGTAATGGATGTGGCTAAATTATTTGAAAATTTTCAAATCATGTAAGAAAAACAAATGGGATTTTTGAAACTTATGTGTTAAGCATACATTACAATGTAGGTAAGCTTGTAGCTTATGAGAAACTCAGTGGATATATTAGGCATGCAGAGAATGAGGAAGCAAGGGGCTTGTGAGGGTTAGGCAGAATTCAGAAGCTATGTTGCATATGGGTAGCAAGCAAATTAGTAATCTGTAAAATACATTAAAAATTAGAATATAATGGAACAAATAAGAGTGGTACTTTTAGAAAAGGAAGGAATATAAAGATAAAGCCATATGGTTTGATCACTTCCCAGGTGATGTAGAGGTAAAGAATACGCCTGCCAGGGTGGGAGATGCAGAAGACTCAAGTTTGATCCCTGGGTCGGGAAGATCCTCTGGAGAAGGAAATGGCAACCCACTCCAATATTCTTGCCTGGAAAATTCCATGCACAGAGGAGCCTGGTGAGTTACAGTCCATGGGGTTGCAAAGAGTCAGACATGGCTGAGGGTCTGAACATGCACACACACACACGGCTATGTCATCATAAAATGGGCATCTGTAGTGGAACCACATGTGTTAAGGCCAAGAAAAAAGTAAAATCTATAGTTGTTCAGAGGCTATTTGGTAGGTTACAACTCTTGGCCTGGTGTACTTGCGTCTGTCTCTGATAGAGCAACGGCACGTCTTTGGCCCACATCAATTCGGGTCCTTCTAACCACAGCAGTAGCAGAGAAGGCTCATGGAGGAGACAGAGAATATGAGAGAGGATAGGAACCTTGTGTAGCCAGCAATCAGGTAGTGGGGTCCTTCCACCCTGCTTCTATGTTGTTCCAAGTATGTTGACCTTACTTATCTGGTTCCCTCGTACCTTGCCATGTGTTTAAATGAATTTAATAAACTGTGCAGTAGGAGCATGTTCATTGGTTTGGGAGTCTTGCTGTTTCACGAGTCTGGGTAGTGCACTTGGAGGTGACCATGTGACCGGATCATAAAGGTTTTGTTATTTCATCTTGAAAAGAGACGAGCGATGACTCCTCTCCGATCAATGATGAAAGAATCTGTGTGGGCCAGAAGACAGAGGCTGACTGTATAGCAAGCAGGGTCTTGAACCCACATAGCGTCTACAGGGGTTGAAATACATAGTTGTTGAATGAATGAATGTGTGCCAAGAGTTGGGGCTGGCAAAAAAGATAGACAGCTTGAAGAGAGGAGAAAGGGGGAGAATTATGAGGGTTTTAATGTGAGCTTAAAGGGTGCAAGTTAACTGAGTGATATGGGGCTGTACCTGCTAGTCATCTGTAGGTCAGTCGGGCCAAACACCCCTGGCTCTATAAGCCAAGAAGAGCTGATCAAATATTGTCCTGCATTAGAGGGAACACAGAGAAGGAAAGAGAAAAGATCTGTGTGTCCCAGAAGCTAGATCTTCAAAAACCAAATGCCTCCTTGAAAGTGTTGCAATTTACTTTTACTGCAGAGCAGACAGTTTAAACCAAGTGTGTGATTTGCTGGTTTTAATCAAACCCTGGAGTAGATTAAACATTTGAAGTCTGTCCCAGATGGGATTCATATTCCAGGGGTAGTAAGTTTGCATTTGGAAGGTCCTAATGGGGAATTCACACCCCAAGTCTATTACCACAAGCCCACTTCCACTAGACCCAACTACTCTGCTGAGAATGATATGTCAATTATTATAAGGAATGTCAGAAATAACTTTTTACTGGAGAGATGATTACCATTTGATTTATGTGCATTGGGTAGAAAGATACATTTGTATGACCAGAATAGAAGATTCTGATGGGCCCAGAAACGTAATACCTTTCAGAGTGGTATTCTTGGCTTAGACCTGCAATCCAGGCCTGTGTCTGTTTAGTTGATGGAGGCGGGGTTCTGTCACTTGATCCAGGTAGAATATCAGCGAATCTTGCCAATGGAATGTTGCCACATCAACCTCAGGTAAACCAGGAACTTTTAGATGTGCTTGAGGGGTAGAGAGGCAGAACCTCACCTCATTAAAAGAAGAGATTATGTGACTTCGGGGCGCTTGCTTACTCATAAATGTTTGCCTGTGTGCTGAAATGTGGCCTGATTTTTGCTGTCATTATCACATAATGCCAAGAACTATGAACGGCCTGAGATGTTACCCTACTTGCAAGCTAACAAGTTAGCTTACCACAGTTTCACAGATGCTGGTGGAAGACACGAGACTCTTGAGTCAGAAGCAAAGGGCAGTTCGTCACTCACAGCAATAGCAGTAGCCATAGTATCAGCAGTTTTGCACCAGTTCCTTGAACTTCAATCTATAGAGGGTGATAAGAGGACCAGATGTTACCTATATGTGGGGTGGATCATGGCACAGGAGGTGACACCTGAGTTTAGGGAAACCAGATCTTTTACTATTGAAGTAACCTCTGGGGAGAGACACTATCTCTGTCTCCCAAGGCTATTCACTCTACCAACATCCTTGGAAAGGTGTGTGTGTGTTAAGTCGCTTCAGTTGTGTCCCACTCTTTGCGACCATATAGACTATAGCCTGCCAGGCTTTTCTCTCCATGGGATTCTCTAGGTAAGAATACTGCAGTGGGTTGCCATGCCCTCTTCCAGGGATCTTCCCAACCCAGGGATCAAGCCTGTGTCTCTTATGTCTCCTCCAGGTCATCCAGAACAAAGGGCAGTCAACAACTTGCCAACAGGACATGCAGAATGTGAGAGAGCCATGGGGAATTGTCTCCCAGCACATCTACACTTGGAATAAGTGTGGGGAAGAGTCCCGTTGCCTTCACCTCAAGTTACTGGAGGCAACAAATGTTTACCAAAAACTGCATGACGACCGTGGCCAGCCAAACTGACCCAGCACCTCTGTGCTCCCTGAGCAAAGTCAATGGAAGTCTCCCAGTAGAAGTGGTGTGACTACTTGGCTGAGAACTCTTGGTTTTTCCCCCTACCCAGTGGAGAAACCCCTCTCCAAAGTCCAGGGCAGCAGTGATTGTGAAGCCACTTGACAGTCAGCTTTTCTCCATCCAAGGAAGCTGCCGGGCCATAGCTGCCTGGAGTTTTATGGGTTCTATGGGCTCTTAAGGCCAGCCACTAGGAGTAGATGTCTACCTCTGTGTATAGAATTTTCTGGGTTCTGTTTTGTAGGCTCAGATAAAAAATATACATACGATCGTGTTGCTGGCACTGAAAGAGTATCTTATTGAAAGGGACAAAATGTATAAAAGGGGTCTCAGTAACTGTAGCACAGAGTGAACAGGGGTGTAAAAAGAAGGGTGGTGAAAGGAAGTTGTGGAGAAACTAACAAGTGAAACAAAATCCTTTCTTGTCTAATCTTATGAATTCTCCTGTCCTTAGCAAAGGTGCAGACAGAACTATCAGTACTGCAGAAGATAGCAATCATATTGGTAGAGGGGTGTTACATGTTCTTATTGTTTTAAGCTGGCTTTAGATGTCTACCTCCTTAAGGACTGGATCCTTGGAGAATGCAAGCTGGGCACTGGCTGAGGCTATCGGTTTCTGGGTATTCAATTCCTGGCCTTGATAGAAGGATGTGGGAGAGGAACATTCCATCACAGCCAGACCAAGATTGAGACATAGAGACCTGATAGAGAAACAGGTCAGTGTTAACATGCTAGTCAAGGGGAAAGAAATGGCTTCTCCACCTGCCCCATTAACCACGAGTCCTCAGGCAGCTGAGGGGCAGGAGACAGGGGGAGGCTCCCTAGAACACCATTAAGCAGCTGCAAATTGAACCATTAATCTCCTGATAGTCTTGGAGGAAAATCAGTTCTCCAGCTGATGGGCTCCATGCTGGGCAAGGCTGGAAGGGTGGCCTCCCGTGGCGGGGAGCTGCAGAAATTGGTTTGGGGGATGGCAAGTCCCCTGGCTGCATCCAAGCATTTTATTATAATCATAAAAGGAAATGATGGTGCCTGCTTTGCAACACTCCCTGGGAATTTGCCAATGGTTTCAGCCTCAGCGATTTGATGGTTTTTTCTCGGAGGCACCAGCTGAGGAGAAGGGACCCATTTCTGCCATGAGTGTGCCAAGGGTGCCATGGGAATGTGGGATGGATGATGATCTGCCTGGGCTGTGCAAGCAGGGGGTCTTCCCTGTGGCCCTGAGACCACTTGAGTGCTCTGTGTGAGAGGCTGCTGAATCCTGGGGTATTGTTGGGAGCTTCATGGCTCTGCCTCTTGGGGTGGAGAGAACTTTCTGGGGTCCCAGGTCTGTTTCAGAACGTGCTTGGTATATAGTAACATCTAGCAATGACCATTCACTCTCTGTGTCCTAGGAACTTGTTCCAAGGGCTTTGGATGTATTCAGTCATTCACATCTTCCAAACCTCTCAGTTTTGTATTGGACATTGAGGCAGAGTGCTTAGGTAACTCATTCAAGGTCACCCAGCTGGTAAAGATTAGAAACAGTCTTTTAAAAAAATGTATATAAACTTTTTGTTTTGTTTTGGGATATAGCCGATTAACAACGTTGTGATAATTTCAGGTGGACCGCAAAGGGACTCAGCCACATATATGTGTATCCGTTCTCCCTCAAACTCCCCTCCCATCTAGACTGCTACATATCATTAAGCAGAGTGCCATGTGCTATGCCATAGGTCCTTGTTGGTTATCCATGTTAAACATAACAGTGTGTATATATGTCCATCCCAAACTCCCTAACTCTCTCTTCTCCCAATTCTCCCCCCGGGCAACCATGAGTTCAGAACCAGCTTTTCAGCCAGGCTGTGAGTTCTTCACCGGTGGGCTGGTTACCAGCTGACAGACTGCTGGTGACAGGGACCCTCTTCTCTGTACAGACAGCCTGGCTGTGGGTGGATTTCTGCCAGCGCCTGCTCCTGACCTCTGGCTGGACACCCAGCTGCTCTGTCCCGCTGCTTTACAGGAGTGTTCTGACCGCCATAGCCTCCATCCTGTTCTGTTTTCAGGCTGGACTCCTCCCAGTGCGGAGGGAGGACAAATTGTGAGCTCCTGAGCTCTGCAGTTGGTGCTCCCCTGACATGTTAGTTGTGTCTGCAGCTCAGCTAGGAATCCTGCCTCTGGCTCGCAGAGTATCAGGACCACACTGTGGAGGAGAGGGAAGAAGGCTCTGGGACTGCTAAAGAGGGTGTGAATCCCTCCTCCATTACAGATCAGTTCATAACCTGGAGAGGGTCTCTCATCTTTACACTGGAGCCTACATTGGGAAGAAAAGATGGACTATCCATTGTGAAAGCACTTAACATAGAACTTAGCACACAGTAGGCTGTCAACTAATCTCTGGTCCTTTCCCCTATGAAATATAGCTACTGAGAATAAAGAAGTGCCTATTTTAGTCACAGCCCCTAGGAATTTCGTGTGTTTGCTTAGTCCCCCAGAGGAGGAACTGTGGGTGTGTGTGGATTAGATGTGTGAGTGGGTAAGACCATGCAGTATATATACCAGACCACTTATAATGACGTGGCTCATATGTTTGAAAGACAAGGATGTGTTCATACAAGGCCTGAGTATGTTTTTACAGCTCCACAAACCATTCATCCACCTTGGCAGGACTCTTTTAGTGCCAGTTTTAGATTTTTGATGCTTTCTCTTTTCTCCTAAAATAGTGATTTACATTTCAAAGCAGTTTCTGGCTTTGGCAGGCTTTGTTGTTGGTACCTGGACTTCTTTTCTTTAACCATTTATTAAGGACGGAGTATCCAGCTTGGAGAGAGCCTGAATTCTATGAATTTTATTTAAAAATTTGGCTCCAACCACTTTTTGAGCATAAAGATGAAATAACCGGTTAAAAAATATGTACATAAATTTATTTGTTAAGATCCCTGCCGAGACTTGGGCTTACCTGATGACTCAGACAGTAAAGAATCTTCCTGCAATGTGGGAAACCCAGGTTCGATCCCTGGGTTGGGAAGATCCCCTGGAGAAGGCAATGGCACCCCACTCCAGTACTCTTGCCTGGAGAATCCCAGGGACGGGGGAGCCTGGTAGTTTCACTTTTCACTTTCATGCTTTGGAGAAGGAAATGGCAACCCACTCCAGTGTTCTTGCCTGGAGAATCTCAGGGACGAGGGAGCCTGGTGGGCTGCCGTCTATAGGGTCGCACAGAGTTGGACATGACTGAAGTGACTTAGCAGCAGCAGCAGCAGCCAGTATTCTTTCCCGGAGAATCCCATGGACAGAGGAGCCTGAAGGGCTATATAGCCCACAGGGTCGCAAAGAATCGGACACTACTGAGCAACAAATACATGCACACGCTGTGGAGACCTGGTGGGGAGCTTTGGGAATATAGGAACCTGGTGAACCCCAGGAAAACTGGCATGAGGAATTTCTGGGGCTCTTGATGGAGGTCTGCTCCAGGTGGGACCTTGGGTCTTGGTTGTCTTCGGGGGGTTCCTGAAGTGGAGGCTCTTAATGCTGCCTCTGGCTGCCCAGAGAAAGTTAAATTTCATTCATTTCACAACTAATGTCTATCTGAACACGATGAATACACTGGAAGGAGAAAATTATGGCTTGATTTTTTTTTTTTTTTTGAAAAGTGATTAGAATTCCATCCAGTTCTGTCATAATGAAAACTGTTCTCCATAATTGGATAGAGGGTATATTTAACATGCTCATTGCTTGCAGAATCAGGAGCTGCCAAGTTCGAGTCATATCAACGTGATGTTTGTCGTTAATAATACCCCATTTTCCAGATGACAAAATAGAAAGGTATTCTGAATAATGCCTTGAGCTATCTGCAAATTCAAGGCTGACCTAGGACTTGAAGCTTTTTGTTTTTACCTCTTGATGGCTTGTTTCTGAGTTTATGTATTTATTTCACTGCTTTCTTCTCTCTGCTTATTTGGACATGGAAGCCAGTGACTTGCCCACTGATAAGCCAGCAGGGCCAGCTTCCTGGGTGTGTGTGTCACACAGGGCCCTGCATGCAGAAGGGCCCCACACTTGATTTCTGCTCTGGGTGGCTGTCCTGAAATTCTTAATACCTTAAAAGCAAAAAGTGTGCAGAATGTTTTCATTTTGTACCAAGCTTTGCAAATTGTGTCTCTAGTTCTGATGGCCAGATTTAACTCTATTTATTTGCCTGGCTAGGTAATAGGCCCTTTCTTCCTTCCCCTCTTCTCCATCAGATACTCCATTTTGTACCCCTCAGATGGTGTAGATGGACGATGTAGATACCCGGGAGATTTTGCCAACATGGGAAGAGCCAAGGGCTGTGAGTATACCATCTAGACTTGGCCAAGCAGCAGAGTGTTCTCAAACTCAGATTCCAGGAAAACATGGAACCTCGAGGATGGCCCCTGTGCCTGTTAGAGTGAACGTGGGCAGTGTCGCCCACGGCCACAGGGATTTGTATGGCCGCTTAGCAAGGTGTGAGCATTGTCCTGAGATGGGATGGTTAGGGCATCATTTTGAAAGTCAAAAGAAATTGGTCTGGATAGCAAGGCTGAGGAGGACTCAGTGTTGTGGGGAGTAAAGATCTGTCTTTAAGGGACTTCCCTGGCAGTTCAGTGGTTAAGACTCTGTGCTTCCAATGCTCGGGGCATGGGTTCAGTCCCTGGTCTGGGAACTAAGAGCCCATCTGCCATGTGAAGCAGCCAAAAAAATAAAAAAAAAAAAAAATCTATCTTTAAGTTGCATGTGCAGAAAGGAGACATGGATGCAGGCAATTGCTCCTTATTTGCCCATGTCAGCATTGTTGTTGTTCAGTTGCTAAGTCATGTCCAACTCTGGTACCCCATGGACTGTAGCAGCATACCCTTGATGACTGATATTCCTTCATGCCGAAACTAAGTAAAACTGCTCTGTTTCTTAAGCTATAACTGTCTGGGGTGTTTTCTTTAGGGGCAGAGGTTTTGAGTGGAATGTCAAGGCCAGTTTAGATTCCACAGCACTAGGAATCAAATTCCTGGTCGGTGTGCGAAGGTCAAGGACCCTGATCACGCAAGGTGCAAACGAACACGTAAACAGAACTTGATGTACTGGGAGTCTGGATCACAGAGAAATGGAGCAAACAGTACTGTGTGTATGCTCCGTTTGTGGAGCCTGTTGGAAGGGGCGAGTGGGGTGGCATTCTGTCAGTACCCGCTGGCCAGCTCTGCCCCAAGCCTGGCCTTTTCTAAAGCACAAATGTAAGGGATGGGCTGGCTCACAGTCCTCAGACTGATTCTTTACCTTGGGTTCTACCCTAGGATTTCTCTGATTAAAAAAAATTTTTTTCCCCTAATTTTAAAGGTAAAAATCGGTCTTGGTGTAAAATCTTGGAAAATGAGAAAGAATGAGAAAGTTATTTAAAATCCCACAATTCAGTGATCAGGGTCCTCTTTTTTTCCCAAAGTTTTTTTTTTTTTCTTTGTAAAGGTGTAAGTCCTTTGTAGCATTGAAAAGATGATTTTATGTACACATGTCATATGCTCACTGGTCCGTGTATGTTAACAGTCCTTAAGAGGGAATGTCTTTCTCAGGAATTCCTTGTAAAAACTATTTTGAGTTTTCTCCGACTGGATTTCTTTTTTCTTTTCTTTATTGTGATGGAAGAAGCTGTTTATGTGTTAGGTTTGGTCTCACTGAAACTGAGAACTGACTTAGCTAAAAATCCACCATCCTCTTTTTAGGAGGGAAATTATTATTCAGGTGTTCAAATAAAGTTTTAACTGCATAACCAGAACCTCTTAAGCTTGTAACGTTCCTGTGCTTGTCAAACTTAAAGGTGTCTGGGTTGTTGAGAGTTTCCTGTGTTTCTCTCATGAATGGATAAAGATCTCACAGGCCAGTCTTTGAGTGGCCAGAGGATTGGTGTTAGAGGAAGAAGTGATTTTCATATGGCATAGTTTTTTTTTTTTTTTTTTTTCAGTTAAAAATCATTAAGACCTTGTGTGTTTGTATGACTTGAAAGACAGGGGGCCCTATAGTTACCTTGAGAGTTAAATTATAACTTAGCACCATCTATGTGAAGACTTCTTAAAAAAAAAGTCAATGCCAAAACTGAGGGGCTGAGATTCTTTCTCATACATCTGCTCTTTCTACTTTCATCTGAAATCCCCTTCAAACTTTAATGAAAATGATTTGTTGTATGAACTCGGGTGAAAATGACTATTTGCTTTTTTGTTTTGTTTTAGAGCTTTCAAAAGTTCAACTGAATTTATTCAATTTAATTCAACCAGCATTTCAGCATTAGAGGCACCTACCTGGTGAGCTTGAGGAGAGGAGAGGAAGGGTAAAAAAACCAAGAAGAAGGCACTGGTGTGTACCCTAACTGGCTGGCAAAATGGAATTTTATTCCTGGACATAAATGATACATTCATTATTCATGATTCCTTCTAATCACAAAGCTGCTTTTGCCTTTCTGTGACACAGATGATGATAAAAATAAGGCATGTGACTTCACTAGCTGTTTTCTCCGAAACTGGGCCAGAGACTCCTGGTCATCAGGTTGGGTATAATGTGGCATCACCCCAGATACCCTGGGGCAACATCCTGAGGTCTTCTTACTCACTTTGGGGATCTGGAAGCCACATCCCAAGGACCTTGGTCAAAACGGGCCCCGGAGCTTCTAGATTGGTTTTCTCCACCCCCTACTTCCCCTGGGATTTCCCTAGAACTATCAAGAGTACTTGCAGGCCCATGTGTATGGTTGACCCCTCTGGGATTATACTGGTGTCAATAGAGAGCACAGTGGACTGGCGGAGGCCAAATCTGCTGCTGCTCCTTGATGAGCCAGGAGGCCCTGCCCATGGCTCTAGGGTTCTGGTGCTTTTGACTCGTTTGATTTCTTTGTCTGATGAATGAATGACCACGAAATTATCATGGTGCAGAAGGTAGACCTCCTTTGGCAGTGCTGTTTTGTGTTGCTTAACATCCCTTTGTGTGATCATTTTTAATTCTAGGCAGACGTGAAATATAGACTAGAGAACTTCCCCTGTTTAGATAATGTATAAAGTTCATGTGGGTTAGATACTTGCAGGCCTTTCCAGCTAGAGACTGGCCTCCTTAGACCCCAGATCTTACAGTAGCTCTCTCAGGCCATTGGTCTTCCTTAACAAAATCAATGTGTTTCCAAATATTGGAAATCAGCACAGGAGAACTGATTTTTGTCGAAAAAATTCCATTTGTATAGGCAACAGAGGTGCTTTTCCTTTTTTAATTGAAGTATAGTTGATTTACAATGTTGTGTTCATTTCTGGTATACAGCAAAGTGATTCTGTTATACATATTCCTTTTCATTAAAGGTTATTGTAAGATACTGAATATAGTTCCTGTGCTATACAGTAGGACCTTGTTTATTTTATATATAGTAGTTTGTATCTGCTAATCCCAAACTCATAATTTATCCTACTACCCCTTTGCCCCTTTGGTAACCATCTGTTTGTTTTCTATGTCTATGAGTCTGTTTCTGTTTTGTAAATAAGTTCATTTGTATCCTTTATTAGATTCCACAGATAAGTGATATCATATGATATTTGTCTTACTCTGTCTGACTTAATGCACTTGGTTTGATAATCACTAAGTCCATCCATGTTGCTGTAAATGGCATTATTTCATTCTATTTTTTATGGCTGAGTAGTATTTCACTGTATATGTATATCACACCTTTATCCACTCATCTGTTGATGGACACTTTGGTTGCTTGGCTGTTGTAAATTGTGCTTTGAATGTTGGAGTGCGTGTATCTTTTCAAATTAGAGTGTTCTCTGGATGTATGCCCAGGAGCAGGATTGCTGGATCATATAGTAACTCTATTTTTAGTTTTTTAAGGAGCCTCCATATTTTCCACAGTGGCTACACCAATTTACATTCCCAAGAGGTGCTTTTCTAAAAAAAGACTAGGTTGTATATATTTTCTAAAGAAAGTATAAGTCTCCATTTATTTTATTTAAAATTTAGGCAACAATTATCCATAAAAAAATAACTGGTGCTGCTTAGTTGTTCAGTTGTGTCAAACTCTTTGAGACCCTTTGGAATGTAGCCTGCCAGGCTCCTCTATCCATCGGATTTTTCAGGCAAGAATACTGGAGCGGGTTGCATTTCCTCCTCCAGGGGATCTTCCTGACCCAGGGATTGAACTTGTATCTACTGGGTCTTCTGCAAGTGGATTCTTCACCCACCTGAGCCATTGAGGAAGCCATGTATCTGCTAATTATGTGTTTTTCTAAAAACAAACCCAAAGAGTTGGGGGTTTTCTCTAGTTTTGTGAGCTGGGGCTACTCTCTAGTTGTAGTATGTGGGCTTCTCATTGTGGTGGCTGCTCTTGTTGCAGAGCATAGGCTCTAGGGACCTTGGGTTGCAGTAATTGTGACTCCCCGGCTCTAGAGAACTGGCTCAATAATTGTAGCATACAGGCTTAGTTGTCCCTTGGCACGTGGGATCTTCCCGGATCAGGGATCGAACCTGTGCCTTCTGCGTTGGCAGGAGGATTCTTTACCAGTGAGCCTCCGGGGAAGCCCCCAAAGAGTTCTTATATATGCCACATTTGCATCTTGAAAAGAGGATATTATTTACAAGCATTTTTTGGTTGTTGTTTTGGTCCTCTGCTCCCAGACTATTTTGCTGTGATTTTTTGTGTGCATTTTCTTCTAATGTTCCATTTTCAAATGGTAATCATTAATCCTTCCTCATGACCTCTCCTAGAATATAGTTCTGCTCCAACAATGGTGGGGAGGGGCTCTAGGGGTAACCAACGACCTAGGGTTATGTCCTGGGTTAAAAAAAGATGAAAGGTTAGACCAGTGGTCAGTCTCTAGGTCCTGGGAAAGGTAGCTCTCTCCAGACTGGAAACTGAGATGGGAGAGTGTCCCTGCGCAGCCCTGGCTGTGCTCAAACAGACAGGCCTTCCAGGTTCCCAGAAACCCCTTTGATTTGCAGCCCATTCCACATGATGTTTAGTAATAAACAGAGTTCAATGACCAGTCTAGACAAACAAATCACGGCTTCTGGCAAACCCTGGTTCTGATGACATGTTATGTCTTAGCAACGCAGGGAGGAAGGAGCCAGCTTTGAAACTCGAACGCAGTGCCTTTGTGAGCTAAGAGAAAATACAGAGGCTGAGATGGGGACCCAGACAAACAGACCCCACTCTAGCCAAGTGAGAAGGCATTCCCTGCTTTGTGGCTTGTGAATTTCCTGCTCTGTCTTCCTCCAGGCATTAGGAAGCTGCCCTGAACTGGAGTGAAATATGAGACGCTTCCATATTAATGTTTCTGAAGCCCTCAGGGTGGTTGCAACCACCTGCTTCTCCACGCCGGCCCCCAGCAGCTGTCCTCAACAGTTTTCACTAGAGAGACACCATTTTTCTCTTTAAACAAGATATTTCATCAGAGTTGGATTTTAATTGAGCCAGGAAGCCTTCCAAGCTGTTTCATGTTCACTGGCCAGCTTTATCTGTCATTTGCAGGTGAAGAGAAATCTCATAACTTTCTCATTTACTTTGCTCCTTCCTCCTCCAACCTGTCAATGAAAATACAACATCAAACCTCGCCAAGTTGTGTGTTATCAGCTCACAGGACACACAGTAAAATCCCACTTCTGTTGGGACAAAAACAGGAAAAACGCGAAGAAAGGACTGGCTCACTGAAATCCCTGTAAAATAATCCCTAGTGAAAATAGCAGCAACTTTCTTGGGGGGGGGGTGCGGGGGGAAACATGTGCTTCTTATAAATACAGTCCAGGATGATAAACTGTGTATACAACAAAGAATGCTTAGAAAATGTGGCTGGTAGACTTCTTCTGTGAATGCATTTGGGCTGTTTTCACGTCGAAATAATTCATTTTCAGCATTTATCAAAGGAGGTTCTTTTACAATTATTTAAATACATTTTTCTTTGACGGAATTGAATTGTTGACTCAGTGTTAATGGTTCCTTGCAAATATTTACTGAATCTCTCTGTAAACTGTCCTCTAAATTAGACCAGAAGGTTCAAAACTCTGACTAACTCCCCTTCGGAATCCCGCCTTTTAAGGTAATCTCTCTCCTGCTATCTGTGCCAATTAACTGAGAGCATTTTAATAACAGGGAATAATAATTGCTGTTTGCTTATCGTTGAGAGGAATTTCCCCCCATGCATTTATTTTTAGGGAGAATAGATTGTTATTTAGCGCAGGGTGATGCTGATAAAGACTTTAATTACTGTGTGAGAGATTTTGGTGGATGAGAAACAAGAATTTGCAGTATTTTGTTCACATTTTGTAGAGAATTGAAAATTTTAAATTCCTTCAGTTGCTGAAAATGTGAGGACTGCTGCAGTACAAGGTGTTTATATAGATAGACATAAACCTATAAAAATGATTATGTGTACAAGATGAACCAACAACCAGGAGGTAAAAACCAAAGACCTGAGCTTTACTTCTTCCTCTTTCTAGGGAAAAGGTTTTGTCGTGGACATAAATGAATTCCTCTACAGACCCATCTGGGAGAAAATGTATTCATTTGCATTATCCTATTTTAGCTGAATGTAATTCCCATATATACATTTTTCTTGAGGAACAAAACATGACCAATTCTATGTATTAATTTTAATTGCAGCATGAAAGCTTTATACCTGCTCTTACTATAACATTTACCTCAGTTCTAAGTTCAAACTTTCAAATTGTTAAATAACTCAATGCCTGTGTTAATTAGATTTCAGGGATCAAGAACTGGATTAAATAAGGTCAATTAACCTATAGTGTCTGTATAAATGTACTTGTGATACTAGAATGGCAATTAATAGGATGAAAACACATTAAAATATTTCTCAGTAGAGCAAAGATTCATCAGCTTAAATTTCATGGGGTCTTGTCATCTTTTGTCTGGGAAATGTGGCTCACATAGCTGCAGAATTTCAAAGCCAGAAGGAGACTTGGAGTTCTCCAGTCTCATCACATTGACTCATTCATTTTTATATTCGTTCAATGAATGAGGCCCTACTATAGGCTAGTCTTCTGCTGGGTGCAGGGATCACAATGGTAAGCAAAACCAGATGAGTTCTCACCCTCATGGGGTGGACGCTGGGGAGATCTGACCTGATGAGATTTGTCTTTTGAAATGCTCAGCCTCATTTATTTTAAAGTTTTAATGAAATTATAACATTTCCCTGTGTGCATGCATACTCAGTCATGTCCTACTCTTTGCGATGCCATAGACTGTAGCCCATCAGGCTTCCCTGCCCATGGGATTTCCCAGGCAAAAATAGTGGAGTGTGTTGTTGTTTCCTTCTCCAGGGGATCTTCCCGACCCAAAGATCAAACCAACTTTTGGAACAGAAACTCTTAATGCCAGGAAAATTACAAAATTGACATGTATTCAGTGATGGGACTGTGGCTTAAATTTCCAAGAAATTTTCTAATACCACAGTAGTTTATATATTGCGTTGTAGAAGTTAAAAAAAAAAAGAACAATTCCACAGATTCCTCCTGCCCTCTTTTTCTGGATTTATTTATTGCTCTGGTGAAGGCTAAAATTTTTGCTGGTTTAACCAACAGTTACGTATAGGGATATGAATTCACGAGCAGTTGAACTCAATCTCTACCTTGACATCCTAGTCTTCTTGGGAACTGAACAATGACTGAATCTTGCAGATTCAAAGGGAACAGTCCAGCTATCCAGTTAGGGACCACCCAGTCATTTCCTGCCTTGATCCAGTCATTGTAGGTTTCTGCCCCCTCCCTTCCTCCTCAGGGTGGCATCTAAGTTCACAGGGAAGGGCTGGCAACACTTGGAGAATGGTGTGGGGGGATCCTTGGGCCCCTGGCCTGAGAGCTGGCACTCTATGAGGCATCCTTGAGTCCTCGAGTCCTCCAGGGCTATCAGCCCGAGTCCCTCCCAGACTCTGCCGCTGAGTCCCCTGCGGCCTCTCCCCACCAGCCCTCCCACCTTGGCTCCACACTGTGCACCCTCCACGTTCCAACCAGGAGACCCTTCAGGTCTGCGACTTTGCTCTGCCCTTCCACACCCGGCTGTGGGGGTGGGGCTCTGCACAGACACCTCCTTTAGCTTTATCTGTTAGAGCAACTGTGGGTGAAGGGGCTCTAGGAAAACTTGCTTCACTGAGATTTCAAGCACAGGCTCTTCCCTCTGGGATGACCTCAGGGAATTTAACTGGGGCAGGGCCTTGGGGCGGAGCCTGGACATGGAGGGATCTGAATGCTCTTCACCTTTTCTCTGATTTCTCACCACTCTACTCTTATCCAGAAGTATTTTTAATCTCTTTTCTTTCTAGTGGAGAGAAAATGTTTTTCCCTCCTCAAACCATTGTTTATGGATAAGATTTACATCTAGATTACCATGATGGTGTGATCACTCACCTAGAGCCAGACATCTTGGAATGCGAACTCAAGTGGACCTTAGGAAGCATCACTATGAACAAAGCTAGTGGAGGTGATGGAATTCCAGTTGAGCAATTTCAAATCCTAAAAGATGATGCTGTGAAAGTGCTGCACTCAATATGCCAGCAAATTTGGAAAACTCAGCAGTGGCCACAGGACTGGAAAGGGTCAGTTTTCATTCCAATTCCAAAGAATGCTCGAACTACCACATAATTGCACTCATCTCACACACTAGCAAAGTAATGCTCAAAATTCTCCAAGCCAGGCTTCAACAATACACGAACTGTGAACTTCCAGATGTTCAAGCTGGATTTAGAAAAGGCAGAGGAACCAGAGATCAAATTGCCAACATCTGTTGGATCATCGAAAAAGCAAGAGAGTTCCAGAAAAACATCTACTTCTGCTTTATTGACTATGCCAAAGCCTTTGACTGTGTGGATCACAACAAACTGTGGAAAATTCTGAAAGCGATAGGAATACCAGACCACATGACCTGCCTCCTGAGAAATCTGTATGCAGGTCAGGAACCAACAGTTAGAACCAGACATGAAACAACAGACTGGTTCCAAATCAGGAAAGGAGTACGTCAAGGCTGTATGTTGTCACCCTGTTTATTTAACTTATATGCAGAGAACATCATGTGAAATGCTGGCTGGATGAAGCACAAGCTGAAATCAAGATTGCCGGGAGAAATATCAATAACCTTAGATATGCAGATGACACCACCCTTATGGCAGAAAGTGAAGAAGAACTAAAGAGCCTCTTGATTAAAGTGAAAGAGGAGAGTGAAAAAGTTGGCTTAAAACTCAACATTCAGAAAATTAAGATCATGGCATCCAGTCCCATCACTTCATGGCAAATAAATGTGGAAACAATGGAAACAGTGAGAGACTTTATTTTCTTGGTCTCCAAAATCACTGCAGATGGTGACTGCAGCCATGGAATTAAAAGATGCTTGCTCCTTGGAAGAAAAGCTATGACAAACCTAGACAGCATATTTAAAAGCAGAGACATTACTTTGCTGACGAAGGTCCGACTAGTCAAGGCTATGGCTTTTCCAGTGGTCACGTATGGATGTGAGAGTTGGACTATAAAGAAAGCTGAATGCCGAAGAATTGATGCTTTTGAACTGTGGTGTTGGAGAAGACTCTTGAAAGTCCCTTGGACTGCAAAGAGATCCAACCAGTCAGTCCTAAAGGATATCGGTCCTGAATATTCATTGAAAGGACTGATGCTGAAGCTGAAACTCCAATACTTTGGCTGACTGATGCGAAGAACGGACTCATTGGAAAAGACCCTGATGCTGGGAAAGATTGAAGGTGGAAGGAGAAAGGGACAAAAGAGGATGAGATGGTTGATCGGCATAATTGACTCGATGGACATGGGTTGGACTCTGGGAGTTGGTGATGGACAGGAAGGCCTGGCGTGCTGTGGTTCATGGGGTTGCAAAGAGTCGGACACGACTGAGCAACTGAACTGAACTGAGACTGTAGACTTCAGTCAGGAATTTAGTTTTCACAGAGGAACAATTGGGGTGTGGGGGGCAGGTGGGAAGTTTGTATAGAAAGTAAAAGGGGGTAGTGAGGCCTTCCTTGGTTGGCCAGCGGTTAAGTATCCGCTTGCCAATGCAGGGGACATGGGATCGATACCTGGTCTAGGAAGATGTTACATGCTGTGGGGCAACTAAGCCTATGTGCCACACCTACTGGACCCGTGCTTTACCAGCTGATCCACAAGGGAAACCCAAGAATACTGGAGTAGGTAGCCTATTCCTTCTGCGGTGGATCTTCCTGACCCAGGAATTGAACTGGGGTCTCCTGCATTGCAGGCAGATTCTTTACCAACTGAGCTATCAGGGAAGCCTTCTAGGGAGCCTGTGAGCTGCAATTACTGAGCCCACATGCCTGGAGCCCATGCTCTGCAACAAGAGAAGCCATCGAAACTAAAGAAAGCACTATTGCAGCAATAAAGAGTCAGTGCAGCCAAAAATAAATAAATAAAATTAAAAAAGAGAAAGGGGTCGTGATTAGAAAAACTTACTAAGAACAAAACCCCCTCACAAGTGTTTCAAAAATGCTATCCCTGACATACTTAGAATCTCAGCTTTCTGATAGAAGCTCAGATTTTCTTTATTCAGGGCACACATCCTGTTCCAAGCTCTGCGATGTGCCACTTTGTTTACAACTTTCCCAGCAAGGTCTTTATTGAGGTCAGTTCTATATCAGACCAACATTTATGACCTAATTTGCCCTGAAAACTATTTTTGTTTCTGCTTTCTATGCCTCCACAGTGGTGTTTAAATTTGCCAAGTGTGAAATCTCACCCACAAAGCCTTTTCTTGAAAGTGATTCTAAACATGAAGGAGTGGATGATTTCAGCCACTCAAATAAAGTCATCACACAGAAGGTAGTATGATGTGAGACCTGAACTGCAGATTAAGAAGAGGAGAATGCAACAGCGGGATGTGCTTATAAGAATGAGATTGTGTTGATTCAAACAAAATCACTGTTATCCGATTATCTGCTGCTGCTGCTCTTTAGTTGCTAAGTTGCTTCCGACTATTTGTGATCCATGGACTCCATCCACCAGACTCCTCTGTCCATGGGATTCTCTAGGAAAGAAAACTGGAGTGGGTTGCTATTTCCTTCTCCAGGGGATCTTCCTGACCCAGGGAATCAAATCTGGTCTCCTGCTTGGCAGGCAGATTCTTTATCATTGAGCCACCAGGGAAGCCTGATTCTGATTATCTAGGGCAGGGGGCTCAAATAACCTGTTCTCTCCCACTATATTGAAAGCTCCCAGAGGCTCCTCTTGGCTCCCTAATAACTTCATTATAAAGAAAAGCTGAACAGCAACACTGATCTGAAATATGTGTGGCACATAAGAGGGTGTTTAGAAGTCTGTATCGACTGTCTGGCTTCTCCCAAGCCAGTCAGCAGAGCCTGTGTGATCAGCAGAGTTACTGGATCCTGCAGCCACCTCACTTATCTGGGAGGGAATGGGACACATGTAGACTCTTCAGTGTAAGGAAGGAGGTCAGGCATTGGGTCTTGTTCTGTGACCCTGGGTGTTTATTGAATCCTGGTGCCTCGACAATTTCTTGGTTGACTATTAGAAAGTCTTACTCACCTCATCATGTGGGACAAAGTTTCTCTGCCATCTCAAAGGACACTATGGGGCCCTTTACCAGTTCCATCAAACTTGGATGGAGAATGACAGGATACAAATCCAGCTAAGTGGGGCCCGGCCACACTTGCTGCCTCTGTTGTGGAGAAACAGTGTAGATGTATGAAGAGCAATCTCAAGTTCAAATGCTACCCCTGCTGTTTCCTAGCTGTTTGATCCTGGAGAATTAACTTAATCTTTTTGAATTTTAGTAGCTGTGTCTGAAATTGTAGGGATGTTGTGAACATAAGAAAAGATGAACAGATCAAATAGCCTCGAATCAAATCTATAGCTTGTGTTTTAAATAATAAACACTCCTTTTTAAAACACTTTTCAAAGATATAAGATTATATGATCATGTTGAATATGTTTTTATTTTTTTCAAACTACAAGCACTGCCACCCCCTCTGACATTTGTTTGTTGCCCCCTCGCATTGAGAGTCACTGAATTAGACTTTTTAAATTGACCTTTGTCCTCATCTGGAGTGGTAGCATATACTGCAGAACATAGTAACATAATCGATCTGAATTCATTACCATTCATTACCCTTAAAATCATTCAGGAGACAGCTACACGCTTGGGGCACTGTTTTGATCGACACATAGCCTTTGATTTCTGGCACCTCTCAAGCTGGGGTGATTCTGCAATAGTCAGGCATGAAGGCTTAAAAACTAAAAGAAACTGGCCATTTTGGGTGGCAGTTAAGGCATTTTCAAGGCTCAGAAACAAAGGGAAGGAATACTTGGGATTATATGAAATAAAGTGAATAATACAGAGGAAGGAGAATTGGGTGTGGAGAAGGGTAGAAGTTAGTCTGGAAAATCTCTAAAGTGGAGACTGGATTCTAGGAACTACTTCAGAGAAGAGGACACAGAGAGGGTGGGTCCACCTCAGTCAGTTCAGTTCAGTCGCTCAGTCGTGTCCAACTCTTTGCAACCCCATGAATCGCAGCACACCAGGTCTCCCTGTCCATCACCAACACCCGGAGTCTACCCAAACCCATGTCCATCGAGTTGGTGATGCCATCCAACCATCTCATCCTCTGTCATGCCCTTCTCCTCCTGCCCCTGATCATTCCCAGCATTAGGGTCTTTTCCAATGAGTCAACTCTTTGCATGAGGTGGCCAAAGTATTGGAGTTTCAGCTTCAACATCAGTCCTTCCAATGAACACCCAGGACGGATTTCTTTAGGATGGACTGGTTGGATCTCCTTGCAGTCCAAGGGACTCTCAACAGTCTTCTCCAACACCACAGTTCAAAAGCATCAGTTCTTCGGTGCTCAGCTTTCTTCACTGTCCAACTCTCACATCCATACATGACCACTGGAAAAACCATAGCTTTGACTAGATGGAACTTCGTTGGCAAAGTAATGTCTCTGCTTTTAAATATGCTATCTAGGTTGGTCATAACTTTCCTTCCACGGAGTAAGTATCTTTTAATTTCATGGCTGCAATCACCATCTGCAGTGATTTTGGAGCCCCCCAAAATAAAGTCTGACAGTTTCCACTGTTTCCCCATCTATTTCCCATGAAGTGATGGGACCAGATGCCATGATCTTAGTTTTCTGAATGTTGAGTTTTAAGCCAACTTCTTCACTCTCCTCTTTCACTTTCATCAAGAGACTCTTTAGTTCTTCTTCACTTTCTGCCATAAGGGTGGTGTCATCTGCATATCTGAGGTTATTAATATTTCTCCCAGCAATCTTGATTCCAGCTTGTGCTTCCTCCAGCCCAGTGTTTCTCATGATGTACTCTGCATATAAGTTAAATAAGCAAGGTGACAATATACAGCCTTGAGGCACTCCTTTTCCTATTTGGAACCAGTCTGTTGTTCCATGTCCAGTTCTAACTGTTGCTTCCTGACCTGCATACAGGTTTCTCAAGAGACAGGTCAGATGGTCTGGTATTCCCATCTCTTTAAGAATTTCCCACAGTTTATTGTGGTGCACACAGTCAAAGGCTTTGGCATAGTCAATAAAACAGAAATAGATGTTTTTTCTGGAACTCTCTTGCTTTTTTGATGATCCAGTGGATGTTGGCAATTTGATCTCTGGTTCCTCTGCCTTTTCCAAAACCAGCTTGAACATCTGGAAGTTCACGGTTCAGTATTGCTGAAGCCTGGCTTGGAGAATTTTAAGCATTACTTCACTAGCGTGTGAGATGAGTGCAATTGTGCGTTTAGTTTGAGCATTCTTTGTCATTGCCTTTCTTTGGGATTGGAATGAAATCTGACCTTTTCCAGTCCTGTGGTCACTGCTGAGTTTTCCAAATTTGCTGGCATATTGAGTGCAGCACGTTCACAGCATCATCTTTTAGGATTTGAAATAGCTCAACTGGAATTCCATCACCTCCACTAGCTTTGTTTGTAGTGATGCTTTCTAAGGCCCAATTTACTTCACATTCCAGGATGTCTGGCTCTAGGTAAGTGATCACATCATCTTGATTATCTGGGTCATGAAGATCTTTTTTGTACAGTTCTTCTGTGTATTCTTGCCACCTCTTCTTAATATCTTCTGCTTCTGTTAGGTCCCTACCATTTCTGTCTTTTATTGGGCCCATCTTTGCACAAAATGTTCCCTTGGTATCTCTAATTTTCTTGAAGAGATCTCTAGTCTTTCCCATTCTATTGTTTTCCTCTATTTGTTTGCATTGATCACTGAGGAAGGCTTTCTTATCTCTTCTTGTTATTCTTTGGAACTCTCATTCAGATGGGAATATATTTCCTTTTCTCCTTTACTTTTTGCTTCTCTTCTTTTCACAGCTATTTGTAAGGCCTCCTCAGACAGCCATTTTGCTTTTTTGCATTTCTTTTCCATGGGGATGATCTTAATCCCTGTCTCCTGTACAATGTCACGAACCTCTGTCCATAGTTCATCAGGCATTCTGTCTATCAGATTTAGTCCCTTAAATCTATTTGTCACTTCCACTGTATAATCATAAGGGATTTGATTTAGGTCATACCTGAATGGTCTAGTGGTTTTCCCTACTTTCTTCCATTTAAGTCTGAATTTGGCAACAAGGAGTTCATGATTTGAGCCACAGTCTGCTCCCGGTCTTGTTTTTGCTGACTGTATAGAGCTTCTCCATCTTTGGCTGCAAAGAATATAATCAATCTGATTTCAGTGTTGACCATCTGGTGATGTCTATGTGTAGAGTCTTCTTTTGTGTTGTTGGAAGAGGGTGTTTGCTATGACCAGTGCGTTCTCTTGGCAAAACTCTATTAGCCTTTGCCCTGCTTCATTCTGTACTCCAAGGCCAAATTTGCCTGTTACGCCAGGTGTTTCCTCACTCCCTACTTTTGCATTCCAGTCCCCTATAATGAAAAGGATATCTTTTTTGGTTCTAGTTCTAAGAGGTCTTGTAGGTCTTCATAGAACCATTCAACTTCAGCTTCTTCAGCGTTACTGGTAGGGGGATAGACTTGGATTACCGTGATATTGAATGGTTTGCCTTGGAAATGAACAGAGATCATTCTGTCGTTTTTGAGATTGCATCCAAGTACTGCATTTCAGACTCTTTTGTTGACCATGATGGCTACTCCATTTCTTCTAAGGGATTTCTGCCCACAGTAATAGACATAATGGTCATCTGAGTTAAATTCACCCATTCCAGTCCATCTTAGTTCGCTGATTCCTAGAATGTCGACGCTCACTCTTGCCATCTCCTGTTTGACCGCTTCCAATTTGCCTTGATTCATGGACATAACATTCCAGGTTCCTATGCAATATTGCTCTTTACAGCCTCGGATCTTGCTTCTAGCATCAGTCACATCCACAGCTGGGTATTGTTTTTGCTTTGGCTCCATCATTCTTTCTGGAGTTATTTCTCCACTGATCTCCAGTAGGATATTGGGCACCTACTAACCTGGGGAGTTCATCTTTCAGTGTCCTATCTTTTTGCCTTTTCATACTGTTCATGGGTTCTCAAGGCAAGAATACTGACGTGGTTTGCCATGCCCTTCTCCAGTGGACCACATTCTGTCAGACCTCTCCACCATGACCCATCCGTCTTGAGTGGCCCCACAGCATGGCTTAGGTTCATTGAGTTAGACAAGGCTGGGGTCCATGTGATCAGGTTGGCTAGTTTTCTGTGATAATGGTTTCAGTGTGTCTGCCCTCTGACGCCCTCTCGCAACACCTACCGTCTTACTTGGGTTTCTCTTACCTTGGAAGTGGGGTATCTCTTCACAGCTGCTCCAGCAAAGCGCAGCTGCTGCTCCTTACCTTGGACAAGGGGTATCTACTCACGACAGCCCCTCCTGACCTTGAACGTGGAGTAGCCCTCCTGTGTCCGCGCAGCTGTGTCCACCTAGTTAGGGCTAAATCTGGATAACAGTGGAATGAATCAGATAGACTCTGTGGTTTCAAAGATTAAGGGAGGGGTGGAGATCTAGATCTTCTGAATGAAAAAGGCTGTAGCTAATGTATCCTGACCCACGGCTACGAAGAGAATAAAACAATTTCTGCTCTCCAGGAGCACTCCTGTTCCATGTCTGGTATGTCAGGGTGAGTGCTGTACAGTGTGTTGTAAATAGTCCAGAGGAAGGGACTAGCTGGGTTGGGGATGGCAAGCACATGGGGGAAACTTTACTGAGGCCTCCCTGATAGCTCAGTCGGTAAAGAATCAGCCTGTGATGCTGGAGACCTGGGTTCGATTCCTGGGTTGGGAAGATCCCCTGGAGAAGGAAATGGCAACCCGCTCCAGTATTCTTGCTTGGAAAATCCCAAGGACAGAGGAGGCTGGCAGGCTACAGTCCATAGGGTCACAAAAGTCAGACACGACTTAGCGCTATCTTTCCTTCTTTCTTTTCTTATTGAGGAAGTGGCATTCTACAGATGGGGACACCGAGTTCCAGAGAGGAGAAATTAATTGTCTAAGAACACACAACACAGAATACAGAGCTGAGAATGCAACCCAAGCCGTCTGCCCTGAAGTTATGACTCCTTCAGGCCAGTTTTGCTGATACCTGTTTGTGTACCTGAGGAAAAGGAGGAATCACGTTGGTAAGTGAGCCGGGGAGCAGGAAGGGAGCTGGTCTGGAGTTTCCTGATGGAAAAACCCGGAGACTGTCACTTGGCTGATTATGCAAAAGACCTGTATCCTAGGGATCCCTAAAGTGAGAAGGGAGCTCATGCAGTGGAGAGTTGAGAGATGTAGTGCTGACGACCTCATTTGACTTCTGAAGCCAGTTCTATCCATAAACTTTTGCTTCCTCCAGTTTGAGCTCTGAGTTTCCACCCAAGTATCTTCCCCCACATGATGAAGCACATGTAGCTGCTTCGACAGTGGCTGTGACAGGTCTTTTCCATGGGCTTACTGAAAAGACATTGTGGAGAGTTAGCAGGACTCCTGCAAGACTGTAGGTGTGGAGATGGGAAAGGGTGGTTGGCCAGATACTGAAAGGGGAGAATTCAATGAAAAGCTGGTTGGATGGATTGAAGGATGAATCTCATATCACTGTAAGGCACTCAGTTATACAATTGTGGGTGAGGTGGTATTGTCCAGTGTGACAGGGATGTGAGGAAGCCAGTGTTTGGGGGAACTAAAGAAGGCCTATAATTTCCTGATTAAACTTTCTTTTTTCAACCATGTTTAACGTGAGTGGTTCTATCTGGAACCATTGAGTGATGAAAATCTTGGAATGCTCAAAGCAGTGGGGACAAGAGCAGTCATTTGGATGTGGTTTTTGAAGACTTTCTGGCTACCGTAGTCTGAAAGCAGTCTTCTGGCAGAATCCACTTTAGGGAAGCTTGAAAAGAGTATGCCACTGGAGCAGTGGAAAATACCCACCCAGTGGTTTTAGGGTTTGATGTTCAAATTGTATGATAGTGAAAGATTCAGAGAGCGAATTAGCCAGAGTTAGACTGCCCATAAATGCTCTTCCTGTAATTAGATGATGAGAAGAGAATTCTAAAAGCTTCCAACTCAATTTCTTTTATTTAGGATAGTCTCATTTCATTAACCATGACCCCAAGGGAGCAGCCTGAAACTGTGTTGACAGTACGGGAGAACAAAAGGAACAAGAAAACCAGAGACTGGTGGTAGTTAGCCTAATAAACGTACTGTGCTGTGCTTAGACACTCAGGCATGTCCAACTCTTTGCCATCCCATGGACTGTAGCCCGCCAGGTCCTCTGTCCATGGGGATTCTCCAGGCAAGAATACTGGAGTGGGATGCCATGCCCTCCTCTAGGGGATCTTCCCAACCTAGGGATCGAACCCAGGTCTCCCGAATTGCTAAGATTTTTTTACTGTCTGAGCCACCAGGGAAGCCCAAGAATACTGGAGTGGGTAGCCAATCCCTTCTCCAGGGGAACTCCCCGACCCAGGAATTGAACCGGGGTCTCCTGCATTGCAGGCAGATTCTTTACCAGCTAAGCTACCTGGGAATCCCAATACATGTACTTTGGGATGCTAATCAAAGAAATTCACAAGTCATTGGGTCACCACACATTTCCTTGATACAGTGACATAATCTGACATCCTAGTTTCAGAATAGGAAGTCCAGTGAAATACTGGATGCACATATGTTTAGAAAAGCTGGAATAAGGCTGAGTGTTGGAAAGATGAACGTATGTGACCTTTTCATTTTTTAAGCTGGAGGATGGTTGCTTTACAATGCTGTGTTAAGTTCCTGCTATACAACAAAGTGAATCAGCTATATGTATGAATATATCCCCTCCCTCTTGAGCCTCCCCCGCCCACAATCCCACCCCTCTAGGTCATCACAGAGCACTGGGCTGAGCTCCCCATGTTAGCCAGTGGCTTCCCACCAGCTACTTTACACATGGTAGTGTCTATATGTCAGTGCTGCCCTCTCAATTCCTCCCACCCTCTCCTTTCCCCGCTGAGTCCACAAGGCCACTCTTTACTTCTCTAGTGTGACTCTTCGAGCCACAGGTTTGGAAGGAAACAGTTGTAGCAGGTGGCCTCACTGGATGTCCTGGAGGAAAGTTTGCTCTGCTCATCTCTCTGAAAGACCCATGATGCTTTATTTGTTTAGTATAACAGATGCTCTTGATTAATTTCAGCAGTTTTATTATCTCATTTCCTGGGTGACCTAACAGCAGGGTGTGAGTAAGCAGATCGGGATGCCATTTCTAAGAGCATTATTCATGTTGTTGAGGAGGTGAGCTTTAGGGAAAGGAACGCCTGAAACCACTTTCTTGAGACCTTAATCCCGATCAGTTGGAGAAAAAAGTCATCAAGTCTCAGTCAGGGACTCCTCTTGTTTAGTCTGAGAGAAACTTAATTTCCAATTTGGCCAGTGAGCTAACGACATGGGAAGGGGAAGAGTCAGTAATTTCATCGCCAGTGAGTTTCTTCTTTGGATCTGAGTAGGAAATTCCATTATATTGACTAATTTTGGTACAATAGACTCCCAAATAATTATTAACTTGGCACTCTCCTCCTCTTCTGTTATGTTGAGGTATATTGAAGAGAAGACATCAACCTTTTTTTTCTTTACACTACAGAAATGGCAGTTTCAGAGAGTTCAACCTAGTATTTCAGCAAAACCCAGTCATCCTGTGAAGTCCCTGTGTGTTTTATTCTCTGTGAGGCTGTACATTGCATGTTAACTTCACTGTCTGTTGCTGAAATAAACCAGTGGAGAAGCTGTGTGTTCCCTCTTAATTTCACTCAGGCAGCACTGCCAGCCCTCCAGGGACTGCCCTAGCCCAGGTCAGCCTCCTCTGATGCTCAGATGCCCATGTGGTAGCCAACCTCATTCAGAGAGTGTGGGTGTGTAATAGGTCTACTGTTACTGACATGGAGAACTGTCAAATCATTAGCCCATGTTTTTGAAGTGACCACTGTTTTTATCTTTTTTTTTTTTTGGTGGGGGGAAGAGAAATTTTCTTTTACAAAGTGTTTGCTTGTATTTTGTCTCAGAACCATAAAAAATTACGTTTAAAAAAAGGACGTGGGGACTTCTCTGGCAGTCCAGTGGTTAATACTCTGCATTTCCACTACCAGGGATGGGGGTTCAATCCCTGGTTGGAAACCTACAATAACACATGCTGAACGGTGTGGCAAAACAAAACAAAACAGAACCCACCCCCACCCCCCCAGA
This sequence comes from Okapia johnstoni, assembly GCA_024291935.2. Taxonomy (NCBI): domain Eukaryota; kingdom Metazoa; phylum Chordata; class Mammalia; order Artiodactyla; family Giraffidae; genus Okapia; species Okapia johnstoni. The sequence continues at coordinate 51,007,652 of CM044313.1, forward strand.
TAATGTGGCTGAAACTTTTGCTTTCTAATAGATAATTTCTGGTATGGCTCACACATGTCTTAGATACCCTATCATAGTGACTCACTGTTTACTACTCACCCTGTAGCTTATTGACTTTGTTTCTGCATGTTAGACTCTGGGATAAACTTTAAGTAGAGGGTCCCCCCCCCCCATATAAAAAAGTCCTACATATGTATTAAACTGTATCTAATAAAGGCAGTATTACAAACCAACATAGACAAATGTCTAACCATGCTGCTGCTGCTGCTAAGTCGCTTCAGTCGTGTCCGACTCTGTGCGACCCCATAGACGGTAGCCCACCAAGCTCTGCCATCCCTGGGATTCTCCAGGAAAGAATACTGGAGTGCGTTGCCATTTCCTTCTCCAATGCATGAAAAGGAAAAGTGAAAGTAAAGTCGCTCAGTTGTGTCCGACTCCTAGCGACCCCAGGGACTGCAGCCTACCAAGCTCCTCTGTCCATGGGATTTTCCAGGCAAGAGTACTGGAGTGGGATGCCATCGCCTTCTCCTGTCTAAACATATTGACACACACAAAAAAGATGTATACCTTTCATTAGTATAAAGATAACTCCAAGTGGATTACAGAGCTGAATATGAAAACTAAAAACTTATAGACTTTTAGGGGGAAATGAAAATTTTAAGACAGTGGAATAGGAGAAGATTTCTTAAATAAAAAAGTATAAGGAACTTATTATAGAGAAAAAGATTTATACATTTACCTACATTGAAATTAGTAAATATCTGTGTGACAAAGCACTATAAACAGAGTTAAAAAAAACCCTCAAATTTGTTTTATTTTTTCAATTTCTAAAATTCAACGACAGTATCCAGAATATATAAGAGTGACTTCACACCAATAATTTAAAAAATGGTCAAGATATGAAGAGGCAGTTCAGGGAAGAGGAAAGGCAAATGGTTGACAACTGAAAAGATGCTCAATCTCAGCAGTGACTAGGGAAATGCAAAGTAAAACAGCAGTGAAGTACCGTTTCACATCTGCCACATGGGCAAACAACAAAAGGCTAGGCTTTAAGAAAACAGAACCTCATATCACTGAGGGCAGACTTTGCATTATTACTTTGTAAAGCAAAGTGGTAATTCCCAATACAATTGGAGGTGTAATTCCCAGTGCAATTATAACTTAATTATTTCACTTCTGAGTATTTTCTAAGACCATCTCACAAATGCTCGAGGAGCACTGTTTGTAATAGTAAAAACAGGGAAATGACTCAACTTCATTAACTACAGCAGGGGTTTGGCCAATTCCAATCCCCTGGGTCAAGTCCAGCTCACTGTTTCTGCACAGCTTGCAAACAGTTTTTACATTCTTTTTAATATTTAAAAATACCAAAGACAAGTAGTATGTTATATCATTGTAAAACTTACATGAAATTCAAGTATTAGTGCCCATAGTAAAGGTTTTTTTTTTTTAATTGAGGTACAGTTGATTTACAACATAGTAAAGTTTTATTGGAATATAGCTATGCTCATTCATTTAAGCATGGTACTTTGGGGGGCCCACAGGTAATTCTGACGCACACTAAGTTTGATGAACAGTGGATAGAGGAATGGATGGATTTTGGTGGGTTCATACAGTGGAGTAGTATACACTAGTTAAAATCAGTGAATTAGATCTATACATATTAATATGGCAAGCTGCTGCTGCTAAGTCGCTTCAGTCGTGTCTGACTGTGCGACCCCATAGATGGCAGCCCACCAGGCTCCCCTGTCCCTGGGATTCTCCAGGCAAGAACACTGGAGTAGGGTGCCATTTCCTTCTCCAATGCATGAAAGTGAAAAGTGAAAGTGAAGTCGCTCAGTCGAGTCCAACTCTTAGCGACCCCATGGACTGTAGCCTACCAGGCTCCTCCGTCCATGGGATTTTCCAGGCAAGAGTACTGGAGTATGTTGCCAGTTCCTTCTCCTAATATGGCAAGACTGTCCTTAAAATGAAAATATTGCAAAAGCATTTGTATAGTTTGATATCATTCTGTACAATTAAAAAATAGTTTATGTGGTTTATAGATACACATACAAGCAGTGTAAGTTCTAAAACATGCATGTGAATATAATACTAATTAAAGAATAGTGGTTACTTCTAAAAAAGGGAAGGAGGAGGGAGAAGGTACTGAATTTTAACTGTATATTTATTCTTTAAAAATAGAGACCTGAATTAAATATGATGAAATGCTAATCTCTGTTAAATATAAGTAGTGAGTATGTTGAGTGTGACAGTTTTCATATGCTTTAAAAACTCACAATTAAAAGGAAATTTAAAGCCCTACTTTCTCCTTATAATTTTTTAGGAATATAAATATTAAATAATTACATATTTAAATATTAAAAGTGATCTGTAGTCCCACCACCTGAATACATTTACTTAATATTTTGGTATTTTTTTCCTTCCAGTCCTTTTTTTGCCTATGCCTAGTAATAAAATAGTTTTAGTTGCATGATATTTATAACTTTGCATTCTTTTTCTTTTTATTTAACATTGGTTCTTAGGAATTTTCCATATAGTTACTCTAATTTTTATAATAACCACATTTACTCCATATATGCATAACACTTTTTTCTGGTTTTCAACACACTATATGTTTGCTATACAAATTTGGAAAGTAAATAAACTATGAAGAAAATAAAGACCATCTGTCACCATAGCACTTTGATGCTGTAATTTTTATGTATTTCTCTCCAGTCTTGATTATCATTTTACATCTTTAATTTTTTTACTTAATGATGTATCATGAGAATTTCTCCACCCTATTCATGTTCTAAAACCTGGTTTTAAATATATTATTCTATCATATATGGATTAAGAAACACAAATGTTCATGTAAACTATCTTCCTCACTCACCCTCTGATATTTTTGTTGCTGCTGCTGCTGATGCTAAGTCGCTTCAGTCGTGTCCGACTCTGTGCGACCCCATAGACGGCAGCCCACCAGGCTCCCCCGTCTCTGGGATTCTCCAGGCAAGAACACTGGAGTGGGTTGCCATTTCCTTCTCCAATGCATGAAAGTGAAAAGTGAAAGTGAAGTCGCTCAGTCGTGTCCGACTCTTAGCGACCCATGGACTGCAGCCTACCAGGCTCCTCCGTCCATGGGATTTTCCAGGCATGAGTACTGGAGTGGGGTGCCATTAGTGTGAGCTGAAAAACTCTGAATTATCTGGTGCTGATCTCTGTGTGGCCAGGGAGGGAGGACCAGTTGCTGAGGGATATTGAAGGGAAGATCTCTGAGGAGCAGAGGGGGCTCCATAGGAGCTGAAAAAAGCTGTTTATCTTCCTCCATCCCTACTTTCTTCTGGACTGCAGGCATGTGACTGGCTGACTTCCTGGGCAAAATTTTTTTGGGAAGTGCTGTATGGTTCTCACCTTCATATTAAGGAGACAAATGATAACTGTTGGGTGACAAATATAAAGTTAAACCACAAAGCCTTACATACAAAAGGTATCTTAGAGGCTATTTTACTCTAACTTGTTTTATGTAATGGAGTAGCCCAAGATCTGTATGTGGGTCAAGGAGCTACAGTTAGAACCAGACATGGAAAAACTGACTGGTTCAAAATTGGTAAAAGAGTACACCAATTCTGTATATTGTCACCCTGCTTATTTAACTTATATGCAGAGTGCAACATGCAAAATGCTGGGCTGGATGACTCACAAGCTGGAATCAAGATTGCTGGGAGAAATATCAATAACCTCAAATATGCAGATATTACTTCAATGACAGAGAGTGGAGAGAAACTAAAGAGCCTCTGGGTGAGGGTGAAAGAGGAGAGTGAAAAAGCTGGCTTGAACTCAACATTCAAAAAACTAAGATCCTGGCATCTGGTCCCATCACTTCATGACAGATAGAAGGGGAAAATGGGGAAGCAGTGAAAGATTTTATTTTCTTGGGCTCCAAAATCACTGTGGACAGTGGCTGCAGCCATGAAATTAAAAGAAGCTTGCTCCTTGAAAGGAAAGCTATGACAAAACTAGATAGTATATTTAAAAGCAGATACATCACTTTGCTGACAAAGGTCCATATGGTCAAAGCTATGGTTTTTCCAGTAGTCATGTATGGATGTGAGAGTTGAACCATAAAGAAGGCTTTTCTGAAGAACTGATGCTTTTGAACTGTGGTACTTGAGAAGTCTTGAGAGTCACTAGGAGAGCAAGGCAATCAAATCAGTCAGCCCTAAAGGAAATCAACCCTGAATATTCATTGATGCTGAAGCTCTAATACTTTGGTCACCTGATATGAAGAGCCGACTCATTGGAAAAGACCTGGGAAAGACTGAAGGCAAAAGGAGAATGGGACAGCAGAGGATGAAATGGTTAGGTAGTATCACCACCTCAATGGACATGAATTTGAGCAGGAGAGAGTGGACAGAGGACCCTGGCATGCTGCAGTCCATGGGGAGTGGAGGAAAGAGGAGCCTGGCGTACTACAGTCCATGGGGTCATAAAGAGTCAGATATAACTTAGTGACTGAACAACAACCTAAAATCATGTCCAACTTTTCTTTATCTTATACAGTAAACTCTCTCCTAAAAATTTTGAAATTGGGATGAACCTGGGATGGGTCTCACAATTCCTGGTGTCTGATTATCACTTTTAACCATCATTCCCATTTTAGTGCCTGAAATCAGGATATGACTTAAAATGAATGACTCCCTAAGTTCAATAAGATATAGTCTTTTAAAGCTATAGTTTTAAATCCAGGCTGTACATTAGGATCATCTGGAGCACTTAAAAAGCATATATAAGATGGCTGGTTCTCACGCCAGAGATTCTACTAAGTTGGTTGGGGTAGGGGGTTATGTATCTGTATTAAAAACTCCTAAGAGTTGGAACCACTGTCATAGCCTTCAGTGGAAAGAAAACTCTTGTGTCATCATAGAAATCGAAAACCAAGTAAGAGTGACTTTTAATAAACTTACTGGAAGACCTAGCATTCAACTCGTAGAGTTCAATGAGGTGCCCTAGGGCAAGGAAAAGAGCACTTGGCTTGGAGTCAACAGGCCTGTCCTAGGTCTAACTTCTGGAGTTATGGCCCTTAGGCAGGTGATTTAGCCTCTCCCAGCCTTGGTTTCTTCATTTGTAAAAGAGCAGCATATCCACTTCACTGGGTCATTGTGAACATTAAACAAGATATGTAATAAAATGCCTGTTGCATTTTAGAACACATTGTAGGTACCTTTGAATGGAGATTTTCTTGCAAACACTGCTAATTTATATTGAAAGATTTATTGAGCCTGGGAGGAAAAAATGGAGCTAAGTTTGGTTTATTGAAATGTTTTGAATCTGCCTGCAATGTGGGAGACCCAGGTTCGATCCCTGGGTGGGAAGATCCCCTGGAGAAGGGAATGGTAACCCACTCCAGTATTCTGGCCTGGAGAATTCCATGGACAGAGGAGCCTGTCGTGCTTCAGTCCAGGGGTCTGGAAGAGTCAGACAGGACTGAGTGACTACCACTTTCATTTTTACTTTGAATGAATTCCTAGTGTTAGGGTCTCCAACTCATTGCATATGGTAAAAATACATGGCAACAAAAGTGTAAGGGTTAGAGTTAGCTTATTTTCTTAGATTTTGTAAAATCATTAAAAGAATCAAGGGGAAAGGACTTAAACTAACAAACTTAAATATACATTTTCAAAACATTTCTAAACTCACTTAGGTAAACTTGTAGAAAAAGAAACAAGTTTTTTTCACTATAGCTAGTAATCTCAAATGATAATGTGAACTGTAGATAAATTTATATCATAGCACCAATATGGACTTTATTTCCTGTTCAGGGTTTGGTGAACCATGTGCTTTCTATTGCTTTAAAATCAACTTCTACATGCATCATAACAGTTTCCTGTTTGCTGAATTGATACATAACAGTGTATCATAGTGGCTTTTTCCACTATAAGTGAAAAATATTTTCCAGCTGCATTGCATTTCTGAAAATGGAATCAACCGTAACCAGTGGCACCAAATATTTAGTAGTCTGGATGCTGGTGGAGAGAAGGGAGGAGTCTGCACTGTTCTCATATCGCCTTTGCCACAAGGTAGATATTATAATGTGATATTTCTGTGCTCTTGACTAGTTGAGCTTGTGGGGAAAGCCCAAGCTGCCCGTGCTTAGTGTCAGACCACAGCCTGGAATTATCATGCCCATCAAGACCTTGATCTTGGTTGGGTGTGGAAGCTTTTTTCCATATATAGCCAAACTTGATTATCCGCTTGTGTGGATAACCCACTTTGTGGATTATTCACAGGAATTTTTAGGTCAAGCCTGGATCCTTTTCCCTTTAACTGTCTTACCCCCACTATGAGTCTGTAAACTGTATCCCCCATTCAGTTGGTATGTGCTGAGGAATTCAGCTGTGGTGCCACCATGCTCGCATTTATTAAATGCCCATCTTGTACCAAACTTTTTATTAGCTCAAATCTTTATATAAAACTTGATGACATAAATGGTATCATCTTATTTCCCAGAAGAGGAAACAAAGATTAAGAGTTCAGGAATCTTGTCTAAGGTCAGCACAAGATTCAAATGTATAGTGACGTGTAGGTTAACTGCCTCTTTTGGTAACTTGAGCCGTAGAGATTTCTTTATGAGTGTGAGGACTCTGAAATCAATTTTATCAGTTTAGCATGGCGGGTTTTAATCTCCTTTTATATAAGACTAACTAAAGGTTTTAACATGTGAAGAAGGCAAATAAATAAAATTCAAACTGTGTAATGTATACTCTATAACTGTTGCTCAGGTTTTAAAAATAAAATCAGTTGAACAGAGATGGTGAAAATGTCTTTATTGCTAAATAATTATTCTTTTAGGGCATATTGTAAATGTTAGGCATTTTCCCCCGGAATATATTTTGCTTGATGGAGAACAAATTCCATGCTCTCTCCAGATGATTCCTTTGTTACTATTTCTGTTTAAAGCCTTGTTACCTTTGCTCCTTTTTCTACTGTATCTCATTGTTTCCATGGCAACAAGACAGAATGAGGAGGTGGGTAGCAACTGGCTCTTGAGAGAATGGAAATGCAATGGAAAGTTCCACCTGAAATAACAACATGCAAATCACTTTAGCATTTGATAAACAACAAAGAAAGTGATACTTTTTGGGGGGAAGGCAGCTTATTTGGTTTTTTGAATGTGCTCATTTTTCTGACAGCTTCTCTTTCTTGTTATCTTTCTTGCCTTCCTTTTTTTTTTTTTTTTTTGAGACCAAAATAAAATCATTAAAGGACAAAAAAATTCAACCTGACATTGCATGTGACTCAGTGGCAGATGTAGTGGTTTGTGCTTCCAGAGATAGCTCCTGAGCAGAACACTTAAAAAGACTTTTAATTGGGAAGTGAATTTGACTCTTGATTGAGCTACCTTTCGTTGTCAGGATGTAGCTGTTCAGTTCAGTTCAGTCACTAAGTTGTGTTTGACTCTTTGTGACCCCGTGGACTGTAGCACGTGAGGCTTCCCTGTCCATCGCCAACTCCCAGAGCCTACACAAAATCATGCCCATCGCATCAGTGATGCCATACAACCATCTCATCCTCTGTCATCCCCTTCTCCTCCTGCCTTCAATCTTTCCCAGCATCTGGGTCTTTTCAAATGTAGCTGAAGAATGAGATGTGGCTGAAGAGTGAGATATTCCTCTGTGAGTGAGATTTCCCCAACTGCTTTGCTCTCAAGAACTTCTTATTATTTGTCCTTACATCTTTTCAAAAGATTTTTAACATATTCATATAATCTGGAAGATTCTATACTCACCTACAAGGTCTTAACTAAGAGAAATGTTAATTTTCTTTTTGAAATATAAGAAATCTCTTTTTGGAAAATAGCTTTCAAAATAGAGTTCCCCTGAAAGGAAATTGTTGCTATTTTGAGACGGTCAGAAGAATAGAGTGAGCAATATAAGATATTTTCTGTAAAAAAACCGAAACAAAAATGTGTTAGATGCTCAGTCATGTCTGACTCTTTGCGACCCCATGGACTCTAGCCTGCCAGGGTCCTCTGTCCATGGGATTTTCCAGGCAAGAATGCTGGAGTTGGCTGCCATCTCCTACTCCAAGGGGCTCTTCCTGACCCAGAGATAGAACCTAGGTCCCCTGAATTGCAGGCAGACTCTTCACTGTCTGAGCCATATCTTATGGAAGTAAATAAAAATACAGAAATGGTGTTCTTGTAAAGTTGGGGAAAATGCTTGTATCAAACTGAGGCCGAATAATGTTATTCTTCACTGCTCTTCACTGCTATTATTTACAGGCATTGCTCTGAGATAGTTTTTCCCTAGGCTCAAATTTTCAAGCAATCTGTGATCAGAGAGTATATTTTCAAAACCTCTAAATGGTAATAATTAAGCACCGTAACACCTCCTTTTATGCAACATATAGTGCAACTATCACATGTCAGCTGAATTCTCTCAAGTCACACCCTGTCTTTGAGTATCTTCACACACACACCTTCTCCTGGGATCATGCCTGCATGTGGGAGTCCCATTCATAAAGCCCAGAGTCTTTGCTCCAAAGCTGCTGTATTTAATGAGATCAATGGTCAGGTCTCAAGATGAAGTGCTCTGGCCAACTGCTTTAGAATAAACTGGAGTGCCTGTTAAAAATGCAGAGACCCAAATCCAGACCCACTGATCCATTTCTGGAGGTGAGATGTGTAATCTGAATTTCAAGTAGGCTCCTTTTCAGCTAGAGAAGATTGAGGATGGGGGCTGTCCCTGGTGCTAAAAAGCCTCCAGGTCCCTGTAGGCATCAGCCACCCTAACACCTGTTCTTCTCTTTCCGTGATCACTCTAGCACCTCCCAGGCCCCTAAGCCTGACTTCCACCAGGCCTTAAAGCCTTCTGGGTGCTCTTTGTAATTTTTCCTTAAAGTCTTTTGAGAAATGATCTCATTTGTAAAGTATGGATTTAGGAGTGGGTGTATATGCTGAGTAGGTAGGGGTGAGGTGAGGGAGTTGGAGAGTTTTGTCCCTTTGTCCTAAAAGCTCTGCCCTCATAGGATGAACTTGATTGCATTAGTTTTTCCTGGGGTGGGGGATGGGAGTAGGGGTGGGAGATATTCAGTGCAGGGCCTGTAGAAAAACATCTCCATTGAGTGAGATGGACATCCACATTGATATGATTTGGGAGCCATATGGTTCTCTCTCCACTAGTATGGTTCAGGACCATAAGAATCTTAGCTTTTTCTTCCTGAAAGTGAAAGTCGTTCAGTTGTGTCCAACTCTTCACGACCCCATGGACTATACAGTCCATGGAATTTTCCAGGCCATAATACTGGAGTGGTTAGCCTTTCCCTTCTCCAAGGAGTCTTCCCAACCCAGGGATCAAACCCAGGTCTCCTGCATTGTAGCAGGATTCTTTACCAACCGAGCTAATAAACTAAATTGTGGATGAAATGACCTAGAATCACTGTTTTTTTTTTCTTTTCAATTGAGGTAAACTTGATATACAATACTATGCAAATTACAGGTGTGTAATATAGTGATTCACAATTTTTGAAGGTTATATTCCATTTATAGTTATTATAAACTATTTGCTATATTCCCTGTGTTGTACAATATATCCTTGTAGCTGGTTTTACACCTAATAGCTTATACCTCTTAGAACCCTACCCCTGTATTGCCCCTCCTTCCTCATTTGGGTTTTTAAAAATATATATTCATTGACAATTCACAAGTGGATAATTTTGAGCTTGCTTGAAAGAGGATTTGATTCCAATTTAACTAATGGATGTATCTGAGGTAGTAAGAGAGGAGCAGAGGGAAGAACAATCCATCTGGAACTGGTAGGGAGGTCTAAACCGAGGTCCATCGCTTATTAGTAGAATCACAGGTAAGGCAAATTGTCTGCAGAGTGGCCTCTGAGGGCGTGGAGAGTTTGGGATATGGCTGTATGGTCACCAGCTCTATGTCCTCCAGGATGGGGCTGGCCCTGGACTCCTAATCCTGGTGCCTGGAGTGATATTGAGTAAATCACAGGCTCTCTCCTAGGTCTGAAAACTTGTCCCCTCGCTTCTGTGTGTTCCCCATCATCCTGTGCCAATACTGAAATTGCTCTGAGGAATGCAGGGCAGCACCAGCTCTGGCAGCACTGGCAGTAGCAGCTTCTCGCCTTGACTACCTGACACCGAGCAGAGGTCACACCTTGTAGGAGGGGGAAATCAACAGGGAACGATGACTGGGATACAGGGGTCAGGAAAGGCCCAAGGTGGAGGACTGATTACAGCCGCATCTGGGTAGACCCGTCAGGGGAGTGTCATTTCCTCGGTTCTGTCTCGTCACAACAAAGATTCAAAGCAACGGACATTAAAGCCCTCGGCGTGTCACAGCTCTTGGCCAGTCCGTGTTATAGTTCTCCAACACATCAGTTTTATGTAGAAACTAAAGGAAAATCCATCCGCGAGGCATGAGGGCATGCCAACCCAAAAGACACAAAGAGAGAGAGCGAGAGAGAGAGAGAGAGAGAGAGCAAGCACGCGCGGGGGAGAGCGAGGACGAGCTGAGAGCTCTCGTCGGGGAGAGAGCCCCGGCCCCTTGGCTCCTCTTTTTAGACGTTTTCCTCCTCCCCCGGGCCTGCTCTGTGTAAACGGGGCCGGCCAGGAGTGCTGTTTGTCCTGCCTGAGGCCCTCACTCCTGTCCTCGGACCTTCCTTTGTTCTGTTTTCGGGGGCTTTTCCCTTCCTTGTCTTTTAGCCCCCGCCATTCTGGACCCCTGTTTCCTATTCTAACTACCTGACAGACCCACGGGCGATCGGAGAGCCTGGGGCCTGGGGAAATGGGGAAGGACGTGTGGATAATGTGAGAAGTGAAAATGAGGGGTGAGAAGTTAGTAATAGAAATCCTGTGATTTGTAAATGGTTTATAGCTTTCATACTCCTGAGCTCTTTTGCTCCTTCTGAGAATGTTCAAGATGTTGGTAGAGGTGAGTCTTATCCCCAGTTTACACAGGAAGATACTAAGTCACAGAGAGGTAGTGACTTGCTCAAGGCTAGCTGGGACCGGAATACAGGTATTTTGTCTCTTGTTTGGCTCTTCTATTTCTCCTGGTTCCACAATATTGACTACTAGACAGAGAGTAACCCCAGGCTGGCTCTGCCTACTTCATAATTCTGCCCAGGGTCAGCCGAGTAGGGATTAAGTAATCAGAATAGGAGGCATATCTGGGAGATTGAACTTTCCTCCAAGGTTGACTTATAGTAAATGGATGTTCATGACCAATGGTGTTTCATTAGGCTGAGCTGCATAATGGGTCTTTAATGTGGGTAAGACAAGACCACCCAACTCACTTTTAACTGATGAAGCTGAAACCAGATCTGTAGAGGTGAAAGGCTTATGCATTAGCCCTGGGATAATAGATTTCCAGATGGCTGGAATCGGACCTCTGTCTCTGCCTTTGGCCAGTGATATTGACCAATAAACTGCTTTATGTCAATAGATCAGGGATATAGTATAAGTGAATGTCACATGTAGATAAGAGCCTTTATTCAGGGTCTTTTGTAACTACTTAATGTACGGTCATAAGACTCTTAGAGGGGAAATGTTCTGAGAAACCTGTTTGAAAGTCTTCTGTGTGATGCATTTTGTAAGGGGTAACATGCTACAATCAAGCAAGGTATACTAGTAAGAGGGAAAGAGGTAAGGGCGCTTGTGAATGGTCTGAACAGTGCTTGTTGCAAATAACCTCGCCTTTCCCAGCATCTTCTCCACAGATGTAATTTTAAAGGCGTGTTACGAGTGACACACAAAAAGGTAGAAGACTCTCCTGGACGCAGCTGTCATTTTCCTCCTAGAGAAACACAGTTATTGTCCAGCCTGCTTTATATAAATGTAAATGTGTGTCTCTGAGAAGGTTATTCTCCCCTGTGAATTAATGGAGTCCGTCTGAAAAGGGGCGATGAATGGGCTACATGTAAATTATGACATCCTGGGATGTTTCTTTGACATTCAGCTGAAAGAGACGGGTCTGGTGGAGGTCGGTAATTGTGCCTCTTTCCCTGTGGGCTGTAAGTGAATTTGCATGGGAGGGAAGGGAATGCAGACGTGCAGGGGAGAGGGCCCTCAGCGCCGCAGGTGAGCAGGTGACCTCTTTTAGCGATGGCTTTTTAAAGTTGCTTTGAACGGTCTGAGGAGGAAATGATTTAAAAATTATTGGTGGAGTTTAGACACTGAATTTGATGTCCCCTTCACATTCTGAATATGGCACAGTATTGTGAGAAATACACCCCAAGGTGAATAGGATTGAAAGTGAAGGTAGGGCTCTGAGGAAGGAGCCAGCTGGGCTGAATGGTGATGCAAAGAGCCCTCAAGGCAGAAAAATGCAAAGCACATCCTGGATACTTGTGTGTTTGCTAGTGAGCTTGCAGAGATGTAACAGATTATACCAGTTAAGTCTGCAGCAAAAATCAGAATTTAGGAGGAATTGTGAGAAATTAAACACACTTTTAGATTTTCCAGAAAGATAGAGAGGGGCAGAACTGCCTGTCTCTCTCCTCCCAATATTTGCCATACTGATCTGAAGTATAACATCACTGATTTAAAATGAGGGTGAAAGAAAGTCTTCAATCCTTTTATTGAAGAGAGTAGTTCCTGATTTCATAGTTTTTCCTTGTGTACAGGTTGCAACCAGAATCACACACGATGAGTTTTCTGGTTATACAAAGAAATGGCGTCAAAATACTCCAAATAAATTTGCCTACTTTCTTTTTGATTTTGTTCTCAATATAATTTAGGCAAAGGCAAGGTATGCAGTTAGTTTCTCTCAGTTTCTATTTCTAATTATCAAAGGACATGGCATCATTTATTCCTGCTTCCTGTGTGCTTTGCGCCGTTCTGAGTGCTTGACTAGGTTTATCTCCCATGAACCTATGAGATAGTGCCTTGGATCGGCTCTTGAGGCAGAAACTAGGTATGAGTAGGAAGTTTATGGGGAGTGCTCTTGAGATCAACACCTGTGGGCGGAAGTGGTGGATTGGAGGAGAGGGAGGAGCCGCCCTGCCATGAAGCTGCAGCAGAGGACTCTGCAGACCCCACTGGGCACCAGGAAGGCCTTTCAGCTCTGTTCCACCTTGAGGCAAGGGGACTAGGCTTTTACACCCCTCATCGCCCTATTCACCCCTTTCCCACCTCCCCATGGTCAGTGGATGTCAGATGCCCCCAGGAAGGGGTGTGACCCTGGCAAGGCCATCTCTCAACAGCTGAGATCCATTTTGATGCTGTCAATATTCCTAGCCGTTGGGGATGGACTGCATGAGTACTGAAGTGGGGCCATCTTGGTACCCCACCATAGCAGTCAGTACAGATATTAGTCCCCTTTTTATAGAAGAAAGCAGAGGCGTCAAGAGTTTAATGATTTGCCCAAGGTCACACAGCAGTGTGGAGGGCCAGGATGAACCCTGCACAGTCTGGTCCAGGACCCACACTCTGAATTACCATTTGGCTTCTCCTCAATATCAGATACCTAAACTAGTAAATGAATAAGATGTTTTCGAAGAGAAGTACTTGAAGCTCTGAAGAAAATAAAAGGGAGCATATTGATACGAAGTTAATACACTGATGGCACAGCTACTCCCTGAGAAGCCCAGGGGGCTCAGTGGTAAAGAATCTGCCTGCCAGTGCCAGAGATGCAGGAGACATGGGTTCGATCCTTTAGTTGGGTAGATCCCCTGGAGAAGGAGATGGTAACCCATTTCAGTATTCTTACCCAGAATATGTCATAGACAGAGGAGCCATGGGGTGGCAAAGAGTAGGACATGACCAAGCAACTGAGCATGCATGCACTACTTTCTCATATCATCAGCTGTTTCACCATATGTAGGGTGGTGACTGCTAGCCAACCATTCTTCTTTCTGGCACACAGCCAGTTGGCATTATCTGGTTTCCCTTTTGGTGATGTGGGCCACCTCCCAGCCTGGCCAATAGTTTCTCTAGATTGCATGCTTCTTCCCCAGACCTGGGGGCTGCAGTGGCCAAGGCAGCCTTGGAAGCTGCTGTTGAAGACAGCGGAGCTGCCGTGGGCCTGGGTCTCTCAGGGTTCCAGTGGGTCAGAGATCAGCTGCCCTGGAGCCCTCATCCTGGGTTGTTAGTGACATAAGTGGGAAATAAACATATTCTTTGTTGTTGTTCAGTCGCCAAGCCATGTCCGACTCTTTGCAATCCCGTGGCATGCAGTACGCCAGGCTTCCCTGCCCTCCCTCACCATCTCCCAGGGTTTGTCCAAGAAGCTTATTCTTTAAGCTCTGAAGTTTTAGGGGGTGGATATTTGTTATTGGAGCTTATTTTACTCTCATGTGTACAGTGTAGAAATTTATTTAAAATGCTTTAGGATAAACAGTATAGTCTATGTGTAGTTATTATTGGGGTGGAATGATGGTTAGTTTTGTGTGCCAATTTGGCTGTGACACAGTGCACAGATATTTGGTCAACTGTTAGTCTGGATGTTTCTGTGAAGGTAATTTTTTTGTTTTTGAATGAGATTGACATTTAACTTGGTGGAGCCTGAGTAAAGCAGATTCCCCTCTGTGATGTGGGTGGACCTCATCTGGTTAGTTGAAAGCCTTAATATAAGAACAGAGACTGAACTCCCCTGAGTAAGAAGGAATTCAGCCAGCAGTCTGCCTTCCAGCTTCCACTGCAACTTCTGCTCTTCCTGGTTCCCTAGCAGACTGCCTTTGGACTTGAACTCCACTCTTTCCTGGGTCTCCAGCCTACCCCATTAGAATTTGGACTCGCCAAGCCTCCATAATCACGTGAGCCAATTCCTTAAAATAAACCTCTCTATATACACATCTGTTAGTTCTGTTTGTCTAAACAACTCTGACGATGTAAGTAGTTGTTAGCATTTGAAGCACTCAGATGAAGAATCTCTACTTCAGAGATGGCTGCGGTGTCTTCATATATCATTATAGAAATCTACTGCAAGAAGTCTGTTAATTAACATAAAGAAGGTTTGAAATACATTTAAAAACATTGGTGTAATGGATTGTATTCAAGATGCCTGGCTAGCTCAAAAGATTCTTAAGTCCCCATCAGCTTTGCAAGAATGAGATACTAGAATCTGTCAAGACCAACAGCCTTGGGCCTAGAGCTCTGTTGGGCTGGACCACGTGCTTCACAGAGCACTGTACATCCTGTCCAGTCAAGGGTCTGGCTGACTCTGCTGCTTGTTTCTTTGCAGGAGACTCCAGTTCGATTCCTGGGTTGAGAAGATCCCCTGGAGAAGGGCTAGGCTACCCACTCCAGTGTTCTTGGGCTTCCCTTGTGGCTCAGAAGGTAAAGAATCCACTTGCAATGCTGGAAACCTGGGTTTGATCACTGGGTTGGGAAGATCCCCTGGAGGAGGGCATGGCAACCCACTCCAATATTCTTGCCTGGAGAGTCCCTATGGACAGAGGAGCCTGGTGGGCTACAGTCCACGGGATTGCAAAGAGTCAGACACGACTGAGCGACTAAGCACACCTGTGAGTGAATTTGGAAAAAACTGCACAGACTCTCGTGCTAGTCTTTTGTGTGCATTGGTGTGTAGTAAGAGAAAGTAGAGGTGGATAAGGCTGTTGGTTTTTATATTAAATATTCTAGTTTCTTCTTAGCTTTTATTACTGGTTTTGATGCACACCTTTAAAACCACCCTCAACCATTCCAGTGAGATGGCCCCTTTCTTTGTCACAGTGAGCTTGATTACAGCATACCTTCTGTCACATCAGCTATTTTGGTTGCAACCAATGCTCAGATATGCTTTCACAGTTTCCCTGGAAAACTGAGGGTGTATGGCATCTAAATATTAATAAGTGGTATGTCATTGTATTTAGAAAGCTGTTCTCTCTCCCCCCTGCAAAAATGGTACTACTAAAATATTATGCTCTTGGATTGACATTGCTGTAGTGTGATGGGCTCATTTGTATTCATGGAGAGCTTCAAAACAAGTATCCTAGTCTGCAGATTTTTCTAATTAAATAGCTGGAAAAACCATCTACCAATGTCTCATTTGAACCTTCTGAAGCTGCTTATTTCCTCTTCTTTTTAATGCATAAATAAAACCCTCAGATTTTATTTATAATTTCCCTTTGACTTTTCTTTACTCATAAATACTACCTTGACATTTTTTGCACAAGTTCATTTATAAGAAGTTTATTATGTTACCTGTCTGATGCAGTGTTAAAAGGCAAATTGCTGTAATTCCCCATTATTAAGGAATTATTGTTAATAAATACTGTGATGCCTTGCTACAAAACATTAAAGCATATAATTTTCTCCTCTGTGTTAATCTTCATCACATACCAAATGTGAAGCTTCACTGTTATTTGGTGGTGGTATTTAGGAACATTCTCTCAAAAGCACAACAGTGCTGGGAAATTGTTGCCTCTGGAGTTAATAGAAGCTACTTATTATCTGTTCAGCCCTAGAGAATCTAAATTTTTAAATCTGTAATATGAGAACTTTTAGGGGGTAGGGAACAGAATTCATGTGGCTGTAAGGATCAAGGGAGCTGGAACAGAGGGAGATTTTTCTAAAAATATAATATCAATTGATCATTAACTGACTGATTAAAAATTTTTAAACACTAAAATATAACCCAAGCAAGCATGTGTGCACATGTATGTACGTACTCAGATATTCATATCTCAGTGCTATTCTCAACTTTATTTAACCATTCCTTTGTTTTTGATTTTTAAATTGTTCTCAGTTGTTCCAATTATAAATAATATTACAGTAACTTTTTTAATACATATATCCTCCCAAATCTGTGATTATTTCACTAGAGAAGATTCTTGGAAGTAAAAATTACTGGGTCAAAGAGTGTGGACTTAAATGTTTAATGCATATATTTCATCAATTCTACTTTCCTAAAAGATAACCCAATTTACCTTCCTAACTAGGAGTTTGTGAGAACAGCCATCTCTCCACACTGTTATCAGTACCTAATAGCAGCATCTCATTGTTTTTTTCATTCCATATCTATGGTTATTAGTAATTAGTAATGCTAAACATATTTTCTAATGATTTATTAACCAGTTTCAGTTTTCTGAGAATTGTCTAATTGCATATGCCTATGCTGGCCAATGCAGGAGACATAAGAGGCCCTAGTTCGATCTCTGCGTCGGGAAGATCCCTCGAGGAGAGCATGGCAACCCACTCCAGTGTTCCTGGAGAATCCCATGGACAGAGGAGCCTGGCAGGCTACAGTCCATAGGGTCACAAAGAGTCAGACACAACTGAAGTGACTTAGCACACACACATCTTTATAGTAGATGTTAACTATTTGTCTTAATTTATAGCAATAGCTTACATGTGAAAAATATTCAGCCTTTATTATATTGTTTGCAAATACATTTCCCATCACTTACATATGAAAAATGTTAAATTTTTTATTATATTGTTTGCAAATACATTTCCTATCATTTGATTTCACCATTTTCTGGTGAACAGATGTATATGTTTTTTATGTGGACAAATATAAATGTCTATTTATTAAATATGGGTGGTGGATATGTGGGCATTTAATATATATAGATTTCTATCTTAAGATGATTCTTAGATAAAACAAATTTAAAGTCATACCTGCTCATTAAAGATTTCTTTCTTTTTATTTCAACTTAGAAAACCCTTCCATTTTTCCTAGCTCTGTTTCATGAAGAATTCGTTTCTTTCCCTTCGGTTTGTTTCATATAGTGCTGTCATTGTTAACTTGTCTATTTTCCTCCTAGATGGTGAACTAGAGCCTTGTACGTCTGAGTGTTCAATGTCTGGTTGGTCTCATTAAACACTTACTGAATAAAGGGAAGGACAGCCTCTGGAGGAGGAAGGGCTGTGAGAAAGATATGCGGTCCAAGTGGTGACACTGCCTTCTCGTCCTGAGGCTGTGGGATGAAAGATCTTCAAAATAGGAAGCTCTTGGCAGAAATGACTTCACACAGATTTCATACTGTGGGCATGCTGAATCGGTCAGAATATTTGAGATCCCATCATGAATTCATGTCAGCCTTCCTTCACATATACCCCTCTCCCAGGATTTTTTTTAAAAAATATTTGTCTATTTATTTATTTACTTGGCTATGCTGAGTGTTCATGGCGCCATGTGGGATCTTTAGTTACAGAATCTTTAGTTGCTGTGTGGGATCCAGCTCCCTGTCCAGGGATGGAACCCAGGCCCTCTGCATTGGGAATGTGGAATCTAAGCCACTGAACCACAAGGAAAGTCCCTCCCAGGATGTTTAAACACCATATGCACCTTCATCGATGATGTTAGAGAGATCAAGAGTAAGGAAGAGACACACCACACTGGATCCTCCCATCACCAACAGCACTTAACGCCAGAGCTGACCTATACCGTGTGACATAATATTTTGTGTTAATAAAAGCTTTGGAGTTAGTTTTGTCTTCTAAAAAGAAGCCGGCCTCTTAAAAGACCTGTCCATGTTATTTGTGCCTTATTTCTTAGTGTCCAGAAAATTGCTGAACATCTATTAGATGCTCAGTGAGTTCCAAGGGGTTCTAATTTCCTTTTCCTTTGCAGATTGCTATTCTTAGCACTTTTATGTACAACAGGAGGACTTTATTTTTTTAGTCTTCCAGGATTTTCATTTTTAACCAAACGTGTGTTTTTTTTTTTTATATTCCAGGCTAAGAATAAATATTCTAAATGTAATGTTAAATCCCAATTGAATACACAGGCTATTTTTTTCAAAGCCTCAATTTGGATTCTCATTTCAGCTCGCGGTTCCCTTGTTATTTTATGTCATAGCCAGATAGGAGTTGTCCAGAAGGTTCTTCTTTCCTCTAACTGCAGCCCTGTTTCTCCCTTAAATCTGTGGAGTAGCTTGTTAGATGAGGCATCTTGCTCTCTTTATCTGCTCCAGACTGGAGGCAGAGAGTAGAGCATCCAGGAAAGACTAGGGAAAAAAAAACAAAACTAGATGACCCAGCCTGAGTGGAGCAATTTGGTGAAGAAGAGTCAAATTGAAATGACACTCTGGTATCTGAGAGTGTTGAGTTCTCATCATTAAGAGGTCAGAGCTACAAGGGTCCGAAGTTCTAGGCAGCACAAAGGAGTTGTTTGAAAGCAATTTCTACTGGGAAATCAACCACTGTCTATGTTGGATGCTTACATGATGAAAAAAGAAAGGTGGGAAGTAGCATGTTAGAAGGTGAGGTCCCTATGGAGACCTCCCAATGTTACCTCTTCATACCCATACAGCTATGTACTTCTAACCACTGTTGTTTTTTGACTCTTCTAGTTTTGGCCTTAGGTATCTCTTCTCATGGTTTTGCTAGAGTTTTTCCCCAATTTTTAAAAATTGTGTTAAAATAACCAGAATATAAAATTTACCATGTTAGCTGTTTTAAAGTGTGCTGTTTCATGGTATTAAGTACATTCATAGTGTTAGTTGCTCAGTCGTATCCAACTCTTTGCGACCCCATGGATTGTAGCCCACCAGGCTCCTCTGTCCATGCCATTTCCCTGGCAAGAATACTGGAGTGGGTTGCCATTTCCTTCTCCAGGGAATCTTCCCAACCCAGAGATAGAACCCAGGTCTCCTACATTGCAGGCAGATTCTTTACCATCTGAGCCAAGTACATTCACTGTTTTGATGAATTTTCAACACCAGAATTTTCAAGATTTCCTGCCTCAGGCCCATGAGGCCACCAGGGCAAGTGGATGGGCACCTGGCATTGTATGAATTAGTCTGGAAATTTAAAAATTTGTGTTGTAAAAATTCAGACTGACCTCATTTGGCTTGTGGTGGTGGTGATTCAAATGTGAGGCTAGAAGGAAAACCTGGCTTTGTTGTCAAGTGTGACACTCAGAGAACTTTACTGGTGTAAGAATGCAGATATAAAAGTCTTTGGAACTTCTGGAGTGGAGCATTCATCCCACACTTAAACTGGTTTCCTACGCTGAGGCTCATTCCTGTGCTGGGTTCACATTTCAGCCCTTCTGAGGTAGCTCCTAAAGGCAGAGCATGCAACCACCTTGTCCTGTATGTCTTCAATGGTTGTACTAGGGCCCAGCTACGGGATTCCAGGAAGGTCTCTCTTCTGTTCTGTGCCGTGGTTCATCCTGCAGACAAGGGCAGCATTTTGCACATCACGGAGGAGTGGAAGGAGTAATCTGATCTGTATAACTAGCACCACCGAATCGTGCTGTCTTCATTGGGATTATCAGATGGGTTAGCTCTGATTTGTTCTTCTTTTATAAAAAATTTTGGTGGCACTGTATCTTTGTTGTGGCGCGTGGGTTCTCTAGTTGTGGGGCAAAGGCTTAGTTGCCCTACAGCACGAGGTGTCTTAGTTCCCCAGCCAGGGGTTGGACCCACGTTCCTTGCATTGGAGGGGAATTCTTAACCACTGGACCACGAGGAAAGTCCCAACCCTGTTTTGTTCTTACAAAGCATCTTGCCTAGGAATCATCAATACTTTCTGGGTAGTGTGTGTGTGTGTGTGAGGGCATTATGAATGTAGGTTATTGCTTTCATTAGCCATTTCCCCCTATTCACTCAACAACTAAAACAAACCCATGTAGTGTCAATAAACTAAATGACACTTGCATTTTCGCTGCTCACTTGGCAGGCATTCTGCTTTGCTCCACGTCAGTGAAAGAAAAGTGAAAGTGTTAGTCACTCAGTTGTGTCAGACTCTTTGAGACCCCATGGACTGAACCCCGCCAAACTCCTCTGTCCATGGGATTCTCCAGGCAAGAATACTGGAGTGGGTTGCCATACCCTCCTCCAAGGGATCTTCCTGACCCAGAGATCGAACCTGGGTCTCTCACATTACCATCTGAGCCACGTTTGCAAATTGTAGGTTTCAACAAATCATTAAGAGGGTATAGATTTCTAGTTTATTCTTCCTTTCCTTGTATGTTTTCTACCCCCCTCTTCCTTCTTTCCTCCTTTCTTCCTCTGGTGTAGAACACACAATCCAGTCAACACGCTTTCTGATTGTACCAATCGCACGTGTAACTGTTTCCTTGCAGATATTTTTATTGAGAAGATCTGGGGAGAGATACTCTGAGGTTGCTGTGTTTACTACATTTGATGTACTATAACTGGGAAATCAGGTTTTTGCATTTTAAAAAATATTGCAGCTTGTACTTCATAATATCCTGCACTTAAAAAACATGATTACTGCTAATTATCATTTAGAAAATTATTTTTTGCTTGATTAGGGATTTTAACTACGTGTACTCAAATCTAGTGGGTCTTCATTATGTGCATTACTTTCCATTCCACACTGGCTTAAATATTAATATATGGAAATTTAGCTTCGTTTGCCATACCTTTTGATGTCAGGAGCATAATCAGTGTAATTGGCTTAGATTGTTTTTTCTCCTGTTTGTATTTCATATTATCTAATGTCATTAGTGAGCTGACTACTGAGTGGGTAATCTGCATTTCACAACAGCTTCTTGAGCACATTATTGCCATTGATTTTGATTATTTTAATTTCCCTTCACCCCAGGCAGGCCCTCAAGCTGTGCCATATTATTCAAAGAACTGCTTTCTTCCATTCTGTGAGCAGCTCTTTTTTTAAAAAAAATTTATTTTATTCAAGTATCGTTGATTTACGATGTTTTATTAATTTCTGCTGTACAGCACAGTGATTCAGATATATATGTGTGTGTGTGTATATATACACATTCTTTTCCATATTCTTTTCCATTCTGTTTCCTGTTTCTGAACACCCATCAGCATTCTAATAAATGATGATGTTTTTACTTGGTTGGGGACGGTGTGGCAGGGAGGTAACTTGATTTTCATAGCCTGTGGGTGAGGGTGGGTAGCTCAAGACTTGTGTGCATTTCTTCTGAGTGGTGGTTAACGCAAGAGCCTCTGGTGCCCAGAGGGAAGCTGGATGCTTGGTCTGGTCTGCTCACATAGTCTAAGCAGGGCACTCGACAAGCCCAGAACCTTGAGTCTGGAGCCAGGCTCCTCATCCATAGAACTCTGGGGGAGGCTGTGGCTGGTACCCGGCAGCCCTACCTCTCTTTGCTCTCCTCGAGGCTTACAAGTTTGTCTTTTGCCCTGGGAAAATGATTGCTGGATGGACATGGGGATTCAAATCCAACTTCCTTTCGGTTTTTGCTTGTATTCCAAAACTAACTGTAAAAAGAATCCCACATTAGAGTCTAAGTTTGGCTATGGTCAGCCACAGATTCTGCTAACCCTCTGGCTGCGGTACTCGTGTGCTGTTAAAATGGTGGTAGTTGTTAAGTCATTTGTTACTGCACAGAATCTTGAATGTTAAGGCTGTAAGGAAGTGACCAGTGCCAGTATTCTGCTTCTTTCTTTTTATAGACAAGAAAACAGAAGCTTAGAGGGTGGATGACTGGCTTGAGATGACACAGATGCGTGGTAGAGCAGAAGGAGAATCCCTCTTTCCTGGGCAGAGCTCTTTTTTATTTTTTTCCTTTTGCCATCTTTTATGTGAGCAAGAGAATAATTTGCTGATTTTTAAAAAATTATTTATTTTAGTTTGCACAGGATTTATTTATTTTCTTTTTTAAAAAACATTTATTTATTTTTAATTGGAGGATAATTGCTTCACGATACGGTGTTGGCCTTTGCCATACGTCAGCATGAATCTACTTCTTTTTTTAATTGAAGGGCAGTTGATTTACAATATTGTGTTCATTTCAGGTGTACAGCATAGGGATTCGGGTGTTTTGCAGGTTACATTCTGTTGTAGGTTATTACAAGACATTGGCTTTGGTCCCTTGTTACCAGAGGACCCAGAGTAGCAGCATATTGTGCACACCTGCTAACCATACCACCCATATGGGTGACTGGCAGCTATACATGCGTACATGTAGTTCAATGTGTTGGGGGCAAACGAGAAGATGAAAGGAATGGAATTAAAAGAATGTGTGTGTGTGTCTACACACATATACATGTTAAGGGTTCTAGCAGAGTGATTCTGCCCGAAAGTGACCTAAGACAGTTTGGATTAAAGAGTTTTTTCCCTCCTTTTTCCTGTTAGGGCAGATTTTTCGCTCCTATTGTGCTGGAAAAATAGTCATCTGATGCTAAGTGTTCTGGACTCCCTGGAAGGCACTGCCTCTGGTTAGCACTTTTCTTCACTGTTTGGTTTGACCCAAGGGTCTGGAAGTGGAGGCAGCTTCCTTGGGGAGTGTGGAGGGAGAGAACTGGGCAGGAATTTTCTGTTTGAAGTTTGTGTAATAATTAGTTTAGGACCCATCAAAGTGTAATTCCTCATGAATTTAATTATTGTAGGAATTCTTAATTATCAAAAGGATTCTTAAATGTTTTAATCAAGAAGACTCCAGGGTGCGTATTTTTGGCTATATGACATTAGTGTCCATAAGCGGCAATTCCTCTAGCAGTTGGTTTAAGTTAATTGGGTATCATCAAAGGAGGTAAATAAAACTGATCCAGGCAGTATTTTACTGCACATGTCTAGGAACGAGCATCTTAATCCTAAATAATCGCTTCCTGCTGTTTCCTCTTTGGGCCAGGCCTCTCCTTGTTTTAATGTGTTGGTTTCTGGTACAGGGATGTGAGTTAATGTCCTCCCTTCTGAGTTGTGTGTGAGAACCCGAGCTCCTGACATACCCAGAATGTGCCTGCCTGACACCACTTTTTTTTGTCAATTCAGTGAAAAGCACCAGGTGAGTGGGCGGGTGGGCATGAAGTAAACCTTGGGCTGGCTGGAACATTTGGAGACCGACTGCATTTTATCTGAGTTGCCAGGGAGCTTTCAAAGCGAATGAGCCTGGATACTGAGACTCATTTACTTAGTGAAAAGGACAGAAGGGTGGACTAAGTCAGTGACTTCTAGACTCTGGGATTTCACTGACCATTAAAATATGTAAAATGGTTTTGAAGACTGACATAGAATTATCAATATTTCTTTTTGCCAAGTAAGGGCATTAAAAAAAATCAAGGAATCACCTACTATGACTACCACGTTATGTGTGTACGTCAGGGGGAGGAGTTTAACAACAAAGGATAGCCATTACATTCAAATAAAAAACTCTATGACAAATTTAACTATGGTGTCCTAATTGTTTTTCATTTCACCAAAGACTGGTAAAAACTGGCATTTAACAACTGAGCCAGGTGACCTTTTCAGAGTCTCTTCTAAATATCATGGGCTTTTCTGGTGGCTCAGACAGTAAAGAATCTGCCTGTCATGCAGGAGACCTGGGTTCAATCTCTGAGTCAGGAAGATCCCCTGGAGAAGGGAATGGCTACCCACTCCAGTATTCTTGCCTGGAGAATCCCATGCACAGAGGAGCCTGGGGTCACAAAGAGTTGGACACGACTGAGCTAGTAACACTTTATAGATATAACATTGGCTTGAATTTGACTTATCCTTCACTATGACCTAAAGAGCCTTTATTCTTATTCATTTTTTTTCCTTCTAGGTAACTCTTTCCTTTCGTGCATTTTCTCTTTTTCCTTATTCTGTCTCTCCTGCTTGCTCCCATTTCCTCCTTCTCCTCTTCTGACTGTTTTCCAGGTACTCTCTCAAAGGCAGAAAGGCTGCGTGTCACCACCCCGGGTGCCCCTGTCCAAGGGGCTACTTTTTCTACCGAATGGGGTGGTGTTCTCAAATCTGGCTAGAACACTGCCTTATGCAGTCCTCATGGTGGAGATTCTGTAAAACATCTTTGTTTTGCTGACATCACCTTTTTGTAGACAATTCTTGGCTGTAATCCTTAAATTAGCTGGGCATCTACCAAGTAGTTTTGTGTTCCAAATATTTTTCTAATTAGTCAATCTCTGCTGTACAAGACGAGATCAAAAAAGTTTTCTTCCATTAAGATAAATTACGTCGCTGACTTCTCTTCCATCTACTGGGTCTATTACTCTGTCATAGAAATAGATTAATGGCCTGAAAATTTCACCAGAGCTTGTTTTCTCATGAATTTTGCTGATTTGACTGCTTTTGTTTGGGCCAGAATTTACAGTAACTTAGGTTTGTTTGCTTTTTCAGTCTTGGCTTTCTAGTTTCAATAAAACATTTCCAACGTATGCAAGAGTGCAAGGCTATTAAGTATATTTTTATAAATAATACAAATAAGTCTGGCTTTGATACCCATAAAATCAGATGGGTTGGCTTTTTGATAGAGATTGCATTTGAGTGTTCCTCATTCAAACGACTTACTGGGAACTATTTTATTGGTTAACATGAAACAAAACGCCTTCTTTAATGAATTATAGTCATATTCAAATCACCATGAAACATAACATACATAAAGTGCAGCAGATGGATAGTGTCACCTCAATTTATTTGCTCAGGTGAATTCAAAGACTAGGTAATATATTTTGTCTAATGAAAGAGAACACTGTATAAATTCTTTAAAACTTCAGATGGTTATTTCTTTTTGTTCTCTCTGTAAAAAATGCAGTAAAGTCTCACTCACTGGGCACCATAATTCTTTCAAGCATTTTGGCAAATCTTTTGTCAGAGATGGCTTTGAAATCTATGGGGTGTTTAGGATTTTCTGTGGTGAAAAAGAGTTAAACATCCAGGAGATTCTAAGTTCTTCAGATGAAACATTGTGGTCCATATAGTCTAAGAGCTAAAAGACTAACAAATTCACACTAATGCTGACCTGTGGGCTTAGCAATTTGAATCTGAGCAGAAGAGTTCCAGGATAGCATGAAGTCTCGTAAACCTATATAAGTTCTGTGTTTAAAGGGTTGGCTTTGCATGAGGGTGACCTACCAGCTTTGGCATCTCCTGAATGGGTCTGCCCTATTTCAGCAGTGGTATCTTGGACAGAACATTGTACTTGGACAGAGAATCCCCAGGTCTCCATCCAAGAATACTAGATAGAGGATCCTGAGAGCACCTTGCTAGCCACTGGCTTGAGAGGGTCTCTGTCTGAGTCATTGTCTCCTCTTGTGGGGATGGCAAGACATCACCCAGAGGGTGACTGTGAAGATTAGAAGACATTATGTGGAGGGAAATATTTTATGAATTGTGGAGCTCTGTGCAGATACCGAGTTGTGTTAATCCTGTGGGAAACAAGTCTGGTTAAGGGTTGATAGGGGTAGACCACATCCAGCCCACCTGCTACATTTTCACCCAGTGAGGTATGGCATGTCTGCAGCATCCCTCCTCGTCTGCCCTGCTGTGTTGATTTGGTAGCAATTATGGGGCAACAGAGGCTTCTCTAGTGGCTCAGCAGTAAAGAATCTGCCTGCAATGCAGGAGCACAGGGGCCGCGGGGTTGATCCCTGGGTTGGGAAGTTCCTTTGATGGAGGGCATGGCAACCCACTCCAGTATTCTCGCCTGGAGAATTCCATGGACAGAGGAGTCTGGAAAGCTATAGTCCACAGGGTCACAAAGAGTTAGGCACAACTGAAGTGACTTTAGCACAGCATAGTATAAGGGGCAACAGTCTCATCACATAATTATATTTGGTCTTATGATGTCACCAAGCAGAAGAATTGATGCTTTCAAGCTGAGGTGCTGGAAAAGACTCCTGAGAGTCCCTTGGACAGTAAGGAGATCAAACCAGTCAATCATAAAGGAAATCAACCCTGAATAGTCATGAGAAGGACTGCTGCTGCTGCTGAAGCTCCAACATTTTGGTCACCTGATGTGAACAGATGACTCATTGGAAAAGACCTTGATGTTGGGAAAGATTGAGGGCAGAAGAAGAGGCTGTCAGAGGTTGAGATGGCTGGATGGCATTGTTGATGCAATGGACATGAACTTGGGAAAACTCTGGGAGATGGTGAGGGACAGGGAGGCCTGGCATGCTGCAGTCCACTGGGCTTCGAAGAGCCGGACATGACTGGGCAACTGAACAATGATAATGTCACCAAAGGGACACCCTGTCGGGATGGGTACAAACCTAGGGTTCTGGAGGCTTGATGGTAACTGTTTTGACCTCAAAGTGTGGACTCATACCCTTCAAGAACTAGAGGTGAGGAAATAAGAATTAAAAGCAACTAAGACTTCTGCTTGTATATGTCACCAGGTTGAAGGTAGAGGGGAGAACACTCTGCCCTAGTGGCATTGAGTGTGGCGCCCAGACAGAATGGGAGGCAAGTGGAGACGCATGCTTTGTTCTTGGCACTGCAGAACCAACCAGCCTGGCTCCTTGGCAGCAAAGAACTCTAGCATCTGTTGAAAGCAAAGTATACTTAAATGGAGTTCGTTTCAATTTCTCATTTTCTTGTCATAAGGGATGAGCAAACCCAGTAGTGCTCTATGTTTTTAGCAAGTCTGACTTATTTTTCAAGCATTTTGGGTTTGGCTATATTCTACATGTGATTTATCGGCTTTCTTTCTTTAATTATTAGCATTAAACCCATGTGTAGAAATTTGAATGGAAACTTAATAGCTATTTAAATATTTGTTTACACTTAATTCATCGAAAGGAGTGTTGAGAAAGGGCTGTTGTATCTTGTAAGGAGTCTTTGAAGATAGTTTATGAATCATTTCTCTTCATAAGATGTTACATCAATTTCACCCCTTCTTTCCCCCCAGAGAAATTTGGATTTGGGAATAGTCAGGATGGGATTCCAATTCCGAAGCCGTGATGCTTACAACAGGGTTTGAGCAACATGCAGTGAGTTCCTAGTCTTCTTAATTGCCGCTGACTATGAGGCAGTTGTTTTGGTAAAATTCCCAAGTGGATTTTCAAGAAAGCACATGCTCTCTTGGAAAACATTATTCTCCATCTCTAGGTCTTAGTACTGTTGCCAGAGCATGGAAAAACAATTTCTGTGGCCGATTATTTTTGTTTTTTTTCCCAAATACGACACACAGATTGGTTCTGGGCAGCAGCAGATGAGTAAAAAGAGAAATGATAATTTCCAAATAATTCTTACATGCTCATTGCCCAGGAATCTATATTTGTCTCTCATAGGCTTTTTGTGGTACTAACTACATCAGTAATATTGATTTAAAGGAACAGGCATTATCTGTTAATGACAAGATAATGGTGTTATTTTGCTCTGATCACAAGGTACTATTCTATTCATAACAGGATGTTCTCAGCTGACAGTGGGAGGGGGACCTCCAACATTACAAATGTTGGAGCTGAAGGTGGGGGTGGAGAGAGACTTAGTGATTGACCAGTCAAGACCTCCTGTTCTCAAAGGGTTTGGAATAGTAAATGAAATAAATATAGACTTAGGCACTTGGTAAGCATAGAAAACTTTTGGATGAATGCCTTTATTAAAGATCAAGCTCTCCTTATGATTAAGAAGCATAAGCATTACGTTGAAGTGAATATCTAGAAAAGAAGTACAGCTGTGTTTTCTTAGACCTTCCTCTTCTGTCCTTTGTCTACACACCAGAGCTGTTTCCTTGAACTGAGAATGAGTCTTGTACTTCATTGTCAGTCAATACAGTTTCGTAATAGTAAATATAGTACTTTAATGAATACATGTATTTGACTGGAGGGAAGAGAGCACAAAATCACTAGATACTTGGTCATAATTTATGAAATTGTTTACCTTAGAATTTGCACTAATTACAGTTTTTAAGTTAAAAATTTTAATTTTGAGTTAATTACAGATTTACCTAGAGTTGTGAGAGTTGGATCATAAAGAAGGCTGAGCACCAAAGAATTGATGCCTTTGAACTGTGGTGTTGGAAAAGAGTCTTGGAGTCCTTTGGACTGCAAGGAGATCATACTAGTCAATCCTAAAGGAGATCAGTCCTGAATATTCACTGGAAGGACTTATGCTGAAGTTGAAGCTCTAAGATTTTGGCCACCTGATGCAAAGAACTGACTCATTAGAAAAGACTCCAATGCTGAGAAAGATTGAAAGCAGGAGGAGCAGGGGATGACAGAGGATGAGATGGTTGGATGGCATCACCGACTCGATGGACATGAGTTTAAGCAAGCTCCAGGAGATGGCGAAGGACAGGGAGGCCTGGCGTGCTGCAGTCCATGGGGTCACAAAGAGTAGTTTATGACTGAGGGACTGAGCAACAAGAAGAGTTACAAGAATATAGAGATAGCTCCTGATGGCAGCATCTCGTAAAACTATAGTTCAGGACGACGATTTGGAACTAGTATATTGGCACTGATACAGCCAAGATACAGAACTTTTCTTTTTGAGGTCTCGTCGGCATTTAACACCGTATACGTTTCAGGTATACAGTATGACAATATTTGTATACATTATGAAAGGATCACAACATGTCTAGTTAACATTCATCACCATTCATAGTTATAAAGCTTTTTTCTTGTGATGAGGACTTTTAATGTTTACTCTCTTAGCAACTTTCAAATATGCAACATGGTATTATTAACCATAGTCACCATGCTGTACGTTATTATATCCCTAAGACTTATGTATTTTAAAACTGGAAATTTGTACCTTTTGATACCTTTCACCCATTTCACCCACTGTCCATCCTCCATCTCTGGCAACCACCGGTCTGCTCTCTATAGCTATGATTGTTCTGTTTATTTTTGTTTTATCATTCCACATATAAGTGAGATCACATAGTTTTTGTCTTTCTTTATCTGACTTATCTCATGTAGCTTAATGCCCTCAAGCTCCAACAGTGTTGTAGCAAATGGTAAGATTTCATTTTTTGAAGTGGTTTAATAATATTCTATTGTATGTATGTATCACATTTTTGGGCTTCCCTGATGGCTCAGAGGTAAAGAATCTGCCTCCCAATGCAGGAGATGCAGGTTTGATCCCTGGGTTAGGAAGATCCCCTAGACAAGGAAATGACAACCCATTCCAGTATTCTTGCCTGAGAATCCCATGGACAGAGGAGCCTGGCGGGCTATATACAGTTCATGGGATCGCAAAAGAGTCGGACACGATTTAGCAACAAAACAACAGCAACAGCAGAAACCCCATATGACTTCCTCCAGACACAGCTTAGTAACTATAGACAATAACAGCAACCACATTTTCACCCATTTGTCCATTGACGGACACAAGTTCTTTCGTATCTTGGCTATTGTAAATAGTGGTGCAGTGGACAGGGGGGTGCATATATCTTTTTGAGTTAGTGTTTTCCTTTTCTCTGGATAAATACACAGAAGTGGAATTGCTAGATTGTGTAGTAGTTCTATTTTTAAGTTTTTGAGGAACCTCTATATTGTTTTCCATAAGTGGCTGTACCAATTTAAATTCGCACCAAAAATGCACAAGTGTTCTCTTTCCTCCACATTCTCACCAACACTTATTATTACTTGTCTTTTTGATAGTAATACATCTGTCCTAACAGGTGTGAGGTGATATTTCACTGTGGCCTGGGATTTGTATTTCTCTAGTGATTAGTGATATTGTGCATCTTCTCATATACCTGTTGGCGATTTATATATCTTCTTTGAAGAAATATCTGTTCAGATACTCTGCTCATTTTTTAATTGGATTCTTTTTTGCTGTCGTGTTGTATGAGTTCTTTGTATATTTTAGATACTGACTCCTTATCAAATATATGATTTACAAATAGCGTCCCTCATTCAGTAGGTTGCCTTTTCATTTTGTTGCTGGTTTCCTTTGTTGTGCAGAAGCTTTTTAGTCTGATGTAGTGCCACTTGTTTATTTTTGCTTTTGTTGCCTTTGCTTTTGGAGTCACATCCAAAAAATGGTCACTAAGGCAGATGTCATGGGCTTACTGCCTGTGTTTTCTTCTAGGAGTTTTATGGCTTCAGGTCATACATTCAAATCTTTAATTCAGGTGGAGTTAATTTTTGTGAATGGTGTAAGAAAGTGGTCTAGTTTCATGATACTGTGCTCCCCACTTATCTGCAATTTTGCTTTCTGGGGTTTCAGTTACCCACGGTCAGCCTCAGTCTGAAAATATTAGATGGGAAATTCCAGAAATAATCAATTCATCAGTTTTAAATTGCGTGCTGTTCTGAGTCACATGGGCTTCCCTGGAGGTTCAGACAGTAAAGAATCTGCCTGCAATGCAGGAGACCCGGGTTTGATCCCTGAGTCTGGAAGATCTCCTGGAGAAAGAGATTTTCCAGTATTCTTGCCTGGAGAATCCCATGGGCAGAGGAGCCTGGTGGGCTACAATCCATGGAGTTGCAAAGAGTCCCAGGTGACTGAGGGACTAACACTTGCACTTTCTGAGTCATATGGTGAAATCTCACACCCTGGTCAGTCCTGCTTGGGATGTGAATCATTCCTTTGTCCAGCATATTCTGCCCCTTAGTCACTTAGAGACCATCTCAATAATCAGATCAACTGTCTGGTATCACAGATGCTTCTGTTCAAGTCACCCTTCTTTTACTTACAGTGGCTCCAAAGCACAAGAGTAGTGATTCTGGCAATTTGGATATGCCAAAGAATAGCCTTAAAGTGTTTCCTGGAAGTGAAA
This sequence comes from Okapia johnstoni, assembly GCA_024291935.2. NCBI lineage: Eukaryota > Metazoa > Chordata > Mammalia > Artiodactyla > Giraffidae > Okapia > Okapia johnstoni. The sequence goes on from CM044313.1 coordinate 51,038,949, forward strand.
AGATGAAAGTTCTCAATAAGGATAGAAAAACAATCATATACTGAGGTTGCTAAGATCTTCGGTCCAAGCAAATCTTCTATCTGGGAAATTGTGGAGAAAAAAAGAAATTTGTGCTTGTTTTGTTGTCCCATCTCAAACTGCAAACTTATGACCTCAGTACATGGCAAGCACTTACAGATGGGAAAGGCATTAAATTTGTACAATAAAGTATTTTAAGAGAGAGAGACCTCATTCAAATAACTTTCATCACAGTATATTGTTACAATTGTTTTATTATTCATTATTGTCGTTAGTCTCTTACCGTGCCTAATTTATAAATTAAACTGTATGTATATGAAAAAACATAGGTACTGTCCATGGTTTCAGGCATCTCCTGAGGGGGCTTGGAACCTATTCCGCTCAGGTAAGGGAGACATTGTATACAACAATTCTATCGCCACCTGGATATCCCTAAGTTGCCCTTTCATAGCCACACTCACTTCCCTCCCACTCTCACCCCTTCCTTAACCTTTTGGCAACCATGAATCTGTCCTTCCTTTACATTTTTTTCATTTCAAGAACTTTATATAAATGGAATCAAATAGTGTGTAACCTTTTAGGATTGGCTTTTGCCATTCAGTGTAATTCTTTGGAGATTCATCCAGGTTGCTGCGTGTATCAATAGCACATTCCTTTTTATGCGCATGTTAAGTTGCTTCAGCCTTGTCTGACTCTGTGAGACCCTATGGCCTGCCAGTCTCCTCTGTCCATGGGATTCTCCAGGCAAGAATACTGGAGTGGGTTGCCATGCCCTCCTCTGGGGGATCTTCCCAACCCAGGGATTGAACCTGTGTCGCTCTTACATCTCCTGCATTGGCAGGTGGGTTCTTTACCACTAGCACCACCTAATAATATTCCACATCACGGATATAACACAGTTGGAAAGATATCTGGGATTCTAAAATTTCCATTGGTTTTTCTTAATATTTTCTGTTTCTTTAATGAGTATTTGACTTCCCTGGTGGCTCAGATGGTAAAGCGTCTGCCTACAATGCGGGAGACCAGGGTTCAATCCCTGGATCGGGAAGATCTCCTGGAGAAGGAAATGGCAACCCACTCCAGTACTCTTGCCTGGAAAATCCCACGGATGCAGGAGCCTGTAGGCTACAGACTATGGGGTGGCAAAGAGTCGCACATGACTGAGTGACTTCACTTTCACTTTCTATTTCTTTGCTGAGACTCTACTTTTTTCATTACTTTCAAATATGTTCATAATTGCTTATTGAAGCATTTGATGACGGCTGCATTAACATCTTTGTTAGACAGTTCGATCATTTCTGTCATCCCAGTGTTGTTGGCATCTGTTGATTGTCTTTTCCAGCTGGTGGTCTTCCTGGTTCTTGCTTTGATGAGTGATTTTTGATGGAAGCCTGGACATTTTAGGTTCTATGTTGTGAGACTCCGAATCTTATTCAGACCTTCTGCTTTAGCTGACTTCCTCTGTTGCCACTCCAGCATGTGAAGGAGAGAACACACCTCATTCTCAGCCAACATTCTCACCTCAACACAGCCTCATTCTCAGTGGAAGTCCGGCTTTCACCACTGAGCCTCTGTTGACGCCCAGGGTCTCTCCTTGTAACTGCAGGTGGGCAGTGGGGCTGCGACCCCCCCCCCCCCGATGCCTCTCTGTCTGGGAGGGATGCAGGGATGTCTTGTCACTGCTCCCCACGTGGTCTTCACTGACAGCATGAGTGGCCTTGCACTGCTGGTGACAATGGCTGTGATGCCCATCCTGACTCTGCACTAGGTCTCCTGTGCCATCGCTCTCGTGGGGGAGGCAGGGAGGCCTGATTACTGCTGGCTGTGGGTGGAGGTCCAGGCTCTCCATGTGGTCTCTGTGTCCAGGAGTAAGGGTAGGATTTGTAATCCTTCAGCAGGGAGGAAAGTCCTGCTTCCTTGCTTGGGGAAGTTCTCAGGGATGAGATCACTTGCTTGTAAGTTCCATTACAACCTCCGGAGGGTGAATGTCTAGGCTTCCCTCAGCCTTGGTTGGCATGGGTGGCGTTTGGTTGGATTAGGGCGATTGCCTAAGTTATCTGTCTTACTAGGCTGCCCCATCCCTGGGTTTTTGGCTAAGGAGGGCAGACCTTTATTGTTGGCAGTTTGGCTCTCATTTGCTGGTGTTTCTGGGTTGCCAGCTTCTTCAGCTCCCAGGATGAGATACATGAGACCAGAGACAACCCAGGAAACTTACCCCTTGTTTTGTTCCCGGGGTCCTGAGCTCCCTAACATTTTTGCTTTCTCTCTACCTTTCAGAGTCTGTTTTGTGTATCAAGTTTGGGCTTTTCAGGGGTAGTTAGTGAAAGGAATAGGGAAAAATAAATCTATTCACCTTCCCATGTTTACATTTTAAACAGGAGAGGGAGAGGTGACGTGGGTGTCAGAGAGCTAAAGTATTTTATGATTCCTGTTGATTGGGAGAGGCAAGTTTTGTTTTGTTTTCAACTGTTGTGCTTGAGTCAGACATTTCATATAACTGTATTGCTTTCTAACCCCTCTCCCCAGCTCCAGTGCTCGCCATGCTTCACTTTTCATGAAGGCCCGTCCTTTGCCTCTTGGCACGTTCCCACTGGCCCTTCCAGAGGAAAGTTCTCAGGGATGAGGTCACAGCCTTTGGGAAGGCCCCTATTTTCTGATGGTTCCAATTGCTTCTGCCAGCATGCCTTCACTCTTCACAGGCATCGTGGCTTATCGATAATTTTATTCTATCACTCAACTCAGAAAAGGGTTTTGTGTGACAATACATTCTGCATGAATCACGTTTTGGGCCCATTAAAAAATGACTATAATCACTAAAGCTCTCTTTGGAAAGCCAGTTTTTAGCTCTGCTATTATTAATGGTTTTGCTTGAAAACCTGTATTTATCTCTTCATACACACATGTAAACACGAACGGAGGCTCCAACCTAAAAATTGGCTGCTAGCATTCACATTTTATTGAACCAATAAATTGTGAGTTGAACATTTTAGTCAAATTGAATGCCAAGTGTTTCATTTCGGGCCCCGGTGTCCATATTGACAGGACTTTAAATCTACGACTTGTGCATCTGGAGCTTGTTAGATGCTTGGAGTTTGAAGGAGCCAGATGTCAATGGCAGCAACTCCCCAGCCTCCCTCAGGCAGGAACTGTCACCACAGGGCCAGGTCCCCACAGGTCTGGGTTGTGTAAGAAGGGCCTTGGCCAGGGACAGGTTGGCTGGGCTTAGAGTTACATGATTTCTCCTAATTCATCTGCGAAGTACAAGAACTATGTACACAGAGACAGGCCTAGGCAGCCCTGTGATGGGAGGACCAGCATCTCTGCGGAGAGCACTGTCCAGTGGAGCTTCCTGTGATGGTGGATGCTCTGTCTCTGTGCTGTCCAATGTGTAGCTGCTCACCATGTGTGGCTGTGGAGTGGGTGAAATGTGGCTGGTGCAATGGAGAAACTGAATTTTTATTTAACATTTTTAAAAATGTCATTTATTCATTTTATTTTTGGCTGCGCTGGGCTTTCTCTAGTTGTGAGTAAGAGCTACGCTAGTTGCAGGGCACAGGCTTCTCTTGGGGTGGCTCCTCTTGCTGTGGAGCACAGGCTACAGGCACGCGGGCTTTAGTAGTTGTGGCTCTTGAGCTCTGTTGCTCCGTGGCGTGTGGAATCTTCCCGGAACAGGGATTGAATCTGTCCCCTTCATCGGCAGGTGGACTCTTAACCACTGGACCACCAGGGAAGTGCTTGAAGCAAAATGGCTATCTGAGGAGGCCTTACAAATAGCTGTGAAAAGACGGGAAGCGAGAAGTAGAGGAGAAAAGGAAAAATACACCCATTTGAATGCAGAGTTCCAAAGAATAGCAAGGAGAGATAAGAAAGTCTTCCTCAGTGATCAATGCAAACAAATAGAGGAAAACAATAGAATGGGAAAGACTAGAGATCTCTTCAAGAAAATTAGAGATACCAAGGGAACATTTCATGCAAAGATGGGCTCGATAAAGGACAGAAATGGTAGGGACCTAACAGAAGCAGAAGACATTAAGAAGGGGTGGCAAGAATACACAGAAGAACTGTACAAAAAAGATCTTCATGACCCAGATAATCACGATGGTGTGGTCACTCACCTAGAGACAGACATCCTGGAATGTGAAGTCAAGTGGGCCTTAGGAAGTATCACTATGAACAAAGCTAGTGGAGGTGATGGAATTCCAGTTGAGCTATTTCAAATCCTGAAAGATGACACTGTGTAAGTGCTGCACTCAATATGCCAGCAAATATGGAAAACTCAGCAGTGGCCACAGGACTGGAAAAGATCAGTTTTCATTCCAATCCCAAAGAAGGGCAATGCCAAAGAATGCTCAAACTACCACACAATTGCACTCATCTCACACGCTAGTAAAGTAATGCTTAAAATTCTCCAAGCCAGGCTTCAGCAATATGTGAACCTGAACTTCCAGATGTTCAAGCTGGTTTTAGAAAAGGCAGAGGAACCAGAGATCAAATTGCCAACATCCGCTGGATCATCGAAAAAGCAAGAGAGTTCCAGAAAAACATCTATTTCTGCTTTATTGACCATGCCAAAGCCTTTGACTGTGCGGATCACAAGAAACTGTGGAAAATTCTGAAAGAGATGGGCATACCAGACCACCTGACCTGCCTCTTGAGAAACCTGTATGCAGGTCAGGAAGCAACAGTTAGAACTGGACATGGAACAACAGACTGGTTCCAAATAGGAAAAGGAGTACGTCAAGGCTGTATATTGTCACCCTGCTTATTAACTTATATGCAGAGTACATCATGAGAAACGCTGGGCTGGAAGAAACACAAGCTGGAATGAAGATTGCCGGGAAAAATATCAATAACCTCAGATATGCAGATGATACCACCCTTATGGCAGAAAGTGAAGAAGAACTAAAGAGCCTCTTGATGAAAGTGAAAGAGGAGAGTGAAAAAGTTGGCTTAAAGCTCAACATTCAGAAAACGAAGATCATGGCATCTGGTCCCATCACTTCATGGCAGATAGATGGGGAAACAGTGGAAACAGTGGCTGACTTTATATTTCTGGGCTCCAAAATCACTGCAGATGGTGATTGCAGCCATGAAATTAGAAGACACTTACTCCTTGGAAGGAAAGTTATGACCTACCTAGACAGCATATTAAAAAGCAGAGACATTACTTTGCAAACAAAGGTCCGTCTAGTCAAGGCTATGGTTTTTCCAGTGGTCATGTATGGATGTAGGAGTTGGACTATAAAGAAAGCTAAGTGCTGAAGAATTGATGCTTTTGAACTGTGGTGTTGGAGAAGACTCTTGAGAGTCCCTTGGACTGCAAGGAGATCCAACCAGTCCATCCTAAAGGAGATCAGTCCTGGGTGTTCACTGGAAGGACTGATATTGAAGCTGAAACTCCAATACTTTGGCCACCTGATGCGAAGAACTGACTCATTTGAAGAAATCCTGATGCTGGAAAGATTGAGGGCAGGAGGAGAAGGGGACAACAGAGGATGAGATGATTGGATGGCATCATCGTCTCAATGGACATGGGTTTGCGTGGACTCTGGGAGTTGGTAATGGACAGGAAGGCCTCACATGCTGCGGTTCATGGGGTTGCAAAGAGTCGGACACGACTGAGCAACTGAACTGAACTGAATTAAATATTTCATTTTAATAGACACGTGCCTAGTGGTTACTGTTTTGAACATCCCACTTTGAGCGCCAAGCCAGATGTGAAGAAATACCAGGAATTGGCTCCATTTGGTATCCATAATTACCAGAGTGATGATTTTTTTTTATTTCATTCATTCACTCATCCATCCATCTACCCACCCACCCACTCCTCCACACACTCCCCCCTGCATTGTATATTAAGCAATCCCGTGGCAAGACACCGTGATTATCGTGGAGGATGTACAGACACAAGCCCTCTTTCTGGCTCACAATGTCCTATTCACCCACTAGGCCCTGTAGACTCAGCATAAGACATCATGAGAAGACACGGACTGTGGATTTCACCTCAGCTGCTCTGCCTCCTTGGGGATGCTGCCTCGCCTCTCTGAGCCTCAATTGCTTCCTCTATAAACTAAGATTAAAACTTATCTGTGATGGTTAATTTTATGTGTCATCTTGGCTGGACCATGATACCCAGACATTTGGTCCAACATTATTCTACATGTTTCTGTGAGGGTGTTTTCTGGAGGAGATTTACATTTAATTTGGTGGACTTTGAGTACAGCAGATCATGCTACATAATGTGGGTGGGTCCCATTCAGTCAGCTGAAGGCTTAAATAGAATGAAAGGCTGCTCTTCCCTGAACAAGAGGAAGTTCTTCCAGCAGGCTGCACTGAGAGCAGAACTGAGACTCTTCCCTGGGACTTCAGGCTGTGGGTCTCCTCCATCTCATCTTAGATTAACCATGCCTCCACAATTGTCCTGCCAGATTGTATGAAGTGGGGAGGAAATTACCCACAAGGAGACCGGGTGCTGTTGGGGAGTGGCAATGGATTTCAAGAAACCCATCAATAAATGTCCTCTACAGCTGTGCTCCTCTGCGTACAGTCTGCAGACTGCACCAGATCTGCAAACCTGCTTCTCAGTCTGTGATGCACTAAGTTCAGAACATGAGAATGGGTATTTAGAAATTTACATTTTGACAAAAGAAACTTTATGTCCATCAAATCTAATAATAAAAGAGTTTGGACTTGTATTTTGCTGTTGTTGTTGTTCAGTGGCTAAATTGTGCCTGACTCTTTGTGACCTCCATGGACTGCAACCCGCCAGGCTCTTCTGTCCTCCACTATCTCTCAGAGTTTGCTCAAATTCACGTCTGTCGAGTCTGTGATGCTATCTAACCATCTCACCCTCTGCCACCCCCTTCTCCTTTTGCTTTCAATCTTTCCCAGAATTGGGGTCTTTTTCAATGAGTTAGCTCTTTCGTCAGGTGGCCAAAGTACTGGAGCTTCAGGTCTTTTTGCTTTATTTTTCTAGATACTAATTTTTATTGTATTATACAATAGTTTTGATCTGTGAAGGATTTTTTTTTACCAGTTTAAGAATTAAGGTATGATCTACCACAGTAAAATCACCCTTTTTAGTGTGAGTTTTGGCAAATATATACAGTTTTGTAGCCACAGTGAAGATATGGAATAGTTCCATCATGCCCTAAAATGTCCTGCTGCCCCTTTGTAATCAAGCTCTTCCACCATCTCCAGCCCTTAGCAACCATTCATCTGTTTTCTGTCCCTATCATTTGCTTTTATAAAAATACCATATAAATGAAGTCATCCATTATGTAGCTTTTATATATGTCATTTTTAAAAATATATTTTAAATTGAGATATAGTTGATATATAACATTATATTGATTTCAGGTGTACAGCATGAAGATTTGATTTTATTAGATTTTTTACTGGAGTATAATCGCTTTATAATACTGTGTTATTTTCTGCTGTACAACAAAGTAAATCGACTATATGCATATCCCCTCCCTCTTAGACCTCCGGATCCCCCTTCTCCCATCCCCCGCCCCCCCACAACCAGGTCATCACAGAGCACTGAGCTGAGCTCCCTGTGCTATACAGCAGCTTTGCATGAGCTATCCACTTTACACCTGGCTCGTTCGACATTCAGTATGCAGCCTTTTGAAGCTGACTTCTCAAAGCACGATTTATCTGAGATTCCTCCGCGTTGTTGTGCCCGTCGCTACTTTGTCTCTTTTCACTTGCAGAGTAGCATCCCATGGTCCTCTCAGTTTGTTTATCCGTTCCCCAGGAGAGATACATTCGAGTTGTTTCTAGTTTTTGGCAATTTTGAAAAAAGCCACTCTAAACATTTGTGTCTAGGTTTTTGTATGAACACAGGTGAATGTTGCACTTGAGTGAGTACCTTGTAGGAGATTGCTGGGTCATAGGACAAATCTATGTTTAATTTTATTGAAAACTGCAGAACTTTTTCAAGGCAACTGTACCATCTTACATTCCAGCCAGCAAGGTATCAGAGTTCCAGTGCTCCATATCCTTGGGAGCACTGGTTACTGTTGGCTTTTTAAAATTTCAGCCTTTGATTGGTTGAATAGACTCTGATTATGGTTTTGATTTGTATTTTACTAATGATATTGAGCATCTTTTTATGTGATTAATATTGGAGTATAGTTGATGAAAAATGTGTTAGTTCCAGGTGTACAGTAGAGTGATTCAGTTATACGTGTATCTATTCTTTTTCAAATTCTTTCCACAATTAATTTATTACATAATACTGAACAGAGTTCCCTGTGCTATACAGTAGGAGTGAAGTGTCTGTTCAAATCTTTTGCCAATTAAAAAAAATTAGGTAGTTCCTGTTACTGAGTTGTGAAACTCCTTTATGTATTCTGGATACAAGTTCTTTATCCCAAGTGCTTTGCAAACATTTTTTTCCCAGACTCTCTTGTCTTTTCATTCTCACAACAGTGCCTTTTGAAGAGCAGAAGTTCTGACTTTTGATGAACTCTAATTTATCAGTTTTTCTCTTCATATTTTTTGGTGTCATATTTCATTTTCTAGAAGTTTTTTAGCTCTAGATGTTGCATTTAGGTATATAATTTTTTTTGAAATAAATTTTGTAAAGGGTGGGGAGTGTAGATGTTTCCTTCCATTTCCTCCCTTCCTCCGTATATGACTATCCAATTGTTTGAGGACTGTTGGAAAGATTCTGTGAAAGATTTTAAGCCAACAAACAAGCAGTGGTCCTTCAGCAAGGATAGTTTGAGGGCCTTCACCTTCACAGCAATTTTGTTTAGCTGAAGCTCTGAGAGCATCAAGCTGTCTAAAAGTCCCACATGTGAGCCTTAGCTGCTCACCTTTCACTAAAAGTACTCCCAGGCTGGATTAGGAAGGCAGAATGAGATCATACCTGTTTAATCAAAGAATAGCTTTTTAGCTCTCTTTGTTTGGAAAAGGCATTCTCAGAAATTTAATACAAAGCTTTCTTTCTTTTCCTTCTTTTTAAGAAATCTTTAGACAATTGAGCTTGCAATTTTTCTTCCCAATATGTTCCAAAATCTGACTGCTGGAGAAATTGGATAAAGATTCCCTTCTATCCCAATTTTATCACATATCTCTCTGTTCCAAATAGTTGGAAACAGCTGGATTTTTCATTAATCTGTGGGAAACTTGGAAATTGCCAGAGACTGGCAAACAACTCAAATGTATGTGTGAAATGCTACATCAAATTCCGGAAGAGAAAGCATTACAGCTCAGATGGCATTGGTTAAGTCTCCCGTGGAGAGATGTTTGGCAGTAGGTGGTAGTTCGTTTGTCAGGGTGGTCATGCCCTCGCTTCTGAAAGAGAAACTGAGGACTGAGCTCTCACGTTGGCACTTAAATAATTAGGCCAGACCTCAAGTTAGCATGAGAATAACTAAGCCATGTTGACATCGTAACCCAGTACTGGTGGGAAGGGCTCACTATTGCTGGAAAGTACATTTCATCACTGGGAGAATAATCAAGTTATTCTTGGCCGTCTCCTAAGTTTGTTCTGAAATTGAGGCTCACTCAAAAGGGAGATAAGCATATTTCTCCACTCCCTCTCTCATCTGCAAGGTTTTATGTGCTATGAATTTATCGGCTCATGACATGGTGCAGTCATGATTAGTAGATCTGTTGATTTGAGTGTCTATGGGACCCTGTTGAGTTGTCTGGAAAATCAGGAATTCTGTTATCTAATCAGAGTATTTCCTAAAATGACCAAAGGCTACATAATCTATTTTAAACAAGGATCAGTTTTCCCTTATCTACCAAGAAAGGATAATTGTGTAATGTAGAGAAGTCAGAAATCACTGGTTAATGAATGGTCCCCTGTCTTTGAGGTGATATTCAAACAAACTTAAAAAGCAAAGCTCAATACCTTCATGTTCCTATCTTAGGGATTTTTTTTCTGTTTTCTTCTCTGGAATTAAGCCTACTAAAACTCACTTAAACAAAGAGGGGGATTTGTTAGAAGGATATGGAATGTGTCACGGACCCCGAGGGTGGGGATTTTCACCAGGACAGTCAGGGGACAAGGACCACTAGATAACTCTTCCATCTTGCTGGGGCCACACTTTTGCATCTCTGCCTCCCTCTGCATGTTTCCCCTCTCTCTCACCAGCACACTCCCCTTCATTTTCTTTTGAACTTATGTGGTTGCCCCAGCCTCAGCTTTGCATCATTTCTCAGTTTAATTATCCAACAGAGACTGACTGGACTAGACCCCGAGAAGGCCTGAGACCCCACAAGGCCCCCTGTATTTCCAAATCCTTTTTCCGAGCCCAGGCCTGTCCTCACTTGGGTGCTCACTTCTGATTTAATTGACGATGGCCTGGGTCCAGAGTCCCCATTAGAAGGGGACCACACTCCCGACAGAGACACACGGCAGAGCAGGCAAACTAACCAACAGGCCAACTGGCTCACTTCCCTGTGTTACTGTTACAAATATGTGAGGGGTGTGGTACATGGTAAGATGATTGAACACTGTTCAGAAAGAAGCAGATTTCAATGCAGCTTTACTCTCAACACTTGGAGTCAAAACAGAGAGGATCAGGGAGAATCTGCATGACTGCATCAGGTGACCCTAAATTGGAAAACTCAGCAGTGGCCACAGGACTGGAAAAGGTCAGTTTTCACTCCAATCTCAAAGAAGGGCAATGCCAAAGGATGTTTAAACTACCACACAATTGCACTCACCTCACATGCTAGCAAAGTAATGCTCAATGTTCTCCAAGCCAGGCTTCAACAGAATGTGAACAGTGAACTTCCAGATGTTCAAGCTGGATTTAGAAAAGGCAGAGGAACCAGAGACCAAATTGCCAACATCCACTGGATCATTGAAAAAGCAAGAGAGTTCCAGGAAAACATCTACTTCTGCTTTATTGACTACACCAAAGCCTTTGACTGTGTCGATCACAACAAACTGTGGAAAATTCTTCAAGAGATGGGAATACCAGACCACCTTACCCACCTCCTGAGCAATCTGTATGCAGATCAAGAAGCAACAGTTAGAACCGGACATGGAACAATGGACTGGTTCCAAATTGGGAAAGGAGTATGTAAAGGCTATATATTGTTACCCTGATTATTTACCTTATATGCAGAGTACATTACGCAAAATGCCAGGCTGGATGAAGCACAGACTGGAATCAAGATTTCCGGGAGAAATATCAATAACCTCGGATATGCAGATGACACCACGCTATGGCAGAAAGTGAAGAGGAACTGAAGAGCCTCTTGATGAAAGTGAAAGAGAAGAGTGAAAAAGTTGGCTTAAAACTCAACATTCAAAAAACTAAGATCATGGCATCTGGTCTCATCACTTCATGGAAAATAGATGCGGAAACAATGGAAACAGTGAGAGACTTCATTTTTTTGGTCTCCAAAATCTCTGCAGATGGTGACTGCAGCCATGAAATTAAAAGACACTTGGCTCCTTGGAAGAAAAGCTATGACCAACCTAAACAGTGTATTAAAAAGCAGAGACATTACTTTGCCAACAAAGGTCCATCTAGTCAAAGCTATGGTTTTTCCAGTAGTCATGTATGGAAGGATGTGAGAGTTGGACTATAAAGAAGGCTGAGCGCCAAAGAATTGATGCTTTTGAACTGTGGTGTTGGAGAAGACTCTTGAGAGTTCCTTGGACTGCAAGGAGATCTAACCAGTCAGTCCTAAAGTAAATCAGTCCTGAGTATTCATTGGAAGGACTTATGCTGAAGCTGAAGCTCCAATACTTTGGCCACCTGATGTGAGGAACTGCTTCTTTGAAAAAGACCCTGATACTGGGAAAGATAGAAGACAGAAGGAGAAGGGGACAACAGAGGAAGAGATGGTTGGGTGGCATCACCAACTCGATGGACATGAGTTTGAGTAAGCTCTGGGAGTTGGTGATGGACAGGGAGGCCTGGCGTGCTGAGGTTCATGGGGTCACAAAGTGACTGAGTGACTGAATTGAAGTGAACTTATCTTCTGTCTCTAGCAGTGCTGACTTTGCTGTTGTTGTTTAGTTGTTAAGTCGTGTCCAACTCTTTGTGACCCATGGACTGTAGCCTGCCAGACTCCTCTGTCCATGGGATTTCCCAGGCAAGAATATTGGAGTGACTTGCCATTTCCTTCTCTATGTTGACTTTGTAGTGGCTTACAGAGCAGAATTCATCATATAACATCCTAAACCAGTTTGGTGAGACCACCATCTTCCTGCAGATCAGGATCCGGATTGCTCATGGGAAATTACTATTACCCAAGTTCAGGTAGCTGAATGGCAGTGATGGTGCTGCCTTCAACATAGTGTGGACCTTCTGCAAAGTAGCCAGGACAGGTTCCTTGTTCCTTGAGAAAGAAGATGGGGGAAGACTAAGAATTCATTTTATAACTTAGAATTTGTCTGAGTGGATTTGCTTCTCTAAACTAAAAAAAGAGTTGAGGACTTCTCTGGTGGTCCAGTGGCTAAGAATCCTCCTGCCAATGCAGGAGACACAGGTTTGATCCCTGGTCCGGAAAGATTCCACATGCTGCAGAGCAAGTAAGCCTGCGAGCCGCAACTACTGAGCCCGCAGGCTGCCACTACTGAAGCCCGAGTGCCCTAGAGCACGTGTGCGCCAACAAAAGAAGCCGCTGCAATGAGAAACGTGCACAGCAATGAAGAGTAGCCCCGCTTTGCTGCAGCTGGAGAAAGCCTGCTTGCAGCAATGAAGTCCCAGCTCAGCCTTAAGCAAATAAATAAAAATTAAAAAAATAAGTGTTTAAAAAAAGAGTTGAAGCAGCCTCATCACTTCTCATCCCAGCACTGGCCTCTTCCACTGGTACCCTTTCTTGTCTATTTGTAACTTTCCCCCATTTGGACGGGAGAAGGGGCTCCTCTGCGTTTTCTTAACAGATACTCTGCTTGTCTGATGTCTGCTCATGTGGACAGGGGTTATGTTTATTCTCTCACCTTTCTCTAGAGACAGAACAAGTTAAAGACTCAGCCCAACCTGAAAGGCTGGGTCCATCAGATGGGTCACAGGTTTGATGGTGATAGGAAAGAATGTTATAGGCCGGAGGGAAATCAGGGTTCAAGAGTGGTAACGTGTTTAGGAAGCAGCAAGTGGTGGCAATTGGGGGAGACTAAGTAGCAATGGAGAGTGAAAGAAGGAAAGTGAAGTCGCTTAGTCATGTCCTACTCTTTGCGACCCCATCTGTAGCCTACCAGACTCCTCTCTCTGTCCATGGGATTTTCCAGGCAAGAGTACTGGAGTGGGTTGCCATTTCCTTCTCCAGGGATCAAACCTGGGACTTTTGCATGGCAGGCAGATGCTTTGTTGTCTGAGCCACCAGGGAAACAATGGACAGTAGGTGGAAATCAAATTTGGAAGAGAGTGACTGGGTGGGACTGATGTCCACTGAGGAGGGAAGGGGAAGAGGTGAGGGGGCCTTCTAGGGGCTGGGTCAGTCTTTGTACCAGTCTCCTGACACACCATCCATCCCTTGATCCTAACTATTGATACTTCCCGCCCCCTCCATATGTTGCTAATTTATTAATAAACTGGTATGGGAGTGGGAACAGCATGATAGGTAAGAGGCAAATGGGGAATGTAGGAGGGGTGATTTCTGGAAAAGTTCCTCAGATTGTAGCTTTGGCCTGATTCTGAAAGGAGCCCTGGAGTCAGCTTGTCTTGGTTGTGTCTGTCATTAAAAAAGTGTTAACACACATAACCTGGGTTGTTTTCATTCATCAAACTTTCATTGAATGTCTAGCATGGATGAGAAATGTTCCAGGCACTGGGGATGCAAAAACAACAATTAGTCTTATTTAAATAGACAAATAAAGACATAGATATTTATTGAGAATTACTATGTGTCATGTCCTGTGCTAGATATTAGGAATGTACTTGAGCTCACAGAAGATGTCCCCCAGAGGGTTCTTACTAAGATCAGATTTGGAAAAAGCTTGTGAAATATTTCAAAGCTGATTAAAAGAAAAGAAATGAAATGTGACTGTGTGTATGTACCCTATCAGCAAAGCTGCTTCTGATGCATGGGCATGCGTCTCCTGCAGAGGGTTGTGGGGCTATGAGAAAACCTCTATTGAAGGTGTGTGTCTTAGCAGCACAGAGAATGCCAGCAGTCTGACCAACAGGACTCCGGATCCGCAGTGAGCAGAGAGGTCTCTCCAAGAGCGGCTAGCAAACAGTGACGGCTGATAGGGTCATCGACTCCTCCCTGCTTCTGGGCTCCAGAGGAATATTTTGGATAGTATTTTGATTGCTGAAAAAATATTGACACCTTTCCAGGCGTGCCTGAGTGCTAAGTCTCTTCAGTCTTGTCAGACTTTCTACTACCCTGTGGACTGTACCCCACCAGGCTCCTCTGTCCATGGAATTCTCCAGGCAACGATACTGGAGTGGGTTGCCATGCCCTCTTCCAGGGCATCTTCCCCACCCAGGGGTCGAACCCACGTCTCATGTCTCCCTCACTGGCACTCAGTTTTTTTACCACTAGTGCCACCTGGGAAGCCCATTCTTTCCATAACTGATGCCATTAAAAAAAAATATGAGAGAGAGAGAGACAGCAGCAATTTTACTTTGGACAAGAGACAGAAAGTAGATCACTGAAAGCTAGTCTACACCCTTCCTCTCCCATTGTGTTTTGAGGGGGTAAGAGACATTGAAAAACTGGTGCTAAATAATTTTAATTTTTATGATAGTAGCCAGCTCTATAATCTTTAAACATTTTTAATGGCCAAAGGAATGCCAAGAATAGCCATTAAAAAATTGCTGACCAATAGGCATAGCGTCTTTGGGTTCCCTTTAAAGAAAGCGCGAGGGAAGTGGATGGGTGTTGGGGCGGGGAAGGGGGTGCCTGAAACTATTATCTTGGACTTGGTGCTCTCAGATCAAATAAAGATGCGTACAGCAAGTGGGTAGACAACTGGATTCGTCATGCGGCCTAAATAATGTCTTGGCCTCTGTCTGTGAGACAAGGGAGCCTCCACGTATTGTGGGTGAAATCAATCAGAGTCTGGTGGCATTGTCAGCTGGAGTCAGCTGTGTGCCCACACCTCAGCTGTGTGTTTCGAATCTGTGTCTTAATGTAAATTGGCTTATGGCTGTGTCTTCCCTGGGGCATAAGCTTCCATCGTCCAGATGGCAGGGTGACCCAGTGGAAATAAACATATGGTAGGTTATATCTGAAGAATAAATGCAGTGTTCTAAGAGGCAATTGAACAAAAGAGTCAGTGCCTCCTACAGTGGACATTTCTGACAACAGATTGCCAGGAAAGGAAAACTCCGGGGCAAGGGCTATTGAGAACTAGGGAAGAAGAAACCTACCATTGGTATGCTGAACACTGTAGAAGGTGGGGATAAGAGGAGAGACAGGAAAATGAACATCTGGATACAAGTTGTGCTTTGAGGATCTTCTACAGGGGAATTGTCAATAATCAGGACAGCAGGGTAGCTGTCTTAGCTACCCTTTCCATATTCTTTGGAGAGTGGATTGCCTTAGTTGGGGTTTCCCTAGAAGATGATAAGGCAAGTAGTTAATTTAGGGGACGCCAATAGGGGATTGGGGAAGTGAGACAGCAATGCCAGAAGGCAACCAATAAGTAGTATGTTATCAAGCCAGCTGCCACTGGAACTCAGCCCCTCTGGTCCAGAACACTCCCTCAGACTCATGCCCTCCAAGGGGCAGGGGAGCTGGGCTATATATGCACCAACTTTTGTTTTCCTTTCTACAGAACATATTTTTACATCTTCCAAGTGGCAATAGAAGAAATACTGCTGGATTAGAATGAGGCGGGATATTTTGGTTGCAGAAGTACCAAATCTATGAAGGTAACTTAAACTACTGAAGGAACTTATGCATTTATGTATCAGAAAATCCCAAGCTAGGGCAGCTTTAGGCAAAAGTTGATCCAGAGTCTCCAAGGTATCATCAGGAATCTTTTTTCCATGCTGTGTTGTGTTGTGCACCAACTGTTTTTGAGTTGTGGGCTGAGGACCGCTCCTGGGGATAATAACGTTCTGCAATACTTTGCCTGTCTCCAAAGCAGCCAAGTGGGCTCCAGCAATGAGGAAGGGCTCTTCGACAAAGAAAGGCTGATGCTGCAGCAGGAATCTGGGCAGGTGTGCACTGAAGGGAGAATGTCAGGAGGTGTGGGCCGTGCACTGAGAGCACTGCAGCTGTGTTTCTGCGAGGGAAAAAAATGGACAGTGGGAATAGGAGAGCAGAGGACGTACACACACTCACAGAGTTCCACACATGTAAATACACACATATAAACTCCATTCAGGGGATAATGCCTGACGATGGTTGGAAATTGGCACAGAAAAGAAGTGTAGGACAAGGTTATAGTTCTATTTTTGACAAAGAAATTGCACCTGAAGATTGAATAAAAGCTTTCCTTCTTCCTGTTTTATCTCTGGTGTTCTCACCCCTGTGGAAATGGGGCACAGCACATGGGTGATCTTGTTCCTGTGACTAAGTATTATTTGAAAGTAAAGAGCTGTTATCTGGCGATGTGGAACCTGCTCGAAGCCTACCTGAGACTTGCCATACATTTTTGAGATAACATCGTAGACTACACAAATAGTCAAACAACCCTTGTGAAATAGAAATCATTGTGTCATGCCTATTACAGTTTTATTAGGTAATGTGCTATACTGAATTATAAAGAAAACTATTTGTTTATTGGAGTTACTTTACGAGCCATTTGCACTAAAGGGGAGTCTAATGGATGTTGCACCTTGGTGTTGACAGAGCTCCTTTCCCTAGAAGAACATAAAAGACCACAAAACAACCTATTTTCACATTTCACAGGAGGGAGGAAGTGAGGCAGAGCAGGCTCTGTGGTGGAATAGCTTCAGCTTTTTTTCACAGGGGCTGTAGGAATATCCATTCCAGCAGGAGGCATGTGGGAGTCAGAGCCTCAGGAAATGCAGATGCTTGTGAGACAGGGAAACCTGGCGGTGAGGTTCTTAGTGTAGGACCTTGGCCAGCGGCTGATGGGACTTGCCTTGATGAGTGGAAGAATAGCTGTAACCATGATATGCCCAGGATTTATCTACGCCATGTTATAATCTCGATATAAAAAGGAGAAAGGGACGTGCATAGCAGAAAGAAGTTGAAAACATTAAGGCCAAATACACTGTGGCTGATAGAATTAAGAAGCCCAGGTCTCTCTGGGTGATCACAATTTGTGTGAACATCAAAGCTGATGGACAAACACTGCTCACAAAGTTTGAGTACCCAGCTCTGGAATGGGCTTCTCTTGGGCATCATAAAATAAGGAACGTGACATTATTCTGTCAACTTAGAATGTACAGGAAGTACAGATGGATAGTTGCGAACTGAATGTTTTGAATAGGGAAGTTGGTTTCTTTATTTTGGCCATCCCATGCAGCATGCGGGATCTTCACTCCCTGACCAGGGTTTGAACCCGTGCTGCCTGCATTGGGAGTGTGGAGTCTAAGCCACTGGAACACCAGGGAAGCCCCGGAATGGGGACCATCTTAAATTTTCTGCAGGTATGAGACCTTGGAGAAGCCTTGTAGTGAAATCGCTAAGAGCGTGGACTCTGCAGCCCCACTGCTTAGGCATGCCTCTTCGTTTTTACTACTCACTGACTGTGTGACTTTGGGTGAGCCACATGACCTCTCTGTCCTCCAGTTCCCTTCTCTTTAAAATGGGGATATTCATAGCACCTGTCTCATAGAGCTATTTGTCAAATATTTATGATAATGTCTGGCATATGATAAACCCTGTAGATGTTTTAAAAAATAAATGCATAAACCTTAGAGGAAGCCTTTTCATTGCATTCTTTCTGTATCTCAGAGAGTTTTCCAAACATTTAAAATCTACAATCATTTATCGAGCACTCACCTGGGCTGGGCATGTGCCAGGTCCTGGATAAGAATGAATTTCCATGGTCTCTGCCCTTCCAGGTGCTCATGAGCTAACAGTCTTTTTAAAATTAAGTCCTGAAGTACTTTGAAGCAATGGATAAAAGTTGTGAGTGCAAAATAACTTCCCCCCCGGCCAGTGTGGGAGTCAGCTGTCACAGAATGCCACCATCCCCAATGACTTTATAGAGTATCTTTCCTATAAATAAAGACATTCTCCTCCATAACAATTGGGATACAACCACCCAGACCAGGAAGATAGCAGGGACACTATCACTACTGTTATTGGATCCTCAGACCCCATTCAAGGGTTGCTGCTTGTCCTGGTGATATTTTCTATAGCACAAGGTTCCAGGGTGAAATCACGTGTTGAATTTGGTCATATCTCTTCAGTCTCCTTCAGTCTAGAACATGGCCCCAGTCTTCCCCCATCTTTCAGGACCTTTGGCATGTTTGAAGATTACTGGTGAGTAATTTTGTAGAATGACCTTCAGTTTGGATTTGACTGATGGTCATTCATGATTCGATTTAGGCTGTGGCTTTTGGGGAGCTTGATGATGTTCCTCATAAAGCTTTCAATTTGTTTATTTCAGAACGACTTATTGTTTCCTATTTCATTTAAATAGTTATAATTTTTTGATGCTCAAATTGTCCCTGGTTTGCCTAGTGGGATCCATTGAAGTGTTAGTTGCTCAGTCATGTCTGACTCTTTGCAACCCCATGGAGGAGGCCCACCAGCCTCCTCTGTCCATGTGATTCTCCAGGCAAGAATACTGGAGTGGATTGTCATTGCTTTCTCCAGGGGGATTGTGTTCATTGAAGCTGCCTCTGTATTTGACGTTTGTACCTCACTGTTTAAACTCTTCCTTGCTTTCTGCCACAGCAAGATATTTCCTGTATCTTGGACTTGCCAAGTTCCAGCTTTGGCATCAGCTGTTTCTTCAAGGAGCCCTGATTTCTTTTAGGGGAGGAGGATATTCAGAAGGGACTATCTAGGCACACTTTATATGCTTATGGTCATTGTGGTTGTCGTTACCCCCAAGCCCTAGCAACGGGCAGAGCTACGTTTATTTCTGTATTTACCTATGTGTATTGAAAACCATTTATTCACATCAATATATCCAATTACAATCTAACAACACATACAGCTCATTTCACTTTTCTCCCTCTCTGCTGTCCTTAAACTGTTTCCTTATCTGCTCAGTCCTCTTGCACATAACCGATCTCCCATCTCCCCTTGTCAGACTCTCTCCTCTAGAGGTTCTGGCTCTGACTTGCCTTCTGGGCCACAATTCCCTCCTGTCACATGAAGTCTCTCCTCAGACACTCATCTTGCTCACTCCCACTTGAGGATGACCTCCTTCCCATGCCGGGCACTCCCTCCAGGCCTCCATGGGCTTGCTGTCTTTCATTGGCCTGAGCTCCAGGTCCCTCATGCCAGGCCACTGTCCTCACCCAGCTCAAGCTCTCATTGCAATGTGACTCAAAGCAGATTTGAAAAGACTCTTCTTGGATACATACAAAACTAGTTTCAGAAACCAAGCTCTGAGAAACAGTAACAGCAACCACCAGATTTAATCATGTTATTATATCTAAATCCTGTAGCTTAAACTACCAAGATGATATTTGTCAATTCTCCTCCTTTAAATTTAAATAAACATAGGACTTGGCTGTGAGACTTCAGCAGTTGATTGATGGAGGAGGAGATGAAGGAGTGTCTAGGTTCATATCCTGGCAGAGCACAGCCCAGGGGGTGAGGAGGCAACAGGGAAAAGGGCAAAAGCGGCAGACCCTTTCCTGCCTCCATCCCTGCGTCTGAGCTTCACTCCAGAGCCAGATGTCCTGATTAAGGAATAAATAAAGATTAGGAAATAGCCAAGAGTTCCGAAAGAGGCAGCTGACAGAAGATGCTTCTGGTAGACCAGGAGGCTTCGGAAAAAAAAAAAAAAAAGAATTAATCCAATTTTATGTAAGTGAATTTCCTCTCAACCCAGTAAGGCAGGAAATGTAATCTCCCAGGAAAGATTGGAGATTTCATTTCCTAGTTACCGCTTTTTTTCTGTGCTGGAGAGACAGTTCTACTTCAAAGGTGTAGACTAGGGAGGATGAGTGGATTTGACTGGCTGGTGCTCTGCACCCTTCCAAGGGACACCCGCAGAGGGCAGCCCTTCCAAGCAGAGGGAGGGGGACTGGTGGTGGGGCAGGTGTGGGGACCACTCCACTGCTCCCGTGATGGAACTGGAGCACGAAATAGGATTGTCCTGAGCTGTGTTTAATAGCATTTCAATGGAAAATGAAGATTCCCAGAAGAAGCAAAACCCCCAAATGGTTCTTGTTTTATCCTCCTCCTAAATACGTCTCTCTGGGTGGGACGTCAAAGGAAGTAGAGACCCCCTTCCTCAATCCGAGCCTCTTTCTAAGGGGCTGCCCCTGTCCATGTGTGTGTGCTCTGCTAAGCTCCTTCAGTCGAGTCTGACTCTTTGTGACCCCAGGGACTGTAGCCCGCCAGGCTTTTCTGTCCGTGGGATTCTCCAGGCAAGAATCCTGGAGCGGGTAGCCATTCCCTCCTCCAGGGGATCTTCCTGACTCAGGGATCGGACCCACATCTCTTATGTCCTCTGCATTGGCAGGCATGTTCTTTACCACTAGCGCCACCTGGGAAGCCCTAGAACCTCTGTCCATACCAGCTCCCAAATATCTGTCAGAGTTCTCATTAAGGAGGAAATAGTCTCTTTTCTCCCCGGCTTGTATCCATGCAGTGAGCTCTTACCATCCCACAAGGAATCAGGGAAATGCAGTTCTGGGGAGAAGAAGTGCTCATTTTTATTGGGCTTGACCAACTGCATCTTTGTTTTGTTTTTCCTTTTTAAGAAAAATCACTTCAAAATGATTAATGATGCCTGAAGCCACCGGCCGTGCTTCCTGTGGTGAAGTGCGGAACTTCTGTGCATGTCTGGGTTTGTAGGAGGGTGTGCTCCCGACTCCAGGGAGGGAACCTTTCCCAGACTGTACAGACAGTTGGGTCTTTGTTCAGAGAAACTGACTCTCGGGAGGAAACGCTGCAGAATGGGACCATGTCCCCTGCAGGGAGGGAAGGCCTTGCTCCAGTTACGGAAGGGAAGGGAAATCCTTTACTTCTGAAGGTGCCGGAACAAGAGGGTCGCTGGGTTAGCGGGAGTCTAATCCTTTTTTGAGGGGTGGAGTGGGAGTCAAGAACAATGAGGTTGGCATCTTTGAAAACAGGTGGGATTATTGAAGGATTACAATAGAGGGGTAGCTAAAACAAAAGGTCACCGTCCTGCTGGGATGCGGCCATTCTGCTGGACCTGCAGGCTGGGCTGGGGGCACCAATTCCCCGGGGAGTGCCCGCCTCCTCCAACCCATTCCCAGGAACAGCCTGACAGGACTCTTCATCCTTTCTTCACTGAGGACCGGGCAGGGGAAACTCAGGGCTGGCTTGCAGCCGCTGCCTTTGATATTTTTGTGAACCCTGTTTGGAAAAGAGTATATGGGCTGTCCTCAGTCGTTTCAGTCATGTCTGACTCTTTATGACCCCACGGACTGTAGCCCACCAGGCCCCTCTGGCCATAGGATTCTCCAGGCAAGAATACTGGAGTGGGTTGCCATGCCCTCCTCTAAGGGATATTACCAGGGATCGAACACGTGTTTCTGTCTCCTGCAATGCAGGTGGATTCTTTACCATTGAGCCATGGGGGATGCCCTGGAAAATAGTATGATTGACCCTTATTTATAGAGACTAAAATTAAATATAAAATACTGTTTGGAGATTCTTTTTCTGAATTTTGGAGGTCTAATATTTTGTTATGTAAATCTCTCCCCCTACCATGATAAACCTTTATATTATTGCTCTAAGGACGACATATTTGTGGAGTGGAATTAAAAAAAACAAAAACAGACCATACATTTCTCTTTTCTGGAGCTCCACGCAAACCATCATGGTCCCTTCCCTCAGTGATGAGGTGTATAGGGGAGTGGAATGTGCCATTCGGAAGGGTGATTGCCTGGGCTCAGACACCAGCTTAGGAGAGACGGTGGGGGGCAGGGGGTGGGGGGTTGGAGGGAGTTAGGAGGGGGTCACAGGAGCTCTAAATGCTAAAGAAGGGGCCGCGAGGAAGCACGAGCATATGTGGGAAGCCTTCTCCTCTCTGAACACATTAATTCGACTCAGTTTCTCTGGGACCCATAAACTTTCCCACTTACGGGAGAGCAGGAACAATGGATGGTGGCAGCAGGGGAACTTGAAGGCACGGAGCCTTGCTGCATGATTATCTTCTATTAGAAAAGTCAGATGTAGGAAAACAAAACCACCACTACCTGCACCCCCTTCCCCCACCAAAATACCCCTCATATAGGCCCCTCCTGAACTGAGCTGTTCTTATGTTACCTTTCGGAAACCAGGCTCTCATTTTGCAGAATTATCTTAGCATCAACTGTGTTTGCAATTGTAAGTAATTTTGGGCAGTGTTCCCAATGGGTTGGGCCCAGGAGGACTGATCTTTATGTTAACAGGCTGAGCACCTGGCCCGGAAATCTGGGAACACAGGTTTCCTTCCCACGACGCTGTTTCCATGCAAATTCATCTATTAGCTGGTATGCGTGTCCGTTTATCTAGGAGCATGTGTGCTGACAATTGGCTTCTGACTGTAAAATATGGTCTTGGGGCAGGAAATGATGAATTGTCTGCTTTAAAGTGTGTTAGTGTGCATGTGTGTGTGTGGTGTGTTTGATGACACTCACTATTAGTATGTGTGTTTACAGGACTTAAAGGTAAAGACATAAAATAACTAAAAAATGGATAGGTGTGCATAAACAAAAAGGCTATTTGAGTTGTCTGGACATTTGTGTCCTCCTGATGGACTTGGGAGTGAAGGGAATCTCATTTCTTGCTGAACGCATTATTTCCCAATACAAAACAGGAGATGATTCAAGGCAGAGATACATGTCTATCTCTTGAGTAGTCCATTTGGGGACATGTACCTTTTTGAAAAGATACTGGGGGCTGCAAACATCTCAAGTAGTCTGTATTATGAACAAACGTCTTTTTATCTCTGCCTGTTTTTCACTTTTTAAAAAAATTTTTGAAAAGCTGTTTATTTTTTGCTGGGCTAGGTCTTTGTTGCTGCCCATGGGCTTTTTCTAGTGGAAGCAAGTGGGGGCTGCCCTCTAGTCGTGGAGCGTGGACTCCTTGCGGTGGCTCCTCTTGTGGGGCACAGGCTCTGGGTGCACAGGCTTCAGCAGTGGTGACACCCGGGCTCAGCTGCTCCTGCCATGTGGACTCTTCTGAGACCAGGGACCAGACCCATGACCCATTGGCAAGCAGATTCTTATCCAAGGGACCACCAAGGAAGTCCTAGTTTTTTACTTTTAAAAAGGTGTCAGTGGTAGTAAGGTCTTCATCCAATGTGGTAAGCATGCAGAGACCACTTAGTCCCTTGTAGAAATCTGTAATAACAGACTAGTTAATTTTCAAAAAACAAAATTTAGGCCATTTACTGTTATGAATTCTGTAATCTCCCAAGTAAGGATACCGACTTAAAGAAATGAAGCAAAATGACAATGGGTTCATTACAAAAAGGGCCTTTTAAGGCAGAAGGCAGGATGCACGTCACCTCAGAAGAAGAGCAGCACTTTAGGTTGAAGAAATGTCATGTGATGGAAGACCAGCTGCCCTTGCTGCCTTTGCCTTCCTCACTTTGCTGTGAGGGGCATGTGGGAAGCCCTCCTTTGTATAACCTTGTGTGAAGCATCACACTGAGGGTTCTTAAACTGGGAGTTCACTCTGCATTAGAAATGTTCTGATAGCAGAGGGACTCAGCATGAATTAAAGGACAGGGAAATGGGAGCAAGGTGGCTGGTTTGGATGGAGCTGGTCCAGGATGGATTACGACAGCACTCACGGAGGACCAAGGCTGGGTGCTCTGTGCCTACACACGTTACTTCCTTGAATTGCTGTCTTGTTTCCAGAGGTTTGTTTCAATTCACCTGTATTCAGGCCATCTACATTGTGGTTCTGGCCGGAGCTAGCATCTTTACGAAGATGGTGGTGGTGGTGGGGGGGGAGTTGTGGAGGGAGAATGCTTCTGAGACAGAGAAGCTGGAAGAGTAGAGGAATAAACTCTTGACTTAAAATAAAAGGTAGTGACACAAAAGGTGGGAGGGTAAGAGCCATCACATACCCAGAAGGGCAGGGAGAATGGACCTAAGAAGCAGCCAGAATTGACTATATATATTGATGAGGTGACTAGAAAATAGTCTAGCATCAGTAAAGCAGATCCTGGGGTCACTTGATGAAGTCATCAGCTTGCAGAAGGTGAGACCCCGGTTCTGAGAATCTAGTGAGAAAGGGAAACAGAGACGTAGGGGTTGAGAGCAGTTCCAGAAGGTAGCAGAGGGATAGATTTTGTTTCCTTTCTTTTTTTAATGGAAAGACATGAACACATTTTCAATCACTCAAACATTTACTGGGTGTCTACTAAGGATCGAGGATCGTGGTCAGTGCTGGAGATTTCAAGATAAAAGGAGGCTCTACGCTTAAAGAGTTCTCAAGTCTGGGAACTTTTGGAGGGAGACAGTGAGAGAGGTGGACAGCTAATGCTAAGGTTTTATGCTAAGAGCTCTCCAGGAGGAAAATGTGGGCCTCTAGCACAGAGCAAGACTATGCACCTTTACTGAGGAGGGCTGTTGGTCAGGAACAGCATTACAGGGGTCACTGGGAGTGGGGCTTTGACGGATGATTAGGGGTTCTCTGGGCAAAGAATGGAGGAATGGCCTTGTAGGCAGAGAAAATAGTGGGTGCCAAGGAATGGAGAGCTCTTAGCCAGTGGGACAGCCAGAGTGCAAAGCACAGTGAGAAAGGGGAGGCTTCTGAGTTTCCCACTAGGCTGAGGACTTTGTGTGTCAGCAGACTGAGGGGAGACAGCCCGTTGAACAAAGATGAAGCCATGATAAGCGAGGGTGAAGAAAGAGAAGCTGAATGAAGGTAAGAGTGATTGGGGGGTAGGGAGGAGGAACATGCCAGGAGCTGGTGACAGCTGGCCTTGCTTTCCTCCCTATCTGAGTTGCTGTGACCATCTGGCCGGGATGCGGAGACCATGAAGGGGAGACTGGGAGGGGAAGGGTGGCTGCAGGAGCCACTCTGGGGAATTCTAGAGAGGAATCAAAGGATGGCCATATCGCCATTATTTGAGATTCACAAAGACTATCATCAGATATGTAACTGATTCTCACTGACACCATCGCCCCTACATCTGTTGTTCTGCTTTTCATGAAGTATAATCTTCCTTTCCGATATCCATTTTCTGCGAAGATATCAAGTGCCAGAGGCATGGCTGTTCTGAATAGGAGCCAAAGTATATTGATTACATATTCTCTGTCGTCTTGTTGAAGCTTGTTTATATTTCACAGAGTCAAACATCCAGCAACAGGAAGGATTGTTCTTGGAACACCAATTATTGCTATTGGTGGGAGGTTTTCAGTGAAAAGGAAAATCTGGACGAGTATTTAAGCTCAACTGTATTCCTCCCAAATTTTTGACCTTGAAGAGAAGAATGACATAAAAAAGACCACTTGGTTCATGTGAAGAGCACTGGCTGTGGAGTCGAGAGGCTGAAGTTTTCGTCCAGGTTATACCCTTAATAATCTGTGTGGCTTTGAACAAAGTTTATTCTTGGTTCTAGCTTGAATTACAGTTTTTATCCACCCCATCCACAACAATTGTAGAAAAACAATAATAAAATATTAGAAGACTCAAGACTTTCAATCACGATTTTAGAGATACAAATGAATAGTTTCAGGAAATAGTTCTGAATTCTATTCCTATACCTAATTTAGAAAATGAAACTGACTAATGTATGTTTTATCAGCTCATGAAAAGTCAAGTCTGCTCGGGGATTGACTAGTTTCTACCTTAAGGGAAAAGGAATGGTAAGACCAGAATATGAAAAAAATTCAGCATTGGAGAATCAGAGAGAATCAGACTGACTTACCATGGAAACATTTTGGAGAAACTAAACAGTTAAAGCAGCATAGGGGTTCCCAGGTGGTGCTAGTGGTAAAGAACCCTCCTGCCAATGCAGGAGAGTAAAAGACTCAGGTTCAATCCCTATGTTGGGAAGATCCCTTGGAGGAGGGCATGGCAACCCACTCTAGCATTCTTGCCTGGAGAAATCCATGGACAGAGGAGGCTGGCGGGCTACTGTCCATAGGGTTGCAGATTAGCACATGACTGAAGCAACTTAGCATGCACGCACGCAAAGCAGCGTAGGCTATGCAGAAGATGTCTGCTGTTTGCTGATGTTATCCATGATGACTTTTACATATAATTTAGATGATTTGTAACCCACTCCAGTACTCTTGCCTGGAAAATCCCATGGACAGAGGAGCCTGGTAGGCTGCAGTCCGTGGGGTTGCGAAGAGTCGGACGCGACTGAGCGACTTCACTTTCACTTTTCACTTTCATGCATTGGAGAAGGAAATGTCAACCCACTCCAGTGTTCTTGCCTGGAGAATCCCAGGGACGGCGGAGCCTGGTGGGCTGCCATCTATGGAGTCGCACAGAGTCGGACACGACTGAAGTGACTTACCAGCAGCAGCAGATGATTTGTAGCAGATTTTCAAATAGAAGAAAATTTGTGTGATTCCGTAAAAAAAGATCAAGAAAAAAAGAGGACAGTCTTTTCAGAAGGATAATAGTGATACTATCTCCTTTGTTGTTATTGTTGTTTAGTTACTCAGTTGTGTCTGACTCTGCAGCCCCAAGGACTGCAGAACACCAGGCTTCTCTACCCTTCAACATCTCCCAGAGCTTGCTCAAACTCATGTCCATTGAGTCGGTGATGCCACCCAACCATCTCCTCCTCTGTCGTCCCCTTCTCCTCCTGCCTTCAATCTTTCCCAGCATCAGGGTCTTTTCCAATGAGAAAAGGGATTCTGCAGACACGATTCAGTTCAAGGATCTTGCGTTCAGAAATTATCCTGGATTATCCAGGTGGGTCTAGTGTAATTACAAGGAGGAAAGCATGAGGCTGAGGCTAGGAGAGAAGGAGATGTGACAACACAGGCAGAGGCTGGAGTGATACCATTGTTGAAGGGGACCATGAACCAGGGAAGAACACAGCATCCAGAAACTGAAGAAGGCAGGGATGGATTGCTCAAAAGAGCCTCTAGAAGGATTGTAGCCCTGTTGACACCTTGATTTTAGCCCCCTAAGGCCCATTTTTGGACTTCTGATCTCAGGTACTTCAAGATAATCAAGTTGTATTGTCCTAAGCCAGTGAATTTATGATAACTTGTTACAGCAGCAATAGGAAGCTAATACAGACTTGCTGAATGGTTCTGATCCTCTGGGTTGTATATTCCTCCTGGTTACAGTCTACTTCTTTCTGCCTTTAGTCTACCCCACATCTCTTTCTCTTATAGTCCTGGTCACTTTCTTTTGTAACTGCCCTTGTGATTGTCTTCTCATTGGATGTATGCTTCCTGGGTGCAGGGAATTGTCTTATTCACTTCTATGTCTCAGCTGTGGGTGCAGGGCCTAGTGGGGAGGGAGATCTCAGCCACTGGTTGAGTGTACTCAGTGCCAAATGAGGAATTTTCAAATGGGTCAAAAGAACAGATCATAAGGAATTGTGCCTGCCATTTCTGACTTGGTGAGATCTGAGTGTCACCCTTTGATGATACCAGCTGAAAGTGAAGATGGGTTGGGAGGGAACATGGGAAGTTCCCTTTTATCTGTGAACTCCTTGGTTCTGGCCACTTTCCTCCCCTGTTCCTTCCCTTACACCATGGTCTCCTGAAGTCTGGAGTGAACAGTTGGCTTGTGGGTGACTGAATCTGAGTGCGCTGGTGATTCATCTGAGAAAGAGCTCTGCCAAGTCCTGTTCAGTTCACATGGCCTGATGATCGGTGGAAAGCAGTGTAGGATCCTCCACATGCTTATTCCTCTCTCTTCCTCAGTGCTGGGTCTCCTGGGGCCACAGGCCTTACAGAGACTCCCATGTAACTTCTGCTCTCGAAGCCTGGACCTTGATGCTGCCCTTAGGCTCCAGTGGAACAAGAAGAGGGGTCTTTTCTGTTCTAATAGCAGTTGCACCTCCCGTGAGCCTTTGGCTGAGCTCCCGTTATTTCTCTTGTTGCTTCCTGTCCTCTCTGTGGACCTGGGCAGTGCACCTCTAGAGGCTGAGCTGTAAATTCCATACTTAGAGTACTCTATACCTGCAACTCCTGCATTCCTTTGCCCCAGGATGCCACAGAAGTCCTATCCCTCTCTCCTCTTTCTCCTTCATCTAGGAGTCACTGTCTTTTCTCCTCTTCCATCAAAAAAAAAAAAAAACCAATTTATGAATTTATTTTTGGCTACACTGGGTCTTCGTTGCTGTGCCTGGTCTTTATCTAGCTGCAATGTGCAGGCTTCTCTTTGCAGCGGCTTCTCTTGTTGCAGAGGACAGGCTCGGGTGCATGGGCTTCAGTGGCTGTAGCATTCGGGCTCTGTAGTAGTGGTGTGTGGGCTCTAGAGCTCAGGTTGAGTACTTGTGGCACACAGGCTTACTTGCTCTGTGACATGTGGGATCCTTCCCCTGGATCAGGACCAAACCCATGTCTCCTGTATTGGCAGGCAGATTCTTAACCACCGGGCCACCAGGGAAGTCCTTCTCTTGCATCTTTTCCTCTCCATCCTGGGTGACTTTATCAGAGAAAATCCGCTCAGCTTCCTCTGAAAGGAAGGACACCCAGGGGTCCACCTGAGATGTCCTCCTCTACCCAATCTGGCCATCTTTTCACCAGCTACCAAATTACTTTGGAAGGTCACATCATACATTTCTTAAAGAAGTCCCTAGGGATTTAAAAACTCGTAACATTAAAAAGCACTAACGAACAGGGGGTGTTTTGGCCGCCGCTCCTGTCTCTCCGCTGGTTGCCAGCGTTGAATTAACTGATGCTGATGAGGCCCTTCCTGCTTCCTCTCTCAGCAGGCTGATGACAGCTCTCTCAAGGATACACACTAGGTTCAAAGAACAGTCTTCTCTGATAGAGGAAGGCGTTTTGGTAAAGCTAATTAAAGTTACATGGAGGGCATATACCCCAAAAAATTGAAAGCAGGAGAATTCGAACAGATGTTTGTACACCCACATCCGTGGCAGCATTATTCCCAACAGCCAAAATGTGAAAACAAACCAAATGTCTTTAGACAGATGAATAAGCAAAATGTAGTCTATACACACAATGGAATATTATTCAGCCTTAAAAGGAAATGAAATTTGGGTACATACTACAATGTGGTTCAGCCTTGAAGACATTGTGCTAAGGGAAGTAAGCCAGAAACAAAAGGGTAAGTATTGTGTGATTACATTTAGAATCATCAAATTCATAAACAGACAGTATAAGGGTGGTTACCAGGGATTGGGAGAGAAGGAAACAAAGATTTGTTGTTTCATGGGTTCAGAGTTTCAGGTTGGGGAGGTGAGCAATTTCTGGAAATGGAAGGTGGTGATGGCTGCATGACAGGGTGACTGAACTTAATGCCACTGAATCATACTCTTCAAAACGGTTAATATGTGGGACTTCCCTGGTGGTCCAGTGGTTAAGATTTTGCACTCAAATGCAGGGGTGCGTGTCCAACTCTTGGTCAAGGAGCTGAGATTTCACGTGCCTCATGGCCAAAATGCTGCAACATAAAACAAGTAATGTAACAAATTCAATAAAGACTTTAAAAATGATCCACATTAAAAAAATGATAAAATTTATCTTTGTATGCTGTGCTTAGTCACTTAGTCGTGGCTGCCTCTTTGTGACCTCATGGACTGTAGCCCACCAGGCTCCTCTGTCCATGGGGATTCTCCAGGCAAGAATACTAGAGTGGGTTGCCATGCCCTCCTCCAGGGGATCTTCCCAACCCAGGTTTCCCGTATTACAGACAGATTCTGTACCATCTGAGCCATCAGGGAAGCCCATGTATATTTTATCACAATCAAAAATATAAAAAAAAAATAACATGGATCAAGATATGCTGGTTTTCCCACAAGTTACATTCATTTTTTTGTTTAAGGGTACACTTATAAAAAAGTCGAAAGACACACAATTGTTGAAGATTACTTAACAATGTGGTTCCCAACCTGTGTACCTTTCTCTTTCCAAGTAATGGTGAGAAAATCTTCTTTAAACAGTACTAAAGTACACATACCTACTAAGTAATTTTTTCTGTGACTCTTGCATGCTAATCTAGAAAAGAAAACACATATAATGAATCAAATGTGTATTTGCAAAAGTGACCAAATAAACTTGGTGACGGTGGCAACTCCTTGAAGTTGTGCTGGGTCCTTGGATTTTGCAATTTATGTATACATACCAAATAACACTTTTGTCCTGGGAAGTATGTGACCTCCAAGGAGTGGGCCTGCTGAAGGGGAGGCTTGGATTAAAGCAAAACAAGCAGTCTGATTCCTCTCGGTTCAAGTGATTTTTGTGGCTGAAAGTTGTGTTGAACTTTTGAAAAAGAAATACCACCCGCTTACCCTGTGAATGGAAATTTGTTGTTTGGGTGGAATAAACATAGATGTGATGACCAGGTGCCCTGAGTACTTGGCAGGCTTCTCGGGTGATTTCTAGTGAGTCATCTCGCCATTCTGCACCTGCGTGCATTGGGGCAGTCGGGGCTTCTGGTTGTCTACATCACACCTGCCCCAGACTTCAGGACAACCCAGGTTGTATTTTGTAAAAATAATTTTGGGTGCAGGTATTATGAGACAGGAAGTACCTCCTCTAATATAATTTAAAACAAAGATAATATTAAACCACAAAATATGTATAAGGAACTCCAACAAGATTTTTTGTTCTGCCCTGATTATTAACTCAAAACTGTTTTGAAATATCAAAGTACAACTATTTCATAGTATTCGTCTTCCTTCCATCTTTTCCTCCTTCCTTCTTTTTCCCTCCCCTTCTCCTCACTTCCGCCCCTTTTGTCTTCATTGTTTTCATTCGCTTTGTTTTGCTATGCGTGCATCCCGAGTGCTGCTTTGTCCACTTTCTGTGAAATCCAGTGCTTCCAAAACAAAATGTCAGATAAAACTTATTTGTCCTACTTTGCTACCATGTCTTTAGGCAAGGAATATAGGTGACTACAAGATTACATACTTGGTAGGAGTTGTTGAGAGAGGTATAAGGATTGACAATGATAGGTAGGAGTTATCTGAAAACAGAAAAGACAGGCAGGGTGCGGAGGTGATGTCTAATCCTAGCATTTTCTTTTCTGTCAACAGCCTTCCTCACCTACCACATATGGAAGCCTCTCCCAGCAGAAAATGGATGGGAGCCCCAAAGAGAACAGGAAATGATGTTCCTTTAGATGACTGGGTCACCTGGTGGTGATTGAGCAGTTTTGGTTCTACTGGCCTCTAGAGCCAGCCCATTGGATGAGGCTGGAAGCTAGGATGAAGGGGGCTCTCTCCCTGGGGCTGTTGTCAGACTCAGAAGAAGGAGGAGGAGGGTCCTCTGGTTCCTTTCTACGTTGTCCACATGACTCTGATTGGCATGGCAGAAAAAGGGGCAAAGACACTATTCCCCGAGTAAAGATTATATATTTGATGGGCCCTTTCCCTATAATCCAGAAGTGGAGGTTGTGTTTGGGTGATGAAAAGGTTCTTCTGGTAGCATTTGAAATGTTGCTCAGTGGTAACAGTAGTACTAGTAATTACAGTCAATAGGTTGGCAAAGTGCTTTTTTTGCATCATCGCATTTCAATCTTACATTGCACTGCTGTTTTCTTCTTTTTAAATGTGTAGTATAGGCACTATTATTATCTGCAATATATATATATGTAGTATATATATATATATATACATCTATCTATATATGTAGTATCTTGGTTTTACATATTGAAACTCAAATAATTTGTTTGCCTGATGACAGAGAGACTAAGAGAAAACCCTTCATTATATGTCTATTTATTGCCACCTTCTTTTACTCTTTTCAACACTGTTGATTCTTATATTTTACTAAGAACTAATTTGATCCACTGTGCGGGTCAGGAAAGGAAAGGACGTCTTGTTTGGAAATCACTGCCGGCATCGGCTCCAAGTAGAAGAGGGAGGGAAACTGGCTTCTCTGAGCCAAACTCCTTGCCAGTGAAGCCAGGCAGTCCTTCCCACAGTCTGGGTGCTCTGATGGCATAAAACAGGAGTGTTTCCGTTTTATTGGAATGTGGGAATGACAGTAAAAAAAAAAAAAAAAAGAAAGAAACAGCTTTGAGGTGTGGTTTTCTTGAGGTAGCATGGAGATGAAGTTTTTTTTTTTAATGTTGTTTCAGTTTGAGCAGTAAGAGAAGTTGAGCAATATTGAATTCTGAATCAAAAGAAAAGCCAACGTTACTGCATCAACCAGTGATACGGAACTACCCTTGAGGGAGACAGTGGCAGGTGGGAGCCACCAAATGGACGGACCCCAGCTTAGAGCCCTGGGGGGAAGTGAACCCCGACCGGAAGCGCTCTATGGCTGTGCTGGCTCTTCTCTGCCGCCGCTCTCATTTCCTGCTCTGTGCCCTGGGAGCCTGGTCCCTGAAGATTGCCCCTCGTAGGCTTCCTTGCGCTGTGTCTTCTGCTTGGTTTGACCCATGGGAGGTACCAGCAAGAAGGTGGGGGGGCAGGAGGAAAGAGAGGCTGGGGTATTCTTTATTCTCTTCCTGCTTTGAAGATGTGTCTCTAGAAGTTGCAGTTTCCTCTTTGGAGACAACTCTAGCAGGCCGCCTCCCCATAATGATTCCGGTGCAAACTGGGTTTAGGTCTCATTCATTCTCCTTCATGTCCCCTCAGCCCCAGGGACTGTAGTAGGTGTTATCAGTAATATCCAATCAGGAAAACAAAAAGCACTTGATGTTTCAAGAACAGAAGGATTTAATGCAGGGAATTTGTTACAGTGCTAATGGGATGGGCTGTGTTGGGGCAGTGGGGAGTCAATGTTGGAGCAAAAAGGAGAAAGTGTGTGTGTCTGTGTGATACACAGAAGCAATTGAGGAATTTCTAAGTCTATTGATTGCTAGCTAAATGGTTGTGGGTCATTTCAGAAAATCTGAGCCTTGATAGAAGGACAGGAAGGGTGGCATGAATGTATAGATTAAGAACTTGTTTTTTAATTTAGGCAAACTAGGGCCTATTAGGCCAAATCCAGTTGCCACCTGTATTTATCAATAAAGCTTTATTGAAACACGCTTCCACTCACTTGCTTATGTATTGTCTGGTTGTTTTTTCCCCTAGAGTGGGCCCTACTGAGTTGTTACAACAGAGACCCTATGGCCACAAAGCCTAAAATGTTTACTGACCATTACAAAAAAAGTCTGCTGATTGCTGCTTTAGACTATTGTGCAGTTTCTCAAGAATTAAGATCCTTAGCAAAAGGAATCTTAGGAATCATCTTGTCTCATTATATAGATGAAGAAATGAATACCCACATTTCATTTTAAGCTAGTCTCCTGGCTAGCTTGAATCTGTATTTTAAAAAAGACACATGGAGAAAAACTAGAGGGAATTTGGAGAATAAAATCAACAGCTTTTAAATGTCCTTTAAGGAAAGTCAAACTCTCATGACAGAGGTTGGAAAATTAAAAGTGTGACAGCAATTAGCTGTGGATTATGAGAAAATGAGCTGAACTGCAATTCTCTATTTCCACATAAGAAAGCTTTTCCCAAATGTAAATTGGTCAGATGCTGGAATTGGATTTCTAAAGGAGTTTGGGTCCTGGTGACCTTTTAAACAGGGTAGGGACAGCTGCTTAAAGAGACTTAGGTGGAGGTTGACGTGCTTTCTGAGGCAGAACCTGAACTTGTTCTTCATTCACTCACCATCAAATGGTTAGCAGGAAGGCAGCGACCCAAGGAAGGGTAGGGCAAGATGGCATACTGTCTGTCCCTGGTGTGTGCTCACACACACACACACACAGTATTCTATTCTCTATACCTTTGGCCATGCTGAAAATTATCTTGAGGCTAGTCAGCTATCAAACATGATGCAAAAGCATTTGTCATCTGGGTTGTAGGAGCTGCTTGAGCTTGCTGATTCTGAGATCAGAGTGGTGGAGGTTTCAACTTAGTCCCTTAAAAAAATATCTTCAGTGATAATTTGGAGCAGTTGTAGATTCAGATTTCACTGATATCTTTTTGATTTGAGAACAGGAAAAAATGGCAAAATTTGAGTTGGTCATAGTACATAGCAAGTTCATCATTGCTAACAGATGTCAGCTGCAAAACTACAAAGTAATTGGGTTCTTTTCATTGTGGAGGATCTTTTTTGGGGATACTTTAAGTTCTGGCAGATTCACCTCTTGGTAGACTGCGTAGAGAATACACAGGTCTCTTATTTTAACACGAACTCTGAAGAGGTAAGAATAGTATATTATTTAATTTCTATATTTCAAGTCCTAGGCACAGCCTTGCACATTTTAGGGGCAGGATAAATACTTTTTTCTTTTGTGGGGGTAGTGAGTGGTGGTGGTAGGGAGAGTAGCAGGTATGCATTAAATTGGGGCATTTCATCTTTATGGTGAGCTACCTAGGATGGACAGTGAAGCGGTGTTATAACAAGGAATGTCTCTGAGGTCTTGGGTTTCCTAGTCCAAGGCACTGCTGTCCTTCCCTCTGCAGATCAAGGTCATCCCAGTTTAGATCTGCTGACAGGTAGGAATTGCTTAAGCAGCACATTTCTGGGAGTTCACACTGATGTCTTGACAATAAAGCTGGAATTTATATTGAGCCTTTCATCTTTGAAATTCAATGCTCTAATCTTTACGACTTACTTGTGAGGTATGAGAGAGCTGTTTTAATTACCTTCTTTTCAGGTAGAGAGGGAATGTGTTGGAGATACATGTTCAAGGACCTTCTCAGAAACTCCCAATGAGTCAAGACCAAGGTGGGAATGGAGCTGGACATTTTGTAGCCCCCTATTAAAGTAGTCTTTATTTTCTTTCTCCAAGTGAAAAGTTGGGTAAATGCAGCATGATTTTTAAACATTGCCTTAAGACAGGGATGTTTGCAGTGCTTTTTTCCCTAGTATGTTTTCAAATATGTTTAGAGTCAGAGAGATGGGAATCAAAGAAATTGTAAAGTCTATATTTTCTAAAATCTCTTCTAATGTACTTATAAGGTCTTTGGCCCAACTGCTGGATTTAATTTGAGGCTTAGAAGATAGTCATCATCTCTATTCTTCCCCCTTAGCCTGGTTTTTCTTCCCAGCTTCCCAACTGATCTTTCCTTAAAGTAACTATTAAAATGTCTCTGTTACAACTCACAGGCTTGTGATGACTGGTGATTCCCAGCCAAATCCAAGGCTTTAGGCAGATTACCTTCCCTCTGATCATAACACAGACCCAAAAGATTGACTCAGAAGGGATGGCTGAAAGCTCAAGACTTAATTTTTTTTAAATTTAATTTAATTTTTCATTGGAGGATAATTACTTTACAATATTGTGATGGTTTCTGTCATACTTCAACATGAAACAGCCATAGGGATACACATGTCCCCTCCCATTCCCTCTCTATTCCATCCCTTTAGGTTGTCACAGAGCACCAGCTTTGTGTTTCCTGCATTACATAGCAAATTCCCGTTAGCCATCTATTTTACATATGGTAAAGTATATGTTTTAATACTACTCTCTCAAGTCATCCCACCCTCTCCCTCCCCCACTGTGGTCAAAAGTCTGTTCTTTATGTCTGCACCTCCTTTACTGCCCTGCAAATAGGATCATCAGTACCATCTTTCTAGAATCCATATATAATTTATGTGTTAATATATGTTATTTGTCTTTCTTGTTCTGACTTACTTCACCCTGTATAATAGACTCTAGCTTCATCCACCTCATTAGAGCTGACTCAAACATGTTTCTTTTTATAGCTGAGTAATATTCCATTGTGTATATGTACCACTTCTTTATCCATTCTTCATTCATTCATTGATCAATGCCTCCATGTTCTAGCTATTGTAAATAGTGTTGCAGTGAACAATAAGATATATGTGTCTTTTTAAAATTATGGTTTCCTGGGGGTTTCCAGTAGTGGGATTACTGGGTCATATGATAGTTTTATTCCTAGTTTTTTTTAAGGAATCTCCAAACTGTTCTCTTACAGTAGCTGTATCAATTTGCATTCCCACCAATAGTGCAAGAGAGCTCTCTTTTCTTCACATCCTCTCCAGCATTCATTGTGTTGTCGACTTTTAGATGATGGCTATTCTGACTGGTGTGAGATGATACCTCATTGTAATTTTGATTTGCATTTCCCTAATATTGAATGATATGAATGATGTTGAGCATCTTTTCATGTGCTTATTAGCCATCTATGTTTTCTTCGAAAAAATGTCTGTTTAGCTCTTCTGCCCACTATTTCATTGGTTTGTTTGTTTTTTTGGTATTGAGCTGTGTGAGCTGCTTGCATAATTTGGAGATTAATCCTTTGTTAGTTGTTTCATTTGCTATTATTTTCTCCTATTCCGAGGACTGTCTTTTCACTTTGCTTATAGTTTCCTTCGTTGTGCAAAAGCTTTTAAGTTTAATTAAGTCCCATTTGTTTATTTTTGTTTTCATTTCCATTACTGCAGGAGGTGGGTCATAGAAGATCTTGCTGTGACTTACGTCAAAGAGTGTTCTGCCTATGTTTTCCTCTAAGAGTTTTATAGTTTCTGGTCTTACATATAAGTCTTTAATCCATTTGAAAACTCAAGACTTTATAATTAAAACATGATGGTTATTTGGAGGACAATGGAGAGTGGCAATACAAGGGAAAAACTGGTCTCTGTAAATAGGAGACCTAAGGTGGTTACACAGAGTGGATGGAATAATCTATGTTTGGTGATTCAACAATAGCAGCTTCCTCAACCTGTCTCATTGGCATTTATCAAACATTCAACCATCTCAGAATCCTTGACAGTTAATCCACAGGCAATCCTTTGTTGTTAAATATTCTGAGCTGAACTTTGCAGAAGAGCTGTACCAGCAGGCTTTATGATTTGACCTGAAGGACAAGATGGGAAACCATGGGTGATCTGGGCGTTCAGTAAAAGCCCATTCCCTCAGGCAGGGAATACTCATTGCTTTATTGTTCAGACTTTGCTCTTTCACAGTTACAAATTAAAACATAAGAAAATTTATTTTTACCAGTTTATATTTAATGCAAAATAAAAATGCAGTTAAAGTTAGAATTAATCCTTGCCTTCTGTAGCCTTGTTTGTGAAGACCAAGCAAGATGTTGCTTATATTGGGCTACTGTAGGAGTACAAGAGTTTCTCACCTTTCTCCTTTGGCCTTATCACTCTTTTGACATTTAAATGCACTGGGTTGAGGTAATATCAAAGCATATCTTGTTGAGTTGTCTAGAGTAACAGTAAGACACACAACTTGCCAAAAAAGCCAGGGAGTATTGTCTTATAGGCATGAGTTTCTTCTTGTTGACCACTGTGCCATATTTGAACTGTGAAGTGTTGTAAACAGTATTTTAAAATGAAGTCAACTATTTTCATCCTTTGCTAACTCATTGAATGCCATTTCTTCCCTTCAAAAATCTTCCTATTCGATAATATTTTTAAATAGATGAGTTTTTAAAAAAACATTTTAAATTTTACAGTACTTTGGAAATACAGTATACAGTACAACAGCTGACATACAGGGGCATGTTCACAGAAAACTGCCTGGAGACTGAAACAGATTTTGTAGAAGGTAAGGCATGCATCAAATCGGAATATAATAAATGTGTTAAGGTTTTAGATTAGCAACAACAGATGATAATTGCCTATATTGGAAAAAGGGTTAAAATTTAAGAGACTTTCTTGTCCTACATATATTTCTACCTGAAGATTCTTTGAAACACTGTATTTAAAAAAATGTCACCAAGATAGTCTTATATTCTATAAAATGATCATGGAGAAAGAGTTCTGTAAAAAGATGCTGACCTTAAGAAATGAGAGGCTTCTTAAATTATTTATTATTTTCTGCTGAACCAGTTGCTTTTAGGATTTCATTTATTTAGTATCAAGGAACATATGTCCACATTAACAATTTCTGAACATAAAAGGAAAGTACTAATATTAGCTGGTGTTGGCCATTGTTTCATGAGCTTTTCCTTTACTACAGTCAAGCTTCACAATAATCCTCTGAAGAAGGTAGTGTTGGTATTATTCTCATTTTGCAGACGAGGAAATGGAGGCTCAGACTAAAGAGCATGGCCAAAGTCAAACAGCTAGGATGTGAGAAGTCAGGATTTGAATCTGGGTAATTTCGCTCCAGCATTGTTCATACCAATTACTTAGCAAATCGTTAGGAGGAGGAGGCATTTAGTCTAGGGGTAAGGTGGGGAGTATTGACGACACATCAGATGGTCATAGGAGGTTTTAAGGGAGAAATTTTTAGTGAGGAAAATCAAATGGAATTGGCTTTGAGTCTGAAGTATTTATAATAAGAATAATGCTGTACAGTCAGAGATAATTGCTTTGGCGTCAGTTTATTATGAGGTATCCATGATTGGTTTTATTCTTTTGACTTTTAAAGGCACTCAATGCAGTTTATTTAGTTATTCATGACTGCCCCCACACAGCACGTGGGATCTTAGTTCCCCAACCAGGGACTGAAGCTGTCCCCTGTGCTGTGGAAGCATGGAGTCTTAACCCCTGGACCACCAGTCCTGATGATTGGTTTTAGATTCTGTCATTAGAGTTGGGTTTGACAAGGGTAAAGGAAAGAATGAGGAATGGTAGACACATGAAGAGTGATGAAGGCCATATAGTTAGGGTTTCCAATCACTTCAGAATCATTCCAAGACCTGGGCCTGAGGCTCTGCTTCAATACATGTAAGATCCGTCTGAGTCAGTGTTCCTACCTTTAACATGGGATGTTTACACTGAAGTAGATTGCAGATGCTTGCAAGCATACTCTTCATCTCTGAGGTAATACTGACTATAGCATCTGAAATGGATTGTAATCACTTATCAAGAACTTATTTTGATCACTCTATTAAAAAAATGCAGAGATAGATTTTTCAAAGGGAAAACTACACTGGAGTAAAAGCAGGGTAGACTTTGAAACTGAGCCCAGTCAATGTCTCGCTGTTTAAGTCTTATCTATCAGAGCTGCGGAGGAAAGGCAGAAAGACCAGTCTCCTTCCTGTTTGTTTATTTCTTGGCTTTCTTGTGCCGTCTGTAGCTTTGCCCCCAGAGCCCCTCAACTGTATTTATTTTCCATCTGCTTCCTGCTCTCTAGACAGTCCGAGACAGTCTACTCGCTGGCCAGCAGTCGCAGAGGAATAAATATTGTAGTGCATATAGAGCTCATGGTAGCAGCAAGCAACAAAGGGGAAGAATAAAGATGGATTCTGTTTGAGATGGGGTTAAGAAACTATGTTCTTTGTAGTTAGGCAGGGCTGTGCATTCAGCAGGAATGTCTTGATCAGGTCTATTATTTTACTTATGTCCTCAGATATTTACTAAACTTTTTTTCTTTTTACAGCAGAACCATCTCTTGGTTTTTGTTTTTTGTTTATTTTGACCAGTGCTTACAGATTTCTGAATGTCATAGCCCAGTAAAGAAAAGAAAAAGTAGATATACGTGTGTGTGTGTAGACAGAGAGGACAAATCATTAGGATTGCCAATGTTTGTTTTTGCCAAGTAAGGACATTAAAAATAAATGATTATTTCTTGTCATCATTATTTCACTTATGAAATGACAATATAACTCTAAAGGTAGGAAGCAGGATCATCCTTCCTGAGAAACATGGTCAGCAACTGTAAACCCATGTGTGTTTATAAAGGTAGATTTTAAATTGTTGAATGTTAGAATGATTAAGTACAGTTTTAGTTAATTTCACCTTTTAGATACTTGTTTTCTTGCTGCAAGTTTGATTTGAAGATTTCTGTTCTGTGATATGAAGTGGAGCCCAAACGCCCAGCTTCTGGGATCTTAAAAATCAGATTCAATGTGAAACATCCAGTCTCTCATCATGATTTCCATACAAATGGAAACACGGTACCTGCTGTTACTTTACTGAACTTCAAATATCCCGTGTGGGGTGTGCTTGGGGTGCTTGAGGCTATAAGTTGTAACTACATCCACACTGGTGAGTGTCCATTCAGCCCTTGTTGGAGGAGAAAGTGTTAATTGCTCAGTTGTGTCCAACTGTGTGACCCCATGAACTGTAGCCTACCAGGCTCCTCTGTCCATGGAGTTCTCCAGGCAAGAATACTGGAGTGGGTTGTCCTTCCCTTCTCAAGGGGATCTTCCCAACCCAGGGA
Source organism: Okapia johnstoni (assembly GCA_024291935.2). NCBI lineage: Eukaryota > Metazoa > Chordata > Mammalia > Artiodactyla > Giraffidae > Okapia > Okapia johnstoni. The sequence goes on from CM044313.1 coordinate 51,079,116, forward strand.
TCGAACCTGCTTCTCCTGCATAGTAGGCAGATTCTTTACCATCTGAACTACCAGGGAAGCCCTTTGTTGTTGTTGAAGGAGTGGTCGTTATTGAGTAGAGAAGGTCAGAGGAGGAAAACTGGTGGGAGAACTCAGTCTGACTTCAATGATCTGAGCTATTAAATGGTGCTGCAGCCTCAAAACCCCTATTTGGCAATACCAAAATCCTTTAGTTAGTGGATCTGTTCTCTCCGAAGACAATCAGGGAGACATCTGTTGTTATTTGAACATCCTCTCTGAGGACTGCACAATCCAACTCATCCTGGTAAATACAGTTGTCTTTGTATTATTTCATTTTCGGTAATTTGAAGAGCTCATGTGATGTAATAGGTTGGCACCCAGGAAAGATGTTCTGCTGGCCCACTCCTTAAAAGGGTCCAGATTCTGAGTGGGCCAAGAGAGGTCAAAAAACTAGAGCCATGCACCCCCACTCCCCACCTCTCAGCTGCTTCTTCTGCTCCCTCTCTTGGCTGGGGAAGAGCAGACAGCGGCAGACCAGTGTCTAGCCTGTGGAAAGGATGTGGGAAGGGATGCAGGAAGCTCTCTTTATAAGAGCCAGAGTCACCTAGTGAAGCCTATAACACAGCAGACAAGACTTTATTTGGGAGAGATTTATCTGCCATTGAGTTGCAATTGTCATCTGCCTCAGCTCTGGACGAGGATTTGGGAATCGCTGGCTTAGATGTTGTTATGGGCTGAATTGGGGCTTCCCTGATAGCTCAGTGGCTAAAAAAAAAAAAAAAATTCACCTGCTGTGCAGGAGCTGCCGGAAACTCGGGTTCCTTCCCTGGGTCAGGAAGATCCCCTGGAGGAGGAAGGGGCAACCCATCCCAGTATTCTTGCCTGGAGAATCCCACTGGACAGAGGAGCCTGGCGGGTTGCAGTCCATAGGCTCACAAAGAGGTGGACACGACTGAAGCGACTTAGTGCGCACGCACGCACGCACGCTCCTATACACACACACACACGGGTTGAATGTGTCCCCTTCCAATTTTATATGTTAAAATCCTAACCCCCAGTACCTCAGAATGTGACCTTATTTGGAAACAGGGTCATTACAGATGTAATTAGTTAAGATGAGGTCATGCCTTTGACCTTGCTCCCTGGGCCATAGGGGCCACACTTTTCATTCTCTATTACCTCTGGGTGCTCTGCTGGCCTGGCTACAGAATGCCCTGAGGACAGCAGGGTCCTCTGGGGGACAGCATGAGAAATGAGCACATGTCCCTCTCCTTTCCATTAGACGTCCCCTGACCCACACAGCTGTGCCAAGAGGCACTTTAGATTGGTGTAAGCATTACCTTAGGCCAAATGTGGAACACTGGAAATGGACTGTGTTGTCTCTTGGTAGTAGATCCTGGGAGTATATTCTAGGCTGGGCATGATTTACTGGAGTAAAGTTCTCAAGAGCTGAACAGCAGAGATTGGAATGAATGGGAAGAAAAAGCCAGGCCCAGTGTTGCATTTTTCTCCTAGGAAAGGGCTTCCTAGGGAGGCATTAATTGGACTTTACCCAGATGCAGAGCTTATAAACTTCAAAGAGCTGGGCAAACATTTGTCGATTTCCTGAACAAGCTTTGGAGAGGGATCTTCTCCCTCTCTCTCGCTCCCCAGAGGGGTGCCTCAAGCAGGAAGGTGCAGGTTTTACAACCTCCACGTGGGATGCTGCCAGAGTCAAGTTCCCTAAGCAGGTGTTCTTACATTCTCCAGGCTTTCTGTTGTCCTTCTCAGCCAGCTAGGAGAGACACAGACAGTACAGAGGCGGGAGCAAAGAGGGGGAGTGGGGAATGGAGTTAAATAGTGGATTGTTTGACCTCGACGTAGGCTTTGTAATTGTCCAGGGGTTCCTGACGATGTCCCGCCATCTTTCTCTGAGTTTAGCATCTGTAATTATTCAACATAGAAGCTTCATCAACATTTGGACTCCTTGGAGACAACCAGCAATTATCTAAAATTCGGTTCCCACTGCCACCCCTCCCCAACTTCAAAGGAAACTCATTACCAGCCTCCAAATTCTTCAAATTACTTTCCCATCATCTCAAATGATGTATGTAAGTAGTTCATAATGAGGTCTAATCTCACCCTTTAGATGACTAAAGAAGCTCACAGAAGATGGACTGTGATAAAAATTATTTCAAGTCAGGGTGATTGCCTTTGGATTTTTCTTCCCAAGAAGATTTTGTTCACCCTTTCTCTGAAATTTTAGATGTTTTATGTACATAAACTTACAAAAATTATTTATATGAATGTCTTCCTGACTTTTATTTGCAAATTAACATCTAAATGAGACCTCATAATGAACTATTTCATGTCTTGCTGATGAATAATTTAGAAGCACATATTAAACAGGAATGAATCTGATGAGCATGTCTCTGAGATGGCTGGTACAATCTAGTTGCCTTTGTTTCTAGGAGGTTGTATTTCATATAAGAGAGATTAAGATGTGCTTGAGACTTCAAGTTTGTGCTATGAGTCAGCCAGCCTAGTGTTCCTCTGTACGTTAATCCTTGACAGCAACAGAAGAGAAGTAAACTGGAGAAGAGGCATGCAGAGATGGACACAAAATTGTCAAGTATCCTGTTTTTTAAACCAGGATTCTTTTTCACTGATTATTTACATTATTATATCTTAATTTTAAACAAAACTCGATGGCCAAAGTAGATGGTAAGATTTTTCTGGAAGTCATCTTTTTGTTAATTGCAAAACAAATGTACTGGATTGAGCCTGCCCCCCTGAAATCCTTATTCTTCTCCATCTCCCATTCCACATCCTCACACTTGCCTGCCTTCTCTGTCTCTCCCCTTTAGCAGTGGGGGATCCCTTGGCAGCTATTCATTGTGACCTTCCAGGTTACAAAGGCAGTGGTGGTGCGGGGAGAGTGTGGAGTATAGGGGTGCCGGGGAGAGAGCAGTAGTCTGCCTCTAAGAATTTCAAGGTCTATAGGGACACAGATGACTACTAACAATTCCAGTACAAAGTGATAGGGGTCATTCTGATCCACAGAGGTTACCACAGTAGGGTAGAGAAGAGGAATCTAACACAGCCCAGGGGGAGGGCAGGAAGATTAAACTCTGTCTACTGAGCAGAAAAATTTAATTCTTAGCAGCATGATGCTCCTTATGTGTGTAAAAAAGATAGAGAGCTACCCTGATAGAGAGCTGGATCATGGATAGTTGGAATCACTCAACTTTTCATAGACCCCGTCCTTAGAGGACTGTTGGATTCTGACCAATTCCTTTTTGGACAGAGGCAATCTCTCATGTTCTGCTTCTTGCTTGAATCCTATATGAGAGCCAGAAAAATCATTTGGAGAGACAGAAGCCAAGAGAGGTTCTTTCCTACAAATGGGGAAGAACTGGATTTGAAGAAAATTGAAGCAGATGCTGTGCTACCCATAGTATCCTGTGTATTTCCAAATCCATCTTATTCCCTGTTTAGGAACAGGTGGCATAATAAGCATGGAAACTTTGCCACACTGAACACATTGATTTCTAACCCTGAACTCATGGCCCTGAGAGCTAACTCACTGAATACAGATGAGGAATGTGGGAGCATCCTGAAAGCATAAAACAGGGAGGATGAGAGCTACAGGCAAAGGAGTCAAGAGGCGAGTTGAGGGCTGAGTGTCCGTGTGGAGGCAGCCTGCTGTGGGGCCTGGGGAGCCCAGCTGAGAGGAGGGACGGGGTGAAAGGATGAGAGAGGCCCAAACATATGAGAGTGAAGTAGGAAGTAGAAGGGAACATAGAGTAGAAAAAGGGAAGTCTTGTTTGGTAGATCATCTGTAAAAGAGTGGGTGTATTTCTCTAACACTGAAGTTGGTGCATTTAATTGAGGTCATCCTACTGTGGTTCCTTCCTTGTAGGGTCCCCACTCCCAGGGAGGTCACTGCAGAGGCTCTACAAAGGACTCAAGCAGGAGAGTGAGAATCAGAGATTCGAGACGGAGGCAAGAAGGAAGAGCAGAGTGCCTCTGCCTCATGCATAAACTATATTCTCATCATGAACAGTGTTGTTCTTGCAGGAAAACCAAGCGGTGTGGAAGGCAGCTGCAAGTTTTCTGAGTGCTCTGCTGGGTCCAGACACAAATGTACACCCCCTTTTTCTTTTAGGGCTTCCATTGTGTTTGGACAGTATTGGTTTCCTGACGTGACAGAGAAATCTCTTGCAGTCTGAATTCGGAACACAGTATCACATCCCTAGTTGGTCTTGAGGATTGGAAAGAGCTGTCTGAATCCCCATAAGGATCTGAATACCAGAAGAAATGTGATTCTAGTACTTCAAAGCCTCATAGTAACTCAGCTAATGGCTCAAAAAAGGTTGGCAATAGAGGGTCTATAGGGACATGAAATTATCATTTTGTCAAAAACCATTAATAGGTGTTTGTATGTAGGAAATTAAAACAAAAAATACCTAACTACATGACTGCATTATGTATAAAAATTATTTATCTGTTAATAACCATGTTGGTTTGAATGGGAGAATAAATCTCAGTAAGTGGTTGTATAGAGTCTGCTCCTATATGACATTTGAACATTTCCTCTCCCACCCCAATGTTTAAAACATTTCTATTATTTTTTTTTGGCAATTCCTACTGGGGATCTTCAGGGTCTGTACACTCTGCTTTCTTTCTTCACGCAGGACCTAAAATATGAGTCTGTTATCTTTTTTCTCCACTAACAGTTCACTGCATCCTTTTCTTCTGCTCTTGCCAATAGGGTTTGTGGAGTGGGTCTTGGTCTTACCTGTTCCTTTTGTTCTCTGAAGACAAATATACAATCCCTTGTCATTTATTTGTTTTGAAACAGATAATGGAAATTGCAGATGGGAGGAAATTGTAAATGTTCAGAAATATAAAGTTATTTGAAACATAACCCCAAGTGCCCGATTTTCTCAAAGAGCTTTAATGTCCTCTCTCCTCCCTCAAGTAATTCTGGGGGTCCACAGGGAGAGGCTGACCCTCTCCCTTCTGCCTCTTTTCTCCTGGCCCTGGCCTCCTTCTTGATGACCCCCATGGGCTCAGCTGTGGTTCAGAAGGTGCAGTGATCTGTGGAATGGGGAAAAGTCCACCTTCCCTTAGTGCTCCACCATGCTCAGTGTGAGGCATGGACTCAGAGCTAAAGCATTTGTTGAAACAGCTGTCTTAGAATCTGGTCACAGTCTTCTCTCTCTCTCACCTGGGCCCTGATCATGCGGCCTAAGGATTGGGCCAAGGCTATGTCACAACCAGAACGTTGCAAGCCCACGTTGCCTCCCACCACCCTCTGTGAATGCAGATGCTCTGTTACTTTACTCAGCCCTATTTCACGCTCCTTCCTATCTTAGAATAACAACCATCCCCCTCCACCCCCCTGAGCTTCACTGTCCTCCCTGGGAGTGGAATGGTACCTGGTATCTCACCAGGTTGGATACCCCAGGAAGCCAACCACCAGCCTAGATCCAGAGAGCTCGGAGCTGAGAAGCGGATGGCAGTGGACCTCGGGCTGAAGCTGAATTCCCCCTGTGCAGGCTTGGTCTCTGATACCTGGTTCTGAAATATATTGGAACATTTGCTTATAGACCCTCTGCCTCCCATTTCTGAGCATAGGGCTCAGCAAAATCTCCCCAAGAAAAAAGGTGTGAGAACCCTGTCCATGAAGGCCTGCAGAGGCAACTGTGTGACCCAACACCAGGGTCCCTGAAGGGCTGCCGCCCGTGGCCCTTTGGTCTCTGCCCCTCACAGGTGTGACCACCTCTTCGGGCCATGACAAACCACACAAACATCATCTTCTACTGATTTCTGCTTATGTTCCCACAGATTCAGAATTTAGTGGGATCTGAGTTAATGAGCTTTTCATGATTTCAACTTTCACATCAAGATAGTGTGTGGCAAATTGTGTGTGATTATATTTAGGATGAAGCAGACTTTGACTTTGTGAATATAAAAATGCTATCTAGGCTATTAAGATCTTTAAAAAAATTAGAGGAATTTTCTCCTATGAGGGAAAAACAGCTTCAGATGTCCTGATTGTGTTAGACATAGATAAGGGCCCATTTGAGACAAGTAAAACATTTACTCTGACAGCTGTAAAGTATGCATTTGATTTAGAATCTGGAGGTAACTGTCAATTGTCTATGAAATTCGTTTCTTTAGCTTTCAGTTTCCCAGTTTCTCTTCTATTACCTTTTTTGGATGTTTTTCTTCAAAACTCACCTATCATCTTTCCTAAACCCACCCCCATTTCGGGTTCACCTTTCCTCAGAAGCTCTCGAAGATCCAACAAAGTCATCTATACAGTGCTTGGTGACATGAAGGTTCCATAAAGTTGACTATAAATTTAAAGCCATATTTGCATCTACCTGAAGTGAGTTGATTTATGAATCACCATTTGGTAAATACTCGGAGATCCTCATGTCAAATGCAAGTTCCAAGTGCACTGTGTTATCGTTTCGCTTTGTCTTTTGTAAATCACCTGCTCTCATGACAGTATTCACTAAGCAAATAGCAAATGAAACACACTTCCTTCTCTATTTGAATAATGTACTATTCGTGCAAGATTTTTGGAACAAAGAATCATTGTTGTAAATTGCTGTGCCAACATGAGGCTGATATCTTATTGCAAGCAGAATAAGGAGATAAAATGGCATGCCACAGGAAAACTGATGAAGTTTCTTTTCAAAACAAAGGGGAACAATGCAATAACACAAAATATGAAAAGCCAGGAAATGGTTCGATGGAATGAATACAAATATGAATATAGGTCCCTTGATTTCCTATTACTTTCCTTGTGATAATACCTGCATATCCAGAGAAAAATTCAAATTAGAGTTTCTTAATTTTATTAAAAAAAAACACCCAAACTATTGTTCTTCCCTGGATGAACATGAAAAGCTGATAAAGATGTTCAACAAAGCAGAACCATTGCCAGCCATTTCTAGTGGTGATTGAGCTATCAAATATTTCCCTCAAATTATAGAAAATTTCCACTTGTAGAGTCCACATTATATTTAGCTTCTTAATTTAGGATTAAACATCTGTAACTTATCATGAGGACATTCAGAGAGTTTATAAAATATGAACACTGTTTCTCTCTTTAGTCCCCATAGTATCTCTGAAGAAAATTCGTTCGGTCCCATCTATAAAGATCTGATGATGGCCAATAGAACCAGCATATAATTTTAGAGTGAAAAAATTGAAGTCTTCTGCAATGCATTATTGACATGTTTTCACCCCAATTTGCCACCGGTTGGCCAAGAATTCAGATGGTGGTTACCCTTCAGGCTACCTTAGATATCCTGACCAGGATCCAACAGAACTGAGAGAAGGAGCTTTGACTCTCTTATTCCTCTGGCTTTGACTAAAGACCAAGATACTATAATAACACGAGCCTTGAAAGAATTTAGGATTGGCCATAATCTTCCGCCTTTAGGCTTTTCCAGTAACACTCAAGTAATGTACAGTGTGACATCCTTGAAATGTTAAAGAATGGACCCTGAGATCTATTAATGACTGAATATAACTGAGGGGACGAAAGATCAAGGCACATATGATAGAACTTGAATCTTGGGTTTAGAATCTTTTTGTTTCTGAAAGATCAAAGAAAACTTCCCGACAAAAGCAATGTTAAAGCTGAACCTTGAAGGATGAAAAAGATGATATGGGAATCAATTTCAAGAGAAGATATTCTGGCCAAGGGGACTGGGTGGATAAAGTAAAGCGTGAAAGAAGGCGTGGTATGCTTCATTTTAGTGCTGGTCAGTGTCTCACAGTGGCCCTACAGGTACAGTCGAGGGTAGAAAAATTCTGTAATGTCCTACTCCTAAGTAATCGGCATTGATGTTATTCCTCCTGGAAAGCCTTCTCTCACCCCTGACACTGAATTAAGGTGCCTTTTCTCTGTGCTTTCAGACCCCTCTGTCCTTGCCCCAGTGTATTTCTTCAAGGGGTATATGCTTCTACCTATTCTCATTTGACTTCCTCTCTGTTTTAAGCTCTACAGAAAGGACCTTGTCTTGACTACTTTTATCTTAACACCGCGGATAGTGCTTAATAGATGTTCAATAAATATTTCTTGAACTGAATGAATAATGCAAAAGTTTTCCTTAAGCAATACCTTTCAAATGTTTAAAAAATTTTTCAAAGGCTAGATTGGACAATTATACTAAAGGCATAAAGCCACATTGATAAATGTGGCTATATTTTATAATTAAACTGCTAAAAATAAAGCTTACTTTAGACCATTATAGAGAGGTACTCATAGAGTGCCAAATGAATACCTTTTGGGTCCACTCAAAGAGTTCATCTATCAGATTGCTAAAAAGTCCCCTTTATAAAAGAGTTTCACTATAAGATGACTTGCAAGTATAAGGGTTATTTGAGCAGCTGTGCAAAGGGGGAGCAGAGCTCTTCCAATCTGCTAGGAAAAGACTATGTTGGAGAGAATCCTGAACTTGGAGTCAGAAAACTTGGGATCTAGCTCTTGAAACTGCTATGTGAACCCAGGCAAGCTACTCAGAGTCTCTGATCTTCCATTTCTTATCTGTACTCTCAGAATCATGCTACCAGGTCTGCTTACTTTGCAGTGCTGTGAAGATAAATAAGATAATGTAGAAAGGAGGTAATAAACTACAAAGAGTTCTCCTCCTTCTTCTTATCAAAATGGTGTAAGAAATAAGCTGAACTGACCTCTTGAATCCTAGCATGTCTTTTGTCCAGCAGTTGCAAAACAGATACCAGACCTTAGGACTTTTGATTTGCTCTTCAATCCACCCGTTGTACCCTGCCGCCTCTTTCTGATCTGACCAGGAAGAGAATACAGATCGCTGGTGGAGGAATGCAGGGTTGTAAAAGTGTGTCCTTGGCGGGACACTTTCTGCCCGCTGGTATTTAACGCCAGAGTCAGAGGCCGCCTCCAGGCAGTTTTTGTGTACAGCTTATTGAGAGCAGCATGAAAATATCCAGTGATAGATGGTGGCCGCGAAGATGTGGGGAGGCTGGCAGGACAGAAGAGCACTGTTCTCCAGAGCATTTCTCCCATTCTCTGCTCTTTTTCAGGCTGTCGGGGCTTGGCTCTTGCCAACATGCTGAAGGGGCTGGCCAGTGTTCCTTCTAGGCTGTTCAGTAGAGATTAGTGGGAGGATTGGCATGTTTACCAGTCCTCTATCTACACTGCTCACTCTGCCAACATTTCAACCTGAGAAGGCTCTGTCACTCCCTGGTGGCCCTTTGTCTTGGTTTATGACAGGTTTATTATCTTTTATCTACCAAACCCAGAGAGTAGAGGATGGGTGTTTGCTTTCATTTGCCAGGTACCATTGACTTTGAATTATCTGCTTGAGATCGGTCCAGCCCTCAGGAGGGACTGAGGTCTCAAATCACCCCCTCGTTCGCACAGTCTCTCAAACCACAAAGTGCTCGTATAACTTATTCAATGTTTGTCAAGAAAAAAGCCCTTTTTTTCACTGAGCTGTGATTTTCTGATATGCTCCATTTAAAATTAATGATTTTTTTGTGTGTGTAGATTTACAATTCTGATGGGGAGATAGCTATAAAATGTAACATGTAATAGCAAGTCAGGACTAAGATCATGTGCCACATCATTTCTCTACATGCTTTGCTGAATTTGGTGATACTGGGTCCTCTTCTTTCTGGGGGCGGTAAACAGACAGGAAGATGGGAAGAGCAATGTTGTGTGCATTGTCACTTCACATCTACAGCCTTGAGAGACAGTATTTTTCAGTTTCAAATATTTCTGCCTAAGATTCTGTTTCATCACTTGGATCCTGTCTAGTGCGTCGTTTAGTTTTCACAGTAGTTCAGTCAATTGTGGGATCAGGACTTGACAGAGAAACAGAGCCAGGCATGCATGCATGCATCCAGCCAGCACTGTTTACATACAAGGCACTGTGGTAGGCATTGGAGAAACCTACCAAGCTTGGTGCACTGACAGAGCAGAGCAGTGGTTTTTAACCTCTCTTATACTCTTTGGCTTCCCTTGTGGCTCAGCTGGTAAAGAATCCGCCTGCAATGCAGGAGACCTGGGTTTGATCCCTGGGTTGGAAAGATCCCCTGGAGAAGGGAAAGCCTACCCACTCCAGTATTCTGGCCTAGAGAATTCCATGGACAGTCCATGGGGTCGCAGAGAGTCGGACATGACTGAGTGACTTTCACATACTCTTTTGGGGGCTTCCCAGGTGGCACTAGTGGTAAAGAACCCACCTGCAGGAGACAAAAGAGATGGGAATTCAATTCCTGTGTCGAGAAGATCCCCTGGAGGAGGGCATGGAAATCCACTCCGATATTCTTGCCTGGAGAATCCCATGGACAGAGCAGCCTGGCAGGCTACCATCCATGGGGTCACAAAGAGTCAGATAAGACTAAAGTAACTTAGCACAAATGCACGCACACTCTTTGAGAATCTGATGAAAAGTATGGACCTTCTATCTCAGCCAAAAAATTCAATGGCAGAAGATTCATTAATTATCCATGGATGTAGGTTTAAGAACTTTTACTTCCTCATCAGAGGCACAGATTAGTGGATGTATAATCACAGCAGAGTGGTAGGTTCAGTCTCGGAGTCCAGGGTGCTATGCGACTGCACACAAGGAAGGGCCCCGCTTTCCACCCAGGAGGTGGACCTCCTGCCTCACCAACAGTCCAGCCTATGCTCCAAGTTATGTTCATCAGTGGTGAGGTATTTCCCCATCTTATCAGGGTTTTCGTGGTGGGTGTGGGAGAGGGCAAAGAAATCAACAAGCTTACTGGCAAGAGTTCTGGATTTGGGCTTAGAAGTTTAGGACTTAGTAGTTCCTGATTCACCACGTTCGTTAAATGGACATATTACTTAGCCTCTTCAATTTCCACATCTTAGTCTGTAAAGTTAGTGTTATCTGCCCTGTCAGCCTCATGGCTAGGAGGGGGATGTTGTGGTGACAGGGAGTATGGAACTGGGCATGTGAAACAGTAAAGTTCTTCTGAAACTGTCATGTTGTACAAATGTAATGCATGATCATCTCAACACCCACAAATACAGATATTTGAGAAATGAATAAAACTTGGTTAAAAGGGAGACAGCGTTTGCATCAGGGGTTTCCTGTGGCTCATGACAATGGGCTGCCACACACAACTAAACTTACAGACCTCCACGGGGACAGAAGCCATGACCTTGATTTTGGAGACTGATCCACTCAACGAACCACATTCAATGCAATGTGCAATTTGGCAAGAGAGCCAACTTTGTAAATTCAGAGAAAATATGTTAAAAAGTTGTAAGCCAATGGTTGGATGATTGAACATGCATGTTTTAATGTGGAGTTTTAGAAGCCCAGGAAACTATAAAAATTTTGTCAACATGCCATTGCAACCCAAACCATTCATTCCCTCTTTTGTTATCTTTTGTGATCCAGTTGAGAAGTGGCCTGGGGCTTAGCTGGCAGCCTGGCCACACAGGAGGGGGAGGATGTAGGAATGGGCATACCAGTTTTAGAAGCTGGAGTTCAGAGTGGGAGTCCTGACTCTCCCTCCACGGACCAGCTGGGTCTTAATGGATTATCTGATACTTCATCAGGAAACAAGATATTATAGTTACATATATCCAGCTTGTCTATCTCACTGGGATTTTGTGAAGCTCTGGGCAACATTCCTTTATAAAGAGTCAACTATATAAATTACTGTTATTGCCTGCATAAATGTACGTGTTCCATCAATGAAATGATCAAAAGGGAGAAAAAGACACTATATTACACGTTTACAGATTGGCTGCCTAATTTGCTTTTAGTTAAATAAGCACATGTCAGAATGCTTGCCTGCCTAATTATGTTTGTGAAGTATGTACCTAGAGGTTTCTGATCAAAATATATCCAGGAGCTCTGTCCTGGCTGCAGAAAGGAAGGCAGTCTTCCACTGGCGATTTTCACCTTTTATACTTAGCAAAAGGAACTTGAAAAAATATGCTTGATTTTCAAATATTTTTTCTCCTCTGTAGGAACAAATACCAACCCTCCTCTCTCTGCACCTCAGCCCATATGCTCTCTCTCAATTCTTTTTGCCCTCCCACTTTTTGCCCTCTCCCTTTCCCTTCCTCCCCTCCTGCCTGTTTGCTGTGTATTTGCAGCCCAGCAGTGGCAGCTGCCCTCGAAGATGAATCCCTGTGGATCCGTGGTGGCACGGTATCCATAGAAACCTGGAAAGAACCAGGCAGCCCCTGCTTTCCAACCCACGTGTTGGTGGTGTGGTCAGACTGGCTGATGAAGGACTTTTGCTCCAGTTATGACACTTAGGAAGAGGCAGGGCAGGAGCTGCCTGCTTTGTTCAATCACTGGGATGTAAACTCTGCCCAGCGGGAGCTGTTATGGGCAGTTGTAGCTTACTTCCTATTAACCCATTCCTGGAATCCTGCCTGTTACTCCAAGGAAGGCCTAAGAGGGAAGATGATTTTTGACCCTCGCTGTGAAAAATGACTCAGATTCTATCATTCCGAGGAGACAAGAATGATATTCCAAGCATAGGGATTAGCAACAGAAAGGCAAGGATGCGGGAGGATGTTCAAGGAATTGTGAGGGACTGATAAGCCTGGAGCGGGCTTTCCTGATGGATCAGATGGTCAAGAATCTACCTGCAAAGTGGGAAGTCCAGGTTTGGTCCCTGGGTTGGGAAGATCCCCTGGATAAAGAAGTGACCACCCACTGTGGTATTTTTGTCTGGAGAATTCCATGGACAGAGGCGCCTGGCAGTCTACAGTCCATGGGGTCACAAAGAGTCGAACAGGACTGAGCAAGTAAATGCAACGAGCCTGGGGCAGAGTATCCAGTGGGGCTAGTGAGGGGGGAGGTGGCCCTAAGTCAGGATGTAAAGGGGCTTGAGAACAATGTGAAGGGGATTTGGATGCTAAATCCAAAGCAGATATTTTGCTTGCAGGAGACAAGGCAGATATTTTAAAAATATTATTCTGAAAAACTCTCAACCTGCAGAAAGTTCACTGAAGTTGTTTATGTGGGGGAGTGATACCATTACATTTCTGTTTTGGGGTGGGAGTTCTGGGGCAGCATGAAAATGACCCCGTGGTGGGCATGGGGGAGTGCCAGAAGGCAGGGAGGCCAGGGAGGCTGCTGTGGCAAAGCCACTAGTAAGAAGCCAGTTCAGTTCAGTTGCTCAGTCGTGTCTGACCCTCTGTGACCCCATGGACTGCAGCACGCCAGGCTTCCCTGTCCATCACCAACTCCTGGAGTTTACTCAAACTCATGTCCATCAGGTTGGTAATGCCATCCAACCATCTCATCTTCTGTCGTCCCCCTCTCCTCCTGCCTTCAATCTTTCCCAGCATCAGGGCCTTTTCCAGAGTCAGTTCTTCGCACCAGGTGGCCCAAGAGGGTCCCAAAGCGGGTGTGGGGATGGGGTGATGAAGAGCAGGTTAGTGGGGCATTAGATGGGCAGGGCCCCGGGACTGGGTGGGTAGGAGTTCAGGGAATCAGTGTGATGCTGATGGAATGGACATTGGGTGGGGAGATGGTGATGTAGGAACAATATGGGTTCTCAGGAGGAAGCTTCCAGGGAAATGGGAACACGTATGGCTCGACTTTCCACTTAGGATAACACTTCTCAGCTGGAATGAGTTCAAGTGCTCCAAGGTGGGAAGGACCCAGGGCTGAGTTCAGAAGAACTGTGTCCTGGGACTAAACTTCATGGCATTTGAAAACAGCTATGTAGCCCTCCCTTAGCTTTCTCAGCAGTAGAACAAAACCATCACAACTCCTTTAATCTTCTCTCGAGGCTTTAAATAACTTGGGTTGAGCTGTAGTCTCCCATTTTCCCACATCCCAATTAAAATGCAGAGCCCCAGGCTACAGTCAACACAGGAATCTTTCTCAAGTTATACATGCCCATGAGTTTGAGCAAACTCAGGGAGATAATTATATATTTCATGTGTGCTGTGCACACTTCATTAAAGATAACTGTGATTCCCACATTTAGCACTTTAGTTAATACCTACTTTGGCTGGAAAACTTTTTTTTTTTAACTTCATTTAAAAAATCTTTCCACTAAATATTAACTCTCGGCAATGTGTTTGCCAGTCCTGTGCACAGTTATCTGTTCCTCCTCAGGAGTTTCTAGAGGAAGCCTTGACTTTTATTACAGAATTGCTGTTTGGGTATAGTTCTGGATTCTGATTATGTTAAGGAAGGAGATTCCTCTGGAAAACATAAAATGAGGGGAAAACCACATCCTGTCAGGAACGCACTGGTGGTCTGGCGAGGTCTTCTAGGAGGGCTGAAGACTGCTTTTGCATTTGAAGATGGGCTTTGCTAATGTCTTGGAGAAGCTCTTTGTCAACAGAGGAGGAAAAGCCCCCCAAAACAGCAACAGCAACAAAAAAACAGCATGGGGAAGAGGCTGTTTATCTCAAGACTTTGCAGTAGGAAGCCTTCACTGAATAGTACCTGGCTTCATCATCTTAGGCCTTCTGAATATCTGATCTGATGAGTGAGAAGATGTGGGAATTTTAGCAAGTTCTTGAATTGTCTTCAAAGGTATTCATGGAGATGGTCACTGCCCCATAGAATCCTTAATAACTGGTCTTGCAGGTTATAGGCTGGGAGGTCTCTCCCTCAGCCAGCCTCCCTACTTCAAAAATCAGCACACTCCCACTGCCTCGGAGCCCCCGAGGCCCAGGATCTCTGTGACGCTGCCTGCGACCTGCCACACTGCTACTCCTCCCAAGGACCTTGCTGTTTTTACCGCTTGGCAAAGGCAGGCTCTTTTGCTACATGGATCTGGCACTCTGCCAGCTCCCTGGCACTTTTCCCTCTGCTCTGTATGATCCTTCAATCCCTGCACTCTCTCCCTTCCTCTCCTTCCCTCCAAGCAGCTTTTCTTAAGTATGAGCTCCTCATCTAAACCACAGACCTCAGAAACAGTTTTTAAAATTCCCCCAAGGATGATAAATAACTAGTATCACTCCAGATGTGTAGGAGAAATGTTACTGCTTTAGATGCAGTGGATCTCTTAGGACATTAAAGCTTAAATCTGCTGTGGAACTCTGGTTGAGAGTTCTGGTTGTGGGTTCGTGGAATATTTTTCCATCTTAAGGGTGGAGAAACTCTGGTTCCATCATCTTTCTATCACTGATGATATTTCTCCCAAATATTCTAATTATGTTGGGATTCCTTTCTGACCTACCAAAAGCTTAGGTTTGGGGAAACTTCAGCCAGAAAAAGATGGTCAGTGAGTTCTTCCATGCAAACGCTGTCCTGAGGTAATGTGTTCAGGATAGCATATTGGGGGATCATATGAATCAGAAAAAAATCAAAGGAAGAAGATACTAAAAGAGAAGAGAGGCTGTCACTCCGTCACCTTTAGATGAGCACTAACCTCAAATATTTCAAGGTCTGGCAAGTGGAAAGGAGTAGATTTGCCTTGTACTTCACAGGATGCATGTATTAAATAGTGCTAGCCACTGAAACAGGTAACTCCCAAATCCTGGTGACAAAGCAGAATGAAAAGTTACTTCTTGCCTCTAACCCACCCTAGTGGGGATATGAGTGGGGTATATCTCTTCTCCATGAAGTCATTCAGGGCCCTAGGCCTTGCCCTCCCGGCTTTCTGGAGGAAGAGAGAGCAAGGACCACACATGAGAAGCTCTTATGGACCAGACCCTGGAAGAGACACAGGTCACCTGTTTCATATTCCACTGGTCAGAATTTAGTTCTCCTGCATGGAGGCTGGAAACATTAGAAAAGAGGAAGAAGAAAACTTGGGTGTTGGTGGTAACTCTAGTTTGAATGTTCGGAGCTGTAGGTTTTGGCTTGAAATAAGATACTAATTACTTGGGGGAATTAGCATGGTTCACAGTGGGTAACCTCATGAAATAAGGTTATCACTGGAATGTTAGTTGGAGAAGAAATTCCACCCTCCTTTCTTCCACTTTTTTGTGGGGCAAAGTTCCTAGTTCACGTTACTGAGAAAAGAGAGGGTCAGATAGCACAGCTTCGTCTGCGGAATACTTTTTTCATTTTGATTTTCCTTTTCTATGAAAGCAAGCTGGACTCTAGATGTTGACTTTGTTACCAAACCAGGTTTGTTTTGCTTGGTGTGCATCAAAAATGCTAATATTTTCAGCAAAGAGAGTGCTGATTCCCAACACAACTGAGCGAGGAGAGGGGAAAACAAAGCTGAAACGCACCTCCCCTCCAAAGCCAGGAGCTGGAGGTATTTATGGAATGACCAATAAAGGAGCAAGATGGTCAGAGGCGTGAGGAGGATGGGGAGTGGTGATTGGAAGAAGGTGGGGTCATGGGGAAAGTGATGGGAAAAGTGTGATAATTGTCCTTCTGTGCAGGCATAACTAGGCCATGGGCCTATGCACATTCAAAAGGTCATGGAGAGGACATTTGCACATGCCCAGTTGGAGGGTGGGTGGTCCTATGTAGTCTTAACAGGCTTCAGCTTGAACTAGACTCACCCGACTCTAAGTTCCTAGAAAACGACCCCAGCAAACATCGTGTCTAGTCCTCATTTGTCTTGGAGGACATGTAAATCTTTAAAGGCCTTGATTAGTGAAGGAAGGTGATATGGATTTACCCCACAGCTGCAAGTCACCCTGGTGATCAGCAGACGAGGTCTGAGGATCCCTTCTCCAGGATGGAGGGTTCTCTGGGTGTGAAAAGTGTGAGCCTTCCCTTTACTGGAGCGCAAGCTTGTGGGGCAAGAAGTTATCATGAAGTTTTGTACCAATAGAGCAAAAGTAAAGATGAGCAGAATTACTCTAAGTGTAACAGTCTGGAATCCTTAGTATTTTGACACTAGAAGGGACCTTAGATCCCATGGGCATCACTGACTCAATGGACATGAGTTTGAGCAAATTCAGGGAGATAGTGAAGGACAGGGAAGCCTGGCGTGCTGCAATTCATGAGCGTGAGAGTCAGACCCGACTTAGCGACTGAACAACAACAGCAACAACAACAAAGAGCCCATGAAGTCTAATCTTACTGGATTAGTAATCTTACTGCACATGGAGAGGAACAGAGGGGTCAAGCCCTCTGTCCTCAGGGTTGCACAGCCGGTACTGGCAAAGCACAGTTATCATCTGGGTCTGCTGACTCCTAGATCTAGGCTCCAGGCTGCCCTTCCCACCAATACAATATCAGGACTTCCCTGTTCTAATGATGTCATTCAGACTGTCCTGTTTGCATCCACTGACACCATGACTTCTTTGGAACCTACACAGGAAGGAGATATGGGATCTGATACTGCCCTGCTGTTGGTGGCCTTGGGCATGTGGATGAGCTCAGGTTTCTCACACATAAACTGAATGATTTGGATTACATCGGTGGTTTTCAAATCATGTTTCATGTTTGGAGGCCCAGTATCTTCTGGAGCTTTCTTAGGAGCCATTTTGGAGAATAGGAAAGAAGCTTAGCTATTTTACGTATCCATTTCTTTTTCACTTTTGTTTTGTGACTTAGTTTGAAAAAGGGGAATGGATTTCCCTGGTGGCTCAGACGATAAAGCGTCTGCCTACAATGCAGGAGACCCAGGTTCGATCCCTGGGTCAGGAAGATCCTCTGGAGAAGGAAATGGCAACCCACTCTAGTATTCTTGCCTGGAGAATCCCATAGATGAGGAGCCTGGTAGGCTACAGTCCATGGGGTCACAAAGAGTTGGACACGACTGAGCGACTTCACTTAGTCTGAAAACTAATGCAGGAGATAGTCTCTGAGGGTCTTCCTGTCTCTAAAACTTTGCATCTCTTTGAAGTGTGCTTTACGCACTTCATCATTAAGGCACTTCATATAGGGGCTGTCTATGAAATAGACACAAAGCTGTGAAAGTTAAATGAATGAAAGTATGCCCCTGCTTGTCACAATTGGAGATTCATATGCCTTTGGGGTTAAGCAGGTAATATGGAAGGAGGAAGGAATATGTTATGGGTTGGATTAGGTCCTGTGGCCCCCTCCCTCAATTTCTATGTTGAAGTGCTAAACCCCAGTGCTTCAAAATGTGACTGTTTTTGGAAATAGTCTTCAAAGAAGAAATTGAGTTAATATGAGGGCATTAGTGCGGGATCTAATCCTACAAGACTTGTGTCCTTATAAGAAGAGGGAGTTTGGACACAGACATATATAGAGGGAAGACCATGTGAAGACACAGGGAGAAGACAGCCACCTCTAAGCCAAAGACAGAAGCCTTGGAAGAAACCAACCCTGCCGACACCTTAATCTTGGACTTCTAGCCTCTGGGACTGTGGAAAAAAAAAAAATTGGTGTCATTTAAGCCCCCCAGCCTGTGGTACGTTGTTATGGCAGCTCTAGCAGGCTAATACAGAATGTGTGTGCACGTGTGAGGATAGGTTTGTGTAAATGTACAACAACAGGCAGTGCTAGGGACTGTGGCGAGGTTGAGCGAGCCCGTCCTGGCTGAAAGGGAAAGATGCTCATCAGCTCCAGCTGATTGTTGCCATGTGGGGCTATTAGCTCGGGGTTTCCAGACATTCTGAATGTGAAACATCCAGCTTTATGACAACGCAAGGGCAAACAAAACATGTCTGTGGGCTGAATTTGACCTGTGGATCAGCAGTTTTGACCATCGACCTCATGTTTAAGGTAACAATTTAGCAATGACCTCATAAGCCAGGGTCTGGTTAGAGAGTAAACATTCAGAGACAGAACACTGAATTAGGAGCTGGGACACCTGGCTGCCTCTTCTGGCCAGACTGTTCTGCTTTTAGACCTTGAGCCAGACCTCAGTTCCAATTCTTGTCAGGTGAGGGGACTGAACTAGTCCCTGCCGGCAAAGGTGACTGGAGATTTCAAGTTTGAGTGCCATACTCTGTAAACATCAGAAATGATGCCAAGATAATTACTCTTCACCTGGCTGTTTCTCTCTAAGAATAAGTGCCTGATCTAGTCACACAGAAAGAGACAGTGAAATTAAGGATTTAAATGCATAGAAGTGGATAAAATATCCCCATGCCTTAGAAAGAGCTGCTCCAGCTGGAAAAAGAAAAGTGAAAAGAAAGCAGGAGGAATTGCTCCAAATGTCATTCAAAATATTGGCCAAAGAGGGTAAAAATCTAACCCTTGCATTATCAGAATTATCGTGGTGCTCCTCGGCTCTGCATTGGAGCTGTCACTATGGGGTTTTCTTGGGTTTTTTTGGTCAGCATTTCAAGGACAAAGTACAGTAGACATGGACTAATAATAAAAATTAATATTGGCCAAAGAGGGTAAAAATCTCACCCTTGCATTATCAGAATTATCGTGGTGTTCCTTGGCTCTGCATTGGAGCTGTCACTATGGGGTTTTCTTGGTTTTTTTTTGGTCAGTATTTCAAGGACAAAGTACAGTAGACATGGACTAATAATAAAAATCATTAAGTCTGTACTATGTGCGAGGGACTTTACATATACAAGCATTTCTGCTTGAAACACAAAATTATACTTCTCAGAAAATTTTGCCATCTGCAAAACTCTGCATAAAAAAATAATAGGACTTATGGAAAATATAGCTCCAAGATAGACCATTCAAATTCTGTACAACTTTGATGAGCCCAAACAAACATTACTACCTGGGGAGGTCACTTGGACCCCCTTGGCAGCAGCTGGGAGACTAGAAGCTGCCACAGGGGTATGAAAATCCCCAAAAACAATGGAGATGAGAAGCTGGTAATTTTTTGTTACACCAGCACTGGCAGGAGCAGAGGTAGGGCAGAGGAAATTAACTCTGGGTGAACGGAGCTACTGTCAAGGAGCACACAGGAGGCAGGACAACCTCACAGAAGCTGAGCACTCAGAGGTTGGGATGTGCTAACGGAGAAGGCAGCCCTGGAACAGGTGCGAGCTTTATATTTCCTAGAAAACAGCAAGAAGTTCCTGCTGATGATGAAGCAGCCAAGCTCCTTACCTTTTCCCTTTCGACTGAAGATCATGGTTCCACTTCTGCTATTCCAGCTCCTTTTGCTTAGAAAACTCACCTATGATATTGTGGAAAACAATACGCAGTTTTCACAGTGCAATGTGACATGTGCGTGCATGCTAAGTCGCTTCAGTGTCCAACTCTTTGCAATGCTATGGACTGTAGCCCGCCAGGCCTCCCTGTCCATGAGATTTTTCAGACAAGAATGCTGGAATGGGTTGCAATTCCCTTCTCCAGAGGATCTTCCTGACCCAGGGATTGAACCCGCATCTTTTATGTCTCCTGCTTTGGCAGACGGGTTCTTTACCACTAGCGCCATCTGGAAACCCTGCAATGTGACACATGAGTGTGCAATTATGTGCATTATAACATGTAGTTTTCACATTCTTCTGATATCCTTCCTCTATAACCAGTCACTGATGGGGTGATTCGTGCTACAGAAATGCAGGTGGTAGGGACTTCCCTGGCAGTCCAGTTGTCCCACTGCACATAAGACTCTGGGCTTCCACAGCAGGGGTTCGATCCCTGGTTGGGGAACTAAGATCCTGCATACTGCACTGTGCAGCCAAGCAAAGAAGAAAGAAATGTACACAGTGGAACAGATGCATAATCTTATTTCATTCTCATAACCCAAGGTGTTGGAGCAGTGGTTCTCACATTAGCATGCCTGGAGGGCTTGTTAAAACAGATCTCTGGGTTTCATCCTTAGAGTTTCTGATTCAGCATTTCTGGGGTGGAGCCCAAGAATTTACATTCTAAGAAGTTCCCAGATGATACTGATGCTGGCTAGGACCATATGTGAGAACTACTGTACAGAAGGCCATGGATAATTGGCCAGATTTTGTGACTTGCCCAAGATTGCTTCAGGAATGGACCCTACGTGGGCCTAAATCTTAAGCCTAATGAGGCTAATATGCCAGAGAAATTGACCTTTGATGATCTATAAACACTTAGGAATGTGCTGGGCTTGGTTTTGGTAATTACTTGTACCTAGTTAGCAGGCAGGCAGGTAGCTCAGTCAGTCAGTGGGGATGGGATTGTGGTCAGCGGAAATATATTGTGGGGACCTGGGGAGTCTCTGCCTCCACCTGCGGGTACGCTGTGTGGTCTCCTGTTTTGTAAGACACCTTTGTAAATGTTGGTATCTTAGCTATTGATGTATGTGCATTGCCATGTGTAAACCCTAGCCAGTGGGAACCTACTATATAGCACAGGGAGCTCAGCTTGGTGTTCTGTGATGACCTAGATGGGTGGGATGAGAGAGGGGTGGAAGGGAGATCCAAGAGGAGGGGATATATGTATATGAAGAGATGACTCATTTTGTTGTACAGCAGAAACTAACACAACATTGTAAAGCAACTATGCCCCAATTTAAAAACAAAAGAAAAGAAAAGTCTTCCCAGGTGGCTCAGTTGTAAAGAATCCACCTGCCAATGAAGGAGACACACATTTGATCCCTTGATCGGGAAGATCCCCTGGAGAAGGAAATGGCAACCCACTTTGCTATTCTTGCCTGGGAAATCCCATGGACAGAGAAGCTTGCTGGTTATAGTCCATGGGGTCACAAAAGACTTGGACGTGACTTAGGGACTGAAAAAAAAAAAGAACTTATATTTTGTGTATGTCTATTATAATCCCACCATCCTGCACATGACCTTCCTGCAAAGGCAGCTGGTGGGCACACAGCCCCAGGGTTTGGACCCAGACACTCTGACTCCAGTATCCAGGTCCTTTCCCATCAGGAAGCACTGCCTCCTAAAAAGTTTCTTGAAGGAACCAAGTGGGGAGTCTACCTGTGACTTGCTGATGTTCCTGTTTAGTGTGGCTGGTTTCAGGGAGGTGTGAGACAAGGGGTTCATGTGATGGCTGAATAAAAAGCCCCAGTATGACTATCAAATCCCTCAAACATTGACTTTACTTGCTTTGTTTAAGGTATAAAATTTGTGGGACAAAGGTGATGAGGTATACATAGATATGAGAATGTTGTCCATTTTCACTATGAAAAACTCCTAACAGCAAAAAGCTGTAGTTGATTACTACTTTAGGGTTCTGAGATTATAGACTGAATTAAGAATAGGAAAAGTGTGTTGAGTTTTACTAAATGCCTTTAACTATTTCAGGAGGTGTTCCTCCATCCTGAGAGCATGATATGACAGAAGGGCTTTGGAGTCAGGCAAAGGGTGATTTGAATCTAAGCTCTGTCATTTACTGATTGTGTGACATTGGGGAAGTTATTTGTCTAGACAGAACCTCTTCTTCCTCTTCCATAAAGTGGTTTAAAAATATTTACTTCAGTAGGTTATCATGAGAATGAAATGGCTGCCAGCACTGCAGATATGCTTCTGATATCCACAGCATCCAGAGGCACAGAGAGCTAGTCTGCATATATTCGTCCTTGAACTAGATCCAAAAGAACCAGAAACCAGGCAGCAGTACCCTCTTGGGAAGACAGAAGTGGAAGCCTGCTAGAGACCGGCTTGGTTGAGACAGGTTCAAAGCATCACGAGGCTGGCAGTTTTCCCTAACCTCTTACTAATACATACAAAGACTTAGAAAAAAAAGACAAAACTTGCAATAACACTGAAAAATAACTAACCACAAAATTCCAGAATTATGAAGGAACTGACAATAAATATGAGGCAGATGGGGAGGACTAAGAATAGCCAGTGTGGCTTACAGCTATGTCATCCCCTTACTGTGCCTCCGTGATTTGGAGAGCCAGTGCCTATGTCAGAGACTTTGTAGTGCTGTGAAGGGAGCCGAGTGCCTGGATTTCTGCTTCCTACTCTCCTTCCTCCCAATACCACCTGTCCCTCTTTCCCCTTGTCCTCACGTCCATTCTGTTATATTTTAGGCAATATTCCAAATCTGAGAAGTGACTGGGAAGTTGTGGGGGTGCTGGAAATGGCCTAAGACCTGTGAATATGGAAGATGCACCTGAAAGCGACCTCTGAAGATTACTCACAGTCCTGAATAATCCCCTCCTCTTGAGGGCAGGGACCCGTGGTTGGCTTCTAGCCAATAGCGAATAGTGAAGGTGATGGATGGGGTCACCCCCGTGGTTATGTTACAGAAGGAGAGAGTCTCCCACTGGCCTGGAAGGTGGAAACCATCATTTTTGAGAAGGCTCAAGAGAGGACCTCACGTAAAGGCCCCAGCGACAGCCAGCAAGAAAGTGTGGCCCTCAGCCCTGTAGCTGCAAGGAACTGATCCCCGCCGACAGCCCATGAGCCTGGAAGAGGCCCCGAGATCCAGAAAGGAATGTGCGCCACTCACAGCCTAATGGCGGCCTGTGAGACCCCGAGCAGGAGACTCAGGTGAGCCAGGCCCCGACTCCTGACCCACAGAAACCGAGATGCCACAAGTGTGTTATTCTACGTGGCTAAGCCTGTGGTTGTCTGTTGGGCAGCAAAAGAAAAATAATTGAGTGAGTTTCGGTCTCTGTGAAGTAAGCATTGCGTGGGGAGTAGATGAGAGCCCGGGAGCAGGGCATGCTGGGAACCAGGATGACTAAGCGGGTTCTCTGAAACCAGAAGCCAGAGAGTGGGGGTCAGAGGGAGGTGCCACACCAAGAAGACAGAAGTCAAGTCTGTGGGGAGAGGAAATGCGCCTGGGAGCTGAGATACGCAAACCTGTCCTACAACTGTAAATCTGATAAGGAGATTCCACCATGGTGCTTGTGACACAACTTGTGGGGACAGGGAAAAAATCAACTTTTCATAAGCTTACCAGGAAATATCCAGGAACAATGTAGAGAAAGTTACAAAATCTTAAAGGGAGATTGAAAAGATGTCTTTCCAATGAAAATATTAAATGTTTGCTATAGATTCATCTATAAATTTAATGTAATTCCAGTAAAAATACGAATGGAGTGTTTTTTGGAATTTGATGAACTCTAAATTATTTAGAAGAATGATCACTTCGGAACGGCTAATATGTTTTTGGAAAAAGCACAGTGATAAGGGAGACTCTGCCTTATCATCAAATAAAATACAGCTTAAAACTATAATAATTGTAATTGTATTAGTTCAGGAATAGGCAGGCAAATGATAGGAGAATAGAAGTCTAGAACAGACCTAAGGGATGTGTGTACCCTTGTGCACTTGTTTTGTTTTGATATATGATGGAAATTTCATTTCTAATCACTGGGGAAAGGCTGGATAGTTCACAAATTGTGTCGGGAAAATGACCAACCAATTGAGGCAAACTATTTATTTCACTGCCTCATGCATGCCTCACACAAAAATAAATTATGATTAGTTTTACACTTAATTGTAAACGAGGAACATTTAGAGATTAAACAAACTAGGGGTAAATAATTTTGTTGTCTTTGGGGTTAGAAAATGCATTTCTGAACTAATGCCAAAGCCAAAAATCATCAACGAAAGGATTGTTATAGTTGATCATGTAAACAGTGAGAACTTCTGTATGGTATCAAATCCCACACATAAAAAAGCTTGAAAAGCAAACAAATCGAGAACAAATATGCAAAATAAATGCCAGGTGTTGTTAAGCTTTGAACTTTTACTAATCTATTGGAAAAAGATAAACAACCAACTGAAAAGAAAAATGGAGGCAAGACTAAAATGAGGCAACCACAAAATACACTACCCTATGTGTTTGCTTTGCTCTACGTACTTTTTTTTTTTCCTTTCAAAAATCACGATTCTTTTTTTTTTCAGACTTTCAGGATCAGTAATGTTGGGAGTATGACACTGCTGGCCAGCGTCATGATATTTTGAGGGCGATGTACGGTTATAGTCATCTTTGCGTGAAGGGTCGTATTCTTCCACATTACCCAGGAATATCCAATAAATGATTGAGCCTTCCTTTTATTAAAATAATCTAACTAAATGAAGACTTCATTCTGATCTGTATTTTTACTCTTAAGAATGCATTGGTGACTAAAGCCCATTTTATTAAAAGAATTATTTTTCAAAATGGTTATGGCTTTATCTTTTTATGACGGTGATTGGGAAAGTAATTCATGCTTTTTGTAAAAACATTTGCTGTCCAGAAAGATGTAAAGAAGACAGTAAAAATACCCTTATCTTGCCTTCCAAAGATAACCCAATTTTCTCTGTGTGGGTGTATGCACACAGCAATCCACATACATTTACACGAGTATGTGTTTAATTTTCACAAAAATGAGACTATACTTTTCTCTAGTTTGACAATATATCATGAATATCTTTCTATGTCAATAAATGTAGATCTCTTTCACTTTAAGTGGATGCATAATCTTCTTCAAAATAACTGTGCTATAATTAATTTAACCAGTCTACAGCTGATAAGGTGTTCCCAGGTGCACAGTGGTAAAGAATCCACCTGTCAATGCAGGAGGTGCAAGAGATTCCCTGTGTCAGGAAGGTCCCTGGAGAAAGAAATGGCAACCCACTCCTGTATTCTTACATGGAAAATTCCATGGACAGAAGAGCCTGGCAGGTTATAGTCCATGGGATTTCTGTCCATGAGGTTGTAGAGTCAGACACAACTGAGCATGTTCACACACACACACAAACACACACATATACAAACACACACACATAGCTGATAAAATTTAGGATTTTTTAAAAACCAGAACGAAGAGCTCCATAATTGATTCCTTACTCATATTCTTGGCCTTGCGTCTGGTTATGTCCTAAGAATAAGTTCCTAGAATGGCGATAATCAGTCAGTTGTCCCAAGGGAAGAAAGAGGATGATCTGAGGCAATAACAAGATGTAATATTTGGGGAGAGAATAGATAGTGAGTTTATCACATCACTAGCACTTAAATTTGTGCCTAGCCCAGCCCTATGGACACACAGGACACACACACGTGTGTGTTCCAGCGAGAGAGAAACTACATGCAGGATTGCTTCCAGAACCTTCTACCAGTTGCAGGCAGGAGGGCAAAGGACTGAGGGGAGAGGAGAGAACTGCTTTCCTCTGGTCTGCTCCAGGGCACTATGTGGCTCTGTGGAATCTGAGCAGGGGCAGTCCCATATGAATTGGACTGGTCTGTGTGCATGTATGAGAACCCTGGGTGACCTCGTGAAACAGAGAGCGGGGCGTTTTCAGGGGCTGTGGACGGGGGGTGGGGGAGGGTGCAGGTGCATCAAAAGTCCCGAATATACACTCTCTTCTATTTTTAAGCACATATAGAAGGCTTGCCCTGTCTGTCATGTTGTTTTGTTTTTTTTTTTAATTTATAATTTTGTATTGGGGTATAGCTGATTAACAATGTTGTGATAGTTTCAGGTGAACAGTGAAGGGACTCAGCCATACATATAAATGTATTCAGTCTCTCCCAAACTCCCCTCCCAAGCTTGTCTGTCATTTTACAGTCTAAGAATGGTACTTTGAGGCTTATTCTTTTCTCCCTGCTGTGTACTTGGAGCCTAGGGAAGGCCTCCAGGGTTCTTTGGACAGTCTTTTGCCAATTCAACCAACGTGGTTTAAATTCTTTCACCTCTTTGTTTAAAAGTGGTTATGGGATTGGTTCTCTTAAATGAAGCCTTTGAATGACTGATTACTATATAGAGATTATATCTTTTCTTTTTATTTGCACTTCTCAGTGCAGAGCCTTCCCACTGTAGTTCAAATAAGTGAGGAGCAGCATAGACACCAGTGTCAGGCAGCACGGCAGGCCCTGTTTACTGTCACCCAATGCTTATCCCCCTTCCTGCTCACTCTTCTTCGCCAACGAAAAAAGTCCCGTTTATTCTGGAACTAGGTAGAGACCCATGGTTCAGCTCCTTTTCCAGTTCCCAAATATAAATCATGATTAATCAGAACCAGTCATGGCACACTCATTTTGCTTGGCCCCTGGTTGGTTGAAGGGTGGCACGTGATCGTGTGTTGGCTAGTGAGGCATAAGGGGTGGCTATTGAAATAATCTTAATTTCCAAAGAAAAGACAACATCTCTCCATAATTTTTTTTTTCCAACCCATTCTGCCTCCGTATTGTGGGAGGTGAAGCATGGAAGAGCAGTGACCACGAGAGAAGGATGAGGATGCTAGGGTGATAGGTCGGCAAACGGAGAGCCCCTGTGTCCCTGGGGATATCGTGAGCAGCTGAACTCCTTAGTCATGGCTTATGTCGACTCATTGCAAAGTGAGAAAAATGCATTCCTATTTTTAAAGGCCACTGTCAGTTGGGTTTTCTGTCATGTCACCAGCAGCATTCCTAACTGACACGTGGAGTAAATAAAACAAAGATGACTTGACCATCCAGAAGCATGAACTCTGGAGCCAGACTGCCTGCATTGGAATCTAAGTTCTGCTATTTACTCGTTTTGTAACTTGGGCTGGACTAGGAATCTCTGTACCTCAGTTTCTTTATCTGTAAGATGGCACTAGTACATAGATTGTGCAGTGTAGTTCAGAATATATACCACTTCTTTATGGGGTCACAGCAGGACACAGGTGTCCAGAGCTGGAAAACTGGGTCTAGACTTTTAATCAGTTCAGTTCAGTCGCTCAGTCCTGTCCGACCCTTTGTGACCCCATGGACTGCAGCACGCCAGTCTTCCCTGTCCATCACCAACTCCTGGAGCTTGCTCAAACTCATGTCCATCAAGTCGGTGATGCCATCCAACCATCTCATCCTCTGTTTTCCCCTTCTCCTCTTGCCTTCAATCTTTCCCAGCATCAGGGTCTTTTCCAATGAGTCAGTTCTTCGCATCAGGTGGCCAAAGTATCGGAGCTTCAGCTTCAGCATCAGTCCTTCCAATGAATATTCAGGACTGATTTCCTTTACAATTGACTGGTTTGATCTCCTTGCAGTCCAAGGGACTCTCACGAGTCTTCTCCAACACCACAGTTCAAAAGCATCAATTCTTCGGTGTTCAGCTTTCTTTATGGTCCAACTCTCACATCCATACATGTATGGATGTAAGATTTTTAATAAAATAATGCAAAATTTCTGCTAATACATCATTTTAAATAAACTTGGATGAGGAAATAGTTTGTAAAATTTTTTCAGCCCTTCTTGTATTTATGATGTTCAAATGTAAAATTGTCTTCAGGATGGTCTAGAATAAAGGTTTGGGAGTTTCCACTCTCATGAAACAAAAGAACAGAGTTATTCCACTTGTAAAGCTTAGGCTTAATTGACTCTGAGTAGAGCCTGCCTACTTCATAACTACGGTTCCAAAGAAGTTTCTGTTGCTTTATGTGGCTACCTTTTCTCTCAATATGTTATTCCTGCCTAAATTCATAATTTTTTCCATAAAGTTTTGTAACTTTGATAGAATTGTATTTCTGCTCCTTTGTTTCTTCTAGTTGTATCTTTAAAAAAAAAAAAGAGTCAGCAAACATCAATTTATGTAAAGGAAGTGTCATGCAAAATACAAAGGAAGTAGAGACACCAGTCTTTGCTCCCTGCTGTTCATAGTCTTGTACATCAGGTATGAAGTCATCCAGTGTTCTGCTTTTATAAGCAGGTTTATTAAGCAAGAGGCATTGGACATTCATATGATGGATGATCCAAAAACTTAGAGGTCTTCCTCCATTGTTTCTGATGAGCATGTGGTTCCTTGAAGAGAATAAGGTAAAGGCCTATTTACATTTGGGCTCCTGAGGATACTTGGAATTGTCTCTTGTGGGGCATCCAGGCTCCTGGTTCAAAGTGGTCATGTTTATCTGCTACATTACCCCATGGCAATGGGGTGTTGAGTTAAGAGGTAAATCCAACAGTCTCTCTGGGGTTGGTTGCCTCCCTCTTGACTCAGAGGAGGAAGGTAGGTCTGGATTTTGGCACAGTTGAGAACATGGGAGCAACCACAGGCCAAACCCTGCAGGCTGGTCCTCAGAGCTTGAGTGCCATTTGCCTCAGGCAGCAACAAGGACATGGTAAGCCCCCAGGTGGGACATGGTGGTGGATTAAGAACCTCAGATTATGCTGAGGTTCTGACTGTGGGCTTCCATTTTAGGCTTTGACTGGAGGTAAAAAAAATTAACAGTATCATCTTTCTATTTAGATTCATAACTCCTTTCTATCTTCTAATCCCACAATGACCCAGTGATGAGTAAGGAAACAGTCATGCTAAGAGCCAGCGTTAGGTGTCCTGTCCTCTGGCAACAGAGGCCAGAATGTCTGCTGAATTGGAGAAGAAGAATTTAAATCTAGTAAAATCACCTCAGTTTGAAATCCAGCGACCCCAAACCAGATATTTATAAATAGAATTGTGGCATGTGGGAATAGGAAAGCAACTTAGTGATCACTTTGGCCAGCTGTTTTCAGACTTTAGGATCCCTTTGAGGGTTTGTCAAAATGGAGAGGAATGCTCAAAGTTTCTGATTCCAAGCATCTGGGGTGAGGCCTGAGAATTTGTGTTGCTAACAAGTTCCCAGGTGGGGATGATGCTTCTGGTTTGGATACCACACCGTGAGAACCACCAATTTAGACAACTGCTGTGCTTTACAGTTAAGGAGGTTGGAGTGGAGAAGTTAATGGGCTGTCTGAGGTGATTGGACTGACCGAGAAAATGGAAGAATGCAAACTGATTTCAGTTCTTTGGAGTTTAGGTTCACTGTTCTTCTTTCATTTCACCTTTAAAGCCATAAATTAAGTGTAATATTCACAATAATAGTATTTGCTTGGAGACAACAGGACATTAAAGACTCCATTGAAGCCTCTTGGCTTTCCCACTAGGTGACTGCTGACTCTGGGGGCTCATGTAACCTCTTATTTTCTCAGTTTCCATAAAATCGGATGCTAGTAGTCATAGCCCTATAGGACCATCTCACAGAGGGTTTGTGAGGATTAAAATATAATATTGATATTACACAAAGTTCTTAGAACTGTGTCTTGGAAACTGTTGGAATTACTATTATTAAATATTATTTTCAATTAATTGAAAATATTTTCTATTACTAAACTTTCTATCTGGTCAAACTGGCTGGCATGAGGATAGTAAAGGTGAATAAGAGAGAAAAAATTTCAGGATGTGGCTAATCCTAGAACAGATGATGTAGAATAATTAGAGTTTAGATCTTCTCAATTATCTGCTCCATCCCTCTCTTCTTATGTGAGGAACAACAGTGAAGTCACAGAAAGATGAAGTGACTTGTCAAGCTTTTATAGCTAATTAGCAACACTGACTGTCCTAGAACTCAGTTTAATCAATAGCTTTCTCTGCCTATACAGTATTTGTGAAACTAGCATTATAGTGTCCACAGACAGATTTGTCTACATTTCCTAAAGCTGGAAATTTAGCTGAATTATTTGGTTGACAATGGATGACCACTTCAACGTCATTTTTTTATTTGCTCTGAATGCTTTTTTTCCTGAACCCTTTTTATTTTTGGTTATCATTGTGATTCTGCATAGGGTAAAAGGCGATGACTTCATTTGCATCACATTCTAAAAATACTCAGAAGAGGATACCTATTCCTGTTTCTCCACACTCTCTCCCCTGGAGTCTTCCTTGTCTTGAAATGAGTCGATGCCATGGAAAGCCAATTATAATTCAATTTAAAAATAGGCACTCATTTAAAGTATCTGAATTCCAATTTGGACAGCAAAAGGTTAATAGTGCATAGAAAAAAAATTCCAGCACCCCACAAATCTAAGCATAATTATGTATGAACATGAGGCTTTTATTGCTGTCAAAATTAATCACTTTTCAACTTCCAGCTGTTAAAACCCTTCTGGCAGCTCTCCAAGCAATTCCCCTACAGTTACTTTTCCTTCAATTAAATTCTGGTGCAGTTCACAGTCTCTTGTTACATAAGCAGCAAGTTAAAAATGGACTTCTTGGGGTTTTCTTCTACTTTTTTTTTTTTTTTTTCTGGTATTTGCTTGAAACTAGAAAATGACAGAATGTGAAGTTTGTTTCTCTCACTCTTTTCAGCCCAACTTTTACTTAAGCTTCAAGCCTAAAAAAACAGTCAACATGGGATTAAAGTCTTCATGTTGATTATAAAGCACTTTATGTGTATGTGGTGATTGGTAATAATTTTTATTAGCCATTGCTCAGTTGTCCTCTGAGGTAAGTGAATGTGGTTATGTTTGCTCTGTATAATCCCACTCGCTTTTCTCCCCCAGACACTTTGCAGGAAAGGCAGTTTACAAATCTGCACTGAGTTTAGTCCCTGTGTTATGCTACTGCTTAATTATAGGAGGGAATTAAGAATTAAGTGCTGCTCCTTTGACTGAGTGAGCAGGTCTGTCATGGTGGGAATACTATTAGGAAGAGAAGCCCTCTGAGGGGCCTGAAGCTGCTCCGCTTCCTGGTAGCTCCTGTGGTGGACCGGACCCCTGCTTCCAGAAGCCACTGCAGAGAGGCTGGTTAAGCTGTGAAGGGCAGAGCAAACTATGGCCATTGAGTTGAGGATGAGTTAAGAGATTAAGAAAAGGGCCTAGTATACTCTTTATTTTGATTTTGAGTGGAAATGAATCCACGTATCTGCCTTCATTTGGCCTAGAACTGAGTGCTTGCACATGGATAATGTGTTGGAAGTGTACTTTCCACTTCTCATTTCTGTGATTCCCAAAGACTGGTCTTTATATCCTTTCTTGAGCTCTACAGGGATGAATGAGGGCTAAAGCTGTGCTCGACAGGGACTGGGAATCCTGAGCCCTCTTACCTCCCCTGTATATCAGGGCACAGGCTCTTCCACATTTCAGTTAGTTTAGCCAGTTTCACTTCCCTGGTTTGTCTCTCTCAATCCCTTCTGACGGTGCCCATTGAGTTCTGGGGTAGAGATGGCCTTCCTTAGCAGACCTCTGTACCTTCCTGTACCTTCCTGCTGCTTCTCTTCACATTGTCACTGGCTGGCAGGCAGAATGCTATAATGCATAGATGTCTCTAGTTTGCAGTCTCTGTCATTTCTGTCATCAGCCTCTAATTTCACGCAAAATTAATGAATTTCCAGAAGCCAGTCCTTCCTGAGCCTTTCTGAGCATTCAGAGCCTTACTTAGTAGTAACAGATGGTGTGAGATCTGAAACTGGACATGGGGTATGAAGGTGTCTTTGTGTCAGGAATGAAACAGTATAGATGCATGGCAAAGAAAAAGACTGCAGCAAGCTCCTTGTAATGCCTGTCCCTTTCAGGATGAACCTGCAGTTCTGTACTCCCCAATGTTTATATGGTTGGCAAGAACGACAGCAGACGTAGGAGGCATCTTCCTTCTACCCTCATCCACATTCCAGAGTGGCTTGTCACTGAAAACTTGGGCTTTGAAGACCTGAGCCAGTCGTGACTTAGGATATCAAGTAAGATTCCTTGTCCAGACTGAAGCCTTACTGGACAGTGGATTGGAGAGTCACCCTGGTAACCACGGTCTGCAGTCAAGCCATATCCTTGCTCACCAAGCGCAAGGAAGTGGCTCAAGGCTTGAGCACCTTGGCAGGAATATGGAGAAGGGACAAATTCACCAAGAAGTCATCAGTGTCTCTCTTTACTGCAATTTGCAACGCAGGGAAAAATCTGTGCCAATCCCTCCCTCTCTCCTTTGTAAATTAGTGGGTTGCTTTGCTCTGGTGTCATTGAGTTGATTCATTATGGGCAGAGTAATTTGGACAAAATCTTCCTAAGTCTGATTTGATGGCCTAGAGAGGACTGGGTTGACTAAGACCTGCACGACTCTGACAACCAGGGGCCAAGACTCTTCCCCTGGGAAGCTGCCAAAGCATCCAAGAGAAAGGATGGAGGTCATGGCGAGAGGGCCAGGCCAGGAATGACTGCTCATGAAGTCTCACCCTTCTGTTCAATGCTTAATATACTTTCTTTTTGTAGGACGTTTCTTAAAACTGCCACATGCATCATTTTTGTTAATTGGCTTGTATAACAGATGCACGGATATTATCATCCAATGTAAATACCTCAAAAGTATTTTATGTGCTTGTTCCCTTCGTTTCATAGACTCTATGATTCTAACACTAAACGTCTCACTGAACTCTACCTGGTGATAATTAAGAACAAATATACATGCGATCAACAAGTTAGGGAGAAGTTCTGTTTGGAGTTAGAATCACTTTGCAGTTGGCAAAATACGGTTCCACTAATTTATATTGCTCTTATTCCATCTGCCTTCTGGTTTAAAATGTGCTGGGTTACCTCAGACTCTGTGTATGCAATATTTTCCATTTACAAAGTTTTCCTGCATGATCCATTTTATTTTTCGGAGAGCTCTTGAAAAGTGATATTGGTTAGTGTCAAATGTACAGATCCCAGTTTTATGTGATATGATTGCTGATCTTACAAATGGATGATGAAGCTTAAAAAGATAACCCGGGGGCACTTTTAGAGCTACAGTGCGTGTGCCAAGGACTCAGTGCAAGTTATGCCAACAAATGGGTAGCTCGGGGCAGCTGGTCTTTGTGGAGACACAGCTTACATATTTGTAAGCAAGCTTTTCTGAGGCCTCTAACTTCCTACCGCCTCTCTGGTTATGCTAAAATGCATGCTGCCTACATGCCTTCATGAAACTGCTTGTTTTTTACGGAGCCATGGAGGCACGAATGTTTAGACATTTTTTCTTCTCTGCTCAATTATGCAAGGAGAGTAGAGATGAGTGAAAATGGTGTATATAACTGGGAAACAGTACTGCGCGAAACTATAGCAGCCACTGTGTTTGATGTCTTGACATGGCCTCACAGTGTAGTTGCAGAGTCTCTATGATTCCTGGCTGGAGGCTGGGGGCGAGGGGGTGGTGGCTGCCCACTGGGATGTCCTAGCTAGGGGACTCATTTGCCAGCAGTTACTGGCACCCACTTCTGGTCACAGGATTGGGGAAGAAAGGTGGGGATGGAAATCTCAGAGTGAAAAGACTCATCAGTTCCAGTCATACTACCCGAGGGTTATTTATTCATTGATTTATTTTGGATGTGGACCATTTTTAAATTCTTTATGGAATTTGTTGCTCTATTGTTTCCATTTTATGTTTTGCTTTTTGGCTGAGAGACACGTGGGGTCTTAGCTCCCCGACCAGGGATTAAACCTGCATCCCTGGCATTGGAGGGTGAAGTCTTTTTTTTTTTTTTGAGCATGGGACCTTGTTATTTTGTTTAGTTTTTAGCCTAACTGCCTTCCACTAAATGATAACAGTACCTTACATTTGAATTCAACTTTGTTGTTTCCACATAGTTTTATTAGCTGTTAGCTCATTCCCTACTTGAATAACTTGAATATCCCTATAAGCAAGACTTAATTGGAGCCAGAAGGGAAGTGATGTTTATGTGATTGACTGTCACTTGAAAACTCAGGCCAGGGACTTCCCTGGCTGTACAGTGGTTAAGACTTTGCAGTCCAATGTGGGGAAGGGATAGTTAGGAAGTTTGGGATGGACATGTACACACTGCTGTATTTAAAATGGTAACCAACAAGGACCTACTGTAGAGCACAGTAAATTAAGATAAAAGTCCAGGATCATAAGCCACATTGGTGGCAAAGTGGGAGCCAGAATCAGTCTCCTGCCTCCTGGTATTGTGTTCAATACCAGGTACTGCCTTCCTGAGAAGGCAGCATTTAATCCTGCTCATGACCCATTGGCTTGGGCTTCCCTGGTGGCTCAGATGGTGGTAAAGAATCTGCCTGCAATGTGGGAGACCCTGGTTTGATCAAACCCAGGTTTGATCCCTGGGTTGGGAAGATCCCCTAGAGAAGGGAATGGCTACCCACTCCAATATTCTTGTCTAGAGAATTCCATGGACAGAGGAGCCTGGTGGGCTACAGTCCATGGGGTGGACACCACTGAGTGACTAACACTTTCAGAACTTTTTTCATCATCTATTGGCTTCCTTCCTGAAGATGGTTCCATCTCTGGTCCAAGTGGGCTGTGCACTGAGTTTGCCTCAGGAGACCCATGTAAGGTGTTCTTCAGTTTGTAGCTGAAATAACATTTGTCCCAGCAGGTTATTCCTATCTTGCTTGTTGGATTTTCTGGATAATCCACAGCCTTTGCTAAAAAGGAACCTGCACAGTCTTCTTTCTGAAGTCTTACCAGTCTGCCAGTGGCATTCAGGTTCCAGAGGTGCCTGGTTACTTTGAATTGCTTAAAACTGTGCTTCTGGGCATCTGACAAGTGCATTTCTGGCTTCAAAGTGAGCATCTGCCTTGACTAACTCTCCATACAAACCTGCATAGTTATGAGTAGCCTTTCTTTCCCCTCAGCTCAGCTCAGCTCAGAAACCAGGGATTTGTGTTCAGAGATGGACCATCACCCCTCAACTGGTAGCTTGGCTTCATTCCAGGAACTTTGGTGTTGCTGTCTTGTTGGCTGACATTCTGAAAGCTTTAGAGATGAGGCTGGGTTAGTTGGTCAAGGGTGACCGTGGAGCATCTCAGTTTTGCTCACCTGTAAAAGTAATTTCTGTGCTCTTGAATGTGTCTTAAGGAGCTTGATGCTAGATTGGTGCTGCTACTGCTACTGCTAAGTCGCTTCAGTCGTGTCCGACTCTGTGCGACCCATAGACGGCAGCCCAGCAGGCTCCGCCGTCCCTGGGATTCTCCAGGCAAGAACACTGGAGTGGGTTGCCATTTCCTTCTCCAATGCATGAAAGTGAAAAGTGAAAGTGAAGTCGTTCAGTCGTGTCCAACTCTTAGCAACCCCATGGCCTACCAGGCTCCTCCGTCTATGGGATTCTCCAGGCAAGAGTACTGGAGTGGGGTGCCATTGCCTTAACCACCCTAAGAGTGTGCTGGCTTTCTTGAAGGTGCAAAGCATTGAAGGTATTATTTGCCTACGTTTTTCTCTCCTTCCCAATTGTCAGAGCTTGACAAGAATGCCCAAGACCGTATGCTTGTAATTTAAGTCAGTTGCTCATGAGTTGACATACAAGTGTCTCCAAAAAGAGTTCATCCTCTTGGGTTTTAGAAATGTGAGCTTAGGCAGAGGATCCCCTTTGTTCCCTCTGTGTATTTCCCAAGCTTCCAGCAGAATGTCTGATCTGGGGTGGTTTATCTTTGGCTCCATTCAGTCTCCATTACAGAGGCTTTTCCCCTTCAACCTCCCTTCATCCCTCCTAGGCCCAGTCCTTCCCAGCCACTCACTGTTCTTTGCCTTGCAGCCTCAGCTTGGTCTGCCTTTAAGAGCATCTCTGGGTCATTCCTGGACTCATTTCCTCTCAAAATTTACCTGACTCCTTCTCTTGGCAGCCTTGCCCTTTCTGTTTATGATCATGCATACTTTTCCTCTAAATATTATCCCTTTGAAAAGTTGTTCTCTTTAACATACTTATCACTCTCATCACTCTCACGTCACCACCATTTCCTCCTACCATGTGCTGAGCACCTACCTTCTGCTAAGTCCTGAGGACACACAACATAAAAAGAACCTCTGCCTTGGGAGAGTTTGTAGTCTGATCGCAGAAAAGCATTGCTGTCTCACTTCTAGAATGAAACACTTATGGTTCTCGTAGGGAAATTATGGGAATGAGGCCTTAGTCCAATGGTACTTT
This sequence comes from Okapia johnstoni, assembly GCA_024291935.2. NCBI lineage: Eukaryota > Metazoa > Chordata > Mammalia > Artiodactyla > Giraffidae > Okapia > Okapia johnstoni. The sequence continues at coordinate 51,115,429 of CM044313.1, forward strand.
TGATAGGCCAATGGGGAAGCAGTTAGAAGAGGCAGGAACATTAAAATCACATCGCCTACACTTTTACCTCTTTTTTTTCACCCTTATCCAATTGATGACTCTGTAATCATCACAGACAATAAAACGGCAGAGGATCAGCTTGGGGGTGGGCTTGTCTGCTGCTGGGGAGGTTCTGTTGGTGTTTCAGTAGCTCATTCTAAATTACTTATGTTGAGCCCGGAGGACAGCAGAAGTGACGGAAGTGACGCATGGACTATTGAAGCAGAGCTCCTGCCAAGCAGAGACAGGATACGACAAGACACTCAAAAGCAGAAAGGTTCTACACCATGTCTGTACAATAACATTAAGTCATTCAAATGTGGGTGTTGGAAGAATTTAACCCTTGAAATGTGGAGTAAAGAAAATATTTTCCATGTTGTTTTATTTGTGGTATATTTTTCAAGAATATATTCATGTTTACTTAGGTTACCTTTTCAACATTTAAAATTGCAAGGAGCCTGTTGCAATTTGGGGTTGCTACACCTTAAAGAAAAAAGTAAGAATTTCCCTAGGCTCTGTCACTAAACCCCTAAGCAGAAATCATGCACCTTTATTTGGGGATAGTGCATAAAAGAGAGAGCAAGGGTTAGTAACAAAGTAACAATGCCACCATCCTGTGGTGGCAGTTTTTTTTATATAAATTTTTATTATGCAGTTAAATGACTGATAACATCTCTAGAACTTTATAGGCAGGAAACAAGCATACCATGAAGAAATGAGGCTCCCTTTAAAGACTATTTCAAGCTAATGGCAGAAGTAGAATTCACATGTCTTGTTTTTTAAATTATTTTATTTTTTATGATTGTAAAATAATATATAAGATGATTGTTGGAGATTTAGAACATCTCAAAAAATAAAGAAGCAAGTTCCACCGTGCCCACTATCAGAGATAATACTCCTGTTATTATTTTTGGTGTATATTCTTTCATTCCTTTTTCTGTGTGCATATACTTGGTAAATACATAATTTAATGAAATGAGGATCATATTTATATAGTTTTCTCTACTGCTTTTGCATTAATATCATATAATAATCATTCTCCCCCATCATAAATGAGCTTTAAAACCTGATACATGAAAGATAAGAACAATATGATTATCTCAATAGATGCAGAAAAAGCCTTTGACAAAATTCAACATCCATTTATGATAAAAACTCTCCAGAAAGCAGGAATAGAAGGAACATACCTCAACATAATAAAAGCTATATATGACAAACCCACAGCAAACATTATCCTCAATGGTGAAAAACTGAAAGCATTTCCCCTAAAGTCAGGAACAAGGCAAGGATGCCCACTTTCACCACTACTATTCAACATAGTTTTGGAAGTTTTGGCCACAGCAATCAGAGCAGAAAAAGAAATACAGATAGGAAAAGAGGAAGTAAAACTCTCACTGTTTGCAGATGACATGATCCTCTACATAGAAAACCCTAAAGATTCTACCAGAAAACTACTAGAGCTAATCAATGAATATAGTAAAGTTGCAGGATACAAAATTAACACACAGAAATCCCTTGCATTCCTATACACCAATAATGAGAAAACAGAAAGAGAAATTAAGGAAACAATACCATTCACCATTGCAACAAAAAGAATGAAATACTTAGGAATATTTCTACCTAAAGAAACAAAAGACTTATATATAGAAAACTATAAAACACTGATGAAAGAAATCAAAGAGGACACAAACAGATGGAGAAATATACCGTGTTCATGGATTGGAAGAATTAATATAGTGAAAATGAGTATACTACCCAAAGCAATCTATAGATTCAATGCAATCCCTATCAAGCTACCAATGATATTTTTCACAGAACTAGAACAAATCATTTCACAATTTGTATGGAAGTATAAAACCTCGAATAGCCAAAGCAATCTTGAGAAAGAAGAATGGAACTGGAGGAATCAACCTGCCTGACTTCAAGCTCTACTACAAAGCCACAGTCATCAAGACAGTGCGGTACTGGCACAAGGATAGAAATATAGATCAATGGAACAAAATAGAAAGCCCAGAGATAAATCCACGCACCTATGGGCACCTTATCTTCGACAAAGGAGGCAAGAGTATACAATGGAGAAAAGACAATCTCTTTAACAAGTGGTGCTGGGAAAACTGGTCAACCACTTGTAAAAGAATGAAACTAGAACACTTCCTAACACCATACACAAAAATAAACTCAAAATGGATTAAAGATCTAAATGTAAGACCAGAAACTATAAAACTCCTAGAGGAAAACATAGGCAGAACACTCTCCGACATAAATCACAGCAGGATCCTCCATGACCCACCTCCCAGAATATTGGAAATAAAAGCAAAAATAAACAAATGGGACCTAATTAAAATTAAAAGCTTTTGCACAACAAAGGAAACTAGGAGCAAGGTGAAAAGACAGCCTTCAGAATGGGAGAAAATAATAGCAAACGAAGCCACAGACAAACAATTAATCTCAAAAACATACAAGCAACTCCTGCAGCTGAATTCCAGAAAAATAAACGACCCAATCAAAAAATGGGCCAAAGAACTAAACAGACATTTCTCCAAAGAAGACATACAGATGGCTAACAAACACATGAAAAGATGCTCCACATCACTCATTATCAGAGAAATGCAAATCAAAACCACAATGAGGTACCATTACACACCAGTCAGAATGGCTGCTATCCAAAAGTCTACAAGCAATAAATGCTGGAGAGGGTGTGGAGAAAAGGGAACCCTCTTACACTGTTGGTTGGAATGCAAACTAGTACAGCCACTATGGAGAACAGTGTGGAGATTCCTTAAAAAAGTGGGAATAGAACTGCCATATGACCCAGCAATCCCACTGCTAGGCATACACACCGAGGAAACCAGAATTGAAAGAGATGCGTGTACCCCAATGTTCATCGCAGCACTGTTTACAATAGCCAGGACATGGAAGCAACCTAGATGTCCATTGGCAGACGAATGGATAAGGAAGCTGTGGTACATATACACAATGGAATATTACTCAGCCATTAAAAAAAATACATTTGAATCGGTTCTATTGAGATGGATGAAACTGGAGCCCATTATACAGAGTGAAGTGAGCCAGAAAGAAAAGCACCAATACAGTATACTAATGCATGTATATGGAATTTGAAAGATGGTAATGGTAACCCTATATGTGAGACAGAATAAGAGACACAGATGCATAGAACAGTCCTGTGGACTCTGAGGGAGAAGGTGAGGGTGGGACATTCTGGGACAATAACATTGAAACATGTATATTGTCATATGTGAAGCGGAACACCATTCCATGTTTTATGCATGGGACGGATGCTCAGGGATGGAGCGTTGGGATGACACAGAGGGATGGGAGGGGGAGGGAGGTGGGAGGAGGGTTTGGGAGGGGGAGCACATGTGAACCCATGGCTGATTCATGTCAATGTATGGCAAAAACTACTACAATATTGTAAAGTAATTAGCCCCCAACTAAAATAAATTAAAAAAAAATAAAAAAATAAAACCTGATACATTTTGCACTTTTCTAGAGTCTTCTATTGTTAGATATTTAGATTATTTTTAACTGTTCCAGGAATGCTGTAGGACACATCCCCAAATCCTTGTCAACCTCACTGATTATTCCCTTAGAATTTGTTGTTTAGTCACTCAGTCATGTCCGACTCTTTGTGACCATGGACTGCAGCACACCAGGTTTCCCTGTCCTTCACCATCTCCCAGAGGTTGTTCAAACTCATGTCCATTGAGTTGGTAATGCTATCCAACCATCTTGTTCTCTGTCATCCCTTTCTCCTCCTGCCTTCAATCTTTCCCAGCATCAGGGTCTTTTCTAATGAGTCGGTTGTTCACATCAGGTGGCCAAAGTATTGGAGTGTCAGCTTTAGCATCAGTCCTTCCAATGAATATTCAGGATTGATTCCTTTAGGATTGACTGGTTCCCTTAGAATAGAGTCCTATAAATGGAGATTCTGCTTAAGAATTTTTTGTCTGTTTGGGCTGCCGTAACAAAATAACCATAGATGGGGTGACACGCACAACAGAAATTAATTATCTCAGAGTTCTGAAGGCTGCAAGTCCCAGATCAAGGTGCCAGCTGATTCCATGCTTGGTGAAAGCCTTCTTCCTGCCTTGTGCGTGGACAACTTCTCACTCTGTCCCCCTAAGGTAGAGAGTTTTGTGTACCTATAAGGGTACCAACCCTGTGGGGTTAGGGCCTCACCCTTATGACCTCATTTAACCTTTGTCACCTCTCCATCTCCAAATACCAGGAAAGACTGAAGGCAAAAGGAGAAGGGGGCAGCAGAGGATGAGATGGTTGGATAGCTTCACTGACTCAAGGGACATGAATTTGAGCAAACTCCTGGAGATAGTGGAGGACAGAGGAGCCTGGCATGCTATATTCCATGGAGTAATAAAGAGTTGGACATGACTTAGTGACTGAACAACAAAACACCTCCAAATACAGTCATGTTGGGTAGTTAGGACTTCAACGTATGGCTTTTGAGAGGGACGCAAATATTCAGTCCACAGCAAGAATACAAATCTTTTTCATCCTCTTGATCTATAAATACCAGTTTAGAGCTCCATAGGCAAGGTGGGTAGAGCTCCTTTTAAGCATACTCTCAACAGAGAGCTTTATCAATAAAGAAAGAAAAATCTATAGCCAACGTGTTTTTAGAAAAGTTGTTCATTGTTTGCATTTGAGTTTCTTTGATTCCTAATAAGGTATTTTTCATATGCTTCTGTGTTATTTCTAGTTCTTACTTCATGAATCAACTCTTCAAGCTTGCGGTTATTGATTTAAGTTTGCTTATCAATTTGTCTGGACTATTTAATGAGAAATAATAAATGACGACCGATGCTACCTAGTGTTACTGTGTGTCATTATTGAAGACAAGCACATTACACATTATATCTCCTTTATGGTCCTCAAAATGCTCTGCTTATTTTTTTAGAACCCCTTTTTAGAGACAACAACTCCAAGACATGGAGAAATTAAGCAGATTTCCTATATGAGATGTTTCCTATATGAGCCTGTAAACTATCCCCAGGCTCGTTGCTTTGGTCCTGTTAGGGGAAACAAGAACTGAAACCACACACCCAGACCAGGAACCACAGAAACCATCTGCATGAGTTGTTTTATGACAGGAGACCCTGGTAAGGAACACATAACTAACAAGCCACCACCAACTGGATGAAATTGGGGAAGGTCAAAAGGAGACAGGAGACACATCCATATGTCCTCCCAGAATCCTTCTCACTGGAATCCATCTTGGCTGAGCGATGGGCGCATCACCAGCAAGGACCCTGAGTGAGAATGATTGGCCAGAGACAACCCAGAAACTAACCCCATCACCTAAACCCCAAGACTGTGAGCCACATGGCAGAGCATTCTCCTGGGTTCTCTTACCCTCCTGCTCTCTGCCCAGATGCCACATCCCAATAAAGTCTCTTGCTTTGTCAGCACACATGTCTCCTCGGATAATTCATTTCCAAGTGTTAGATAAGAGCCCACCCAGAACAAATTTACCTCCTCCCTGTTTTCCCCACATTTCAGGAGAGCTTTTTCAAATTCTGCATGTCACAGGTTTGACTTCCCACTGTCTGGTTTACTGTCTTCAGTGATGACTTAGTTCTCTTATTGTACTGTCAGCCTCCTAGCCTCACCCAGCTCCCCACCCATCTGGCTCATTGTTTCTGGACTGCATGGTCATGTCTTTTCATCTTACCATACTCTTTCAGTTCAGGTTTTTGACCTTCTGCTCTTTTTTCAGAGAAGCCACATATTTTTAGATCCTGTTGAAGATACAAAAACATTTCAAAGTATTTTTTCACTTTTTTTTAGTAGTAAATTATTTTCAAGATATGTTTATCTCCTTGATCTTTAGGATACTGTTTCCTTTCTCTCGAGCTTTGGCACTTTTTCCATAGACCTCCTATTCAGTTTATTGTTTATTAACCTTCAGATTAGGCAGGTTCCCCCTGGATCTGGGCTTTGCCAACAGATGACAGATTTTGTAATTCTGCTGCATAGAAATGGAATCCTCTCATCTCACTGCCTGATTCTTTGACACCCTGAAACTGAGGACGTTTGTGGAAATGTACAACTCCTGCATGCTCTGCTGTTAGTTTCCTACAGTTTTTTTCTTACTAGTATATAGCTTCAGTGTGTGGACTACACCCTAGAGGATGCAAAGTCTCATGATAGACCTCTTCCACTTACTGCTTGGTTTTCACTCCACTGATGTGATAGAAAATTTGGGTGGGACGAGATAAGTGAGCAAGGACAGGATGGGGAACAAATGATTTTTTTTTTAAATTATTTTTTAGTTGAAGGATAACTGCTTTATAGACTTTTGTTGATTTCTGCCAAACATCAACATGAATCAGCCATAGGTATACATATGTCCCCTTCCTTTTGGACCTCCCTCCCCATCCCACGCCTCCAGGTTGATACAGAGCCTCTGTTTGAGTTCCCTGAGTCATACAGCAAATTCCCATTGGCTATCTGTTTCACATATGATAATGTAGGTTTCCATGTTACTCGCTCCATACATCTCACCCTCTCCTTCCTCCCTGCTCCCGTGTCCGTAAGTCTGTTCTCCATGTCTGTGTCTCCACTGCTGCCCTGCAGAAAATTTCATCAGTACCATCTTTCTAGATTCCATATATATGTGTTAGTGTAAGATCTTTTTCTTTCTCTTTCTGACTTACTTCACTCTGTATAATAGGCTCTAGGTTCATCCACCTCATTAGAACTAAGTCAAATGCATTCCTTTTTGTGGCTGACTAATATTCTATTGCATATATATACTACAGATTCTTTATGCATTCATCTGTCGATGGACATCTAGGTTGTTCCCATGTCTTAGCTCTTGTAAATAGTGCTGCAATGAACAATGGAATACATGTGTCTTTTTTAATTTTGGTTTCTGCAGGGTATATTCCATGTAGTGGGATTTCTGGGCCATATGATGCTTTTATTTCTAGTTTTTTAAGCAATCTCCATACTATTTTCTATAGTGGCTGCATCAATTTACATTCCCACCAACAGTGCAACAGGGTTCCCTTTTCTCCACACCCTCTCCAGCATTTATTGTTTGTAGAGTTTTTGATGAGGGCCATTCTGACCAGTGTGAGGTGATATCTCATTATAGCTTTGATTTGCATTTTTCTAATAATGAGCAATGTTGAGCATCCTTTCATGTGTTTATTAACCATCTGTATGTCTTCTTTGGAGAAATGTCTGTTTAGGTTTCTTTCCCACTTTTTGATTGGGTTGTTTATTTTTCTGGTGTTGACTTGTATGAGCTACTTGTATATTTTGGAAATTAATCCTTTGTCAGTTGTTTCATTTGTTATTATTTTATCCCAGTGGGAACAAATGATTGACCTGTTATTCTGGCACCTGAAGAGAAACACTTGCATAATTAAGGGAGGGTATTCCAATTTTCCTTTGGGTACTGACCCTGGATCTTTGAGGAAGGGCAAGAGTGGAGAAGGGCCAGGGGCCAAATTACTTTCTTTGCCATATGTGGGCTTTTCTGCTCAGGAGAGCAAGGATAGTCTGCCACTCACTGTTTCTCTGAATTCACCTTCAACCATCCTGGAGTGGGTGGAAAATCTTTCCACATTTTGGCAATTCCGCTTTTGTTTTTGTGCTATTTCTGAGTTTAATTCTTGAAAATGTGTTGTCATGTGTATGTCTAGCAGGAAATTAGTGGAGGCAGGGACTGCTTGCCAGGTATTATTTTTAACTGGAAGTTCTTTACATTGTAGATTTTTGCTCAACATGTCCTGCCTCCATGTGTGTTGACGGCGCTCAGCATCAGAATCATCCCTGACACCTCACTGACCCATTTGTCAATTGCTTGGTCTTTTCATCTATGTGTACATCCTTCCATCCCCAGCGCTCCTACCATGGTACAGATCTTCACTGTTTGTCATAGGCTTCTGTGGTCACGGATGCCTAGGCTCCCAGCCATCTGCCTCTTTCCTTTTCCATCTTCTTCTTGCTGCTAAATACACTTTACTTAAGGACAGCTTGGGAGAGTTTGCTGGTTCCCCGAAGTTCTGCAGTGGCTTCTCTTTGTGATATTGATAAATCCCACATCTTAAGATTGATCTTCTAGGTCCTCCATGATCTGTGCCCAATTCTAAACTCTTTTATTTTTTTAAGATTTTTTTTTTATATGAGCCATTTTAAACATTTTCATTGAATTTGTTGCAATATTGATTCTGTTTTGTGTTTTGTTTTTTCGGCTTCAAGGCATGTGGAATCTTAGCTCCCTGACCAGAGACTGAACCTGTACCCCCGCATTGGAAGGCCCAGTCTTAACCACTGGACCACCAGGAAGTCTCTCTTTTTTTTTTAAGATTTTTTTTGAAGTCTTAATGAAAACTTGTGGACAGAGGAGCCTGGCAGGCCACAGTACATGGGGTCGCAAGAGTCAGACATGACTTAACAACTAAACCACCACCACCAACAAACTATTTACCATACCACTTTTCTCTTACTAAATTATGTGGTCTACCATTTTCAAATGTGGTCTGTGTTGCTTGCCTCTTTGCCTTTACTTATGCCATTTCTTCTTCTGAGATCCCTATTATTATTATTTTTTCTGTAGTCTTATCCATCTTGTAGAACTTTATTGTTAATCAAACATGATCTTCTGTATGAGGCTGGAATGCAGTCTCCTTTATCTGAGCCTTGACGTTTAGATCATCTAACTAATATATTCTGCTGTGTGTTGGAGTTCATATGTGCATATGTGTGTGTACTACCCGCTGTCTCCCTTTCTAGACTGTACATTATCCTGTCTTGCTAAGCCATGGTTTCTTGATGAATAGAATGAGGATAATTTTAGTGCTGAACTGACACATTTGCGGTCTTCTAAAATAGCAGAGTGCATCTAGAGGGCTAAACACAGAACTTGCTGTACAGTAAGTGCTCAATAAACACTGGTGGAGTCAATGAAAAAATGATTCTTCTGATTTTCCACCTTAATTCCATATTGTTTCAAATGTAACACCTTTTACTGTCCTAAGTGAAAGCGTTAGTCGTTCAGTGATGTCCGACTCTTTGCGACCCTGTGGACTATAGCTTGCCAGGCTTCTCTGTCCATAGGATTCTCCAGGCAAGAATACTGGAGTGGGTAGCCATTCCCTTCTCCAGGGGATCTTCCCTACCTAGGGATCGAACCCAGGTCTCCTGCACTGTAGGCAAATTCTTTACTTTCTGAGCCAGCAGGGAAACCCCCTTTACTATCCTAAACTCTGCTCAATTTGCAAGGTTTTCAGTCCCAGCTGCATGCTTCATTTTTTCTTGAGCATTGCCAGAAGGTTAGGGGCAAGGAGGGAATGATCAAATGGAACGACCATTAGTGAAAACCACAGGCACTGAACAGCTGGATAATGTGAAGAGACAAGTTCCGCTGAATCTCCAGAAATGCATCAATCATAGGACAGTGGCAGTTTTTTGGGAAAGTTCAGAGATGCTTGAAAAGAAGCCAGAGTGCAGAATAAACTGATCCTTAAAGTTGGGTTTTCAAAACCAGTCTCCATCATGCCCAACACCCTTTGGAGAGAGGACAAATTTAAGTGTAAACAGACCTCTTTGTTTTATTATTATCCTCAGGAAATCGGAGACATTTTTTGGGTTTTTAAAGCAGCTTAATAATAGAAATTGCCTCAGGGATTGGGCCTGCATTGCTTTCCCCTTGCAATACTGTTCTCCCTAAGGGACCATGCAGCATCCTCCCAGCGTGAATATTGCAAAAGCCACTAATAATGGTCCTTCTCAGGTAACATTTTCTGGTATAAAATATCTTGGCTTAATATCATCTAAATACATTGAAGTGTACTCTGTGGTCAACATGACAGCATTCTGATATACAATACTATTGTCTTTACTTCTGTCTTGGTTCCTGTGGTGTCAGAGGTCCAAAATAAGTCAAGATGATAAATCCTTGGCTAAGGCAGCGGAGAAGCCATCCTGGTACCTTGCAGGATTTAGAGTCTCTTGCCATTCTCAGGAGAGAAGCCACGTGTAATGTCAAGCATGTGTGTGCACGTGTGCTAAGTTGCTTCAGTCGTCTCTGATTCTGTGCAACCCTACGGACTATAGCCCACCAGGCTCCTCTGTCCATGGAATTCTCCAGGCAAGAATACTGGAGTGGGTTGCCATGCCCTCCTCCAGGGGATCTTCCCAACCCAGGGATCGAACCCACATCTCTTATGTCTTGTGCACTGGTGACTATGTTTTTACCACTAGTGCTACCTGGGAAGCCCAATGTAAACCATAAAGCAATGTAAAAAACCCTGGATGAAGCATCAGGATTCAGTCCTAATAACTCATGATGGCAAAGCCAACGGGACTCAGGCCCAGCATCTAACCACAGTGGGCCTTTCCATTAACTGAAAGGAATTGAGCCACAGGGTCCTTAAGTGCCAGAGCTTCAGTGCTCAGTAGTGTCGGACCCTTGGCAACCCCATGGACTGTAGCCCATCAAGCTCCTCTGTCCACGGGATTCTCCAGACAAAGAATACTGCAATGGTTAGCCGTTTCCTACTCCAGGGGATCTTCATGACTCAGGGATCCAACTGGAGTCTCCTGCATTAGCAGGCGGATTCTTAACCACTGTGCCACCTGGGAAATTCCAGGGTCCTTAAGCAACATTCCATATATGGACTTTCCAATTCTAAGATTTCTCTTGGTAGGAGAGGAGTTATGTCATGATGATTAGGTCTCTGGTATCAACAGGTTTGGTGTTGAATCTTGATGAAGCCCCTTTGTAACTAAAATTCCAGACCATTGCTTACTCACTCTGAGCCAGTTTCCTGACCTGTAAGACGGGGCTAGGGATACTACTATTTGTATCAGTTTGCATATGCAGCTGCTCAGCTGACTTCCAGGGACAAAGTCTCATTTGACAATTTCAGCATCATCATTTTTTCATCTTTGTATTTGTTGCCTCATCTTAGAAGACCACTGTGGTTTTTTTCAGATATTGTCTTCATTCGTCATAGGAAGCAGGGAGTAGAAGTGAGAGGTGACAGCAGGATTTAAAAAAGGAAAGTTTTGATGAACCTATTTGTAGAGCAGGAATAGAGATACAGATGTAGAGAACAGACGTGCAGGCATGGGGGGGCGGTGGCTGGGATGAACTGGGAGATTGGGAATGACATATGTGTGCTGCCATGTGTAAAACAAATAGCTGGGGGTAACCTACTGTAGAGCTCAGGGTACTCAGCTCTGTGCTTTGTGATGACCTAGATGGATGGGATGGGGGGCAGTGGGAGGGAGGCCCAAGTGGGAGGGGGTATATGTGTAATAGAGCTGATTCACTTTGTCGTACAGCAGAAACTAACACAGCATTGTGAAGCAACTATACCCTCCCCCCACCCCCCACCCCCACAAAAGGTGAACAGGGCAAAGGCCCATGTTTCAGGACTTCTCTTTTCTCCAAAAAGGAAAAACTTTCCCCCGGGCTCCCAGATGATTTCTTCTTGTCCTCCATTGGCCAGAACAGGGCTACAAGGCTCCTCATCTGTGAGGGAAGTTGTCAGAGTCTTTTCCAGCTTTTGTAGTAGTGGTTAAAGGAGAACAGGTTGGGATGCTTTGGGGTCAGCCAGCAGACAAGTGTGCTACACTGGCCTCCAGTGATGTCAGGATGTCACCAGCGGTTGAGCGCTAAGCACAGAGCCTGACCCAGAGCATGGATTTGATCATTGTTAGTTATTATTCTCCAAGAACCTATTCTTCTATCCTTTGCAGTGGTTGAACTCCAGGGGTTTTCAACCATGTGGTACATGAACCTGAACCATTGCTATTCAGGAGTAGACAGTTACTGGACTTCTTTTCTTTAGAGAAATGCATTGCTTTTCTGTGCACGCTCTCTCCGCTCACACCAGCTTCAGTTTGTTCAGGAGCTGTCACTTCGCGCATCTGTGGAAGGAAAACCGAGTGGCAGGGTGGGCTGAGATTGTGTTGGATGAAGCATTAGTCTAGCCCCTGACCCCCTCTGACTCTGACAAAGCCACAGGTAGTTCCTCAGGCGTGGGTTGCCACGCTCTGCCCATACCCTTCCACCCTGGCTTTAGCAGTTTGGACCAGTGGGTGGTACCTGACTCGGAGGAAGCCAGCAGGAGGCTGCAGTGTGATTTCTGCCCAGTAAGAAAGCTCAGTGGTAACTAACTGACCCAACCAGCCCCTCCGCCTTAGAGTCACTCTTTGATTTCGGATTCTAGAAATGTCCCGAAGCCAAGGGCACACAGAAAGGGGGTGAGGAAGCAGATGCCACGAGAAATAGAAGCTGAGTAGGTAGAAGCCGTGAAGTGCATGGACAAGGTTGTGGCAGAAGCTGTAGAAGCTGAACAGGGTGTCGAGTCACCGTGATGCGAGCAGCAGCCTACACTGTGAGGGGCAGGAAGACCAGCTTCTGAAGCCACTGCTCTGCCTGAGGTTGCTGGGGCGCCCCTGAATCCTAGAGCATGTCCCAGTTGTCCTCTGCCTGGGCTATTGCCTCCTTTACTCCCCATGTGTCCCATTTTAGGCTAACTGGTAATGATGTCCCATCCTGGGAGCTGCAGAGCCTGACTCCAAAGGAATTCAAATAACTTAGGCATGACAGTGCGCTACTCTGCCCCTCATGGAGTAAGAGGGTGACTGGTGTACTGGCCTGTGCATCCTTCTCCCAGACCTCCTACGTTTGCTCATTAGGAACAGCCATGAGGGCTGGCCGTGGTTCTGTCGGGTGCAGACACAGCGGCTCATCAGCCTGGGCACCAGGACCCCGAGGCCCCCTGTTGGAATCCCTTTGGAAAGGGATTCAGGGGAGACCACTTGGCCACCAGACACCAGCTGCATTTACATTATCCTCCCTAGGCCGTGGCTTGTGTAATTCGATTATTTGATTGACTTTACATTGTGTGATGCTGGAAGAGGTGAGGAGACAACAGGTTTTTGGCTGTACCCTCTGGCCTGTTCTGCTCTGTCTTGTTGGCTTTAAGGATTTCATAAAGTTTTGTGTGGCTGCCAGCAGTCTCCCCGGGTGCTTTTCGCAAGCAGCCTTCTGCTCCCCTGAAGTGTGCCCTCCCAAGGAAGAGGGGTGGGGACCTCACCCTTCAGCTGCTGACGTGCGGGTGGGGTGTCCGGGCCCCCACCGCAAGAGTCAGAGAACTTACGCCGACAATCGGCCTTCTCCCCTCCCTGGGAGAAATGGCTGCATTTGTTTGATTGGAACAAACTTATGTCTGGTGGCTCTGATACAAAGGAACCCAGAAATCCGCTTCCCTGACGTCTTGGCTCGGCGGATTTTCTAGTACAAGTTGTGAAGCCACACTTGATCTCTAGGCGTGTGTCTCCTTTATTAACTCAAAGCTTACGCTCTTTCTTACGGGACTCCCACCCCTCTGTTGTTTATCGTTGGATTTATCGTTTCTCCCTCCCCCTACCTTTCAGCTGTCACCAAACTTGAATAAGAACCCCTTGACTGGTCAAAGAGCTGAATTATGAAAGGTTTCCCACACGTGACTGGGTGACACCCCCCACGTTGGGAGCAGGGTGGAGGTCCTTTCTGGGGACCTCCCCCAGACTCTCTGTCCCCCACCTTCACCGCTGAGCAAGCCTAGCAGTGTGTGCGGGGGAAGGGCACACAGGTGTGCAGGCTGCTTTGTGCCTGACATCTGGAGTCAGAGTCTAAATGCAGTTTCACCTCGAAACAATATTCCTCTTGGAGATCAGAAAGCCCACTCGCGCCTCCTGGAGTCCAACGTTACCATGTAAGCTGTATCAGTGATTTTAAATCTGACCACCCATTAGAATCCCCTGGGGATGCTTCTAAACCCTGCCTGGGTCCCTCAAGCAGACAGTCAGATTAAACTGTCTAAGCAGGGGCCCAGGCAGTGGTGCTCCTAACAAGTCTGCCCTGGGGGGGAATCGAACTGTGGGGACAGGATCGAGAGCCCTGGGATTGGTAGCAGGGCCAGGCTGGGATGAGGCCCGAGGAGAGACTAGGGGCAAAATTCAAGGATCTGTTCACTCTCAGGGGGTGTGAGTCAACCCTGTTTTGGGGGTGACAGTAGGAACTCAGGGAACATTCATTGTTTGGATGGAGGTGGGTTTATTTTTAGTTGTAAACTTGCATATTGTAAATACATTTCCAGGGCACGACCTATTTACAAGCTGGGGATTTCTCTTTTCCTCTCCTTCTGTTTCTTTTAAAAAATTTAAACGTGATTTTATTTATTTTTTTGTCATTTAATTTATTTGTTTCTAATTGGAGAGTAATTCCTTTACAATACTGTCTTGGTTTCTGCCATATATCGACATGAATCAGCCGTAGGTATACACAGGTTCACTCCCTCTTGAATGTCCCTCCATGTCCCACTCCATCCCACCCCTCTAGGTTGTCACAGAGCACCCGATTTGAGCACCCTGTGTCATACAGCAAATTTCCACTGGCTATCTATATTATATATGGTAATGTATATATTTGGGGGCTTCCCTGGTGGCTCAGCGGTAAAGAATATGCCTGAGATGCAGAAGACGCAGGAGACTCCACGGGTTCGATCCCTGAGTTGGGAAGATCCCCTGGAGGAGGGCGTGGCAATCCACTCCAGTATTGTTGCCTGGAGAGTCCCATGGACAGAGGAGCCTGGTGGGCTACAGTCCATAGGGTTGCACAGAGGCAGACACAACTGAAGTGACTGAGCACGCATGCTTGCAATTTATATGTTTCAATGCTACTCTCTCAATTTGTCCCACCTTCTCCTTCCCCTCCCTGTGTCCACAAGTTCATTCTCTATGTCTGATGTCATATCTCTTTATAATTCTCTTGTCCCAGTCCCAAGCCTCCTTCTTGTTTTATCTCTTCCCCCACTTCCAGCATTTTCTTCTTCTCCATTGCCTGCGCCCCCGCCCCCCTCCTCCGAGGGCAGGCTTTTCACTTTCTGTCTTCTCATGTCCTTTGGCCATTTCTCTGGTGCCTTCCCTTCCCACCAGTCTAGGCTTATCCGCTTGTCTGGGATCCTTATCTGTTTTTCCCTCTCTCCCTCCGCACACCCACCATCACCCAAGCATCAGCCAAACAGTTCCAGTTTAAAAACCTCTTTTCGTTAACAGAACATCCCTGAGTCCTAGGGCTCCAGCTGCTCTTTGTGAACCACGGCTCAGCCCCAGTCGACCCCAGATGGCTCTGCTAGGCGGGGAGGGTGGGAGAGAGAAGAGGAAATAA
Source organism: Okapia johnstoni (assembly GCA_024291935.2). Lineage (NCBI taxonomy): Eukaryota > Metazoa > Chordata > Mammalia > Artiodactyla > Giraffidae > Okapia > Okapia johnstoni. The sequence goes on from CM044313.1 coordinate 51,130,685, forward strand.
AGATCGGTGAGGGTGGAAAGATTAAATTGTCACTCACCCTTCCTCCCCCGAAGCTACTCTGAGGTGTCAAGATAAAAGCCTGCAAATGTTTTAAAACCTTGATTCCCGGTGGCCTGGGAGGCAGGTTCCCTTCTTGTCATCCTATCCCCGGCCACACAGTCACCCAGTCTAATCCTGGGACCGTTCTGCCCTCTGGGTTTCCTTGAAAGATAGGTGGTGTTATCATCTTTTCCCGTGGCCCCTCCAGCGCTCTTGGCGCTTGTGCAGTTAGGAATTAGCCACTGTACATCACAGCTAGGCTGGATCTGCAGAGCTAGGCCAGCATCCCTTTTCCTGTGTGGGAAAAATGAGGATAAGGAAAAAAGCCCGAGGCTCAGATCATCAGGCTGGAGCCGTTGAAAGGTTACCTTCCTGCCAGGCGTTGTCCACACAGGCGGAAAACGCAGCTCCCTGGGAATCTGTCCCAGAGTGGCCTGTGGGAGCCTTGCAGGAAGAGGGTGGGGGCAGTGGGAGGCATGCAGAGTTTATCCAGGGCTCTGCTGCCTCGACCACACAGAGTCACTTTGCAGCCTGGGCCTGTCCTCGCCAGCTTAGCTCCCCCCAGCACCAGGAGGCCGGACACAGGTGGACACGAGGGAAGGAGGCTGCTGCCCGGCTGGTGCGGGGCTTGGCGGGGGCCTGCCAGCTCACAAGTAGCACAGCCTGGAGCATCTGCACATGTGGGGCCGGTCTCCAGGACCCACTCCTTAGATCATCCCTCTTCGGTTGGCACGAGAGGAATGTTGCCAAGAGCTGGGGCTGCCCCTGCCTACCTAAGAGCGTGGGGGGCAGCGTAGTGTTCCCCAACCCATGCCCCTCTGTGGGTCCGGGAGGCAGGAAAGTGAACCGCGGGCATCTTTCCATTTCCAATTTCCAGATAAAATCTGGAAAATCCACCGACATCTAAAAGTCTTGCAATCTACCAAACTTCCACCAAGCGTGGAGTAAGAGAGAAATTTTCTGTTTCCCTGAACTCAGGGAGCCCACCGCTCTCTGGGAGCCTCCGGTCAAGAGACTGCTGCCTTCACACCCCAGCACTAATGCTGGCCCAGCCGCCCCTGCCCTGCCTGCAGGGCCCTCGCCTCCTTTCAGGGGAGGGAAGTGTGAGGAGGCCTGCCACCCCGTTCCGTCTCCAGCCTTCCTGGCCTCTCCTCATCACACCGGGGCCACCAGGCCTGCCACCATTCACACGCTCAAGCCTGCTCTGGTCTGTCATCGGGAGGCAGTTACGGAACATAGTCTAGCACCTCGGCACACGGACAGGCTACAGAAAGCAGGACTGATCCGGACCTGGAGGCCCCGGGCTCTCTGAGTAAGTTTCTCTCCCGAAGCCTTGGTGGGCTTTCTCCTTAGCGAGGACTGTGTGTCCCTCCCGGTGTTACTACAGACACATTTCCATGAACACATTCCTGCACAGGTCAGACCTGGTTGGAAAGCTGCCCCAGTGAGAACCACCCTCTCCATCTGTCCCTCCTCATGTGGTGTTAAAACACGGGCATGTAAAACACTCCTGCTTAACGGACCACACGTGTCCGTCTCATTGCCTGATGGAACCGGAGGTCTCGGAATTATGGCCGAAGCCTCCAAGCTGAGGATGGCAGGTTAGAACAAGCCTCCGTGGTCCAGTGGGAGCAGACGGGGGCTGCTGGAGCGCGCCCTCTGGAGTTCAGCAGAAGGCGGCCAGGACAGCAGGTCGCCCTTCCCGAGGACCATCCTACCCGGCCTGTAGAAGCCGGAGGAACAGACTCATAGGAAGGCGGGTTGCTGAGCGGTGACTGAGGGCTTCAGAGCACGGGGCTGTGGCATTTCCCTCCCCCCACCCCCACCTCCATCCTGTGCTGTGCCCTCCAGTCAAGTGGGGTGTGTGCGCTCAGTCATGTCTGACTCTGCAGCTCCAGGGACTGCAGCCTGCCAGGCTCCTCTGTCCATGGAACTGTCTAGGCAAGAATACTGGGGTTGGGGAGGGGGGAAGTCCAGAAGAATGCTCCTCAGAAACCCCCTCCAGCAGCATCCCTGCTCTGACCTCTACATTCTAGAAATAACTTCTCAGGAATCCCTCCAGCAGTCTCCTCAGCACAGAGCCACTAATCTGTGGCCTGGAGGGGACATGTCCTCCTGGAGCCCCTGCATCACCATATTCCAGGAATGCAGGTCTCCCAGGCTCCCAGATTCCCTTCTGGGGCCTGCTCAGACCTGGTCCAAGGGCCTCTGGCTCGAGGTGGACTGGGCTCGGCCCTGAACCTGACAGTGATGGGGGGGCAGCTCCGGGGGGCTCTGGGCTGAACCTGGGGATGCAGCCTGGGTGGCCACGTGTGTGCGCTTGAGCCATCCTACACACACACACACACACACACACACACACACACCTCCTGTGTGTGCAGGATGGGATGAGGGTAGGAAGAATCGCAGAGCGGACTGTCTGCCAGGTGCAGGTCTGGGGTTGGGAGGAATGCCTTTCTCAGCTTCAAATTCCAAGGAGATGGGGAATTCTAAATTCAAACTGACTTCCAGGCCAACACGGAGGTATATTTGTAAAGGAAGGCGGTACGAAGATATTTTATTCAACACTATTGTTAGCTAGATTTGTAACTTAAATGTTTGGACGTTCGGCACATGGACTCTTGCCCTGGGCCCTGCAGTACTGGGGGGCTACCACTCAGGGAGACTGGCATGCCGACAGGAAGGGGCTGTGCTCTTGCTCTCTGGGTGGCTGGCTGGGAGCTATAGAGGAGCAGAGACTCACCCAGTGCCTTGGGATAGGTGGCACCTGCCCCTGAGAGGCTGGGGGCAGATGTGAACCCAGGGCCTGGAGGTTGCCTGGAGCACACTGCAGATGGGGGGCAGGGGAGCCAGCTGAAAGAGTCCAGCAGGGCAGCGTGAAGAGGCAAGATGGTTGTGGGCAGCCTGTGTCTCCTCCGTTTGGTGTGGCAGGCATGTGTGAGCTTCCTGTGGGTTAAATGGGTACCTTGGTGCCTTCAGGGGACCCTGAGCATTAGGATTTCCTGTGAGGGTCAGGGGCTTCCTGTGAAGGTCATGGGCAAAGGTGGGATGCTGAGGACATCCACACAAGATCTGCCAGAATGTTCTTCGACCACAAGCTGGAACTGTGTGGGGAGGAGGCCCTTGTTCAGTGTCCTCATAGGCAGTAGGTGACGCCTGTGACACAGAATATTCAAGAGATCACTGCTAAGAGAACAAGCAAAACCCCGGAGCACCTCCTGGTCCCCTCAACCTTGCTCTGACCCAGAAAGACCCAGAAGTAGGGAGACGAGTGATGGGGGAGAAAAAGGGAAAGAAGATTCCCACATCCCTCATCAGTTCTCACCCAAGCGGAATCGGCCTCGGCTTCAGGAAGAGGCAAGCCTTAGTATGGAGGGACAGAGAAGTCTGGACCTGGATGTGACATTTTAATGCCTGAAAAGCTCTTAATGGACCAAATAGGACTTGTTCTTATGGATGGAAGCAGCTCAGGAGGCTACAGAGTGAACACACGAGGTTGCATGGGGTGGGGAAGGGGGGCCTCGCATTGTGAGACCTTATGCTGGGGGAAGGATGAGCTCTCTTACTTTTGCACCCAAACAAGGTCATTAACCTGATTATGCTCTCAAAGATCCTGTGTTTACAATAACCCAACACCAAACCAGCGACCCCCTTTCCTTGGCCTCCAATCTGACTTGAATGTCCTTTTGCAAGGAAAATGGATGCTGACTCAATAGCAGATCCTTGAGTATGAGTCACTTATGCTGTCTTTGTGTTGTCCTGAGGATGGTGCATCTGCTCATGGGGTGAGAAAGTGCCCAACAGACCCCTTATTTCCCTTGCCTTTCTCTTCCAGGTGATGTGTATCAACACCACTCAAGGTGAGAAATGTCACTCAGTTTTGCATGAGTGACACCTGTGACTCAGTCTCCCCGGCCTTTTCTGGAACGGCTTCTGGGCTGTCTTCTCAGGTCCATGTCCCGATGATGAGCCTGGCCCTTTCTGCCGTGTCTTCAGTGAAATTTCACGCTCATGCTGAAAAGGGCAAAATCTGCTGGCTCAGCCTCTTTCTTTAGCTCTCACATCTGGGCATAAGATCCTCATGCTATCTGGACAATTAATATGTCCTTTTCTGCACACGTGCTCAGTTGTGTCAACTCTTTGCGACCTCATGGACTGTGCTCGCCAGGCTCCTCTATCCACAGAATTTTCCAGGCAAGAATACTGGAATGGATTGCCATTTCCTTTTCTAATCAATGCTTCTTGATGCATTATTTATTCTAGCATGGTGATCAGGTGGCTGAAGATTATCTCTAGCACTGGCTCTTTTGTTCTGTACGTACAATTTCTCAGCTCAGTCTTGAGCACAATGGGTTCACTGATTCTGTCCATGTTTGGGAGAAAAATGGGCCTTGCCGAGTAAGAGTCACGGGCGCCAGCCTGGACGCTTGTGTATCCCCTTTGGGGAATAGGGTGTGCCTTTGGGGCTGAGTGTGGGGACAAAGGGAATGTGCCTCTCTTTTCCTTGCTACTTATCGTTCTCCATTAAAAGATGCCTCTTCAAGCCTCTGGCCAGAGAGATGGTGTCTCACTGAGGAAGGCCGGCAACCGGCTTAGGCCACGCTGGATCGGCTGCTTCTGCTCCCCTCGGCACTCTCTCCACCCTGACCCCACTCGAACACCTCCCCTTCTGTCCTGTGTTTGCTTGTTTGGGTCTGAAGAAGGTGGCGTCCCACTCAGGGAAGACTGCAGAGGAGACACGGCGGAGGTGCTCAGAGGCCCAACAACCAGCTGAGTGGAGACACTGACAGGATGTGGTGATGGCAGAGCGGCCTGGGATCCCTCGCAGAAGACTGAAGTGTGAGGAAAGCTGAAGGAGCTCCGTGGTCCCGCCTTAGGCAGACTCTTGTCCTGTGATGTGGCGGTGACCATGAGTCTCTGGGTGGCACTGAGTGGCCCAGTACGGGGCTTTTCCCTGGGGCTTCTTGGCCACGGCCAGAGAGGAAGCCTCAGCCCTTGGGGTGTGTCTGCTTCTCAGCCCCTGCCTCGGCGATGCTCTCGTGAGTGGGGAGATGGCAACAAGGCAGGTATATTCCCCTCTTCCCCAGCTGGGTAGGGCCGGAGGAAGTCAGCTCCTCCCTAGGATGTGTATGGTGCTCTGATTCCATAAGAGTGTGAGTGTGTGCGTGTGTGTGTGTGAGTGTGTATGTGCGCGTGCACCTGTGTGTGTTGGCCAGGGCTCTGGGAGCCAGAAGGCCTGAATGATGGTATTGTTGCCCTTGAATACCTCTGAGGAGCTGTCTGCAAGAAAAGAAGAGAAAAAGTTGAAATGTTAAACGATTCCAACAAAAGCTATTGGGGAGAATTTCCTGACTCAGCACTAGCTGGCATTTTTTGAAGCTTTTCACAGACAACGTAAGGTTACGCTTTTTTGTGTGTGTTTCTTGTTGTTGTTGTTGTTGAGGGTTTTCTTTTTTATTTAAGCTTATTGGTTTTCATTGATGAGCTGGTTGTGCAACAGGCTGAGGCATTGTCAGGAAAAGCTGGCAACCAGTCGAAGACCATTCATTCTCAGTGCCAGAGAAAGCGTGCGCTTGGCCCTTCCAGGCTGGCCTCTGCTGCACATGGTCCCACCTCCTCTGGACAAACTGGAGCCCTTCTCCAGGAAGCTCTGAGTCTCAGGTCTCCAGTAGTTTCCTTCCCATTCTCTTGGAGCTCTGGCTTATTAACCCACGTGGCCTTTAACATGTTTTACAGGTTGAACTGTGGCTCAGATGGTAAACGATTCACCTGCAATGCAGAAAACCTAGGTTCAATCCAGCAAACCACCAGGAGCTGGGTGAGAGGCCTGGAACTGATTCTTCCTTAAAGCCTCAGAAGAAACCCACCCTGTTGACACTTTGATCTTGGGCTCCTGGCCTCTGAGAAGATGCGACAATACATTTCTGCTGTTTAAGCCACTCAGTCTATGGTACTTTGTTTTGGCAGGCCTAGCAAACCAAACCAATAGAACTTGGAATTCTCAATTCTCTCTTTTCCTCCGTCTTTGTAGTGATAGTTCCTCCTTTTCTCCCTCCTTCTCCCTCCCCCCTTTTCTGATCATATTGGATTAGACTGGGCTCTGGAGCCAGACTGTGTTTGACTCAAAGCTCTGTTATTTACTAGTTGTGTGTCCCTAACCATTGGTGCCTGTGTTTCCTCATCTGTAAAATGGGAATAATAAGAGTAATACCAACCTCATCACATACATGAAAGAATTGGTGTACAGCTGGCCTTGACCATGAGAAGGGTCCTTGTGCCTGAAATGAGTCTGCAGGCTCCAAGGATGCTGAGGTGGACACCCCAACTTCACCCCGCAGTGCCAGTACTGAAAGAACAGACTTCAGGTTCTTGACCTGAAGACCTTGTTCCTGTTCAACCTTATCACGCCTGGGAGTTTACCATCTAACTGGAGACATAAAACATTTGTAGGGAACAGTTCACAGTGCAAGGCATTATGTGATTATAGGATCTTTGCACTGGCTCAGTCAAGTGGTTCTTGACCCCAGCAGCACATGAGACCCTCAGGGGGTGCTTTGAAAATAGTCCACTGCCTGGGCCCTGTCCCCAGAGGAGCTACACAGAATTAAGAACCTCAAGTGAAGTGATGCGTCTGTCTGTCCTTCCGTGTCCTCATCTGCAAAGTTAGGAGGAGACTTGGATGGATGTCTAAGGGCTGTGGTGAGAATGCATGAGACGAGTTCTTACGTGTAAATGCTTTTCTCTTGGTGCCTGCCCCAGAAGAAACACTGAATAACTGTGAGCTTCCTTTGGTGAATAAATGTTCAAACATTCTCCCCAGTAAATGCTCCAGCTTTACAGTGTGCTTGCAGATTCCTATTTACTTGAAGGACTGAGAATAGCTTTCTCCATCATCCCTCTCTCCTAAAGGCCAGGGCAGTTTGGGAGGGCTTAGAACCAGAGGATGGTTTGGCTGGGGGACCTCGTCCCGGGGAACGCAGGAGAAGAACTGTACTTGCCGTGTGAGGGCCTCCATACTGTCAGCTGTCAAGGCTGCACAGAATGTTTTGCATCTTCACGTTAACTCTTGCATCACATCTTCTGCTTTTATCTCCTTCCTTCTCCTCGCTTCCTATGCTTCTCTTTTGTCCTGCCTCATCCTCAAGCAGTCTGTTTAGGGTCCAAGGTCTGGGCTCCGATGCTCCTGCCATAAACAGCTGTCCAATGGCAGGTGAGCTTCTCAATATCTCTCAGCTTTGTCTTCCTTAGCCTTATGAATAAAAATGAAAGTTCCTTCTTCAGTGCCTCTGTTTTGATATTTAAAGGGAAAGCCGAGAAGCACTTTTATCACAGCGGAAAGTGCTCAGGTGGCCTAACAGTCAAAGGCTGCTCTTCGTGGCTGGGTCTCGGAGCCCATCTCAGGATGAGGTGGTGTGAGCTTGGCTAAGGTGGCCAGCACAGCACGGAGCCCTGAGAAGCCTGGCCTTGATAAGACACGAGCTGAGCTATCTTCTCTTTCCCAAGAATCTCAAGGGCTCAGGCTAGTACAGCCTGTGCACTCATGCTTTGAAAAAAACAGCAACAATAGCTGTTCGGGCCCACGTGTTAGTCCCTTATCTCCTACCGCTGGCCTGCGCCAGCGCAATGAATTGTTCCACTGTCTCATTTGGTAACTTGGAAACTCTGCCGAGGATCTATGATAACCCTTTTGGCTGGAACTAAGGTTCTTTTGGAGGCGAGGAGGGAGAAAAGGAAAGCAACGTGACATAGACAAGGCTAAGCGATCTTCTACATTTTGCCAGGAGGGGGTTGAGTTTTTGAAAGCAGGCCAGTAGAAAGAGAATCCTGTTTTACTTCTTTTTCGTTCCTTCTCTGGGCTCACGTTTCCAAGGGCTTTAATTTTCAAAACTTGAACAAGAAAGTATATTAATCTTAGACGTCTCTCATTAATCACCACATCCAGCCCAGTGGCGAGAGAAAGATGACTCACTTCCACGGTTGATTTCTTGGTAATGGGGGGTCAAGGCTTGCCCTTGCATTTCCCCTCCTGTCTAGCTAATGGAGAAAGCTTCCCCTTAGGAAGTACCCATCCTGGAGCAATTTTTCAAGGGAAAATTGCAGGCGGGAATAGCCACTGACATGAAAATATTTCTCGTAGGGAAAATCAGTGAGTAGGATAGCATAGTGATTATAAATGCAGGCCTTACCTTTGAGAGTTGTTGTAGGATTAAATTAGAGAACCAAATGAAACACGCAACTCAGTGCCTGACATATTAAATAGGTCTGCAATAAATAGTAAATATTTACGACATTCCTTCTATGTGCCAGACACTGCCCTGACTATGGATCCTTTGCCTTCATGTGATCCTTACAATATCTTATGTGATAACTGTCACCATTTGCCCCTAGTTTACAGGTAAGGAAACCAAGATGCTAAGTGACTTGTCCAAGGTAACTCAGCTGTTAAGAGACAGAATCAGGATTTATACCCATATTGTTACAATATGTTATCGTGGAATTATGTTCCTTCCTCTACACCGATGGCCTTCAGATCCCTAAAAGCAAATTAGTAGTTACTGAGCCATGAGGATGTTAATCCAGCACCTCCACTGCTTTTGCTGACCAACACCTGAACTCTTCTCTAGAAACTTAGAGTTTTACAACACTAGTAGGTAGAAGTACAGGGGTTGCTTTACCTGGCCCCCACCCCTGCCTCCACAGCACTCCAGGGGTTAAGATGCTCTTTAAAGGATCTTAAAGAGATGCCCTTTCTGGCCCTGGCAAATGTTATCTCCAATATCAAAGCTGCTCTTTGGCCAACCAGGCAGTCCATCCTGGATTCCCCATCAGTGCTAGGTCCTGGTGGAGTCAGGAGGATGTGGAGAATGTGGTATGGATTCTGCAAGAGGGGCCAGTCCAGAGGTTTGTCCTGTGGGTTTGCAGGAGGACTTCCAGAACCTGCAGCTGGCAGGGGAGGGGCTGGTGTGGAGGGACTGCTTCATATCTGGGAATACTCCAGGCAGTGAAAAGGCAAGTTCCTTTCCATACAGTTGGAGAGCCCTATCCTCTAAAGTAAAAGTGAAAGTCGCTCAGTCCTGTCCCCAACTCTTTGCGACCCCATGGACTATACAGTCCATGGAATTCTCCAGGCCAGGTAGCCTTTCCCTTCTCCAGGGGATCTTCCCAACCCAGGGATCAAACCCAGATCTCCTGCATTGCAGGCAGATTCTTTACCAGCTGAGCCACAAGGGAAGCCCCCTATCCTCTAAGAAAGTCTGCAAAGGTCCGAGACTAAGAGTCTTTATAAAGTGCCTGTGTTCCCAACTAGCAGAATCTAGGAAAACCCCATAGAGTAGGAATGATCCAATTTGTGACTCCTAGGCCGGGCTCGGTCACCCTACAAGCCAGTCTGTCTTCGCGCTTGCATGGGGGCGATGCTGAGTGGGGCAAGTGTTCCGGAACACCTTAATGATGTCAGGACGCTTTTCATTGCTCATTTATCACTTAACAGCTCAGATTTGTAACGTGCTACCCGCACTCTCCCTGTAGCGCAGACAATGCATTCTTTCAACAGCGTAGGCTCCAAGGGAAGGGCGCTGCTGAAAGCAAAGTGCGGGGCCTGCGCCCCTAGGGAAGGAGGCGGTGGGGTGGGGCAGGTGGGGACCAGATGCCTGGCTGCAGCAGAGCTGGGGGGATGAGCGCACCGAACAGCCACTTCTGGTTCCACTTACTCATTTCTCTGTGCTGAAAGGTGTCATATAAATGCTAAATAGAACAGAGAGAGATGGGGCCTATCTATTTGCATTTTGTCTAATATGAGCAGATGCAGATAGAAAAGCGGCTTAGCCACGGCTGCTCACCTGCTCGGCCAGGTCATTTCCATGCAGCCCGAGTAGGTTCTGCTTCAGCGCTGCCACGGATGTTGTGGGGGTGGTGCCAAGGGGCTCACACCCTCTGTTCTCAGTGGGGTCACACAACTTGTGAAGGGGGCAGGTTTAACCACAGGGACCATCTGAAGATACTACAACCTGGTATACGGTTAAGTGGGAAGTTGTGGGGGAAACCAGTGAAGGGTTGGAGGAGGCCGCAGAGGAGAGAGGACGAGGCGCGCGGTTGGTCAGGAAGCCTGCCTGGGGGTGGAAGGACGGGACTTGCCCTCTGCAGGCTGGTTGGGGGCAGATGGGCAGCATGGTGAGCGGAGGCGGTCTAAGCACTCCGCAGAGCCTTCACAGCTGCTGTTCAGCCCACACTCTTCCCGCTTCCATTTGGATGGTGGGTTGGCCTCATCTTTTAGGACTTGGCTTAAATGTCACATTTCCAAGAGGTCTTCCTCCGCTCTTCTGCCTAGTAACAGCACTATTTTCAATCGGAGCATCCAGTTTTTTCCTTCCTGCCAGGAAACTAAATATTTGCTCTTCTTCATCTGCCAGTGGACGGTACCCACCACACACACAGGGACCCTGCACATCTGTTTCATTCACTATTGTGCTCACAGATAAGCACAATACCTGGAGTCTAAGAAGTGCTCAGCACATGCTTTTTGAATGAATGAGTGACACCTGTGGAAAACCTCATTTAGCAAATGTGTGTGTTGGCCCATTGAATCCAAGCTCTTGCTTTATTATCCAGGAAGAAAATCTATAGGTTCCATAGATCCTGTCTTTCAGGAGGAAGAGTTTTCATTAAAATGTACAACTACAACAAAGTTAGAATATCAGAGCAATTGACATAAGCATGCCAATCAAGCCTGCATGTTAAGAAATAGAGTAAAAAGAAATAAAAATGTACAACCAGTTGCACTGGGGACTTGCCTGTGTGACATGTGGCATATACTACACTGCATGGCATTTCAGTCTTGAATCCTGTTCAAGGTGGTTTGTTACTGGCTGAAGCAGGAGATTCTTGTTAAAACAAGGCTTACCTGAACTATTGTCTCAGACATGGACTCAGCAGTATTACAGGGGAGGTCCAATATGGTTGGTAAAAAGGTGGTGGAGTACTCACCTCATTCTCTGTTCAGCTTGCTTTGAACAAATGGGTAGCCTGGGTTGTTCTCCTTTTTTAGAACAACATTCTTGTTTGGTCAAGATGAGAAGAGACATGTCAGCTCTAATGCAGGAGACAAAAAAACTTTTAATGGAAATATCCTTGGATATATAGTCAATTGGCTATTTATTCAAATTTAATCTGAGCTGCATATCATTTTCGTTATAGCAATTAGAGGCTACAAATCAGTTCAGTTCAGTTCAGTCACTCAGTCATGTTCGACTCTTTGTGACCCCATGGAGTGCAGCACACCAGGCTTCCCTGTCCATCGCAACTCCAAGAGCCTACACAAACTCGTGTCCATCGCATCGGTGATACCATCCAACCATCTCATCTTGTCGTCCCCTTCTCCTCCTGCCTTCAATCTTTCCCAGAATCAGAGTCTTTTCAAATGAGTCAGTTCTTTGCATCAGGTGGCCAAAGTTATAGGAGTTTCAGCTTCAGCATCAGTCCTTTCAATGAATATTCAGGACTGATTTCCTTTAGGATGGACTGGTTGGATCTCCTTGCAGTTCAAGGGACTCTCAAGAGTCTTTTCCAACACCACAGTTCAAAAACATCAATTCTTTGGTGCTCAGCTTTCTTTATACTCCAACTCTCACGTCCATACGACTACTGGAAAAATCAAATCAGAAATATCCTCAAATGTCCTTGAATGATTAAAAGTGATCTCACTTCACTTTTGTGAAAAATTTTTTAGAAGATGGAGGTGAGGGTAAGGCTAGGGTAGGGGGAGGGGATGTGACCAGAAAGTATAGAATCTGTGAATCTCTAATGTTGGTTCCATGCAACCTACATCGTGCCATTTTTTATGCAGTCTCATTGGCAGAAGCAGAAAGTTCTCATGTCTTCAGAAATAGCTCTTCTCCACTCTCCCACCCTCCACCTTTCACTGGCCTAGGGAAAGTCAAATTGCCTGTGGGAAAATGCATTCTAATATTGAAAACAATCTCCTGATTGAACTGTGGCATATTCTCAAAGCTGCCATGCAGGAATCTTTAGCAGGAGCTTAAAAATTCTGAAGACCAGGTACTTTATGATTTCTAGAATATTAAAAATAAAGCTGGTGGCTTAATTTAGTTGGTGGCTTGAGTTAAAAAATATTTTTGTCAGGCCTGCCCATGCTCTTCTTCTTAATGTAACTAAGAATGTGGCTCATGTTTCTAATCACTGTGGTTGGAGTGGATAATGGTCAGAAGCTAGGCTCCATGAGATGCTCATTCCTGGACTGCCCCCCTCTTCCTCACACCCCCATCCCTGACCTGAGTCCTGTTGCTCAGGCAGAGAGATACCGCTGCAGCCACACTCAGGATTGCTGTGAGGGGTCTATTTCTTTCCTACCCTTCTTTACTTCAGGGAGTTGTGTGCAGAACATCAGTCCATCATGTTTGCATTCTCAGCCTACAGTGCATGTAACTTGTGCTAGAAGGGAGTTTTTCCCTAGCCAGGCTCTAGATCATGAGTACATACAGACAGATGAACCCTGTAAAGGACTAAAAACCAAGACCATTATGTAGTGTGAATGCAGTCCTTTATAGAAAGCAATGTGACATAAAAATTTTCTTTGTTCTCTAAGCTCTGAAACTGACTTTTCCCCCCAAGCTTCTTTCTATACTTGTGTAATCAGAAACTGGGATATTTGGCCAACTTAAATTAATAAGAATGATGATTATGAATGATGTGCTCTCACTGAGATTTATTCATAAGATGCTGAAGAGTGGATATCAGTAGTGGAGTACCTCTGTGGATGCACAGCCTGAGATTCATTTCTTCTTGCTCATGACATCTAGAATTTGTTCTTCCCTCTGCTTCAGAGGAAAGCATTTCAAACACCTAGATCCCTCAGCAGTTCAAGTGGAATCTAATAGGAAAACCAAAGAGACCACCTGCCTTCTAGCCTATTATCTTGAAGAACTGTCAGGCAGTTACCAAACTTTTAGGCTTATGTTCAGCATCAGGACAATAAGAATTATATGAGCAGATGGAGGGTGTAAGTCTCAGACATGCATTATTTTTTAGCCAGAGAATTAAACTGAAAAAAAAAAGAATAAAAAACAGATTAGTGAAATAGCATAGATGATCAAGAAACAAACCAGTGTATTTATTGAACTTGGTCATTTATACTAGTTCAGTTCAGTCCAGTTCAGTCTCTCAGTCATGTCCGACTCTTTGCGACCCCATGAACTGCAGCACGCCAGGCCTTTCTGCCCATCACCAACTCCTGGAGTCTACCCAAACCCAGTCAAGGAAGTCAAGAAATTTATATTAGAAGTGGTACTAAAAAAAATCATTGGGGAAAAGATATGTTATTAAATTAATAGTGTTGTCAGAAAATTACTATAGCTAATCAATGAATATAGTATAGTAAAGTTGCAGGATATAAAATTAACACACAGAAATCCCTTGCACTCTTATACACTAACAACGAGAAAACAGAAAGAGAAATTAAGGAAACAATTCCATTCGCCATTGCAATGAAAAGAATAAAATACTTAGGAATATTTCTACCTAAAGAAACAAAAGACCTATATATAGAAAACTATAAAACACTGATGAAAGAAATCAAAGAGGACACAAATAGATGGAGAAATATACCATGTTCATGGATCGGAAGAATCAATATAGTGAAAATGAGTATATTACCCAAAGCAATCTATAGATTCAATGCAATCCCTATCAAGCTACCAATGGTATTTTTCACAGAACTAGAACAAATAATTTCACAATTTGTATGGAAATACAAAAAACCTTGAATAGCCAAAGCAATCTTGAGAAAGAAGAATGGAACTGGAGGAATCAACCTGTCTGACTTCAGGCTCTACTATAAAGCCACAGTCATCAAGACAGTATGGTACTGGCACAAACATAGAAATATAGATCAATGGAACAAAATAGAAAGCCCAGAGATAAATCCACGCACCTATGGACACCTTATCTTCAACAAAGGAGGCAAGAATATACAATGGAGAAAAGACAATCTCTTTAACAAGTTGTGCTGGGAAAACTGGTCAGCCACTTGTACAAGAATGAAACTAGAACACTTTCTAACACTATACACAAAAATAAACTCAAAATGGACTAAAGATCTAAACCTAAGACCAGAAACTATAAAACTCTCAGAAGAAAACATAGGCAAAACACTCTCTGACATAAACCACAGCAGGATGCTCTATGACCCACCTCCCAGAGTAATGGAAATAAAAGCAAAAATAAACAAATGGGACCTAATCACACTTAAAAGCTTTTGCACAACAAAGTAAACTATAAGCAAGGTGAAAAGACAGCCTTCAGAATGGGAGAAAATAATAGCAAACGAAGCAACAGACAAACAATTAATCTCAAAAATATACAAGTAACTCCTGTAGCTCAATTCCAGAAAAACAAATGACCCAATCAAAAAGTGAGCCAAAGAACTAAACAGACATTTCTCCAAAGAAGACATACAGATGGCTAACAAACACATGAAAAGATGCTCAACATCACTCATTATCAGAGAAATGCAAATCAAAACCACAATGAGGTACCATTTCACTCCAGTCAGAATGCTGCTATCCAAAAGTCTACAAGCAATAAATGCTGGAGAGGGTGTGGAGAAAAGCGAACCTTCTTACACTGTTGGTGGGAATGCAAACTAGTACAGCCACTATGGAGAACAGTGTGGCGATTCCTTAAAAAACTGGAAATAGAACTGCCATATGACCCAGCAGTCCCACTGCTGGGCATACCCACTGAGGAAACCAGAATTGAAAGAGACACATGTACCCCAATGTTCATCACAGCACTGTTTACAATAGCCAGGACATGGAAGCAGCCTAGATGCCCATCAGCAGACTAATGGATAAGGAAGCTGTGGTACATATACACAATGGATATTACTCAGCCATTAGAAAGAATACATTTGAATCAGTTCTAATGAGGTGGATGAAACTGGAGCCTATTATACAGAGTGAAGTAAGCCGGAAAGAAAAACACCAATACAGTATGCTGCTGCTGCTGCTAAGTCGCTTCAGTCATGTCTGACTCTGTGTGACCCCATAGATGGCAGCCCACCAGGCTCCCCCATCCCTGGGATTCTCCAGGCAAGAACACTAGAGTGGGTTGACATTTCCTTCTCCAATGCATGAAAGTGAAAAGTGAAAGTGAAGTTGCTCAATCGTGTCCGACTCTTTGAGACCCCATGGGCTGTAGCCTATCAGGCTCCTCCATCCATGGGATTTTCCAGGCAAGAGTACTGGAAAAGGTTGCCATTGCCTTCTCCCCAATACAGTATACTAACACATATATATGGAATTTAGTAAATTGGTGAAGATAACCCTGTATGCAAGACAGCAAAAGAGACACAGATATATAGAACAGTATTATAGACTCTATGGGAGAGGGTGAGGGTGGGATGATATGGGAGAATGCCATTGAAGCATGTAAATTATCATATGTGATATGAATCGCCAGTCCAGGTTCGATGCATGATACAGGGTGCTTGGGGCTGGTGCACCGGGATGACCCAGAGGGATGGGATGGGGAGGGAGGTGGGAGGGGGGTTCTGGAAGGGGAACACATGTACACCCATGGTGGATTCATGTCAATGTATGGCAAAACCAATACAATATTGTAAAGTTAAAAAATAGATAAATAAACTAATTTAATAAAATTAATTAATTAATTAATTAATGATGTTGGAGTGACTTCAAAGTAGAATAATATTCATCTGAATTCCTTCCTATACCACACACAGAAATAAACAGAAGAAACAAAGTTGAAATATAATTAGAAGAAAATATAGATTTTCTTCACTACTTCAAGAATGAAAAGTAACAAAAAAGTGTAGTGTATTAAGGAAAAGATTTATAGATTTGATAGTATTGAGTTTAAAACTTCTATATGGCATAAGACATGAGAAATGGGGGCCAGAGGTAAGAGGTGGTGGGGAGAATTTGTACTGGATATAATAGGCAAAAGATTAATGTCCAATTTATACAGAGAAAAATAAAATACATAAAAGAAGAAAGCTATTTTTAAAATATTCAAAGAGAGAGAAAGGAAATTCAAAGAAGAGTAAACCAAAATGGCCAATAAACTTATTAAAAACCCTATCCACCTTATTAGTAATGGGCAAAATGCAAGTAAAGATAAGGAGATACAATTTTATACCCAATAAACTGGCAAAATGAGGAAGTTTGATGACATAAAATATTAGGGAAGAATGGGAGTTTACAGTAGCTTATTAGTATAATTTATTAGTTCATTTGCATAGCTAACTTTCCAGAGTAGTCAGTAGTTCTCAGTAAAACCGTTGATATATAATTGTATCAAAGGTATATTTGGGTATAATTTGTGAGTCAGTATTTCTACTTCTAGGTTCCCTTGTTTGTAGGGGTGAAGAATTGGAATCAACTCAAGTGTCTGCCGGGCTTCCCTGGTGGCTCAAATAGTTAAGACTCTGCCTGCAATGTGGGAGACCTGGGTTCAATCCCTTGGTTGGGAAGATCCTCTGGAGAAGGAAATGGCAACCCACTCCAGTATTCTTGCTGGGAGAATTCCATGGATGGAGGAGCCTGGCCAGCTGCAGTCCATGGGGTCACAAAGAGCTGGACATGACTAAGTGACTAACACGTATACATTTTACAAGTGTCTGTCTAGTCAATATAGAATAGGAGTGATCTTCAACATATTTAGCCATAAACTAGGGTAGAGGCATCAACCAATCAAAGCAGATGTTGGCCATGGGCCTGCACAGAACCCTATCTGGTGGGAACAAAGTGTGGGGGGCAATATTTTCGCAAGAGGTATGACTGACCTGGTAAGGATGCCTGAATACTAGGCTTGGGTTATAGAGAGTAGAAATCAGGGGTAGGGGCTCCGGATTCAGATCCTCTGGGGTTCAGTTCTGGCTCAGTTGCTCATCAGCTATGAAACCCTGGGCAGATTCCGACTTCTTGCTTACTTTAGTTTCCTCACCATGTACAGCAGGGATTATCACCAGTCCTTTCTCATAGATTTATTGTGAAGATAAACTCTTGGAATACTTCCTCATCTGTTTATTGAGTAACCACTCAATATTTCTAGTAGGAAAATGGAAATGAATAAATGAAACATATATTTATATAATAGTATATCATAGCAATCAAAATGATTGAACTATAGTTCATCATATGCATTAACCCAAATAGAATTCAAAAAAATTGTTGAATTAAAAAAGCTATAAAAATAACCTATCTGTGGATGCATATGAGAGATTAAAATAGAGAAATATGGGCCAGGAGAATAACCACAAAATTAATGCTATTATCTCTGGGGATTTCCAGTGAGGAAAAAAAAATCTCATTATCTCTTATTTAACTTATTATTTCTCATTTAATTTATATGCAGAGTACATCATGCGAAATGCCGGACTGGATGAAGCACAAGTTGAAATCAAGATTGTTGGGAGAAATATCAATAACCTCAGATACACCGAAGACACCACCCTTATGGCAGAAACTGAAGAGGAACTAAAGAGCTTCTTGATGAAAGTGAAAGAGGAAATTGAAAAAGCTGGCTTAAAAGTCAACATTCAAAAAACTTAGATCATGGCATCTGGTCCCATCACTTCATGGCATATGGATGGGGAAACAATGGAAACAGTGTCAGACTTTATTTTCTTGGGCTCCAAAATCACTGCAAAAGGTGACTGCAGCCATGAAATTAAAAGACGCTTGCTCCTTGGAAGAAAAGCTATGACCAACCTAGACAGCCTATTAAAAAGCAGAGACATTACTTTGCCGACAAACATCTGTCTAGTTGTGCTAGTCAAAGCTATGGTTTTTCCGGTAGTCATGTATGGATGTGAGAGTTGGACTATAAAGGAACCTGAGCACTGAAGAATTAATGCTTTTAAACTGTGGTGTTGGAGAAGACTCTTGAGAGTCCTTGGACTGCAAGGAGATCAAAGCAGTCTATCCTAAAGGAAATTGGTCCTGAATATTCATTGGCAGGACTGATGCTGAAGCTGAAACTCCAATACTTTGGCCACCTGATGTGAAGAGCTGACTCACTGAAAAGACCCTGATGCTGGGAAAGATTGAGGGCAGGAGGAGAAGGGGACAACAGAGGATGAGATGGTTGGATGGCATCACCAACTCGATGGACATGAGTTTGAGCAAGCTCCAGGAGTTGGTGATGGACAGGGAAGCCTGATGTGCTGCAGTCCATGGGGTCAGAAAGAGTCGGACATGACTGAGCAACTGAACTGAACTGAACTGATCTCTGGGGAGCAAGGGGAATGTGATCGGAGAGAGGAACAAAATAGAGTTCAACTTTCTCAGCAATTTTTTTAATATAAAAAAATTTAAAGCAAAATGGTAAAATAGCTAGACATTTGTACTTTTCTGTATCTTTAATTTCTTTTTAAAAAGAAAAGAATGTTGTGCCAGGTGTCAGGAGATCTGAGTTGCTAGTATTGTTTTTGCCTCTGTGTGTTGTGTTAAGTCACTCAATCATGTCTGACTCTTGGCAAGCCCATGGACTGTAGTCTGCCAGGCTCCTCTGTCCGTGGAACTCTCCAGTAAGAATACTGGAGAGTGTTCCCCTTTCCTTCTCCAGGGGATTTTCCCGATCCAGGGGTTGAGCCAAGGTCTCCTGCATTGCAGGCAGATTCTTCACCTTCTGAACCACCTGGGAATCCTGGTTCTCCCTCTAATTAGCTATTATTTGTAACCTTAAACAATCACTTAAACTTTCTAGATTTGTTTTCTCATCTGGAAAATTAAGGTAAGAATATAATTTACTTTAAGGGCGTGTTTTGGAGAATTAAATGAGGTTTGGAGAAAGTTCTATAATGCTAAAACTCTATTCAAATGTTAAGATAAACCTGGGTTGTTAGATCGATGATTTCTAAGACCTCCCTTGGTCTGTGGGCTTATAATGAGTGGATAATATCCTCAGCTTTGGGGGACTGGCACCTAGCTTGGAGCAGAGACTGTGGCTGCCATTCAGTGTTGATTCCTCTCTTCCTCATCAGCATAGCTGTGATTTTATTCTGGGTGGTGACGTGCCTAGATAAAGAGATGCCTTTCCTAGTCTTCTAGGAAGACTTGGTTGAGTTTCTCAAAATATTCAAAAATTCTGCCTCAGCTGGGAGAGGTTCCTTTTTTTGACCAACCTTTTCTTTCTTAGAAAACAGAGACGATGGCTACCTCCCAACAGCCATCATGGATCATGAGGTGACCTCAAAGATTTAAGCCATGTGCCAAGTCTGATGGAGAAGAAAGAAAAAAAGTGCCATGGATCCCTGATGACTGGGGGACTTCTATTTCAGTCTTGGGCTGCCCACTTCAGCCACTTCTTTTATGTGGGAGAAAGACTTATGTGTTATTAAGTCATTTATTTGGGCTACTCTTATATGCACTGACCTTTCTCTTAACTGGAACTTTTTTGTCATTCTGAAAATGCTTATTATTGTCCAATGTGTTTTGAATAGATCAACTAGTAAAGAGAAAACAGCGGTGTGATACCTGTGCCTCTGTCGGCCATGGAAGGAGAGGAAGTAATGAGTTGCTCTGCCTTTCTCACACGCTTGTCTGGTTGCTATGAAGTCTCTCAAGGGTATGTATGTAGAGGCGAGGAAGTTCAAGGAAGGCTCGCGGTGGACCCAGCCCTGCGTACCTTAGCTGTGCCCCTTAATTCCCACTAGGCTGTTCATCCTGCCCTGTTGGTCACCACTAGTCTCAGATGGCCAGCATTGTATTTGTTGCCCCCAGTCATACTCAAAGGCAAGAAACCAGATGGAGACAAAATAGCTCTGCTGGGAATTAGAGAGACTATGATTACAGGTTTTGCCCAATCATGCAATTATGTGATTGAAAGCTTTCTGCAGCCTGATTCTGAAAATTGCCATATGCACCCTGTAGAGAAAATATTATACCAGTTATAAATGAATACCAATCAATACTAACCAATAAGCAAGACCTCATCTAAACTCTGGACATATGGAAAGCTAGATTATCATTTTTTAATGCAGCAGGAAGAAGAAAGAGAGACACAAGATGTTTCTCTTAAGCTTTAGTCATAAAGAGGACATAAAAAAGATTTATCAGTCCTTTGGAACTGTGTGTAATATACAAGGTCCCAAATGAGAAATTTTCTGAAAGAATGTGAGGGCTGTAGCAATCTCACTCAAGATGCAGATATTGGTAAGGAAGTAGGTTTAAAAAATCATTAAAAAGAAGGAAAGAGAGATGGAGATGGGCAGAGGGGTAGAGAGAGAAAGAGAAACAAGAAAGAATTGAAGGAAGGAAGGAGAGTTGGTTCAGAAACCCTCCGATGAGACTTTCTCTACCTCCTTGAGTTAGATGGAAGCCCCTTGCTGGCATAGGACGAGTGGTCCAGTGATGTTCAAGGGGTGATACTTGAATTCAGGGAAGAGTCCAGGAGAGGTGAGTTTGTTCTAGTTACAGCAGTGTTTTGGTTAGGCCGTGCTCTAATGCGCTCAGCATGCCTTCCATGAGTGTGTTCACAGCTGGGGAGTTTTGTACCATCGCCTGAGGCTCTTGCAGAACCTACAGTGCCTTCAGGAGGTACCTGGAACCTCGCCCTCGGCCTTATCTGGGTTTTAATCTGGATTCTGCTACTTATGAGAAGTGGGCCATGGGCAAGCCACTCAACTTCTCATAGTCTGCTTTTCCTCATTCCTAAATATTGGGATTTTAACCCCTCTTGTGAAGAATCATTGGGGAGAATGAGTCATTTTGAGTGAAAATGGTTGGTAAAGGGATCTTCAGTGAATGTTACTTCTGTCCACTACCCTTCTTCTTTCTCGCTCCAAATGAGTCTTATTGGAGGTGCTTTGGGCTCTCCCTGCAGAGATGATCCCTCAGTCTGGTGTCGTGGGCAGAGAATAACAGGTCGAGGTATAGGAAGGGCAGAGAAGTGGGAGACGATCAGCCTGATGCCAGCAACAAAGGGTACAAATGTGTGAAGAATTTAAAACCAATTGTAAAACTGACTAAAATCGAATTTGCTTTTCATTATCACCATGTGCCCTGGATTCTAAATAATGTGATAAAATATCTTCCCTGGTGAAAAAAGGTTAGTGATCAAAATTTTGAATAATCTCTGTGGTTATACTGAGTTTTAAAGCTACATGTAAACCTCAAATCACAAGAATCTGCATGCAATGCAGGAGACCTGGGTTCTAATCCTGGGTCGAGAAGTTCCCCTGGAGAAGAGAACGGCTACCCAATCCAGTATTCTGGCCTGGAGAATTCCATGGACTGTATATTCTATTTTGAACTTGCATCATGAGAGTTTATTTCTCCAGCTCCATCATACTTCATATTCCTGCCTTTAAACACTGGATTTAAAGTAAATAACAATTGCAAAAGATAAAGAAACCGAATTTGAATTTCTTCATTTCTGTCATACCCCGTGGACATTTTAAGTGTGTATTTGTGTCTAACACTTAAAATAGTGAAACACTGTAAACATGTGCTGCCTGATATTTTTGTGAAGTGCAAATTTTAGTTCACACATGACATATTTTACTGATTGTGAATAATGTCTTTAAAATGGAAATGTATTCTACTTTAAAAATTATGGTTATTTATTTTAAAACTAAGAAAAAATCCAGTAAATAAAACATCACCACGCACAGGTGTATCACTAAACAATTACACTTTTTGTAGACATTTGGATTTTAATAAAATTTATTAGATGTTACTGGGCAGTTCTTTATGTAAAATAACAAACATTACAGCATATTATGAATAAAGGATCAAA